>OY728143.1:977362144-978734740 GCA_963277665.1 Viscum album
TAAATTTTGTGAACCATACGTGATTACTGCTCGCTCCTGCATCAGGACACACACAAGTACGGTCACTGATGTGTCGCAGTAAACTACATAACCTACACCCTCCTCTGGTATCCTCATGATGGGCGCACTGGTCAACCTCTACCTTAGCTATTGAAAGCACTACTGGAATATCTCTAACCGCACGAAGGGATTCCCCTTCATTTTCAAAGCCGAAAATGGTGTTGAAACTCTAAATAATTCTGGCACAAATCTCTGATAGTACCCAACCAATCCCAGGAAACTCCGCACCTTTGTCACAGTCCTGGGTGGCTCCCAAGAATGTATTGCCTCGATCTTCGCTGGTTCCACTGCAACTCTAGCCTCCGAGATGACGTGTCCCATGAAATTATCCTCTCAAATACAAAACTGGCACTTAGAAATATTACCACAAAGTTGGTTCTCTTGGAGTATATCTAGTACCACCAAAAAATGGTAGGCTTGCTCATCCTCATTAGTCGAGAAAATTAGTATGTTGTCGATGAAGACTATGAAAAAACAATCAAGGTATGGCTGGAAGATCGTGTTCATGTGACTCATGAACACTTCTAGAGCATTGGTTACACTGAAGGGAATAACCAAGAACTCATAATGGCCATACTGACACCTGATGGCTGTCTTCTGCACATCCTCCTCTCAATCTCTATGCTGGTTATAGCCTGACCTAAGGTCTATCTTTGAGAACCATCGTGCTCCCTTGGGCTGATCAAAGATGTAATCAATCCTCAAGAGTGGGGACTTGTTCATCACAGTCACCTGATTCAGGCGACGGTAGTCGACACACAGTCTCAAGATCTCATATGCCTTCTTGGGGAACAAAATCAGTGATGCATAGGGTGAAACAGTAGGTCAGATAAATCCTTTCCCCTGAAAGTCCTCCATCTATACCCGTAGCTCACGAAGCTCGGCGGGAGCCATCCGATATGTTGGAGTAGATATCGGTGTTGTCCTGAGGTACAGATCAATATAGAAGTATAAATCATTGTGAGGAGGTAGTCCTAGAACATTGTTATGGAAAACATCCGTGTAATGATCCACCACAATAGGAAAACTCGGACTCCGCACACCAACCACTCCAAGGATGAGACCAGCTAACTATTGTGTGATCGGCTGCCCCCTCTTGTGCATAAGTCCATCCAGCGCTGTAAAGGCTCCCTTTTCATCAGTGAAGGTGAACCTGGCCCCATATGTATGGACACACCGCACTTTGCACCATATACAATCGATCTGAGCAAGGACTGTAGATAACCAATCTGTACCGAAGATAACATCGTAAGTCTCGACTCTGTTATAATAAGATCCCAGTCGATACTCTCGCCTCCTAGAGTAAGCTCACACTACGGACACCAGCGCGTAATTGTCGAGTCTGCTCCCATAGGTGTATCTAGCCATAAATATCGAGCCAACCACTCCGTCAGAATCGCCGAGCTCCAAACAATGGCAGGTCAATTAAAGAATGACTCACACCTGTGTCTATAAGTACTGCAGTAAGGGTGGAGTAGACAAAGATAGTACCTCAAATCTTTTCCGGTGTGCCGTGGTCATTGGAATCGACTGCCTGGAGGTGAACCCACTTCTGTCCGCCAGCTCCCTGTGGTCGGGGTGGACCTCCTAGTCGCGGTGGCGGTAGAGCCTCGAAACGTCGTCCACCACCCGCTGCTCGGCCAGCTCCACTTCCATGTCTACCAGCTCCCTGTGGACCACCACAGTTGAACCTTTGCCTCTACCTGGGAAGTCTCTATACTTTCTAATGATCATCTACATAGCGGTTCAGGCAGTCACGAGCCATGTGGCCCTACCCACCGCATGAAAATCACTTCTTGATCCTTGTATAGTTGTCTCTGATTCGTGAGCCCCGCACAACCGAACCTGTTTCCTGGAAATGACCACCTAGTTTCCTGGTCCGCTTGGACCTCTATTACATCTGTCTACTTTCAGCTGTAGAAGACTCCACTATGTGTTCCCTATGGTGGGTCTCACTACTGGTGACTGCTCAGCGAGAAATCACTCGACTAGAAGGTCTCGGTCCTACACCCCCACCTATGTTGAAATGCTTAGGGGAATCGTCGAAGCCTTGATCTCATGCCTGAGTCCATGATTGAAGTTCCAGGCCCTGAATAATGGGTCCCGCACCATATTAGTGGAGTATCATGAGAGTTCGGTGAACCTCACTGAGTACTAAGCTCCTGTCATGTTGCAGATGAAGTAACTCTTGAATCTGCACCACACGAAGGGTGGCTGGAACAAACTCTGAGTGAAAGTGACTCTCAAAGTCCATCCAGAGTAAAGATGCCTCATCATGCACCTGTAGAATCAGGTTCCACCATCTACCTACTGTTGCATGTAGGAGACTCACAGCAAGGATAACCATAAAGTCGGATGGTGTCCTACCAATCTGAAAACCCTCATGATAGCCTCCAGACAATCCTCAGCTGCCTATGGGTCCGTCTCTCCACGGAACCTGGGCGGCCTCTGTCGCAGTATCTTGTGAAATGCACTCACGCGGCGTGCAATCTCTACTGCTGGGGCTGGTGGTATCAGTGGCCTAGTGGGTAGTGGTACCGCTGGTGCCTCCACTGTGATGGGGCCCTGCAGCGAGGCTTTGTCGCTTGGTGGGCTACCATCTCGTACGTAACTCAGAACCCTAGACGGTTTCCTTCATGGGGCCATCCTGAAAAGAAACAGGTGTTCCATGGTTAAATAGAATACATTTTCAGCTGACACAAAGTAATCACAAATAAAAAATTTCAAAGAAAACACACATGAAATCGGTGTTTTCGTGTACTGAGCCGGAAATCAGATGTCATGGTCATGGTGTATGGATACATCAGCCACCACACAAACACTAGACTCCCTAGACTAAAAACCACACTCAATACTATAAACACAATTTCTTCACAAAAAATAAAGATTAGAGTCCTGAGTTCTGCGGTAGAACCGACTCCTCTGACACCAATTTTTCCCAACCCATCCTCGAGGCCTATGTTGTGACTACCCCAAGCCCGCCTTCCATAGGCCAGGGGCTGGCGACTAGCACCAAAGTCGTAAATCCCTACGTTGGGAAGGAATTGACTTTATGAAAGTAAAAAAACATAATAGAGTACACAATAGTAAGTAAACACTACATTAAATGGAATACAAAATAGTGTGCTTGAAAGTAAATGGGCCAGTATACAAACCCAACTGAACAACAAGTACAAGTAAAGGTACAAACAGATAAAAGTAATGATGTTCCCCTTGATCGTACTCTGGGGATTCCTACATGAAGGGTAGGTACAGATGGCCACCTCAAAACCCACACCCGTCAGTCTCCACCGTGCGCCTACTCGTCACAAGGTCCACCTCTGGGTACCGTCCAGTCGTGGCGCTCTCGGCCTCCGTCAGCATTGTCCATCATCTGCATCCAACACAATGAGGTGCGATCAGAACCCCTACAGGGGTGATTATAACGATACTTAGTAGGGATCCCGAGACCTATGAGGTATCACAATATCCACTATGGATAAGAAAAATAAGAAAGATACAACCACAAAGTATCAAAAAACCCTACATAGGTATATGACAATACATTTACCTTAGTTACAAGTCACAGTTTGGCTCCAACTCACAAACCCAAGCACAACTCAGTCCACACTTGATGTAAAGTCAAACACCATGATGATAATGGTTGAAAGACATGACTCAGCTCACACAGTTATGCCACAATTGTAGAGAGATATAGATGATCAGATGTAGCCACATGATCATCTAAGCTATCGGACCCACAAAGGAGATAGTCCTGCTAAGCAGTCATACCCACACAAGATACAGTCTAGCTATCTCGTCTAAGCTGTCAGACCCACAAAAGATACAGTCTAGCTATCTCGTCTAAGCTGTCATACCCACACAGGATACAGTCCAGCTGTTCTAGAGTAATAGAGAAGATCAAATGTTGTTTCTAATTCATCTAGCTATCGGGCCCACACAGGATACAGTCCCGTTACTCTGTCAGAACTGTCGAACCCACACATGATTCTTGTATAGTTGTCATTGTCGTTGAACCCACGGAGGATTCCAGTTCGGTAGTCATCGTAGTCGCAACCAGCTCTAGGGTTCCCGCACACAGCAAGATCGATTATGGGAGGGTCTGCTTCTCAAGAAAAGGGTTAGATAAATCAACTGTCACAAATTCCTGAGTTGATGTATCCCAAAGTTTAGTATCATCAAAACAAACCCAACGCGACAGATGGCGCGTTAATCAGACGCACAGTCTGAGAGTTATTGATTTTTCCATTCCAGGGGCGCGATTGGTTTTACGCTCATTCCAACCCAGCTATTTACCAATTTCATCCAAAACTAGATTATATTATCGCAAAAGGACCTCCTCATCGTGAGAATCCCAGTGCCGCATATGGTGCGTCGATCGGACGCGCGTTCTAGAAGATATCCGTGTTTAAGCGAAGTGGGCCCGGCCCGTCAAGCCAAGTGGGCCTACTGGTCGGCTCGTCCCGGTTTGGTGGGTCCGACCTGGCTAGGGGTTGGTATGGCCCGGAGGAGCATGACCCACCCAGGGCCCCGACACAGTGGGTCCGACCAGGTTAGGGGGTCGGCCCAGCCTGCTGGGGAGGGGCCCACTCGCGGACCCGTCCCGGGTTGCTGGCCGGTTCGGCTCACCCGGCAGTGCCGAGCGTCTCCGCCCCTCCTTTCTTCCCGACCAGAAAAAGCTGGTCAGTTTTTTCTGGTGCGAGCGGCCCATGGTTGCATGCCGCAGTTCATCCGCACGTGATGCCCATAGTCGCCGCAGTTCCCTTCAGCCCGGCCGGCAGGCGACCGGCCGGTTCGCCCACCGCAGCGGCCCGCCCAATGCTGGCCGCAGGCTTCTCCATAGCGTGTCACCTAGAGGCGCCACGATCTCATGCCCGGCCGGCCATATCCATCTGGTTCATCCTGCAAGTGGCCCGTGGTTGCGGCCCGTGGTTTTCCTCCACTTGGTTTGTGCGCGGCTGCCACCTCTGGTCGCTGCTGCCTCCGTTCGTCTCCATCGCCAAAATAACCAAGAACCAATGGAGTGTCATCTTGCCGTGTTTTTTCATCACGTGCCCTCCGTGTTAGGTGATAAAAAATTGCTGAAGAAAATTCAATGTATTCATCAAGAAGGAGATATATTTTTATTCACTTAATATTAAACAAAAACCCCTACCCTGATTCCGATGTTTGCTTATCGGTGTCGCAGGAAGAGAATTCAAAGACGACGTCAATTCCTTGACATCGGGGAGCATCCGAGGAGGAAGCATAGTCGACATTCCTTGTGGGTGGATCCACATCTTGTGGCTCAGAAGAAGATTGAATATGGTTTTGTCATTCTTCATTGGAGAGAACAGGTGTTCTTCATGTTCTTCGGGGAAGAATGCTCTCTCCCTAATTCACCAAAAGTTCCAACACAGAATATTATCCAAGTAAAATATAATAAAAAGGCACCCCAATATTATAATATTTCCATGCATTCAAAATAATTCAAATGAATTGTTGACACCCCAAATTAATTGAAGAAAATTTAATTAATTGTGTTTGCACAATTAATGAGGGGGAGGTTGAGAGGCTCTACCATTATGTAGAAGTTCGAAAGTTATGAGAGGGGCTTTAGGAGTTAAAGGGGGTTCATGAGAGTTAAAGGGGGAGTTGAGGGGTTAGGTGTTTTTGTGGGCCCCACCTCACATTATCCTCTCATGGGAAGTTATGTGGGGTGTGGGCCCCACCTCCAACTTCCCTTTGGAGGAAATAACCACCACTTAGAAATAAAATTGTGTAACGCAACAATTTTATTTAATTTATTATGAATCCCCAAATTATAACTTCTACTCTTGACCAAACGCAATTGCGGTAATGGTCTCTATAAACGAATACTGGTGTTGCGAGTTCATCGGTGTCCCCAGATATCAATTCCGAGCATCTGTTCGAAAGATAGAAAAACTTGCATGTATGTTTACAAAACTTACCTGAACAAAACTTCAGAAATTGATCCCGGGCACATCGGGCCTCGGAATCAGGTGCCGTCAGAAACTGCGGACTCGTAAAATTTCAAAGAATTTAAGGAAAAAAAATTTCTCTTGATATTACAGGGTCTTTACAAATTTTCCCAAGAATATATACTTACATGATTTAATTTTATTTCATAAGCACAATTTCATCCATCACTTATTTATAGGTTAATTTTAAGTTCGCCTCTTACTCCAATTATTATATTTGGATTTGTTGTGTCTGAAGCAGTAATTAAAAATAATATCCATAAAAAGAATGATAATTCATTTCTTTCATCTTTATTTATCATCACAACAAAAAGGTTAGCACATGTTATTCAATATGCATAAATATTCATAATGAAAAACATCATTTTCTAAAACCTCATTCAATATATAACAAAAAGTTTTCAAAAGTAGTTGACCATTTGACCCATTTCAAAGTTAAAAAAATAATAATTTCAAAAGAATGTTTCTAAATTTCTCAAAATCAGCATCATATTGATCACCCATATATCATAATGTATCTATTGATTGTCACATACCAAATATGTGAATACCTTAATCATGTATTCTTTTATAACATGGTAATAAACATAATTACAGTTAAACCATATTGAAAACATAAACGTTTATTTGTTCCTTACATATATCACATATTATTGGATATATTCTTTAAATCTATAAATGTTGTATACTTCATCAATGATTGCATTAACAACATTTTCAACAATTCCTATAGCAGTTATGAGGTCATAAATACTATTTGTATTACTTTATCCATATCAATAATCTATTTATCCATATTAGACATCATTTTCTCATCCTCAGAAACATGTTAAGGGTTATCTTTCATTAATCATAAAATATAATCCCACCATTAAATAAATTTTCTAGTTCATTTGTAACATTCAATATATTTATTCACGTCCTTAATAAAAAAATTTAAACTGAACAATACTTATATTATTTATAATTCTGATAACAGAATCTTTGACATCGAATACATAAATACATTATTCATTCAAATTCATTATAAATATCTATATAGGCTTAAAATTCTTATTCTGTAATAACTCTTTCCATCAAAATTTCAATTGTAGTCTCTTTATCATTATTAATATAACCATTACTAATACAACATTGCTAATTTTATTGATGATATTTCCCTATAGTACCCCAATATGTGTAATCCTTATAAATTATATATTTAAAACATTCATCCATTGATAATTACTTAGATAGACCAATATGAACATCCATTATTTTACCTGAACACATCAATATTCCTTTATAGTTACTTTTTTTTTGTCATTATTTTCATTAGTCAAAACATCTTATCATTCCACATGGAAATTCAATTGGGATTTTATTTTCCCATCCTCGATATATATGAAACTGAAACATCATTCCACTATGTTTATCATCACCTGATATCTCATCAAATTATTTCCATCTCATATTTGGAGATTTTAGGAGTTGGTTTAGGTACACGTTGTTAATCTCTTTTGTGAAAACTATTTAGGCGTAATCACAACTTCATTTACTCTATTCATCATCCAATTTGGTTTCCTATAGTCACTAAATTTTCCATAAGATTCAATGTTAACAAGATTCCTCTTAGTCGCGACTATTGACTAAAACCAAAAAGCATAATATGTGTTACTCTAATCATAATGGGAAACCAAATAATCCTTAAAATCACTTATAAGATGTCTAAATCCTGAAAAATTATTCATTAATTCATGAAACATAAGCTTAATAATAGGTCATTCATAGTCATCATCTCTTTATATCCTTCATGACGGTTCATAACTATTTTATGAATAACTAAATAATATCCCCTAAAAATGTTAAATTGGGTGTATGTTATGTACCATTGTCATGTACCAATTCCCGATCTAGTCTATCTCAATATAGTGCTTACAGGGTTCTTACACCTAATTACATGTAACACCATGAGTTTTTATGGAACATTTTTTTCTTTATTTAATGAATCTATTTTCATTAATGACTTTGGTTGAACTAATTAAAACATTACATTCAAATAGAATAGACTTTTATTGTGATACACACAACACTGATATGGAATACGTTACACACTATACCAAGTTTCTATGATACATCATATTGATGTAATAATTATTTAAAAATTATGGTTATAACCTAGAAATTATACATAGTAATATAAATTGTAATATATAATTTTAAAAAATTATAATGGTTTTATATAAAAACATATTGATAATGAAAAATATATTTTTTTTGTAAAGTCTTTAACAATTTGAAAATAGTATTTTCTCAAATGAACTACTTTTCATTTCATTTTATGAAAAATAATAAAATTAACTATAGAAACATTTATAAATTTATTTTTGTAAAATAAACATCATTTCCAAAAACATAATTTCTAAATTATCTTAGGGTAAATTTTTGGGACTTTTATAAGAAATATCATTTTTGGATTTATAGTGAAAAATAATATATTTTACTTAAAAATTTACTTTCTATTTAATTAATTATTAATATTAATTTATATTTTAATTTTGGTTTTAAGGTCACAATAGATCAATGATACATATATTAAACCAACATAGTTTATTAGAATCATTTTTATATGGAAATTGGTTACGAAAACAAATTTAACTTTATAATGTTTTTATTTTAAAAACCCTCTTTCTCAACATGTCTGTGGGAATACCGTTAAAAATAATTTTCTCACTTTTGTGATTTAATTTATTTAAAAAATAATTTCTTTTATTATTATGATATATTTAGTATAATAATATCATTATGTCATTTGATGAAATATATTAGTGACAGTGACAAAAATTAATCACAGTGATTAAGGTAAAATGAAGCTTAATTAGGGTATAAACACTAACATTATGGGCCAAAATGACACAAAATTTGTATAAATCAATTAGTTGACCATATATAGACTATAACTTTTATTTTTTATAATTTTTTTAGTTATTGGGATTATATTCCATAATATTCTTATATTTTATAAGTTACGTTATTAAAAAGACAAAAAGATAAATTTCCACACCAATAACATTTATAAAAATTTGAGAAATTGAAAAACAACATATTTTTTGTAAAACATATTCTTTTAAAATATAAATTAGTTATTTTTAGAATAATTAATTATAAATAATTAATAGTGATGATTTATTTATTTAAATCTTTAAGAAATGCCAAGGTAGTGATTATTTAGTTAATAATTCACTAACATAAATGATACAATAAATAGTAAAAGTTAAGTAAGTTGGTAGAATTAGTGTCATTACTTATTTTTTAGATGCATATATAATTTAAGAAATCTTTGAACATAATATATTTGGATTCAAATATTGATTTGATATTTATTAAATTAAAATTAAATAAATAATGTGAAAATTTCCATTATTTTTATTTTATAATAAATTATATTTTATTAAATTATTGAAAAATAATAAAAAATAATCCTTATGCAAAGTTATTTCAAAGTGTTAATATATTTAAAATATTATTCATTAATGTCCCAATTTATATTTTATAATTAAAATATTTACCACTAGTGAGTAAAATCATTGCTAGCCTGGTCTTGTTTAAAATAGTTTTTTGCACGTTACATGCACTTCAAAAAATTAATTTCAAACATACATGTTATTTTAATTTTTTTGAAGAGATAACATAATTATAATTTAAAGGGTATATGTTTTCTAATAAATATATCTTTAATTTAGTCTTAATAGTTAAATTAATTGTTTTTTATTACAAGATACATTAATAAAAACCAAAATGATCAAATTGGGTAAACATAGAAGTTAAGGAATCAAATTTTAAAAATGAAATTATTTTTGTGTGGTGTTGATTTTTTCTGACCATGATTCAACTTTAAACTCTTATTTTTACATTTTTTGTTAAATTAGGTAAATGATACCTCCCATTAATGTATAGATTTTGGTATTTACAATAGTGACACTCTTCCTCCACTATAAAAAGCCATCCTCTCCACCAACTACTTTACACCTCTAAAACCATATAGGGTCATCCAAGATCTTATAAATCCACTCCCCAACATCTCTCAACTACTCATTGAATCATAAATGTTTTAATATATAACTATAAATAATCCCTTTGGTAAAAACAAACAGTAGTTTCCCAAAGAAAATATAACATCCTTACTCAAGCCCATTTATCTTATTTTCATTCTCTACACCCTCTAATATCCTTATTCCATGATTATAAAAAACACCAGTATCTTCAATATACTGATATGTTGTCATTTTAATGGATATACCTACACTTACTCACAATTCCATCTAATGGGTAATGAATATACTATTTACATGTGTGTTGAACTACCATATCACGAAACAATGATTATTAATTTTTTCTTTACCACCTTTTATGGCTGGGAATTAAGAAGGAAAAAATTTTATTATATGATTTATATTATTATTTTTTATTTTTTAATTATTTTATAAAACACAAAATTATACTTTCCATCTTGTGCAAATATGAAAATTGCATTTTGAAAAGTGTAGACTACTACCCCATCAAAACAATGTGATTCATTCACACACTTCATAAAATGTATTAAGAATTGGTTTAATGAACTTATGTGATATATATATATATATATATCTGTGATATAATAATTCTACTTGAATATTTATATATATACATATATTTCATTTATGTTCTTTCATTCAATATCAAAATAAAACATAAACTACAATCATGTGTACGCATGACCAATCGTCTCCATGAAAGTTGTATTGAATTTCATAAATATATATTAAATAGGATAATATAATAAAAATATAATGAAAATACATTGTATTTATATAATTTTTTAAATTATTTAAAACTTGGTATAAGTATTAGTATCAATGTTATAACAAATTAATACACATGTGATGAAAACAAAAAAGATATTTCCCGAAGTGAAACCTTAACAATGATTTATTAATAAATAGGTAATTTAATTTCATTAACACATAATATATGGTACTAGATATAATGATTTGGTTCTTATGAAATATTTATAGTAAACTTACATTTTTTATACCAGAGATTTGTACGAGTGGGAAGAGAGTCATGACATAAGGTAAGGAAATTTCATCTCACAATTTATATCTGTGAGATACATTCCATGTTCACCACTCTTTTATTTTTTTTGGTGTATATACTACACAAGAATTTGTTATATGATTATTATATTTAAATTTATTTGTATTTACATATCCATTCTATGATCAATATTTCATGGTGTTTATATTTCAAAATTTACCAAATCAGTAAGATAGTTTTGTCTTTATTTTTCTTCTTTAGGACTCATGTTTTTTTATGCACGATAATTATTTTTATGTCAAATATACATCCATTTGACATGTTATATTATAAATCTAGATATTTTCATTATATTTTAATATTCGTGTAACTTCATTTACTTTCATGGATTGTATGATCCCAAGTTCCAATGTGGTAATATTTTGCTGAAATAATCTCTTCATTTTAGGGGAATTTTTATGATTATTATTTTATTGATGAAATATTATGATCCATCTCTCATGAAAAATCATGAGTGTCCTTCTCCACTATTAATTCAACATATCTCCATGTATTATTTTAATTTTTTTAGAACCTATATCATCATTTCAGCTATGGATCATTATCTCAGATTGTTTAGGAGGAAAAAGGAAGAAATTGGAACATTTCTAAGTATACATTGTGTGCTTTTGAGTACACATTGTGTACAAAGATTCCATGTGTAGCTATGTACTTGTCAGGTAATGGTCGAGTACATGGCCGTGTAGGTGAGCTAGAAGACTGCCAAAAGCAAGGGTCAGTTGAGTCTCGTACACAATGTGTACATTAAATGAAATTTCGAAGCACTGTTAGTTTTAATTGTTGATTAAGATAAAATCATGTCTCATCTCCAAAAATACCTTCTTCTCCTCTCATTTCATACAAGAGAATGACAGAATGATGAAGAACTTCAAGGTCATCCTGAATCTCTATCGGAACTCAGATTGATCCACTATCGGGTGCGTTGGATTCACACCATTGAGTTCTCTCTTCACCTAGATCCTTTCTTCCTAATTTCTCCCCTCTCATGAGTTATCTAGGGTTGATCATTTTTAACCTTCTATATATGTACATTTTCCTAGGATGATTCAGGGGACGAAATTCAAGAGTGTTCATCACACAACATCAGGGAAGGTGGTGTGTATCTTTATTTGGTTGTATAGGGATTGTATATGCTAAAAGTGATGAATAACAAAGTTTAAAGTATTGTGTTTTCTGTAATTTAACCCTTTTTAAGACCTGTTATGGTGTTTTTGTTTTATAAATGTTTATTTATTATGTATAAAGGTTCATACCTTGATTATTTGTGTGTTTCCCAAGTTTGACTGATTATGTCTGTTTGGTCTTGAATACATGTTAGGATTTATTTTTTTACAAGCCTCGTATTATTAAGACATAGTTACTATATATTTAAGATGAATGTGATTCACATTGAGTAAGTATGACCAAGGGGAATTGAATATGATATATCCATGTGGTAGGGTCATTTACATATAATTGTGGTTATGTCATCCCACAGGTATTGACTAATAGAGTTATCGGGTGGCCATAGATCAGTGGGTTTAGAACATGATAGATACCCATCGGGTCATTGTTAAATGAATGGTATACCCTAGGGAATTGATTGTAAGGTCTCTTAGGAGGTCATTAGAATTTATTATTTCTTTGCATACCATGGGGTATTGGCTTTGAGAGCGACCCTAGTGGTCCTTTGTAAATGATTTGTGTTATGTAGGAAAAAAGGGGTTAGACTATGTGATCCATCCCTGAAGGTAATTATTTATTTATTTGATGATATGCTAAAACAGTGGGGTTAGACTGTGAGAAAATTCCAAGAGGGATAATTTTAAATGATTTAATTATTGTGATGATCCGGTCAAGCCAAAGCAGAAGCTCAGACATGGTATTCTTGATTGTTTAGTGGGACTATTTAGACGTCTTTTTGTTATTATTATATAAGGGGATATAGATCTTAGGAAAAATCTTGTGGTTACATTATTAAATATATTTAATACTTAATAAATGTAAATGAATGAAAATGGAAACTATGGGATTTTTTACATTGGAGTACTTCCTAATTTATTTTTTAATTTTTAATATTCCCATCTATATATATTCAAAAATAGTTAGGCATAGATATTTTGTTGTTTTCTAAATGGGATTAATCTAAAACACTATTTGGGTCATGTGTTTCGACCCAAACAGATTATATTCTCAAGTTATTTTATTATTATCAGTCTTCCAATGATTACTTTTGTTTTATGGTATTAGTGCTCCTACATTAGTTTTCTATTTGTTGTTACGATGTGCATACTCATCCAATGAGGTAATATTTTACCCATTATTATAACTTGTCCCTTGCTGCTTGTTGGAAACCTCTAGCATTTTGGGAAATGTTCTTGAGGTCATGTGACTAACTGGGTATGGGGCACCATTGTGCGGCACCCGGAACGGGGATGTTACAAAGTGCTATCAAAGGAGTTTCATTTCTTCTTTTTTTAACATTTTAAGCCTATATATAATGATATGAAGGAATCGGTAGTTGTTAATAAGTTGTGCCCCGGATTAGAAAACCCTTCTAAAGGGAAAATTGAATTTACATCAAATGTTAATTTTTTTTTGTTTTGTAAGTTTTAAAGTTGATTTTATTTCACCATTGGGTGATTTACTTATATTGTGCTATTATCGCTGATATTATTGATGTTCTATTTCTATTGAAACTCGATGAAATGAGGATTTCCCATTTCATGCCTCATATAAGAACTTTCTAGGGATCACATGTCATGCATTCTTATCATTCCATTTAGGATGCATTGTTGATTTCATGTTGTTATGGTTGATGTTGTGCTAGATATTCATGTTGTTATCATAGATGCCTTGATAAAATAATGAATATTTTGATAAATAATTGGATATGTAATGTTTCATTTGGATGGACTCCAAACTTTTATCCCTAAGGTGTTATGGGTCCTCTTGGATCAGAATTTAGTTGATCATGTTTGAATTTTAATTTAATTTTTTCAAGTTATGATGTGAAAAAGGATGAAAAACATTAATTTGTTACACTTATAGGCTCCCACGGATCGGAATTTGTCATAACATTGACAAAATTTTATGTTTTTAAGTTTTTTAGAGAAGTTTTAGAGGCCTAATTTCTATATACCCAAACAACACGGCGGGTGGTGTTATGAACACATGCCATCCGTTCTTTTATTCTGTAAAAACTGACTTTTCTTATGTGAACACCTTGTACTGTGAGTACATGTCATGTAGTTCTTGATAGTGTGACTAATTTTGTGAGAAGAGAGACAGGGTTGGGAAACTTTTGGTGGAACATGTTGTGTCTAGATTATACACACCAGGTGTAATGAACTGTGTGTCTAGTCATGTGACCAACGACACCGGTGGATGAATTATAGGATGTACATGTCATGTCTAAATTTTACATGTTATGTAATTATTAACCTTGTATCTAGACATGTGACTAATGACACTAGTGGATGGGACATAAGTGTCATTCATTGTGTCATGGGTGCACACGCCATGTAGTGTTACCCAATAGATAATAGTGTAGTTCTATCTGTGTATAATTACATGGGTAGGAGGGAAAATTCATGTACACATCGTGTATTAGGAGGAACATGTCGTGTGTAAGGAGTGTTACAAAACCAAGATGTTAAGGGTTACATTCCATGTTAAGGATTAACGAGAACATGTTTTGTGGCAGTTATACATGTCGTGTAACCCTATTTTGTAATACTTGAATGGTTTTTTTCTCTTGTTACTTTCATGCACATCTAAGTTGATGTACTTGATAATATTTAACTGAGGTTTGTGATTGAACTTGTATATTCATTCAACCAAGATATCCTCCAGTTTTATGCTAGGTGGAGGGAAATTACCAGACACTAGAAATGGTAGGTCAGGGACTTCTAGTATATTCTCCCATCTTTCCTATATTGGCACTAGCTGTTATACCGGATGTAGGTGTTAATGAACATTTTATTAAAGGATTTTTGAGGATTTCAAATACATTTTAGGGAGCACAACATCCTTCCACATCTATAGAATAGTTAATTAGGGTGTTCTAGCAGTAGTAGCCTCCTAGTTTTTCGGATAATGGAGGACCACGGGCTGTAGTGTCATGGTTGGCGGTCATGCTTCCTATCTTTGAGAATATAGAGACACCTTTTTAGAGGAGGGTGAATCTTGCGACGTACATTATATGTGATTCCTATAGGAGATGGTGGGATGTTATCTCATAGGTGGTACATCATCGTGATATGACATGGGAAGAGTTTCATAGGACCCTCTATGACTACTTATACCACAAGACATTGAGGGAAGATTGGGCACATGAGTTTGTGCATTTTTGTAGGGATCTCCTTTAGTGATGGACTATTCTTCTCATTTTATAGTGCTTCAGCACTTCACACCTGTTCTAGGTGGTGACATGTTATCTTTCGCTAAGCGATTTGAGTATGGTATCAGGTATGACATTTGATCGTAGGTGAACGTTTTCAGGCTGACTTCGGTGATGGATATAGTGAACCATGAACTGATTAATGAGTGTAATCTGAATGATTTGGGAGCTATGAGCCAAGGTGGTCCAAAATCTATGGCTAGTACTCCTTCGACAGATAGCAGGATGCACCACAGGGAGCTTTCATGTGATGTTTCTTCATGTAGCCAGGTGGAAAGCTACCAGTGTGAAAAGAGTGGTAATAAAAGACCACATTGCCTAAAGGACCAAGTCTAGTGTGGACTTTGTGACAATATGGGTCATATTTAGTTTTTTGGTAGGATTTCCAAACTAGAAATGGGTGATAGGGGTTCTATTATAACTCCACATTCGAGAGTAAAACCACAAGTTTCTCATCAGTCAAATAAATTTTGTTCTTCAGGCCTTTCAAACCATTCAGTCCGAGGGGGTGGCCATGGCCATGTTAGTCAGGTTGTTGGTCTTTAGTGATAGTAGGGTGGATCAGATCAGGGTAGTCAGGTAGGGTTGTAGGGCCATGGTACAAGTCATACTTTTGTAGTGGATCAGACCTAGCAAGAGAAGAATCTTGAACCCTCTATGGTTAGAGGTACAAATCAAGTTTACTCAGCTATAGCATCTTCCCTTTTTGATATAGGGGATTACTATTATCTTATGTTAATTATCATTATGGAGAGCCTTGGGCTCTGTATCTCTACTTCTGAGAATGTTATGATGCTATGCACTCTATTGAGAATTAGGATGTCTATTTTACATCCGTGCAAGGAGTTGCCTCTTGAGGTTGGTGGGGGTCACTTATTTTGGGACCTCTATGTCTTGAAGATGACAGTCTTCGATGTCATTCTATAAATAGATTTTTTGGTCTCTTTCTAGGCCTTTTTTGACTTCTATAGCTTTATGGTGTGTCTCACGTCACTATAGGGTGTGTATTTTCTACACAAGGGAGAATGGGATGTCTAGGCGAGTAGAGTGGGACCTGAGCATCATGGGTTCAGATGAGTTGCATCCTAGATTTCTAGTTTATATCTCCAAGACAAGGGTACATCACAGATAGACGTTCCTCATGTGGTGGATCATTTCAAAGATGTATTTCTAGATGATTTTTTATGTTTACCTATGGAGTTTGAGGTAGATTTCCCTATTTAAGTTATTCCAAGAGCACCATCGGTGCCAATTCCTCCTTATGGGAGGGAAACACCAGAGTTAGAGGAACTCAAGAAGTATTTAGAGGAGTTTTAGGAAAATGGTTTCATCTTACCCAGTACTTCTCCTTTGGGTTCGCCTTTCCTTTTTTTGAATAAGATGGACAACACACTCATAGTTTGGGTAGATTAATAGAAGCTAAACCAGTCGATGATCAAGAACTAATATCCCTTTTTGAGGATTAATGATCTCTTTGATCAGCTTCAAGGAGTATTGGTGCTCTTGAATATTGACATGAGATCAAATTATCATCAGCTGTTCATTAGACCATCATACATACCTCTTACCGCCTTTCAGAGTAGTTATGTTCTATACGAGTACGTTGTTTTTTTGTTCGATCTCACGAATGTGCTAGCATTTTTCATGGCACTGGTGAACCGATTGTTCCATCCTTACATGCTTTCTTTTTTTGTAGTCTTTTTGGATGATATCTTGGTGTAATATCACACTCAACACGACCATGCCACCCATCATGAGATCGTATTGAGTACACTGAGGAAGAATCTGTTGTATGTTATGCTTTCAAAGTGCCACTTTTGGATGGACCAGATTCAATTACTTGGTCATGTTATCTTAGAGACATGTGTATATGTATACCTAGAGAATATGAGAGAAATAGTTTTCTAGGACAACCCAAAGAACTTCGTTTGGGTATGGAGTTTTCTAGGGATGGTTGGTTACTAAAGATGCTTTATACAGGACTTTTCACACTTAGTAGTGCCACTGATGGTCCTGACTAAGAAGGGACTTATGTACTTGTGAATATATTCTTGAGATGCATCCTATCAAGAGATGGTAGAGACACTGATTTAGCACTGATATTTATTTTTCCAAAGTCATACATGATTTACACAATTCAATATGATGCATCAGGTATCGGGCTAGAAGCAGTGCTTATGCAGGGGGAAGGAGTCGTTAAATATGGGTCTCAGTAGTTAAGGCCACATGATAGGAATTACATGATGCATTATCTCTAGTTAGCAGTATTTTTGCATGATTTGTGCTATTGGAGACATTATCATTTGGGAGAGAACTGTTTGGTATACACTGACCTTAAAAGTCCCACGTATATATATACTCAGTGTGATCTAAATTTGAGACATCAAAGGTGGGTTGAGTACCTTCATTCCTTTGACATTTAGCTTCCCTATATTCCTAGAAAAAGTAACTTAGTGGTAGATGAGTTGAGCAGGATGACTCATATACAGGCATCTCAAGAGTTTAGTAGTGAGTGGAAGCTTATGGCTCTATTCTTTGAGATGTATTTTGATGTGCATGAAACAAAGAGGCAAACTTTTATTTTTTCTATAAGTGTTACATCTAATCTAATAGATAGGGTAAGAATGAGGTAGATATCATATTCCAATGGCCTAGTCCTATGAGAGAGTGTGTCAGGTGAGGACCCTACTCCTGGGTGAACTATATGCGATGATGAGGTCTTTCATTTTCCTGATCACGTATGAGTGTCAGTAGACATATGTCAGGAGTTGATGTGAGATATTAATTCCTTAGTTTGGGAAGTTAATCTTGGTGTCACCAATATTTACCGATATGTAATCCGTCAGTATTGGTGTCCAAATAAAGAATGATGGTTTGGGTTTTGTTATGAGATGTTCCACCAGTTATCATGTGATGGCAAAGAATTATGGGAAGAAATGGCTTTTACAGTAGTTACACATTCCTGAGAGAAAGTGTAATGATGTCGCGATGTATTTTCTGATGGGATTACTGAGGTATCCTCAAGGTAATAATGCATTTTGGGTTCTTGAATATATACTCACAAAGGATTCAAAATTCATACCGATCAAGGAGAACTTCATTGTTGATGAACATGGAAGGTTGTACATCTAATTGAATTTATGTTTTCATGGAGTTCCCCCTCTCTTTTTTCATACAGGGATGCTTGGTATACTTCTCATGTATATAAGGGATTACAAATGGAATAGGGTAAACATGTACTTCTGAGTACAACTTACCTTCCCCATATAGATTGCAAGTCTGAGTCCACGATTCTGGTTTTGGAGGACATGATTTGAGTATGCATCCTAGATTTTTGTGGATCTTTGGAGAGACACCTACCCCTAGTAGAGTTTGACTAAAATAATAGTTTTCAAGATATGATTCAGATGGAACCCTATGAGGATTTTTATGATAGGCCATTCCAATCACCTCTATTTCCATGGGAGGTAGGAGAGACAACTATGTTGGCACCTCATCTTGTCCAGGATACCACGGAGCATGTAGAGAAGATTAAGAAGAAGATGGATATTGTACAGTCATGACGGAAATATTAAGCTGGTCGACTATGATGAAATATGGAGTTCGAGGTCAGGGATCATGTTTTATTACGTGTCACACAGTGGTTGGGAAACCTGAGGATTAGAAGACAGTGGAAGAATTTACAGAGATACGTTAGGCCATTTTATGTTTTGGAGAGAGTTGGGCTGGTAGCCTATCAGTTGAAGTTTCCTCAGAGGTAATGATCTAGGCATGACATCTTTCATGTTTCTTATGTATGACGTTACTTTTCATACTTTTCTCACATTTTTCGACCATAGGAGGTTGAATTATAGGTGGATACATCCTTTTAAGAGAACCCTATATGGATTGTGGATCGAAACACAAAGGTTTTATATGGAAGGTCAGTTCCTCTAGTACTGGTTCTATGGTAGCACAGGCGAGTACTAGATGAGACTTGGGAGAGGGAGGTAGATGTATGATCACAGTGGCCATATTTGTTTGAATATTTTTATTCACGACACTTGGAAGGGAAATCCGGGGATGAATTGCTTTAAGGGGGGGAAGTTTTTAATTGCCTAGATCTTCATTTCAGGTATGGATATTTATTTCGTGGTCTTTTTTAGGAAAAGAGATTAAATAGGAAATTTTCTATGTACATGACATATACTTTTGAGTACACATCGTGTACCTAGTTTTGGTGTGTATCCATGTACGTTCCATGTAACAACCGAGTACATGGTCGTGTAGGTGACCTGGAAGACCGACTAAAGGAGGGACTGGTTGAAGAAAGTACACAGTGTGAACATAAAATGAACACGCCATGTACGTTTCTTTTTAATTGATTATTCAGAGTTGGATCATGTATCATATCCATAACTACCTTTTTCACCATTCAGTTCTCAAAAGGGACTAGTAGAATGCGGATGAACTTCGTAATCCTCTCGGTTCTCTGTACGAGCTCCAATTGAAATGACACAAGGTGCATTGAATTCCAACCGGTGAGTTCTCTCTTCCCCTAGATCCTTTCTTCCTAATTTTTATTATCTCATGAGTTATCGAGGGTTGATAATTTTTAACAATTTTGTAGATCTATGTCATTCTAATCTGCTTCAAGGTCCACCGTTCAAGAGTGTTAACCTCACAATATCAAGGTAGGTGGGTTGTGCATTTATTTGGTTGTCTTTGGACTGTATACTCTAAAAGTGTCGAATAAACATGTTTTTGGGTATTTTCTGTTCTGGAATTTAACCTTTTTATGACCTGTTATGATGTGTTTCTTTGAGAAATGGTTATTGATTATGCATAAAGTTTTATACATTGATTATGGGTGTATTTCCCTAGTCTGATTTATTATGGCCATTTTGTCTAGAATTCATATTACGCTTGTTTTGTTATACATGCCCCGTGTTATTAATTTAAAGTTACTATTTATTTAAGGTGCATTTGATTCACATTGTGGAAGTATGACCAAGGTTATTTTTCTATGAGAGCTTCCTGAGGTATGGTAATTTAAAAATAATTGTTTTTATGTTGACCGAGAGGTATTGACTATGAGAGAAACCAGGTGGCCATAGACTAGGTGGTTAGACAGTGAGAGCTACCCCTAGGGTATTTTTTAAATGAATGTTGGACCCCAGGTCATTTACTATGAGAGCTTCCATGTGTACATTATAATTTATTATTACTATGCAAACCAATAGGGTATTGACCGTGAGTGCTACCATGGTGGTCATTTGTAAATGATTAGTACTATATTAGACCAAAGGGGATAGACTGTGTGAGATTTTCCAGAGGGTCATTATTTATTGATTTGATGATATGTTAATCTATAGGTGTTATACTATAATAACATTCCCATAGGGTTTCTTTTGAATGATTAAATGATTGTCATGATTCTGCCAAGCCAAAGCACATGCTTGGACTCAGTCATCTTCATTATTTAGATACTCTTTTGAGACAACTGTTAGTTATTATTATATAAGGGGATATAAATCTTAATAAAGATCCTAATGTTAAATTATTCAATGGATTTAATAATTAATAAATGTTAATGAATGAAATTGGAAACTGTAGGATTTTTTACATTTGAGTACTTCCTAGTTTATTGCTTCATTTTTTATATGGCCTACTATATAAATTCACTCACAGTTAGGCATAGATCTTTTGGTTATTGACTATTGGGATTCATCTTACACCTAGTTTCAGTCATGCTTTTGGACCCAAATTGATTATATGGATGTAGGTATAGAACAGGGAAACTGCACTTCTTCATTAGGAACTTGATTGCTATTGGAGCTGGAAAGAATTGCACCATAATGAGGCTTGTGATGCTGTTCGAGTTTACTGTTTTTCTGTAATTTATTTTTTGTATTGTATTTCCAACATTGTGACTTGTTTGGAAGAATTCCTAGACACGTGTGAAATGCATCATTTATATATGCTCTAATTTTATTTATTACAATCACTCAACCTCTATTAACTTTTGTTGTATGGTATTACTGCTTCTTCTTTTACATACTATTTTTTATTCAATTGTGCATACCCTACCAATGATGGCATAGTTTCCCCATTATGAGACTGTGGCCCTCATTTCTAGTCGGAAGCCTCGGGCATTTGGGGAAATGTGCATGAGGTCATGTGACCAATGGGGTATGGGGTACCTTTGTGTAACACTCAGAACTAGGAAATTACAAATTTTATACTCTTTTTTACATAAGACAATTAAGAAAAAAAATTCAAATACAATTTTCTATTTTACCTCTTTGGTCGGAAAGATAGTTTTTTCAAAAACAATGTTATCAAAAAACAAATTGAAAAATGTTTTCAAATGTTCCATGAAGATAATTTTTAAGGGATAATTATTTTAAATTTTTCTATTTTTTCCAATTATATATTTATATATTTTCAAATTTTATTTTCAATGAAATGGTTTTCAAAACTTTTTCTAGATTTATTTATAAGATTTAAAGGTTCGTTAAATAAAATGGTTTTATAAATGTTTTCAATATTTATTTTTTTTGTTTAAAAATGTTTTTAAGAGAAGAAAATGTGTAAATTTTTTTAATCTTATTTTATAAATTTTCAATAAATTTTTTTTTTCAAAATGATTTCAAGGATTCATTCTAGGTTCTCAAAGTATTTTCAATGGAAATGTTTTAAAAAAAATTTGTTTTAAAAATAATTTTTCAAATAATAAATGATATTTTCCTCATGAAAATGTTTTAAATGATCTTTCCAAAATATTTTCCATTGACGATGACATCTATTGATATTAATCATTTATTTATAGGGAAATGATTCAATGTTTCCATCTATATTCTTTATTCGAATGGATTTTTTTTATGGAATGATAATTATGATACCCTTTTCTATTTCATTGGATATATTAATTTGAAACCTTATTCCTTTCAGGTGTTATGTTTTTTATGAAATTTTTATGAATCATATATCTTTTTCTTTAGGTTATGATATGATTACAAGTTTATGATACCTATTTTATTTCATGGGTTATGATATATTTGTTTAAATTTTTTTGGAACATATATGTATGATTTCATTATGAGATGGTTGGGACCTCTATCTCTCTCCAATGAATTGGGTAATGATTTATATTTAATGAGATCTACAAGTATGGTCGTGGTAGTGAACATTTACTAGTCAGATAGACATGGTATTGAACCATTACTACCAAGATTGTGTGGGGAGTGAACTCATACTAATAAGATGACCATGGTAGTGAACCATGACTACCAAGATGGTATGTGTAGTGATCCCATTCTACGAATATATCCTTGGAGTAAATTCATGAACTACAATGGAAATAAATTTTTTATGTTTATGTGTCTTCCAAAATTTCTTTTTCCTTTACTATATTATGATTTCATGGATTATGTTCTTTATTTCCTTATAATTCTTGTCTTATGAATATATAATATTTATTCAAGGATTAATTTTAATTATCTTTTATATGCATTGTATGATCTAATAATTTTATGATCACATTCTCACACCCTTGTTCTCATGTCTATACTTACATGTCTCCCTTGTTCACCCTTACTGAACATCTGATCTCACTCCAATCTGTGTTTCCTTCCATAGGTTATGAAGATTAGTATTATGTATATTGTGTTTAAGATGGTAGTTATTCATGAAGAATATAATGGAAAGATAATGTAGCTCACTAATTAACCAATCTTTATATTTCCATGTTTCCAAATGCACTAAACTAATATGATCCTTGGGAATCTATTCGCTTAATGTTTTAAGTATTCCATACTAGTTATGTTATGTATATGTATGAAAATTGAGGGTCGGTATAGTTGGTATCAAGAAAATTTTTAATCAACAACTGGAAAAAAGGATGATAAATCATTAGTGATATCCCTATGTATATTTCCAAGGATATTTCTTGGGGTGTATATATATATAAATATAAATATGAGTTAACATTCAGAAAAATGTCATAGAATTTTAGAAAATGATAAGGTGAGTGGTTTCAATAAATACATCAATGTCTAGATAATACAAGTGGATATGGATCTGGAACATATGTACCTAGGAGTAACAACTCTTACAAGGTGTGTCCCTCTTGATTCAGCATAATCTAGTACACAACAACGGGACATTCTTCACACCTGGTTTGACACTCTCAGGGTATATGCATTGGGAATTCAAAAACACAATTTGAAAAATCATAAGGAATTTAAGTATAATATGATTATGAACTACCTAGGATAAAACTAATGTGTTATATATTAATGAATTATGATCCATGATTTAGGGATCCTATGAAGTATTTTTCATGAAACTATGGTAATCCAATATGATAAATGTTACATAGAATATGCATTTTGGTTTTAGTAAATAGAGACAACTAGAATGAACATGGTTAAAATTGAGTGTTTTAAAGGTGTAATGTAGGAGAATTATGTGAATTGATTTCCCTTGTGAAAATATCCGAAAGAGGATGGGGAAGGTAGTATGAGTATTGGTTAAAATTTTAATGATAAAGTAACTAAAAATGACATGTGAAATGTATGTGACGTTCTAAAAGTATTTTTGACATTAAACATAAGAAGAATAATTATATTAAGGTGTAGGAACCATAATACCACATTAATATTTAATTTTTTGGGAAAGAGGTATTAAGGAATATGTTGATGAAGCTTGAGTAATGGTTTAAGAATAAGGTTGGATGAATAAAGTATTTATGTTTTGGAATTCAAATATTATGTGATATGAATCATGAAATATATAATTCTTTTCAATATAAGTTTTCATTATGTATTAAAAAGTACATAGTTAATGGTGATGAAGACATAGAAAAGTGATTTCATGGAATAGTGATATTTTGATTAAAGGAATGTACCCCTTAACTAATGATTGATGTTTAGATAATGATGATTGGATACAGATATATTGGATATTAAAAGGTAAATATGATGGTATAGATTACCCTAGAATTGATTATTGAAAATGTGTCCTATGTCAAAAATTATGTTGTTTAAAATGTTATGGATTAAGAGAATATATCTAGTAATCATTGGAATAAGGAAGCATGCTTGTTTTTAAAAAAGATTAATGGTAATTCGGTTTATTACCATGCTTTAAGAGAATATATGATGAGGGTATACACATTTTTGGAATATGAAAACCAAGAGATACTTTGGGGTATATTGGGGTTCACTGTTAAGCTAATTTCGCAAATTTATTTCTAAATTTTTATATTTTCATCTTTTGGAATGTTTATAAGGATATCCATTTATGGAATGATTAAGTAACACATTGGATGAATTTCTTGATATTAATGTATTATCCCACCACATGAGTACTTATGCTAATTGGATAACCTATTTTAACAACATTTTGTTTATAATAACTGAGTATATATGAGAAGTGATATCAAGGATCTCATGATCTATTAGTTCTTTGGGAATGAAAAATTAACGTTCCTTTTTAGATATAGTGGTTAAGTGGATCAAGGAATGATGATGGGTAAGGTTTTCCTGAAATCATTCAAATATATCTTTTAAAGAAAATTATTTAATATAAGGAAAATGATCTAGAATTAAAATCTTGTCCTAGTAGAATAAATTTTGTTAAACTAGTATCTTTTTAAATCATCATAGATTTTAACATTGATAACCTAAACTTTTCATTGATGTTAACTTGTTTGTGACTGATGAACTCAATCACTCTCAATGAATATTTACTCTTTTCCTCTTTTTCTACGTTTTCACTTGTAATATGTGTTCCTCTATGTGGAAACCTTGTTATATAATACACTGGGTAACCACTT
Source organism: Viscum album (assembly GCA_963277665.1). NCBI lineage: Eukaryota > Viridiplantae > Streptophyta > Magnoliopsida > Santalales > Viscaceae > Viscum > Viscum album. Next base: position 977,387,502 of record OY728143.1, read on the forward strand.
TGTTTCCAAAATTACTAATTTTTGTTGAAATTTTTAGTATTCATTTTTATGATTGGGGTTCTATGAAATGAACATTCAAGTATTAAACCTCTGATAACCCGGAGGTTTTTTAAGGAAGAAATTCATTTTAAGGGGGGTAGAATTTAGGACCTCAATTTTTCATAATTTTTTTTTCTTTATTGAATGAATTAATTTTAATTGATATCATACATTAAACTATGTCAAACATTCATTTCACACCTCAAAAACGTTTCCTGTGCTACACACAATACTGACATTGTGTATGTTACATGCAACACCAGGTTTCTACAAAACATCATTTTATTGTTATAATTATTTAAAAGAGATTGTTATAACCTAGTTATTAAACAAATTAATATGAATTGTAATAACTACTTTTCGAATATTTTATATGTTGGTTTTATATAATTAAATCATAAGGATTATGATAAATTTAATATTTGGAAAAGTCTATATATGTTTAAAAATAGTATTTTCTCAAACAAACTGCTTTTTATGTCCTTTTGTGAAAAATAATAAAATTATTTTTTGACACTTTTAGAAATTTAATTTGATAAAACATACTTTATTTTTGAATTAAAAAATTATAAATTAGCTTAGGATAATTGTTTTTTATTTTTATGAGAAATTATTTTTATTAATAGTGAAAAATATTATATTTTAGTTATAAACTGTCTTTCCAGTTATTTAATTATTAATAATAATTTTTTTAGTCTGTTTTTAAAGTCACAATATTTCAATTATAAATTTATTAAACCAATTTAGTTCATTTTAACCATTTTTATATGTAAATTTGATATAATAAACTTATTGAACTTATTGAATGAATTTATTTTAAAAACTGGCTTTCCCACCACATATGTGGGATTAGTGTTAAACTTAATTTTCACAATTTTTTTGATTTGAAATTCGAAAATAGACACACAAGGATATATTTTTTACTATATTCTTTGTATAATAAGTTAAACATAATTTTTGACCAAAAATATTAGTGAATGTGATTAATATTAATCATAAAGATTACGGTAAAATTAAGTTTAATTAGGGAATAAACCTTAATCTTAAGACCCAAATTGAGCTGGACACATGTCCAAAATCCATTGTCTACCACGATTTTGACGATATACCTTAATTTTTTTAATTTTATGATTTATTGGGATACTATTAATTAAATGATCCCTATATCATAAGTTATATAAGGAAAATGGACAAAAAGAGATCTTTCTTCACCTTCAACATTTATAAAATGTTGAGATATGTAAAATAAAATATTTTTAGTTATACATATCTATTTGAAAATAAATGAGTTGTTTTTGTCATAATTACTTATAAATAATTTTTAGATATGATCTAGTTAATTATAATCCTTAAGAAACACCATCATTGTGATTATATAGTTAATAATTAACTAAAATAAATGATACTATAAATATTAAAAGATAAGTAAATTGGTTAAATTAGTGTCATTAATTATTTTTTATATGCATATATCATTACAAATATCAGTGAATTTATTATATTTGGATTCGAATATTTGTTTTATATTTATTAAATTAAAATTAGTTAATTAATTTCAAAATTGAATGTATTTGTTATTTTAGATATATGATATTTTATTAAATGATATAAAATTAATAAACATACTACCGTATGGCAAGTTATTTTTAAGTGTTAATAAATATAAAATATGGTAAATTAATATAACAATTTATTTTTTTTAATCAACATAATGACCCATAGATAGTAAAAATATTTTTAGTAGAGTCTCATTTAATGAAGTTTTTTTTTCATTATATGCGCTAGTTTTAAAATTAATTTCCAATATAGAAGATATTTTTATATTGTAAATTATATATCATAATTATAATTTATTGGGTATATTTTTTATAATAAATCTCTCTAATTTTTTTTAATGGTGAAGTTAATTATAATGGAATACTAGATACTTTAATAAAGAAATGAAAAAATTTTGTAAACTTAGAAGATAAGGAACAACATTATAGAAATGCATTTATTTTTTGTGCGGTGTAGAGTTTTTTCAACCAATATTAACATTTACACCATTATTTTTTAATTTTATAAGCACATTAGGTAAAATATACCTCCCATTAATGTATACATTTTGGTATTTACAATATTGTCACTCCTCCTCCACTGTAAAAGGCCTCCTCTCCTCCCACTTATTCACGCATATCAAATAACATAGGTTCTTCAAAGCACCTACCAATAAACATTCCAACATAAATAACTTCTTCTTTCAATACTCCATTTTTAATGAAATAAATCGAAGGAATCCCTTTTGTTAAAACCAAAAGGAGTCACCCAAAGAAGAGGTAATATTCTTCCTCAATCTCCTTTATCTTATTTGTGTTCTCCACCAACTCTAGTATCATTATTCCTTGATTATATAACAACACCAATATCATCAATATAATGATATTTTATTATACTAATATTTTGACATAAACATACACACACTTCCATATAATTGGTAACAAACTTATTGTTTATGTGTATAGAGAACTACCGCCCCACAAAGCGATGATTGTTCATTTTTTACTTTAACCCCTTTCATGGTTGGGAATTATGATTGAAATGTAGTTTATATATGATATGCATTATATTTATTGTGTCTTTATATTATTTAATACTTTTAAAATAAACAACATTATACTTTCCATCCTGTGTAAATAAGACAATTTCGTATGAGGTAGTGTGGACTAGTTCCCCCTCAAAATGATGTTATTCTTTCACACAATACATGTAATGTATCAAAGATGGGCCAAATGAGCTTATATGTTATTCTTATATGATATAATTATGATACTAGAATAATTATATTTAAACATATATATACATATATATATACATATATATACACATATATTTCATTTAATTTTTTTCTTTTAATACTATAAAAAAGGGAATCTTCATTCATATGTACCTATGGTCTACCGTCTCCAAGAATAGTGTATTGATTTTAATACTTCTATATTCAACGAAATATTATAATATAATTTATACTAAATAAAAATGGTAATTATTTAATGTTTTAAATTTTTGAAATATTTATATAACTATAAAGATAAAAGATATAACCAATTAAGACATATGCGAGAATAAAGCGGATATTAACCGAAGTGAAACCATAAAAAATAATTGTTAATAAGCGGGTAATATAGAGTCATAATAAAACCATATATGGTATTTTATATAATAAAATGACTATTTAAAATTTTTATAAAAATATTAAATTTCTTATACCTGAGGTTTTTATTAGTATGAAGAGAGTCAAGATATAAGGTAATAGAATTTCATTCCACCTATTATATGTTTGAGATACATACCATGACCACAAAAATTTTATTTTGTGTGGTGTATATAGCGACCATTTATTTATTTTATTATTATTATTCCTAAATTTTTGGTTATTTACATATCCATTATATGATATTTATTTCATGGGGTTTACGTTTCAAAATTTACCAAAGAAGTACGATTGTTTTGTCTCAATTTTCCTTCTTTGATAATCATCTTTTTTAGGTAGCAGACCTATTTTTCGAGGAGTATATAATTCCATTTTAAAATTATTTCATGATTCTTCTTATTTTCACGTTATTTTAATGTTTTTTTAATTTCATTTACAGACATGGAGAGTATTAAAAAAAATTTATGTGGTATGATTTTGGAGAACAAATATCAACATTTAATTAGATATTTACGATTTTTCTTCTAATGATGAAATATTACGATCCATCCCTCAAAAAATCATTTGTTTCTTTATTATATGTTTATTAAATATATATCCATGTCTTATTAACATTTATCATGATTTGTTACATAAAATAATTCAGAATTCATTTTAAACAAATCATTATATTTCCATCCATTCTCAGAAATATTTTTTATTTCAAAAACCATGTTATCAAAGAAGTTTTAAAATGATCCCTAAATATAATTTTGAAGAAAAATTATTTTAAATTCCTTATTGTTCTTAAAGACATATTTATATGTTTTTAGAGTTATTTTCAAATAAATGGTTTTCAAAATGTTTTCAATGTTTCCCTTTAAAATTTTTAAGTGTTTTCAATGAAATGGTTTAAAAAATAAATATTTATTTAAAAGTTTTCAAAGTGTTTTCAAATAATAATGTTTTTAGAATATTTTGAAGCCTTTTTTATAAGTCGTTAATGGAAAAATGTTCAATGCTTTTTCTTGTTTTTTTATAAAATTTCAAGAAAATAGATTTTGAAAATAATTTCAAGCATTCTTTTTATGACATCACTATATTTTAAAAGGAAATGGTTTTCAAAAGTTTTTTTGTTTTGAAAGTATTTTTTCATAGAATAATGGATATTTTGTTCTAGAAATGGTTTCAAAGTATCATTAATAATTGTTTTACATCTAATATGAAATCTATTGATGTTACTCATGCATTTATGGGGAAATGATTTGATGTTTCCATCCATATTATATCTCTGAGTGGTTTATTTTTTACGGAATGATATTTATGAAACATGTTTCTATTTCATTGGTTATATTCTTTGGAAACCCTATTCTTTTCACAGGTTATGTTTTTTGATGAAATTTTTATGAAACCATTTTCATTTTCCAGAAGTTATGGTATGATTACTTTTTTATGATACCAATTTTTTTTCATGGTTTATAATTTTATTCTTTATGATATTCTGGAACATATATGTATGATTTCATTATGATATTGGTGGGATATATATCTCACTCTAATGCATCAGTTAAATACCTATATCTCCTGAGATAGACTAATATGGTCTTCGGAATGAACCTTGACTAACAAGATAGTATATCGACTGAAATCATAATACTAAGATATAAATGGGAGTGAAAAATGACTACCAATATGGTATGTGGAGTGAACCCATAAAATTAAGATGTCCTTCTACTTTATTATTTGACTACTATGGAAATAATTTAGTGTATGACATAATACCATGTCTTATTCCAATGTTATAATTTTATGGATTATGTTCTTTATTTCCTTATGATTCATGTCTTATTATATTCCAAGGTTTATTCCATGATTAATTTTTATGATCTTTGATATGTTGGTTGTGATATTCTAATGTTATGATCACATTCTCACACTCTTATTCTCAAGTTTATGCTTACATGTCTCCCTTGTTTACCCCAACTAAGCATATGAGCTCAACCCTTTTTATATTTACATCCCCATGTTATGAAGATATTTATTAAATATGATGTGTCTATGAAGAGTAATAGTAATGAATATCCTTTTGTGATATAATGTATCTCTTTTATGTTCTAGTGTTTATGTTTCTATGTTTTCAAATACACTAAACTAATATAGTATTTGGGAATTATTTTATATAATTTGTTAAGTATTCCACAATAATTATATAGTGTACATGTAAGAAAAGTCAGACTCTCTATAGCACATCTATATCAGAGCCACACCCACTTATAGTTTCTAGATAAGGGTTTAATTACTTGGAAACCACTCACTCTATCCCTTACAAACAAATCTGTAACATTTTTCAATACTTTAACACATACTAAGGGATTAATTGTTTGAAAACCAGTCATTATATCCTTTACAAATAATTCCATGACATTTTCTAATACATTAACTCATCCTTAGTATGTAATGGAATTGAAAGCACACACTCTATCATTTAATAAAATTGAATTACATTTTATAATACATTATCACATCCTTAAACTTATCTTAAGGCACATACCAAGATGTGTACTTATAAATATCCCTAGGGATATCACTAAATGTTTCTCATATTAGCTTCCAAATTTTGAATAGAAAATTTCTTTGATACCAACTATAATGACCCCTTGATTTTTGTACCTGGATATTATATCAATTTTTAGGAATATTCATTACATTATACCAACATATTATTGAGGATCATACTAGTTTATATCCTTTGTAATCATGTAATATGCTAATCTAATATGTTTAAATATCTTTAATGTCTCCGATAAATATCTTTCCATTTTGTAAAATTTAGAGACATAACCTACGTAAAATCTTTTTTAATTACTTAATGAAAGTAAAAATAATATCTCGGGATATCATATGCTCCGTATGGGTAAATAAAGTATATATGTAAACATAACATGAAGAAAAGGGTATTTTAACATGGGAATAACATTTAAAAAATATACCTACATATAAAAGATCAAAATATTCAATTACGGAATAAATATTTTCTATTAATAAGATATGAATGAAAAGGAAATAAAATAATATGATCCATGAGTGTATAATACTGGATTATGGAAAGGAATTTTTTGGAGACACATAAGAATATAAAATAATTCCCGGAAATCGAAGTCTTATATCCAAAACATATTAGGGAACATCATAGGATATACACCTGCTAGGCGGGACAACCCACCATACCCAATGGAATCCATTTTCTTATAGTTTAAAGGTTTCACTCCACAAAACATAGTATTTTAAAAATTCCCTTCACATATCATGGTCACATTCAATTCCATCCATAGTTATCTCATGAGATATTTAAATCATTACCTAATACATTGGAGGGAGATGTAGGTCCCACCCGTCACATAATGAAATCATACATATGTGTGAAACAAGATTTTAAAACCTAATCAGATAAAAACCCATAAAATTAAATTGGCATCATAAAAATTTTATCATATCATAAGAAGTTTAAAATAAAAAGGTTTCGTAATCATTTTATCATTTCATAACATGTAAAAATTACCATGTTTCATTTCATCATACCATCAAAACATAAGGAATTAAAATAAATAATATGAATGGTATCATTTGACCATATCCTCATTAAGGAATATTTTACGCCTATAGATGTCATCTTATATGGAAAATTGTTTTGAAGATCATTTAAAAAATTTCTTAATTAAAATATCTTTTCTTTCCTAAAACTTTATTTTATAAATAAAACATTTTGAAAACATTTTTCATTGAAAATAACCTTGAAACTTATTAGGGAATATTTTACTATAATTTAAAGACTCTTTTTATGAATATATTTTGTCTAAAAACATTTTCATTGAATATAACCTTTAATATATATAAATTATTCTTTGAAACTCATTTAATAATCTTTTCTAATATAAAATTCTTTAGCAATATTGTTTTTAAAAAATATCCTTTTAAAATTAAAATGGAAGATTTGAAAATAATTTAAAACACATTTAAATAATAAGAGTATTTTATAATATTTTTTAAATAACCTTGAAAACATATAAATGAAGCCTTTAAAATTATTTAAAATAGTGTTTATGCATAAAACATTTTTGAAAAACTTTTCATTAAAATTAACCATTTAAAATTATAATGGAAACATTGAAAATTGATTGAATTTGTTTTTAAAACATAAAAAATCTTGTAGAATCATTTTCACTGAATATTATATTAAATGTTTATTTAAAAACATTTTTTAATAAAAATTATAGAATAATGTTTTGGAAGATAAAATATTTTTGAATGAAGAGATAAATAAAGTAACATTTTCTTAAAAAATACATTAATTGTCTCAAGTAGCATAGATTGGAAAATGATACAATTAATTTGACATATCATGAATAAAAAGTGTATAAGAAATTTAATTGTTATAAATTAGAGGTTTATCATGATATATCAATATTAGAAACTTTATTACAACAAATCCTATTAAATAATGAGATTGTAACAAAAAAATCATTACCCCTTTAGTAAAATTGAACCATAATCCCTATCAAGTAATCATATAAAATTAAAATTGAAATAAATTGTGGCTAATAAATTAATTATATTAAATATTAATGGGGTTGTATATACACCTCATGTAATAATATCGGTGCAAAACATAATGTTAGTCCTAAAGGAGGAAAATTGTGGAAAAAATCACTTAGTGCTTGAGTAACTTTTGAATCATAATACCTGTGAAAGAATAACATAAATGGAAACATTAATTATCATGAAATTATTTATAATAATGACATATCAAGTCAAAGGGTAGTATATAAACCACACAAAACAAACTATTGGGGAATATGGAATAAGCCACTCTGAAATAAAAGTGAAACTAGAAATCTCATTTCCTTAGGTCTTGAATTCCATCATACTCATTAAAATATACTCTATAGAAAATTAATTTTTATTATACATCTATAAAAGAAAAAATTAATTTACATCACACCACATATTATTTTCTTATGACATTTTACAACCTAATTATTAACAATTCTATGTTAATGTAACGTTTCACGTAATAACTACTTTGTTTTACTTATAACTTTTAATTTTTAATATGATTTCCCTCTTACATAGTTAATTATGTCGTCATATATATAATTTATATAATTATATAACTATAATATATATTTAGTATATATTTATTTAGATTAATTCCTAAAATATTTTGATATGAAATGAAATACACCGTTAATGGAGACGGTAGGTCATATGTACGCATGAACATTATTTCTATTTTCATTAATTATTGAATGAATGATTAGAAAATCATATATAAATATATTATAATTTAAATATAATTTTTATTTCATACATATCATATATTTGTATTAAAAAAATCCTTAATATGTTCCAAATAGTTTGTGAATGAATTATATCTCTTTGTAAGGTTATAGTCTGTCGTACAAAAGAATGATGTTATTATATTCCAAAAAATGGAAATAATGATGGTATGTGTTATATAATACATATATGATCATAATAACATAATAAATATCATATATATAATATATGAACATTATTTAAATCAATATTATAATCCTTTAAAGGTGGTAATGGAAAAACAAATGACATATATTCGCAAGTCAGTAATCCGTCACACACAAGATCAATGATTTCGAAACTCTTTTGAAAGAAGTATGTGTAGTTTCAGGTTATAACCATAACATTAAAAATTATTAGTATATGTAATATACTTATGTTATAATATAATCATGATATAAAACAAATTTAAGGGGTTTGAAGAAATAAATAAAAAAAGGTGCTCATTAAAAACATTACTTATTCTTTGGTTCTTCTCCTTAGGCTTACACTAAAGCCATCCAAGGATGGATTTATTCCAAAAACTAATATTTCTATGATGTGGGGATGGAATTTGTGAGTGATTTTTTTAGATATTGGTTGATAAAAATGTATTGAGAGTTGTAATGAATGGGGATGAGTGAGTTTCATTTTACAGTTGCAGAGGATTGATATCCTTGTAAATACACAAAATTATTGGTTATTGGGAGGTATAACTAATGTCATGTGGATACAAAATTGAATAACCATTTATTTTAGGGATAATTTTGTCAAGACACACCTATATCACACAAACATTAAGGAATTTTAATATTGTTCTTCTCTAACATAAATGGCTCCCTAATTTTTTATTTTTTATTTTCACTGTGGTAACTAATTTTATAAATTAGGTAATTTATACATTAAAAATAAATTAAAGTGATACATATTAAAAACTTTGTACCCATTTATTTTAAATTTTATATCTAACTTATAAAATTAGCATCCCATTTTTTGGGAAATTAATTTTAACAGAAGCGCATGTAATGATAAAAAACACTGCTTTAACCCCAACCATACTAATAAAAACATTTATTTTTAGGGGTAAATATTTTAATAATAAAAGATCAATTGTTCCATTAATAGAACATATATATTTTTTATTTTAATTTAAAAATAAATTTCTATGATATAAGAGTTTTTCTAATTTTGAATATTTTAATAAAATATTATTTTTTATAAAATAACATTAATTCCAAATTTGACAATATTTTTTTATTTTGAATTTAAAAATATCAAGACAATAATTGAATTTTAATATACTATCTTAAACCATTTATAAAATTATATAATAATATAAAAAATTAATTTAATACAAATTTTTTTTAAATTTACTTAACTTTTAATATTCTTTGTATCGTTTATTTTAGTTAATTATCAACAAAATAATTTCTGTGTTGGAATTTTTCACTAATAAAAATTAATTATTTAATGTATAAAAACTAAAATAAATTATCATGATAAATATATCATATATATTTTAAATTAATATTTATAAGTTCATATATCAGGTTTGTTTCTAATCCCAACGATTTATAAATATTAAATGTGAGGAAAGTTCTTTTTTGTCTTTATCTTTATATTACTAATTATACATGTCACTTTCATGGAATAGTACCTTAATAACTCATAAAAATAGATCCTAATGTGGAAAGGGTATAAATATTTCTAGATAATGATTTATGGTCATGTTGGTAGGTCATTTTACACCATATATTCTAGGATTAACCACTAAGTAAACTCATTTTTACCATAATCCATGTAATTATTTTTTACTATTTTTACTAATATAATTGGTAAATAAATTTGGATAGAATTATTAAAAATTATAAATTTTAAAATTCTAAACATGGAATCCCTTTTTAAAAATTCAATTCATAGAAGTTACATTCTTTAATTTAAAATTAATCTCACAGATGTGATGAGGAAGTGAATTTTTAGGGTGAAAATTTATATAATGATTTTATATAAATATTAAATATAGAAATACACAAAATGACCTAATTTGTTTTAATGGATTTATAATTTAACTATTGTTTCTTTAAAAAATTTAAAATATAGTTTAACATTATAGATTATTTAAATGGAAATGTAGTTTTCAATAAAAATTCAGTATTTTTTATTATTAATTAAAAATTAAACATCTCAGAAAAATATGAAAAACTCACCCAAAGTGAATTTTTATACAACTCAATCAAAAATGATATTTATTTTCTCAAATTATTTATAAATTATTGAAAAAAAAACTTTAAATTTTGTGATCCAAGAATGATTTTACCATCTTTTAGAAATGATATTGTCTTTCAAAAAACATTGATTTTTCTGTTAAAATATTCTTATTTTATTTATAATTAATATATTTCTAATAAACTGCGAAAACAATATATTTGGATAAGTTAGTTAGTCATATTCATTCTCGACATTCCAATTTATTATAAATAACTATCATATTTTATAATAATTTTAATAGTATATTTTAGTTTGGTAAAACTCGGTATTGTGTGTAACATAATCTCTCGAATTAACGTGGTATTGTATGTAACACAAGGAGAAATTAGTATTGTGTATATAACAAGATAAGCTCATGGATTTATGTAGAAATTTCTATATATGGAGTTGCATGTAATATAATCTAAACATGGTGTAGTGGGAAAAGCAAGAAATCAAAGAATTCTAATTTTTTGGAAAAAAATTAATAAAAACTCAGGGTTTTACAATGCTTTACTCACACCATTTTTAGAAAGATTCAAGGGTTAAAGGTTAAAGGTGATGGTCTGACTGCAAATCATTTTTTTTTCTTTTTAAATGGCCGGTTCAAGGGTTGTTGGTACCCAATTACATATCAAATCAAAAAAACAGCATCAAACACTTGAAATATCACAACTACATAGATACACCATTGCCAACATTTCAACAGATTCACCAACATAGACTTCACCATCAAGGGAGATAACCACATCACCACTTCGCCATCACATCACCATCACCATATCACCATTTTACCATCACAAAACAACCGAAAAGAGTTCACATCCCTCAGCAATCAACGCTGGAGCCAAAGCCAGAAGCACCTCATCTTAAGTGGTAGAGCCAAGGTGAACTCTCCCACAACATAACCACTGGAACCGAACCCAAAAGCACAACCTCAGACAATGACGACACCGAAGAAACACCATCGCGCAAAGAAAATAAAGAACATAGAACTCCTTACTGGGAAGACCGCCAGATGCCTTAAAGAAACCTCGGAACCCAGATCATTCGCCCTCCAAGCCAAACCGGGACCGTCACAAACACACACTGACAGCTCGCCAGAGATGCCACCTAGGCATGTCGGGCTGATCTGAAAGGCCAGACCCACACCGAGGGACATCGTCGCCACAAAAGGGACGTTAAACCGCGCAAAATCCACCAAACCGCAAAGACAGACCGAACCGCACCAGATCCCCCCCCGCACCACGATGACTCCACGCACGCCGATGCCGAGTCGATCGAATGGAGGCCAAGATGAGACTGAGCGAGAACAGAGGGGGAATGGAAAAAGAGAATGAAGCGAAACCCTAGCAGCCGCAATTTAGAGAGGAGAAGCCGCTCAGAGGCCTTCCTCAAAGGTATTGGTTTTTAGGTTGAGAAACAATGGTAATAGGTTTGAAATGGATTCTCATAAGAGAATTTATAATTTAGATATATATTAAACAATTTTATCATTAGTTTTTGTAAAATTACATTAAATAATGATAATATTGATAAATAAAATTTGAGGTAAATTTTAACATAACATAAATAAATATAGAAGTTGTCATAATTGGAACTATAGAATACTGAATGGTATGTCGTAGCAGTATCAAACCAATAGTACAATACCATAGTATCATGTCATGGTAGCCCAACTATGGTATAAAATCTGTGATAGCATAGCCATGGTAGCATCTGAATGGTAGATTTATATGGAATCATACCAATGATATCATGGACTCCTGGTATCATAGATAATGGTATTGATTTTTGGCATCAAGGTTTTATGATTAAGTTCTTCTAAATATTAATTAAATTTTTAAATAAATGTCAGACAAGAATTCATCAAACCAGGTTCATGTTTGATATATTTTATTCTCTTATAATTTAATGGATTTTTAAATATATAATCAATATGATGTTCAATACCAAATAATTAAATAGTTTTATCACCTTTTTTAAAATGTTCACTCAAAAATGTGATGTATTATATCAATATTCATTTTCCTTGAATGTGATATAAGATTCTTAAAAATATTTATATAACATTAATTATCATATTTTATAGGTACATATTGAAAATGATATCCATACTCTGTAAAATTGTGTCTCATCCACAATATCTATACACAAAACCTTCTTATAGCTAAGTACTCATCTTAAGAAGTAGATAATGAAACATAAGTTTAATACATATTACACCGGGAAACAAGATATTTAGTTAAACAGTTACATTTTATAAAAGTTCTTTTATTATCTAATATAAAACAACTAAAATCTACATCTCATTAACAAAATAAATCTAAAGTATGACCACTATAATAAAAATATCCTAAGTTGGTTGTATTTTTAAGGTATTAAAAAACTCTTTTCATAGTAATCAAATGTTATTCCTATAAATGTGATTTCAAATGATAAAAAATATTCACATTAGAAATTATATCTGTCTGAAAGTAGTTAATTATAGTAAACATAAAATCATACCTTTGTAAGTGGTTTGATCATCTAGTATTCAAGTTTCATGAAGATCCAATTTACATCTTGTAGTCATGGGTGTAACACTCTCTTTAGTTCTATCCATACTGAATTTTTTAAAAGATATATAGTGTACATTATTTAATTTAAAATAATTACTTCATTATTTTAATAACTCTAAAAAATAAGGTGTAATTTTATATCACATATAAAATAATTATAAATCAACCATAAAAATATTTTAAAATTAATTTTGAATAATTTATGAATATTCAGTACACAAAAAAATTAAGATACCAACAGAATTTCATCAATATAGATTTATACTATAAAAAAAACTTTTGAAATTATTTTAATAAATTAATTAATATACTATATTCCATTTGAATAAACTTTAGAAATAAAAAAAGATTTTATCATGTCATACCAAGCTCTATGATATTTTTTGAAAACATATAATGATTTATTTAGTTTAAAAAATGATTTAGAAGGTGATTATTTTATATTCTATTAGGTTGTTCCACAAATATATTATCATTTAATAATACACTTCTGGAAACCATTAGATATAATTTGAAATATAAACATGCCACCTTAGGTAGTAACATTTATATATATTGGGGCTAGCTACTGTTGAAAACATTTCATCATAGTAAATATCATCTATTTGAATATATATTTCTGCAACAAATCTAGATTTGTTTCTAAATATAGTTCCTTTCATCAAATTTTTTTTAAATACCCAGTTAGTACCAATTTCCAAGCAGTTAATGGGTCTTTATACAAATTCCAAGACTCTAATCTTTTCAATTTGGTTAAATTATTCTTATATTTCCATTACCTAGAATTCATCATCTATTTATTTTGAGATAATCATAAGTACAAGTTCTGACAAGAAATCAAGATGTTTTTTCTTAATTTCTAAGATAATATCTAGTCTGAGATTCATTATCTAGGTCTCATAGAATTGTATTTAAGGGATAGTATCTAATAGTTCAACTGTTTATTGAAATAGATATATTTGATGCATAATTAACTTCTTCATTTTCATGTTCAAATTATTCTATACTGGGTAATTTTCTATAGGTTTCACATAACCATCACATGGTTCAAAAATGATATCTATAATAGAAATATTATCCGCAAGATTATATAAAGGATTCTTAGGATCTTGTGGATATTTTTCATCAAATATGAAATGTACATATTATTAAATAATAAAATTAATTTATTTAATACCATATATGATTCACAAAATGTTGAATATAAGGGGAAAATTCCTCCTTCACTTTTGGAAGAAATGTTTTCTAAATTCTATTTTTTAATTAGTATAATGACTTTACAATAAAAATATATAAATTAATTTGATTATGGTTTTATACAATTTCATAACACTTATAGGGTTTTCATCAAAATATTTATAACTATAAATATATTAATAATATATAAATTTTTATTCATAGACTTTTACCAAAAATAAATAGGAAAATTATACTCATTGAGTACTATCTTTGAAATCTTTTAAGGTATCTCATTTCTTCTTTCAACTAGATCAATCCACTATGGATCCCATGTTATATATAATTTGTGATTGTAGCCATTTTTTTAGAAAAGATATTCAATATACTGATTTACAGAATCATGGACATGATCATAAATGAGGGTTTTTAAAGTAAGTTTTTTATTATTCTCTATAGAACAAAAATATTTAGGGAATCATGGTAGAGAATAACCTTTGTGAGATAGGAAAAATACCAATGTATATCTTGAATAATCATCCACTATTATATAAACATAATTTTTTCATATTAAACTAAAAACTCTATAAGTTCTAAAAAATTAATTTGAAATAACTCTAGTGTGGATAAGTGGAAACTTCTTTCTCTGGTTTGAAGTATTTTTATATTGCATTCCCTTTGGATAGGGATTATAAAAATTTTCTGTTAGAGATTATAGTGTTGGTGGGTCATTAAATAATATATTTAATGTTTTATTTCTATGTGAGTCTATATTAAAGTGTATTATTTTTCTATTCCAAAGTTTATATTGTTTTTGAATGTCACTTAGACAATAAATATTTTCAGAAAATAATGAATTCAAATAAACTGCATAAAATTTTTCATTACACGCGGTAATAAAAACAAAATCAACCTAGGAATTAAAAATTTAACATGAATTATTTTGAAACAGAAAGTGATAATAGTCATCATATAAATATTATATTCCCAAAATATTATATTTTAAACCATATAATAAAAATTTAGAGATCAATATAATAATAGAATTATAGATTTGACTGAGTCTAATTATTTTCCATTGGATGTTGTCAACAAAAGTTGCATATCCACTATCTATATTGATATGGTTCTTAAACAATGAGTTGTCCCCAATAATGTTTCTTTAAATCCACTATAAAAATACCATAAGTACACACTGTTACTCTTCATATTGGTTTTCTATAGAAAATTTTAAATAATAAATTATTATTATAACAATATTTTCTCAGGTATATAAATGTTTTCAATAAGAGAATTAGGGAAAAACATTTATTTAATTGGTTTTATATAATAATATTTATTATTTTTTGAAATAAAATTTTTTTTAGGTCTAAAATAATAAGAACTATTAACTGAATTCATAGAATCAAAAATTTGAAAAAATTTGTTCTTATAAAACTTTTTCTATCCAGGTTGGTAATAATTTCAACTAGAGTATTTAGGAGTTGTTTTTTATCCAAGAATCTAAGTTAGGATTTTTCTCCCATATGTAGATAATTGTTGAAATTTATTCAGTTATTAATTTGAAATTCTGAGATCAATTTTTCATTTTAACAGCTCAACATTTTTTACTTTTTAGAAAGAAAAATTCAATTTTAAAATGAATTTTTAGATAGTGCTTCTTATTTTGTATTTTTTTCATTATCCTTAAGCTAATTAAATTTCTCTTCTATCATATTAAAATATATATTTAAAATCAAAATTATACATATTTTCGTCATTTTTTCACACTTATAATGATTTGTAATACTAATTGGAGATACTGAAAAGATATTTGATAACTGAAGAGTTTTATTCATCAAAAACATGTTAACTATCCCAATTTTATCTTCTCAACTCAAGTTAGAGACACTTGAGATGTATTCTGAGGAAATCTGGGTGTATTTCATATCCCTTTTATAACCTTTACCTATTTTCCTCAGACTTTTTCTTTTATTTTACATTAGAACAATCAACCTTGATGTGTTCTTTTCTTTTACCCTCAAATCAAGTTATCTCCTTAGTGGAATCATCTTTTTATAATATCTCATCTAAATTATTTTTCAATCATAAATTCCTCCATATATTGTATTTGTTAATATATTTTTTTCTTAAAGAACGTTTTGAATCATCTAGCTAGGTGATCCATTTCATCATCAATATCAGTAGGTGATTCATCCCCACTTGATCTGTCATCTATGATATTTTATTTTAGATTTGTGTCATTAGTCTTTATGGATACTGACATTATCATGGGTATATCTCATTTCTCTATGTTTACTTTTAATGTCTCCTCATACATCATATGTTTTATAATAAAATCATTTATTGAAAATAGAATTATTTCACATTATTCTCTTATTAAACAAGAGGTTCATCTCCACCTATCTAGTATACATTTCTAGAGTCATGTCACTTCATCTTTGTATATATTAGTATTTATAGGTGCATATATGGTGTTAAAAATTTAATTGAACCAGGGATACATTTCATAAATTGAATAATTGGGATTAATCTTAAATTTATTATATTTAATGTTATATGTTTTGAAATAATTTCTTTTACATTCAATGTTCCCCTTTGAGAAATAGTCATCACACCCCCTATTTCAAATCCAGTGGTATATCCATATATTCTGTTAAATTCATATTCTCCTAATTCATAATATAATGAATTTATTTCTTTTCATTTGGAGTCATAGGTATCTTTTATAGTAGAATCCCATTTTATTCTTAGATTTTTTTTTATTTCGTATTATTCTATAATTGTAGTCCAAATATAATAGATCACACTCCCAATATTTATTTTAATCTTGATATTTCATTGATCATAAATGATTTCAATAAAATAAGGAGGCTGGATAGTGGATACCACCTCAAGATTTTTATTATCTATAAAGGTATATATTAAGGACTAATGTAAATTTAGATCTTTTTGTATAAAATATCATAGTAAAAATATATTTTCAAGTGTTATAATACAAAATATTTGTCCTAGTGGATAACTCCAAAGGGGGGTGAATTTATTTTTCCAGAAAACCTTATACTTAAAAATAATATAAAATTTAATACCACAATTTTTAAAAATAAACTATGTTAACTAAAATAGTACAGTTATAAAATTTGATCTTTAGAAAAGCTTCTGAAAAGCTAGATCATAAGTCATTTAAAATAGTATAAAATGTACATTAACATTCAAAACTAATGTATTCAAATAAAACATAGTATAAAAAAATTATTAAAGTTAACTATCAGATTTATGTTTTATAATAAAATTTAGTGATCAGAAACTAGTTAGTTTTAAAACAAAGAAAAAAATAAATAAATTACACAATATAAATAAAACATGGTGTCCAATCATAATACAAAACCTAAACCCCTATACTTAGAGATCATCCACTATTAAGAAGTTATTATTAAATAAATTGATCCATAACCTAAATATGATTTTATAAACAATATTAAATAGAAAATCTAGTCTATATTAAGCCTCTTATATAATTTTTCATGGGATAAAAGATATTTGGGTCACACATAACCACTTCCACATTTAAACATGGGAGTAAAAATGAAACTATTTGGAAGAAAGTATCCAACACTCTCCAGGTAAGTACCAGAGACATTGTTTTATAGATAAACAAGGAAAAAAACCTTGATCAAAATATATTATAAAATAGAACTATATATTAATAAATAGAATGAATATTTGATTCAGATCATTCTAATTAGCTTTAGTTGTTCAAGAGTCCTTAAATCTATCTTTCAAAGAAATCAACAAGGATTGTACAAAAAATTCAGAAAAACCGAGTATAATTGATGTCGATGAAATACATTATTCATAAAAAGTCAATTTTACAATGTTTTTTAACACAAATATGTATCAATATATCTCTATTTCATAACTTATATGTATGTATCACTTTATATGGCTCAACTTCTTCATGCACATGGGCTTCATTAGGATTTTTATAACTCTAGAAGTTTAAATTATCTATTAAGGTATATTATTAGAATAATAATAATACATATATAGAAATATACATTTAGTATTTATGACTTGAATTTTGGATCTCTTTAAAATTTATTATGAATAATAATTCTTAAATTTAGATATATTTGACTTTAATTGAATGATTATCTTATCTATTAGAGAAATTATGTATGAAGTTAATTCTAAATAGTTATAGTGGAAGTATGTACGGTGGTAGATCTTCTAAAATTATAAGCTATTTTTATATATTCATGTACTAGTATTATCATAATGATTTAGTATTAGTAGATTCTTGGAGGTAGCTTCACTCTAAAGTAGCATAATATAGTAGTCGGTCATTAATGATCAGTTATTTGTTAGTCGATATACTGGTGGTTGTTGTTTTTTTTTGTCATAGAATTTTATCTTTTTGTAGCATTATCATCTTCTGGTAGATGGTCCAGTAGTAGGTTCACTCTTACCATCATAGATTTGATCTAGCGATATAACTTTTCACTGACATTAGCTTAGATTGGTATTAGTTTATAACTAATGGTATGCTCAAGACTTAGCCATGTTTATTATTTATTCTAAAAAGATAGGTAACAATCATAAAACATGGAACTTATTAAAAACATAAAAACATGATTTTGGATAATTAATGTAAGGATGTTCTTAGATGAATCCAATAATACATATATACTCACCAAATTTCCCCCAACTCCATCAAATTTATAGTTATTATTTTTTCCATTAATGAATTTTTATCAAAGTTTGAAACAATATTTTGTAAATTTAATTTTAAAAGTTGTTTTATATTTTAACATATTATTATTAATTACCTAAATATCATCCATAAAATATCATTTATTTACTCTCCAACACCTCTTTAGTTTATGGAATCCATGGGAAAAAAGTTTCTATGTTTGGTATGATCATAAAACTCTTACATTCATTTTTTCTTACTAATTACATCCTTATATTCATTGTATTCAACTATAAGTTTTTATCCCTCACCAAGTCTTATTGAATCTATGTGTAACCTTTTCATTTTTAGAGGATATTTCTGATAATAAAAAATGATAATTAGTTAATAATATACGTGTATATATATAGGATTACATTAAGTAGTGTTTAAACATATAAAAATATCATGAGAATCAATTTTCCTCTTTACTTCTGCTTCTTTTGGGGGAGTAACAGAATATCTTGTACTCTGGGTTAGGGATATCAATATCCACACTAGTCTTCACAGTTTATGAATGTTATTGAATTTTTATAGGGATAAAATCTATAGTAAATTTATGTACAGAAGATGGTGGATTTGGATATGTCGGTGGAATGTATGGAAGATTATTTCCTTGTACATCATATTGTAGTGATGGTAAATAATGTGGTATATGATTATGATTCATACCATCATGTGTGGTCTTGGGTAGAATGGTTTATGGAAAAAAATGTTCATTATTGTGTAATAAAAATATGGTGATGAAATAACCAATGTTTGGTTTGATTTTGACTAAAGTGGTATAGTGGGAGGATACATAATATAATCAATAATACTAGTAGACATAGAGGGGTTATGATGTCTCATCCTATAATCTATCATACCTTGAGTATTACCCTCTATATCCCTAGTAAAATCGAGTTTATCACCTCAATGAAGTGCCCAAAAATACTATAGATTTGAAAATAAAGTTTAAATTTTTAATGCTGATATAATAAACAATTTTAAAAATAACTAGTTATAATCATACATTGTGTCCTATTCTTAATAAAAAAAAAGTGATCACTGGATTAAAAATTCAATGATAATATTTGTGATCAAGAGGGTCATTAAGAAATATCTAAATCAATATTGATTTCTTAGAAAAATTCTTCTTACTTATTTATGAATGGAAATAGCGACCCGAAAATTTAAAATACTAATTTATGATAGTTTGAAATAAATAAAATGTTTAATAAATCAATTGGATGATGTAATAAATGAATACATATGATAGATTTTTAATACAAGTATATGTAAATTTTGAAATAATTAGATACAATTTAATATTTGTTTAATATTTTTACAACTCATCTCAATATGATTTTTATTTCAATAATAAATATGTTTCAATTAAACAAAATGTATATTTAATATAGTAGAAAAAAATTATTTCGGATTAGGTATAAAATTTAAAAAAAAACATATGTGATTTCATCAAAATATAAACAAAATAATTCTAAATTTTGAAACAATTTGAATTCACTGTTATAATTTAAGGACCCTGTTCCATTTTAAAAATTGAATTTTCCATGCCATCAAATGAATATTTTGATTTAATACTGAATGGCTCATCCAAAACATCACATGAATCCAAGAGTTTATAAAACATATACCTTTGAATAACATAAAAACAATAAAATAAATTATATTCTAAAAGGAAAGATATATAAAAAATTTATAGCTTATAATTCAAGAATATATAGCTCATATATATAAATTAGATGTTTTATATTAATCACTATAAATCCAAAACTATCTATATTCATTCTTTTTTATTTAATTAAATAAAACACATTCTATTTCACCAGGGTTACATGACTATATTCATAATCATATAATAATATTACTCTCTCAACAACCACATAATATTGTATATTTTATATTGAAATGTGTGTTTCTTATTCTCTGTCATATCAATTGATTATTGTATTTATCATAACACAATCATATTTTGTTTTCATTATTACTGTACAACTATTTATAATGAATTTAATTCAATTGAAAACCATATATTTATAATCATGTTATATATAATTTGGACCAAAAAATAGAACCCTTATATAAGTAGATACATCATCCATTAGAAACATTTGAAATTTAAATATATTAATATTTTTTAGAATATGTACTCAAGTTTGCACTCATTTTGAGTCAATAAAAACATTATTTCCAATAGTATGAGTTCAATGGTACTTTACTAGATATATATAATAAAATTCATTTGTCAAGAGGATGCGAGGTTGTGTTCATCACACGATTTTAGGGGGGATTATTTATAACTCTAGTACTCTCCTATATATTTCACACATGTTCATGAAACATGCCCAGTAATGTCATTAATATTACTAGTTAAAATAATGAATGATTTCCAATTGATTTTAGGGAGATATTTTAGTTTAGAATCATTGTTATTAGGTAACTCTAGAATTTAACATCATCTAATAGGATAGTGTGAACATGATGTTGGGATCATGCCCATTGAATTGGATTCTTACATGCCCCTATAAAGAGAATTTGTGTCAATTTTTTTTGGTGCCACATAACAGAGAATGTTCTAATTTTTATGGTATAATGATAAGGATCAATTCATATTGTTTAACATCATTCATTAAAGATTATTAAGTGAAATTTTCATATCAATAGTCAATGTTAGACTTACGTGCATGTGGACTTTTCGGGTTAACTGCAAAGGGAATATAGACCATTAAGGATTAATTACATGGGAAATATGTCCCAATGGAAGAACTTTGATGGGACATGTGAAGGTTATATGATTCTCTAGGTATATAATTATTTTACCAAGTATATAACCCAGTATAGGGAAATTTGTAGGGGATATAGCCCCATAGAAAAGATAATAAGACATGGAGTGGATATAACTCATCATAGGGGAAATGATATCATAATGAATATAATGAAAAAATAAAATGAATATTATATGTGTATATCCTAGTGAGTAAATTTATAACAAGACTGAGATATGGGGGATATTATTTTCATACCTCCAAAATGAGACTGATATATCATATCATAGATTAGAAATAGAACCCATAGAGTTTGATTTTTTTTTCTAAAAGGGAATATATCCTAGTGAAAAAATATACTTATTCTACTATAGGTCATATTTCCATATATGTTAGGGTCACTTTTATTAAGGGTATGACCTAATTGGATTGAATGGTGTACTGAAGGGGATATAGTCCAATGTTCATAGCCTTCTAGGGAGTATAGTCCCATAAGAGTATTAAGGGTGATTCAAACAAAATATATTTTTTTAGATGGATGCATGATATTACTAGAGATGAGGTTTCACGATGTTGGGTTTGAAACTATAATATTCCTCTTATATAAAATATTGGATAATAAATCAAATCATGCATAGTTTGGGTAATATAGTTTAAGGTCGTGTGACCATAACATACCATTTAGTTCATCTTCATTTTGTATGGGAATTTACCATGTAGTATAATGTCATGCTATGGGGATTATTATGCCATTAAATGGGTGAAAACAATGAATTAAATAGTTATTATTCATGTGAGGAAGACCTTATTGGATATGGTTGTGGCTTACCCCTAAAAAATGATCCCAAAATGTGGAATTTTATTCATTTTCCTATCATGGACTACTTAAACCTGTAAGCCTGCATGTGTAATTCATGGTGTGAGAAAGAATATAATTTTATAAGATAAATCACAATAAGAAATTAGATTTATATAGTATATACACCTAGAGAGTAATCCCAAGAGAAATGTGGGGGACATATTATAATGTTCTAACCTTGAGGATATTTCTTACTTATCAAGTTATAAACAAGAATCGGATCAAACATAGTTTATTTTTCATATAATTTAAAATCATGTGGTAAGGATGTGTGCCACACAATTTAACAATATGGTGTGGGGACATGAAAACACAAACACACACACATACACAGACACACACATATATATATACAAGGGAATATTCATATTGGACATGGGGCTCAAACCTTTGAGAGGCATATTACCTAACATGTGAATATAGTAATTAGAGTCCACATTTTTCGTGAGTAACATAGTTTTAGGAGATGTGAAAGGATTGTAGATGGAAATTAATCATCATGTGGTAAGAAAGTTTTCTATTCAATTTCATTTCATTTTTATAGGACCTATGATATGGTAAATCAACATTAAAAAATCTAGTCAAAACCTATAACCCATGAAAGTATTTCTCAAATTGAGAAATAAGAGGATATAGCTATCTAGTTATATGGCTCAAAGGAATGGAAATTCCATGAGTGGTATAGCCTTTTGGAGTATAGTAATATGGATATAAAAATGATAGAGGATCATGGTATACGTTATGGTTCTTCACACAGAAAATTTTATTGTGAAAGCTATATGGTGGAATATGGTGATAATATCTTGAAGCCATTATGTCTTCAAAAGGAAATATATCCTTTTGTAATGGGAATATATATAAATAATCGTACTAGAACATTTAGATATCAAGTAAGGGTCTTGGGGTTTAAAAATTAATCATAAAAGTCATGTTTCTATAGAAATACGAGTTCACATTGTCTATATTTTTTATTATGAATATTGTATTTTTATGGAAATTTAATATATGTTATGAGCTTCAACTGAAATAAATATGTCCATCATACTCTCTTTATATCTATTTATATGTGGGGTGGGATATGTGGTTGAAAGGGGGAATGTAATGCTTACTAAAGTCTATGGGATTACTCCAAGACAGATTCCCTAATTAGACCCAACCCATTGAGTGGAGAAAAAACATGTTATGGGTTGTGAAAAATGGATTAAATTTCTTCTCTATAGACACAATTGTTATCAATGGAATACGTTGTTTTGAGTTTCCCAAGGTTTCTACACATTTTAGGTGACATATCAAAGCCTTATTTTTTCATGATAATTCATAATCTAATGGTTCTATACTAATATGAATACTTTGATTATGTATTTTAGGCGGTTTTGGAGGAGGATTCAATTTTTCATTTTGAAGGTTCATACCCTAGAGAAAGAATGACATGGGGTCCAATAGATAGCCTAAGTAGATGATGTGGGAAATTTTATTATATATAACCATCTAATGGGGAAGGATATATCAGGTCGACAGAAGATCATGTGTTGGGAATCAGAGGAATGGAAACATTGAAAGGGAAACAATGAAAGGGGTTTCATGAGATATTGTGATCACATGAACACATAAGGGAATCGTAAATAGATCATGAGATTTATCCACCTCTAATCCTTGAATGATTATTTTATAAGGTTCATCGGATCTTGTGGATAGATTTTTTTTCCATGGGTCACATGATTGTATTGTGGGAAAGTTAATTCTCTAGAATTATTATCCTTTCATAGACTCTAGTTTTACCGAATTTTTTTTACAGAGTTTCTAGATGTGGATTCTTAGCCATCAATTTTCCTTTTTCATATCTAGAATTCTATACCTTTCACTATATATAAGAAATATTACTCATCCTCAACTGGTATCACCTAACCTACATTCCACAAATAGAAACTTGTTATTTAGAGGCAATCCATAGTGTTGTGTCATGGGAAACTTCTCAAACATGTGGTTGTTTCCTTGATTTCCATCTATGATCCACATAAAAGAGCTTAATTATGTGTCCAAGTAAGTTTTCCTCCACTAAGATTAAAAATGAATTTCATAACTAGTGGCTATATGATAATGTTGGGTGATTGGTTGCCTCTCATTGACACATAATGGGTCCACCTCATAGTTGTAAATGACATTGATCGCATGTGTTCATGTGTCTTCACTATTGAAACCTTTTCATGAAAATGTCTGATTACCCTAGATTTAGCCCACATTAGAGGGATGATCTCAAACTATCTCATGATATATTCATGAAAAAAATGTTATATTTTCATTATGATTGATTATTTAAGAGAAAAATTTAAAATTTTTAAGCTACCATTATTCAAATATTCAAGTTATTAGATTTCACATTCTGAAAAAGATAGCATCAACAATCACCCCCTCAGATATTGGGTTTGATTGCCCTGATAAGAACCCATTTCTAATTTGTTAAAAGATCATGTGTGGTACTTATAGTATATTTTTGGTCAACCACAATAAATACACTAACAAGTGACCATTATAATGACCATTGAAAATTTGAATAATCCTTTAATATTTTGGATTTTGAACATGATATTATCAATGTAATAATTACATTTGACTGAGATGTGTGAAACAACATCTTAAGAACAATAATGTAATAGAACCTACTTAACATTAACTATATAATAAAAAGGTAAATTTTCAGGGTCAAATGATCAAAATATTGTGGTGCTAATGTTTTGTCCACATGATGATCTCATGGAAACCCTTTTTCCCACATGATGATTAGGAAGACCACACGAGGATCTTGTGTTGATATGCAATTCAATATTTTTTGATCTTATATATATATATTATTTTTTTAAAAGTGACTTCAAATCATGAATTTTGGGCAGTGTTAACTAGGAAAATGGAGATGGTAAAAAGTGTGATATTTGGTCAATGTGACTATATTCAACCAATAGACACCTTGCCCGCAAACCTCATGTAGATGAATCTTTAATATTGCCTACTATCTGACATGATTCCACTTTATGGATTTTGATTTCTGAATGATGTCGTAATTCCAACACCCTGGAAATGATATATACTGGCCATTTGTATTATTAGGTACTGAGAAGTGATTCACACTAACATATCAACAGCTGGTCATTTCATTATAGAAGATGAGCATGCATAAGGCTTCGTCTTAGAGTATACTGAATAAGACATTGAAGAAGACATATGTGAACAATAGCTTGGGACCCATGTATAGATATTCATTATGAAAAAATTATCATCTAATAAAAACATAGGATAGTCAAAAAAACGTAGAATGTTTTATTGGAATGTGATTTTGGTATAGATTGGGGCTGGTATTTCTACATCCAATAAACATGTAATGAATTTATAGAAGAGTTATGGTCATTAGATCACTATTAATAATTCCATATTTCATAGACTCTTGTATAAAATAGAACTTTTATTATCATATACCTTATGAGTAGATAGATTGTAGACACCAACATGTTACATCTAATGCGCGAATAGGTTGGGGTGAGTCTCTGATATGTGTGCATGTTTAGTGGAACACAATTGTTTAGATACATGTATGATGAATTAAACCACTTTGTTTCTGATTTTGGGGATACTGAGATAATTCCCCAAGTCAACAAGGTTCTTCATGAGCTAGTGAGTGAACTCATGATAATGTAATTCCATTCAATTTATAACATCCCTTTAAAAACAAGGGTGGATTATTTTCTTAAGAAGACCATATATAATCCATGGGTGAAGAGGCCTAGATTTTTTATGACTCTCTAATCTCATGGAGCTAGAGATACCTACTATGAAACTATATAATAAGTATTGTTCATGAATTTGGGATGGGATTCTAACTCTCAAATTGATCATATGGACCTCTTGATGTATTAATTAGTGATGTCTTTATTTAGTTATGTCTCCCTAGTTCGAGAATCAATGGATGGGTTAAGGATCAATACACTCATGATACTGGCATAAATGGACAGAGGTGGATAGATAAGTTTGGTTATTCAAATGGTTATAAAATTATATCATCATTTTGGTGATGTTCCCAAGGGAAAAGATTCATTCACATACATTTCACCTTAATGATTATTTTGGGATGTATGGAAGCAGATTTGGTGAGAATAAATCCATTAATATTTAAGGGATTCTTGGAACATGATATAGACCATTTTATTATATTATCAATAGATTATAACATATTACATTAAGTGACTTGAATAAAAAATAATTAAGTTGATATGATCGATTTGTATTTAGGCCTTATTGGTTCCCAACTAGAAGTATTACAGAAAATTCAACTGAAAGTAAAAAAGATCATTCATATATGATATCTCTTTGGAAATGAATACTGGCCACAAGGATAGATGTGAAAATTATCTATGATTGCTATATATTCTACAAATTTTGGAGATATTTCAGATGTATTGAGAAAAAATTACCAGATCCTCATGTGACTGTATAAGATGAGAGACAACTAATGATAATATGTTAATTCTAGTGATTGTTGTTAAAGGGAGGTGAGTATTCATTTGAGATTCTATCCATAATAATATTTAGTTATAATTAAATAAAATTATGAGGATGGTTGATCTATTAATATCCCAGTGGGTTTTTTCTTATGAATTATTGATATAAATTGATGATGCCTCAGTGCTTGTGACTTCGGTTGAGGAATACAAATACAAAAATAGACCTCTACCCAGGAATAAACACTCCTTATATGTGTTAATAATATAGAAAATTCATTTGAACTAGGCCCCCTTGACTAGTGTGGTTCATTTATTAATGTATATCAGAATTATTTTACCTTTTCTTGATGCTTGGAATTTATGAGAAGCCAAATGAAAGATTTATTTAACTATGAAAGACTATTAGATAATCTAAGAAGGGGAGATCAACTTTCTGGGATTTAGGAATGTAACTGATCTGGATTATATCACCATCTAGGAAGAGCCTGAACAGGTTTGAATTTATCTTAAACAAATATATACCTCTATTTTCTTCTATGGGGGTAAATTTTACAACTCTAAATGAGTTATGAAAATGTTATAATTGATTTCATAAGTGATTTATTTGAAGGAATATGTAAAATTAATTTTTCTTTGGATTTTTTGATTTACTGTTAATATTATCTTAGATATTTTTTAAAACTCTTAGAGGAGGTTAAAGTTAAGAAAATTCAATTATATCCCCATAATATTGTTATAGTGGAACATTGGTTAGGGATGATTATTCTTCTGATGAAATAGTTATGGAAGAAGGCTTGATCAACATGGAGGAAGATATATGGGATATGATTATTGATCCTTAAATATCGTTCCCAACTCTACCACCCCAAACCATTCTTTACAAAGATTTATCCTTATTGTAAATCACTTGAAGGAGGAAGGGTAAGATACTGATGATACATCTACACCCAGAAATGGGAGGGGTACCTATAGCACCATGTAGATTTAGTATGATTGAAGATCTAACTACCTCATTCATTTCCCTTCTCTAGGGGATCTGTGGGGGTGAAGGTGGGTGAACCTCAAGGAAAGTCATACTTTACCACACTGACTATCACCCAAAATGGGGAAGTATTAGTGGGTGATTCTCCATAGATACCTTAGGTAAGAGTTTTAATATCCCAATAATAACCATCCTTGGTAAATCTATATGGGAGATCAGTTGTGATGGAATAGACTAATGAGGTGCAAATAGAAGGAGCATGGTTTGCCTATGATTGTAGTTCCTTGGGTGTAACCTCTATTCATCGAGGGTTGGTTTACTGTCTTAGTGTATTTTAATACTCGATCAACTATTTTTTCACCACCATTGACATGATTAAGGAGTCTATGAGAGATATTTTTTGAACCATAGGTAATAGATATTTTTCCCTGGTTTTTTATGTGTAATCTTACTTATTTATATCAAAATTAACATAGATATTTTGACACGGTTATACATCATTCTTCAACGGATAAAGTAACTAATCTTATTGTGAGGGAAGGAGAACGACATATAGAAATGGTGGTAGAGTATTGGGGTACATTTAATTAATTACTTTTAGGGGAAACACTTTTTTATCCTATTATGAAGGTGGCCAATTCTTCAGAAAATGAGTGTAAGCACTCATATTTCATATTTATCTATACTCTGATCTCTATAGAAAAATATTAGGTGTTTTTTTAATGATTCCAAAATAGATCCCTAAAACTCAAGGGAGTACTATCTCAACATCTTAATTGGATGAGGAAGTGTGGATATCAGCTAATATGGAGAAATTTACATTGATGGATAGTAATCCCAGGAGCTCGTTGAGTGTTTTGGGTCTGGAATACAAACCCCATTCTATGTGTGGCTCTGGATCAGAAATAGAATCTCCAAGAACCTACCTCACCCCAATCATTTTTTTGATATACATATATTGATAGACTTAGATACTCCTCTAGAATACTCATCATAACCTATTTACAGTTGGGGTAACATATTCGAAATAATGGGATATTCAAGATCTGATTATTCTATCATTCATTAAATAGTAAAGGAGAACATATGACTATTAGAATAAGAGAAAATGTTGTAGAAAATTATTATCAGTGGTAGGATATCAATATAGTCCTCTAATCAACTAACTATAATATAATAATTAGAATCACATTATTCTAAATAGGTGATGGTAAATCAACACCTAATTGATAATGAAACCCTTCTTTTTATTTTCCTCCAATATGAGTTGGATCTTGCCAAGAATAAATTGGTTGAGCATCACTAATTTCTCTAAGTGGTGTATTCTCAGGTAAAGGAGTTTATTTCTTTTTTAGTGGAAAACCTTTTTCTTTATTGAAGAAGTTAGAGTCATAGTTTTAAATAACCATAAACTTGATGTCTATGTGTCCCAAATTCTACCCATCACATTTAGACTTATATTGATGGAATTTCATATCAAAAGAGATACTCCATCATATAGAGATTACAATTCCATTTTTATAAATGAATGGAAATAGATTTTTCATATAGATATTTCTAAATCAGTTCATTTATATCCTAATATAATCATTATTTCATAATAACCTATGAATCCCTGAAGGATAATAACTAGGATAATCTAAATCCATATCGATAAAAACATGAATAATATCTTCAACTTGAATTTTTTTGGGGTCATATTGGGGACCCCATGAGTTTTGTGTATTTTCTTTTATTTTTGACCATTTTTTTCTATCTACATATAGGTGGATCATATTGAGAGACAACTTGGATTTTTCTTGGGCTAACTCCTTTAATGTTTTTGGCCTAAGATGTCTTATGTCTTCCTTAACTAGTAGTTTTTGGTCATCTGAGATGGACCACCAGAGGCTAGAGTTTGGATATATATATCTTTTAACAAGATGGTGAGGAAATATAAACCATCAAGAGTAGGTCAAAACAAATATTAATGGAGGTAATGAATGCCCAATATGTTCATTTCTATGATAACTAATCTCATGGAAGGTTGTGTACATAATATAGGGTTATGATTATAGGACCAATGTATTACATAGTTCTAGATCATATGGTGAAGGTCAAAAGGTTTAGAAATAAAATATCATATTATTGTCCCATGAATGAGTATGATACATAGAGGTATAAAGGTGAATATGTTAAACACATCTTAATGGTTAGATTTTGTGTTGTGTAAAACAAATTACAAGGATTTTGAGCCACTGATAATGAAATTGGAAAGGTACATAATGGATGAGAACCAATCGTATTCAGATAATGGGTTCTATTTTTATTTTGTGAGGGGAAACATAGTTTGGAGGTCCCTCCCCTTCGGACGATATGATTTTGGTTGACATGTTGGAATGGGGGTTTATATGTAGTTCCATATTTGGGTATATATGTATTTTCCAATAAAGGTGTTTTATAAAGTAGTATATACTTACTATTGTTATCAATGGAAGGTCATAAAGACTCAAACACATGGGATATAAAGTGAGTTATAGAATAAGTGCTCTCAATAACGGTTTGGGTACCCTAAAAGTTAAATCAGTGTGTATTGAAAACATCATTAAGGAAAAATATATATTTAATCATCACTTAAACATATTCTTAAATCAGCAGAACTAGAGAGTAAAAATTGTCTTTTTCTAAGGTAATATGGTGGAACCTAAAATATTTTCACACTTCTTTAATGAAACTCTAACTTTTAGCTAAACCCAAATATTATAGTCCAAGCACGTAGAGAAATGATTTTTCTTAGACATCCATTTTCCGGATTTCAAGATGAAAAGTTTTACGTCAATTTCCCTATAATTTTAGGGTCAATCTATTAGATCAATTAATGATAATTTTTAAATTTGAACATATATGATCATAATTGAAAAATTTTAAGGTCGTGATTATTACAACACATTATGGAAGGAGTGAAAATTCACTTCTTGGATGGGGGGTCAAAATCTAGGGATACCTCAATATCTCTAGGACAAGGGATGATGCTCAAAATATAAGTCACAAATCGATGTTCTTGCATCAATATTGATGAAATGGGATACATACATTATGGTTTAAAAATGGTATTATTCAGATAATGGGTTCTTATATTATGATTTTAGGTACTGTATAGATTTGAGGTCCCTCCCATTTGGATATGATGCTTCGGTTTGATAATCCAAAACGGGGGGTGCCTATATAGAGCTATATTAGGGAATATATAAAAAGTTCAACAAAAAAATTTCCTTTGATACATGTATTCTCAATACCAATGGCCATAAGAAGGTAAGGAAGATCTTAGAAACTCAAATCATACTCAATAGAGATATTAGAAGTAATCCATACAAGAATTTATCAAATTAAGACTATCAATATCATTTGAAAAAGATTATAAATGTATGATGGTTTTTGGTGGGGTCTATAATATATTTTCAAGATGTTAATACATATCCTGAAATAATAAATAATCAATCAATATGTATTTCTCAAATATTAATCCCTATAATGATCTGGATCATGAATAAGTTATACAAGAATGTGTTTATGTGTGTGTGTATATATATATTGATTCTATTATTGGGATCAAGACTAATAATTTTTGTGTGCCTATTTGTCCTAAAGATATAGGAATCTATTTATGTATAGTACTTATATAGTAATCAACTGTACAAACCTAGCTCATATATAGGAGTGAATTTATTTCTTGTGAACTGTAAAATTGGTCATGGGATATGAAATCCAAGTATCACTGCTTATCCTCTAGGGATAGGAATCAATCCAAGTGTAGTTCTTATAAATAAATCCCATGTCTATATCATGCTCATGTATAGGAGGAGGACATATTCTATCATGGGTTAGGTAAAACCTATCATTATGATCATGTAATATATCCATAAAAATTGAATCCCTGAAGGGAGTAGAATGAACTAATGTACAGGTCAAGAAATTTTATATGCTTAGATGATTTAAATTTCGATTATGACTTATAGAAGTGTCTTATTACAATGTATACATTCTTATGGGATGGAATGAGGTTTCACATGGTTTAAAGTCACATTAATATGAAAATTTCTATACATTTTATTGTCATGTGGTGATGAATTATGTAGGTTATGATGAACCAAGAATTTCATAGATAAATATTATATTTTAATTGATGAATTTTTAATATATTTTAGAAATACACACATGAATACCATAATGTTTTAGTGTATTTGGAGACTAGATTCGCAATTATTTACTAATTGAAATATCTTTAATATGTCCCATAAATATATTCCCAAACAGTTCTCTTACTATACATACCCTACTTAAAACCTTTCTTTATAACCTAGATAAAGAAAACATGAGAAAATGTAACACCCTAAGATTTTATGAGATTTATTATTTTTAATTTCCTTGATGTCTTCTATTATACACTTCACCAAGATTATCTTGTACTATATAGAACACCGTATTAGCTTGTAGTATATGCCACACTTTTCATGGCTCGTGTTACACTCAATTTCAAGTTCGTTTTGTGGAAATTAATCTACGCAACATTAAGTATAGATTTTTTTTAATTTATAAATGAAATAAGTTTTGATTATGTTATACTCAACACCAAATAGAGTTTTCACTACACGCAACCCTGACTTGGCTTGCATTACATGCAATCACGACCTTCCTCGATAGCGTGTGTTGTACGCAATACCGGGTTTCACTAAACAACGATATATTGTTATAATATTCTTATGGACTAGCCGTTATGAATTGTATTAAATAAATTTTGAATTTTATAACATTATTTTTCATATTACATATTTTATAGAACAAGTTATGAGAACTAATTAAATTTTTTGGGTAAAATAAGTATTTTTCAAAAAATGCATTTTTGTCACCTTTTGAGGGCGCACCCAGTTTAAGTCTAGTTTTTGACATGTTTATAAGTTTAATTTGAAAAAATAAAATTCTTACTTTGAATAAATATATAAAAATTTAATTTGTATAATTGTTTCATAATATTCTGATAACTTCCATATTTTAATGAATAGTAAAAACATGCTGTATTTTAATTAAAAAAAAAATTTCATCGCAATAATTTATATGGTTATATTATATTTTTAATTAGTTTTAATGTGTAATTAGAATATATTTTTACCATTTAATCCAATTTTGGTCATTGGAATTAATTTCACTTTGAATTTGGAAATAAACAAGTGTCGATGTTTTGATAGTTATTGTATCTTAAAAACAAGCTATTTGTTTTGATAACATGAATTAATTTTAAAATTAATTAATTCCACTTCTATGTTTTGAATTTGTAAAAATAGACATCATTTTTGAATTCGGAATATAAAATAAATCTTAGGCTGAATTTTGGTATTTTTCTGAAAAACATTAATTTTTGATGAATAGTGAAACCACTTTGTGGTAGTTAAAAACACTGACTCTTTTATTTAAATGAAATTTTACCACTTATGTGAATTGAATTTCAAAAATATGATATACATGTTTGTTATCATTAAGAAAAATGTGGTTCAATAAGATTAAAAAATATTTTATAGTGAATAGTAACTTTTGACTTTTATTTACCACGGTTAAAGGTAAATAGGGTAATTCAAGGTTAAAAGAATATTATAATAATTCACAATTACCTTAACACTTGTACCAACCTTATTGGATGAGTATTTTTCGGCCATGTGCATGCTTGGGTCGATTTTGGGACCCCATTGAGCCACTTGGTAGTGATAATGACAATTTGGATTAATTAATTTTATGTAAAGAGAAAATTGACATTAACAAAAAAACATTTAGTAATTACTTTTCATAAGAGGTTATATAAATTATTATTTCAAATATAAATATTCATTGGAAAGATAAAAAAAATTCATACATGTTGGTGTATTTTTATAATTTTTAGACATCAAATAAATTAAATTATTTATGACACAATAATGATGCAGTATTTACCTTATTAATAAATGATTTAAATAAATAAGATTATAATGAATAAAATATTATCCCAAATATTTCCAATTATAATTGGATGATTTTATTTAGATAATGAGTAATCTTATATACATCTTTAATGATTTTTGGAACTTTTTAAATGGAAGATAAGTTTATAATAAAATAATATTTTTTCACTTTCCAAAGGTGCCCCTCTCCTCCCTTAAAAAAGGGCACCTCTTCCCTCTTCTCTTCACACCCTTTTGAGCCTTTAAGCTCAGTCAACCCCTGACAATTCCTCTTCTCAACCTCTCTAGTTATATCATAGTGGTTTTGGTCTTCTCAAAAGACCAACTATAGTTCCCTAAGAAGGAGTTTAAAGGAGCTGCTTTGAGGAAGAGGTAATCTCTTCTACCGACTCTTTCAAGTTTCTTTCTTCTTCTACTTACTCTTCCTTATTTTTTTAATTATAAAGTAATAACATAATTATTAATTAAATACTTATATGTAATTATAAATATTAAAAAAAACCTATTTCACCTTCTATCCATCCTACGGAAAACGAAATCATCGCGCGTGTGTACGTACGGAATACTGTCTCCACGTCGGGGTGTAATCAGTTTTTCCACCACCACCTTATGTGGATGGGTATAATGGTGTAAAGAATAACTATATATGATTATTATAACATCATACTGATTCTAATATATTATATCATCCACTCCAATTCCATTCAATAAATATGGGAATGATATCATCGCTCGTGCATACGTACGGATTACCATCTCCATGACGCGATGAGATTCATTTTCCATGTTAACAATTCAAGAGTGATTATATTGTATATATAATAAGTAATAATGAAATATATGACATAATAATGCTACTGGATTTATTTATATATATATGTATTTCATCTACTTAATTCCATTCAATTAAATAAGGAAACGAAAAACAGCGTTCATGCGTACGTACGGCCTACCGTCCCCATGAACGGTGTATTTCTTAACATTTATCGATCTATTATATATATATATATATTTTGAATATATATTATATAAAAATATTGTTTTATATTATGGAATTAACTAATCCTGATCTATGCAATCATATTAATAATTATAAGTCAAAACACGGACGATAAATGAAAAGATTTTATCCAAAATGCTGTATTAACATGGAATTGACAATTGAACGGATAATATAAAGTCGTATGTGAATCATATATAATATCATAAATATTATTATAGTTCTGTTACAAGTTAATAATATTTATAAACCCACTATACAAGAGTCTCGGACACATATGGAATAAATTGGACATAAGGTAAGGGGTAATTTTGCAAATCTCATTTTTATCTGTGATTTCTTATTCGTAAGTATTTACTGGGGTTATGTTTATCATCCATGTCGATGTTTTCTAAATTTTTTTCATAAAATGTTTACTATTCTTACATGTAATTATAAAGTCACTTTTACCCTTTGTTGACTTTTTACCACATTATATGGAAGGAATATTTCCTTTGGATACCCTATAAGGTACTTTTTGACTTTCCTAGCAAAAGAACGAGAATAACGTTTTTTAAGTTATATGGAGTGAATGGATTTTTATGGTTTTATAGTGACTTATTTCAATGAAGATTCATCTACAAGATTTAATGACTATTTTTAACAAAATTAATTTCTTTTAAAATTTCATTACATTTTGTGAAAATAAAATTATTTTGAATAGGAAAGGTTATTTTCCTCAAGAATTAATTTCAAGTGTTTTGTCAAAACTGTTTTCCATATAAGATGATATTATTTAGTATGATTATTTTTCGAGTATAATGTATCAATTATTTAAATGTTTTGATTCTCCTTATGAGTAAATGATATCCATTTGTTTTATAAGGATTATTTTATGATGGTATGATGTTTATGAAACTCATTTTATTTTTTGGGTTATGATGAATGATTTATGATTGTTTTGTGGAACAAGTAAGAATGATTTCATTATGAGAAGGGTGGGACCTACATCTCCCTCCAATGAATTGGGTAAATATTTATATCTCATGAGATAGACATGGCTGGAATGGAATGTTAATTTGGTTCCTTGATACAGGACTGGAACGAGGAGTGAACTCGGTTCAGTAAGGGACTTTGTCCACTAAGATTTTCTTGGAATAAATTCCATAGCTACTATGGAAATAATATCATGTTCTTAATTTTTTTCCACAATAAAAAGTTTTATTTCCAAGATATTTTATCATGATTGATGTTCCATTATAATCTATGCCTTACGTACTGCCATGTTTTATGTCATTGCCCAAAATTTTGATGTTTAAACATTATGTTCATGTTTTTATGTTCAAATCTATATGGTTTGTTTTATTTTATCCATGCTTACCCATACTGAGCATTTTATCTCACCATTTATATGTTTTCTTTTCCCTAGTATATAAATAAATGTTTTAGGTAAAAAAAAAGGGAAGATCTTGATCGGAGATGTTGAAGATCTTTCACCATGATTAGAAGATTATGTTCCGAGTTTCCAAAGATGCTAAACTATTAGGATCCTTTGGTGTCTTTTTTTGTTATCTATTAAGTATTCCACAAAAGTAATTTAATGTCCATGTACATCAAGCTTTTGGTATCTATATAAAAGGTGATTTTTTATGATCAATATGGGTAACAAAAGGAGATATCAATGATGAAATAAGAATAACATGAGCCTAAGGTTATTAGAACGTGATCTTAATATTTTAAAACCATACCACACATATCATAGATAATAATCCTAAGTCATGAAACACATTTTTTTATTATATAAGTCATAAATCAAAAAATAATCAAACAAAAAGAGATATGAGAGCATAATATTGATAGTAATGTAGAAACAATTAAAAAAATATAACATTTTAAACATGTATTAATAGAAACAAGTTCACTCATTAAGGTAAATATATTAAATTAATACCTAAAATAAACATATAGTCATTGAATAGGTTCCATATATAATTATACGGATATGAAATCATGGTCCATCCCTAAACATGTGAATACCATTTCCAAGCATAATCTTATGTCCAAGAAACTAGGCCGGTACATAAAATTTTGACCACGGAATCATGTTCCGGAATAATATATTTACTTCATGAGTTATCTATATTTACCCAATTAATTTTATAGATATATAGTTCAAGTCTATAAAATCTAATAATCATAAATCCCTTAATATTTATTGCACGTGATCATACAACATTCATCATTATAGAAGTTGTGGAAAAGAAAATGAGTTTCATTGATATCTCATCATCATAAACATAAAATATATAGAGAAAGAAAAAATAAGGAATAATTGATTCATATCACCAATAAATATTAATTAAAATCAATGAATGATATCATAGATGAAAAATTAATTTAAAAGATCCATATAACATTTCAGGATGAAATAACCATTATACTATAAAATCACATATTTAAAATCGGAAAATTTCCAAAATATAAATGTTAATATTTTATTTTAAACCACTATTGAAATATTTTAATGTAATATTTAAATAATTATGTTTTTATGATATTATTAAATTCTCGTCATTCTGTGTATGTTAAAAAAAATTACTTGAAAAATTTTCAACAAAAAATGAAATTTAAATTATTCAGAAAACAATAAGAAGATTATTTTTGAATAATTTTTATAAATTAAAACATGTTTAAAAAATAAATTAAACAATAATATGATAATATAAAATTCATTCATTAATACCTTTTAATAAAACATGGATATTGAAGGAAAAGGATTTTTTATAGAAGAGAGAAATAAAGTCATTTTTCCTTATAATCATTCATCCGATATCTTGAATTTTCAAAGAGTGTAAAATTAAAGGAAAAATTTAATGCCTGGAAATAAATAGAGTTAAATAAAATTCATGAGTTTTAAGGGATATAGTTTATAAAATTTCATCAGTATAAACATAATCATATACAGTCTCTGTAAACATTGATATTTTAAAATAAATACCTTACCATTGTGATAACATTCAAATGAAATTTCATCAAAGTGAAAAAACTTATATGGATATTCGAATTACCATAATTTTTATCATAATAAAAATAAAATAAATGCATAGGTTGTATATATTCCATATAAAATAAATAAGTGTTGAATATAGCATGTGTCTGATTGAAATAAAAGTGATATGAACAATCCTTTTGCCTCAAGGTATACTTGAATTAAAAGTGATATAACATTCTATATAATATATTTGAATTTATTTTAAATATATAATATAATTATATTCATACTTATAATAACATATATGATCCACTTATAACATTTTGACTCTAATTTAGTAAAAATTTATTAAATTAATCGTTTTCGGGTGTTAAATGTTTCATTTTTGAAGAAAATTTTTGTTTGGTTGTTACAATAATTGTAAATTCATAATTGATACATCATATACATAATTATAATAATTATATAAATATTATACAAACTAATTTTATATTTATTTAGATCCATCAAATTACGTTATATATGGAAAAATGAATTACACTGTCCATGGATATGGTAGGTCATATGTAGATACGAATGTTGTTTACACTATTTGATATAATGAATTAATGAAAGGTAAATAATAATTAAAAATTAATGAAAGATTATTATTTTTTATATATCATAATTTTTCATCATATTTTATCCTTATTATCATTCACTTAAAATAGAAATTTATACTGAATCATATTTCTACATGGAGATTGTAGTCCACACATACGCATTAGAGATCTTATTGTTTTCAAACGAATTAGAAGGTAAGATCTATGAAATGATATTATCATTAAAGAATAAAAAATATTTATAATATATAATAATTAATCCCATCATAATAACCATCCATGAAATATCGTGATGGAAAATGAATTGTATTGCTACATGGATGCAGTAGTCCACACGTATGCAAAAGTGATACTTTCACATCACATTTGCTGGAATAGAAGGTTAATATTGGTGGTTAAATAATAATAATTAAATTTAAATATATTTAGGATTGTTAATTTATCATTTTATGATAAATAAAATATATTTATTGGTTATATAAGAGGAGATAAATTCCAAAAGGTTGGGAAAAATGATTACCACTTCTTTGATGTGATTATTTTAGATCCTTTATTAAGGAACCTTATAATTGAATTATAAAGATACCAGAAACTATAATTCATGAATAAGTAATTTTATAATATAATTGGGTATGGTTTGGTCGAGATATATGGATAAAATGGTGTTAGTAAGTGATAATAAGAGGTTCCCTATTATAAGTGCGGTGAGAGGAACTCCTGGAATTTCTGAAAGTATTAAATAAATATAAATTAATTATCATAATCATGTGACTCGAAATATTTATATTTCTAATATATTATGATTATAAATATAAATCCTCTATTATAATGAAAATTGTAAATGTTTAGATGATTTTTCACCCATATATTTTAGTTTTAACTCCGCATTATCCCTTTTGACAATTACCACAATATCAATGTGTTATTCTATCTTAGAGGGATGAATGTTATAATAAAAGAAAACAGGAATCACAAATTAACCATTATTGAAATTGTTAAACATATAATATTAAAATCTACAAATATTGTATTTTTATGAATTCTAGGTAATTTTATAAATTATTATTTTCATAAAATATGAGTAATGTTTTTATACTATTCATTTGATTTGATTTTAAAGATACCAAGATAGAGGTGTAATTAAAGTATAATCCTTTAAAACAACCCCCATATTTTATATCAATATATAAAACTCCTCTGACACAAATAAATCCATTTTTTGAATTTTAATATTTTAAAATTTATTTATTTTATTTTTATAATAATTGAATAAATATCGTGACAGCATTGTGTAAGCATTTAAGTTACTTATTCAATCACTGTAAATTAAAAATATATTACCATAATAAAAAATTATTCATATTTAAATAAATTTTTTCTAACTAAACTTATCCTCTTTTTATCATCATGTAATAAAATTTATAGATATTAAAATCAAGAAAATGACATTTTATATTAATTATTTTCTTAAACTAATATAAAGGTCATAATAAAATGAAACTAAAACCAAGTGGAGTAATATTATAGTATTGGAAGGAAATGGTTCAACTACACTCATCAAAAATGATAAATGAAAGTTTCTTATAAATTTTAAATCCTTATATGAAATTTTTAACCGTATTTTAGTTTCATACCCTTACCCAGGAGACAAACATTTTCCACAATTACTATACATAATGACCAAAAAATTAAAAGGGAAATATTTACCAAATTTGGACAACATGATTCAAAATATGAAATCTATTTTTCAATATCCAATCTCTATAAGTGGAAGAAATAAAATTTAATATAAATGTGTAAAATGCACTGAAAAAGAGTTTTTAGATAGATGTGTTTTTAAGCATAAAAATTAACATATATCAAAATCAAGAATATTTTTTATTAAAATTGAATTGATAATAATGTTATAAATAATATGGATCATATTTCAATTTAATAGTTAATCCAACCAAAAATAGATCTTTAAAATTACTTTATTTAATGAAAATAAATCATAGCATTTGAAGAATTAGTGTGTCCCACAATTCACTGAAAACATAAATCATTTTTGAAAAATATCAAATATTTACAATAATTTAGTTTATATATTATTATCTCAGAAATTAAATTCATGTTATAAAATAAAATTTCTAAAACTCGTTGATATTAATTATAATTTCCACTCACTAAATGAAAAAAAATCATTTTTGAAGAAAATGTATTTCTGAAGCATACTATGACTCCATCAAAAAATTATTTCCAATTTCCTAATAATTATTATATACATTTATACTCAGTATGATAATTTTAAATATATTTTATAATTTTATTACACTAATTCACACTCTCAAATTCAATGGTTATCTTGCACCGGTCACCTTTAAATTGTAATAATTTAATGATATATCTAAATTATCTTAAAGCTCGATGTTCCATGTCTAGAAAGATATCAAGATTATTATTATTTCAAAATTAAAAGTTTATGGAGTTACATTATCCCCCAATTAAATAAATTCAACCCTTTAATTTTTATATTGGTCTTCAAAGATTCAATATTTAAAAATACCTTTGTTGACACCAATATCATATAAAGGGATAATTAAACATCCATTAAAAATATACATTTTTGAACATAAAGGTATCCAAAAATAACTCATAATTGGATTCCATGATAAGGATAACATTTATTGTTATGTTAAAATATATAAATAATAGAGAAAATTAGTTTTTAAGGACTGATAGAGATTGTTAGAGAACATTTTCAGATAAATTTAATAACAAAAAACCATAAATCTATGAGGGGTGAAAAAAGGTTTCATAAATATTTCATTGTCCTTATAATTAGA
Source organism: Viscum album (assembly GCA_963277665.1). Classification (NCBI taxonomy): domain Eukaryota; kingdom Viridiplantae; phylum Streptophyta; class Magnoliopsida; order Santalales; family Viscaceae; genus Viscum; species Viscum album. Next base: position 977,429,244 of record OY728143.1, read on the forward strand.
TATATAGATATAAAATATACATAGTATCAGTTTATATTCTTTTTAGTAAATCATAAGTGACATATAAGGATATAATCATAGTTAAAATATTCCTTCAAAATATCACTGGAACCTTTCTAGATGGAAATACCCATTTCACATTGAAATCAATTATTTAAAATATAAAAATTTAAAAAATATTATGGATATATTTTATTTTAAATTAACCAAATAAATTTATAATGTAAGTATCGATAATGAGTGGTAATGTTGTTAGGAAATTTTGTTCATTTCGGGTATGTCAAAATAATGATTCCTTTCACATCTTCACTGAAAATTAAAAGTAATTTATTCACAAAATGAAAAGAAGATTACATTTCAATAATTTGTAAAAAAATAAAAAAAAATTACAAAATACTTTAAACAATCACAATATAATAGTAAATTCATTCATGATAATCCTTTAATAAAACATGGACATAGAAGAAAAAATATTTTCAATTGAAGAGAGAAAAAAAATTCCATTAAAAAATTATTTCTATCTATTGAGTTCCTAAAGAGGGGAAATGAAATTAAAACATATAATATTTATAAATAAATATAGGATAAGAAAATTCATAAGTTTCATGATAGTTATAACATAAAATTTCATCATCTAAAACATAATCATAACCAATCCTGATAAACAATGATATTGTAACCTAAATCCGCTATCACATTTCTAAATTTCAAAACAAACCTTTTAAAATAAAGGAACATGTATGGATATGAAAATTCTTATAATTTTCGAGATAATTATTGTAAAAGGAATTCATGGTCATTATATATAAAATCATTAGAAAATAAAAGGGGGATAACATATACAATAGTGTATATAACACAACTATTGTATATAACACAAAACACCAATCATAAAAGAGAATGTTACACCCGATGATTTTATAGTACATTTATTTTTTTAAATGTAATCTATTTAATTGTTTTTATATAGAACTCTTTGATTTTAAAAGAACATTATGTTTGAGACCTTATTCAACATGAAACATTGAGCTTAAACAATCCCCAAAATCGGTTTATATAACCAAGCCATAAAATTGGACTGTATAAATAGTATTAATTGAATTCTGATATATATATTTATATATAAAGACCGTACTCGTTACAAATTCCTTGATTAATTCTAGTGAAATAAGTAATCATTTTTTAGAAAAATTATTTTATGCTTCAGAAATGTGTTTTCATAAAAAATGATTTTTAGTGAGAAAATACTATAATTAAATTATAGAATTTATAAAAGATTTATTTGATAAAAATAAAATCATTTATAAAATTAGACTATCAAAATTATCTTAGGGTGAATGTTTTGGATTTTTCTAAAAGGATTTATATTCGAGTGAATATTGAAAATACATATTTTATTAAAATAAAATTATATATATATATATATATATATATTAAATTTTAGCATTATGATTTTATTTTATATATAAATAACATAAGAACTGTTAATTTTATATAAAATATAATTATATTAATTTTAATCATCATTATGTATTATTTGGGAATAAGTTCATTTTTATCCTTAAAAACATCTTTTAAAAGAAAATTGTTTTTCATTTCTTTTTGTGGGATTAAATTTCAATTAAAATATGCCACTTATGTGAGTCAAATCTTGAAAATTGGTTTCCATATTTTTATTAATTGGTTCTAGAATTATTACAAAGGATATAATTAATTTTTTTTCAAAATTATTAGTAACTTGAATAGTTTTATTACCATAGTAAGGGTAATTTGGGTAATTTGGGTTAAAAATAATATGATGAGGACAATAAAATGACACCAACACGTGCCTAAATTTTCTTTTATTAGTTTATATTGACCATAATTGTACAATGGTTGAATTTATGACCTTTTTTATCACTTTTATTAGATTATGTAATTTATAGTATTTTATTTGAGGAAAAGTCCACAATGTCATACACTTTTTTTAATAACTAATATGTTTTCAGGAAGGGTTTATATAAATGATAAGTTAAACTATAACTAGTTTTTTGAAATATAACATATTTATAATCATCAGAGTAATTTATTGTTAATTTTTAGTAAACATATAGTGAACTTAAATAAATACACAACACTACCGTGGTAATTATTCAATTAATGGGAAAATAAATTAATTCACTTAAAATATATTCAAAGTATTATAATTATAGGTAATTAATAATATACACACATTTTATTAAATGAAATTAAATTTTAGGGATTTATTAAAATATTTGGTTCAAATTTATATTTTTTTCTTTATTTTATTAATGTCAAAGTAATGAATAGTTTTAACATTGAAAATAATGATATTTTATGAAAATGATATTTTATAAATTTTTTAGAAAGAATAATAATATTAAATAATGAAAAATAGGATAATATATGGAAAAAAATTTCATCCCCTATTATTTTATACTCCATTTGAAAGTATTTATATGATTAATAATGTTGTTATATTTAATTTTATTTTAAGAAATTCCAAAAGTTCCCCTCACAAACTTTATAAAAGGGAACCTCCTCTTCCCTTACATAAGAAAAATTAAGACATATATCTCAACCAACCCCAAATAATTCCACTTATAAACATCCTTATATATGTTCTTTAGGTTCTTAACCTTCCAATAGGTTCATTAAGAATAGATCTAAAGAGAGTCCACTAAAGAAGAGGTAATCATCTTTACTAAATCATTAATATTTTTTCCTTCTTCCACTTCCTCTTTGTGTGTTATACTAATACAAAATAATAACTAAAGTACCATAAATATACTGAGATGTTATTATGAATATGGTATAACCATATTCCATATCTTTTCCATCTTACCAGAAGAAAAAACATTTCTCGTGTGTGTGTACGGATTACCATCTCCACGTAGTGGTGTAATTCTTTTTTTGTCACCACTTTACATGGATGGTTATAAATGTGGAATTGATGAATATACATGAAATATATGACATGATAATTATTTTTTAAAGGTTAATTATTATTTATAATTATTTTGTTTTATTCATTGAAAAATGAAAACAACATTCATATATAGTATGATATTTATGAGAATGGTTCTAGAATTTATGTATAATAAATATATATTTATTATAAAGGAAGCTAAAACATGTAAAATGGAAATTGAACATGTAGTAAGAGTTTCTTGTCTCACTTTTACCACTATAATACATACTCCATATTCATCATTTATTTATTCTTAATGTTATATATATTACATCGTTGATATCTTATACCGTTAATCTCTTTGTCTTCGTGGTATTTAAAGTTTCATTTAAAGTTATTTTCATTCCTGAGGCTTATGATTCCAAAGTTAACAAAGTGTTGAGGTTTTATTTAAAAATATTATCATTATTATAGTTTATTTATGATTATGTCTCTACTAGAGAAAATTTATGTTCCTAGTCCATATTTTTTAAAACTATTTTCAATTTTTTTTATGATTCTATGATTATTTTTGAAGTTATTTTCACAAATTTTTTATTTTTAAATTAGTATGAAATAACTATTTTTTAACTTATACAGCATGAATACAATTTCTCAGCATCTTGAAGACTCAATGCTTTTAATATTCCATTACAATTTTACAATGTTCTCTTCAAATAAAATGTTTGGTTTTATAATTGGGTATATTTATAAAAAATAAGTGATTTAAATGTGAAAGAGGTTATTTATTTAAATAATTTTATTAATGATATTTTTAAATAATTTTCATCAAAGTAAACACCGTTTTTTAATATTATGAGGTTTAAATCGTATGATACAGTAAATGAAATTTTATTGAATGTTTTATTATCAATTAGATTGGGGATATACTATTTTGATATTATTCACCATATTACTCTACATGGTTAATGATTATGTTTATCTATTGGTGAAATTATAAACATTTGGTATATTATTTTTTTTATGAATTTTTAAATTGATTATATTTCACACATTTTATATGAGTATTTCATTGGACTTAGTATGTAATGGGTGGCGCCTACTATAGCCTCGTAATGCTTCAGTTGGTCTTATAAGAGAAACTAGATTGCGTATTGGTTGATTCCTTTCCCATTTATGTAATATTTTTAGCCTGATAGTTCAACAGTATGTTTATGATGTTCAAAATTATGAATTATATTATTATGAAAATAGTTATTTATTTCATGTGATTATTCATGTAGTTATGATATCCATGGTTAAGTTTCAAGATCATGGGATATATTATATGGAATTATTTGATCCCTATTTAATCATTCATATTATTCATCATGGTAAATTTATATATAAAATAGAATTTTTTTAGTAAATTTATTTTCCATATTGATTAAACCTTATTTATTCATGATAGTTTATGATGTAAGGATACCCTTATTGAACCTTAGTGCTCACCCATGTCTTATGTTTCCTCTATATAGGATTCTAAGAAGTGGATTATGATTATTTTTTAGGGGTATTCCAAAGGGAATAATTTTTTTCTCAAAGAAAATATAATTTATTATTTAATGTTTTAAATTTTAATTTGAAATTAATGTTTGTATCTAGTTTTCTAATAATACTATACTATCTGATTCTTCAGGATTTTATTACTTGTATCTAGGGATAATTAAATAAAGTAACCACAAACTCAAGGCTACTAGAGTTGGTGTCTTTACAGTTGGTATTAGAGGATTTTTAGTAAAAACCTTTGTAACTAGTTTATGAATGTATATATTACAAAATATAACAATTTTACTAATATTGATGTTAATTTGATGTATAGTATTACATCCAATAGATTTGGTAATGGATATGGGTAATCTGGGTTAAAACTAAGGACTCATGGATTGAGAAGAATATTCCATTATTTAGAAATACTTTTAACAATATTTTATTATTATTTGATAGAACACACAAATAATTTTAGATGGATTATTACAAATTTATTTTTGTTTTTAGTTAATGGATGGAACCAGAAGGAAAGGGTAAATCATTTAATGTTATAGATAATGTGTTGTAGTGAATCCAAATGGGATGATTAAAGGGAAAATGTTATTGTAATTATTTCTAATTTGTTATCATAATATCTGATTAACAACATTCATCTTAACCAAATTTTAGAACAACCAAAGAAGAGAATGATATAGTTTACTCTGAGCATGGGTAGTAAAGGACAGGGAGGAATGAAGGCACAATTTCATTAATATCAGAAATGAGGAATGATGCATCTTGGAGAATGTATCAAAGTAATGGTAAAATGTTTTATTCAGGTAAAATTATGGAAAATGCATGCAATTTATTAGTAAAAAATTAATGTTTAGTTAATATAATGGATTATAATAGTGGTTTCCCTAAGGTATTATCAATGGTTGAATGTGGAATGTATGGGAATTAGGAAAATAAATTTCCTAGGTGAAAAGTTTGTGAAGAGAATCAAAAATATTTAATGAGAATTGGTTATATTGTTGACGATGGGGAGACTATAAATGATATTTAAAAGGAAGAAGGTATTGAGGAATATGAAGATTAATTCTTGTTAAAGGTTTAATAAGGATGTGGAATAATTAATTTACTAGTGTTTTGATTCAAGAATTTTTTTATAAGATTAAATTATCAATAAAGTTATGGTTATTAGTATTATTAAATGTATAATGATTGTATTATGGTCCTTTTTCATCAACGATATCATAGAATATATAGAATGGTATTGATGACTATGAACAGTTATTTAGTGACTGGTTAATGTTTTTATAAAAAAACATGGTTGAGGGTTGATAACCCTTAATATGTGATCGATGTTGATATAATAATGATAAACATATGTTTATGGGATTGTATTGGTGACCATGAAGTTAGTTAGTGATTCGATGGTTTGTTCTATCATTTCTATATTTCACTACATGTTTGGATTTATAGAATATATTTGACAAGTTGAGATTTTATTTTAGAAGCACGTGTATTTTCATTAAGTTTTTACGGTGATCAAGGTATTCCAATGTTTTTTATGTGACACTGAGATATATACTATTTTGTTTGGGGAATGAAATGATAAATTTATTTAGTAAATCTAGTGACCTTCATTGTAAATATATTGACATTGACTTTAGATAGCTATTTTTTATGTGTCTTAAGGTTAAAAATTTGTGGAATGGATTAAGTAGAACATTGTGTGTTTTTGGTTAAATTTATTTAAAAAAATTTGTCTTGGAAAATATATAAAAATAAGAGGAATTAATTTACACTATTGTATTGATAAAATGATCTATTTAATGTTTTAGGCATAAACATTTCTATTGGATATAATGGCATCTAAACTTTTATTACAAAACATTTCATTTAAATGGTACAAACAAAGGATATTTTAATGTTTTGTTTCCACAAAAAAAAGATACATAATACCTGAAAACATAAATCATTATTCTAATCCACTGTAAGGACTTCATCATAGGTTTATCTAAGTACATTTATATTATCTCATAACCTGGGGACATACAACAAAGGAAAGGGTGAGCATAGGGCATAGTAAGGAAATGAAAGGGAAACTGTTTACATGTGATCTTGAGGTATATCAATAAGAACATGGGGAATAAAGGCATGAGTAAAGTTAAAATAGAGATATATATTTTTAAAATTAACATGAATAGTAACATTGAAATTTATCTAATACCTTTAAATAATTCATTCATAATAATATCAATAAGGTTTTTCACTTATGTGTCGTAAAACTTTCTAAAGATTTTCACAAAGGTATCATAAAACATGTCATATCTAGAGATTAAATTCTTTACCCAATGAATTGGAGTGCCATCCGGGCACACCATTAATATTCATTAATTAATGTGAGACAAATATATCTTAATAAAACATTTCTGAAAAAACAAAACGATAATAAAAGGAATAGGTTCATATCAAAATCATGATATTTTTAAGAAGTTCTCACAGATAAGTTCATTAGGTATTCTAAAACCCACAAAAAGAGAAAGTGGGTCTCATACAAGTTAATTAGAAAATAAAATAGATAATTTTTACATATTGTTGAATAACCTTAGAAAATAATTACGATTGGGTATTCAAATAAAGAAAAAAATATTATTCTTATAAAAAAGTGTGAAATTCAATGTTGAAAATTCGAAAGCATAACAGTAAGAGACATATTTTTGTAAAATCGAAATAGATATTGTAAATGCTTAACCACTCATAGAATTTGTTTAATATAGTAACTGGATATGCTAAAATTCATAAGAGAACATATTTTGAAAACATGAATGATATACCACATTCAAATGGTGCTTGAAAGGAAAAGATAAGTTGAAATTTCCATTACCATGAAGAGTAACTCCAAAAACATGAAAATTAGGACCTTGGGGTCCTGAGGAAAATTTGGGAGGTCTCTTTGGGAGGTAATAAAATAAAAACATCATTAATGATGAATTTATAATGAATGTATATTGGGAAATGTGGGGGGTATTTACATAAAAATGAAGGATTTATTTTTTAATTTCATTGGACACCTAGGTAGTGGTAAATAGAAAGCCATGGGATTTACAAAGGTATTTTCTAGTGGTATTGGAAACATGGATCAAATTTTATGTAATTTTATCCCAAAATAAGAGACCAAAATTTTATATTACTTATTTTTTCAATGAAAAGTACAGTTTCCACCAAAAATCATTTTTTTAAGTTAAGGTTTCCATTTTAAAATTTTGAAAGTAAATTATATATTTTGATGTTGATTAAAATATATTAAAATACATTATATTAATAAAATAACATAATTTCAGTCTTGTATTATGGTTAACTAACTATTAAAGTAATATTAAATAATTATGATGTCAATAAATGTACTAAAAAACACAAAAGTATTTTTACTATTCATAAGAAAAAAAATTATTTTAGAAAATTCTCATAAATTCACCCTAAAATAATTTTAACATGCTGATTTAAAAATTATATTTATATTATCATAATAATTCTCTAAATATGATGATTTTTACATTAAATATAGAAATTATTATTTATTATAAATAATAGTGGGTAGAAAATGCATATTAAAATTTCAGACGCATAAAAAAAGAATTGTATATCATTTATTTTTACATTAGTGTGATTTCACCAAAAATTTTAATTTAAAATAAGAATTACTAATAATAAATAGTTTATTATAATAACTATATTTTCCTTGAAAAGTATAATTTCTATGTGAAAAATAAATTTAAAATATTCATCAAATTTAGAAAAAAACTAATCTCAAAAATTAATTTATGTAATAACAATTTTATTTATACAAAGGGATTATAAAATAAGTAACTAAGGCCTTGACACATAACCCATTATAACACCTGCATAGAATATACGGGAAATTTGTGATTTGGCGATATATTCATGGGGTGACTCAGTTATCATATCCCGAGGGGTAATTTCAACTAACTTGAACTTCTCCCATAAGCGATTTCATTCAATCATCACCTGTTAGAGCTTGGCTTGGGATTTCTTAAGAGATAAGCATAGTGATCCTACCTCACTCCCACTTTTTAAAAAATGGTCTTAAAATGGAATGAAACTACTAGTTCAGGCCATCAAATCAACTTTCTATATCAATATTCCTTTTTCAAATGTTTACTTATAAACTCTAATGATTATATTAAAATTATTATCTAGAGCATAATTCCCAATAGTCATATTGACCCATGGTCATAATTGAACTATGGTTATATAAGATTTGAAACCAGATGGTCACATTTCCCATTATATTCACTTAATTAATAAAAATAAAAAGTTATATTGTGTATAAAATACATATTTTTTGGAAACAATTATCATTAAAAAAGTTTATGTTATTACATTCTTCCACGCTTAAGAAATTTCATCCTTAAAATTTGGACTCATTCCCTTTTTTGAAAAAAGGTGTGAGAACATATGGATCATTGTTTCCTCTAGATACCATGTTGCTTCTTCATATTTTGGGTTCCTCTACAACATTTTTATGTGGTGTATAGTCATGTTGTAGAGACCATTGTCTATATGGTCCAATACATCCACTATATTTTCATCATAAGAGATGTCATGTTCCATCTGTACCACCTTAGGATTTACTACATGTGAAAGGTTATGGTGGTACTTCCTCGAGAGAGGTACATGTAAAACATCATTAACAAGACCTAGGTTTGGGTGAAGTGCTAATCGATAGGCCACTCCTCCTGTGCAATCAAGGACTTCATAGGGGCTTCTGTACCTAGGACTGAGCATCCCCTTTTTTTCCAAACCGCAAGACTCTCTTCCAATGTGAAATTAGAAGGAGGAATTTTTCAACAATATAAAAATCCATGTCCCTTAGATGGGTTTCATCATATCTATTCTTCTCACTATAATAACCCCTTATGTGTTGTGGATATCATGAACCTTTTCTGTCATCTCTTGCACAAGATCAAGCCCAAGAAGCTTTCTCTTACCAGCTCCATCCCAACAAGTATGAGTTCTATAAAAATATATATATATATAGATTTATAGGGTTCCATTTGAATACTATAATGGAAGTTATATTTACTGAGAACTAAACTAATGGTATATGTTGATCTCATCCACCTTTAAATTCTATTGAGCATTTTCTCAGCATCCCCTCAAGTGTTTGAATAGTTTTTTTAGATTGGCAATCAGTTTGAGGGTGATAGGTCATAATAAAATTCTATTCACTATTTAGAGCATATTGAATACTTCTCCAATATTTTTATGTGATCCTTGGATTATGATCATAAATAATAGAGAGTGACACCTTAGAAAACTTTACCACTTCTTTTACATAAATCATGGAATGTTGGTCAAGAGATAAGTCTTCCTAGATAGAGATAAAATGGAAATTCTTGGTGAGACGGTCCACTATAACCCATATTTCATTGTTTCCTTTGTATGTTCATGAGAGACCAATGAGAAAGTACATAGTGATATTTTCCCAACTCCATGTTGGTATGGGTGGAGATTTTAATACCCCATTTAGAATTTTTCTCTCTGCCTTCACTTATTGACACACCAAGAACCTTATATTGTAGTAAATAATCACCCTTTTCATGTCATCTATCCAATATTGACCATGAATGTTACTATACATTTTAGTGATTCTATGATGTACAAGGAATGTAGAGCTATGAGATTCTTCAATCAAATCCTTTATTTTGGGAACATATAGAACACATAGGCATGCACGAAAAATCAGTATACTTTCATGATCAATATTGAACTCAAGAAACTTCCCATTCTTCAAGGCCTCTATCTTCTTCTGAAACAAAGGATGTTTTCTCTGATATTTCTTGATCATTTCGAGTAATAATGGTTATGAAATAATTTGGAATATGGATGTTGATTTCCCTTCCATTATGATACCCATATCCAGTTTTACATGGACTTTGATCAAAGGATATCCTTGAATCCACATCATTTCTAGAATAACAAGATCTTTCTTACTTAATGAATCAGTGAATTTTCTTTCCCATTCGAGATGATAAAGAATTCAAGAATCATAATCATTTAGAATTTCCAACCATCTCCTATGTCTCATATTCAATACCTATTGCGTGAAAATATAATTCAAACTTTTGTAGTCATTTTATATATCACATTTCTTCCCATAAAGACAGTTCCTTCATATATTCCTAATAAAAACAACTGTATCATATTCTTGGCCATGCGTAGGATAATTCTCATCATGAGGCTTTAAATATCGAGATTCATATTAAAATAACTGTTCATTTTTTATGGGGATGAAATCGATAACTTTTAGAGATTCATCCCTAAAAATAATGAATCCTTCTCTAATAGAGTGTACAATTAACAAATGTGCAGTAAAAAATCTCTCGTTTTCCCCTGGAAACTTTCTTCTCACTCCTCTCTCTAGATACACTTTACCCCTTTTCGAGTTAACATGGTTAGTAGATTATAATGTAGTGAATTTTTTTTCAAAACCCACATATAATATCCCATTAATCCAAGTAAACTATATATCTTAGTTTTTATTGTAGGATTATGCCACTCCTCCACAACCTTTATCTTTGCAGGGTCAACTAAGATTCCTTCATTGGTTACAATGTGTCCCATGAAAGAAAAGTGTTTTTACCAAAATTCACTTTTGATAAACCTTCCAAATAGCCTCTACTTCATAAATGTTTACAATATAACCCTAATATGATCCTCAAATTACTTGAAATTTTTAGAATATATTTTAATTTCATCAATAAAAACTACCACAAATTTATCAAGGCAATCTTTAATGACTATATTCATAAAATCTATAAAAATAGCATGAGAATTGGTCAAGATAAAGGGAATAAAAACAAACTCTTAATTCCCATATCTTGATTTGAAGATATCCTTTGGAATATTTTAATTTTTCACTATCAATTGATGATAACTGAATAGAAGATCAATTCTTGGACATTAATAGTGCCCCAAAAAGCTGATAGAACAAATCATTAATCTTCAGAAGATGGTACATGTTCTTTAATGTGATCTCTCTATGTTCTCTATAATCAATTCTTGTCTTCATTTATCCATCCATATTCTTCACAATGATTATAGTTTCTCCCCAATGAGAAACACATGGTGGGATAAACCCCTCATCCAAAAGATCTTGGAGTTGTTTCTTTAATTCTTCCATGTCCACATTTTCCATTCTATATGGGGTCTTTGGTATCATCTTTGATCCTTGAATGAGTTCAATGGAGAAATGGACCTATCATTCAAGGGTTGGTTCAGGTAACTCCTATAGAAATATGTTATTATATTCCTAAATTATGGGGACATTTTATTTTCATATATATTCATTTACTTCTTCATCTTCAGTGATCATCTCCATAATGAATTCATTGGGAGGTGTTTCTTGAAAAAGCTCAGGATGATATATCACTCCTTTGAAGGTAATTATAGGCTATCTATTCAATATTATTGTGATTTCCTTTCTTATATAGTTTATTTTATCATTATAGTTTGGGAGCTAGTCCATACCTAGTATAATGTCAATTTCCAGGATGGGAATGAATATTAGATTAGTATTGATATTGTGTGTGCCAAAATAAATCCTAGAGTTTCTACGCATCGTTAATGCTTATATAATCCCTCTAGTAGTCTTGATAGATAACTCTACGTATATATGTTTAGTGATTTACTATTTATTCTTTGAAAACATGATAGATATAAAATAATGGTTACAACCAGAATCAAATAATGTATTTTCTAGATTTGAGAGAACAGTGAGAGTACCTATAACCACATAATTTGAAGATTTAACTTTATATGGTGTGATAGTAAAATCTTAACCTTACTACCTTTGTTTATGTGGATGTATGGAAATTAGGCAGGGCCTCAACCATCTTCTCTTTAGCATTAGTATTGAGAAGCTGAGACTTTACCTCCCAATTATTGTTTCAAGAAGTATGTCCATGTCTTACACATTTTTAATACTTATCACTCTAGAGTAACTAGTTATTTAAATGTATCTTCCCACATTTATTGCATGTGTTAAGTTGAACTTTCATTCCTCCTTTTTTGATTAGGGTTATTCTCTAATCTTGGATGCATTTATATCTTATTTTCATTCAATCTGTGAGATTAATATTTCTCACCTAACTCAATTTCATCCTTAATTGCACTTCGCACTATCTCCCCATGACTTCCATGGTATTTATTGGATATATTCTCTTGTAGATGGGGTCTTAGTCCACCAAATAATCAATCATCCTTTTCATTATGATATAGGAAAAATATAGAGCTGTTGAGAGAAATAATTGTTACTTTTATCTCATAATTTTCCATACATTAATTTTCTTTTTACTTAAGTGATAGTAATTATTTATCCATTTTCATTCACATTAAATAGGGAACATATTTCTTAAAAATGTTCCCCTGAACACTTCCTACTCCATTGTTTCAATCTCCCTTCTTAGGTTCATGTTCTTAATCAGTTTCTTGCACTGATCAACTTCTCCCTCTATGCAGTAATAATCTTGGGTGACAATCTCTTATTTCAAAAAACATTGTACAAAAAAATATCTTTTCTATAGATCTTTTCCATTTTTTCAGAAATCAATGAGTTAGTACATCTACTGAACTAAGGTGGTTGTTGATCCATGAAGGAATCAATGGAAATTTCTTCCCTTTGAGGATAATCAGATCTCTCATATTGATTCATGTTATGTCTCATAACTCAAGTGATTCGATTTATCATCCTCATGAATTTTTCCATTCCATCATCCATTCAAGGGTCGTCGGCACCTAGTCTATTGTGCTCACCATTTATGTGGTTACTCCTATTTCCCACCATTTTCAAAAATAAGAAAACCATAGTGATGAATTTGTTTCTTTTAATAATATTATAATTCAATAATAATTTTGTGTCTTGAAACATATGTATGTTATTCTTTAAAAAAACATACATTTTCTATATATCCTTCATAATTGTCTATGAAAACATATAATTAACCAAAAATATCCTCTAGAAGTTTCAAACTAGGTTTTCAGTAAGTCTCGTTTCCATGTACTAGGTTACACTAATTTAGGATCAATAAAACTAGTCATATTATTTACCCCCTATATACATATGTTCTATGATAATGCCCATTTATTTGTATCTAAATAGGGATTTAATTTCTCTAAAACCGCTTTTTTAATACTTTACCAAAATACCATAATGTTTTATTATATTTTCTATTTTCTCTAAGTCTCTTAATAATGTTTTTAAATACTAATTTCCATAAGTAAATAAATTTTACATTGATACGAATTGTAAAATCCTACCGTTTTATTACATAACGTTTTCTTTTTTCCATGGTACAAATAGAGGATCGTTTAAAGTTTAGTTTCTTGAAATAACGATACATTATAGATGAAAACATTATAAATTATTATAATACACATTAAAGGATTCATAATAGGTCCATTGAAATTATATTTACTATATATTATAACCTTCTAATATACATTCAATGAAATGGTGAGCATAGGGCCCAGTAAGGGAAATAAAGGTAAATAGTTTACATGTGATCCTGAGAAAAATAACTAAGAAATTAAGTAATAAAGTAATGAAAAAAATGAAAAATAAACATATAAAAGTGAAATTAGTATGAATATAAAAATGTAAATGTGGATAAAACATTTATTTAAGTCTTTTATAAGTATATCACAAAGGTTTTTCATTGAGGTGTCAAAACATTTACCATGGTTATTCACCAAGGTAACATAAAACATGTCAACTCTAGACATTAAATTCTTTACCCATTGAATTGGATTGTTTTGAGATAATATCCATAATATGTATTAATTAATTTGGTTCACAAATATTATAAGGAAACATTTCATAAATACCATATGGATAATGAAAGAAATGGGTTTCATATCAAAATAATGATGTTTTTAAGAAGTTATTATAGACATGTTAATTATGTATTTAAAACCCCACAGAAAGGGAAAGATGGTATCATGTAAGTTAATACATGAAAAAATAGATAATTTTTAAATATAGATTTATAAATTTAGAAAATAATTAGATTTGTTTATTCATAAAATGAAAATAAAAATGGGAATTTTCTTAAGAAAAAAAAGAGATATTTTAAGATGACAATTATTTCGCATAACGATATAAAACATCACTTTATAAAATGGTAAAACTAGAGGGGAAAAGAGAATCCCATTCAGAAAAGACTCATAATATAGTAAAGGGATATAATATAATATGAAAAATAATATAGTTTAGAAACATGAAATACATACCACATAAAAAAGGGAAGTTGACAATAAAAGAGAAGCCGAGATTCCCCATACCTTGAAGAGTAAATCCTAAAACTCGAATATTTGGAGCTTGGGGAATTAAATAAACCATGGGAGGTCTTATTGTGAGGTAATAATATCATATATTCATATAGGATGAATTTTTAATATAATTAAATTTTTAATTTTGATTTTTTTTTTGCAAAAGATGAAGATTTGTTTATTAATATTCTTGGCCACCTAGGTAGTGGTAAATGAAAAATAATGGGCTTTCCCATGGTATTTAACACTTAGATAATATTTTATTTAATTTTATCTTAAATTAGATTCCCAAAATTTTATATTAATTATTTTTTATGGAAATCTTTTGTTTTCACAAAATATCATTTTTAAGTTAAATTTTCTATTTTAAAATTTGGAAAGTAAATCATATAATTGAAATTTTATTAAAAAATATTAAAATAAATTATATTAATAAAATAAAATAATTTTATCAATTTATTATGGTTAAATAATTATTTTTTCAATATGATATAATTATGATGTCATAAAAATTACCATAAAACTCAAACTTTATTTTTATTATTCCCTGAAAAACAAAATATTTTAGGAAATTCTCTTAAATTCACCCTATCTTAATTTCAATGTTCTTATTTAAAAATGATATTATTTATATAATATTAATTATATAAATATCATAATTTCAACTTTTAAATAATAAAATAATCATTTATTAAAAATAAGAGGGGATAGAAAATGAATAGTAAAATTTACGACACTTTAAAATAAAATTATTTTATAATTTATTTTAAATTAAATGATTTTTAACAATAATATTTCATTAAAATAATAATTATTCAAAATACTTTAGATTATTATAATAATTATATCATTTTTGAAAAGTATAATTTCTCTGAAAAATCAATTTATCGCATTCATCATATTTTTAAGAAAAACTAATCTCATAATGGAATTGATGGAACACCAATTTTATTAATACCAAGGGAATATAAATTAAGTAACTAAGTCCAAGAAAAAAACCCCTAGAACACCGTCATTAAAACTAAGGTTAATGTGTGAGGTGGTTATAGATTCATGGTGAGGCAGGGTTATCATCACTCGAGTTGTATTTTCCACTTACCAAAACCTATCCAATAAGAAATTTTCTTCAAGCCTCACTTGTTGAAGTGCGACACGGTATTTGTCAAGAGAGAATCCCAGTGAAGGTATCTCCCTCCCAGGTTTTGAAAATTGGGCTTCAAATGGAATGACTCTACTAGATGAGTCCATCCACTCTTCCTTTTTTTATCAATATTCCTTTGTCAAAATTTTACATATAAACTCTAATGATAACATTAAAACTAATATCAAGAATATAGTTCCCAAATGTTACATTTACAAATTGACATAATTAACCTATGGTAATATATGGTCAAAACAAGATGGTCACATTTCCCTTTGTATTAACATCATTAATATATATATATATATATGTTGTTTTTGTGTATAAAAACATATTTTCAAGAAATAATTATCATTCAAAACGTTTTTGTTGTTGCATTTATCAATTTATTTGAGTAACAGATAAAGTATTAATAAATTTTGACACATAAAGATTATTAAATTGTGAATATGAAATATAAATATATCATGTAACTATATATCCTTATGTTCATATTATAATTGGTAATAAAATTCTTGAACTCTATGTAAAATGATCTTGAAACAATAATGGTATCTTATTACCTGTATATCTGATAAATCATTGTACTTTTGACTCATCAATGATTTATTATTTTCTGTTTGCTAAATTTATCTTAATCATTCATATTCTTATGATAAATGACCTCTATCACCATCCATCATTATTTGAGCATTATTTTTTCTTCCGTATCCATATCTTCAAATCCCACATATGTTCTCCAACTTGGAAACCTAGTTATGTGATTATTTTAGATGACCTTCATACATTCCATTCTATATTATCTATAAGACGTTTTTTAACCCTTCACATGATGTTAGATTTCATGAAAGGTATTTTATAATTTCAAACCATTTATTATTGAGTTCAAGATTAAAATTCGAAGAAAAAATTTATTTATGGGGTAAAATATAACACCTCTAGATTTTTAAAGGGGAACATCATATTAAATAGTGTATATGACTTGAAATATACATATTATAACATAATTTGACCCCCATTATTTTATGGTATTTTTATTTTAAAATAAATTTAATATCTTTAATATATTATGGTGTACACAACCCTAATATCTTAAAATAACAATTTTTTTGATATTGTATACAACATGGAACATAAAACTCAAAAAAAAAACCCCAATATATTATTATAAAATAATGATATTAAATTAGACGGTGTGAATAATTTTAAGATAACTAATATATATATATATATATATATATATAAATTACCTACTTAATACAAATTCATAGATTAATTCTTATGAAATAAGTGCCCAATTTCCAGTAATGTTATTTTATGCTTTAGAAAGATTTTTTTTACAAAGTGTTTTTAAGGAAAAAATATTATAATTAAATTTTGGAATGTTTATAAATTTAATTTTATAAAAAAATAATTTTTTAAATCAACATTTCAAAATGTGATTAGGGTACAAATTGTGGATTTTTCTGAAAAGATTTATTCTCTAGTTGATTTTTATTAAATTGTCAATTTCATTATTTTAATAAGTGCCCTTATTATTTGAATTTTTCTAAAAAACATAATAAATATTTATTTATATAATATAATTAATTATAATTTAGTCATCAATAGAATTTATTTTTCTATAAGTACATTTTTGGGCTTAAAAACATATTTATCACGAAAATTGTTTTTCGTTGCATTTTGTGAGATTAATTTTAAATTAAATTCTACCAATTATATGAGTTAAATATTGAAAAATGGATTAAATATTATGAATTATTTGATTTATATTTAGTAAATGGGTTCCATTTATTTATTTTTCATTATGAATAGTAACTATTGTAATTTTATTACCATGAAAAGGGTAAATATGGTAATTTATGTTTAAATTAAAATGATAAGTAAATAAAATAACCCTACCACTTGAAAAAAAATTGAGTATATATATATATACCATAATCATCAAATTTAATTATTTATTACCATATTTTATCACTAGGATGAGAATAATTATTTTATAATATTTTATTTAAAGAAAAGTCAAACACGCATCACTCTAGTTTTTTTATAAAAAATATACTTTTTACATGGATTTATTCATATGATATGTTAAATCATAAAGATTATTTTTAATTATAATAAATTTATCTTCATCATGGTAATTTATTATTAATTTTTTGATAATATATAATTACCTTAAATTCTTATACAACGCTGACGTAATAATTTATATATTATCCAAAAAATAAATTATTTATTATTAAAAATATATAAAGTATTATAATACGAGGTAATTAATAATATCCAATAATTTTATTGATTAAAATAACATATTGGATATTTATTAAAATATTTTTTCAAATATATATTTTTTTCATGGTGTTATTAATGTTAAATTAATGAATAGTGTAAAAGCTTAAGATAATGATATTTTATACAAATAATAGTTTATTGAAGTCTTTAAAACACATGAAATTATTTAATAATTACATAGGGGATAATATATGGTAGAAATTATAATCCCATGTACTTATATATTCCATTTTGAAGTATTTTTCTATATAGTATTCTTATTATATATTTTTTCAAATTCTAAAAGTACCCCTCATGTAATTTATAAAAGGGGTATTCCTCATTCACTTCATTACACCAATTTGATCCATAAAACTCAACCAAAACCCTAACATTACTCTTATATACATACTTATGATTTTTATTTTGTTAGTTTAAATAAAAAATAGCATTCCTATGTTCCTTTTGAAGAGATATAAAGGAGGTACATTGAAGAATAGGTAATCATATTTACTTTTTCTTTCGAGATTATTTGTTATTTTATATCCTATCTCGGTGTTGTAACCATACTGAAATAGTAAATCCATATTCCTAAAAAAATATATGGTATTAATAAAATGGTAAAACCATACTACACCTCTTTTTTATCCTACCAAAATTGAAAACATCTCTTCTGCGTATGTATGGTTTATTGTCTCCATACAGTGGTGTAATCCATTTTTCATCACCAATTTACATAGATAGTTATATATATGGAAATAAAGAATACATATTATATATATTACATAAAATTTATTTTTAAAATGTTAATTATTATTTACCATTATTTTTTCCCATCCATCAAATATTAAAAAAAATGTTCATGCATACTTACACCATATCGTCTTCATTAATGGAGTAATTCATTTATTCATCTCTATATTTATGGATGGATATATATGTATAATATAAATTATATTTAAAACATAAATAATATTCCTAATATGTTATAAATATGATAAATTATAAGGACTTAAAATACCGAATGAAAACAAACATGAAAAACAAATCAATTACCACCTGAAATAGTGATTTTAATAATGAATTGTTAGTAAACATGTGATAAAATTTTATATGTTAATAATATATGGTATGATATATCTGATTATTGGTATTTAAAATATTAATATTAAATCAATATTTATTATAAAAGAGGTTCAAACACGTACAAAGTAAATCAAACGTGAGAAAAGGGTTTCTCATGTCACATTTACATTTGTGAGACATATATCATATTCACCCATTATTTATTTTTTAGGAATTATATTCTACCTTTTTGATATATTATATCATGAGTCTATTTGTGTTTATGTTATTTAAGGTTTTATTTTTAGTTATTATATTTCATGGGGATTAGGATTCATAAGTTACTTATGTGGTAAGGGTTTATTTCACAATCTCATCATTATTTAGGATTATTTGTGTTTATGTCTCCACTGGGAAATATTTATCTTCCTAGTTAATGTCTTATTAAGATAATTAATAATGTGTATAGTATTCTCATACTATTTTTAAAAGTTTTTTTCATCCATATTGTCACGACCCGACCTCGGGGCCCGTGCCGTGACTACCCCAAGCCCGCCTTCCATAGGCCAGGGGCTGGCGACTAGCACCAAGGCGTAAAATCCCGGTAAACAGGGAAGGCATTGCCTTTATAAGTAACAACCACCACAGAGTCAGCAAGCGGAAAGTAACTACAAGTGCAGAAAAGTAAAGGGGGCCGGAATACAAGCCCAACTGAAAGTACAACTGAAAAAGTAAAGAACAGCAACTGAAGAGAAGACGGCGGCCTCGTGTCGTCCACTGGCAATCCCACTTGAAGGGTGGGTACAGATAGCCTCCAGGCTCCTCGGGTCCCACGTCCGCTCCGAGCACGTCACGCCCAGTGGTCCTCCTCCAGGTACCGTCCTGCTCCACGCCCCAACCGAGATCAGCGCTGTCCGTCGTCTGCATCCAACACAACAAGGTGCGGGCATAGCCTGTGCAGGGGTGAGTATAAGCTACTCAGTAAGGACCCCGAGACCCCCGAAGGTCCCCCGAAATCCACAAAGGATATAGCACAAAAGAAAGATGCAATCACGAAGTAACATCTGACTCGACTTAGGTATATGCCCATACATATACCTAAGTCCCCAATTCTAGCTCTGCTCACGAGCTCAAGAACAACTCAATCCACGCAGGAAAGCAAGACTCAAATCCACAAGGAGAGTAAACAGTAAATCCACAAAGGATAGTTCAACCCAAACCACAAAGGAGAGTAACATTAGATTCAGCTCAACCAGGTATACTTTTTCAGATGACGTCAAAGATGATCAGTGATCCATCTAAGTCGTCGGACCCATGAAGGATCGATAGGTACTAACCCCCGCAAAAGACCCACAGAGGATCGGGCTCACACAGAACCTGTAGGCAGTGGCTCACACAGAACCGGTAGTAAGGACCCACATAGGATCGGGCTCACACAGAACCTGTAGCACTGATCCACGTAGGATCGCTGAGTGCAGTAGTCGACGCAGTCCACTGAGGATCTCTGCACAGTCGTCGCCACAGTCCACGAAGGGTCTCTACTCTGCCGTCGTCGCAGTCCACTGAGGATCTCTGCTCTGCCGTCGTCGCAGTCCATGGAGGATCTCTGCTCTGTCGTCGAAGTCACAGCCAGCGCTAGGGTTCCCGCACACAGCGAGCTCGTTTAGGAGGGTCCGCTCCATGAGCCGAGAGGCTGATACATCAACTGACACGTAGTCCGAAGTTGATGTATCCAAAAGTTCCGTATCGACAATAGGATCTCAACGCAACAGACGGCGCGTCAATCGGACGCCCGGTCTGAGAGTTATTGGCATTTTCGTCCCAGGGGCCCGGTTGGTTTTAGGGCAAAACCAACCCGACCGTACTCCACTAGTATCCGATCCTCGAGCGGAGTATGCCAAAAGTTCCGTCTCACTTAGAGGAAACTACCACAGCTGACGGTACGTCGATCGGACGTCCGTAGCTCAAGTTATGAGCGTTTCCGCTCCGAGGGCCCGGTTGGTTTCGTGTACGAACCAACCCGGCCGAACCCAAAGTCTTCCGAAACCTTGAGTATAATATACCGAAACAACCGTATCGATCCAAGGATCGTGTAGCCGCTGACGGTTCGTCAATCGGAGGTCTCAGGCCCAAGATATGGGCAAAAGACCGAAGAAGGCCCGAAAACGGGGGTTCTGGGCCCGGGGCGACCCGGCCTGAACCACCCCTGGGTCGGCCGAACCGGGTCAGCCCGAACCGGGTCGGCCCGACCCGGCCCGACCCGGCTACGCCGGGTCCGGTCCGGCCTGGGCGCGGCCCGGCCGACCGGACCGGCCGTCTCGGCTTCGGCTGAGCGGCCGAAGAAACCGCCGCGGGTTTGACCCGCGGCTTGGAGGAACGCGGCCTGCGTGCTGGGTGGCCGGACCGCGGACGCGGTCCGGCGGTTCGCCGCCGCCGCGGCTCGGCCGCGGCGGAGTTTCCGGCGGCGCGCCGGGCGCCGCCGCCTCCGGTCGTCGGCGCCGCCGCCTTCCGCGGGCCGCCGGAGTTGCTCCGGTGGCCCGTTTTGCCTCCCGTCTGCGCCATTGCTCCTCCCGGGGGCCGATCTTCACTGTGGGATCAACGGATCGCCCTTGCTGCACGGTTCATTGTCGTCCTCCAAATCCGCACAACAAAAGATCGGTGGAGGGTTGCCGGGTCTTGTTCGTTAGATCCGCACACTCCGCGTTAGTCATAAACAACGGGAGGAAAAGAAAATAATCAACAACAATTTTAATTAAATTAAAATTGTTTGGAGATCAGGTTCTTTATTTTAAAAGAATAAACACGGGGAAATAAAATATTCCAACATCCCTTACCTTGTCGTCGTCGGACGTGAGGTCGTCGCGGAATCGCTCGTCGCGGAAGGAGGGGATCGTCGCGTCGTTGCGGAGGAGACGTTCGTCGCTCCGCGGGAAAAACGTCGCACCGACGATCTCCGGATCAAGATCAAACGGATTTAATTAATTTAAATCCGTTGATATCGAATTATAAAAAGGGGAGAATTAGAAGATTCGATTCTCACCTTTAACCGCTGATCGAAGGTCCGCCGCAGAAGAAGAGGCGCCGTAGAAGAAGAAGGAGAAGGTTGCGGAAAAGTTTGTTGACGTCGCGGATCGTGCGTCGTCGAATTCCGGTTCGGGCGTTCTTCGCGTTCTTCGCGTTCTTCGCGGGGAGGGTGGAGGTTTAGAGGATCTCGTACAACAGGAGGATCCTCCAAAATAGACAAGTTTGTCTATTTTATTATTTTTCCAACAAACGCAAAACGCGTAAGTAACGACCCATTAAATTCGTTGAATTAATTCAACGAATGAAACAGCCCATTTAATTCACGAAATAAACCGCCCAATTAAATGGTCTCTTAAGAAATAAAGAAAACGCGTCGGTTGACTTTTCAGTTACTTTGACGGGTTTTCGCGGGTGCGTTACTTAGCGAAAGAAACGGCGGGGCTCGTGCGGGCCCTGCCTCACAAATATCCTACCAAGAGGGTAGGATATTTCCGGATAGCACCCTATCCGCTTTAACTCAGTTCAAGTGGCTTCCAAGTGACTTTCAAGCAGCTTAAGTGAAATAAAATAAAGTTGTCGCACAAATTTTATTTTATTTCTGTCTTAAAGCCCCAAAATTTAAAAACCACGTCTGAGCAAACGCAACTCCGGAAGAGGCGTTTCTAAGCAAATACCGGCGCTGCGATTTCATCGGTGCCCTCAGAATTCGATTCCGGGCACCGGTTCAAAAGATAGAAAAACCCGCTCGTCCGTTCACTGAACGTACCCGAGCCAAACTTCGGAAATTGATTCCGGGCACACCGGGCCTCGGAATCAGGTGCCGTCTGAAGCTGCGCTCTTGTAAAATTCCAAAGAAAATTAAGAAAAAAATTTCCTTTAAATTTGCGGGTCTTTACATTACTCCCACCTCAGGGCTTTACGTCCCCGTAAAGATACATCAAAAACTAGGGGAACAAATGGGGGTACTGAGCACGCATCTGAGCCTCCCGCTCCCAAGTGCTCTCCTGGAGGTTCCCGTGCTGCCATCTGATGCGCACAAGAGGAATCGACCGCCCACGTAGGACCCGCTCCTGTCGATCCTCGATCTCCACTGGGACCTCCGCAAAAGTCGCCCCATCGTCCACGTCCAGCTCCCCAAAGTCGATGATGTGCGTCGGGTCGTGCACGTATCTCCTCAGCTGAGACACGTGGAAGACGTCGTGCACCCGGTGCAACTGAGGTGGTAGAGCCAGGCGATAAGCCACCTCTCCTATCCTGCTGAGGACCTGGAAAGGCCCGATGAAGCGTGGAGACAACTTGCCGCCTCGACCAAATCTCCGTAAACCACGTCGAGGTGAGACACGCAAAAAGATGTGGTCGCCATCCTCGAACTCTAGTGGCCTCCGCCTCCTGTCGGCATACGACTTCTGCCGGCTCTGAGCTGTCCTCATCCTCTCCTGGATGATCTGGACCTTCTCTGTCGTGGGTCGGACCATCTCTGGTCCCACGAGTGCTGACTCCCCAGGGTCTGTTCAGCACAACGGTGATCTGCAGGGTCTGTCGTACAACGCCTCGTATGGTGCCATCACGATGGTGGAGTGGTAGATTTTGTTGTACGCGAAATCCACCAAGGGTAGGTGGTCCTCCCAGCTGCGACCAAAGTCGAGAACACATGCACGGAGCATGTCCTCGAGTGTCTGTATGGTCCTCTCCGTCTGACCATCCGTCTGAGGGTGGAAGGCTGTACTCAGATGGAGCCGCGTCCCGAACGCCTCCTGCAACCCCTTCCAAAGTCGGGAAGTGAAACGAGCATCTCGATCGGAGACGATAGACGATGGCACACCGTGAAGCCGTACGATCTCCTGGACGTAAAGACGTCCCAAGCTCTCCACTGAGCCCTTCTCTCTGATGGGTAAGAAGTGTGTCGACTTGGTGAGTCGGTCGACAATCACCCAAATGGAGTCGTGACCTCTGGAAGTGCGTGGAAGTCCAGTCACGAAGTCCATAGATATGCCATCCCACTTCCACTCCGGGACCTCCAAGGGCTGTACCAAGCCTGCTGGTACCTGATGCTCTGCCTTCACCTGCTGGCAGGTGAGGCATCGTGAAACGAACTCTGCCACAGCTTTCTTCATGCCCGGCCACCAGTGCTGTCGCCTGAGATCCTGGTACATCTTCGCCACTCCGGGATGCACCGCCAAGGGAGAAGTGTGAAACTCTCCCAGCACCTCCTCTCGTAAAGCGACTGGTACGAAGGTACGTCCTCTGAAAAGGATGTCGTGCTCTGCTCCAAGGGAGAAACCATCAGGCGCTTGACCTGAGGATATCAGTGCACGCCGGGTCTCACAGTCAGCGTCCCCACGCTGAGCCTCTCTGACCCGCTGTAGAAGAGGAGGAGAGACTGTGAGAGACTGAAGAAAGGCTGCTCCGTCTCTATCCACGAAGGATATCTGTAAGGAGGTTAGTTGCTCCGTCGCCTCCTCAAGTAGCTGAATTCCCGTCCTCCTGCTGAGGGCATCGGCTACCACGTTCCCCTTCCCAGGAGTATAGACTATCTCAAAGTCATAGTCCTGGAGGAACTCAAGCCATCTCCGCTCTCTCAGGTTCAGGTCCTTCTGAGAGAAGATATTCCTGAGACTCTGGTGGTCAGAAAAGACTGTGAAGCGCTCGCCCATCAGATAGTGCCGCCAAGTCTTCAGAGCGAAGACCACTGCTGCTAACTCCAGGTCATGAGTGGCGTAGTTCTGCTCATGCGGCCTCAACTGACGTGATCCGTAGGCGATCACGGCCCGCTCCTGCATCAGGACGTACCCGAGTCCAGTCCCTGACGCATCGCAGTAAACTACGTATCCAACTCCCTCCTCAGGCAACCTCGAGATAGGTGCGCTGGTCAACCTCTGCCTCAGCTCCTGGAAGCTCTGCTGACATCTGTCTGACCACTCGAAGGGTTTCCCCTACTTCGTCAACACTGAGAGTGGTGCCGCAACTCTGGAGAAGTCTGGCACGAATCTCTGATAGTATCCGGCTAGGCCCAAGAAGCTCCGCACCTCCGTCACGCTCCTGGGTGGCTCCCAAGCTAGCACTGCCTCGATCTTCGCGGGATCCACTGCAACTCCCGCCTCAGAGATGACGTGCCCCAAGAAGTGGACCTCACGTAACCAGAACTGGCACTTTGAGAGCTTGCCATAAAGCTGGTGCTCTCGTAGCGTGTCTAGCACAACTCGCAGGTGGTAGGCATGCTCCTCCTCAGTCGTCGAGTATACCAAAATGTCGTCAATGAAGACCACGACAAATCGGTCGAGGTATGGCTGGAAGATCCTGTTCATGAGGCTCATGAACACTGCTGGAGCATTGGTTACGCCGAACGGCATAACCAAGAACTCATAATGGCCATACCGACACCTGAAGGCCGTCTTCTGCACGTCCTCGTCTCGAACTCTGAGCTGATGATAGCCTAACCGGAGGTCTATCTTCGAGAACCACAGCGCTCCCTTGAGCTGATCGAAGAGGTCATCAATCCGTGGTAGCGGATACTTGTTCCTCACTATCACCTGGTTCAGGACACGATAGTCGACACACAGTCGCAAGCTCCCGTCCGCCTTCTTGGCGAACAAAATCGGGGAAGCCCAGGGTGAAACACTGGGTCGGATAAACCCCTTGCTCTGCAAGTCCTCCAACTGTACCCGCAGCTCCCGAAGCTCGGAGGGGGCCATCCGATATGCTGGAGTAGATATCGGGGTTGTCCCGGGGTACAAGTCGATGTAAAAGTCTACCTCTCTACAAGGAGGTAGCCCTGGAACGTCGTCGGGAAAGACGTCCACGTACTGGTCCACCACTGCAGGAAAAGCTGGACTCTGCACGTCCACTGCTCCTAGGATGAGGCTAGCCAACTGATGAGAGATGGGATGCACTCTCCTCCGCGGAAGTCCATCCTGTGCTGCAAAGGTTCCCTTCTCGCCGGTGAAGGTAAACCTGCTCCCGTCGGTGCGAACACATCGCACCTTGCGCCTAAAACAGTCGATCTGGGCATGAACCGTGGATAGCCAATCCATGCCCAAGATGACGTCGTAAGGCCTCGACGCCGCTACAAGGAGATCCCAGCCGAAACTCTCGCCTCCTAGAGTAAGCTCACACTGCCGGCACCAGTGCGTAATCGTCGAGTCTGCTCCCGTAGGAGTCTCTAGCCGTAAGGATCGAGCCAACGGCTCAGTCAGAATCTCCGAGCTCCGAACAAGGGCAGAGGCTATGAAAGAGTGACTCGCTCCTGTGTCTATAAGTACTGCAGCAAGGGTGGAATAGACACAGATCGTACCTCGAATCATCTCGGGCATGTCGGGGTCGTAGGCCTCCACTGCCTGGAGCTGGGCCTGCCCCTGCCCGCCAGCTCCCTGTGGTCGAGGTGGCCCTCCTGGTGGTGGTGGGGGTAGAGCTTGGAAGCGTCGCCCACCACCCGCTGCTCGGCCAGCTCCTCTGCCTCGTCCGCCTCCTCCCTGCGGACCGCCACGGTCGACCCTCTGCCTCTGCCTGGGTGGCCCCTCCACCGACTGCTGCTCCTCTGATCGGCGAGTTGGGCAGTCACGAGCCATGTGACCCTGCCCGCCGCATGAGTAGCATAGTCTGCCTCTCGGAAGGCTGGCACTCCGCTGTCTGCCCCGCACTGCTGAGCCGGTGTCCTGAGGCCGTCTGCGTGGGGGTCTGGTCTGCCTGGACCCGAGAGTCATCCGTCGGCTACCTGCTGCCGAAGACTCAGCTACCTGCCGCCCTGCGCTAGGTCTCGCCGCTGAAGAAGGCTCTGCCAGGAAGCTCTCGATCAGGAGGGCTCGCTCCAGCACTCCCGCCTGGGTTGGAATGCTGAGGGAGATCAGCGACGCTCGAATCTCCTGTCGCAAGCCCTGCTCGAAGGTCCGGGCCCGGAAGAAGGGGTCTCGTACCATGTCGGTCGAGTAGCGAGATAGGTCAGTGAACCTCGCCGCGTACTGAGCGACCGTCATGCTGCCCTGGCGCAGCTGGAGAAGCTCCTGGATGTGCACCGCTCGGAGGGTGGCCGGGACGAACTCAGAGCGGAAGAGGCTCTCGAAGTCCGTCCAGAGCAAGGATGCCTCATCGTGAACCTAGAGCATCAAGCTCCACCATCGTCCTGCCGCCCCCTGCAGGAGGCTCGCCGCGAGAATCACCATGAGATCCGCTGGTGTCCTCACTAGCCTAAAGATCCGTACCACCGCCTCTATCCAGTCCTCGGCGGCCTGGGGGTCCGCCTCACCGCGAAACCTGGGCGGTCGCTGGCTCTGAAACTCATGCAGTTCCCTGAGGCGACGTGCATCGTCGGCGTCTGGTACTAGCAGCATCGGTGGCTCGGCGGGTAAAGCTACCGCCGGTTCCACTGCTGGCAAAGGGCCCTGCACCGAGGCCTCGTCGCTCGGTGGGCTGCCGTCGCGCCCTATACTCAGAAACCTAGCTGGCTGTCGTCGCGGGGCCATCCTGAAAAGGAGAACAAGAGCACCACAGTCAGAACAGTATACCTGGGGAGCTGGCACAAGTAATCACAAGGAAAACCTGAGACTTTCATAAAGCAGATCAGTATACCCGGTGAGCTGACACAAGTAATCCCGAAGAAGACTTGAAACACACACGCAATCAATGTTTTCATGCATTAAGTCGGAAATCAGGAGTCAGGGTCCTGGTGTACGGATACGTCGGCCGCCGCACCAACACTGGGCTCCATGAACTGATAACTACACTCAATACACTAAACACTATTGCTTCATATAGAAAAAAAAGACGATCAGAGTCTGCGGTAGAACCGACCACCTCTGATACCAATTTGTCACGACCCGACCTCGGGGCCCGTGCCGTGACTACCCCAAGCCCGCCTTCCATAGGCCAGGGGCTGGCGACTAGCACCAAGGCGTAAAATCCCGGTAAACAGGGAAGGTATTGCCTTTATAAGTAACAACCACCACAGAGTCAGCAAGCAGAAAGTAACTACAAGTGCAGAAAAGTAAAGGGGGCCGGAATACAAGCCCAACTGAAAGTACAACTGAAAAAGTAAAGAACAGCAACTGAAGAGAAGACGGCGGCCTCGTGTCGTCCACTGGCAATCCCACCTGAAGGGTGGGTACAGATAGCCTCCAGGCTCCTCGGGTCCCACGTCCGCTCCGAGCACGTCCCGCCCAGTGGTCCACCTCCAGGTACCGTCCTGCTCCACGCCCCAACTGAGATCAGCGCTGTCCGTCGTCTGCATCCAACACAACAAGGTGCGGGCATAGCCTGTGCATGGGTGAGTATAAGCTACTCAGTAAGGACCCCGAGACCCCCGAAGGTCCCCCGAAATCCACAAAGGATATAGCACAAAAGAAAGATGCAATCACGAAGTAACATCTGACTCGACTTAGGTATATGCCCATACATATACCTAAGTCCCCAATTCTAGCTCTACTCACGAGCTCAAGAACAACTCAATCCACGCAGGAAAGCAAGACTCAAATCCACAAGGAGAGTAAACAGTAAATCCACAAAGGATAGTTCAACACAAACCACAAAGGAGAAAACATTAGATTCATCTCAACCAGGTATACTTTTTCAGATGACGTCAAAGATGATCACTGGTCCATCTAAGTCGTCGGACCCACGAAGGATCGATAGGTACTAACCCCCGCAAAAGACCCACACAGGATCGGGCTCACACAGAACCTGTAGGCAGTGGCTCACACAGAACCGGTAGTAAGGACCCACATAGGATCGGGCTCACACAGAACCTGTAGCACTGATCCACGTAGGATCGCTGAGTGCAGTAGTCGACGCAGTCCAATGAAGATCTCTGCACAGTCGTCGCCGCAGTCCACGAAGGATCTCTGCTCTGCCGTCGTCACAGTCCACTGAGGATCTCTGCTCTGCCATCGTCGGAGTCCACAGAGGATCTCTGCTCTGTCGTCGAAGTCACAGCCAGCGCTAGGGTTCCCGCACACAGCGAGCACGTTTAGGAGGGTCCGCTCCACGAGCCGAGAGGCTGATACATCAACTGACACGTAGTCCGAAGTTGATGTATCCAAAAGTTTCGTATCGACAACAGGATCTCAACGCAACAGATGGCGCGTCAATCGGACGCCCGGTCTGAGAGTTATTGGCATTTTCGTCCCAGGGGCCCGGTTGGTTTTTAGGGCAAAACCAACCCGACCGTACTCCGCCTGTATCCGATCCTCGGGCGGAGTATGCCAAAAGTTCCGTCTCACTTAAAGGAAACTACCACAGCTGACGGTACGTCGATCGGACGTCCGTAGCTCAAGTTATGAGCGTTTCCGCTCCGAGGGCCCGGTTGGTTTCGTGTACGAACCAACCCGGCCGAACCCAAAGTCTTCCGAAACCTTGAGTATAATATACCGAAACGACCGTATCGATCCAAGGATCGCGTAGCCGCTGACGGTTCGTCAATCGGAGGTCTCAGGCCCAAGATATGGGCAAAAGACCGAAGAAGGCCCGAAAACGGGGGTTCTGGGCCCGGGGCGACCCGGCCAAAACCACCCCTAGGTCGGCCGGACCGGGTCGACCCGAACCGGGTCGGCCCGACCCGGCCCGACCCAGCTAGGCCGGGTCCGGTCCGGCCTGGGCGCGGCCTGGCCGACCGGACCGGCCGGCTCGGCTTCGGCCGAGCGGCCGAAGAAACCGCCGCGGGTTTGACCCGCGGCTTGGAGGAACGCGGCCCGCGCGGGCCGCGTGCTGGGTGGCCGGACCGCGGACGCGGTCCGGCGGTTCACCGCCTCCGGTCGCTGGCGCCGCCGTGCTGGCTACCCGCGCCGCCGCCGCCTTCCGCGGGCCGCCGGAGTTGCTCCGGTGGCCCGTTTTGCCTCCCGTCTGCGCCATTGCTCCTCCCGGGAGCCGATCTTCACTACGGGATCAACAGATCGCCCTTGCCGCACGGTTCGTCGTCGTCTACCAAATCCGCACAAAAAAAGATCGGCGGAGGGTTGCCGGGTCTTGTTCGTTAGATCCGCACCCTCCGCGTTAGTCATAAACAACGGGAGGAAAAGAAAATAATCAACAACAATTTTAATTAAATTAAAATTGTTCGGAGATCAGGTTCATTATTTTAAAAGAATAAACACGGGGAAATAAAATATTCCAACATCCCTTACCTTGTCGTCGTCGGACGTGAGGTCGTCGCGGAATCGCTCGTCGCGGAAGGAGGGGATCGTTGCGTCGTTGCGGAGGAGACGTTCGTCGCTCCGCGGGAAAAACGTCGCGCCGACGATCTCCGGATCAAGATCAAACGGATTTAATTAATTTAAATCTGTTGATATCGAATTATAAAAAGGGGAGAATTAGAAGATTCGATTCTCACCTTTAACCGCTGATCGATGGTCCGCCGCGGAAGAAGAGGCGCCGTAGAAGAAGAAGGAGAAGGTCGCGGAAAAGTTTGTTGACGTCGCGGATCGTGCGTCGTCGAATTCCGGTTCCGGCGTTCTTCGCGTTCTTCGCGTTCTTCGCGGGGAGGATGGAGGTTTAGAAGATCTCGCACAACAGGAGGATCCTCCAAAATAGACAAGTTTGTCTATTTTATTATTTTTCCACCAAACGCAAAACGCGTAAGTAACGACCCATTAAATTCGTTGAATTAATTCAACGAATGAAACAGCCCATTTAATTCACGAAATAAACCGCCCAATTAAATGGTCTGTTAAGAAATAAAGAAAACGCGTCGGTTGACTTTTCAGTTACTTTGATGGGTTTTCGCGGGTGCGTTACTTAGCGAAAGAAACGGCGGGGCTCGTGCGGGCCCTGCCTCACAAATATCC
Organism: Viscum album; assembly: GCA_963277665.1. Taxonomy (NCBI): domain Eukaryota; kingdom Viridiplantae; phylum Streptophyta; class Magnoliopsida; order Santalales; family Viscaceae; genus Viscum; species Viscum album. The sequence continues at coordinate 977,460,295 of OY728143.1, forward strand.
TACCAAGAGGGTAGGGTATTTCCGGATAGCACCCTATCCGCTTTAACTCAGTTCAAGTGGCTTCCAAGTGACTTCCAAGCAGCTTAAGTGAAATAAAATAAAGTTGTCGCACAAATTTTATTTTATTTCTGTCTTAAAGCCCCAAAATTTAAAAACCACGTCTGAGAAAACGCAACTCCGGAAGAGGCGTTTCTAAGCAAATACCGGCGTGCGATTTCATCGGTGCCCTCAGAATTCGATTCCGGGCACCGGTTCAAAAGATAGAAAAACCCGCTCGTCCGTTCACTGAACGTACCCGAGCCAAACTTCGGAAATTGATTCCGGGCACACCGGGCCTCGGAATCATGTGTCGTCTGAAGCTGCGCTCTTGTAAAATTCCAAAGAAAATTAAGAAAAAAATTTCCTTGAAATTTGCGGGTCTTTACACATATTATAATTTTTATTAGAAAAAAGTCAAAGGATCTTTTTCCTCATGTTCTGAATAAGGTACTTTTTATATAGTATGCAATAAATTTTTTCTAACATATATGGAAAGAATGGAATTTCATTTTCCCATGAAATTTAAATGATTTAATTCCATAACCAATTATGTAATATTTATTATCATTATTCCTTGAAGGTACTTTTATGATTTCAAACATTAATCATTTCATAAATATGAAATTAGTTATTTATCCTTGTGTGATTATTCCATTTGTTAGAATACCCATAGATAAGTTTCAAGATCATGTGATTATTTATATGGGAGTATTTTTCCACATTTTTTTCCATATTTTTTAATTTTCATGTTAAATTTATTGATTAAATGGCATTTTTTTGTTATTTACCTTTCTGTATGGATTGTGCCTTATTTAATCACGATAGATCTTACTGTAAGAATACCTTACTGAGCATAAGAGCCCATCGATTTATTAAGTTTTAGTTCTATAGAATTCTATTAAGTTTATTATTATCTATATTTAGGTATATTATAAAGGGAATAATTATGTACATAAATAAAATACTATGTTGTATATTGTGTTTTAAATTACGATGTTAAATTAAAATGTGTATCAAGTTCACCGTAACAACTATACAATTTTGATCCTCTGGATGCAATTACTTGTATCTAGTTCAAATGTAATAAAGTAATCACTAACTATATTCTATTTTATTTTGGGTATTTATAGTATATACACCACATAAATTAAAAAAATGTGAATACGACATGTTTCTAACAAAAATAAATTTAAAATGAAAAATCCCTTTACATTAAGTTTTACTTGCTTTGAAGGCACTCTAACACAATGTATAATAAATTTAAATTTATTATAACTCTATACCAGAATAATTTATATAATTATTATCATAAATTACCCACTTATATAATTTCAAAACCAATTTATTTATATTAACTTATTAAATTCTCTGTTTTTAGTTCTTAACTGTTTCATTTTTCATGAAAATTTCAGTTCAGTTTTTATGGTCCATATACATTGATCATGGTTTAATAACATCCATAATTATAATACTGATATAAATATAATACATAATCATTATATATATATATATTTATTTAGTTTTATCAACAAAATCTAGATATAGACAAATGAATTACCTCATTAATAGAGATGGTAGGTCATACATACACATGATTGTTGTTTTCAATTTTTGACATATTAAAAGAAAGAAATTAAAATAATAAAAAATTATTGAAAAATTATTATGTTATACTAATATTATATTCTGAATTTATCTTTCCTTATTATAATCCATGTAAAATTGAAAAAAAAAATTAATTAATCACATCACTTTGTAGAGATGGTAGTCCAAACCTGCGCACAAAGGATGTTATAGATTTCTAACTGATTAGAAGGTAAAAAATGATATGATATTATAATTATATAAGAATAATTATATCATATATATCATATATAAATATTAAACCCATCATGATAACCAACCCTGAAATGTGGTGATGGAAAATGAATCGTATCACTGTGTCGATGCGGTAGTCCACACATATGAATGATTGTTACATTCACTTCCCATTTGATAGAATATAGGGTGGATATTAGTGGATCTAAATAATAAGAATATTTAATTTTATTATGTATATAGAATTAATTATTTATTTATTAATACCACATATTTTGATTATGTGGAAGAAGAAATAAATTGAAAGTGGTCAGATATAACAATTACCTCTTCTTCAAAATGTCTTCATTAAATCCTTTATTAAGGACACATGGAATGATATTTTATGGATAACTTAACAACTAAATATTATATTGGTATGATTAGAATAAAATTTTATAGGTTTTTATATCTATATGGATCAATGTGTTGTTGGAATAGATTATTAGAGGATGCATTTTTTAAGTTAGGGGAGGCACGCTCTTTGAATTACATAATGTTTTATATCAATATAAATTAATTTTCTTAATTAGGTATCTAAAAATAAGTATATGAAAAATATTATGTGAGTATAAATTTAAATACGCTAATAAAATAATATTTGGACAGGTTTAGGTGAAATATTTACCATTATATTCTTATTTAAACCCTCACTATTAACCCTTTTTACAATGACCACAATATCATTGTTTTCTAATATTTAATTGTGAATAATGTTATCATAAAAATTAAATTTATGGAATGTTAATATGATTGATTAATATTGAAACCTTCAATATGAGAAAAATGAATATGGTAGGATTTCAATAAATAGGGAGATGAATGCGACACATAAACAAGACCAATTTTCTTTCATCTTGTCCAACCATTTCCAAATTGGGATCCTAGAAGTTCCATCAAAGTAAATCTCCCATATTTTGATGGGATGTTCGATTAGAAAGAAATACTCATTGAGGAGATTTTTATCTATTGAAATATTCTTCAAGAGAAATTTTTTTGGTTAGAAAAGTTGGTAGTGTATGTCCCTTGAATTATTTCTAAGATATGAATTACACATCAAACAATTCCAATTTAGCCACCCAGTGAACTGATAAAATTATAAGAATTTGTTTATGTGAAATATTTGATTGGGTCAATAAGGGACACTAAACATACTTCATGGTGTCGTAAATAATTTCTAAGATTAATTACTACAAAGATCTACCTAATTAAATACTTCTTTATGTTATAAAATCATGTTTTAGCATCCTGCATTGTACTTCATAGTTAGTGAAACCTTATTTCATTTTTTTCATAATTATTCTATGTAAGTATTACACCAAGAGATCACTCATGAGATTCAACATAGAGGATGAATGGATTCCCTTTAATGTTTGGAATCAATATTTTTAAGTGTAGAATATACCACTTGAGGCTATCAAAGGATTGAGGAAAACCTTTATCTCACTTATATGGGATTACCTTCCTCATCAATCTTGTGAATGAAAAATATTTTCCATCCAAATTGGTTATGAATCATCTAATATAAGAGTGAATTATCTGGAACACCCAATTCATTGGGCATTAGGTTAGAGTTATATTGATGATTTACTATATTTTCTTATGATCTACCTCAATAATACAATGGCGTAAAATGAAACTAATGAATTTTCCTGATGTTTCATAAAATATTTATTTTAAAGTGTTTATTTTAAAATTTTGTTAACTCATCTTTCCAAACACCAATTCAAAATTATAGAGATCATAAGATCACTTGAGTTAATTTACCACCAGATCATCAATATATCACTCTAGAATCATTCTCAATATTGTTTTGAATATATACTACATGAAACATTTTTATGTGAAAAATTATTGAAACTAAAAAGTAATTACCTTATAACTATGAAATATTTTGGGAGATTTGAAATTAGTGGAATATTTATCCTTAGGGATCATTCATATTTTATTATAGAAATACTAACCATCCATATGGGTTATGGCGTAAAAGCCATCAGTTGTATTGATTAATAGCGTCATGATCAGGATGAGGAAAACCTATTTGGGGAAACACTAATTGATATATCTAAAATAAAATAAAATATAGATATAACTATTAATTTCCTTGGATTCAAAAATATTAGATATCAACATTAGGCATCGGACTTCCAAGATTAAATTAAACTTGGTGGTCAGGTAAAAATCACCCTCTACTCTGCCAGTAAGGGTTGTATGCATTCATCTTTCTTCTCTCCTATAACCACAGTGATCTTATTAAATGACTAGATAATGGGTGGACACCTCAAGGTCTAACCTAGGAATCTCGAATTATTCTAGGTGAAAAAATCATAGTGCTACTTCATAAAGGTGATATTTTTTTTATTCCACAAGATCCATAGTAGTTCTAAAAAAATTAGGCCATGGGTCATCATATATACTATGGTTTATCTATTTGATATCATATTATGTGGTCGAGACACCTTCCTCAAATGTTGGATGGAAATCACTAAGATCCTATACTTTTCCTATTCTCTCTCCCTATTGAAATACTGAGTGGGAATAAAAGTTAACCTATAGATACCTGAGACATGTAATTGAGTAATTAATAATGGAAAATATATTATCTATCTTTATTGTATCCATGTTTATGTCATTTTATCCCATTTTTTGATGTGAAGCATCATTCTCAATGACTAAGAAAATATATATCATGAAATCCAAAGCACATATAATCTATTCATATAGGTATTTATTATCTTGATAAATTTCCTATCTCAGATCCAATTCCTCAAGTTGGTTTATGGGAAATACATAATCAAATCCAATAATTCACCATGGATTAGTAGAATTTCTCTTCAATCCATTTAGGTTGGTAACCTATTCTGCATTAATTATTTCTAGATTTTTTCTTCCCTTCAGTAATAACATGCTCCTATATAATGAGGCATAAAAAATAGAATTTGGATTCATCACAATATAACACTATTATCTACCCATTAACTTCTTATTTGAATCACCATTAATATGATGAGGGTACCACAACATGCGTGTGAATCCATAACCATACTATCAAAATAATGAATACATTATATTGGTATATGAACTTGAATTTAAGATCAAAGACAAGATACCCAAAATATTATTTTGACATGATATTTACAAGGGGATTTTGTTCAATTTTATCATACCCTTGGATGATCAATTTGTATTGGGATAAATATTTCTCACCAAAATCCAAGCGTAGAAGTGTTTAAACAAAAATAAGGTTTATTTTGGATCCATTTTTCACAAGAACTCTGCAAAAAACCGATGTCATTAACATTTTTATCCAAGTAGAGGGGTATTATAATAATTTATAGCATTATATTGATTCTATTCCACATATGAGATGGTTTTTTGACATTAAACTATATTATTATATGTTCTGTATAGCTATTTTACAACAACTCCTCCTTCAAATTCCTAATGGTTAGAAATAGAATCAACCATTACTTCTTGAAGGTACTTTGAGACGTGAAGGTTATCCGAAATTGAGTGCTTTTATAGTTATCTCTCCTATTGTTTTAGGATATAATATCAAGTGAGTTAATTTAGCAATAAGGAGTAATTAAATGATTTAATTATAGAGATCGATGTATTTTATGCTAATAAGTTATGAAAAAAAAATCAAAGACTCATATCATCCTGGTTCAGAATATAAAAGTGTGTCTGAATCATAATCATTATGTTTTATAGTAGGTAAATATTTCAACCATTCATAAAATATTGTAGGATATAACCATTATTTGGATGATTCATAAGTTTACTGATGTTCTTTTTGATCCCATTGGGGCATCTGTTTGTGAGTTTTAGCTCAATATATAGACTATGTAGGAACTCTAATTTCATGATAAGTTATTACATAGTATCTTATCTCAAGAACCATTTAGTATCTATGGTATTTTATAATTTTCTACCCTCTGAAATTATTCATGGGAAATTTTGTACCAGATTTAGATTTCGTTTCATTATTGGGAAATGGTTCAGTCAAATAGAAGATGTTGAATGAATATTCTGACGATTCATAATCTAATAAGGAGTTTTTTGGGAGGGTGGGGGATATTAAACCATTTTATGGTTTTTTCTCATTATATTATTATTAAGGTATAGAAATATTAAAGAGTTAGAACCATCTTAGGGATTATTCTAGGTTCTTCTTCTTCTCGTGCCTTGTTTCTCTTATGTTGAGACTTTTTTTTCAAACTAACTGAGGTTGCAAACCAGGTGGTTTAGTGTATACTAAGGGAATTTGGATCCCAATTTTAAAATTCAATTTGACCATGAGTATGTATTTCCCTTGATCCAATCATTTAAATTTTGTGGTCATTTTCTTATGACCTATTTCCAATCTTTTTCCTCCTATAGTAGAATGGTCAGTACACAAGCAACCTGTTCTTGATGTTTTTCCCATTTACCCTATCTAGAGTCAAAAATATTCTTGATTAATTCTTTGAAGAAAACATTATTCTTAAATATTATACCCAATCATCATACAATAGGGACAGTAATTTGTGGGATCATTATGATCAACCTCCTTTGGTTTCATGATTTATGTAAATATAAGAATATTGTTTTCTATGGATGTAAGAAAATATTATAAGACGTAATATTTCATAAAATAATAATTCCTATTAATTTTATTTTTAATACTATAGTTCTTATACTCAATAATCTCATCCTATGAAGGATATTTTTGTTATTTTGGATGATTTGGGAGATATTTCATGTGATATTGGGTGGGCTTTGGAACAAGTGTTAGAAAAAGAATTTATTTTGAGTTTCACACCCACTATTTCTTCCATAACCTATTTATTGCATAATATTCCACCATAGAAAAGTTTTTGACCCTGCTATTATGGATTTTACCTTCCAAAAAAATTTCTTATTGAGTACAATTCTTTAAATCTATATTGAAATTTCAATTGAATAAGATACTTTTGAAAATCATCATGAAAATTATATAAGCATAAATCCACTAAATATTCCTATAGGAGTTGTGTATCTAGATATTATTTGAGACACATTAACAAGAAAATAAAATCTTTAACAATTTTATTATCTTTTTATTTTCAATTATAAATTTTAGTGAGTTTTTTCTTCCTCGATATAGGGTAAAACTAAAATCGGAACTTGAAAGACAAATCCTACTAATTTTAAATTGAATGTGTAGTGATGTTATTATACCAAGAAAAATTTTATCCCTATAATGTTTACATGAAACACTTTATAATGTATTCTTATTAATGCTCAACTGTTCCCATCAAGGGTACTCAAAAGGACACTAAACATTTCAATTATTGTTTTTTTATCAACGGTGGCGTCAGTGGCCATGAAATGGGGACTCCCAAAGTTGGGTGGAGAATGGGTCTCATCCACCCATTCAAGGTAAGAATTTTCATGAGATATATAACATCGCACATCCCATATATGGCCTCTATATGAGTGATGAGGCCTTGTATATTGTCTAATAACACTGGCTAGTTCATTGACTATAGAGAATCTCTAATATTGACTGTAGGTGATGCCTATTTTGACATACATTCTAATTTCTATTATTATAGCCTAATTTTTGTGGACATCAGATTATTTGTAAAATTTATTTCACCCACAGTCCTATCATAGGGAAATACTGATAATATTTAGCTATTAGACCACGTAAAACTAGTGGTTTGACAGAATAATTAATATATTGATTAGATATTTCTGCAGTTAGTGTAATGTTTGCTTCAGGTTGTGGAGCACTAATTGGAGGGGAAACATTTGTTCCTACAATGAGATTATATTAAATGTTATTATTTTCCCTGAGTATATTTTTTCTAAAATATCTCAATTATTTTATAATACTTTTATAAATTATTTATAATTTATATACACTAAATGAAATGAAATCATTTTTAAATAAAATTATTTTTCTTTAAGAAAATGCATTTTTGAATAATGATATGACTTCGTTGAAAAATGGGTGCATATTTTCTAAAAATTAGTCAATAAATTTATATTGATCAGTACTATTATACATATATTTCATAATACGGCTACTAGAAAAACCCCCTCCCTCCAAATATACTATCATGTGTAAAGGGATATAATGACCCATAAGTCCTACATGAAATAGGCCATGGGTTCACCACTAGCACTAAGGGTATAAAAATATCATAAAATTGAAGGAATTACCCTCTATATTATTTATGGAATGGGAGATAATATGTATCATCCCCAAACAAATCCATGGAATAATATGAAATAAACTTGATTCATCCAACAATTCGTGTATAAATAAAACTGATAAAGACAAAAATTCTCCAAACTAAAATACCCATAAGTAAATCTATAACAGCGATGTAGAAACAATCCAATGTCTTAGGTAGTAATTTCTAGAACAGTCTACAAAATCCTCTTGGAAACATTAAAATCAGATTATATACCTATGGTTAGCATACAAGTATAGTCAGTTGCAAATCCAAAGACTCTCATGCACATGTGAGAGAGGCATACTAATGCACCTGTGAAAAAACAACATAACCAAAAGTCACATATGAAGGTATACTAACCAATACCAAACTCCCAAAGGCACACTCTCTAAATAACACAATCCATGTAATATAATATAACATTAGTCACATTAAAAAAGGATACCCCATAACACTTTCTTAATGGTATGCTTCTCTCTCACCCCAACATCATACATCATTGTGATCCAATCTATTTTTAATAACACACATTACCATAAGCACAATCATGTCACATCATGCCTATAAACATCTGGGATCACTGCCCCATAATCATGGACAAATCACATATCTCTTGAAAACACCTGGTCCATCACACATCCAAAACCACAACCAAAGTACTTGGGTGTCATGAACATGAAGAACATAAACCTCATTCCATCCTCCTACTACATATGTTCCCAACATAATCCACCTCATCCCATATAATCTTACTTGTAGGCACCTGGTGTACATCACATATCTCCTAAAGACACCTAGGATCCCCTCCCCATAGGCATGACCACATCACATCTCACTTTAAGACAACTGGGCTATCACAACAACCGTAAAATGCACTAACATGAATCCAATAATCACATCCTATGAAATACCTACCTTGCTTAATAGAGAGAGATGGAAATATTGGGTGTGCATCCATCATTTCTCGCCAGATATTGGGAAAAACACCCACCCCCACCCCCACCCCCACCCCACCCCATAACTATGCAGGTGTCAGAACATAGTGATAAAATTGGGTTGGTGTGAATAGAAATCCAAAGGAATATAAATATATATTAACATATCCATACAGAACTCCAACCTATTGGTTCAAAACCAAACATTGATCAACACAAAAAATCAACACATTTGCTTCTACCTCTAAATCCATAACTCCACACATCAATCTACAAGCCCCTTTTCACATTTCCAACCAATTTCTATTATCCAACCCAATCATTTCATTATTTATCATAAACCACATTTAACTACACTACCCACAATTTAATTATTCATGAGTCATTTCCATCCCATTAACCAACCCAATACCATAGTCATTTTGACCAATACTAAATAATTATTTAGTCTATCATTATCTGTGCAGTTAGAATAACAAAACCACAAATCACAATAGATAATCACCTCCATCACACCATCACCTTGCTTACCCACATGAATTTAAAAAAACCAACACCTCTCCACCCCAAAATAATTTCCAACAAACCAACTCCCCGCCATAAAAGAATAAGCAAAACCCCCCTCAGCACCCCAAAAGCATAACCAAAAAAACCACCTCACCTCCTTAAAAGTACATCCTAGAAATCAACTACCCCACTTGCCCTAACCAACATCGACTCCACATCCTTTCCCCAAAAGAATATTCACACGTCAAATCACATCCAAATACATTTCACATATTTAAAAAGGCTCTTTTTTCAAATTCTACATTATTTTAGGGTTAGTTTATGAAAATCCATAATCCTAGGTAAACCATTTTATTTTCCAAATATAATTGGTTTGCTGATTTCTATTTTTAGAGTCATGTCACAAATATTGAAAAAATAAAATCAATCATTGAACATACAATCATATTTAGACAAATCCCCAATGATCAAAAATATTTAGTAGGGAATCAATCACGTACAATCATAATATTGCAATAATAATAAATATATAATGGCATGTGAATCAAACTCATTTAACATTAAATTTATATTAACCAAGTTTTAATACTTTTTAAATAAAATAGTAACAGTATATCATATATAAACAAGAGAAATCCCCTATTTCATGGTATATAATAAAGTGAAATGAAATATTCCCTACCTCAAAGTTGAATTATTTACTCACTACGCACCGAAGGGCAAAAAAATGCCTACAAACCACAAATTCACCATTATAAATAGTGAAAATATCTAAACCACACCCAAAGATCCTAAAAATGTATCCTATATCACAAACCAAACCAAAACAACATCGCCACATCAAATCCTTGTGAGAAGAAAGGAAGAAAAACAGATGATAAGGGAGAATCACTCACTATGGATCACCAATAAACAACCACCGACACCAATAGATCAATGAAACGTATGATGGGGATAAAAATCATCCTCAAGGTGCATAAGGCTCTACTAAAATGATAAATATTGAGGTTTGTCCCAATGATAATGATTTTTCAAAGAAAAAGAACATAAAACCTTAAATCTTGATGGTCTCACATCCTATAAATTTAACAAGGCAAGTAATCCTCAGGGTTTTCAAATATTTATACCTTTCTTTGAAAAAAATTGCCTCATAATTTATTTAATAAACATAATGAATTCTAATTAGAAGATGTGAAATACTTCTCATGGATTCCCCTTTAACCACAAATAAGACATGAACCATCTAGCTATACAAGATGTGAACCACTATTACAGGTTGTGTAGACAACACATGTTGTGTATTTCCTATAATAGAATAACTGCACCTCAAACCTCCACCAAATCCATCTAGAACTTCATCAAGTCTCCTCCAAAACACCATAAACGCCCAAAATAGAAAAAAATAATAGTTGGGGAATTCATAGGGAGAAAAATTAGATACCTCTCAAATGATTCTCTCCCTTAAAAATCCAAAACTAACCCTAAAAGGTAATAAGGCTCGAACAACCACCCTATGAGATGAATCTCAGGGATATTGTGCTATCTAAAATGCTATCACCATCAAAACACACAAAAAAATGGCTAAAAACACCTCAAATAATGTTTCACAACACAACCACTCACCACAACCCTCCAACATTCATATATCCCAAACCAACATATGTAGCAACCAACCAACCACACTTTACCAAACATATGAATCTTATATTAACATAATCCATTTAATGGTATTATCCTCTCTCGGTGGAACTAACTCACCTGAATGGGTTTAATATCATCAAATATAAAGCTTCTCGTTTAGGAATTAGGTCATCTCCTTTTCATATGTAAATAATCTATTACACATCATACATCAGGTAAAACACAACATTATATAAAACAAAAAGGTTCCAAACATCACATCATTAGAATATATAGGGTAAATAAAAACTCAAAAAACAAATTGGGTACTAGGAACACATTTATGTCTCTCACTCCCATGTACTCTCTAATAAGAAACAATGCCTCCACATCACAGGAACCCGGGGAAATTTCCTTCAATGCAGTGACTTCACTTGATTTTTCTGGATATCTACTAGCCATTCTATAAATGTCACAGAATCCTTGATATCTAATTCCCCCTATTCCATAACATGGGGGTAATCATGAATATACTATTGAAGCTGAGAGATGTAGAATACATTATGGATACTCTCCTTCGATTGTGTAAATTCCAACTAATACACCTCCTTTCAAACTCGCCCAACACCTCAAAAGATGCTTCAAACCTTGGAGAAATATTACCCCTATCAAACATCCACTTACAAAAGTTAGGGGTAACCTTAAAAAACAAATTTTCCCTAACTTCAAACTTAAATGGCCCCCTCATATGATTTGCATATGATTTATACTGGTCTTGCATTTCTTTTATCCTATCATAACTAGGTTAAACATTGATTATTGTTCTCGGCACCACATAGGGACCATGAACCGCTACCACCCCAACCTCTATTGAACACAATAGATACCAATATGATATCCTATAAAAAATCTTAAATAGAGACTTCTGAGTGGAATAATTATAGATATTATAACCAGAGAACTCAACCAAGGGAATGGTTCAAACCCACAATCCATTAATGTCTAAGATTTACACCTGCAACATATCTACTAGCATATGGATGGTTCAATCCATTTTCCCAACATTCTAAGGGTGGAAGAAGTGATGGGGTGTAACTAACTGAAAAAATCATGATGTAATCCTCTCCAGACTCACATGTTAAAATAATTATCCCAATCTGAGACAATGACACTCAAAACACTATGAAATTTCACCAACTTATCCACAAACCTCTTATCTAAAGCATCTACTACACCTGACTCATTGATTGATAAGAAGTGTTCCAATTTCATCAACCAATCCATGATCACCACGATAACATCACAACCTCCCTAATCTCTAGGTAACCCTGTGAATAAATACCTTAATATTTCACCTCATTTCAACTTAGGAAGATCCAAATGATACAATAAACCTCCATGAACATGGTGCTTATCTTTTATTTAGTGGTAAACCAATCACTTCACCTCAGACTCCGTCACTAATCATTTCATCCAACACCAAAAAAACTACATTCTCAATCCATGGTAAATCTGGGATACTCTGAGGTGTACTACTAATAGTGATCTATGGAACTCAAGAAGGACTCCCTCACACATTTCTACTAGAAAAAAACCTCTCCGGAAACAACATCCAATTCTTTCCATCGTCCTTTTATCCCTCAAGATAATTTCTATAGCCAAAAAAGTCTCATAAAACATCCATCTATGTGTCTCACCATTAAAACTCATCTAACTACCACATCGTTGAAGACTACATCATCATCTAAAACATAAAACCTCTACCATCATCTACCCTTGCATCAATGTTAAAGGATTTTATCTCCTCTATGGCTATCCAAGCATCCCCAAACACCCAAAAAACATACTTTCCCAACATCCTTCTCAAACCATCATCCACAATATTCCATTTTCCTAATGTATAAGATGAATCAAAATAATAATCTGGAAAAACTCTATCCACATCCACTACTAAGAGTTTATATCATGCTAATAAAAGATATACCTCAAGCTCTTGTGATCTTTGAAGACTACAATATTCTCCCCAATGAGGTAATGTCTCCAAAACATCAACACAAACACAATCACTGCTAACTCTAGATAATGGGTGGCATATTTAACCTAGTGGGTACATAATATCCTAGACCCATATGATTTCACTTCCCTTTGCTATATCAAAATAATAACAAGCCTGTATGGGAGGCATTATAAAACACCTCAAACATCACACCCTCCTTGGGAAATAGAATCACGAGAGCACTAGACAATTTATTATTCAGTTAATCGAATTCTTCCTAACACTAATTAGTAAAAAAATCCATGTATTCCAGTAAAACATTTTCAAATGGACTTCACCTTTATAAAAATCGGTCATAATACTCTGATAATAGACATAGAGACCATGAAAACTGTGAACCTCGGATATTTTCTTAGGTAATTCCCAAGAAACAAATTCCTATATAATCAACGGGTCCAATTCCACATCCAAATGGGACACCACATTCCTGAGTAAATACACCTCTTGTGTCCAAAACATACACTTTTAGATTTTTCTATAGAGATGGTGGTGTTGAAAGACCTGAAAAACCTCTCTGGGTTACATGGCATGATCCTCCTTCAGCATTGAGTAGATCAAGATATTATTCCATGAATATAATGATGTACTAGTCTACAAATCAGGGAACACTGAGTTCATAAGACTCAAGATTATAGTTGGTGTGTTCATGTCACCAAACTACATTACTATAAACTTAAAGTGTCCATATCTACAACTGATAGAAGTCCTCGGGTGATATACCACATTCACCATTAATTGGTGATATTCATCCCATAGAATTATCTTTGAAAACCAATTTTACCCTCTCAATTGGTCTAAAATAACTTATATCCTAATAATTGGGTAATAGTTATTCATTTCAACTAATTTAACCTCTGGTAGTCTATACAAAACCTCAAACTACCATCCTCTTTCTTGGATGACAACACTATATCACCCCACAGAGACACACTAGGCTGGATAAAATCCATTAACATATAGTTGAAAATATAAATCGTCATCTCTCAAAAACTAGGATGGTTCAATGGAAAAAATCCATCAAAATTAAAGAAGCATCGAGTTTAATTTTTTTCATGAACTAAACATCATGTTGAGGTGGTAGTGTCACAATATCCTTATGGAAAACATCTAAAAATTTCCCAATGACCCTAGGAGCCTAAACCACCATATCCTCAACTCACGCCACTGAAATCACATCCATAAAATATATAAGTGGCTCCACATGTTGAATACCCACCTAAAAACCCTGATTTCTAACGAAAATCACTCATTGGACTTCCTCATCTGAGAAAATTCCTCTTATATGGAATCAGTCAATGATAGAATGTATGCAATACTATTAGTCGATGCCTATCATAACTTATAATTGCTTCATCAGAAGAAATAAAATATCCCACGAATTGGTGTGCCCCCATCATCATTTTATATAACATGAACACATCAAACATGTTTTTATGGCCTCTGACAAGAATAGACATGACCAGTGGTATGGGAAGCATCTCTATATATAGTATTAGATATGAGAATATAAAAGGCGAAACATAGGATTGTGAGTCTCCTAGATAAAAAATAAAAAAAATAAGTGTTCTACACAAACTGATCATACCTATGATGATCTCTGGACCTTCTTGCATTGCCTCATCCACAATGTGTATCTAATTACGCTTAGATCACCTACCTCTCGGTTTATGAACACCTCCACAACCTCACATAGTTTGAGGTACCTAAACATGATGAACATCCTGGGGTCATCCTCTACCTACTTTATCTCCCCTTAGTAGCGAATAATCATATTTCCTCTACTATTGAAATGGTCACACTAGCTCCTACTACTGAGAACGGTGTTAAACCTATCCACCTCCACAAAACTATGCTCGGGGAACCATTAACCCTTTGTATTTTAAATGGAAATGAACCCCATAATCAAAACACACTATCCTAATATTATTGGAAAAAGAATGAAAACCACTATCCCTTGAATGATGAAATGGAAACTGCTAAGGTCATATCCCCATTGGTCAAAAACTCATAGTTCTTGGTGCCTGAGACCTTCCACTGATAAATTTTCTCACCAAGAAACCCTACTAGTTCCCCTCTCATTTAAAACATCCTCATGGGTGCATCTTCTCAGTCACTTTCCCCTTATTTTAAACCTCTAGATGCATTGACAACATAAAAGGAGTAACCTCATATTCGATAGAATGATGGAGTGCCTCCTCAAGACATCCTTCACTAGATTTGTCATCTAAAAAACTTCTAGGGAAAAACACCAAATTTTCTTGACCTTGATTCCCATATATCTCACTGATGTATTTTCCTGTTGAATAGAAATAATCTTTTGTATCTTCATGTACTTAATGGCCAATGAAAGGAACTCTTACTGAAACTCCTTTAAGAATTCGACCCATAAATGATATGTTATCTTTCACTCTCCAAGATATTGTTTCCCCCACTAATGCATAGCTCCCAAAACACCAAAAAATAAAAAAGGTGTTAATTATTCAGTTTGGGCATGGATCAAACTAAGATAATTATTGATATTATCAATCCTATATATAGTCATAACATCTGAAAAACTACCATCATACATCCCCAAATCTTGTGGCTAGAAAGAGAACAACTCCATCTTCCAAGCCTCTTCCCCCTCGTCCAATTCTGCACTATGATGATAAACCTAGTCATCATATTCAAACATAACATCCAAATCTATATTTGGATTCTTAATAGGAACAATTCATGAAATTAAAGATTATATCATAATCCTAATATCATGGAATTTTATAAAAGAATATTTTATTTATTCATTTTATTTTCCTAAAACACCAAATTGAAACAAGAAAAAAAATCATCATGATGAAATTACCACTCCTAGGTATATACCCTAAAAAATAGTTCCACATCACTTAGTCATTAAATATGATCATATTTCATGCACTGGATCAAGGTAGGCCCTAAAATCTCAAGACATAGTCGATCACCTTAGCCAATGTCACATAATAAGGTCAAAAATCACTATTTCTACACCAATCCATACAATCCCCATTGTTCCAAACTCCAAACTCCACACTATCTCTAAACCATCAACTTTGATACCAATCGATGATGACCCCTCCCTTTAAAGATACCACAGTGCGGGAAGAGTGATAATGACCCCTCGATTCCCACCCTTGGTTGGGCTCGGGTTGGAGGTTAGGATAGATGGTATAAAAAACTAATGAAATGGGATACATTACCCACTATAATAATGTAGGATTGGGAGATAATATGAATAATCCACAAAAAATCCGTGGAATAATATAAAAGAAACTAAATTCATCCCACAATGCATGTATAAATAAAACTGATATAGATAAAAGTCTCCAATGTAAAATACCCCAAAGGAAATTTATAGTAATGAAAAAACTACTTCATAAGGTCTAAGATAGTAATGTCTAGAATAGTAAGTGTAATCTTATTGGAAACCTGAAAGTCAGTTTATATACATAGGGTGAGCATACATGTATCCTTAGTAGGAATAAAAAGTCCTTCATTAACATGTGAATGAAGAATACTAATGCACATGTGAGAAAACAAACAAAACCATACAACACCCATGAAGATATACTAACCAAAACCATCCTCACCAAGTTATGCTCACAAAACAATGCAAGCCATGTAATATAATATAACATGATTCACAAAAACTAAGGGTACCTCACACCACTTTCACACTAGTCTTCCACTCTCAAACACCGACATTGTATTCCTTAATGCTCAATCCATTCGGAATACCACACCACCCCACAAGTATAGAGACATCACATCATGCCCGCAGACACCTAGGCTCTCCACCCCCCAAGAATGGCCGCATAACATCTTGGCCGAAAACACCTAGGCCTTTACACATACAAAACAATAATCGTACCAATAGGGTATCATGGAAATTAGATAATTCAACACCATTCCCTCCTCCAACCATGAATGTGCCCCAAATTAATCCACCACATCCAATCACATCATGGCTGCATACACTATTCTACATCACTTGTCACACGAAGACACTTGAGCTGACCTCCCCATAATCATAGCCACATCACATCTCACCTGAAGACACTTAGGACATTACAACACCCATCTAATGAAATAACATACCTTCAGACATCACAACCTATGAATTACCTACCTCAACTACAAGAGGGATAGGCAAAAATCGGGTACCCAGCCATCCATCCTCCAAATCGGGTGTCGAAAAAAACACCTTGACATGACTATGAGGGTTTCGACACATAATTCTCATCATGGCGGGGGTGCATATATAAATCACAACCAATATAAATGTATATACATATGGAAGACACAACACCAATCTATGGGTTCACAACTAAACAATAATCATCTCACAATATCACCACCTTCGCTACCACTTGTAAATGCATAACACCACGCAACAAGCCACAAGCCAAATTTTATATTTCCAAAAAATATCCATTATATATCCCAATCATTCCATTATTTTTCATCAGCGATATTTAACCACAAAACCCACCATTTAATTATTCATGAATCATTTCCATCCAATTAACCAACCCAAACCCCCATTAATTGGACCATTATTAAATAATTATATTTTTAGTCACTATATGAGAATATAGATCCACACATCCACATATCACAATAACACATAATCTCTAACAAATCACTGTCTCATTTCCCCACATGAATGATCAAAAAATCATCTCCTCATCACCCCAAAATCACATCCATCAAACCTCCTCTTGACCCAAAAATCATAGCAAAAAAACCACCCCACCACCCAAAAAACTTAACCATCAAACCACATGAACCCCATGCCCCAACCACATTTCAACTATATATTTCCACCCCAAAATCTTGGACACACATCACATAACCTAAAAAATCCTTTTATTGATTTACTGTAGGGATTTTATAACATTCCAGTTTATTTTAGGGGCACTATCACACAATCTATAATCTAAGGGAGATAATTTTTTAAGGCAAATATAATTGGTTAGTGTACCATAATTTTAATAGGGTTAGTTATTCATAAAACCATATTTTAATCATTATTTGGTTGGATTTCGTGTAGGGTTGTTTTGGGTAGAATATTGGTAAATATGAATTTTCTAGGTTGTGCATGGTTGGTACATGATTTCCCCAAGATCTTGAGTTATATCTTCTCTCAAAGAGATTTAAATCTCGACCAGAGTCTTTTTGTGGAATACATGAAATATATTGAATTTAAAATTTCTGACACCTGAGGGAAAGTTAATGTCATCACAGATGATTTGAGAAGGATACTTCTGGCTTGGGAAGTGATAAAATCATCGGAAGAGTGGAAATTAATTGTTATTTTTGAAAAATTTGATATTTTCGTCTAATAATTAGGGGTCATGATTGATTTGGATAGTTTTCAGTTTAAATATGATCTTATCAAGATGACCCTTCCATAACAAAAACATCATGATGATTTTTGTAGCATTAGAGACTCACTTTATGATGGGGAGATTGTCACTGATAGGTCATTCTCCATGGAGGTCATTCTCTGTTATTGAAATAATTTTTTGTGACATTAGTGTTAAGTAAATATGTGATGGTGGATTTTTATGATTCCAAATGGTAAGTGAACACACGAATCTTAATGATTTTATATGACATATGGCCTATATTTTGGTGTCCAGGTATGAGACAAGGCATTGCTGATTTTGTCTCTTATTTTTATACAATCCAATAGGTCGAGGATGAACATCATAAACCTTTGATTTGGCTCTATACCCTTCCATTTCCAACTTGGAAGTGGGATGAGATCTCAATGTACTATTTTTTGGGTTTCCACATTCCTATAGAATGAAAAATAGGATATTGGTTGTAATCGATTTGCTGAAAATAAAATCGACTCAGTTAATAACCATTCGAGATAGAACTAAAGTTATGGAATTGGAAAATCACTAAATTAACGAGATTTTTCTTCAATAGTGATCTGTATACTATATTATCTGATAGGGATCCCTGGTTTACTTATCTATTTTGGAGAGGCCTTCAAGAGGCACAAGGATCTCGTGTTTTTTTGAGTACAGCATGTCATCAGTAGTTGGATGGCCAGATGGAAATTGATATATTGATTCTTGAGGACATGATTTGTTCCAACATTCATGAATTTTGTGGAAATTTGGATGATCATTTATGACTAGTTAAGTTTTCTAATAACAAAAATTATTATTCCATGATAAAAATGGGACCTTTTGAGGAATTTTATAATTGGCCTCGCATATTTGAATTATGTTGGTTGGAGATTGGTGAAATTTTCATGGTAGGACTGAGCATAATCCAAGATTTGATATGAAATATCTAAGATTTTGACAGCCCAAAGTTGATATAACTATTATATTTATCATCTTCATAGATTATTGTAATTATTGGTTGGTGTTCAGTTTTTCTTTAAAGTTTCACATCAATTGGATTATTGACGGCTTGGGAGGCATGAGAATATTTATCACTATTTTTTGGGACCTTTTGAAGTTGTTGAGAAGGTAAGAAAGTGTCTTACCATTTATTACATCCACCACATCTAATGTCTATACATAATTTGTTCTATGTATCTCATCATAGAATGTATCTATTCACTCAATATCATATCATGAGTTGGAGTGATCTTGAGGTTGAACATGATTTGTCTATGAAAGAACATCCATCTAGAATAGTTAATTGTGAAACCAAGGTTCCTCATGGTAATTTAATACCATTATTTAGTGTTCTATGATAGAACAGGTCTAATTATTAGGAGACGTGGGAGAGGGAGGAATTGATGAGAGAGAAGTGGCCTCATTTTTTTGACATGGAAGTTTCTTAATAGGATTTCTATGGACATAAAGTATATATAGTGAGGTTTTTGTAAGATACTGTTACTATTTTTAAGTATTCCTAAACTGATATATTGATCATGTTTATTTTGGAGATTCATTAAGGGTAGTTTTGGTTGGAAATTTCTGAAATTTTGGATATTTCATGGTTGTGCATGGTCGGCGAACAGTTTTCCTAAACTGTGTGCCCTCACAGTGGAAACCCTACAAACCCAAAAAGTTGGAGTTTCGCAGCTAGTATACATTTTGAATAATAAAAGGCCCACATAGTTGAAACTTTTCACCTAGGAAAAATTGGGTGCATGGTTAGGGAATATGTTTTTTATAACCATGCGGCCTTGCCCAGCAAACCATGCATATGAGATTTAGTAAATCTGAAAATTAATTTAGAAACCAAAAAACCCTTGGTTTTTGTGGAAAATGGTCATGTACGAACCTATTAAATTTTATTCATCCTTAGAGGCTTCTAATAGATGATTTCATCCTCTCCACACTTGTTTGTAAGTAAATCAAAGCTAGAAGAATGTCATTCGATCTCTTCTCTGTTAGTTTCCTATTCTCATTCTGTTTCTCATGTTCTCTAATTTCCCCCACTAGGGTTTTATAGGTATCCATATTGTTTGAGGACCTAATACCCATTGTTTCATGTATTAAATCTAGGTTTTATTCTAATATCCTTATTGTCGAGGTTCTTCTTTAGAGTTTCCTAATTAAGGATTTGTGATTTGAGATCCCATAATCTCGAGGTAGGTGGTTCTGTTTGTGATACCAAATTTTATTACCCCTAAATTGATAAATTTAAATTAAATTAGTTTGTTTAAGACCCATTTCTAGTGATTTATAAATTTTTGGTTTATTTTGCATGAAACTGGGGAAAAAACAACAATTCCAATGAATTGGGGCGTGTTTGTGAAATTTATGGAAAATTTAATGATTTAAATTGTTGAATTTAAATAGGGTAATTAATTTAATGAAATCGATTCCAAATTTTTATTTTATAAAATGGTATAAATTATTTTGATAGAAAACTTGCTGTTTTATCTTGGAAAAGTAATGATTTGACTAAAAACCGATTTTGGTTTTTAAAATGGAAATTGGAATATTGAAATTAAAGAACGGGCTTAATTGTATTTTTAAACATTTTATAAAATAAATTTCCTATCACTGATTGTCATTTGAGAACATGTAAGCCTGGGTAGTTCATGTGTTATTGGTATAACACTCTTTTAACACTTTACAACTGAATGAAAACATTGTGCAGTAGGTTACATCTCTGATGGGATGGTGATGAGTCCTATTTTACATGTTTTTGAGGGATATGTGTATACACATATTGTTTTGATCACCTTAGAGCATGTGAGGATCCTATATCCTGTAACTATCATTCATTTTGGTAGATGACCATATTGCTCGTTGTTTTTATATGATATATATTTTGTTTTTGAAAAAAAATTTACACATGACTCTTGAATTTATATAAAATATTCTATATAAAAATTTTATTTATCCATTTGTTTAAATTATTTTCATCATTTTAAATTTAGATCATGATTTTTTTAAAATATTATTTTGAATATTCATTTATTTTTATTTAAAATTTAAATATTTTTTAGTTCAATGAAATATTTTCATTATTTTATAGAATGCTTGATGAGACTATTTTTGGATTTTAGCTTACAACCAACAAATGCCTTTAGGTTTTTGTAGATTATATATTTCTCTATTAAAGAAAGGGTAAAGAGACACTTGGAGTTGGTTATAGTTATTGATCCTTAGGCTAGATAGTTGTGTCCATTGGGACTTGTGTGGTTATTCAGATTTCTAATACATTTTGGATCCAATTCGGTTTATTTATTCTGTTTTAATTTTGGAGAAATTCTCCCTGTGGAATTCTTTTATATGTATACTAACTTGTTTCTCTTGAATCTATTTTATTTCTAGAAAATTTGTTCCCAACTTCATATTTTATGATTTCAGGTTCTAGTTTCCAACCTATAAAGATTGGGAACACCCTTCAAGATATGTCTGGACTATCTTAGATATCATGTTTCCAGGGTATCTTGGCTAGTTCATGAAAAAATGGTTTCATAGCTCTAGGTTGAGATTCTATAATTGATGTCACTGGGTAGTTGTGTAATATTTTCAGGACTTATTATGTAGTTTTAATTGAGTTCCTTGTTAGCTCTCACCATAATGAACCTTAAGTCACTAAGGGTGGTTTTGGAAAGGCCTCTTGAGGATTAGTTCAAGTACATTACCAAATTTTGATTGTTATATGATGAAATAAAAATCTTATATATTATCTATTGGGGTTAATTTACCCTTACTTATCTGTTTGAGTGTTAATATGATATCTCTTACATTGTTTTTTTTAAGTTTTGTAGCATCATGCCTCTGAGAATATGTGTGAATCAATTCCAATAGGAAGCTATAAATGAAACACAGTGAGGATATCCTCTCATGTACCCGAGTCTAGTTGAGGTGATTGTGTGTAATATCCACACTATAAGATAGGAACCACCACCAATGTCTATACAGGATCTTGTTGTGGAACTGTAGAGGTACGTTCTATGCAATCATTTTCTGTTGTTCCTTCTCCATAAACCACTAGAATTCAAGGGATCCAATGATATTTAAGAGGCTAAGGAATTCTTGAGTATGATGGGGTGTTTGTTTGAGTTCTTGGAGACACCTGAAAAAATCAAGGTGAAATTTTCCACCTTCATATTAGAGGGACTGAGAATAATGCAGTAGTATATGATAGTGAGAATGAATAATCAATAGGAATTAGAGTGTAAGGACTTTAAGGTGATTTCACCAACCATTTGTATCCAGAGTTGATGGTGTTGGCCAGGGCTATTTAGTTTTTCAAACTCATGCAGGATGATAGCACCATGAAATAATGTACAAATCATTTTACTGATCTTGTGTAGTTTTAGCCTAAGATAGTATCCAGTTAGAAGATGGATACTCGATATTTCGAGGTGGTAATTTGATCTCAAATTCATTATTAGGTTTAATTAATAAATTTTTCTTCTTTTATTGATGTTCTAGATGGAGCATTGATGGTCAAAATAGACATGGTTGGAATGTTACGGTTGATAGGAGTTTCTTTTTCTCCCAATGGTAGTGTGAATTTTGCTAAATGGAAGAATATGAATGATGATTCTCATGGTGGATATCAACAAAATGTTTTTTATAGACCTCCTACACTTCTTATAAGAGGACCTTTAATTTGAAACTATTATTTAAATCATGGGGATTCAAATATGATTTTCACTAAGTCACCCAAGATATGTGATTCCAACACATTCTCTGGTCACTTGTAAAAGTCCTTCCATGTGTGTTCTACTTCTCATAGTGGCACGAGATCATCAGTTCCTTCTAAAAAAATAGTGAAATCAGATGCTTGACAATTAAAGGGTTTATAGGCTCATAAATCTAGAATGAAGCTTTTTCACGTAGTGGAAGAGTCTCCAAAGGAAGTGAATATGGTTCTAGGGACCGTGAGTAGTATCGTCACTATTTTATTTAATACTGATTTAGCTAGTTTTTTTATTTCAACATGACTTTTAAATTTTTTTAATCTTCCTATTATAATTTTATCTTCTGTGATGGATATTACTACACCTCTTAGAATGAAGAGAGAATTGGGTCTTTGCTATCCTTCATGTGTATTATCACTATCAAATGACGAGCTTGATTGGTATTTTGTAGTTCTCTACCTAAAACCTCTTTAAGTCATACTCGGGATGGATTGGATAATTTTTAATAAATACTTTATTTATTGTTACCTTTGACTAGTGTTCTTTACAACACATGACGAGGTTTACTGTGTCATTCAAGGAGAATGTGAAAAAATGTCGAGTAGAGATAGACCCTCTTATCCAGAATTGGGGAAATTAATATCATTTTAGCTTTTGATCTAGAGAGATAATCTTTTATTGGTGATCTTCCTCATATTTTCTTCATGTTTCCCATTGTTCATCTTTCGGAATTATCTGGTTTTCCACCAGTAAATGAGGTACTATTTTATATCAATTTAGTACCTGGTACTCAGCCTATGTCTATTCATTCTTAATTCATGGCACCAAATGAATTGAAATAATCGAAAAATTAGTTGGATGATCCTCTATAGGAAGGGTTTATATGCCTGGGTGTTCCACCTTAGGCGGATCTATTTCTCTTTTCTAATAAAGATAACTGTTTAATTCACCTTGGTGTTAATTATTGAAATCCAAATCAAGTTACAGTAATTAAAATTTAACCATTTTTACAAATTGATGATCTTTTTCACCAGTTAAAAGGGTAAAAGTGGTTCTAAATGATTTTTCATTGATCTGGTTTCCATTAGTTGAGAAAAAAAGAATCTGGCATTCATAAAACCACCATTCAGAAAAGGTATGACCATTATGAGTACCTAGTCATTTATTTTGGTTTAACCAATGATTTTACAAACATTATTAATATGATGAAAAGTATCTTCCATGAGTATCTTGATAATTTTTGTTTTTTATTCGATGTAATCCTTATTAACTCTATGTCCAAGGAGGATAATGTGCATCATCTAATAGCAGTTCTGGAATTATTGAGAAATCACTGAATTTATGTCAAGCTATCGAAATGTGATTTATGGATTCATAAAGTAATTTTCAAGGGACATCTGGTATTAGAACCCAGTATTTTAGTTGATCATAAAAAGTTGAAAGTTTTTATGAAATGGGAGAAACCAAAAAAAAATTAGATTCAGAGATTCTTAGGTTTAGCTGGGTATTATTATTAGTTCTTTAAGGAATTCTAAAAGTTGTCTTCTCCAATAAATTTACTAACTTATAAGGTAGTAATGTTTTTTTGGTATGATTAATGTTAGACTTATTTTTTTATCGGAAGTGTCTTTTGACTTCTACATCAGTGTTAACTCTTCCATAATCTATATAGGGCTATGTGGTCTTTTGTGATGCATTGGGTTTAGATTTAGGATGCATTATTATGCCGGGAGATCATGTCATTTTTGGTGGATCTAATTATTATAGGCCACACAAGAATAATTATCTTACCCATGACCTAGAAATTACTTTTATGATGCACACACTTAACTATTTTTGGAATAACCTTTTTAGAGAAAGTTTTATCATGTTTTTTTACCATAAGATCTAGATAAATAACTTTTCTAAAAAAAATTAATTCTCCTCAAGAGGCATTGGGTGGAATACCTGAAATCATTCAACACGGTCATACCTTATACCTTGAGGAAAGTGAATTCTATCTTAGATTCTTTGATCAAGAAACTTCTGACCTATGTAATGAAAGAGTCATAAAATGATTGGAAGTCAATGGATCTTTTTTCATAGATTTATATAAAAGTATATGAATTAGGTTACAAGGTTGCTTTGGATAGTTTTAAATTGACATATACTCTTCTCATGTTGATCCTTAAGGAACATTTACTTGATGATGAGGTCTGTATCATTTGAAACTCTCTTTATGGTGGGGATACCATTGTTGACTAGTCATTATCCATGGACAAAATTCTAGGTTATCAGAATAATTTTGTAGTGTCATTAGTGGAAATGAAATATGTGGTGTAATATTTCCATAATTCCTAGTGGGAAGTTCACCTATGAAACTTAAATATGTTTTATGATATGCATTGTCAATTTTGGTGGCCAGGAATGAGATGAGGCATTTCTTGTTTTGTCTCTCATCATTATATGTGACACCAGGTCAAAAACCAACACTAAAAACCATTGGGTTTGATTCAAACACTTAGAATTACAACATATATGTGGGATGATATCTCTATAGACATTGTGATTGGGTTTCCATATACATGAAGAAAGAATAATGTGACATGGGTTGTAATCGATAGGTTGACTATATCTTCCCATGTTGTAACCATTAATGATCAAACTAAATTTGAGGATTTGGGAAATCTATACATGAAAGAGATTTTTAATTTTCATGATGTTCTATCTACTATAGTATTTGATAGGGATCCATGGTTCACCTATCAATTATAGAGAGACCTTCATAAGGAACTGGTATCTCATTTCTATTTGAGTATGACATACCATCTGTAGTCAGTTGTCCAGACAGAAAGAGCTATATAGATTCTTGATTTCATTCTTTATTCATGTTCTCTTGATATTGGGGGATCTTGGGATGATCACTTAGTATTGTATTAGTATTATTATAACTATAGTTACCAATTAATGATCAGAATGTCCTTTTATAAGGCCATGTATAGACGAACATTCAAATTTTTGTTGTGTTGGTCAGATATAGGTGAAAGTTCCTTGGTTGGATCAAGCTTAATTCAAGAAAGGATAAAAATATATAGTTGATTCATTGTGTTATTTTTATGGGATGGATCTGATAGAAGACTTATGATGATTTTCATTGTATACAATTTTAATTCTTTCTTTGTGATCAGGTATTCATAAAATCTTATCTCGAATGTGTCATCAACGGCATGGGAGGGAATAGAAACTTCCTCCTTGATTTGTGGGACCTTTTTAGGTAATCGATTAAGTGTTAAATGTGTCTTACCATCTATAACCTCCATTTCAAATGATGTCAATACATAATGTGTTCCATGTAATTTAACTTTGAAAGTATTTATTGGATCCATCTCATGTTTTGAGTTGGAGTGATCCTATGGTTGAACCTAATTTATCTATGACTGAACATCCAATCAAGATAGTTGATTTTGAAACCATGTTTCTTCATGTCAGAAGAATACCTTTGGTTTGATTGTAATGGATGCATAGTTCTAATTCTCATGATACATGGGAGAAGGAGGAACTAAAAAGAGAGTAGTAGTCTCATCTTTTTGAGATGGAATCTCCTTAACATGAATTATAGAGATAGAAAGATTCTATGATTGGGAAGTTGTGACATCCTATTACTAATTTCTATTATTCCTAAACCATTATTTTGATCATTCTTTGGATATATTTCATTTAATTTTAATTATGGGGGATTTTTTTTGAAATTTTGAAAGTTTCTAAGCTGTGAAATGTTGGCGCATTGTTTTCCAAAACCATTCACCCTCTCAGTTGAATTAATTCCATGATAAATTGTGGCCGATTTCATGGTTAGCACATGGTTTTGAAAAACCGTTAACCTACCTACTAGAAAATACGCACCTTGGAAAAATGATCTGCACGGTTACCGTGGATGTTTTGCCTAAACGTGAGGCCCGACCCAGCTAACCAGTCCTACGATATTTAATTAATTAAAAAATAAATTTTAATACCCAAAAAAATTAAGATTGATTTCTCAATAGTCTATTACAACCCTATTACATTTTCATCTTCCTTTTAGTCTCCCAAGAGGTTATTTTTTTCTTCTTTACACCCCTCTAGAGGTGAACCAAATCTAGGTGAATAACGTTCGATCTCTTCCTTGTTAGTTTTCTTTTCTCATTATCTTTATCAAAGTATCTCCTCATTACTACCTGGGGTTTTATAGTTCTATATGTTAAAAGAGGATTTAATCCAAATTGTTTTAGATCTTTTATCTCTGTTTGGTTATTTGATCCTCATTACCAATTATCTTCATTAGAGTTTCCCAATTAGGCATTTGTGTTTTGAGATATTGTGGTCCCAAGGAAGGTGGTTCTTCTTATGATGGGCAATTTGATTAACCTTTAATTACTTGATTTATATTTAATTTCTTAATTTTAATTCAATTTATTTATTTAAATTAAATTTCTTTCAAATGGTCTATTGAAAACCCAATTTTGGTTAATTGGGAATTTGTTTTTGATTTGGCACAAAATTGGGAAAACCCCCCAATTCCAATGAATTGGTGTGTGTTTCTGAAATTAATGGAAATTTATGAGATTTAAATTATTAAATTTAATTTTTGAAATTTATTTGATGTAATTGATTTAAATTTTTTAATTGAAAAAAATGTCTGAAAATTATTTTGATATAAACCTAGTGGTTTTATATTGGAAAAGGAATAATTTGGTTAAAAACTCATTTCGTTTTTTAGAATGGAATTTAATATATTGAAATGAAAAAATGGGTTAAATTTAATTTTAAAATATTTTTAAAACACGTTTTCCATCACTAATTGTTAATAGAGCACCTAAAATACAATGTATTTAGTGAGTTATTAGGATAACACTATTGTGATGTTTTACAACTGGAAGAAAAACTTGTGCAGTAGGTCATAACCCTAATGGGATAGTGATGAGACCAATTTTACTAGTGTTTGAGGGTTTCATGTATAAACATATTATTGAGATTATATTCTATTGTATTAGGATCCCTTAGCCTAGAACTATTGTACCTTTTGGTTGAAGACCATGATGCTCATTTTTTTATATGAAATATATTCCGTTGTTTTAAACATTTTTACACAAACCTTATTAATATATATATAAACTTTTTATATGAAAAATTTTATTATTCCATTTGTTTAATGTATATCAATCCTTTTAAATGTAGATCATGATTTGTTTTAAATATGATTTTGAACTTCCATGCATATTTATTAAAAATTTATAGCTTTATTTGGTTAATTAAAATTTTGGAATATTTTTATGGAATCCTTGGTGAGATCCTACCATAATTTTATCTCACACACAAATTGTCCCTTTAGGTGGGTGTATATTATCTCATTCCTGGATCAAGAAAAGCTAAATCACCATGTTAATGTGGATTTGGTTATTGATCCTTGGGCATGTTGATTTTTTCGTTTGGTACTTGGTTGGATATCCTAATTTTTGGTACTTTTTGGTTGCACTTTGGGATTCATATTATAGCACCTCGACCCCAAAATCCTAGATATAGTGTCTATTGCTCATTACATTGGCATGATTACAAGAAATAAAGCCCTGATGAACCAATTTGTTCAGTATTCTAGGTAAACCAAATACATAAATGAGTCTTGTATTAAAAAATAACACACTAATTATAACATAAATTGTTTCTTCTCTATAAATAAATAACATCGAGGAAAACTCTAATCCATCTAGTAAATCTATACACATCATTTATAGTACGCTTCTTGGATTATTGGGGAATGAAACAAAATAGGGTGATCTCAAATACTCAATATGGTCAAAATATAGCAGAAGCAATAATAAATCAATGATAATAATAATCATGACATGGTAAATATCTAAACTCACATCCCATATAATCAATAAAATTAGTACTGCATAAAAAAATATTGAAAGTTATTAAATGAAAACAAAAGTCATTCAAATAACTAGATATGAAAAAATAAATATAAAAAGGTTAGAAACTGAAACACATTTCATATAATAAATGAAATGAAAATAAAATGTATCTATAGATATGTCGACAAAAAATATCATGGATGAATAATAAATAAAATATATAAGAAGGTAATTCTTAATTATTGGACGTCATTTCGTAGGTACATGAAAACCTATACTGTAAACATCCATCATATGGATAGTTTAAAACTACGGATAGAAACCCGTTAAATTTTTAAAACATTTTTGTCTCATTAGAACATATCAATGCATCGAGGAGCTATGTAAATTCTGGGATCCACCAGTCATTTCATGTCCCAATAATTCGTCATATTGAGTAATTTATTTTATTAATAAACAATATGCCTTATCCAATATCTA
The DNA here is from genome assembly GCA_963277665.1 of Viscum album. Taxonomy (NCBI): domain Eukaryota; kingdom Viridiplantae; phylum Streptophyta; class Magnoliopsida; order Santalales; family Viscaceae; genus Viscum; species Viscum album. The sequence goes on from OY728143.1 coordinate 977,489,970, forward strand.
TATAGAATAAATAATACTAAATTATTAACATTTCCTCAAATTATCAAATAAATATAAAAGTAAACATCGTATGTAAAATGGTATACAGTTTAGTTAATTGTAATATCCATGATAAATGTAATGGATAATTCAGGTGAAATTAAATGATCAATGATCATAGAATATTGAATATTTCAAGGGGACTAACAAATGAATCAAGGTATTGAGCGTGAATACTATCCATATACAAATCAATAATAAACCTTGTAGATGAAGAATAAGTATGGTATCAAAAGAACACATTTAAATTGGAGTAAAAATAAATGGTTGTTGTTGTTGATGATGAACAGAAAAACTATAAAATAATATTTTTGTAACATTCTTTAGAAAAATATCCTTTTATTATGAAATAACTTTTGAAAACCCATTTAATTAATAATAAATTATTAAAACATTTTCCTAAAAATTTAACCTTGTAGACATGAAAATTAAGCTTCAATGAAATAACAGTGAGTTAATTAGTACATGTCGTATGAGGTAAAAGAACACTTTTTTTCATGGTAAAAAGTTTTCAAATATTCCTTATTGATAGAGATATAAAAATTTAATTTTAAAATATTTATAAATATTAAATGGTTAAAATCTCATTACCAAATAATTGTAAATTTTTTTAAATAAAACTTGGTTTTTAGAAGAAAACAGGTTTTACGACTAAATAGATAATGAAGTCATCTTTTCCTAAAAACATTTTATAAAACACTTTTAATTTCATAGAGTGGTAAAATGTTAATAATACGTGAAAAAGGTCATTAATAACCTAATTATAGATAATGAAATATTTAATTGAAAAACGTTTATATAATTTCTCAAATGGAAATACCATTGAAATATAATTAATGTTATTATTGAAGAAACTAATCTTTAGACATTCCTAAGTGTCACATACCACCTTAAAACATTTTAAATCATAATCCTTATGAAGGAATAAGATTAAATTAAATTTTATAATACCATTAATATAAAAGTATTAGTGATATAATATAAAAAAACTAGTAGTAGATACACCACACAAAAGATGTAATTGTTGAACATGGCATTTATCTCACAGATATAAAATGTGTTACAAGAATCCCTTACCTGGACTTTCATTTTGGGTGAACATCCATTAACCTCATTTATATTAAACGTATGTTAATTATATACTTTCTTGAGAAAATATTTCGATTTTATCATTGCATTCATTTCACTTTTTATGATATTTTATAAAACAACTTAAAAAATTAATTTTACGTTGGGTGTTCTGACCAAATTTAGTTTATGTATCCAAAACAACTTTGGTATGTCAACTATGATCAAAGGGTTCATTACATTACATTTAAAAAATAATATCAATACATAATTATCATATATATACATCAATTATAATTTTAAGATAAATAATTAAATATTGTTATGAAAAATGAATCAATGTTATGATTATAGAGACAGTAATCTGTATGTGTGTATGGGTAATGTTCTCATTTTTCAATGACAATTATGGAAAAAAATTATTTAAAGCAACATATTTCCAAAATTAAAATTATATCATATATACCATATTAGTTAATCATATATACTTATATATAATATTATTGTGTTGAAAAAAGAATCACGTCATATTGAAGAGGCAGTAGTCCTCACATCCATGAACGATGTCATCACTTTTTTAGTGCATGAAGGGGTAATAAAAAAATTAAATATATATATATATATATTATATTTACAAAAATTTAATTATTTAATTAATATCATATATATATATATGTGTTATTTATTTGATAAATAATTAATTATAATCATATTTTATACATTCCATTGATCGTGTGAACGAATCACATTGCTTCGAGGGGGTGGTAGTCCACACTTCCTCAAATGATGTTATCATATAGATGAAAAATGGAATGTATTAATGTTATGTGTTATAAAATTATTAAATAAGTATAAAGTCAAAATAAATATCATATATATCATATATAGAATGATTTTCCTTTATAATGGCCACTATGAGAGTTGGTTATGTAAAAATAATCAATCATCATTTCTTGAGATAGTAATTTTACGTACATAGAAATAATTTGTTTGTTACCCATTAGATGGAATTGTGTGTAAGTGTATGTATAAAACATAGCATTAAAAATTCCTAAAATATTGAGGAGAATTTTTTTTATACCATAATAGAATAATAAGATATGATGAGTAGAATAATGGAAATAAAACTAAAAAAGTTGAATATAAGTTGGTACCTATTAATCAGCTAACTACTTTTGGGTTGTAGCAAAAAGACTCCCTGGAAGGATTTATACTCAAATGGAGGCTTATAGGAAGCATTTATGGATTTTGGGAAGCTATATGTGTAGATATTGGCCAAACCATAGGGTTGTGATATGTTTGAGGAATGGGGATAGGTGGTGGCCATTTTAGGGAAAAGAAAAGTCTCACTTGGGAATTTTGGAAACAAGTTATGTGAACACATGTTATTAACTAAAAAATCATAAAAAATGTAATCTCAACAATTTAATGTTAATGGACGATTTATGACAATAAAATATTTTTTGGATATGTTTCTAGGAATTTTTTTCCCCTTAGTTAATGGTTTATTCTTTTATTAAGATTAAATTTTTTTCTTAATAATTTTAATTAATTTCCAATATGTTCACTAATATGTTTGGTAAAAAACAAATTGGATATTATTATACATTATAAATATTTATTATTCCTAATATGGAATTTATTTTTACAAATTCCAACCATATAAATAGGAGAAATTAATATAAAATTCATCCTGCGTGTGGGATGAGAATAAAGGTGTTTAAAGTAAAAACGTCTTAAAGTTTTCTATGTTTTTATATTAAATTTCAATCTTTTATTGAATCTAATGAAATAAATTGAATTAATTAAAAAAATATTATCTTATTAAACATTAAAAAAAGTATAATTATAATTTAACCTTATAAGTAAATTATATGAAAAATATTTTTGAACTAAAATTTAGGGGTTTTAACTATTCATTAAAAATGAATTGTTTCACAAAAATATCAAAAATTCACCCTACCATAATTATTGTCTATTTATTTCAAATAAAACATTTATTTTAAATTATTAATTCAATTATATTTTCCAAATTCAAATTTTAAATGGGTTCTCTATTAATAAGCTTTAAATATACCTTTATAAAATTATATGTTTTTATATGTAAAATACAGTTTGTTATTATATTTTGCATATCAAATCCAATGGATGAAAATCAAAAAAATATATTGAATAAATAATATATATATATATATATATATATATTACACTAATATCACTCACTAACTATAAATAATTTAATCAATTAGCGTAGAAACAAGTATAATGATAGTTTTCTAAAAAAAATATTCACTTTATATTGAATTTCTTCTTATATCTATTTTTAAATTATCTGTATCCAATTAATTCAATATATATTTTTATAAAAAATAATTTTTATATTTTAGTAATAAATATTTATAACTAATAATTTAATGGCTAGTAAATATCTCATTCTATTTTAATAATGTATTATTGTTCAATAAAACATAGTCTGGCATAAAACACAAGCCATCAAAGAAGGATGCTTCTGCATGTAATGCATTCTAATTCAATGTTTCAAGAACTGGATTATATATAATCTCTTTTAAATAGTAAATATATTATAATGTATCCAGATATTATATTACCTTATTCACTTTGGGTTGTGTGTCATACAAACAATTGAACAAAATGTTCTTACTTTAGATTTGTGGGGTGTCACATGCTCCCTATATTATTTAAATTATGTCCTAACAATTTAAAATTGATCATGGAGAAATATTTTTCAATACATACTATGTCTGAAATCCCACATCATGAGAATGGTTCATAAGTCATCCTCTATAAAAGAGAGAATAGTAAGTATATAGGTCACATGTAATGTCATGTAACTAGGTCACTAAGTAAGAGAACATCAATGGAAATTAGAGACACATACTTTTAGGAAAAGCGTAAATATATATAGTGAGTTAATGAGGTCATCAATCACAAACAAGGATATTATCAATAGATATTTTATCTATTCAAATCCATAAATCTTTTATGATTTGTAATGTCATCTGTTCAACAGAAATTATGGTATTCGATCAACATTTTTGTTTTAAGATACATTTATTAATTTTGAGGAATTATTTTATTGCCTAAGAATATAAGAAAATATAATTAATTGGTAGTTTTATATTTAATGTTATCAATACTAACTTTTAGTTGTGCTTTAATTAAATTATACTTTATTCAAAAATTAATATTCATGTATGAAGCACAAAAATAAATTTCTGAAGGATTTTAAGGCCTATAAAAGAGTAAAAAGTATGACTATTTTCGTTTTACTATCATCCAAAATAAATATGGTTAAAAGATTAATCTCTAATCTTCAAAAGTGATAATAATGGTTCGTCATTAATATTTATTTTTTAAATTGTTTAAACTAAAAAATGATAAATCGACCAGTACATTACGTAGGTCAATGGTTGATGTGAAACCTTTATCGCCCAATGGTCATGGGTTCAAGACTTGTGGACTTTTAGGGTTTGATTGGTTGTCACATAGCTTATAGGTTATCATTTTATAAAATCTTATTAATATAAATTCCAAAAAATAAATATTATGTACATCCTTGAAATAAGGTTATTCACTAAATAGCCTTATATATAAGGTTTTAACCACAACCTCAAAACATTAATACTTCATCCAATTAATTCCACATAGGTCTTTCCTTGGTCTTGGGTTTATCTCTAATATTATTCATAGGATTTTTATACCATGAAACCTTATCTCCAATCTAAAACACCTTAGGTTTAAGCTATGTCATTCAATGTAAAAATCCTTCAGAATGGTTTGTAATAAAAATATGAGTTATTATAATCATATACCTTGAGAGTGTCAAATGATGTGCATAGTAAAAATCATTATCATATACCAGGTTTCCCCAAGTCAGGCCCAAAACACCTTGTTAGAGTGGTTACTCCTAGGTATATTTGGGAGAGAACCATATCCACTTGTAGTATCTATATAGGAATGTATTTCTAGAAAGCCAACATAATATCTACCTAATTAAAATTATGTGGTGTTCTTCTATAATTTTCCTCAATTTCTAACTTACGGTTATGTTCTCTAACATTTTTTTCCATAAATCTTGTTCCCAAGGATCTATTAAAATTCCTGTGATACCAACTTTGGCTCCACAACCCCAGAAGTCTAGAGCCGGTGTCTACTACTGATTATGTTGGCATTATTACAAGAAATTAAACCATTAATGATAGATTAGTTTGGTATTCTTGGTTAACTAGATACATAAATGAGTTTTTTATTATAAAATAATACACTAATTACAACATAATGTTTTTATTATTCCTAAATAAATCACTTCGAGGATAACTATAATCCCTAATAATTCTCTACATATCATTCATAGTATTATTCTTGTATTCCTAGTGAAAAAACATAATAAGGGTGAAATCAAATGCTCATTAAGGAAAAAATATAGGGGTATATGTAATAAATCATTATGAATAATAATTATGAAATGGTAAATAATAGAACTCGAATTCCATATAATCAATAAACTGATAAAGAAGTGTATAAACAATATGGAAATGTACTAAATGGAAATACATGACATTAAATAAACAAGATATAGAAAAATAAATATGGAAAGGTAAGAAATAGAAATATGTGACATTTAATCACTGAATTTAGAATTAAATGTATACATAGATATGTCGACTCAAAATATCATGGATGAATAATAACTAAAATATTTATGAAGGGAATTCATAAATCTTCAACGTCATGTCTTAGGCACCTGTGGACTTATATTTTCATGATCTATCCACTATATAGTTTAAAACTACGTATATAATCTCATTTAAATAGAGACACATTTTTGTCTCATTAGAACATATGGATGCATCAAGGACCTATATAAATTATGGGCTCCACCCGTCATTGAATGGCCAAAGAATTATTCCTATTGAGTAATCGATTTAATTAATAAAAATTATCCCTTATCAAATATCCATATGGAATAAAGAATAAAAAATTTTGAATATTTTTCCAAATAATCAAATAACTATCAATGTACACACCATATGTAAAATGGTATACGTTTTATGCAATAGTAATATCCATGATAAATTGAATAGATGTTTTATGAGAAATTCAATGTTCACTGATTATAGGATATTGAATATTTTAAGGGGAATAACAAATAAATTAAGGATGTGAATGTGAATACTATCCTTAACAAAATCAATAATAGACAATCCATAAGAATATTAAGGATGGTATCAATACAACACATTTCAAGTGAAATAAAAAAATGGTTGTTGTTTTTTATCAATAGAAATACAATAAAATGATATTTTAAATAAATTATTAATTAAAATATCATTTTATAATGAAAAACCTTTTATTTTAAAATCAATAGTTAAAAAATATTTAAAAGGTAACCTTTTATACATGGAGATGAAACTTCAAAGAAATGATGGTGAGTAAATTTTTTCTTGTTGTACGAGGTAAAAGAACACTTCCTTCATCACTATAAAAAGGTTTAAAAAATTTATTACCAGGAAAGCGAAAATAAGATTCCATTGAAAATAATGGTAAATGAAAAACTGGTTAAAAAATTCATTAATAAATCATTTTAAAGTAATTTGGGATTTTTTTAATAAAACATAGTTTTTAGAAGAAAATAGGTTCTCTAACTAATGAGAAAATTAAATCATTTTTTCTGTAAAATAATTTGTGTACCAATGAGTAGAAAATGGTATTTCTACATAAAAATTGTTATGAATAACTAGAAAAGCAAAAATGAAAGGTCTTATTTAACAATGGTCTACTAATTTTCTGGAATGGAAATACCATTGAAATATTATTGATGTAATTATTGAGGAAAATAATATTTAAACATTCCAAAGTGTCCCATAAAACCTTGAAACATTTTAGATCATAATATTCATTAATGAATAAAATTAAATTAAAGGTTAAGATACCATGATGATAAAGTGATTAATAATATAATATAACAAAAGGGGAATTAGATACACCACACAAAAGATGTTAGTAGTTAAAAATTAATTTATCTCAGGGATATAAAAAGTGATAAGGGAATCTCTTACATTGAGTTTCGTTTTGTTTGAACGTATTTTAAAATAATGTATAATAAACTTATGTTAATTTTCTACTTTTTTTAGAAATTTTTTTATTTTTATCATTAAATTTATTTTAATTTTTATTATGTTTTATACAACTGCTTAAAAAATTAAGTTTGTGTTGGGTGTTTTGTCAAAATTCAGTTTATGTGTCAAGAATGACTTCATTAGGTCAACTATAGTCAAAGGGTTAATTAATTAAAATTTACTGAATAATAATAATGAAATAATTATCATATTTATATTTCAATACAAATTTTAAGATAAATAATAACATATAATTATGCAAAATGAGTCAATGTTATGATCTTGGAGATTGTAGGACATACATACGCATGAGCATTATTTTCATTTTTCAATGATCGTTATAGAATGAAGGTAAGTAACACCATATCTTTCTAGAATTATAATTATATAATCAATAATATAATATTTAAAAATATATACTTATATATATATTTCTTTTGATGAAAAAGGAATCATATCATGATGTGGAGGCAGTAGTTGACACGTCCATGAATGACATTATCACATTTTAAGTGTACGAAAGGGTAATAATAAAAATTATATATATATATTTATAGTATATTTATAGAAATTTAATTATGTCATAAATATCATATATTGTTTTTTATGTCATGTATGATTAATTATAATCATATTTTATACATTCCATTGATCGTGTAAATGAATCACATGGCTTTCAGGGTCTGGTAGTCCACATTTACTCAAACATGTTGTCATATTTGACGCAAATTGTAAATTATTAAATGTATATGTTATAAAACGATTAAATAAGTATAAAGAAATAATAAATATAATAAATAACATATATCTATAGAGTCTCTGTCATTATGGCCACCATTAGAGATGGTATTGGAAAAATGAACAATCATCTTTTTGTGTGGCAATAATTCTTAGTGAAAAGAAATTGTATGTTCGTTACCCATTAGATGGAAGTGTGGGTATTATTCGGTATAAAACATATCATTAAAACATCCTAGTATATTTACAATACTATTTTTTATAAAATAATATAATTAGATGATATTATGGGTTTAATAATGGAAATAAAATTAAAATGTTTTGAGAGAAGACGTTGCCTCTTAAGTGGGTAAATACTTTTAGTTTTTTCCAAGAGGCTTACATGGAAGGATTTATGATAAAAGGGAGGATTAAAGGCCAAGTAGATGGATTTGGGGAATCTATATGGTCATATATTGGCTGAACCTAAGTCGTTTGATAGGTGTGAAGAATCAAGAGAGGTGGTGGCCTTTTATATGAATAGAAAATGACTCACATGGAATTTTTGGAAAGAAGTTTGGTGTACACATGTTCTTAACTAAAAAAAATTAGTAAAAAGGAGAACTAAATAATTTAATTTTAATTTCATAATTATAAGAATACAATAGTTTTTGAAAAGTTCTTAGGTTATTTGGTCCCCTAAGATAAAGGTTTATTCCTTTATTAACATTAATTTTTCCATTATAATTGTACAGACCCAAAGCTTGATGTACAAATAAATTACATTACTTTTGAGAAATACTTAATACATGACAAAAAATATATTCCCAAACACTGTAATACTTTAGTTTCTTTGGAAACTCGAAACAAAATCTTCTAATCATGGTGAAAGATCTTCAACATATCCCATAAAGTTCTTCCCTTTTTTATACCTAAAACATTTATTTATATCCAGGAAAAAATAAAACATAAAAAGGGTGGGCTCAAATGCTCAGTAAGGGTAAACATGGAGAACATAAAACAATCCATAAACATTTGAACCTAAAAACATGACCATAAAATCTAAACATCAAAATATTGAGCAATGACATAAAACATGGCAGTACATAAGGCATAGATCATAAAGTAACATTAATCATGATAAACTAGCATGGGAATACAACATGTAATTATGGTATCCATTAAGCACATGTTATGATTTCTATAGTAGCCAATGCATTGCTTCCAAGACCATCATAGTGGACAAATTTTATTACTGAACGGGGTTTACTTGTCGTTTTAGCCCTGTATTACTGAACCAGATTCACTTACCATTCTATCCATGTCTATCTCATGAGATATAAATATTTACACAATTCATTAGAGGGAGATATAGGTCCCACCAATCTCATATTTAAATCATTCTATTGTGTGCCACAAAATAACAAATCATACATCAAAGCATTACCCATGTAATAAAAATGGGATTCTTAAACATCATGCCATCATAAAATAATCCATATAAGATAAAATGAATTCATAAAAATGATTCCATCATAATATAATCAAATTGATTTAATAACATGGATATAAACAGAACCCTATATTATCTTATATGGAAAATAATTTTGATAAAACACTTGAAATGAATTCTTGAGAAAAATATCCTTTCTTCTGCAAAATAATTTTCTTTTCAAAAATTGCAATGAAATTTTAAAAGAAAGGAATTTTGTGGCAAATAATCATGAAACAATGTAAAGTAAACGTCATGAAAATAATGTGTTACAAAACCATAAAAATCCATTCATGCCGTATAAGTTAAAAAACATTCTCCTCGTACTTTTAACCGAAAAGTCAAAAAGTTCCATGTATGGTAAACAAAAGAAAGATTACTTCCATAAAACAATGTAAAAGTCAAAGAGGGGTAAGAATTAATTTAATAATAATTGGAAGAATATTAAACACATTATGAAAAACATTTTTATGGATATGGATGAAAAATATACCCCAATAAATACTTATGTATAAGAAATCTATAATAAAATGAGATTGCAAAATTATCCCTTACTGTAGGTCCAATTTCATTCATACATGTCCGAAACTCCTATATAGTGGGTTTAAACATATTATTGACTTGTAACAGAAGCATAATAATATTTATGATATAATATATTATTCACTTATGACCTTATATTACCCGTTCTTTTGTCAATTCCTTGTTAAAGCGGTGTTTTTTGGTAAAATCGTTTCATTTATTGTACATGTTTGGAAAAATTGTTCTTGATATTATTAATACTTATGTCATGATTTAATTACATCCAGAATGTAAATCATGATTTATATATCATATATATTCAGTATATATATATAATAGATAGATAAATGAAATGAAACACACAGTTCATGGAGACGGTAGGTCGTACGTACGCATGAACGTTGTTTTCCTTTCCTTATTGACTTGAATGGAAGTAAGCAGACGACATATATATATATATATATATATATATATATATATATATATCCAGTAGCATTATTATGTATTATATATCATTATTATTCATTATATGTACTTAATAATCATTGTTTAACGGTTAACATGGAGAATGAGTCTCATCGTGTCTTGGAGACGGTAATTCGTATGTATGCACGAGCGATGATATCGTTCCCATAATTATTGAATGGAATTGGAGTGGATGATATAATATATCATAATCAATATGATTTTTTAATAACTGTATATATTTATTCTTAACACCATTATACCCATCCATGTAAGGTGGTGGTGGAAAAACAGATTACACGACGGCGTGGAGACGGCATTCTATATGTATGCACACGCGGTGATTTCGTTTTCCGTATGATGGATAGAAGGTGAAATGGGGTTGTTTCATATTTATAATAACATATCATTATATTATTTATACTTATACCATTACTTTATGAAAAATAACTAAATAAGAGTAAGTATAAGAATAGTGAAACTTGAATGAATCGATAGAAGAGATTACCTCTTCTTCGACACGCCTCCTCTTAACCTCCTATTTGGGAAATAAATTTAGTCATTGAAGAATACCAGGACCTATAGTAGGTTTCTATTTATGTGAAGAAGTGAAATGGACAGGTTTTCATAGAGCTTGAAAAATAAAATTTGTGTGAAGACGGGAGGGAGGATGTGCCATTTTATAAGGGGGAGTGGGGCACCTTTTAAAACCTCAAAAATATTAATTCAATATAAATTCTAACCCCATATAAAAACATCCAAAATGACTCAAATCCGAATCATAGATGATATATGGTTGTAATCTCATCATCCAATAGAATTTAGACATGTTGGAAATTTATTTTAAACCTTATCAACATGATTTATCTTTATTTAATCTATTTAATTTTATTTGGGGTAATGATATTATAAATTTTAAATTGTTATAAATAATTACTTATGTGTTGTGAATTATATATAATTGGGTACTTTATAAAATTTTAGACCATATAAATTTTAATTTATAATTTTTAAATACTTTTGTGATTTTTAAACAATTTAATAATATATTATTTTTATAAAATAACAATAGTGTTAATTTTGACACTATTCATTTATTTTAATTTAAATAAAATACATACAAAGAATATATTCAAACAAAAATGTTTAATAGATTCATAACATGACTTATTAATCTAGAAATTTTTTTGAGAACATCAATTAGTTCATATAATGTTTATTTTAATATTTATAAACCATTTATTTGATATTTCTCTTAATGAAACATTTACTACATCATTTTTTTATAATCATTTAGTATACATATTAGTTGCATAAAATTTAAAACTAAAATATGATGATTATGATAAATATAATATATTTCAAAAAAATACTTTTACTCTAATGTATCATCTAAAATCACAACATGTAAATTGTTAGATTTATTAACTTATGAAGGTGACAACTTTGACAAAATTTAAAATAAAATAATATAAGTGTCATAATCGCTTTTATAAAGCTCCAAATTGTCAAAAATTCCACCATTGGATGGTTATGGTTTAGATATATATGACCAATGGGTATTATGATTTTAATAAAAACTAAATTAATGATTTTTCACTAAATAAATAATTTTTGCATCATTAATGTATAAGCTATTTCGGTAAGTAAATATCACTTAAAAATTAAAAATAAATTACCATAACAAAGAAAAAAATTTTATATTTCAAATTAGTATTTATAATAAAATTTATATTATCTATAACCTTATATTAAAAATACTTTAATTATTAAAGTTTTAGTGAGACATATTTCACTTTCTTTAAAATAAAATAAATTAAAGGTCTTAATCACATCCAAGTGGGTTTCAATGGCTTCCATTTCAACCCCAATATGCCTTAAGATGAAATATAATCATCCAATTATATTAAGACAAGTGTTAGGGTAATTGTATAATATTATATTTACCCGTAATTACCCGATTTACCTTTAACTATGGTAAGTAAAATTTACCGTAGTTACTATTCATAGTGCCCAAAAATAAAAATTAACCTATTAAGATAATTTGGACCTACTGATTCTAAATATGGAATCCATTTTTCCATATTAAAATAAAAAAAGTTTCAGAATTTAATTTAAAATTAATCTCATTTTTTTAAAATGATTTTTAAAAGTTAAAACATTGCAAAAGATTAAAATGATTTTACCTATGAATTCATTGTAAAATCAATGATATGACATAAATTATATTAAATAATTAAAATATATTCTCATTATACATTAAAACTATTAAATATTATAATTTAACCATATAAATTATTATGATGAAAAAAGTTGTTTTTAATTAAAATATAGCAATTTTTTATTCATTAAAATATGAAAGTTGTTATACTAATATGAAAATTTTATCCAAAGTAAATTTTTATATCCTGATTCCAAAGAAGAATTTTATTTTGTCAAATTGAACTTATAAACATGTCAAAAAACTAGATTTAAAGTGGGTGCGCCATCAAAAGGCTGCAAAACTGCATTGTTCGAAAAATAATTATTTTACACAAAAATTTTAGTTTGTTCTCATACCATGTTAAAGAAAATGTGAAAGATGAATAATAATGATATAAAATTCAAAATTTATTAAATACTATTCATAACGGCTAGTTCATTATAATATTATAACAATATATCGTTGTTTAGTGAAACCCGGTATAGCGTACTACACACTCCATCGAGGAAGGTCATGATTTCATGTAATTCAAGCCAAGTCAGGGCTATGTGTAGTGAAAGCTCCCATTAGATTTGCATATAACATAATCAAAACATATTTCATTTATACATTTAACAAAATCTATACTTAATGTTTTGTATAATAATTTCTATAAAACGAACATGAAATTGTGTATAACACGAGCCAAGAATAATGTTGCATATACTGCAAGCTAATACGGTGTTGAGTATAGTACAAGACAATATTGGTCTAGTGTACAATAGAAGACATCAAAAAAATTAAAAATAATATATCTTATAAAATCTCCGGGAGTTACATTCTACCCCCCCTTAAATTGAATTTTTCCCTCAGAATTTTTCGGGGTTATAAATCGTTTACTACATGATAGATTCTTTCATAAAAACCCACATCATAAAAAGGAATACTAATATTTAATTTTAAAACGTTAAGTAATAAATGTAAAGGTTACCCAAGTTAACTCATCACTAGGTTTCCACATAGAAGAACATATGTAAAAATATGGATATGGAAGCGAAATATAACCATCAACTTCTGATGAAGAGTGGTAGAGGAAATGGCTATGAAAAAACCAACAATCATAAAGAAATAAATTTTTTATGATCTAAGGTACCATCTGATTCATCAGATATGGGGGCACTATGACAATGTTTTTTGTTTTTAGGATCATTTCCCAAAAGTTGAAGAATTTTTTAATTATAATTAATAATTACTTGATTTTGGTAAAATCATACCATTTCTCGTGCCTTAAACAATTTCCACTTCATCTCTTGAAGAAATGAAGATGAATTTGTCTTTTGCGAAGTGTGAGAAGATCATGCAATAGAATGAAACGTCATTCCATCTATCTCAAACCTAAGGTTAGCAAAAGTTATATACATAAGTCCATCAATGGTGAGATTAATCCTATATGGTTCCAAAAATGGACTTATACTTCATCTATAATACAACATAATAAAAATAAAACTAGTTTATACTAACCAGGGACTTACATTAGGCCCGTGGTAGGCGATAAAGGCCTTTCGCACTTCGGTTGTGGGTTCGATTCCCGCAAACTTTTCTGACGTGACTGGTTGTTTCTTGTCCTGCATGTTGTCCTTTTTTTAAAATTATACTATTATCACATTCTAGAAAAAATGTTTTAGCCTTAAAAAATACTATTTGATGTCCAACATAATCCATTCCATTCTTTAGAATTATCAAAAATACTTCTGTCCAATCTCATAGTATCAAGAAAACGGTTACTAGAGAGGTCATCTACCAAGCATATGAATACCATTATTTATCCCACGTATACCATAAGATATATCTTTCTGGTCACATTTAAAACATGTTAATTCCTTAATCATATATTCTATTGAAACATGAGTTACCATAGAACCATAGTGAAAACATGAATGCTGTCAAAATTTAACTCTTTCTTCATACCAAAATCCCAAAAATTCTATACACGCAAACCATGATATCACTTTGTCCTTATATCAGTCATGAGCTCATTAATACTATCAAACATCTCATTATCTCCTTATCCCTTCATTATGCTCATATCATCTACTTTCCAAAAATATCTGAATAACCTTTTATGGTTACCGATAACATTCAACATATACATTCAAATAATTTAGGAAAAACAATAGTGTAACAATCCTTAGATATTTCTTTATTCCATAGTATCATTACCTATACAACATAACTCTTGATAAACATAAATCATTCCACTAACTTCTTAAACCATTGACCGAGATTCAACAATTCATTCATCTCACATATCATTTGATGTCTCTTCATCATCATCAACATAAATACAACCAATTTGACCACGATGATTCTCTTCATGAGACTTTCCCTTTGGGAATTTGTTTCCATAATGCCTGTACATTCCACATTTTAAACATTTAACTATTGTTGATGTCTTATCAATACCATTATTCTTGTCTATGGTGTTAACTGAACCTTTTATTTTGCAATTAATGGCTTTGTGTCCTTATTTTCAACACCCAAAGCATCTTCCAGTTCATTTGAAACATTCTCTCTAATGCCTCTTCCCACATGATTTACATGATGGAAATTGAACTTTCATTCCCCTATGATCATCATGAAACTCCATCATTATCTTCATAGTTGTGTTGGGAAACTTACCAAAGTAGAGATTATTGATCATATTATGAGATTACTAATTAGGCATAATATCAATTTTTGGACTTCCAAATTCCATTTCATTTGGTTGCTCATGAAGAATATTATTCCATTATCCATTATATCTTCCATTATCATGAATATTCCTGTTTCCAGACATTTTCTAAAACCCAAAAATAATAGTGTGAGAGGCAAAAATCATACTAGGAAAAAACATAATAAAGGA
Source organism: Viscum album (assembly GCA_963277665.1). Classification (NCBI taxonomy): domain Eukaryota; kingdom Viridiplantae; phylum Streptophyta; class Magnoliopsida; order Santalales; family Viscaceae; genus Viscum; species Viscum album. The sequence goes on from OY728143.1 coordinate 977,505,497, forward strand.
GGAGTACCTTAAATATATAACATCTTAGGTTTCATTCTAATTTCGTTACCATAATTCTAGGACTATAACCTATACCTATACTTAACCTTAGGGACATCCCTAGACATACCTTATAAGTATCTCTAGGGATATCACGAAAGTTTTTGCATCCTAGTTTCCAAAGGTTAACTAAACCTTTTCTCTGATACCAACTGTAGAGTCCCAAAGCATGATGTACAAAGACATTACATTACCCTTTCTGAATAGTTAATACATGAGAAAAATAGATTCCCAAAGACCATATTAGTTTAGTGTCTTTGGAAAATCGAAACAAAATCTTCTAATCTTGGTGAAAGATCTTCAACATCACCCATAAAGTTCTTCCCTTTTTATACCTAAAACCTTTATTTATATCCTGGGGAAAAGAAAACATAAAAATGGTGACATTAAATGCTCAGTAATGGTAAAAAAGGAGAACATAAAACAATCCATAAACATTTGAAAGTAAAAACATGAGAATAGAATCTAAACATCAAAATCTTGAGCAATGACTTAAAACATGGCAATACATAAGGCGTAGATCATAAAGGAACATTAATCATGATAAACTAGCATTTGAATAAAACATTTCATTGTGGCATCTATTAAGCACATTTCATGATTTCCATAGTAGCCAAGGAATTGCTTCCAAGACCATCATAGTGGAAAAAGTACATTACTGAACTGGGTTTACATGTCGTTCCAGTCCTGTATTACTGAACAGGATTCACACGATGTTCCAGACAAATGTATCTCATGAGATATAAATCTTTACACATTTAATTGGAGGGTGATATAGGTTCCACCCATCTCATATTGAAATCATTCTTATGTGTGCCAAAAAATCATAAATCACACAGCAAAGCATAACCCATGTAATAAAAATGGGATTCTTAAACCTAATTCCATCATAACATAATCCATATAACATAAAAGGACTTCATAAAAATAAATCCATCATAACATAATCAAATCGATCTGATAATAGGGATAGGAATAGAACCCTATATTTTCTTAGATGGAAAATAATTTTGATAAAACACTTGAAATGAATTCTTGAGAAAAATATCCTTTCTTCTTCAAAATAATTTTCTTTTCACCAAATGACATGAAATTTTAACAGAAAATGATTTTGTTGTAAATAATCATGAAATATTTTAGAGTAAGATTAATGAAAATAAAGTGTTATGAAACCGTATAAATCCATTCATTCCGTATAATTTAAAAAAATATTCTCCTCATACTTTTAACAAAAAAGTCAAAAAGATCCTCATATGGAAAACAAAATAAATATTCCTTTCATAACGCAATGTAAAAGTCAAAGTGGGGTAAACAGGACTTTAAAAATAAATGGTAGAATATTAAACACTTTATGAAAAACATTTTTATGGACATGGATGAAAAATATACCCCAGTAAATACTTACATATAAGCAATCTCTGATAAAAATGAGATTGAAAAATTATCCCTTACCTTTGGTCTAATTTCTTTTATACATGTTTGAAACTATTGTATAGTGGGTTTAAACATATTATTAACTTGTAACAAAAACATAATAATATTTATTATATCATATATGATTCACTTATGACTTTATATTACCCATTATTTTGTCAATTCCATGTTAAAGCAGCGTTTTGGGTAAAATCATTTCATTTATCATACGTGTTTGGACTTGTTGTTCTTGATATTATTAATACTTATATCAGTATTTACATACTTACATAATTTAAAACATTATTTATATATCATATATATTCAGTATATATATATATATATAATAGATAGAAAAATGAAATGAAACACACCGTTCATAGAGACGGTAGGTCGTACGTACGCATGAACGATGTTTTCCTTTCCTTATTGACTTGAATGGAAGTAAGTAGAAGATATTTATTTATATACATAAATAAAGTAGAATTTTTATGTCATATATATCATTATTATTAATTATATATACTTTATAATCATTCTTGAATGGTTAACATGGAGAATGAATCTCATCGCGTCGTGGAGACGGTTATCCGTACGTATGCACGAGCGATGATATCATTCCCACAATTATTTAATGGAATTGGAGTGGATGACATAATATCTCAGAATTATTATGATGTTTTAATAACAATATATAGTTATTTTTTACACCATTATACCCATCCAAGTATGGTGGTGGTGGAAAAACAGATTACACCATGTCGTGGAGACGGTATTCCGTACGTATGCACACGCGGTGATTTTGTTTTCCTTAGGATGGATAGAATGTGAAATGGCGATGTTTCATATTTATAATAAAATATCATTATATTAGTTATACTGATGTTATTACTTTATAATTAAACATCTAAAGAAGAATAATTAGAAAAATAAAGAAAATATGAAAGAATCGGTAGAAGAGATTACCTCTTCTTCGACGCGCCTCCCCTTAACCTCTTCTTAGGACACTAAAGTTGTCCTTTTAAGAGGACCAGGACCTCTAGTAGGTTTTTATGGAAGTGGAGAAGTTAAATGGTAAGGGTTTTTGTGAGATTGAAGTCTAAAAGTTGTGTGAAGAGGAGAGGGAGGAGTTTCCCTTTTATAAGGGAGGAGACGGTCACCTTTGGAAACCACAAATATATTAATTTAATATAAATACAAACCCCACGTAAAAGCAACCAAAATGAATCAAATACGAAGCATAGATGAGATAGGGTTATAATATAATCAACTAATAAAATGTATACATGTTTGAAATTTATTTTAAATCTTATCATCATGATTTATCCTTATTTAATCTATTTAATTTTATTTGTGGTAATAATATTCTAAATTTTGAATTGTTATAAATAATTACTTATGTGTTGTTAATTATCCATAATTGGGTACTTTATACAATTTTAGAGAATATAAATTTCAATTTATAATTTTTAAATATTTTTGTGATTTTTAAACAATTTAATAATATCTTATTTTTATAAAATAATAATAGACTTAATTTTGACACTATTCATTTATTTGAATTTAAATAAACTCCATCGAGGGTATATATTCAAAAAAAAGGTTTAATAGATTAAAAACATATCATATTCATCTAGACAATTTGTGGAGAAAATTAATTGGTTAATATAATATTTATTTTAATATTTATAATACCATTTATTTTATATTTCACTTAATAAAACAATTACTACATCATTTTTTATAATCATTTAATATACTTATTATTTGCATAAAAATTAAAACTAAAATACTATGATGATTAAAAATATAATATATTTCAAAATAATACTTTTACTAGAATTTATCATCTTAAAATAACAATATGTACATTTTTATATTTATAAAATTATGAAGGTTCCACATTTGACATCAATTAAAATAAAATAATATAAGTGTCATAATCACTTTTATAAAGCTCCAAATGGCCAAATATTCGACCCTTGGATGATAATGGTTTAGATATATACGACTAATAAGTTTTGGTTAGTTTTTTGGGCCTCTTAATGGGTACTATTATTTTAATAAAAACTATATTACTGATTTTTCACTAAATAAATAATTTCTCCATCATGAATGTATAAGCTATTAAGGTAAATAAATATCTCTTAAAAATTAAAAATAAATTACCATAACAAAGAAATAAATTTTAGCTTTCAAATTAGTATTTATAATAGAATTTATATTTGGTATAACCTTAAATTACAAATACATTAATTATTAATGTTTGAGTGAGACGTATTTCAATTTCTTTAAAATAAAATAAATTAAGGGTATTAATCACATCCAAGGGGGTTACAATGAATTCCATTTCGACCCAAATATGCCTTAGGACGAAATATAATCTTCCAATTATATTAATACAAGTTTTTGGGTAATTTTATTATATTATATTTTCCCTAAATTACTCTATTTAACTTTAACTATGGTAAATAAAATTTACCGTAGTTACTATTCATAGTGCCTAAAAATAAAAAAGTATTCTATTAACATAATTAAGACCTACTAATTCCAAATATGGAATCCATTTTTCCAAATTCAAATCACATAAGTTGCAGAAATTAATATAAAATTAATCCCATTGTTAAAAAATGAGTTTTAAAATTTAAAACATTGCAAAGAATTGAAATGATTTTACCTATGAATTCAATGTAAAATAAATGCTAATGATATACATTATATTAAATGGTAAAAATATATTCTATTTAAATTTTAAACCCATTCAATAATATAATTTATTCATATAAATTATTACGGTGAAAAAATGTTTTTTTAATTAAAATACAGTGTGTTTTAACTATTCATTAAAATATGAAAGTTATTAGAATAATATGAAAAATTTATCCAAAGTAAATTTTTATATCTTGAATCCAAATAAGAATTTTATTTTGTAAAATTGAACTTATAAACATGTAAAAAACTATATTTAAAGTGGGTGTGCCATCAAAAGGTGGAAAAACTGCATTTTTTTAAAAATACTTCTTTTGCCCAAAAAATTTATTTTGTTCTCATACAATGTTCTATAAAATTTTTAAGAAGAATAATAATGTTATAAAATTTAAAATTTAGCTAATACTATTCATAATGGCTAGTTCATAAAAATATTACAGTAATATATCGTTGTTTAGTGAAACCCGGTATTGTGCAATACACAAGCTATCGAGGAAGGTCACAATTGCGTGTAATGCAATCCAAGTTAAGGTTGTGTGTAGTGAACTCTCACTTTGGTGTTGTGTATAACATAATAAGAACTTATTTCACTTAAATATTAAACAAAATATATACTTAATGTTGTGTAGAATAATTTCTACAAAACGAACGTGAAAGTGTGTGTAACACGAGCCAAGAATAGTGTTGCATATACTTCAAGCTAATAAGGTGTTTCATATATGTAACGCCCTGATCCTAGTTACCCAGAGTCGGTGCATTATTACATAACATTGGAATGATCACAAGAAAGATCAAATCTCGAAAGACCGATTGGTTTAGTAGCCTTGGAAACACTAGATATATTCATAAGTTTTACATTATATCATAAAGTGAAAAACTACTACGACAACATAATGTCTCCATAGTCCACACTATTATCCCCTCATAATATCCCTGCAGGTCATTCATAACTTACTTCTTCACATCCTGGAAAAAATAAAACATAGAAAAGGGGTGAGCTCAAATGCCCAGTAAGGATAACAATATAGCGGAACATTCAAAAATAAGCATAAACATTTAAGGCAATGCATTACTAAAACAAAAGCCTTTTAAACTTGAAATTCAACATAGTATGGAAAAAGTAAAATGAAATAATTCCATTTACTTATTCACATAGATATTCTACTAATCTAATAATCACATGAAATATCAATAACCACATTCATAATGTCGGAATTCATAATGCTGAACTTTAATTTCTTTGTCAAGGCCTCGTCCCAAGACCTTGGGGCTAACTGTAACCGGAACACAACCCGGAGTGCCTCTAATAACCGGACACCAACCCGGAGTGCCTCTAATAACTGGATACCAACCCGGAGTTCCACTAATAACCGGAGACCAAACCGGAGATCCTCTAATAACCGAAGACCAAATCAGAGGGCTTACTTTTACCGGTCCCCAACCCGAAACATACTTGTCTAACACATTCATCTGAATGAAATGTTGGAATATAACATAAACATTCAGATTAAAAATAACTTATGAAATGTAAATACTTTAAACAAAAACCATGAGTGACATAAGAATAACTTATCCACAATCCAAAATATCACAAAACCTTGAATAAAATATGGATGTTTTGTATCATAATAAATCATCTTCAAATAAGCTTAAAATCCATCAAAGGTTGTTGACATAGATGAAATAAAAACTATTTTAGAGAAATATATCTTTTTTTAAATCATTTTAAAAGCAACATAATTATAAAATAATACATTAAATTTGAAAATATTTTTATAAGCTTGTAAGAGAAGATTCTACAATTTTATAATGGCGGAAAATAACCGCACCCGCCGTATAAGTTAAAAAAAACATTCTTACCTTAATTCTGTCGAAAAGGTTAAAAAGCACCTTGTTTGGAAAACGACGGAAAGATTCCTTTATAAACCACTTATAAAAGTCAAACAAGGGTATAAATGACTTTAACCCATATTCTAGTAAATAGTAAAAAAAAATTAAAATACATTTTGAAGAAACATGGATGTGGATGATAAAGAGATCCCAGTAGATTATTACGCATAAACAACCTCGGATAATGAAGAGATTGTGAAATAAACCCTTACTAATTTGGAAACATACGAAACGTACAACCCATGAATGAGGTATCATACAATGAATATGTAAATACACATAAATTAAAGTGTATTACACAAAGAATATAATTATGGGCAGTACATACACCACACAAAAGGTAATGGTGGCAATATGGCATGAATCTCACAGGAATAAGGAGTGAGATGAAAACCCCTTACCTTGTACTTTTACTTGGTTGGGGTAGGTTAAACTCCTGTATAATAGTGAAATAATTGTTATTAAATTATACAAGAATCATATATATTAATATGATATCATATATGATCTTTTAACTTTGCTTTGTTAATAATGTCTTAGTATTATCGTTGTTTCGGGTGTTAACTTACTCGTTTTCTTTTATATGTTTTATTATGTAAGTCATGTTTGTAATGGATAGGTTGTATATTATTCATATCAAGAATGATTACAAGTCCTTAAACATCATTTTTAAATCAGAAAATGATAATTATACTTGAATGGATATGATGGAGAATGAATCTCATCGCGTTCGTGGAGACGGTAGTCCGTACGTACGCACAAGCGACAATATCATTCTTTTGATATTAAAATAATATATAAATGGATGGTATATCATATATACATAATCATTAACATGTTATATTTACTATTTATAAGAGTTACGCATCATTATTATACCCATCCAAATAATAATATATTGAATAACAATTACACCACGACGTGGAGACGGTAAGCCGTACGTACGCACGTATGGTGACATGTTATTCAAAGGGTGGATAGAATTCTGAATATGGTTGTACCATATTTATAATAACATCACAGTATATATATGGTACTGGAGTTATTATTTTAGAATGGTAACAACAAATTAAGAAGAAGTGGAAGAAGAAGGAACTTGGAAAAGGGTGGTGAAATCATTACCTCTTCTTCGGTTTCTTCCATTTGATTTGATCAAAAGGGATCCTTAGGTTGGCTTTCTGATCAAACTAAGGCCTATAGGTTGTAGTAAGGGAAGTTGGGAGAGTATTTGGGCTGAGTTTGGCCGAACCAAAAGGCTTTTAAGGTGTGAAGAAAAGAGAAGTAGGAGTGCCCTTTTATAAGAGGGGTGAGGGGCACCTTTAGAAAAGATAGAAATATTAGTTTATAATAAATTCTTTATTCGGTTTCTAATGGCTTAAAAGTTTATTATTTAAATGTTAAGGTAGGGATGGGTCTAAAACAACTCAACCAATGGAATTTAGACAGGTTTGGGTACTTATATTAACCTTATCTTTAAGTAATAGCTCTAAGTTAATTAGTTTCACTTTTACAATGTCTCTTTGTATTTTTATATAATATGGTTAATAAACTTACTATATACATCCAAGAGACCCCCAAGTGGTCCATTAATGATGAAACTATCATGATATAAGTCTCTTGGCCGAACCTTAGATTTTTAGAAATTTAATATCAATTAATAATATAATATTTGTTTTAAGAACTCTTTTATGTCAATTTTGACACTATTCAATAGTTGATTTTTTTGAAACTCATAACAGATTGATTACTTAGAAAAAAGTAAATTAAATCAATCCTAATATATCATATTATCCTCGAAAATTAGTTTAATTCATTAAAAGTTTCATATTTTATTTATTTGGGTATTTATAATATCAATTATTTAAATTGTTTACTATTATAGTAATTAATTCATCATCATTGTGTCACAAATAAATTAAATTATTTAATGTCTAAAAATTATAAATAAAATATCACTATGTAGGAAAGATTTTTATCTTTCTAATGAATATTTATAATCTAAAATCCAACATATATAATCCTATGTAAAAATTGTTTTTCTAAAAGATATATGCTTGTGTCATTTTTGTATTCATTTTAACTTAATTAAAATAAAGTGTCCCTATCACCTACATGTGGCACCATGGGGTCCCCAAATCGACCCAAAGATGCCTATGGTCGAACATGTATCAACCAATAAGTCTAGGACACGTTTTAGGGTAATTTAATATTATTATAATATTATTGTTTAACCCTTATTTACCGGATTTACCCTTAACCATGATAAATAAAATATTTACCGCAGTAATTATTCAAAATGTCTAAAAATAAATGTTACCTATTTACACAATTTTAACATCATGATTCCAAATATGGAATCCATTTTTCTAAATTCAAAACACAGAAGTGGAAGAAATTAATTTAAAATTAATTCCCGCTGTCAAAACAAAAAGCGTGTTTTTAAGAGATAATAACTATCAAAAGATTGACACTTGTTTATGTTCGGTTTAATTGTAAAATTATGTTCAATGACCAAAATTATATTAAATGGTAAAAATATATTCTAAATATACTTTAAAACCACTCAAATTCATAATTTATCACTATTAATTATTTTGATTAAAAAAGTTGTTTTTAATTAAAATTTAGAAATTTTCACTATTCATCAAAATATTAAAGTTATCCGAAAAGTACCAAAATTTCTCCGTAGGCTAAATTCGATATTCCAAATACAAAAATGAAGTCCATTTTGAAATATAAAATATATATAATTTCAAAAAGTAGGTATTACTATTCATAACGGCTAGTTTGATTGGTTGTGGTGTGTGTTAGAACTCGAAGTTGCGTACAACACACGCTACTGTATTATTCAAAGGAAAGCATACCGTGGAAGCCTGGGATGTTTCATTTTAAATTTTTTTTTGATGTCCCCATTTAGTCAAAAAGTTTAAAATATTTTATTTAAAAAGGGTTCACCATTAAAAGTTGGTAAAAGTGCAATACTGAAAATGAATTTGTTCTTATATTATGTCTCAGAAACTCATAATATGGATTATAAAATTATAAGGATTATATAAAGTTTAAAATTTAGTTAATACTATTCATAACCTCTTTTGAAAGACTTGTTTGGTATGTCATGGTGTAATTGAACTCGGTGTTGCGTGTAGTGCAAGTTATTGAATTATTTTGAAGAAATAACACACTATGAATTCTTGGGGTGTTACAATATAGTACAAGATAATATTGGTGTAGTGTACAATAGAATACATCAAAGAAATTAAAAATAATATATCTCATAAAATCTCGGGGTGTTACAATAATTGTAATTAATTTTAATTATTTTCACTAATATTTTTGGTCAAAAACATTGTTGGTCATATTAGAAATTATGAATTTTTATGATTCCAAATATATAGTCTATTTTTATAAATTAAAATCACCTAAATGGGAGAGATTAATTTAAAGTCCATCCCATAGGTGGAACGATAATGCAGGTTTTTGAAGTAAAGATGTCTGAAAGTTTCCAATTATTTTATAATCAATTTCAAAGTGAGATTGACTCTAAAGAAAATAAATTTTATCTATTGATAAAAATATTATCTAATTAAAAATTAAAACCGATTAAAATTAAAATTTATTCCTATAAATAAATTATATTATAAATATTTTTTTTAAAAAAACATCCGAACTCTTATCTATTTATTATAAAATGAAATATTTCAGAAAAATATCAAGAAATAAATATAACCAAATTATTATGTATTTAATATAAAATTTGAAGTTTATTCTGACATATTAAGTCAATTAATGTTTCAAAATTCATATTTAAATTGGGTTCTCCGTTAAAAGGATATGAAATTACTTTTATAAAATTATATGTTTTCATTTGTAAAATAGAGTTTGTTCTTATCTTATGCATATCAAATCCAATGGATGAACATGAAAAATATTTCATTGAATAAATAATATATATATATATATATATTACAATTATATCACTCACTAATAGTAATTAATTTAATCTATTATCTTAAAACAACTTCTTTGTGCATAAAAATACTTCTCTATAAAAATATTCACTTTCTATTCAATTTCTTCTTATATCCATTTTTATTTAATTTGTAGCCAATTAATTCATTATATATTTTTTTATTCATATTTTTTAAAATTTAGTTATTAATATTCATAAATACTAATTTAATGGTTATTTCATATCTCATTATATTTTAACACAACCCATTAAAACAATTTTCTCTTGCATGTAACGCACGCTAACTCGGTGTTCCATGCACTAAAATATATATAATCTATTTTAAATAGTAAATATATTATAATTTATCTAGTTATTATATTAACTTATGCACTTGGTGTCACATGACAAATATGTTATTGAATACAATGTTCTTACTTTAGATTTTCGGGACGTCACATTCTACCCAAATTATTTAAATTTTGTCCTCATAATTTAATCTCGGTCATGGTGATATATTTCTTGATACTCACTATGATTGAAATCACACATCATGAGAAGTGTTAATAAGTCATACTCTATCAAAGAGAGAATGAGAAGTACAAATTTCACATGGATTATCATGTAACTAGGCCTCTAAGTAGGATAACATCAGTGGAAAGAAGGGTTACATACTTGGAGGAAAAGAATAATTATTTATAAGAAGTGAATGATGTTTTTAATAAAAAAAGTATATTATCAGTATATATTTTAGGTACAGGAATCAATAAATCTTTATGATTTAATAATACTATAAATTCAACATAAATTAAGTTATTATGACAAATTTTTTGTTTAAAGATACTTTTCCAAATGTTAAGGAATTATTTTATTTCTTAAGAATATTAGAAAATATACTTAATTAATACATTTATATTTTATGTGATCAACACTAACTTTTTTTTGTTCATAAATCAAATTATACTTCATTTAAAAATTAATATTGATGTATGATGCACAAAAATATACTTATAAAAGATATTAAGGCCTATAAAAGAGTGAAAAGTATGACTATTTTTCATTCATTATCTTCCCAAACCAATATGGTTAAACAATTAATTTCTAATCCAAATAAGTGACAGTATTGGTCAATAATTAATATTTATTTGTTAATTTTTTTAACTAAAATCAATGAAAAATAAATGAGGACATTGTGTATGTTAGTGGCTGTCATGAAACCCTTCTCATTCTTCGGTCATGGGTTCATGACTCGCGGCCCTGCAGGATTCGATTGGTTGTCACTTGGATTACAAGTAGTCCTTTTATAAAACCAAAATAATATAATTTCCAAACATATATATTATATAAATCCATGAAATAAGGTTAATCACTAAATATCCCTTTAACTAATGTTTTAAGAACAAACTCAAAACATAAATGCATCATCCAATTATTTCTACATAGGCCTTTCCTTAGTCCAGGGTTTATCAATAATACCTTTCATATGATTTCTATTCCATGACACCTTATCTTTATTATAAAACACCTTTTGTTTAACATAGGTTATTCACTGTCAACATACTTCATAATGATTTGAAAAGAAAATATGAATTATCCTGAGAATTTACCTAGAGATTTTCCAACATAGTGTGTAATAAGGCTCGTTTTCATGTACCAATTTAACCCAAGTTAGGCCCGAAACACTTTTCCAGATTTGCTACTCCTAGTTACATCTGTTCCAGAACCACGTCCACATATAATATCCAGATAGGGTTTTATTTCTAGAAATACCCACATAATCTCTACTTTTCCAAATTTATAGGGTGATCTTCTATACTTATAATCAATTTCTACATTTAGATTATGTTCTCTGACCTATGTTTTCTAAATATAGTTCCCAAGTTTTATACTAAACTTCCTTTGATACCAACTGTAGCACCCTGAAACTAGAAGTCTAGAACCGGTGTCTAATACAAATTTCATTAGAAAGGTTACAATAAATCAATCCATGAAGGACTGATCCATTTAGTAGTCTTCGTAAACCAAATACATAAATGATTCTTTTATTACAAAATAATACACTAATTACTACATAATTTTTTTCTTCTTTATAATTAAATAACATCCATGATAACTCTAATACATCTAGTAAATCATTTCATTTCTTTCATAGTACACTTCATGTATTCCTAGAGAATGTTATAGAATAACGGTGAGCTCAAATACTTATTAAGGGAAAAATATAGCGGAAGATATAATGAATCAATGAGAATAATAATTATAACATGGTGATTAACTAAACTCACATGCCATATAACCAATAAACTAATAAGTAAGTACATAAACAATATGGATAGGTAATAAATGGGAACACATTCCTTTCAAATAACTATATATGGAAAAATAAATGTGGACAATTGTGACACTGAAACACATGTCAATTTATCAATGAACTGAAAATTAAATGAATATAATGATATGTGGATGCAAAAGATCATGGTTGAATAATAACTGAAATATATATGAAGGGAATTATTAATTATTTGGTGTCATGTATTAGACATATGAGAGGCTATACAATAAATAACCACCCTCCAGATAGTTTAAAACTATGAATAGAGAATCATTTAATTAGCTCAACATTTTTTCACTGTAGAACCTATCAATGAATCAAGGAGCTATATAATGTTTGGGCTCCACTCATCATTTCATGGACAAAGAATTATTTATGTCGATTAATATATTTAATTAATATAAAATATTCCTTATCAAATATCAATATGGAATAAATAATTCACAATTATCAATATCTCCCCAAATAATAAAATAACTATTAAAGTAGAACCCATATGTAAAATGTTATACCTTTCAGGAAATAGTAATATTCATGATAAATGAAATAGATAATTTAAGATAAACTTAGTGATCAATTATCATAGGATATTGAATATTTCAAGGGGACTAACAAATGAATCAACGTAGTGAATATGAATACTATACGTGGTCAAATAAATAAAAAAATCCATAATAAGAATAAGGATGGTATCAATACAACACATTTCAAGTGGAATAAAAATAATTGGTTATTGTTTTTTATGAATACAAATATTGTAAAATGATATTTTAGGAATATTATTGCAGAAAATATCCTTTTATTATGAAAAACCATTTGAAAAAACATTTATTTTAAAATCAATTAAGAAAAATTATTCTTTAAAAATTATTCTTTTAGAAATGAAAATAAAGCTTCAATTAAATTATGGGGAGAAAATTTGTACTTGTCATATGAAGTAAAGAAATATTCCTTTTCCATGGTAAAAAGGTTTGAAAAATAACATGTCAGGGATGTGGCCAGAAGATTCCTTTGAAAACATAGGTAAAAGACAAAAAGGGTAATATTTTCTTTACCATATTATTTTAAAAACATGCTTGAAATCATTTTAATAAAATATGTTTTTTAGAATAAAAAAAGTTATCTGAATAAAGAGAAAATGATATCAAGTTTTCCTAAAAACATTTTATAAATAAATTTGAGTACCTATTAGTGGAAAATGATATTAATACTTTAAAATGTTAATGAATAACTACACTAGAGAAAATGAAAGGTTTTATTGAAAAATGGTTATATAATTTCCTCAAATAGAAATACCATTTAATTATTATTAATGTTATTTTTATAGAAAAATAATCTTTAAACATTCCAAAGTGTCCCATTCAGCCTTGAAACAGTTTATATCATAATCATCATGAAGGAATAACATTAAATTAATGTTTAATATACCATGAAGATAAAATGATTAATGATATAATATAACAAAAGTGTAATTATATACACCACACAAAAGATTTAAGTGGTGAACAATACATTTATCTCATTGATATAAAAAGTTATATAAAAATATCTTACCTTCAGTTTCCCATTGGGTGAATGTCCTTGAACATCTTGTATAATAAACATCTGTTAATTTTATACATTATAGAGGAACATTTTATTTTTTGTTGTTAAATCTATTTCACTTTTTACTATATTGTATAAAAATACTTAAACAATTATGTTTGTGTTCGTGTTTTGACCAAATTAAGTTTATGTGTCAAAAACATCTTTGGTAGGTCAACTATGGTCAAAGGGTTCATTACATAACATTTAAAAAACAAATCCTGATATATTTATCATATTTATACATCAATTATTCTTTTATGATCAATCATTTAATATGGTTATGATAAATCAATCAATGTTATGATCATGGAGATGGTATGTCGTATATATACATGAGTAAAGTTCTCATTTTTCAATGATTATTATATAAAGAAGGTAAGTAACACCATATCATTCTATAATGATAATTATATCATAAATACCATAATATTTAATCATATATACATATATTTATAATTATTTTGATTAAAAAGTAATAACATCATATTGAGGATACAGTAGTCCACACATCCAAAAACAGTATTATTATTTTTTAAGTGTGCAGAAAAGTCATAAAAATGATCTATATCTATAATGCTTATTTATAGAAAGTTAATTATGTAATTAATATAACATAGTGGTTATTTATATACCGTATTATTAATTATAATCATCCTTTATAAAATTAATTTATCATTTTAATGAATCACATCACTTTGAGGGGCGGTAGTCCACACTTCCTCAAACTTTGTAACTGTATTAACGCAAAAATTGAAATTATTAAAGGTATGTGTTAAAAAATGATTAAAGAATTATAAATACATAATTTATATCATATATAGACATTTTTTATTCATAATGTCCACCATGAGACGTGGTAAGGGGAAAATAAACAATCATCGTTTCATGGGGTATTTATTCACCATACATAGAGACAATATATTTGTTACCCATTAGATGGAAGTGTGTTTAATAGTATCTAGAAACCTTATCATAACAACATCATAGTTTATTTAAATTATATTTTTTATAAAATAATATAATTAAATGAAAATAGAGGATTAATAATGTAAAAAAATTGAAAATTTTGAGAGAATGTGTTGCATCTTAACCAGGTAACTACTTTTGGTTTATACCAAAAGGATTCCATTGAAGGATTTCTGACAAAAGGGAGGCTTCAAGGTCAAGGGTAGGGATTTTGGGAAGATATATGGGAATTTATTAGATGAAACTAAGTGGTTTGAGAGGTTTGAGTAATGGGTAGATGTGGTGGCCTTTTATTAGGAAGGAAATGGACTCACTTGGAATTTTGGGAAGTATATTAGGTGTACAAATGTTCTTATAAAAAAAGTCATACCAAATAAAATAAAATCAATAATTGAAGTTTCATATCCTAGGAATGAAAACCCAATATGTTTTGGATATATTTATAGGTAACTTGGTACCCTAAGTTAATGTTTTAGTTCTTTATTAATCTTATCTTTTTCTTAATAATTGTAATTAATTTTAATTATTTTAACAAATATTTTTGGTAAAAAGATTATTTTTCCTTACTAGAAATTATAAATTATGAAGATTCAAAATATTTCATCCAATTTTCAAAATAAAAATTTCATATGTGATAGAAACTAATTTAAATTCATCCCGCAGGCGGGACGACAATGCGGGTTTTTAAAGTAAAAATATCTGAAAGATTTCTTTGTTCTAATAATCAATTTCAATGTGAAATTAAATCTAATGAAATTAATTTTATTAATTGATAAGAATATTATAATATTGAACTTTTAATCCAATTAAAATTATAATCTAACCTTTAAAATAATTTATATTAAAAATAGTTTTGAACTAAAATTCAATATTTTTAACTATTCATTACAAAATGAAATGTTTTAGAAAAATATCCAAAGTAAATACTAAACTAATTACTATGTTTTTCATTCAAAGTTGAATTTTATTTTTAAATATTAAATAAATTAAAGAGTTATAAGGTATATTAATATTGGGAACTCCATTAAAAGGAGGTAAATTTTTCTTTATTAAAATGTCTATTTTCTATGTAAAATATAGTTTATTCTTATCTTATGAATACCAAATCAAATGGATGAATATCCAAACTATTTTATTTAATTCATCATATATATGTATATATATATATATATATTTTATAGTAATATTACTCACTAATATTAATTAATTTAATAAATTAGCATAAAACAAATTTTGAGCATAAAAATTGTTTTCTATAAACATATTTACATTATATTAAATTTCTTCTAATATCAAATTAATTTTAATCCAATTAAATAAATATATATTTTTATAAACACTAATTTTCATAAGATAGTTATTACTTATTAAAAACTACTAATTTTACAGGTTGTTCCTATCTCGATATATTTTAGTAATATATTATTGATCGATAAAAATTAGTCTTGCTTATAATGCAAGCCATTGAAGTGGGTCTCTCATGTGTGAAATGTACTATAAATCGGTGTTTCATGAATTGAAATATATATATTATATTTTCAATAGTAAATTTATTATAAAGTATCCTAAAATTATATTACCTTACACACTTGGTGTCACGTGTAATACATGATAACGAATATAAGTTTCTTACTTTACATTTTTGAGGCATCACATTTATGTGTTTTTGACTTCTTAAACTGTTCCCCTATAGATTTTTTCTGGTATTAATACTAACAATTTTCTCTTTCTATTGTTTTTTTTGTGGAATTTTTTTTTCTGACCTTCATATTGTATGATGAAAGGTTATACTCACCAACCCACGGGGATCAGTAACTCCCTTTAGGATACGGATGGAATGGATTAGTTATTAGGTTAACAGGGTATCCGGGATGGTTTTTGATAGTTATAAAATTTCTATTTTTGAGGTTATATCCCAAAAATCACTAAAAAAATAGAAATCAAATCACATATCATCCAGTGTAATCAAATCCCCAAACTACCATAATTTTCTATAACGCTTCATCCCTGTATGATCATAATATCAAAATGATAGAAAATTTGTAAAATCATGAAAATAAATTCCCTTTACCCTTAAATTTCTATTGAAAAATTATTCATCTTTTATTAATACAACACAACCATATCCTATAGCTAAACATGTGTGAACCCCACCCACATGATATATAATAAATAGAAATAAGGGATTCCTAGCCCCAAATAAGCATTTTCAATTCGTTGTGCACCACAGGGTGAAGAAGAATGACCCTCAAACCATAATTACACCATGAGAAACCATGGATCAACCTACATCACACGCAAATAAGATAAAAATTCATCCCAAATCAAACCAAACATGATAAAGACATCATTGTAGTGAATCCCCAGTTGAAGAATGGAAAAAATAAGGGGATGAGGTAGAATCACTCACTGATGATCGCCAACAAATAACAACTAGAACAAATGCATCTAGGAATAGGAGGAGAGGGATAGAAATCCTCCTCATGGTGCATAGGGATCTGCCAAAATCATATAGAAGGAATTATATCCAAATTAATAAGATCATTCCAATAAATAGAACTTAAAACACGAAATCCCTCCAGCTTCAAATTGTGTAAATTTTACACGATATGTAATCCTCGGGCTTTCTAATATTTCCACCATTCAATAAAAAATGAATCACCTAACATTAATTTTTACACAAAATAAATTCCACTTAAATTATGTGTAATACATATCATGTATTACCCTTTATCTACGTACAATCCATAAACCATCAAGCTATAGAAGCCATGAACCACCATTACATGTCGTGTAGAAAATACACAACATGTAGTTCCTTCAGAAGATCTTTTATAAATCAAGGCTCCACCAAAAACTCTTGGAACCTCCCCAAGCCTCCTCAAAAGAGCCTATATCACCCAAAATTAGAAAATTAATGGGCCAGGAAGGAATGGGCCATTATAGTTACTTATATTTATACCCACCAATTCATAAAATAGGTTATATAAAAATCACATTTAAATAATAATATTGTTATAATATTTTATAATTGATTGAACCTATGTGTTGAGTGTTAATAAATATATCTAGCTTATTATTCTTATAAACTAATATTATAGTGTGTCACATCTAACCATTTCGTGTGAATTACTATATCCCCCATTAATCAAGGTAATTCACAATCGACTGAGTGTGTACTAATATTCATGCCCTGAATGTACATTTTTAGTAACTATGGATGATGTTTCAATTTTTTATTTTTTTTTGTTGAACATAGAGAATGAAATCCATGGGGTTCATATGGATATCCCATGTATATGAGGGGTTACATGTCATTTTAGAGGGACTTGTGATTGGAAAGGACATATCATTCATAGGTAAGATCCTATATAGGTCATCCATAATAGGAAAAATGCAATAGGGGAACCATGAAACAAGATCCATTATAGTGGTATTGTGAGAGGCTGTGATAATGAGACCACATGATATAGGAATCATAATACCATGTAAGGGAATCATCATGTGATCATGTGATTAATCTTCCTCTCATACATGACTGCAAATTACATCATGTAGACCAGATCATGTGGACTTGTTCTCATGGGCATGGATCAGATAGTCAATTTATAGGGGAACGTTCTTTCTCCAGATTTTTTACCCTTTTTTATAATCTACTTTTACCTATGTAATTTTTTGTTGTTTCCAAATCTAGAATCTCAACCCACCTCTTTCATATTCTAATCTTTCAAATTCCCTCCCTTTATCCATCTATAAGAAAGATTTCTCAACCTCGCTCCATGTATCTATCCCTTCTTTCTATAAATGGAAACTATGTATTTATAGGAAAACCCTAGTGATGTGGCAATGGTAATATATTGGACATAATTTGGCCTCATATAGTTCCATATATATTTCATGTAAAAGTGTTGACTGATATGTCCATGTAGGTTAACTCTCAACAATCCAAAAAACCAAAATCATATCTCACATCCGCATGAAACTTTTGAATAAGATTGTGGCCTTTCATGGTCATGTGATGGGTCTACCTCAGGGCCATGAATTTTATTTTATTTCATGTGGTTAGTTTTTTTATCTACAAATGTCATATCACATGAATACATGGTGTCCCTGGATTCGATATGCATGAGATGGAGGTTCCCACATGGTCATGTGATAGTTCTGTCAAACCAATCATCTCTTATCATCATGATTGATCCATTCATTGATAATTTTGAATAATTTTGAGCTACCTTTAATCTAATCTCTTTCTTTTTAAAAGTCACTTTTGAAAAAATTAATCACCAAACATTGAATGTTAAATAGGTATCTATAATTTAAGTCTTGTAAAAAAGAATATTATTTTTTACATTAAGAAAGAATGGAATTATATTTTGGGTAATTGTTCCTTCTTCTAAATAGATAAATAATGATTTGTTATTTTTATAATTTAAATAATTTCTTGAATTGTATAACATATTTATGATGTTATAAGATATAAAAAATACACAAAAAAATACATATTTTTTAGTTTACTTACTTGATGTACTATAATTGAATAAAAAATTATAATGAATCAATTATCAGTATCCCATGATCAAAGTACACAGTGAATATGAACTAAATATCCCCCTTATTTTTGGTATAGATGGAAATATAAGCTCAAGGGGATCAAATCTATCAAATTTTATTATCATTAGTCAATTAGATCTCATAGTGACATTATCCATGTATGTTGAATACCAATAATGTAATTTATACAGTAAATAACAATTTATAATAAATACTTCAGAAGGATTAATATTCTTTATACAATATTTCAATATTGGTGTCCTTCTTTCCATCAAATTCATCTACTGACACAAAAGGGGGTGATCAAAATAGGATTATCTGGGAAGATGCATAGTCAAATATAACATACATATGAAAAATAATGGAGTAAGAAACATTTATAAGACATAAAGAATGACCAGTGTATCATTCAATAGTTTCTTAACAATAGTTTTATTAATCTTTTTATTATAATGGCATCCCAAATTTAAAATAATTGAATCAAATATTCCCTCAAATTATGTGAAAATAAATTCCTAATGCTAATGGGAATCAACTCATTCAATAAAATATAGTAGTCATGGGATTTTAGATATTTCATTTTCCTATATAGATTATTCACCAATTTCAAAATATTACTTGATTAACCATATAGAACTTTTAAACTTTCTAATATAAAGATAAAAACAATTCTGTGCTTTTTTCATAAAAAAAAAAAGAAAATTCAGCTTTCCCCTGAATATGGATAATTAAATCAGGATGAATTCTTAGTTTTATACCTTAATCCATTAAATCTTGACATGAGAACAAAAAATCATTTATTTTTTCAATTTTCATTTAGAATAGTTTTGACTAACATTTCACAAAAGTTTTTATTGATATGCATTATGTCCAGGTAGTTACATAATAAATTCGATGACCGTTATTATTACTCAACGAATATACTTTTCATTATCAAATTTCTATTAAAATTTGGATGAACAGTTTTTTTTATATTTCTATAATTTTATTGCATATTTTGAAGAAAATAATTAAAATAATAATTTTCTGTTAGGATAACATCTCTTCAAATTCATTGAGGTGATCTGTATTTCTCTATATAATTATCAATGATTCTCTGATTTTTACTATATTGATGATTCATCTATAAGAATATTTGATGTTTTTATGATGTTTTAAGTTTGATGAAAATTAAATATAATGGTATAATTATTTTTCAATCAAATTATGCAAGATAATTTTATAATGACTTGTATATTCTCGATTTTATTTTTATAAATTATTTAGGAAAATTCTGAGACCAAGCCTTGAGACTACATGTGATTTCAAGGCCCGGGGTGTCCATAATGTTTTTAAAAAATGTTATGTTTTTAATAAAATGTACACATGACTTTTTGGAAAAAATTAAATAACTCTTATATAACAACATGGATAAGAAATCTGAGGGAACCGTTGATCTCAAGTAGTGTAATTACCCTTGAAACAACCTAACTTTGGTCAATGTAATTCATATGTTGAAAAGGTCACCAGGGGCGTAATCATAAATAAAATAATTAAATAAAAAAAAAATTCGAAATCCTAATAACTCTTAAATGGTAACTGTGATTGAAAATTTGAGACCACAATTGAGTTTCTAAGAGGATTTCCTAACATCATCCGGCATAGGTCCGTTGCAAAAGTTATTTTTTGGATGTGAAGGTCATTAAAATATTTAATAAATATATTTTATTTAGACGTTATGTGTTGAAGCAGTGATAGTTTCACTTTTTAATAATCCATATAGGAGGAATTGAGGGTTGTCATCATAACCATAGAATTCCATTGAGGCAAAGAAAAGGAAGTTATCTCCTGATGATGAACATTGGAAGATCAGGGATCAATGAAGACACATACCTCTTTTCTTCATCAATGACTGATCCAATCATCAAGGAATGGTGTCTATCTCTTTGTTATTTCGTTTCTACTTCTTAGTATCAAATTAATCATTTGGACCAAACCATGAACAAGTTGATCTGCAATTCAATCTTTCTTGTGGGGTGGATAATTATTGCGGGTTCAAAGGGAATAGAACTTGGTAATTATTCTACTCTTGGTTTCTTCATGATCCTGCTAACATGAATAGATCAAGGCCAAAGGAACAAGTCCAAAATCTGTTCTTTGGGTGTTCATGTGCTTAATCTCTCTGCCCTAAATCTATAGTGTTCTTCATGTGTACTTTTCCCTTTTAACCCTTACATGAATGAGAAACTGTTGTGCCCACGATCTATGTCACAACAATCCAAGACCGAAGGTTTTGATTCTTGATCGTATTGAAGAGCCGAGAAGAGAGAGAAATAGTTAGGTGGTATTCTATGTAGAAGTGTGTGATGAACGACGATCTGTATGTAGGGTGGCCAGTAGTGAGGGAAGTTCATGGCCCAATGGGTGGCCAGGTTCCGGCAGGGCATATAGCTGCGGTCCAGTGAGAATCCACCAGAGGAGGAGCCTGCGGTGGTGCATGTTGTAGGCATTGTACATTATATGTTATAAGAGTCCATGGTAGAGGTTGTCGAGGGACGTGGCTCTAAGGCCATGGTGAAGGACCCCGTGGCAGAAAGGTTGTGGGTTAGGGGTCAGGATGTGGTGTCTTCCGCATTGAGAATAGAAAACATGTTTACTAGGAGTTCACAACCCAAATGCGGTGGGAACGTCTAGGAGAATAGGGCCGATCTGGCAGCCCCATGGGCTAGAACGCACAACCCAGTGGGCGGCGGTCTAGTGGACCATCAGGCTAGCCTAGACTAACCAGGTTAGATCAATTCAGGTGAACTGGACTGGATCTGGTCGGTTGGACCTGGTAGGATCCATCCAAGACTCTTTTTACTTAATTAGTCATATCATTCAAATTGTGTGTCTATTTAATAAGCTACTTGCGGAATTGGGACCCATATGATGTGGTGGTATTTTTAATATACTCTTAGTGAGTTTTTATGGAAGTTTGTTTACAGCCTAATGGATTGAGGAGTAGGTTATCTCATAATAATCATGCTACAAGCAGAATCCTATAACTGGATATGACTATGTGACTTTGGTACTTCATGAAACATCGATGCTCTATGATCCATCGATGCTTCATGCCCCATCAATTCTCCATGTTCTGTCAAACCTCTGTGTGTCATCAATGCTCCATGCACTGGTGATGTCCTAGACACCATCACCACTCTGAGCGCCACAACGCTATTTGTGCCATAGACGCTCTGTTTTCCACTGATGTTCCTTATTCCATCGACGCTCCTTACATCATTGATGGTTCATTCACAACTTACACATCTAGATCCATAGATACTGGGTGATTTTTGGACTATAACTTTAAATTATTCTCTATATTCTTTGATCTTTTAACTATGTTATTAGACCGTATTGATTGTACTTCATGTGTTTCCTTTGTGGGGTACTCTATTTTTTTCCTTTGTGGTGCACTAAATGTATTTTCTTTGTGGTTTACTTTGTGTAATTATTAGTGGTGACCCTCAGTGGTTTTGGGGTCCCTAATGAGTATTGTTTTACTCACCCCTGCTGAGCTATGCCCTCACATGTAGTGTCTTGTGCAGATGATCAAGGCTTTAATGGAGTCCTTTGTAGACTAGGGACAAGTGGTTCATAGAGAGAGGCCCAATATAGGTGGTTTGAATCAGTGACTTTAGATAGATGTTTCTATACCCACACTTTAGGTATTGTTTTTGAAGAATGAGATTTTGGAGCTTGTACATTACCTTTTGGTTGGGATTGTATTCTAGCCCTATTTACTTTTTAGTTTTTTTATTTAGGTACTCTTTTGTTTGTATCTTAGATTTATGAATTCTGGTTTACTTATTGTCTTCAGTTCATTATTTTTGGGATAGGAAATGTGTGTGTACAGCTACATAGGAAAATGCCTCTCATTTGTGGGATATACCTGCTCAGTGCTAGTTGCAAGCCCCTAGCCAATTAACGGCAGGCTTGGGGTAGGCATGGCATGGGCCCTGGGGGATGGGTCATAAATGATTGGTATCAGAGGTGGTAGGTTCTAATTAATAGACAAAGAGTCTGTGATATTGGTTTGAGAAATAGTGTCGAGTGTTTAGAGTTTTTTTAGGATAGGGAATCCAGTTTTTGTGCGGTGGCTAACATATCCATACACCCAGACTCTAAATTATTCTTTGATACTATGTACATAAAAACACTTGTTTGCAATGAAAATAATGGGACATGCATCATATAGGATTTATTGTGTTCTTATGTCCTTCTTGAGTCAGTGTCATCTCACCAGGTATACTTTATTGACTTTGGTACATCGTGATCTATTTCAGGGTTCCTCTATGCAAGGATCCATCCAAGATTATTATGCGTTATAAGAAGGATGAAATTTCTAGCAATAAGGTGCTGATATAGGGACCAGTACCATAGATAGCACCCACGAGTGGTGTGCTAGTGATACCACCTCTCAAATAGCAGTATTTATTAACTACACTGCCGGTAGAGGAAGTAGGCAGGATGAGTACATTTCCATGAGTTTTGAGGGCAGTGACCTCCCATGTTCAGGGGTGATCCAGAACCACGGGAAGCTTAGGATTGGTTGGAGGTGGTTACGTGTCTTCTTCGTAGTGAGGATTCCTTTCGACCGCAGATGGAATTCATATCTGTGAGTCTTCAACATATATCAGCGGGGAGATGGTGGTTCTTAGTGATCTATACACATGAGGAGATGAACCAATCATAGACAGACTTTGAGAATCTCATCACGGAGGACTTCTTCCCAAAGATGTTTCACTATGTACATATACAGTATTTACTGCATCTGAAGTAAGACATCCAAACAGTAGTGGTGTACTCTGAGGGTTTTATGGATCATTCTCACCACTCCACGAACATGGTGTGGGACCCATTCTTCAGGTCCTCAACCATCAATAATGGGTTATGCTAGGAGATCAGGGTATCCATGATATCCCATAGCATTATGACATATGTTGGGGTAATAGAGAGAGATCTACTAGTAGAGAGCATTCTGGTGGAGCAGACACCAGGTGTGGGAGCTATAACCGAGTGTCATGTAGTTGAGTCTTCAACAGCTAGTAGACAATAGTAGACACAGGGATTGAAGTGGATCAGACAGTTCCAAGGATGAACCTATGATAAGAGGTTAGCGGTGCAAGGATCCTAGGGTAGATAAATTCCATTTAAGGATAGGCTATTCTACTTATGTGGTGGTCAAGGACACTTGGCTCGGGATTTTCCAACATGTCATACGGATGATCAACAGATGGTCGAGGGACCGCCAGGGTATAGGTGAAGGTAGGAACAGGTTGGTCCTCTATCTTGTAGATGTGGCAGAGGAGTTGGACGAGTAGCAGGAGTTGGGTAGAGGTTCAAGGTACTACCACCACCACCCCTAGATGGTCCACCACAGGTTCAGGGATCTGTTGGATGGGGACGAGGCCAGCTTGAGGGGATCAAGACATACAACCCCAATGCTCTAGACATGATTAGAGGTAAGATATGTGTATTTTCCCCTATAGATCTAGTTTTTATTGACAAAGGTTCTAGTCACTCTTTTCTCTCCACAACCATTTTTCAAGACATAGAGATTCCAATGGAACCATTGACTCAATCCCTATGCTTATAGGCTCCTACGGGAAGAGATTTGATGATCATGCACTACTTCTGACATTTTTCCCTTAATCATGGGGAGAGAGCATCATTTAGGATCTATTGGTCTCATTGTTGAGGTCTTATTATGTAATCCTTTGTATGGACTAGTTATCCATGGTATATGCCCATATTGACTATTTTGGGTCCATAGTGCAGTATATCCATGAAGATAGGACCAGGTTTTCCATTATTGGTGTAAAGGAAACCCATGCTGTGTAAGATGGACTTTCGCATTGAAGGGTGAAAAAAATCATGCACCAGTTGACTAACATGACCCTCAGTGCAGTGGATGAGACGAGTCCTCAGTTTCATGTCGTGGTGGATGAGTATGAGGATGTGTTTCCAAATGATTTTCCAGGATTACCTCTTCATAGGGTGGTGGATTTCTTAATTGATCGTTACCTTGGGATGGCACTGATATCTACAACTGTGTATCGGATGGCTCCCATAGAGATTCATGAGTAAAGGGAAACAACTAGAGGACTTGTAGAGAAACGGTTTCTTGGGACCCAGTGTTTCACCCTGGATAGCCCTTGTGTTATTTTCCGAGAATGAATATAGAAGCCTGAGGTTTTGTGTGGACTTCTAGAACCTGAACCAAATGACTAAAAATAACAAGTATCTACTACTGAGGAATGAAGGCTTCGCCGATCAGCTTAAGGGAGTGAGGTGGCTCTCAAAGATAAAACTCAGATCTTGATATCATAACCTTCTTGTGTGGGATTATGACATCCTGGATTCCTCTTTTGGGTGTCGGAATTACCACAATGAGTAATAAATGATGTCGTTTATCATAATTAAGTACCCAGAAGTATTCATGGGACTCATGAATATAATCTTTGATCCTTACATAGTCTGGTTCATCTCGGTCTTCATTGATGACATCCGAGTGTACTCGGTATCTGAGGAGGAGCACATGATAGAAATGAGGATGGTCCTAGATACACTATGAGAGAACCATTAATGGGAACCTCTCAAAGTGTCAGTTCTATAATTTAGAGTTCTAATTTCTAGAAAATATAATTCCAGAGGCTGGAGATACAGTAGATCCTGTGAAGATTAAAGTTGTGTTTGCTTTGGAGTCACCCAAGAGTGTTACCGAGGTACAATATTTCATGGGTTTGGTCAGATGTTATCAAAGTTTGGTTTTTGAATTTTCTAGGGTATTTTCACCCTTTATGGCCTTGACGTGGAAGGGGAGACGTCTTGTATAGAAATAAAAATGTCAGAAGTTCTTTTATAATAGGAGGAATAAGATGACAAGAACTTCCATCTTGAGATTACTAGAGGGGGGTGTTGAGTACACGGTGTTTTGTGATGCATCAGGGATCAGGCTTGTTTGTTTCCATATCAAGGGAAAAGAAGTTATTGCTTATTTTTCACCCCATTTGAGGCAGTATGAGCATAACTACACAACCCATGATCTGGAGATGGTAGCAGTAGTCTCTGTATTTAATATGTGGAGACACTACTTGATGGGTGATAATTTTACCATCTACTCTTACCACAAGTTTCTCAAGTATATCTTTTCTCAAAATGATTTGAACATGATATAGATTATTTTTCTAGAGTTCCTTTAGGACTATGACATAGAGATAGCCTATACTCCTAGGAAGGGGAATGTGGTGGAAAATGATCTCATCCAAAGATCAAGTTCACAACTATTGAATGAGGAATCAGAGTAGTTAACCTCATTATAGATATCCTTTTTGAATAGTTAAACGCACGGCTGATTGTCGTCTATCGACCGGTCAAGGTTCCGGTGCTCTACTAATGTGTATAGCAGCACTCAGGTCGAATCCTCGGCGATGATACTTTGTAATAGTCATTTGTTTTTAGTTGATTGTATTTTGATTGGGGGGTTTGTTTCCAGAGGTTATGAAATAATTTATGGCTAATGTTTTATTTAACAAATTGATAAATATTGGGGTGAGTTCATCATTAGGTAGTTATGATTGTGATATCCTTGATCATTTCTTTATATTTCATTAAATTAACACCCATGTCACAAGATGATTTTGATCGGAATTCCCAAGTGTTAAAGCTTTAATCCAAGCCGTAACTTAACATAGGTTTCTAATCATTACCATTAATTGTTTATGGTAGTGTATTTGTGGTTCCAGTAATACATGGAATCCACATATTAAACAAAACATGTCATTAATCCATGACATATAAAGTTCAACATACACAATATTAATTTAAAGAACATTCGTTGAGCAGAAGCTCTCAATCACTTAACAAACCTAAATTATAACTCACCCTAATAAAAGATTTACCCAGACATTAAAATGATTAATAATCTGTTTATAATGATTATTATGATAAATTAAGAAGATAAGATAAAGAAAGGGATAAGAAAAGATTTTTGCGTCGAACACACACACACACGAACGATGATGATAATTAAAAACGGATTTTCCATTTAATGAGAAAGAAAAATAAGGGAAGGGGATTCAACTGAATTTAAACTATTTTAAGAACATAAATATTAAACTATAGAAGGTGGATGAGAATAAGTGATATTGAAGAAGAAACTTTCATTAAAATAGACTTACAAAGAAAAAGACTTGCAAGATTACAAAAATGAAGAACACGAAAGTAAGTGAAAACAAAGAGAGGAGGAAAGGTATCTCAAGTAAAAAACGTGAGTATGAAAGGTCCTCCCAAGCCTTTTTCAAGGCTTTGGTCGTTCCAATATGTTATCCTCTCTTCTGAAATGCCAACCCTTTTGAATGGAGAGGAGGGGATGTATTTATAGCCTAAGGTGGTGGACTATTTACATTCCAGAAATACCCCTCCACTTGGCTCGTAGATATGGACATCAAGACAGCTGAATATCGAGAACTCTCCTTGTTCCAAGATGTAGATAATAAATTTGGCCGACTACACTCAATATTTGGAGTCATTTGGACTTAAGGATAAAATGTTATGGTCGGTTGATTAAATAAAGAAAAAAATGTCCTTTTAAATCCAGTCTTTTTGAAGTCTAGAATGTGAAAGGGCTTTTGAATATGAATATGCCTTCAAATCCGAATGGGTTCTTAAACAATGTCTGCCACCTATAATGCATATTTCACACTGCAAAAGATCAGCTCGATTTGATGCTTACATCATGAGATATGTCATGCATACTATACTGATTTTAATTCTCGGCCATAATGATGGGCTGGATTTTAATGCTTCATTTGGGCCCCTTTTTCTAAGATTTGGGCCCTGAAATTTTTATACGAGACCCCTTGCATTGTCCCCCGAACTATGGTGGAGAATAAGAGAATTTGGACTTCTGTATGTAGCCTAGTAAATCAATCTTCATGAATAGTCCAGTTTCTTCAGAGATTCTTTGGTCTTGTTTGTGAGGACCATATGACCCTTCATATGGCAGAATTGGATCATGGTACCTTATAATTTAATGTTGTATATTGAATTTAAAATCCTTCAAAACAAGAAACTGACAATTTGGATCAGTATAGTGATAGTTATTATTGAAATAGTAAACTAACTCAATTGGCCTACTTCTAAAAATGATCAAAAATTATAATTAATATTAAAACATTAATATTTCACACAAATTATGCACATTTCATAAAAAATCAGTAAAGGGGGTATATAGTAAGTCCTGAAAATATTAACAATATCATCTCCCCCTAACTTAGTTTTGTGCATGTCCTCATGTGCAACAAATAAAAAAATGACAAAATCATTTTTACTCCCCAATAGATATTAAAATTTTATTTTCTCCAATAAGGGGCGGTTTAGACTATTTCACTCATCCATTTTGAATTCCTCCACAAGCTGTTACAGAAATTTATTTTTCAAAACTAATTCGATTTTTCAGGCTCAAATTTAGAAATGGAAAATGTGGACACTCAAAACTCACACCTCTCAAGATGATAAAATTCATTTGTGGAGGTTCACTCTTTCACCAACCAAAAGTGAAAATATTAGAGTTTGAAAAGAGCTCTCAGCTTCCAATCCCTATCCAAAGTGCACAAGAATCAAGAAGTCTTTTTAAAGGGTTTTTTGTGGCTATGGTATGGTAGGAATATAATATCCAAGAGAGAGAAGAATGGGGTTAAAATACCAACATAGAATAAGCAATGCACATTTTTTTGAAATAAAACATGTAAGGAAATGAAAACACATATTTACAAGGGAATGATTGTGTGAAGAAAGACACAATAGAGGAAGAAAATATGAAGGTAATGATAAGATGGAATTTTTAAAAAACACAAAACTTCTCCTAATAATATTTTAATGAAAGTGTTCTTTTGTTTTCTTTTCCATTTTTTCCTTTGTTTTTTTGAAAGTTGACCTTGAAACAGATCTCACACTCATATCCCAACCCATGTTTGATCTCCTCACGACACTAATTGTCATAGTTATAGCAAGATCAAAGGATGAGGAAGAGTTATTTTTGACCTACCCAAGACACAACCCATTTTTATATTTTATTTTTTTGATTTTTGTTTTTTTGATTATTTTTTCATCATTTTTTTGAAAACATGTCAATAACATTTACAAAATTACATAAATGGATCTTCATTACATTCCCCAAAACACACTTAATGACAACCTCTCCCCCACACAGAAATGGATGCTTGCCCTCAAGCAGATGATAACTCATTGAAAATAAATAATAGGGTACCAAAATAATGAAATACATTCCTCCCCACACTTAAATATCAAAAAAAATATATGAATTAAAAATCCATGTTGATATTAGGTGGGAAAATGTATTGGTCTTGTAATGTGGCTATCAAAGAAAAGGTATTCATAGGCTCGAAGGGGCTTTAAAAAGGAGGATTAATGTAAGGGAAATGGGAGGCTATTTGGCTATTGTGATTCTCATGTGGTTAAAAAAAT
This sequence comes from Viscum album, assembly GCA_963277665.1. Classification (NCBI taxonomy): domain Eukaryota; kingdom Viridiplantae; phylum Streptophyta; class Magnoliopsida; order Santalales; family Viscaceae; genus Viscum; species Viscum album. Next base: position 977,535,445 of record OY728143.1, read on the forward strand.
TCCTCTGTCATATTAATACACACTAAGGTAAGAAATTCAGCTTGAAAGTCCACAAACTCAAGACCCACAAATGGGGGTGAAAACACACATTTTAAAAATATGGCCATAGGTGGCCTTGTCATGAAAGCAAATGTTGTTCCTCACGGTTCGGGAAAAGCATTTTCCAAATAAAAAAATGAGCATTCCAAATTTGTTAATTTTGACAGAAAATTATTTATCCAAATCCATGATGAAAATAAAAAAAATTTGAGATGAAAACATGTCTGATAAATCATCAAAATGGTTGGAAAAATTTTCAAAACACGATGGTGAGTAAGCATGACTCTTTTTTTTTGTATTTTTTTAAGTGATTGTGTTTTTTTTAGTTTTTATGTTTTTTTTAAAATACACACCCAAAAAACAAAGAAAAAAGGTTTTGATGAAGAAAGTGGTAAAAAAATTAAAGAGAGAGGAAAAAGAAGAAAGAGGTAGAGATAGGAAGAGATAGAGAGAGAGTTAAAGGGAAAGAGGTGCCCCTGGTTTATATTTGGTGGGTCGTCGTCTCCATCCGGTGGTGGGTTGACTGGAGAAGTTGGGTATCCAATGGAAGTAGATGATGATCTGAGATTGTGTGTCCTCTCATAGTGATGCTTTAACCGATTCCCATTAACCATGAATTTCTTTTTGGAATAGGGGTCGTGGACTTGCACTACACCAAATGGGTAAACATTAGTAATAACAAACGGACATTCCCAATGAGAATTAAGCTTACCTGGGTGAAGCCGAAAGAGAGAATTGAAGAGAATTACCTTTTCACCTTCATGAAATACCTTTATTAGGATGTGTTTGTCATGGAGTACCTTAGCCTTCTCTTTGTACAGATTGGAATTCTCATAAGATTCAAGTCGAAGCTCCTCCAGTTCATCCAATTGCAACAATCTTTCTTTACCAGATTTTTCTCAATCAAAATTACAAGTTTTAATATACAAAAAGAATTATGATGTATATAAACTGGTAGATGACATGCTTTACCAAAAACTAGCCTAAAAGGAGACATCTCAATAGGGGTTTTATAGGCAGTTCGATAAGCCCAAAGTGTTTCACCAATTCTTTCAGGCTAGTCTTTTCTGGTGGGTTTTACAATTCTCTCAAGCACTCTTTTCACTTATCTATTAGAAATTTCATCCATTACATTTATTTGGGGGTGATATGAATTTGATGTTTTATGTACAATCCCATTTTTTTTCAAAAGTTATTCCATGGTTCTATACAAAAATGGTTTCCTAAGTCCCTGATCAAGGCATTAGGGGGGCCAAATCTGTGGAAGATGTGTATCTTTAGAAACTCACTAACAGTATGTGAATCATCCTTTATAGTGGGTTTGGCCTCGACCCACCTAGAAACATAATCAACCTCAAGAAAGATTTATGATAATCCATTGGAAGGTGGAAATGGTCCCATGAAATCTATCAACCAAACATAGAAGATCTCGCAGAAAATTAAAGGATTTTGGGGCATTTCATTTCTCTTGGAAATTGTTCCAAACTTTTGGAAAGTGGGACATGATTGACAGAAAACATGTGAGTCCTTAAAGAGTGAAGGCCAGAAGAATCCAGTATCTAGGACCTTTCGGGAGGTCCTTTGTGGTCCAAAGTGGCCACCTCCGGGAAGTGAGTGACAGAATTCTAATATGGAAGAATGTTCATTTTCATTGACACATCTCTTTATTACCATGGTAGCCCCAGTTTTCCAAAGTTTATTTTCTTCCCAAAAATTGTATTTTGAATCACTTTTCAACTTCATTTTTTTTCCTTTGAAAACATTTCAGGAAAAACACCAGAAATAAAGTAATTTATAATTGGTGCATACCATGGTATTTTTGGAGTGAGAGATGAAAGGTGATCAGTGTGAAATTAAAGATCAATGATTTTTGAATGAGAAGAATTAGAAATTATACTCAAGTGATCAACCAAGGGGTTTTATTTTCCAGTTTATCTTTGATTTCAAGGTCAAACTCTTGGAGCATTAGGATCCATCTTATTAGCCTCAGTTTGGAATCACTTTTCTTGAGTAAGAACTTTATAGCAGAATGATCTGTGAAGATGATGATTTTGGCACCTAAGAGATAGGACTGGAATTTATCTAAGGCAAAAACCACTGCTAAAAGTTCTTTTTCAGTGACAATGTAGTGAGATTGAGTTTCATCCAATGCTTTTGAGGCATAATAGATAACATGAGGAATTATCTCTCTTCTTTGAACAAGAACAGCCCCAACAGCTCTATCAGAAGCATCACGCATCAATTCAAAGGGTAAGGACCAATCTGGGGGTTGGATTATCGGGGTAGTTGTAAGAGAAGTTTTGAGTTCAAAGAAGTATCTCTTGCAAAACTCGTCGAAATGGAAAGTGACATAATTTTAGAGTAACCTAGTGAGTGGTAGGACATTCCTACTGAAGTTATGGATGAATCTCCGATAGAAACCGGCATGACCAAGGAATGAATGGATGTCTCGAACAGAAGTGGGCTCAGTTAGTTATTGGATCACTTCAATTTTGGCTAGATTAACATCAATACAATATTTTAAAACTATGTGCCCTATAACAATCCCTTTTAAAACCATGAAGTGAAATTTTTGAAAATATTACACAAGGTTACACTTGACACATTTTTAAAGGACTAGAGAGAGTGAATTCAAACAAGATTCAAATGACTCACCATTAATGGTGAAGTCATCCATGAAGACTTCCATGCAGTGTTCAATGAATTCTGAAAAGATACTCATCATAAACCTCTGGAATGTTGCAGGAGCATTGCAATGTCCAAAAGGCATTCTTCTATATGCATATGTTCCAAAGGGGCATGTAAAAGTAGTATTTTCTTGGTCCTGAGGTGGGATTGGGATTTGAAAATAGCTGGTGTATCCATCAAGGAAGCAATAGTGTGACATTCTGGCTAATCTTTCTAGCATTTGATCAAGTAATGGAAGAAGTTAGTGATCTTTTAAGGTTTCAGCATTCAATTTTCGATAATCGATGAATACACGCCATTTGTTCTTCACTCGAGTTGTGACTTTCTCCCCATGTTAATTTGTGACAACAGTTATCCCACCCTTCTTAGGTACAACTTGAATTGGACTAACCCATTCACTATCAGAAATTGGGTAGATAATACTAGCTTGAAGAAGCTTGGTGATCTCTTCTCTAACTACCTCAAGGATGAGTGGATTGAGTCTACTTTGTGGTTGTATAATTGGTTTGGATGACTCCTCAAGATGGATGTGATGCATGCAAAGGACAGGGTTGATTCCTGGTATGTCATCTAGGGTCCAACCTAAGGCTTTTTGGTTTTCCTCAAACACCTGAACAAGTTTCGACTCCTCAGTTTTAGTAAGGGTGGAAGAGATAATGACAGGATATGTGTGATCATGGAAGAGGAATGCATATTTAAGGTGTCCAGGAAGGGGTTTCAGATTAGTATCATCTTTTATTTGTGGGTTAGACATCTCAGGAATGGATGAAGCGAGTTCAGTTGCTTCAGGTTCATTTTCCTTAATACTGTCCAAGGTGGAGCAATAGAGATTATAATTGATGTGGAATTCAAGAGAGTTTTCAAGTTCCTCTAGATTGATGGAGTCTATGAATGAGAGGTCCACATCAACATCACCATTTATGACTTGGTTAATCATAGTGCAGATTTCACAAGATCATTTTTCATTAGAACCTGAAGAACATGGTGGATTGGGCTTCAATTGAATATTAGAAGTGTCCTCAGAAGCATGTATTGAGAATGCAGAGTGATCCTCAGATGGGTATCGCATGGCTTGGAAAATGTTGAACTTGACCAGTTGGTCACCGAATTCCATGGATAAGATGCCTGAATGGACATCAATCTTGTTTCTCACAGTCATGAGGAATGGTCTTCATAGAATTAGGGGAGATCGAGAAGAGTTTGTCTCACCTTCCATGTCAAGGACATAGAAATCCGCGGGGAAGATAAGATCATTGACTCGGACAAGGACATCCTCAATTATTCCATCAGGACTGGTTGTGCTTCGATTGGATAACTGAATGACAACACCCGTTGGGTAAAAGGTTCCTAGACCAAGGTTGGAGAATATGGATTTGGGCATGACATTAATTGAGGCTCCAAGGTCTATGAGTGCATCATTAAAGTTGGAACTTCAAATTTGGCATGGAACCGTAAAGGTACATGGATATTTGCACTTAATGGCTATGGAATGATGGGTGGAAACATTTTCTAAGGTCCTAAGTTGCCACTTGTGGGTACACAACTCCTTGAGAAACATGGAATACTTAGGAATTTGTTTTATGGCATCTAAGAGTGGAATGTTGACTTCAACACATCTAAACATGTCAAGAATTTCAGGATCTGGTTCAATGGACTTCCTTGGTTTAGAAACAGATTGAGGAAAAGGAATTGGGTTCTTAAGTGGAATGGAAGGAGGTGATGTAATGGATTCAGATTCCTTTTCATGTTTCTTTTTATTTTCGTTTTCTAGGTCAACATTCAATTGATGGTTTAAGGATTTATCTTTAGGCATAGCAAGTTGCTTTCCAGATCTAAGTGAAATTGCACTTACATTACCCTTGGGGTTGGGTAATGGTTGAGCTGGGAGTTGGGAAGAATTTGATTGTTGTTGCTGGCTCAGGTGGGATGCAAGTTGACCTATTTGAGTTTCAATGTTTTTAAGGATAGAACGGGTGAAGGAGGAAAGATCTTCCACTGCACTTTCCCATGGATTCTTGGAAGAAGAGGCTTGTCCTGAATTGGGATTGCCTTTATTTTGTTTCTTGGTAAATCGAATATATTGGTTTTGGAATTGGGAAGGCTCACTAGGATAATGGAATCGAGGAAGAGGATTTTTCCATTGAGGTTGAGGAACAAAAGGATAAGTTTGATGGAAGTTACCACCACCTTGACCATATTGGAATTGTTTTGGGTTTTGATGAGGGAATTAAGGGGGGTGATACATGGGGTTACCATACCTCAGGCCTGGGTTATAGGAAGAAGAGACGGGCTCAGAGTGAGGTTGGTTGATGTTTCTAACAAACTGAACTGATAGTTGAGGATTGGTGTTCCGCTGAGCATATGCTGCATTGATCTCCATTGGTCTAGATGAATCGGATTGATCCTCTTGAAGTTATGTACATGTGTCAGTTGGATGAGAAGGAGAGTTGCATATTCCACATTTTTTGATAGGTCCAGGAAACATTGATTGTTGAGAAGATGTGGTTGGGGATTTGGTAGCCACAACTATTTGTCACACAAGACCTGTAAGTTCCCTCATCCACTCGGTCATCTTGTTTGGCTCAATTGATTGATTAACTTGGGCTTGTTTTACTTGAGCATGTGCTCGAGTATGGAATTTTTGTGTGTTTGTATCCATGTTACATAGGAGATCTCTTGCAGCTATAGGAGTTTTATCAACAAGAGCACCGCCACTTGCGGCATCTATGAGAGTTCTCTCCATATCCAATAAACCCTCATAGAAGTATTGGATCAAGAGTTGGTAAGGGATTTGGTGATGTGGGAAAGTTTCCACAAGTTTTTTGAACCTCTCCCAGTACTCATAGAGTGATTCTCTTGGGAATTTACGGATAACACTTATTTCCTTTCGGATAGAAGCAGTATGAGAAGCTGGAAACAAATTCTAAGAAAAGTCGCTTCATGTCATTCCATGTGGTTATGGAACGAGGAGGAAGGTAGTAGAGCCATGAATTAGTAGTGTCAGCTTGGGAGAAAGTGAATGCTTGAAGTTTGATTTGTTCTTCAGAAACCCCTTTAGGCTTCATGGTAGAGCACACCACTTGGAACCCTTTAAGGTGGAGATGTGGATCCTAACCGGCTAGCCCGTGAAAATGAGGGAGAAGATGAATCAAACCCGATTTGAGTTCGAAGTCAGCATCTATGTTTGGATATTGAATACCAAGAGGTTGGTAATTCATATTAGGGGTATTAAGTTCTTTTAGTATTTGTTCCCTAGGATTGGCCATATCTAATTCAATTGGTTAGACATGGACTGGTTCTTCAATTATTTCAGTATCTCTGATGTTACTCCTAAGTTGACGAAGTGTCCGCTCAATTACAGGGTCAAACAAATCTGAGGGATTGTTTGGACGACTACGGGGCATTCAGAGAGATTTTGGAAGAAATAGGATGATGGGTTTTTCGTTGTATTTTTCAGTTTATGATTTTTATGAGAAGACGGGGTATTCTTTGTGTTTTTTTTCAATTTCTTTTTATTTATTTTTTGGTTTTTTATTACAATAACCAGAAAATAACGAATAATTAAAGCACCATCCCCAGCAACAGTGCCATTTTAAACACACGGCCGATTTTTTCCTATCGACCGGTCAAGGTTCTGGTGCTCTGCTAATGTGTATAGCAGCACTTGGGTCGAATCCTCAGCGATGATACTTTGTAATAGTCGTTTGTTTTCAGTTGATTGTATTCTAATTGGTGGGTTTGTTTGCAGATATTAAGAAATAATTTATGGATGATGTTTGATTTAACAAATTGATAAATATTGGGGTGAGATCATCATTTGGTATTTAAGCTTGTGATATCCTTGAGCTTTGCTTTATATTGCATTAAATTAACACCCATGTCACAAGATGATTTTGATCGGATTTCCCAAGTGTTAAAGCTTTAATCCAAGCCGTAACTTAACATAGGTTTCTAATAATTACCATTAATTTTTTATGGTAGTGTATTTGTGGTTCCAATAATCCATGGAATCCACATATTAAACACAACATGTCATTAATCCATGACATATACAGTTCAACATACACAATAATAATTTAAAGAACATTCGTTGAGAAAAAGCTCTCAATCACTTAACATACCTAAATTATAACTCACCCCAATTAAAGATTTACCCAGACATTAAAATGATTAGTAATCTCATTATAATGATTATTATGATAAATTAAGAAGATAAGATAAAGAAAGGTATAAGAAAAAAATTTTGCATCGATCACACACACACACAAAAGATGATGATAATTAAAAACAGATTTTCGATTGAACGAGGAAGAAAAAGAAGAGGAGGGGATTCAACTGAATTTAAACTATTTGAAAAACATAAATATTAAAATATATAAGGTGGATTAGAATAAGAGATATTGAAGAAGAAACTTTCATTAGAACAGACTTACAAAGAAAGAGACTTACAAGATTACAAAAATGAAGAACATGAAAGTAAGTGAAAAAAAGAGAGGAGTAAAGGTATCTCAAGTAAAAAACATTAGTATGGAAGGTCCTCCCAAGAATTTTTCAAGGCTTTGTTCGTTCCAATATGTTCTACTCTCTTCTGAAATTCCTACCCTTTTGAAATAAGAGGAGGGGATGTATTTTTAGCCAAAGGTGGTGGACTGTTTACATTCGAGAAATACCCCTCCACTTGGATCGCAGATATGGACATTAAGACAGCCAAATCTAGAGAAATCTCAATCTTAAGGGTTGTATATAATAACATTTTCCGACTACTCGCAAAATGTAGAGTCCTTTTGACTTAAGGATCAAAAGTTATGGCCGGTTGATTAAACAAAGTAAAATTGTCTATTTCAATCCTGTCTTTTTGATGTCCAGAATGTGAATGGGATTTTGAATATGAAGATGCATTAAAATACTAATGGGTTATTTAACTAAGTCTACCGCCTATATCTCCTCTTTCACACTAAAAAATCTCAGCTCTAGTTTATGCTTACATCATTAGATATTTCATGCATACTATACTGATTTTAATTCTCGTCCAGAATGGTGGGTTGGATTTTACAGCTTCATTTGGGCCCCTTGTTCTTGGATTTGGGCCCCGAAATTTTTATACAAGACTCCTTGCATCTTCCCCAGAACCATGGTGTAGAATAATAGGATTTGGACTTCTGAATGTAGCCCATTAAATCAATCTTTATGAATAGTACATTTTCTTCACAGATTCTTTGGTCTTGTTTGTGAGGACCATATGGCCCTTCAAATGGCAGAATTGGCTCCTGGTAACTTCTAATTAAATGCTTTATATTGAAATTATAATCCTACAAAACAAGAACCACAAAATTTGGATTAGTATAGTAATAGTTATTATTAAAACAGTAAACTGACGCAATTGGACTACTTCTAAAAATGCTCAAAAATTATACTTAATATTAAAACATTAATATTTGTCACAAATTATGCACATTTCATATAAAATCAGTAAAGGGAGTATATAATAAGTCATGAAAATATTAACAATATCAAATAGATATGAATTTTTTTTATCTCTAGTCAATGGTGGTTACCCATACACTCTTACAATGAGTCATGGAGCCACAACTCGGAGATACTGAATACGAGACTACACATGCACATATATCCACGAGTCATTCCCCCAATGGATAATCAAAATTTTGGGGGAACATCGTTCTTTTATGATGGTGCACAATAGTGTTATTGATGTTTTAGGAGGAGGTATTTAAGGAGTTCCATAAATCCCCTATGTTGGTACATCCAAGAGTGGAGAAGATGTATCAGGAACTCCAATGTCAGTTCTGGTGGTTGGGGATGAAGAAGGAGGTGGTAGAGTTTGTTTCTCAATGCCTTGAATTTCAGAAAGTGAAGGCTAATCACCATGTTCCAGTGGGTTCGTCTCAACCACTTAAGTTTCCATAGTGGAAGTGGGATGGGATATTGATATATTTCATGATGGGTTTACCATGCACATCTAGTAAACATGATACTATCTTGGTGTTCATTGATTGACTCACCATGTAGTCCCACTTCCTACCAATCTATGTGCAAGGATCACTAGAGATCGTGGGTCACCTCTATGTGGAGGATATAGTTCGACTCCATGGAGTCCCGTCGATGACAGTCTCAGATCTCGATGCTCACTTTATATCCCAGTTGTGGAAGGGGTTTCAGGAGGGTTTGGGACTCAGATGTTCTTGAGAACAACATTTCATCCCCAAACAGATGGCTAGAAGGATATGACCTTCCATGTTCTAGAGGATATGTTACATGATTTCATACTTGAATTTGGATAAAATTGGTAATACCACCTTCCTCTGGTGGAGTTTTCATATAACAATAGCTACCACTCTACCATTGGTATGTAACCGTTCAAGGCCATGTATGGTTGACCGTGTTGGTCACCGTTTTACTGGACAGACCCGAGAGAGTCAGCACTCATGGGTCCAAAGTTGGTATGGTATACCACTTAGAAGGTGAAGATCATCTAGGAGAGAATGATGACTCGACAAAGCCCGTATAATTCATATGCTGATGGATGGAATAGGCCTTTGGAGTTCTAGAAGGGAGACTATGTATTCCTTTGGGTCTCACCTCGATGGGGATTTTAGGGATTTGGCTGGCGTAGAAAGCTCTCACTGAGATACATCATCCCTTTTTATATTATTCATATATTTGGGGTGGTGGAATACCACCTAAATTTACCTTCACAATTTCCCTAGTTGCATGATGTCTTCCATGTGTCACAGCTAAAGAGTTACATGCATGATCCATTGCACGTTATCGATTGGTATAAACATGCCATTAATGATGGGTATAATTTTGTGGAGTATTTGGTGTTAATATAGGATCTAAAGGATCTAATCCTTCATGGGTGGTCGATTCCTCTGGTGTGCATTCGGTGGAAGTATGATAATATTTAAAATAACACTTGGGAGAATGAGGCTATAATTTGTGCTCAGTACCCTCATCTCTTTGTTGAGTAACCTTTATTTTTGGTTTTCCAAGATGTAAATCTCAAATGTGGGGAGAATTTAATGACTCGTAATTTCCCAATTTTATTTTTTGAAATTATTTGGGAAAATGTTGAGATCAGGTGTTCAATTGGCGTGTGATTTTGAGGCCCGGGGTGCTCGAAATGTTTCTTTGAAAAATGTTATGTTTTTAATATCCCACACACATGTATTTTCTAGAAAAAGAGAAAAACAACTATTAAAAGTGTTCCCAAATTAAAAATATGAGGGAACAGTTGAGCTTAGAGTAGTGGGTTTACCCTAAGAGCGACCTAACATTGGTTGGTGTGGGACATCTATAGAAAAAGCCACTAATGGTGTAATTGAAAATGAAATAATTAAATAAAAATTATTTTTTGAAATTATAATAACTCATGAATAGTGAATAATATTGGAAATATGATACCACCATTGAGTTTTTAAGGGTTTTTTTTCATGAGGTGTAACATCGTCCGGCGCGGGTCTGCTATAAAAGTTAATTTTTGGACAAGAATGTCATTAAAATATATTATAAAAATATTTTATTTGGATGTTATATAATGATGTAGGGGGAATTTCATTTTATAACAATCCATTTTAGAATAATTTATGGTTATATACATAACCCTAGTATTCCCGTAAGGTAAGGAGTGGGAAGTTATCTCCCGGCAATGAATGTCGGCAGATCGAGGATCAATGATAACAGAGACCTCCCTTATTCATCAAAGGCAGAACCAATCATCAAGGTAGGGTGTCAATATCATTTTTATTTCATTTCCCCTTCTTATAATCAAATGAATAATGTGGACCAAACCTTTAAAAATTTGATCTGCAGTTTGACTATTCTTGCAAGGTGGATAATTATTGTGGGATTAATGGTAATAGATCTTGGCGATTATTTTGTTGATGGATTCTTTATAATCTCCCTAACATGATTGGACCATGAATGAATGAACAAGGCCAAGATCCATGCTTTCGTAGTTCATGTTCTTAATCCCCCCTAAATATATGTGTTCTTTTGAATTGTTTTCCCTTTGAAACCCTACCTGAATGATCGATCGTTGCGCCCTAAATCCATGGTGTAATAAATCGAGACTGCATTTCTTGATCTACGACAAAATTGTGGAGGTGAGATGAGATCACAAAATGAAAAAAGTGGACTATGGTGGACGGAACGAATAATGATGTGTCACCAATGGGGTGACTGGTGGTGAGGGCAGTGAGTAGCCAGGTGGGAGGCTGGGTTCTAGTGGGGCGCATAGTAGTGGTCTAGCGAGACCACACCGGAGGAGAATCCTGCAGTGGCATAGGCCACAGGTGGTGAACAGGAGCTGTAACAAGAGGCTGTGGTGATGGATATAGTGGGACATGGCTCAGAGTCCGCATTAGAGGAGGACACCACAGAAGTGGGGTCGTGGGACTAGGGGCCCAGTATCCTATCAGGCCAGACCAATTTGGGCAGGCCCAGACTGACTGGGAAGTGTCGGGTCAGGAGAACCAGGAAAATCAGACCAATTCGGGTCGGCCGGACTGGGTTGAGTAGGACCCAGACATGACCCTTTTTACTAAATTGGATATATCATTCCAACAGAGTGTCCATTTTATGAACTCTTTGGGTTATTGTGACCATTGAGACGTGGAAGTCATTTTGAGATGCTCTATGTGAGTTTCTGTGGATGTTGTTTTATGAACTAATGGCTTGATGAGTAGGATATCCATGAACAGGTCTTTTGTGAGCGGAATCTTGTGGCTGGGTGTGACTATATGAATTGGGGGACTTCTTGACCCACTGATTCTCTATGTGTTATAAAAACTTCATACTTCATCGATTTATTGGAGTATATGACTGCTTCAAACATTAATAACACTTCATGCTCCACCGATGCTCTATGTGCTATTAATAATTGGTTCTCCATCAACGCTCTATGAGCCATCGACACTCTGTGCGCCATCGATACATCTAGTTTCATAGAGACTAGGAGATATATGGAATACAATAATAAATCCTTCACTTCATGCTTTATAATTGTACCTATATGATCTGACCGTATTGACAGAACATTGTGTGTTTTCTTTTGTGGTATACTTCATGTGATTTATTTGTAGTGTACTTCATTTAATTCTATTTTTTTTACATTTTTGGTTTTTTGGTCCTTATTGAGTGTATTTTTACTCACCCATGCATGGGATATGCTTTCATCTTTCATGCCTTGTGCATACTATCAACACTTGGAGTCCTTGGCAGACCGAGTCCAGGTGATGCATAATGAGAGGCCTAATAGATGATGTGTGCTTTAGTGACTTCAAACACAAGTTTCTGTACCTACCATTCAGGTAGGGTTTTTAAGGATGAGATTCAGGAGCTTTTACTTTCCCTTTTGGTTGGTCTTGTTTTCTAGGCCTATTTACTATTTAGTTTCTGTATTGTTATACTCTAATGTTGGTATATTATATGTATGAATGACGTTTACTATGTGTTTTTGTTCATCACTTTTGGGATTGGAAATGGTCGTGTGTGTGTGTGTGTACATGTACTTAGGAAAATGCCTCCCATTTGTGGGATATGCCTACTCGGTTCTAGTCACCATCCCTTGGCCTATTGGAGGCGGGATTGGGGAAGTCACAACATGGTCCCTAGGGGATGAGTCATGAAAAAATTACCCATGGTAATCTAACCAAATATCATTTCATTTGAAATTAAATTGTTTATCATCCATAATAATGTTTCACTATATATAAACTACTCATTTATAAATGCATTACATTTCTTCATGCTGAGCATACAAATCTCCTCAAAATCAGCTATTAATGGTAAAAAGAATATATAAGTATCATTTCTAGGATCACTGGGCCCATATATCAATATATTTATGAAATAAAATGAATTATTCATGCACATCCATGGGGGAAATTTAAAAATATAAATAAAAAATGGAAAACAATTGTATAGAGAATGCATCTAGAAAATTTTTCTAAAACTATCATATTATTGTCCCAATTAGACTCTTTATTGTTCAACTGAAAAATATAGATAAAATCTTTCAAATTGTTTCCATGAAAACCTATTTTCATGATGCACTATTTCATTGTTTTCATTATTTCATCATTATTCCATCTCATTTCGCATTCAATTTGGTCTAACATAAAACTTTTTTGAACACTAGAAATTAGAGTAAAGTGCAACATCACTTTACCTAATACACTAGATTGGGTAATAAAATTATTAAACATCCATTCTAATGTACCGCATTATTTTAAATAATTCTACAGAACATATTCATTATAGAATAGATGAGAATATTTTGGGTATTCCTGAATCTAATTATATAAAAATCCAAATATGTCAACTGAATTTGATGTCATGTAATGATTTTTTAAAATGATTGAATTTTATTTTATTAATTATTTAAAAATTTAAGAATATACTCAACACCAATTTAACTAAATATATACATTATTTTCCCATTATATAATCTCATTAAACACTCAAGTGGGTTATTTTTTACATTCCTAATATACTCATTTTTTTGAATCTTGTATTATCATTCTAACACAATAAACATCATTAATCTGATCAAAAGAAAAAAACTATTCGCCTATAGTTTTTTTTCAATGGTCTATATGTTTTTTTAACTGAAGAAATGAATTAAAACTAATCAAAAATTAAATTTTGTATATCTATCCTTTTAGTTGACGCAATGTTATTCTAAACATGAAAATTTTATATATTGTGATACCACACATGATAATATTTCAGAATCCTTTTTAGGGATATATTAACTCACCTTCTCATGTTTTAGCCATAGTATCCCAACATAATCAAGACATGGTCATCATATTAGTTCACCATCAGAAGTTGTAATGAATGAAAAATAAAAAAAATTGAAATCCATTTGAAAGTCACTTGTGACCTGATAAATATTGGGAATCCAAATTTAATCCATTCTAATTCAAAATAAACATAATGTTAATAAATTTTAAATTTTACAATAATAAAAATTGTTATTAAAATTTATAAATTTATCACACATTGATAATTATTTTATATATAGATTGATTTTCTATATCGATCCTTTCAGATGACTCAATGTCATTCTTAATATGAGCATTTTATCCATTGTGATACCAAATATGATAATTTTTCAAGAAACCTTTTTAGGGGTATAGTAGCTCAAATCCTCATCTGTAAGCCATGTTCTCCCAAAATAATGAAAACGTGGGCATCAAATCAGTTCACCCTCAGAAGAATTATTGAATGAAAAATTTAAAAATATTTGAACTCCATTTAAAAATCATTGGTGACCTGATCAATGTTGTGAATCCTAAATCTATCCATTCTAATTTTACTTAAATATATTTTGAACAAAATTTTGATTTTTAATTAAAAAAAATTGTTATAAAATTTTAAAACATCTTTACACATTGATAGTTATTTTATATATAGATTGATTCATATGAAAAGCAATCAATGTTATTTGTAATGTACATCAACATTCATAATGCTCGATTATTTAATAAATAATTTATGCCAGTATTGTTTTTTAAATGTTATGGGAAATGAAATTATGGAAGGAATTCATGTACATGTATTTATTAAATATAGATAGTGATATTGATGTTTATTTTGATCTTGTGCTTGGTGTATCATAAAAATCAAGGATATTCTATAAAATTATAAAGAGAATTTATTTTCTAATAAAATTAAAATATTAATTTATTTTATAAAATTTCATAGTTTAATTATTGAAAAAATATCTAGGATTCTAGTATAGGAATGTTTCTATAAAAACATGAGTTTGTTTTATACCTATGGGGTGAGTCAACAACCAAAAAAATCATACACATAGTATATTTTTTAATAAGTTTTTATTGCTAGAAAATATTCAACAGATATTCAAGGAAATGAATAATGTTTATTTAAAATATATGAAAATGGTTTACAAACCCTTCTATATAATAAATACTCGAAGAAAAGTAAATAAAAATCGATATTACAATAGTTCTATTAAAATGTAAATAAATAATAAGAATAATGATATATAAAAAGTTATAATAGTAGTTTATACTGAAATTTTAATTAAGGTTTTGAATATCAATGACATATTTCCTCCTAGATAATATTTAATCATTGAAAACAATATAGCCTTATTGATTGTCTTAAATATCCTTTTATTAATTATTTATAAAAAATTGATCCATAACTATTTTTCTAAAATTATTAAAATTGAATAAGCATCTCCTAAACCTATGGTGATCCTTCCTATATTTATATCTAACTGTTTGATGAAATTAATTAAAAATTAATCAATAAAGGACTCCTCACCCTTAATGGGAATGTATAATTATCTTTTATTAATATAATTGATGGTGGTGAATTAAATGTGTTTTCAGTGATAATTGGGGATAATAAGTTTATATATATAATTATATAAAGAAATAATAACATGAAATCAAAATAAAATAAAATTTTATAGTAAAAAATATAGCACACATCACCTTACCTTTTATAGTCACTTGTAGAGTGACTATCATGGAATCCTTTATTATATCCTTAATTTTGTTTTATGATCAAATTAGTACTTTAAAAACTATCACCGTATATTAAAATAACACACAAAACACATAAAAATATCTGTTATATAACCTATAGTATTATAAAAATGATAAAATGAATTATCTTCACATTTCTAAATCAATACAGAACCCATGTATAAAATGCATTAAAGATGGAAAATAATTTTTTAATTTTTCAAAACATAATGTCATAAAAACATTTTGTGACCTTCATAATGTATAAAAATATTTTTTTATAAATTTAAATATCTCAAAAAAAATAACCAATAGGAATCCTTCTTATGTTATAAAAAATCCAACAACTAAAAATACAATATATTATTACTTATAAACATATTGAGGTATGATGACTCACTTAGAAATAACAGAGTATTGACGCAGAAAAAAATTATATACCATCCCACATATGCACATCAAAAATTTTACATAGGTTTTCAATGTTATAGATGATTTATAGAGGGTTGATCAAATGAATTCCTAAAATCATGTGAATAATATTATCAATCATGATTTGTCCAGAGAAAGCATTATAGAAGCGATGGATTTGGCCTTGGATATATGGTAGGAATTAGTAGAGGCTAGTATAAATTATTACTAAAAGAGATTTTTGAGGGTTTTTCTAAAGGGGGATAATTTCTAATTGATGAATTCCATGAGACCATATTTCCACTTCCTATTAAATTTGAAAAATATGGGTCTAAAGCCATGGTCATTATAGCTTGTAGCCATATGTTCTCAACTAATGGACCTAAAACCACAAGAATTTATACATGTCATTATATGGGTGGTATATGTCTATTTTTTTATATGTTCTATGGAAATATACTGTGATAATAGGGTCATATATCCATGAAACACTCTTCATATGGCTATAGGGGAAACCTAGAGCATCTATCACCACAGTCGAAGTTTTTTCATAGTGATAGAACCCTCTATATCAACAAACATTATATCAAATGGATATATCCTTTGGTATGATAGGGAATTCATAAAAGTACATTATATGTTTTAATTTTTCTTCTATTATGGGGAATAATTATGAAGCATTCACCGCAAGCATACCAAATACACAGTGTGTGACACTCTATATAGTATACTTAGTGGTTCATTGAAGAGAGAAATTTCATTTTGTGTCTCATGGGAATAATTAATATATGTATAAAATATCATACACAGACTAACCATAAAATTTCATCATAAAATATAATACTTCATAACAAACATCAGTTAGGGAAAACTCAAATTCATACTTTGATAGGTCAATAATCATTTCACATTATGTAATATATATAGCCAACATGAAATAATGATAAATCTAAGACTGCCTTTTATATAACATGATACATCTAATATCCTTAAACTAATTTATTATTAATAATAAAAACATATATAAGATCCTGTCATATCATGTATCATATGATATACCACTAGAGAGGCCTTATATTTGCTGCACTTTTAGGGTATTATTATACTCATTACATCAATATAAAATTTTGTCCATCTCTATGGGACCATCTGATAAAACCTACCACTAAACTCTTTTACTATGTAACATCTATGAAAATATATTTTTTCAAATAATAGTGATATTGGATTCATAATCCACATGGTAAACTCATTGAATGTACAATTCAAATTAGTTTACACCACAATGTAATATATTATAATGTTAATAACTTTTTATACTTAAAAATATCTAAAATTCATTATCATCATATATTTTGAAACCTTACATTAAAAAATATCTATGATATCATTTTTGGTAACTAAATGTAACTATTTGCATTATTTTACCTTTACTAACAAATCTGAAACTCTTTTAGGATATATAGTGGGATTATCATCAGTACTAAAACTAAATAAAATATTTACATTTCCCATTACTGACATACCCCTAACACTTTTAAGATGTGAAATGATATTCACTTTCAATTTTTATTAGAATAATATTTATTTTGTTGAACTTGAACTTATCTAAGCCTACAAATACTCCAACTAGACTATCAAAAATGATATCCTCTCATGGATATAATGTTAATATATAAATAAAAATTTGTGTTTAGGAAATAACATGTATATCTTCTAGAATTACCATCTAACAAATAGATTATTCACAACCATATTAGATATGGTGTTGAAGTTGTTTAGAGATTTATTTAATAAAGAAGACTAAATTCCACAAAATACTCTAGTGAAGGCGATGTGAACACTTTCCCTCATATTTGAGCAAGTATTCTAGATAATATATGTTATCTTTAATAAAACTCCTTTTTTCTAACCTCTTTGTTGACAAATGAATTCTCTTATCACAAAATATAAATAACATAACTATATAAATCAATTATTTATATATATTTGATATTTGAATACTATTTTAGATTATAGGTATCTATAGTAATATCATATTCTACAATGTTTGAATTAAAACTATAAGATTTATCATTTCTTACATCGACTTTAAAAACTAATATTTTTAAAAAAAATAAAAAAAATATACTTAGTATTTTATTCCATTTAAAAATAAAATAAATAATTCTATAACACTAATACATAACATAGGATATCCTTGGAGTTTCTCAAACACCATTCATGTATCTCGAATAAGTTAATCATATAGAAATATTTTCCTTACTTCCTAATTCATATTTTATAAATCAACATATTTTCACTGGATACTTGATGAAACATTATTGTACTTTCCAATAAAATTTTATCCATCTATTTTGAACTTTTATCCACTTGTAGTTTCAATAAAACACCCAAACTAAGACATCTCATATCTGGTTCATATATCCTAAACATATTTAGAAAAATAAGGTAAACTTTTATCAAACTCATTAACATTTTCAATGATTATAAAATAAATAATTTCATAGGTATAACATGTATTAAATAAAACCATCATTCTCTTCCAATCATTAATGTACTTAATTATATTAACTGCATGAGTGAAGATTAAAATTCCTTCGGTTATATTTCACTTAACCAATTCATTTGAAACATTATGTTAATTAATCTCTAATTATAATAAGCATACAAATCATCCTTTTGAACAATATCAATGATTGGTTACTCTGAAACGGGTTTCTATAACACATAAAACTTTTCTCACTTGAGAACTATTCTCAATATTCTATACTAGTTTACAAATCTTGTTCCATTAAGATTTTTTTTCTAATATTGGGCTCAATTTAATGTTCAATTATGATGATTCTTTTAGTGGGAAAAGATCTATGTTCCACTATGTAATGAGGCCTCTTTGTCATTTCTCTCAACACTTAGCTCTTTAGTCAAGCCATTATGTCAGTCATATCATATATGAATCTTTGATATTTGAGTGTAAAACACTCTTCCTAATCTATACTATGGATAAAATAATATTTATATATATGGTGTCCTTTCCAAGTGTTTTCTGGCAAATTGTAGCCCAAAAAATAAATAATGGGATCCTAATCCTCTTAGAGTCACCCATTACTTAGTTTTATGGTACTATATAATTCTAGGTAACTCAACATTAGCATGTTCTAGCTGGATGGATGATAGAATTATTGACAAGTGTTTTCATTTAGAAGGAATCTAACAATTAGATTTTCTAAATGGGATATTATTTTCTATATTTTATTATGTTTTTTCCATTTATATATGCATTCATTAGGTGATTTATTTTGTGATCTCTAGTCCTTCCACCAAATCATTTTGTTCAAACCATATTGATATGTAATTCTTTACACAACTCAAAGATTGTGTTACAAACCCAAAGTTAAATCCAATTATATATAAAATTATTTAAACGAACCCCATGTATAAGTTATATGAAAACCGTTCATATAAATTATTAGAATCATATTAAATCAATAATCCCTAAAGTATTAGGTATAGAGTGATAGGTATCCAACCCTCACTTTTATAAAAAAGGCATAAGCCTCTCAGATAGAGAGAATATCAATAAAATGTCCATGTACCAATAGTTAATTACTCAAAAAAGACCTCAATTCCATCATAATTACAAAACTATAATTAAAATTTTAATTTAATCTCATAATAAAATACAAGAAAAATTATACAAAGAATAAATCTAAATTGATTAGAATAACTAGTATATAACTCCTTAAATGAACGTATTACAATTTAAAAATGTAGTTGTTGACACTGGAAAACTCGTCCACAACATATTCCATATTCTTCCATACTTTAAACAAGATCTTATAACTTTTTTCAAGCTTCGATTTGGTAGGTTGTAGGTCCTGAACGGAGTTACGGATTAGAAGTTATGGACATTTGAAGTTGGGCTGGAAAACTGGTTTGTAGAGCCCATTTGTGAAGCTCCCTATGCGATCGTGGAGCAAGGGAACTTAACTAGAGCCCCTAGGGTCCCACACTAGCGTAAATCTCCTCCTTCACAAATCACTTACAGATCAATGAGGCGGGGTGCTCTGCAATCCCCTTTGACATCTGCGAAACCACCTCAGAGTAAGGAGGTGAGATGCTCTGCGAACCCCTTTGACATTCGCGATCCACCGCAGAGCAAAGAGGTGGGATGCTCTGCGAACCCCTTTGACGTTCGCGATCCACTGCGGAGTGAGGTATTACTTCGCACTGAGCAGGATCTACTTCGTGATGCCTTCTACCTATAAATACCCGACTCACCCCCCTTCATGACGATGGTCACGCCGCCCTTTGGGTTGATGTTCCTCCATTTCACGGAGCTCATCTTTCCTTCACGAAGCTACTCCTCAAGTCCATGCTCTGTGAGTTGATGCTCTACAAGTACATCCTCTATGAGTCCATGCTTGGTGAGTTATTTCTCCATGAGTCCATGCTTCGTGAGTCCATGCTCTGTGAGTCAATGCTCCGTGAGTCCATGCTCTACGAGCCCATGCTCCGCAAGTCCATGCTCCACAAGTCCATGCTATGTGAGTCAATGTTATGTGAGTCCATGTCCCCAACCCCATGCTCCCCGATTCCATGCTCCATGAGTCTATGCTCCACGATTCTATGCTCTGTGAGTCGATGCTCCATGATTCCATGCTCCACGAGCACATTTCTTTCATGAAGCTGCTCCGCGATACCCTGTGCTTCATAATCCCCTTTGCTCCACAAAGCTACTTTGTGAAGACCTATCCTTTGTGAATCTCCTACCTTCGCGCCCACCTATCCATACTGTGGGGGATATGCCCCTGCACCCTTGCTTCGGGCCAGTCCCTTCCCTACCATCACTGACCCCCATGGGAAATGGAGAGTCTCACTATGAACTTTTCAGGCCGGGATGTCAACATTTTTCACTGCGCCCTTATGCATAGCCTCCTTCCACCTATGGAATACCATGATTTGAGATACTCCTCCACACAACATGAAACACCTTGAGTCGACATAATCTTCTTGGTTCATTTCTCATGTCATGAGTTGATATTCTCATCTTCAATTCCCTCGAGTACCTTGAGTTGAACCATTCCTAAAACAAATCATTCAAACCCCCATCACCTGACTCCTATACTAGGTTGAACTAGAAAGGGCCGCTCTTGCATAAGTCCCAACACTAGCCATTACAAGGCATATTCTTCTAACAGTCCTATCTACATGACTATAAACTGTAGTACACCCTATGTAACAAACATAGGATTCCTCTGGCTTCAAAAAATAGATGACTTATGCTCCAAGAATAAGATGCTAATAGTCCTATCTACATGACTATAAATTGTAGTACACTCTATGTACCAAACATAGGATGCCTCCTGCTCCAAACATGAGATGCCTTATGCTCCAAGAATAAGATTCTAATATTCCTATCTACATGAATATAAATTGTAGTACACTCTATGTACCAAATATAGGATGCCTCTTGCTCTAAACAAGATGTGAATTATGCTCTAATCATAAGATTCCTAGGAGTCCTATCTACATGTCTATAAACTGTAGTACACCCTATGTACCAAACATAGGATGCCTTTTTCTCCAAACAAGAGATGCCTTATGCTCCATGAATAAGATTCTTGCAGTGCTATCTACATGACTATAAACTGTATTACACCCCATGTACCAAACATAGGATGCCTCTTTCTCCAAACAAGATATGTATTATGCTTCAAGAATAAGATGCCTAATGCCATGATTATAGTGGAATAATTTCAAATGTGTTGGAATCCATTAAAACATTCCATCACTCCACCTCTTGGTTTTTGTGTCATTAATTTGGATATTCATCCTCTTCCATGTCTGATGGAACCCCCTAACAGCCTGGTCCCATGCCGAATCGGCTCACCTACCATCCTGGGTCAACGCCCTGGAAGTCATTGGACAAAACTTTGAGTCAGGTCCTATGTTTTGAACACGGTCAATAGTTGACCCTCATTTGTTTTCCCCATTTTAGGCTAATGTGATATGGATGTTGTGTTTTGAACATGGTCAATAGTTATCCTTAATTTCCACGCCACCCTCACCACGTTCTGAATGTCGGGCATGTGATTAAAAAATTTCATCTCCCTTTGTTCGGACTGACTCCAACGCCCTTGGCATTATCCCTCTTGTGAAATAGCGCATATGTGAAGGCCTCAACACACCAGTGGGTTGGGATGACCTCATTGCCAAACATGAGTAATACATTACGGGCAACATCCTTACATAAGCCCCACTCACCATTTCCTCTCCATAGCAGCACTTGGGCAGCTTCCTTGCGTAAGCCCCGTGTACAATTGTTGCTCTATAGCGGCACCCAGACAACTTCCTTGCATAATTCCGGCTCATCATTGCCACTCCATAGAAGCACCCGTGAATCTTCCTTGCATAATACCCATGCAGGATTGCCGCTCCATAGCGTCACCAGGAAGATTCCTTGCATAATCCTCATTCACCATTGTCTCTCCATGGTGGCACTAGGGAATCTTCTTTGCATAATCCCCATTCACTGCCCTTCATGGATGCACCATTACACTGTGATCATCATTTCCTTACTACCTCTTGTTTCTAAACATGAGAAAGACTCACGTGGGTTTAGAGTAAGCATCAGCTATGACATCCACTCGGGGCAGCCTAGAGTGTAAGCCCTACACACCCTTAAGAACTATGTGGACTTTGATCCCTGCCAAGTCAAGGTACTTAGGAAGCCTCCCTGAGGTTCATGCCCAATACCCATTGGTCCTGTCCATCTTCATGTCGGTTCCCACTCCGTTAGAACAACATGGAATTTGATCCCTGCCAAGGAAAGGTGCATAGAAAGCATCCATGAGGTTCAAGCCCAATACCCCCTAGTCCCATCCATCTTCATGTCAGTTCCCACTCCTTCCAAACTATCTGTACGTTGATCCTTTCCATGTAAAGGTATGTAGGAAGCCTCCATAAGGTTCATGCCCAATACCAATTGGTCTCGACCATCTTCACGTCAGTTCCCACTCTTTCTGAACTACATGGACTTTGATCCTTACCAAGGCAAGGTACGTAGGAAGCCCCACTTAGGTTAAATCCCAATACCCATCAGTCTGGGCCATCATCACATCGGTTCCCACTACACCTAAACAATAGGGACTTTGATCGTTGCCATGGCAAGGTACGTAGGAATCCTCCCTAAGGTTTATTCCCACCATCCATTGGTTCTGACCCCCCTTCACATCGGTTCCCACTCGTCCTAAACTACGGGGACATTGATCCTTGCGAAGGCAAGGTACGTCGGAATCCTCCGTGAGGATCAAGCCCATCAACCATTGGTCCCGACCATCTTCACATCGTTTCACCAAACTCCTTTTGAAATATGAGGACATTGATCCTTTCCAAGGAAAGGTACGTAGGAAGCATCCCTGAGGTTCAATCCCAACAACCATTGGCCTCAACCATCTTCATGTCGGTTCATCAAACTCTTTCTGAACTATGTAGACTTTGATCTTTGCCTAGGAAATGTACATAGGAATCCTCCCTGGGGTTCAAGACCAACAACCATCGGTTCCACCCCCCCCCCCCCCATCATGATGGACCACATTCATCCTCTTTGATGTTAAACTGTACAACCCTTTTGTCCCGCATGACACTAAACTGTCCCCTATCCAACAGTAAGCCATTGTCAATCCCATATTGCAGTAAGACATTGTCAAACCCATTCAGTGGTAATCTATTTTATGCCCCATTTAGTGGTAATCCATTGTAAACCCCATTCAACTGTAAGCTGTTGGAAACCCCATTCAGTGGTTAGCTATTGTTAACCCCACACTACTACAAATACGTCCTTTATCAGTGCTAAAAAGGGCCTTTAACAGTTTTAGTAAAAGTGTTGTTAAAGCCGTCAAATATAAAGAGGAGTCCCATTTATCAGCGCTCAAAAAAGCGCGGATAAAGACCGCTTTTATCAGCGCTCAAAAAAAGGCACTGATAAAAGTACCTCTTTATCAACGCTTTTTTTAGTGCTGATAAAGGGGTCCTATATCATCGCTTCCTTTATCAGCGCTTTCATTTTAGTGTTGATAAAGGACCCATTTATCAGTGCTTTTAAAAAATCGCTGATAAAATTTAAAAAAATTCAAAAAAAATTTAAAAAAATTCAAAAAAATTACAAAAAATTAAAAAAATCATTCCAATCATGGGGGGATTTTATAGTGCTTGATCCCCCCTCTTAAAAGTGCTTTTTAGCCCCTCCAGCGCCAGCACACACCCCCTCCACCCTTTATCAGCGCTAGCCCCCAACATCCACCCCCATGCGCGCGCCTCTGCCTCCAACAGGTTTTGAACTCTAGACCTCCCCCCCTGCGCACCTAAGCCCTTACCACAACTCTATTTTGATTTGTTTTATATTTCATGATATATATATATATATATATATATATTTATTCGTAGTGAAATATATATTTATATTAATTGATATATATGTATATAGTTATATTAATATATATATAGTTATATTAATATATATATAGTTATATTAATATATATATAGTTATATTAATTTATATCTCTATTTATATTAATATATTTAGTTATATTTATTCGTATATAATATATATTTATATTAATATACATATATATATAGTTATATGAATATATATATTTATAGTGATATTAATATATATATTTATAGTGATATTAATATATATAGTAATATTAATATATATGTAGTTATATTAATATATATATAGCTAGATTAATATATATATATAGTTATATTAATATATAGTAGTTATATAAATATTCATATGTTGGTATTTTAAATAAAATGGATATTAGTTATTATTTAGATAGAGCTAATATATTTTATATGTAAATATGTTTAATTATTTATTTTAAAAATATAATTTTTAGGTGTGAAAATATAAAAAATATGTACATATAGTTATATATTTGATTATAAATAGCAGTACATTATAAAAAACGATAAAATTTCAAAGACATAATACCAATATGAATGTAAAACCTTGGAATAAATTAAGTCCCCACCAAAAAATTTCAATAATACCCCCTCAAACGAGGCTGAAAACCACCAAAATGTTAAAAAATCTGGGTACCCCGACTAAAAACTCAGTTTTAGAGGCCTTATAAACCTTTTTTGGCATCGAAAAACGCTTTAACCCCCCTCCCATAGGTCATAGAGACGTAAATCTCGTCACAAGATTCGATTTCATATGTGGTAGAGCTCAAACGGACACCCGGATCAAAAGTTATGGTTGTTTGAAGTTTGTGTTGCGTTTTCAACTTATTTTGGATCTTGTTTTAATTTTTTTAAATTTTTTTAGTCTTCAAATTGTTATTAAATGACTACTACTCCATAATAATTAGAAAATTATTAATTATAAATATTGTTTTAATTTTTTAAGAAGCCATTTTTACTAAATATCTTATATATAAAGTATATTAAGTGTTAATATACATTTATAATTATCTAAAATATATTTAAAAATTATATATTATATCTATATCAATATAACTATATTTATATATTAATCTATTAATATATATATTTTTATTTTTATTTTTTTGAATTCGACCCTTTATCAGCGCTTTTAAAAAAAGCACTGATATAGCCCCCCCCCCCCTTATCAGCGCTACTAAACAAGCGCTGATAAAGGGGGTCCCATTATCAGTGCTAAAAAAAGTGCTGATAAAGGGGGGGTGCTGGGAAAAACTTTTTTTTTGGTAGTGCCATTTGGCGGTAAGCCATTAAAGTCCCCAATCGACGGTAATCCATCTTCAGATGAACTATGTGGACATTGATTCCCTTCCATGGGGATATGTAGGAAGCCTCCCTGAGGTTCAAGCGCATCACTCATGTCTCATCCTGATCTCTCCCCAGAGCCTATGTTTTTCAGGATAGTCATGACCCAACCTGGAGGTTCTATTTTATCCAGATCCCATCCATGCGTCCATTCTCACGGGTCTCCACCTCAGGTGTCCCATCATCCCACAGAACTGTGCGGACATTGATTCCCTACCACGGGGATATATAGGAAGTCTCTTCAAGTCTCAATCCCAACATCATTGTTGTCCTCATGTTGGTTACATCACATTCTCTCTATACTTCATTCAACTCTCCATTATCCATCCTGATTCTTAATCGGGCCGCCACATCCCTGTGGAATTATGTCATCCACCTTCTCACTACTCCTAGAAGTACTTGGGCCACTTTCCATGCATAATCCCTAGCATATATCTAGGTTGTTGTGATTTCTGTACATCCCGATTCATCACCCCTTTGAACTACAATGGTTTTTATCCCTTTCATCTATATAGAGAATGTAGGAAACCTCTATGAGGTTCAATCCCAACCAATGGTTAACCTTGGTGTTTCCCCAGTATGCGGTTCACACTCCCTAATCCTCCTTCAGTGTTGTCCATATTATCCTTCACGGTGTGACATCTTCCCTTCATGGGACACACCATCTTGGGTCTTCTCTTTTTGAGTGTTCTGATCCATCTACTCGGTAAACCTTCCAAGTGTTCCCTCTTCTAGATGTACCAATCTGATATGTATCTATGGGACATTCTGATCACCCTCATTTTGTCTCTACAAGATGTTAATCTCGTGGCATACCTCTTGTTAAACATGAGAGGCCTCATGAAAACCTCAAAAGACACGCCTTTGGCATAAACGTCTCCGCTAGGCATTAAACTTGCAGCATACCCATCGATAAACATTGGAAGCTGAGGAAAACCTTAGATACATGCCTCTGACATATGATACCCTATGACTGAAGTGGGATGCCTCAGGCCTCGTTCCATTTATATGCCCTCTTAAGCAGAAGAATACAGGTTCCCCAATGTCCATGCATCTGGAGATGCCCCAACTTGCCTGATGTTGTCATCTACTCTGACCGAAGGTTGCTACCATGCCAAGACTGCATGGAATGTCCTAAAGGAAGAAGTGTAATTAACAGGCCTCCGCAAAGATATGGCACCTAGAACGAGATTCATGAACCATGAATTAATATTTAAGGGAGACCCGGATGAGGTAACAAGTTCTGAGGAAGAATCCATAGAAGGAAGAATCGATATACCATCCCCCCGTTTCGATCAAAGAGAAAACATCCATGAACTGGTGACGGATGCTTTCTGACTTTGGAAAGCGAGAATACCGGGTAACAGTTGCGCGTCCTTGACAGACGGATGCACAAGACTTGGCTAAAGTGTTGGAAACAGTAGTATCACACATTTAAACTAATATATATATCAATTCATAACATAAACAATTTATATCTGTGAAAAATAAATAAGGGAATAATAAAAAATAAATAAATAAATAAATTATACATTAGATAAACATTTATGAACAATTATTAAATAAATTATAAACACTTTATAATTTAAACATGCATTTACATGAACAATTAACTTTTATCCAATATGAAAATTTCATATTTATCATTTACATGGTTTTCATAAAAACTCATTCGAATTTTATAAATGTGTCCCATGTATGAAACAATTTATCATTAAATAAAAAATATTTTATAAATTATGAAACTATTTACATAAATTCCACATTTTTCAAATAATATTACTAATATAAACTCATTATATTTTAATTTATGGTCTCATAATAAATCAATATAAGAAATTTTATATTTCACGTTATTTTTTCCACGAAAATAGACATCAAAACATGGTTTAAAACATGGTGAAAGTCTCTTTGTAGAACATAAGAGTAATGTGTATTGTTCATCAGAAGTGTATAGTCAATATAAAAGACCCTATAGAGATATGGAGTTTAACATGGTTAATTTTAGGCTCACCATGAAATTAATATGGTAGTTGAACGAGATGACATATTGTATCCAACTAAAAATAGTAAATAGGACCACATGTGCTCAATATGCTATGGAAAAGCATTAGATTTTTTCAGAGTCTCAGAGGACCTATAGATGATGGTGGGTGGTAATATCTGAAAATGGAGAAAGAACATAAAGAAAAAAAATTGAAGGGGGTCTATCGAATGAATCATATCCCCTCACACATGGTTCTTTATAGTGGGAACAGCTGATTGTTAATTTTTTATTGGATAGGGAAGAGTTAAATTTATATGAATTTGGATAAAATATATGGAGATAAAATTTCGTTATAAAAAGGATAAATTTTCCATATTCAAGATTTAGATTATATCCCATGGATGTAGGAATTAATGTTAAATCCATATAATTCAACAAGCATTGTGTGTTTTGATTGTGATTTTCTATTTTTTTTCATGTGCTTCTTCACTTGTATGATTGTATTAAAAGGAAGGTCATGAGGTGACTAGAATAAGAGGAGTTTTTTGGGTTAGTTAGGTCCTTGGGGTGCCTTGAATTTATGATTTATTATTATAATACATGGGGGATGTATTTAATATGATATGTAACATATGGTGGTTTATGTTTTTAACTTGATCCCAAAAAATGGTATCAAACATAGTTACGAGGTATCTGGTGATATGTCTATCAAGGACTCCAAAAAGTGTCACATGGAATATATAGGTGGTACCAAGGATTTTGGAGAATATCAATAGTGTTATAGACTGGTATGTTCTTTGAAGAATATATTATTATTAATGACACACATAAAGAATTGTGGAAATACTATTGAGTTTCTCTAATCATGTATTTTACTATGTTTGTTGGTAGAACAATCACTCAGAAAATAGTGGTGGTACTAGGATGTTCTTGGTTTATCAAAATTCATTCATGAAGGTTGTTTTTAGTGGAATCTTCCATTAATTTAGAATTTATAATATGGTTTTAAAACCATTTAGAACTTTCAAAATATATTTCATAATCCCTTATATCTCTAGATTTTTCAAGGGATGGATATTTTTATAAGGATAGAATTACAATGGGTTATGATGGGTTTTTTTTGTTTCAATGACGGAGGCCAAATACTTAGAGGATGTTGTTTTACTAATCTTGGAGACAATGTATGTTCTAATTCAATGGTGAGTTAGTCATAAGTGAAGGGATAATAGAATTGGAAGGCTAAATTAGTAAGAAGGTTAATTTTTCTAGAAGGTATAACAAGATGAAATGATGCTCGAATTAGTGGTGCAATTATATGGTAAAGTCAATGGAAATAATTTCATCCAAATTGTTTATTTTAAGTTAAATTTAAGGAGATTTATTTGGGGACCTTGTTTCACATCTGCAATTCAAAGGTAAATGATATATTATAGTAGGACTACTAGGACTCAATGGTCTATTTCGATAATATATAAAAATTGGATATTCCATAAGTCCCATTAGATATTAGGGTGGTTGATTCAAATACCTCGTTTTTCTCATATTTTTGATTAAATATAATTGACTTTAGGGTTCTCATCACTAAATATCTGGAAGGGGTGTATACATATGTTTTAGAGACTACAATAGTTTTAGAGAATTTTATTTTTCCAAACAGGGATCAAAAAAATGGATTACAAAATTTTCTTTGATAATAAGAAGATAAATTCCATGATCAACTAAATAAATATAAGAATTATTTATTGAAGTAATGTGATTCATGTATATAGGGTCTCATGATTTTAGTTTATTTTTTTGAATGAGAATGTTATAAGAGAAGTCTTCTAGAAGATAGATTTTGTGTCATTGGTTTCATTTGATCACAAAAGTAAGAGAAGGGTGGTTTAAAACCCTTTGGTTATTGGAAGGAACATAGAGACAAATTCAATGAAATAATTAGTGGATCAGGACATGTCTAGTTCTGTTGTTTTCTCTTTGGCCCATTTTACAACAATGTATCTTATTCTATAAAGTGGATCAACAATTTTTGTTTTTCTTCCTCAGAGCACTATTTTATATAGTTTAGGATTCTTCATCATAAAGAAACATGATCTAAGTAAGTGGAATAGATTTTGGTATGGTTTATAAGATATGTGAAAAAATGGGGAATTTAAAAGATATATAGACACCATATGCATATAGTTCATGGAAGTTAAATCAATAATATTATAAACTTGTGTCACATGGTATATGTTTAGACCTAATTTTGAAGTTCAAATCATGTGGTTAATCTATTAATAATTTATTGAATGAAAATTAATCATGATGGGATTTTATGTGGTAGGTTCTATAAATAGTGGTACTTGATATTTGGAATGATATTTCATTTCTTCTTAACCTGAGGTTTAAGAATATTTCAATTCATTTAGGGTAGTACCATCCTAATATTCTCAAAATCCTACAAGTTAGGATTCTTTATTTCTCATTTATAAATCTAGTAGATAATCCAACCATCACCCTAATAAATCTAAATGATTGAAAAGCCATGTCCAGGGTCTTTGTTTATCTATAAGGAGTCGATATAAAAGCATACATGTTTTTGAACTCTATGGAAAATTATTGAATGATCAGAAAAGTGTTAGATGATATCATGTGAAGAAGGAGGGGACCTTATTGAATCAGTATCGATGTTATAATGTAGTGGGAAAAAAGTTCTATGCATATCTCGGTTTCACGGGAGGATGTTTCACTGGTAGTTCTTAATCTGATGATAACAAACTTATTGGATATTAAAATTCCAAATGGGAGTTCAATTTAGATGGTATTAATTGATATCAATGTATCAGATATCTCTCAAAGGTTTTTGGAAGCTAATTGTGTGTGGGTCCATGGAAATGGTACACATCATATATTATTGATTATACTTAAACAAGATTTGAATAGATGCCAATCCTATTTTCATTTTAAGAATTAAATAGAGTCATTTAAAAGGTTTTATTAGAATATATTATAAAATCATAGTCTAGAAGATCGATGAGGTAGTTTCTTTAATGGGGACTCGATAATCAGTAGCATGGAGGAGATCCATGTGAAGACTACATTGGATGAAAAAAAAATCTTGAGGGAGTGACTTTGGTGAAATCATGATTATAAAAATTGAATAATAAACTATTAAACTTGTCCTACATAAATAATTCTCAAGTGGAAGATTTATGGGATTTGGTTTGAGAATAGTTTTCTTATAATTTATTAGGTTTCTGTAAATATAAATCTTAATAAAATATACTTGTTGAAATAATATGGAGATAGAAACCTAAGTTCCATGGAAATATATATTATGTTTGGTGGAAGTTGTTTCACTTGATGTAGTTAAATTTAAAAAAATCACTGGAAGTAGAGACCATAAACTGAGTGGAATTTAGCTACGCAAATGAAATTGGGATGAAATTAGACTACTAGAAGATTCATTAGTAGCATGGTGACCAGTTATGGGAATGTGAAGAAGGAATGTATGATGAATGTTCTTGGAGTTGGTGGACATGTTTTAGATGAATGAGTAGTTTGATTGAATGTGTAGTTCTTGATATAATACTAGTTCCAAAGAATGTGGTAAATATGTAGAAGTTATTGAATACACAAGGATCACTAATGGTGATAAATTAAATCCTTCCCTTGTATATTTTTAATAAATTAATAATTTTTGTGTATCACTCAATGGAATGTAAGAGTATTGTGATATATTCATCTGGAGTTGGAAATCAAGGATGTGGATGCTATAAGGAAACAGCTGTCACTAAGGAAAGTGGATGGTTCACCATGAAGTTAGAATGTTAGTGGAACTTGTTAATCTAATAGGATCTTCTTTGAATAATATATTAAAACTACCTATGTGAGGTATATTGTGGTAGATAATTTGTGTTCTATAAATAATTAGAGGCCTTGTAGCTGGAGGTAAGAGGTTATAGCCGAGATGGGTGGAGGACCAAAGAGAGTGGAATAAAAATGAAGAGATTTTAAAAGGATCAAATCCCCTAAATCAGGGGAATTCATAGTGGGAGTTCTTGTGATAGATTGTTTTGTTGGAAGTAATAGAGTACAATTCAATTTTTTAGATTAGATACTTGAATATAGGTTATATTTATAACTCCGATAAGTTTTTTTCCTTAATAAAGATGAACTTTTTCTCACATGTATGAGAGACTTGATGTCTAAACCTTGTAATCTCATTCCCATTGTGTATATTTACTGTGTTTTTCTTTTAGTTTTTTCATATAGATGTTTTCATGTGTTCTTTTCTCATTAGAAAGTACATTAGATGATCAGAACCTATGGAGAAATGTGGGTCAATGAGATCTTTTGGGTTCTTGGACTTCCCACATTAAAATATTTGTCAATGAATAATTTATTGCCTATAACATGTAACTTATAGTGGTAAATGTTCAAAATATGTTCTCTAACATAGAATTATAATAATCAAAACCCACTTTATAAGGATGAAACCATCTTATATTATCATCCAATAATTTAAATGTCTAAACTAAATTAATTTGATGATTTCGTAAAATGATCCAACATTTTAACTCATTGTAATGTAGTGTTCAATGTCATTATTGATTATTTAACATATAAAAACCATTAAAAACTTTTAATATTATTATTTTCTTCATCTTATGAGTATAAAAATAATTTATGACGTCTTTAAATTGGAGGAATACTGATTCATCACATTAATATAACATATATCTCCATTACTAGTGGATAGTTGAATATTTTTTTCAAAAGGATAGAGTAAGAAAAAACTAGACATCGGGACAGTAATAGTGAATACTAAGGTCATCCCCTAAAATAATGTTAGTACATTCTAATGGAAGATAAATGATATTACAAAAAACAATCACCATTTCCACCTAATCACCATTGGAAGAAAGATAATCATCCACCATATTGCCTTCCATCCTGGTCTGAGAGATCTGCATATCAGGTTGAAGGATGATTCTACATGACCTAATGTAGTAATAAATGATCCATTTACTAGGGTAGACAGCTGTTCGATCTTGGATAACCAGGTTAGTGTAAAAAAAGTATTTATAATAATTTTTTCCATCTTATTGATATTGAGGCCAGAAATAATTTTAAGGGCCATTACTTTGATAGAATTTCCCTCCTCAAAATAATCTAACAATACAAAAAGTATTGAACATAAAGAGTCCTAGAAAATTATTTTTTCACACATAATTCCTCTAACACTAGATCAATCCATATATTATTTCAGTTCTTGCAAAGTTTTCTACCAAAAAACCTAAATACCCAACTTCATATGATGAGAAACAATTTATGGGAGATTTTTAATTTAGTTCTAACCTTGAATAAAAAAGGAAAACCAATCACAATGCATAAAGGGTTGAGTGAGGTCACAAGTTTTATGTATATAAATTTCAAATTTAAGAAACTAATCCAAAAATAATAATAATAATAATAATAAGTGTTCTGAGCTTCCCATAACACCCTACAATATATAGAAAAATTAAACAATCTCTCCTATAATTCATTGATTATGTTGGAATGAAAAACAACACCACATGGAGGAAATATTCCATGAATAAGTGCCTTTCATTGATATCAAGATACCCTCAAGGGAGAAATATATATATCTATGCAAATAATTTTTTTATCAAAAATGTATGCACAACAATGTTCTTTTCCTAACTACAGTTCCTACATTTCAAAGAAAGATGAATCCCTTTATTTTTAAAATCAATTTCTCTTGATATGTATTACTTCATGCTCTATCAGAAAAAATAAATTATTATTACAAATAATTCCTTTTAACTATAAGTTTTATCAAGGTTTTCATAACATTTAATAATATAAATAATTTTGTGAAATTTTGAAAATTTGAACTTACTTAATGGAGAGGGGGTGAAAACATCTATCAGGTTCATCTACGATGGCTTAATCTAAATATTATTTTATTCTACATAATTTCCATAATTAAAAAATTACATTATATAATAAACTCAAGATCTTGAGAATCGATAATATTAGTGTCTCTAAAGACTATATATATAAGTAACTTACTTTACAACTCTTGTGAACATTTTCCCGTAATTTCGTCAAACTATATCTTATTTTAAACATCACCCAAGTGAAAATCTCTATCAATCCCTAGGAAATAGAAACATTAGAAATGGGTGATCTTAGATGCCCAGTATGGGTAAACATAAGTATTAAAAATAAAATATCATAAGTAAGCATAAGATGAGAATATGGGTATAGTCAAGAAATATAATGAAACTTATTACCAAAAAATCATGGATCATAAATCATTGCATGTGGAATGGATTAATATAAGACCTAAACAAAAAGAGTGCGGAAACATGAGCTAATAAACATGATCCAAGAAATCTTAACATAGTCATGAGAATAAGCATAAAATTATGGAAAATAATTCAAATATTGTAGAAAATTACTTTAATAAAACATTAAATTCCTGATCCACACCATTAGTTCCCATGCTTATGATAAACTAAAACATGCTCGTGAATACTTATCTTATTTGATATAAACTTTTAACCAATGAATTGGAGGTTGATATAGGACCCCTCTATTATTCATCCATACTTATTAGTTCCACTGGAAAATCATTCACTAATAACATCATAATGAACCCATATAAATAATATGTGTTTCATAAACCTTTTACATTGAAATTACTAACTTTTTATAACATAAAGAACCCATGGAAAAAATGGGTTTTATTCAACACATCATAACAACCCATGAAAAAATTGGTTTTTATAAATTTTTAAATGGATTTATATAATTAAATCATTTATAATTCTATCAATAATAAAAAAATGATAAGCCCATGGAAAATTAATCAGTATCTAGTGACATAATGTAACATTCTTGGTAAAAACCCATTCAATCTGGTTAATAAATCATATGGTATTTAAACCATTTTGGGAAATGGTACATAATTATTACTTAAATTACACAAATCAATTGATGATTTACATCTAGGTGAACAACATTAATTCAAATTAATAAAAATAATTTATTTACAAAGAAATTATTTGGGTTAAAATTTAGGATTATACATTGTGGATGATTATGAAGGAAAAATGTTGTGATGGATTATTCCAACAAAAGATAAGGAATTTACATAAACAATATAGAAAAATAATTTGAATGGTATAATTTTAATAATTTCATTAATAAAGTATAAGATATGTCAATTAATAAAGACATAGATAAAAAACACTTTTCTGATGTTTTACAAAGGCTTTTTTGGAAATAAGGAAAATTCCAGGACTTTTGAAATCATTTTCAAATAAATATTTTTTAATAATAGGAGAAAAATATTTACTTTTATAAATCATGAAAATTTAGAGATAAAACTTCATGTAAAATGACAAATGTGTTAGAATTACATATTCACACATAAATGTTAAAAAGAGAAATGTTTTACTTTTTTATGAAAACAACCCATATGAAAAATTATAAAATATATTTAAAAAATTCAAAATAATTTAAATTATTATAAAATGGACTTAATAAATTGTTTAAGAATATATTATAAAGACTTAAATTTTTTCCAATGATTTTAGATATGAAAAAATAGAGGTTTTCAACCAAGAATAATAGATAGAGTCAGTTTTACATATAAGAAACACTTCAGGTAAAGTATGAGTCAAGTGGAAATGAGATTTTAAGTTGAAATGTAAAACCCCATGAATATAAACTAAAAATTAGAAGGATTTTTATAAAGAATAAAAATTCCCCTTATTTATTATCTTCTGAAAAAAATACATATTTTGAAACTAATATTGGGAATTGAAACCATTATGATTAAGTAACATTTTAATCAAAACCCATTAATCATTGGTATCTTTTAAATCAATGGTAATTTTTATAAATTGAATAGTATAGATCTTTAAAACCAATGAATATGTAAAAATAAATTCATTAGGAATTAATTTAAACATATTAAAGGTATCATGGTACACATTAAGAAATAAATCTCAAGAAAAAAAATTGAGACAAAGAGCCCTCTTACCTCAATTATCTCTTAGTATAAATGCACTATAACCTCTTGTATAACAAAATTAACTATCTTAATCACCCATTTTAGAAACTTTTTAATATCTATAAACTTTTATAAACTTAATTTATAATTATTTTATACATATATGTGGGTTATTTGTTATTTATTTTTGATATTAGTTGTGTGAAATCTTGATCATTTTTAACTAGTCTATAATAGTAGTGTTATTATTAATTATTATCCCAAATTTTATAATTAATGAAATCATTAATTTTTATGGAATTTATGGTTTAAAATTATTTATAATGTTATATATTCATTATAATGGTGTTTTGGTTTCAATTTGTAATGATGAATATGCTGATGAGCATGTTTCGATTATTCATCTGAAATGAAGGGTGTTCTCTTTATTTATGGATAAAATTTTTATATTAACATTATAGAACAAAAAAAATTATTCACTAGTTAATAACATATATTTCTATAAATTAAATTCTTATAGTCATCTATGACATAAATTTATAAAAAGTTTAAAGTAGATGGTTAAATCAACCCAAACAAGAACATACCTTTATTAATGGATGATTATGAAGTTTTTTATTTTGTTATATCATTAAAATAGAAGAATAATGATCTAATTTACTGTTTATTCGTGTTATTTATCATAATTTTAAGTAATTAGAATAATAATATTTCTTATAAAATGATATTTAATCATTGAAAGAAATCAATTTTTTCTTTTAGAACCCTCTTTTGGATGGTTGAATTTTCCATAATCGTTTATTAATCACACTGTTTATAGTTTGTCCATAATTTATTTATAGAACCTTAATAATTTCATAAAAACATATTTATTCATTAAAACCATTCTCAATACTATCCATTTAAAGGAATAATGAAAATAAAAACAAAAAATAATCATTCTATGGATGTGGTAGTCCACACAAGCACATGGATATTGGTTTCATTTTATATTGAATGATGAAAATGATTAATATGGTTTTTAATTTAAAAAACTAAAACATGATATAAATATTATACTTATATATTAAATTAATTATTTAAAACATTCTTTTAATGAGGTAAAGGAAAATTTAACATGTTGCATCAAGGAAATAGTAGTCTGTATAATGCATGAATGACATTTCATTTTTCAAAATCTAAATGGGATAGGTGGTTAATTATTGTAACATCATTATAATAACATAAAATTTTATTAATGATATATATTTAATCATTTAAATATTTTATAATGTAATTTTAGGAATAATAAGTGCACATAGTGTAATAGAAATAAGAAATGATTGGTTTGAAATTTTTACCTCACTTATTGGATTTTCTCTATTTTAAAAAGAGTTAAGACTTTTTGGGATTATATTTTGAGAATAAAATAATCTCTTGAATCTGGATATGAATTTTAAAAAAAATTAGAAATCATTGGGTTGAACTAAGTGGGTTTTGGCATCTAAGATAACCCTTATTTTGTTTTCCTTTCCCCAATAAACTTTTAGGAGAACTATATTAAATTTCAAAATATCTCATAGTAGTAATATTAATGTTCTAATGGAGTTTTTATGATTTATTTTATGATCTTGTTTGTAATGTGAAAAATATGTCACTGTCTAGTCTTCAAGTAATATATGTTTTTTTATTCTTCAGAAACACTTATATTATTTACTAATAATGTAATATAACTCTCATCCTAGGGAATCTGATGACTGGGTTATTACAGTTGGTATAATAGGATACTTATTAGAAACCACAGGTTTATGATTTAGTTGAATCTATTTTGTATAAAAAATAATATAAAAACCATTGAGACTTTAAGGAATTTTTTCTAAGAAACCCTAATTATAATTGCATTTTAAAATTCAAAATCAAGCACTAATTATGATCATTACATTGTTAAGAGCTAGAAAATAGTAGAGGGAATGCGAACCATGTAAACACCCATATTTAATGTATAGATATTACTCTTGATATGTCAATTATTCTATAGTTGGACTTGATCAGTTCATAATCCTATTAGAAAAATTATCCCATTTTATGACAAATAATATCACCAACATAATGAAACCTACTAGTCGGCAATGTGGTGTACCAATGTTTAATTGGTTAATGTGATAGAAACCTCCACAATTAAATATACATATTAATCCATTTATATATAGGTATTGGATCAGGTCACTATAAGATATATGTTATTTGTTGGGATGTTGTGAAAGTTAAAAGTTCATCATAGAGTTATATCATGTGAAGGGACATGTGGATCAACTGTGGTCATTAATTTAGAACAATAAAGATTAATTATACATATAGTTCATGGAATAGATTAATTTAAAGGATATATTCTATGAAACATACTTTCCACATGAGAAAAAGACATAAATGGAAAGGTAATTCTTTAATCTCAAATAGAATGAGGTGGAAGTGTGAGGATGACATTTTATGGTCATATATGCATGAGTTATATTTCTATATAGACTAGTAATCAAGATTTAAATTTTTTTTAAAGGGGTAAATTTGTGACTTCATTAGGGATTAGTCTCTTATAAATTTTCATCAAATGAGGATATAGTTTCAAGTGACCTTAAGAAGGAAAAAGAGTTCAACATGACTTATGAATTCATATTAAATCTAGAGAAGAAGTGGTCTATTGGGAATCATGAAATGTAAATTGTGTAAAAGGGGGGTAAAGGAAGATTGTAAATTCACATATTTAATAACTCTAGAAATAAATAAATTGGTACTTGAATGAATGTCTGTGAATTTTGATTCAAGTGTATAGAAAAAGGATATCAATCTCATGAATAAAAAAGAATGAAAAAAAGTTTTTTATGACCAATGCTTTAACTATAAAAATATGGGGCACTATGTAAACTAATTCCATAGAATTAAATGAATTTTACTTCACAAAATGTGGAAGAAGTATGTCTGGGCTTTTTAAGTAAATATAGTTGAGTTTTATGTACGAAATGGTGTGATAATGGGTATATTGGTCCAAAAATAAATGTTAGCAAATGATTTATTTGATTTTGGATATTCAAACTCTATTATATCATGAATATTTTAAAACAACATTTAATCATAACTAATAGTATGAGAAAGGAGTTCTTAGTTAAGACACCTAATTTTATTTTTATTCCAATAAAGTTTTACCAAGAAATCTCTATTAAAATGAATAGATATTCCCTGGGTGAAAACATGATAGTTATAAAAATGGTTTATTTTAACTAAATACTTAGTATGGATTGTCTATCAATGTATAATGAAATAATTTATTACTAAGAGATAGATATTTCTCTTTGAGACGGGGGGATATAGTCCCTTTTTCAAGGGATAGACTCTTCCACCTAGGTATTTTTTAAACCCACCACTAGTATCTTTCCTAAATTAAATTATAGGAGAAGGTAAAGTTAAAACTCTATATATATATATATGAGAATGAAATACTAATGTTATATGATGTACCCATTGTAAAAATATACACTTATGTATTTCCAAATGAATTACATAGCCATCCACCCACGCATAATGTTTAGTTCTCCATTGAACTCTTTACTCATGCAAGAACCATATATAAAACTCCCTATATAATAATACAAATGGAGTTTGTAGAGTCTAAGAAACAACTAAAATATATTTTTGATATGGGATTTATCTTCCCTAGTGTTTCACCAAGGGGAGACACTATTTTATTCTTTGAAAATAAGGGTGGGTCTATGAGATTTTGAATCAATTTTAGGGAGATAAATGTCACTACTATAAATAATAAATATTTTTTAACAAACATTGATGAGTTATATGATTATTTTTAATAATATAACTATTTTACAATGACCTCTCTCCACTCTGGTTGTCATTATTTATGCTTGAAAAGGGAGGATATGCCAAAGATTGAATTTTGTACGTGATATGGGAATTAAGACATTATTTAATTTCCCATCAGATTAACTAATAAGCCTTATATTTTATAGATATGATGAATATATTATTCAAGAAATTTCCTAATAACTTATTGGTGGTATTAATTTATGATATCTTTATATACTCCCAAATCAATTAATAGTATGAGAACTATCTTTGAATAATTATTGTGACCCTCAGAGAAAAATAATTATGTGGGAGATTCATTAGGTGTTAATTTTGGCTCTATGAAGTTTATTTTCTTGATCAAATTGTCTCTGTGGATGGAATATATTTTGATCCTTTAAATAAAAATAATTTAAAATAATTTCCTACACTTATGAAGATAACTGAGATTTTTAGTGTCCTTGGTTTACGAGGTTACTATCAGTGATTTCCTTCAAAAAATTATAGACTAGTCAACCCTTTAACCAAGTTGACTCACAAAGGGATTAAATTAATATGGTCTATAGAATATGAATAATGTTCTTAAGAGCTAAAGTGTATATTAATTAATTCCCTAGTATTCAATTTACTATACAAAGAATAGTTTTAATATATATTGATTCAATAAAGAATGGACTAGGTTGTGTGCCTATGTAGAATGATACACTGGTTTCTTATACATCAAGGAAATTGAAGATCCATGAATATAACTATCCAACTAATAAACAAGAGTTGTTAGAATTTATGTTTTTATTGATGATTTGTATGCACTAAATCTATGGATAAATATTTAACATATATACGGACCACAAAAGATTGATATATATTTTCTATCATAAATATATCAACATTATGCAACTAATATAGTAGGAGCTGATTAAGGAATATGATTCCTTGATACACATCTGAAGGAAACAAAATTGGTTGATGCCTGGATTATGAGGGACCGTGGATTTTTTATCATGATGATGATTAATAAGGATATTATATTAATTGGTTTATTGAAGTTTGATATAATAATTGTAAGGCAAGGGGAGACATCATTATTTTTCCTACAATTGCTAAATCCTGCTTACTAAAAATGATAGAGATGTTCCAACTATATGATAAGGATTTACAGAGGGGGATTAATGTATTTAATGATGGTAAATTGAAAGACATCATATATAAAAAAAGAGTGTTGTTTTTTTGAAAGAGTACATGTGTTCCAACAAAACATAAACTGGTGTGGGAGCTAATAAATGTGTCACATTGCTCAAATTTCTCAATACACCATAGTAGAAAAAATATGTATAGGGATTTAAGAGAAAATTTATAGTGTGATGGTATAAAGTGGGAAATTTTGGATTTTTTATATATGATTCTTAGTATGGCAGCAGGTAAAGGAAAAAATATAATATATTAAGGGTATCATGAAACCTATGCATGTAAATATATAGAAGTGGGGTATTATTAAAATGGAATTTTTCATTATACATCTAAAAACTCCAATGAATAATGATTCTATATAGGACATCATCGATCTCCATACCAGGAATTTGCATTTCTTACAATAAGGGAAGACCTACCCATTTAGGAATTTTCCTATCGTTATATTAATGAAATATAAAGATTTCATAGGTCACCTCTATGAAATGTATCTAATCATGATGCTCGTTTCATGTAGAAATTATGGAAGAGTCTATAAAAGCCTCTTCACAATGAAGAAATTTTAATCACCACATATAATTCAAAAATTAATAGGTAGTTTGAAAGTACTATAAATTTACTAAACAACAAGTTAGGATCATATTTTTTTGACTTAAAATGAGCATGGGATCAATATTGAACTCTGGTGGAATTGGAATATAGTAACAGTTTAAATTCAAGCATCCATATTACATCATTTGAGATATTATATGGTAAAATATTTCATACTCTGTATTATTATTAGTATGTTATATAAATCAAGTTATTATACCTAGAACATGTAGAGGATGAAACTATGATAATATGTACTATCTCAGACCATGTCAAAGAATCTTAAAACAAATAAAACATGTTGTTGATAATAAAACTAATGGCATGTAATTTCAGTTGGGGGATCCTTTATTCTTAAATTTGTCACCATGGAAACTAGTTTTAAGATTCGGTAAAAGGGGTAAGTAAATAACATGATGTACTAGGAATTTTTAAGTCATATATATAATTAGATGGGTAGTTTACCAATTGGTTATACCGACTAAACATTATAAAGTACATGGAGTCTTCCATATTTTATTATTAAGTAAATATATTTAAGAAAAAATGCATATACTCACATATGAGAGAATATATATTGAACATTACCTCTCTATAATGAAGATCTTACCTAGATTCTTCACAACTGATAACAACTATTATGTAATTATAAAACTCAGCTGGATAAAGTCCTTTGGAGAAATCACATACTAGAGGATGAAAAATTATAACTTGCAGAATAAATGAATAAGGAATAACCATATTTTTCAGTAGATAATAAGTATCTAATTTTTATGTGAAAATTATTTTAACTTGGTAGAATGTAATACCCAATTCCCTAATATATTAAGTTACCACTATGACCTAAAACTTTTACACAATGTGCACACTAATGAGACTTCATTCACTAATTTCATTATAAGATAAATTTTAATTTTAATTTAACAAAATTATTGTGATTTTTGTATTTAAAATATAACTTTAGATTTATATGATTTTTAGGATTTTCAGATATACTTGATCATTAGGTGAATTGTGAAAAATAATTTTTTATCATAATGGTAACATTAATGAGCTTGTTATTACATCATAAATACCTATAAATTCATAAAAAATTATAATTCACCAAATATTTGATTAAGGAGTAAAACTATACATTTAAAAATTCTATTTTAAATTTATAAAACCTATGTTTAACATTTTATAATCTTATGTAATATATTCAGATAAAATAACCTATTTTTGGTTTTTTAATTAAATATTATTTTTGTAAAATTCAGTTTTTGGATTGATTTTAAAGCCACATAAAATATTTTTCTTTATAAAAGAATTTATATCATGAAAATATAATTAATAAATAATTTTATCCGGTATATAAACATTAATCATAAACGTACACTTTTTTGGAAAATAGGTTTTTAAATGTTATATGAACTAATGTTAAATTTATTTTTCATAAAAAAATATCTAAAAATGGATTTAACATTGGTAATTATAAGATATAATTATTTAATAAGGGAAATTTTATTATTAGGAATTTAAAGTAAGTTACCTTGGTAAAAACTAGTTACCCCAGAAAAAAAACAATAAAATAGAAAATTCTAAGAGTAAATGACTAAAAAAGAAGATAAAAACATGTTTTAAAATCAATGGTTGTTTTAGTATCATATAATATCATCCAAAATCAGTTATTATACATTTTTTAACCATATGACATGTGAAATAGTTTTCCTCTTTATATTAAGTTGAAATATTTAAAAAATATCATTCTCACTAATTATAAAAGTGGCCGCTCACCACCCTTTAAATACTACTAAAAATTATGTTTTAACTTGAAACTATGATTTATTTCTTTTCTATAGAATCATATTTTACCAATTTATTCTTTAGATCAAAAGAGATTATCCAAATCCCTCCCTTCATAAGGATTCCTCCTAGGGAAATCCCAGGTCCTCAATGTCAGTTCCAATTTTCCCTAATTTTATTTTATTCTATATTAATTATTGAAATTTATTATTCTCTTTCCTATATAATGACATAATTCTTATATAATTAATTTTTTGTTCTAATTTAATACAAATTAACAGCCTCACCACTTTTTCCTCGAGGAAAGCAAAAAACTACATTTGTGTGTGTGTGCGAACTACCGCCTCTATAAAGGGTCATGTTTTTTTACTTAATCAAATTACAATGATCCTCCTATGGTTGAATTTAATAAATAAGTGTTATATCATTAACATATTTTATTTTATGTAATTATAAAAATATTATATATTTTTATCGTTCTATGAAAAATGAAATCAACAACCACATGTATGTACAGAAAATCACCTCCATCGAATGATTGAATTGTGTTTTTTTTTTCATTTTTATTTACATATTTTATAGATGTTTGTGGGAATTATTTTATTGGATAAACCTTATTTTTATGAAATTATAATGTTTCTTTAAAAAAATCTTATATCCTTTTAACAATATGAGTAATAAATATTTTTGGTAAATTCTATTGTCTAAAAGATTATTATAAGAGAAAAAAATGAATTCTACATATAATTTAATACCATTATATAGGTTATAGTATTCTTATAATTATTTAAAATTACAATATATCACACTAATAAACACTAAATAGGGTCATTTTTATTTTATTATAATTATATTACATCAAAATCAT
Source organism: Viscum album (assembly GCA_963277665.1). Lineage (NCBI taxonomy): Eukaryota > Viridiplantae > Streptophyta > Magnoliopsida > Santalales > Viscaceae > Viscum > Viscum album. Next base: position 977,579,185 of record OY728143.1, read on the forward strand.
TTCATAATCATCTATTAATTATGGTTTGTTCTTGTTTAGTTCAGTTTAACCACTTACTTGAACAATTATATAAGTTTTTATAATGGAAGACTTTACGAATTTAATTTTTGTTAATATTTTATATAAAAAGATAAATAATTGTTCATTTTATATATTTAATAGTAAAATTAATTTGAAACACATTAGTTATGATACTGATGTCTTTAAGAACACACTGAAATTTGCTCATTTTAGATTTTATCTTTACGGAACATAACTAAATATTATATAAAATGTAATTATATTGTTATTAAATAATTATGAATAATAAATTATAGTACAGTTTTTGATCTTTTAATGATTAATTTTGAGATAATAATGAATAAAAACACAAATATTATGAAACTAGTTCAAAACAGTCAATATTACTCATACTCTATATTGAAAATTGGTAATAACTAACCAATATACATGACAAGAATAATTATAAATGAAGTGAAAAATGGGATATAAGTATGAATAAGGTTATGAAATAGGTTATTATGATAGTTATAATTGTTTTATATGAGGTTAAATCATATTTTTATAAGTGGGATTAAAGTTAAGGGTTATTCTTCTCAAATTTAATTTATTTAAGACATGATTATGATTTACAACATGTTTTCAATTTATGGTTTCATTAATAAACATTAATTATTTTATGTAATAGTTATCTCAATATTCATTGTAATTAATGTTCTATTATAAATTTTATACATCAGGTTATTTTGATTTAAATGTTAACTAAACATTTCATAGTGCCTAAAAATATTAAATTTTGGAAAGTAATGTTCTTGTATTATTTTCCTAGACATTTTAACGCTATCTACATACTGGAAAGTGTATATTGTTTTAGAACTAAATCTCCTTAGTATAATCACCATGAGAAATTGTAGATGAGTATCAACTTAATTTTCACTCATTGGACAATAAGTGGGCCTAGGATTGAACACCTAGCGAGTTTCTCCTTGGGGATATTCTTTGTATAATCTACACACTCCTTATGAAACATAATGAATTATTTTCCAACCATTTATTTTGTATAATACCATTTAAAACTACTTAAATCAATTACTATATTCTATTTCTGACCCAAAACCTTTAAAATACTATCTCCACTACCTTATCTTTATTTAATTTATAAGGGTACTTCTGTTTACATTAAGGATACATCATATTTTCTATTATGATTAAGTTGTTTTATTCTAGATATCAAAATTATTCCATTGATTAATTGAAAAATTTATTGAATAAATTCTATGTCATTACACAACATAGATTTAGTTTTAGGGATTCATACATTGAAATACATTCCATTTATTGATTAGGGAAATATTAAAAATCTGTATACTTGTTATTTCAATAGAAATATTTATTAATTACTAAGGTATGTTGGTAATGTATTGTATAGTTTATTCATTCCTTCATAAGATGAAATTATTATAATTAATTATTAGTTGGTGGTTCCAATTATATAGAAACCTGTAATGAATCTACGGGTCTGATGAGACAGATAACCTAGGGTATTGTCTTGTGAATTACCCATTTATGAATGATGCCTTGGAACAAGTCCCTACCAACATATTTATGTTTTACATAATTATACATTCCATAAATACAATATTAGTAATTATTATTCTTGTTTTTGTTCATTTTCATGGACATTTTTTCCCTCGGTTTCATTTGATTATGAAATTATTCTGATTATTTATTTATTTCATGCTATTTATTACAAACTTTTACTATGATGACTCCCCATTAAAGATACTACTTACTGAGAATTTGAGATCACCCTTAATTTTTTTTCCATTTCTCATGAAATATAGAAAGGATCTTTGTGAACTTTTCATGGATTTTCTAGAATATTATATAATTTTATCATGTATTGTTATGTTTTATTTTATGTTATCAATATTAATGTGAAAATATTTCTGAATCTATTATTCAGAGACTGAAGTTTTTATTATACTTTGATAAATATCATATTAGGTACCAATAATGTAATATATCTACTGGATATAGGTTTCTGGAGACTTGGATATTATAATAACTATGAAATAAAATTCAACAATGATGAACAACACCCCAAAATAAGCTTATATTCAATGGATTCCAATACATTTTCCTCAAATAGATGAGACCAAACGTGATCTTAAACTCTAATGGACACATAATTATCTATTTATTAGAGATATTTCCCTCATAATTTTAATATATTTCATATTAAACCTCATGGAGTTACTTAATCTAAAAATCATCCATTAAGAATAAACTCCCCTTTGTTCCATTAAAACATCCTGCTACACTATACAAACTCGAATGACATGAGTACACTTTCCTCTATCTATCTCTATAACAAAAAACAAGAACATCTAAGTCCATGGTATGAAATTAATTTATTATTTTTAATTAAATTAATTTAAATTTTCCAAAAAAAACTTCCCAATTTAAATAAATGTGTAGAAAAGTATTTTGCATTCACCACACATTGGTATTTACCATGTAATCAACATCATCTCAAATTAAGAAATTCAGTAAGCATAGGTCCATGCATTAGATCTGAAAGGGTGTATATGAATCTTATTTAGTCTTTATTTCTAGTATCACATAAAAATCTTGAATAATATTGTTTACATACAAAATAAATACAATCTTCAATGTTGTGTAACTTAATAATTTAATCCAAACTCTCAACTAAATATTTGATGCCACATTATCATGACACTTCCCTACTAAAACTCATTCTTTTCCAGTACTAAATATGATTGTGTCCCCCAAATCCTACATCCAATAGGATATATATTGGAAACTAGAACCTAGACTATAAACACACATAATAAGAATCATTATCCCTATAAATCCAAGGTATAATAAAGAATAAATCACTAATATACTCTATATAATAAAATAAAACCAAATACCTTCCATAATTTAAAATTCATGTTATTTAATATAAGAAAAAGAGTCTTAAAAAGGAATACAAAAAAGGATATATCCTATGAAAATGAAAATAATACCAATCATGAACACCACTATTTATTACTTTCTAACCTAATCACCATCTTTATTCTATAAATCTTTAAATATCGATATAGAAGGTAAGGGTGATCATAAAGGAATACATAGTAGGTTCTTCCTCAAATTAATTTTTGATAACGTAAAATAATTATTCTAAATACTGTGTGGAAATTTTAAAACAAGTATAATAATAAAATAATCATCATACAATATCTAGAAAGGTACCCTGAATCCACTTCCCCCACTGATCTAGTTTCTCTAAGATCCTAATGGTATACCCCCTAGCTCTCTCATCCATTAATTATCTATAAACCACAACTTTATATTGTATATCCACAACATATCAAACCATATAACTATATCCACTTACTTTATACCACCATATAATAAAGTCACTTCCAAATAACTATATCCCTCCCTCGTTATAAAAAATGTCTTTAAAAGGAAACCCACAAACTCCATGTTTAGTCTAATAAAGAAAGCCTATAATTTATTTATCTGAAGAAACTCACAAACTTATATAAATTTTCACATCATATATGATAGATAAAAATAACTACAAATATAAAAATCCAATCAGAGGTAGAACATCAACTCTGAGAAAAATTTATGTACCCAATGAAATATATTTCACCAATTAAAATGGTGAATAAGTTTGGATATATTTTTCTATATTTTTAATTTGTATTTAATTTAAACCAATATTCATATTTGGATAAATATAATAGATATGTTATACCCATAACATTTTAACATCATGAAAAATTGTAAATTAATGAAGAATAATACTTATATTTTATAATGTTAACCCACAATGTTGGTGGTTAATTATTTACTATGTTTGGTGATATCCCATAAAGAATCGTCCCATAATATTTTAAAGTGAATGTATAATTTTAAGGTATAATCTTTAACCCTTGAACTATCTCCCAATATTTTACTATCTCCAAACATGTTTTTTTATAGGATCCTTTTTTTACAAATTCTTTTTATCCAATAATGAAAATATATTTATCATACTTCTAGATATCTCAGCACCAATATATAGTATTCACTTCTCTGAGATATAAGAATATTCAAAACTATATAGGATCCCTCCTTTTGAATTATCAATTATTGATATAGAAGAAAAGTTCAAGTTGTCTTCTTCCTCAAAAATTTCATGACTAATAAAATTTGGAAATAACAGTTCTCCAATCTTTCTTTTAAAACATTGATATATATGTTATTCAATAATAGCATAAATATCACATAAATCTCTCAAAATTCCTCTCTTTTATCATTATTCCTCTGTAAATCATCATCACCTGTTATAAATAATCATGATTACATGAATTAGATTATACATTTATATTTAGAAACTCTTATGAATTTCAACATCGTGATCAATAATATTTGAAATTGGTGAAATAGATAGTCTGAGAAATACCCTATTAGAAATTTTCAAGATAGGGAAAAAATATTCTCTTTTAAGTCAATACAATTCTCATCAAAATTCCTCCAAAAAATATATATTAATATCTTTTATTTAAATCACCCCACTAAACAAACATTAATACCATTAAAATATCCTTCACCAAATAGTGATAATATCATGAAATGAATTTTTTAAATGTTACATAGCTCTTTTATACACAAATGTGGGATTAATTTACTCATATTCTAGAAGAGATTACTCATACATGATCCAAGAAATTGCCAATTTAATCTGACACAAACATCGTATGAATCCTTAATAGCCTTTAGAACCATGTAGTTACTCATACATGGTCTTTATATTCTTATGTTTCAATATATATAGTTGCTTGATATTTTTCTCACCAACTCAAAAAACATATTTATTCGTTGTATATTTTGAGTAACATAAACATAGCATCCATATTACTCTTATACAATATTGGGAACTTTAATGTTATTCTTATAAAGATAGTGGATCTTCAAATTCAGTCATAAAGATACTCAAATATTCAGAATTTAATCTTACATGAGATTTATTATTTCTTATTTAATCATACATAGACAATTGAAACACCATTTTACTGATATATATCTTCAAAAAATTCCAGACTCGGTTACTAAGAACCTTCAATCTCCTCCAAGGAACTCTCAACCTCTTAAAATAAACTTCAACCTTTTTAAAACACTTCAACAAAAATCCAAATCATATTAAATTATAAAAAAAATTATCCACAATGATTATACTTCTTCTAAATTCTCATTTGAGAACATCAATGAAACTTTCACTACAATAAACAACTCAAAAATTCTTAAAAATTAAAAAACATTCACTAAAACTTCTTAATTCAATAATTAATTATTCAAACACCTCTCGAAAATTAGTATAAAATCATGTCTTCAAATATCATCATCCAAGAGAATAAATACAAATTTTATAGAAAACTAGCTTATAATAACGTAAGAATGAATTCTCAATTGAACCAAAATATTATTTTTCATAGATATAAAATATTAATGAATATCCTTATCCTCCATGAAAAATAAAAAAACTCATTAGTCTTCCAATCTCATTAAATAATAAAATTTATCAATTATAATATTCATTGAGCTCAAATCATCAATAAGAACATAGTGTTCTCCTCAAAACTTCAACAAATAAATAAACTACTAGAATATTGATCAATGGAACCATATCAAATATATAATTCTTCATCTATAAAAAATAATATAAATAATATAAATTATTGGGATAGTAAAATCTCTATGATATATCCCAAATAAACGGGTTCTTCAATCACCCCATTCAAATGTACTTCAATATTACTCAATAAATATAAATATTACCTACTACTGAACATAAATAAAACATCCTTCATCACATTCCATTGGAATCATTAATACCCACCTTTAGATTCCACATTAATTATTAAATCAACATCACTCTATACATATTGAAATTAATAATTAATGAAAATAATGAAAATATTCTTTATCACAATCCATTGGGATATTCCTAGAAAAATAAGAAAAAAAAGATAACATTAAAAGGCTCTTCTTTTAACAAAAAAAATTAATTACTTTCAGATTATATATATGTCTTGTGTTAACTCATAGGGATATTTTAATCATTGAATAAAAAATTTAATATTTCACTTTAATAATTTTAATATATTTCTAATATTGTATTCCATGTATAGTGTGGTTAATAACATTCATATATTTATCTCTACATAAACTTATCCTTTTCAAAATATGAAAAAACATTATATACAAAATTTCATTAATTATTTACCAGATATGTGTCAGATTGAACTAATATATTTTAATGAAATATACTACATCTTAAGTTATAGAATAGAACCCCATAATTCGAGGAAAATTTGGAAGAATAATTAAATAAAGTATAAAGAACTTAATAAATTGGGTACCTTACTGTCCATTAAGTTATTCACTAGTGTGATTAATGAAGATAAATAATTGTTATGTAATGGAATCTTCCATATTTTTGTTTGATGAAATTGGCCAAGAGTTGGTGACCAAAATCAACATCCCAAGAAATATTAGCTTGCATATAAGTGTTTATTTTTGTGATACTATTGAGATTAATATCTACATTATTAATTGTTTTTCCCAGCAAATCTAATTGAACCAATGATGAAGATCGTCATGATAAGAGTCCCAAATGATGACATTAAGGTCATAATTGATATTTATTATAAAAATATTTATGTATTTTAAAGGAAAGAAATATTCATTATAATAGAAGGGAGAACACTAATAACCAACGTAATGAATCCGTGAAATGTGAGTAGTCTACATTTATAATTGTTGATCATTTCCAAGATTTTGTATCAAATACCATCAAAATGATGAATATGAATTAGCCCATTAGATAATTGGGAAACATGGTAATATTTTATAATGTTCATTTTGGGGAAGTCAATACACTCCTCAGTAATACTATAATGACTATTATAGTAATTTTAGATATAGATACACTTCTTTTATTTGTGTTGATGTTCTATTCACACCTTCTACTATAATAATTCAAGATCTCCTTGATGTTATTAACAAATTTGTTTATTCCATTTCTAAGGAACAACATGTTATATGAAATAATTAGTTAGATATTCTGTTGAATCCAAATTAACCTCTATAATGATTCATCAAAACATTTCAGAAACTTGAGATAATGTTTATGTTGAGAACTCTTGGTCATGAAAGAAAAGACTCAGGGAAAGAGGGTCTTCATGATGAAGGCCCTTGGACGATTTAGAAAACCCAAATCCATACCCATTAAGGAGATTAAGAACCATGGAGATATAAATAAACAAAATAGGATTTCACTAACCTACTCAAAAAAGCCACAATTCCTTATCACCTTAACAATGAAGCTCCATTCCATCTATTCATAAGAAATTTAAATATTGATTTTGATCATGATTCTGGACCCAATACCTTGTTTATCTAGATCAGATATCATTTCTTTTGTTACGAAAATGAATCCATGAATGTTTCTACCTTAGAAAAATCCATGTATTCCACTAGATATTAGAGAATATCTATGTCTAGTGTAAGAACCTAATTCTTCTTTTGATGTACGAATCTTTCTTTTTTAGTTTTTACTTAAATAAATGAAGGAAAATGATTCTTACATGCCATGTATTTTCTCGAACACACCATGTAATATGGGTACATTCCATGTACATCCCAATACATGACATGTAATTGTCTGTTCGGGACCTATATAGAAAATTTATGGACACGGTTTTTAGTTTCTATTAAATGCTGTGTAAATTTATTTTTTCATCTTAATCAGGCAGTAGCATTTTTTTGTGAAAATGGACAGTGGGATCATCTGGCCTCAACAAGAATCACGCCAGAAGAAGAATTTCTTTCTGATTGTCCATTCAAACTCCAATTTGATCATTTCCAGAGGTGTTTAAACCCAGTCGATATACCCCATTCTAGGTCTAATTAGATGTCAACGCTAGACAAAGAGTGTTGTACGACTATGAGGTTGGTTGTCTTCTGCCTTTCACAGATTGTTATGATGTTTATATATTTTGGAGTGTTTCACACCCATTTTGGGGTGTCTCTTGATTTATAATTTACCCTTATTGTTTCCTCTTGGTGTCTATGTAATCTAATAAGTGTTTTAAAGTATGAATTAGGTTTTTCACAATGATTAAGGGACACCCCATAGGTTTGTTTCCCCGGAAATGACTGCTTATGGATGTTTGGCTGAGGTTGCCTATGAGGAATGCCTTGTTTCCCTTATTGGGTTGTCAAGTATGAATTACCATTATAGTGGAATTGTAATTTTGATATATTTTGATTGAATGGATTAAGGGTTTAGGATTAGTGATTTCCCCTTTGTCCCATGTTATGCTTATGTATGTTTAAGCAGGCTTGGAATGTTTTGTTCAAAATGTGAACCTACCCATGGGAGTTAGGTTATGCTATGGCCTTGAAATGGTTTAGATTACATAATAGGCATGTTATGTAAATTTTTACCATGTGAGTAATTTAAAATTAAATCAATATAATAGTTTAATTCCCATGTGTTTCTTGGTATATGAATTATTCTTACATGAGTTATTAATGTTGAACCATGTGATAGTTTAATTAACTTGTTTTTATTGTTATATGATATGTGCCAGCGTGAGTTGATATGTTAAATCCATATAATAGCTTAATTTACATGTGGATGATTTTATGAAATGATTAATATGGGGTAATTAGCAATGGGTGAGCAGGAGTCTTAGTTAAAAGACAGTGTTGGGCTCATGTGACAAATTTCACCTTATATACCTTAGGAAAACCATTATCTCCATTAAAAGTCAATGAATGTATTAAAAGTTTAATTATGTAATGGTCATGATAAATCCATGTATAGGGTTGTCAGGTTTATTGAGGCTTATTTAAAATATTGATAGAACCTAGGATCCACTGAGGGATACCGATGCCTGGATCTATTGGAAAATTATTAAATGATGTATGGGTCACGAGTTGACTGTTACTTATATGAGGGATTGTTTGTCCTAGGTTAGACATCAAGACCTTTATATAATTCAAGGAACTTAAATAGCTAATTGGATGACTTATGACGTGCCTGCCAATCCAAATCACAAGCTTGGATTTGGAATTCACTTATACTTGTTTACATTGTCTTCAAAGATGTCTTTTTAACTTTATTTTTAGTACCCATTATTTACTAATTCACTGTTTTACACTACATGTTATTTATACTCACTAACATATTGACCCAGATCTTTTGTGGTTACCTATTGGGATTTAGTCTCAAACCCTATTTGGTTCATGTTTTTTACCCCAAACTGATTATATTGTTGTAGGTGTTTATAATGGTAAGAACCCATCTAAAGGTATTTGATTTTCCATTAGGATAGGAGATCATGGGACTAATCTGAGTCTTATAATTCTTCTGAGTATCTTTTGTTCATTTTTTTCTTTTGGTACTTATGTTTTGTATTACTACAGTGTAACCCATTTTGGCTATTTTCCTAGAACATGAAATATGCAGCATCATATTTGTATGCCATGACATCTGGTTATTTATATAATTAGACTTCCATCGTTTACTACTATTGTATGGTATTATTACTTCCTCTTTTGATTTTTTTATTTTTTCCTCTATTTTACACTCTTCCAATGAGGGTATAGTTTCCTCACAATCACACCTAGGCGCTCTATGCTAGTCGGCTGCCTTTGGCATTTGGGGAAATTCTCTTGAGGCCATGTTCCCAACTAGGTATAGGGGCACCTTAAAGTGTCTTCTAGATCTGGGATGTTACAAAGTGGTACCCAATGATTTTATTTTTTGTTTTGCCTTAATTTTTAGTGACATTAGATAAGGATAGGAAGGAAATGGATTTTGGTAATAAATTGTTCCTAGGAGTAGCTACCCCATGTATAGGGAAATGAAAATTTCCTCAAATTGACATTTGTTTTTTGGATTTTGTGTTCCTATAGTTGATTTGATTTCACCATTGGGTGGTTCACTTGTTTTGCGATTTTATTATTGATATTATTATGGTTCTATTTTGTTGAAACCTAATAATATGTGCGTATACCATCTTATGCATCATATAGGATCATGTTAAAAATCAAATTCCATGAATTCATACCATGCCATTTAGGAGCATTAATGATTTCATGATGTTTTTCTAAATGTTGTGATAGATATTCATGTTGTTGTGATAGGTGTCGTGATAGATATGCATGTTTTTGTGATAGGTGTATTTGTACATTTCATGGTTTAATTGGATGAAAATGAAACATTGGTCCCTAAGGAGTATGGGACCTTTTAGATCGTAATTTGGTTGATCATGTTTCAGCCATGGGATATAGATTGTGTTGTTATGTGCTACATGTAGATTCTATCCTTTGATTTGTGGGGAGTATGGGCCCCCAAGGATCGGAATTTGGCACATTGTTTCTTTATTTTTTTTAAAAATAGGGGTTCCACGGATGTTTATGGGGGTTACAATCTGATAACCCAGACAACATTATTTCTGATGCTATAAACACACACCATGTGTTCTTATGTTTTGGAAGAGATAAACTTTCTTATGTACACAATGCATACTGGTAGTACATGTCATGTGGTAATTGACCTTGTGTCAGGATGTGTGAGAGAGAACATAATTTATGGGGTTTTACTTACTACATGTTGTGTACGGTGGATAAACACCATGTAGATTTATTTAGGTGGACCTAAAGTAACTCTATCCATGTGATAGTATATGTCTATGAGAGGGAACTTGAGTACACGCCGTGTTTCCAAATGACACGTCGTGTACCTAGGATGTCTATATGCCTAGGCCAGTGAGAGTATACCCCTATGTTAGAGCATGAGGGTACACGACATGTGTGGTTTCTAAATGTTGTGAACATGTTCTCTAGAACCCTTTATGGTAATTTTCCTATTTTATTCCTGTTTTTCAGTTTTGGACCTTAGAGTAGTCCTTTCTGAGTAGTTTTCCATATAGATCACAATAGAGAAACTTCTGGAACTTTTAAGGACTCCTAATGGGTGTTTTGGGGAATCTTTCTAAATGGAGAGGCTCTTCCTCTAGTTATTATTTTCATTTTTCACCTGAGAGAAAGCTTGGCTTGAATGACCGATTGTGTGTTCGGAATATCCTACTAGAGACCTTTAATCATAGATGAGCTGTGATTTATCTTTTGTGATCTATGATTTTTTGGAATTCTTCCATTTGAGATGTTCCCTTCTGTCCTATGAAGCCAGGAGACCTGTTTCTTTTAAGGATCCCTAGAGGATTTCCATCTCTTATATGCTTATTTAAGGAGTTCCTTATGGTATCCCTATCCTATTTACCATTTTTTAGGATCCCATATAATATTCCCCGTTTACCTTTTTAGCTAAGGATCCCATGTAGGATGTCGTCACTCATGTTTACCTAGAGGATCCTGAGTAGAATATCTCTCAATATTTTACTTGTCCAAATTCGGCCTTCATAGTGGGCTTTTGTTAGTATCCCTCATTGTTGAAACCTATACCAAACTCATGGGGAAGGAAGAAGGGTGAGTGTTTAGAGGAATGTGTTTCCCTGCCTTATTTTGATATATGCACATTTGTGCTATAAGCTTTATTTTATCCTGGCAATTAATGTGCTAATGAGCATTGAGTAATACTCAGTTCAGCAGGTTAAACATGTCTTAGGAATGGTGTGCTACTTAATCTGTCAAGTGAACTTATATTTCCTTAAATTATGGGATACTTATTAGATCGGCATCCATGTATATGGTTTAGTAGATGATGATATTTTGATCCAATGTCTGTGTGAGTCATCTGGTAATAGGGTTTATAGGGTGGATAGCCTATGAATATTACCTAAAATGTGATATTTTCTCTTGTAAACCTGGGGTAGTAGATGTTGACATACGTAGTACCCATCAATGTTTAAATGTTAAAACAAGCTGTTGAGTTGGTTAAATCGCCGAACATTGAGTTGTTGGGTATGTTCTTGGGTTATCTCCAAACTAATGTAACCTGAGATTTATAGAACCAAGTTTATCCCACTAATCGGGAGGACTTTCTTTGACACTGTTGTTTTGAAATGTGGGTTGGTCTAATTTCGGCATTCATGCAAAGTGTTATGATGTAGTGATCATGGTTTCTGTAATGGCACTCATGTGTTTAATTTGGTTTTGAACTCACGTGTTTAAGAGTGGTTGTTCCTTCTTCTTAACATTTAAGAAACTCCTAGGTGGGGAGAATCACAATGGTTCTTTTTAAATGTGTTCCTCTAGGTAGAGGGATAACAATCAAGGACTATTCATAGATGGTCATTTCAACAAGAATGCCTTTGAGACGTTCAGGTCATGATTTGTGTTGATGCCTTTCGGGTAGCACGATGTTGTTGTCTTTTGGTTGTGTGTGTAGTCCTTGTGAGGAACCAATGATCATGAGTGGACCTCAGTGATTATGTATATGCTTTTGTGAAAATGTCTTGGGATAAAGTCATTGTGGTCATTTAAATGATGATGCATCATCAAGTGAAGTTGAGTTTCTTTCAGGAGTTCGAGTAGTAGTTGTTTGGATATCATTTTGTGGAAATCCTTGAAATACATTTAGTGTTCAATTTATTAAGAGAAGAGAAAGTCCCCTATCTTGACATCGTTCTGGATGCACTAAGGTAGAATTAGTTATAGGTTCTACTATAGTTGAATGTTGTTGGGGTAGTTCAAAATATTTTCAGTGTTATGCACTGGATGTGTGGTTTTAAATGAGGCTCGATTAATCCTGAGTGATACCAGGGTTCCCATGATGGAACAAATTGGAAGTACTTTGGATGCTTGCTTCATTCCTTAACATGACCACCAGAAAGATTCCACTCTAGGTTCATTCAGTGTTCATACATGTAATTGTGTACTTGTACCAAATTCTAACCTTTAACAGGGAGTATGGACCACCTTGGTGAGTTCCTTGGACCCTGAGTTGAAGATTATGAGGTTACATCAGACATATAGTTTGGATCGGATGTGATTCTTTGAAAATGGGTAATGATTCTAGTGGCATGGATATAGTTTTCACCTTTACTCATGCTATGTAATGACCATTTTTAATGAGAAGTGGACGGTTTGACAAGCGAAAATCACCGAGAGATAGCTATGGACTTTAGTGAATGGGTTCTTTGTGGAGGTGTGGTGCCTTGGGTGAAGAAATTGTGTCCTATTGAAACACAATGGACTTCTAAGATGGGTGTTTTTTAGATAATTCATCTAGTGATTGTTTGACTCGTTATCCTTCTTGTTCTTTGTGTTTGGTTCAAGAGGATCAGTTTGAGAACTCCACTAGTTTAAGGTGGGAGTGATGGGAAATTCCTTAATGTATTTTGATGAAATATTTTGTGGATATTTTTTATGAGGTTAGTTGAGGTTTGACTGTTCTTTGTTATGAGGTCACCGATAAGACATCAGTTGTGTTTTTTTCACCTAGTTGAAGGAAAATCATGTTACTATCATCGCTAAGATTCTCAAGGGAGTTATTTGTAGAGTTTTCCAATGTTGGAGGTGTTGTGGAAAATATACCATTTGAATTGTTCTTGACAAGCTCACGAAGGTTTTGTTGCTCCTATAGATCAAGGAAACCTTTAGTTTGGATGAGATTGGGAGGTTGTACGTCAATGAGTTATATTTTTTCATGGTCTTCCACATTCTATCATTTTAGATAAGGATTACCGGTTTAATTCTTGTTTATAAAAAGGGATTCAAAGGGTGTTGGGTAAACAGGTGCTTTTGAGCACAACATACCCACACCAAATGGATATCTAGTCAGAGTACATGATTCAGGTGCTGGAGAAAATGCTTCATATAAGGACCTGACCTTAAACATTACATAATATTGAATTAAATTAATAATTCACATTGAGGATATTTTCAGTTTTAGAGTTTTAGGTAATTAGTACATACCTATTACATATCAAAAGATTACAAGTTAGACATATCTACATAGTTCCCATTTTTTCATAAAATAAAAACTCTTGAAAAAAAGAGAGTCATGTCTAGTTCCATGTTTTAGACAACATGACTTTTCCTTGATCTCATCCTTGACCTTATTCATCTTTATGTCTTGTGAAAACATTTCAAAACTTTGGATGAGCATAAAAAGCTCAGTAAGGGTTATAGAATAAAGAATGGAAATTTTTTTTCATAAATACATACAAAACATGAACTCTTTTACTTACCTCATGAAATCATATGATTTATGAAAGACACATAGAAATCATAAATCATAAAGGTAACTTGTGGCATCCATATCATACATTCATTGTAGTTATCACAGCTACATAGGGAGTTACTTTGGAATACCCATAACAGTACATTCCCTAAATCTATTAATAGAAACATTCATGTTTACCTCCGTCATGTTACCCAATACATTAGATAGATATCTCGAGCTCACCAGCCCTAGGTTTATCACGGAACCACCCGTATATATAAATAATGACAAGAACCATAACATGATCATAACACATAACATAAGCACAAAGGAATGATAAAATTTCCACATTTCAATAATAAAATATCATTTCAAGATAGTGAAATAATAAATCGTTTGTCAAAATCATTTTAAATACCAAAATACATAAATAGAGTATATGGTATATATTTTTCCTTTTAAAAACATTCCGGCTTGTTAAGGAATCAAAATATCAAATAATACTCCTGGTGGAAGAATGGTCGTTGTTATCGCTTACATTAAAAAAATTCCTTTTTTAATTTAGTAAAACGCATCATATAATAATATTACCTTTGAATAAAATAAAAAGTTAATGGGGTTTATACACCATATAAAATATAGTCCTGTATAAAACTAAAAATGACTCAATGAAAGGAGACTGAGACGAATTCCCTTACCTCGCGTCCGACTTGAATTGATCGTTCTTTAATCACCTAAATAATAAACTAAAGTTAATTTTTACTTGCTTATGAACCTTTTTCAAGTTTATTATTCCTTTTATATTACTTATTACCATTTTATAAACATTATGCAATCATTTAAGTTAATACCATTCATTTTTTCATTATTTGGTACTTGAGTAAAAATGAACACCTTATATTTACAAGTTGTCCATGTGGTCAAAGTTTCATCATATCAAGAATTATATTCATGATTTGGATATCATTTATATCATATATATCCAGTATATACATGTTTTTATAATAGTACATAACATTTAGAGGTAAGAAATGAAATGCACCGTTTAGGGAGACGGTAAGTCGTACGTACGCTTGGACGCTACTTTCATTTCTATTTCTTATTTTAATGGAAATAAAATATAATGACACATTGGTATATTATAATTACAGTATAATATCATATATAATATCATTAAATCCATCCTTTATACATCCCACATAAGGCATTAACGAATCAAATCACTTTGAGGGGCGGTAGTCCGCACTTCCTCAAATGAGATTATAGTATTTACCCACTATAGAAACCATAAAGGCGTGCTATAAATTGGAATTACAGAAGCATAATGAAATCATAAACATAATATATATCATATATAAATACAATTCCATCATAATGGCCACCATGAGAGGCGGTAATATGTAATTGAACAATCATCGTTTCGTGAGGCCTTAGTTTTCCATCCACAGAAACATTATATTCATCATCCATTAGAAGGCGGTGTGTGTAAGTGTAGTTCGAATCCTTCTCATAACAACATCCTAGTATATTGAGGATACAAGGGTTTTTACAAAAGAAAGTAATAAAAAAGATTTTAGGGGTTGGAGAAGTAAAATAAAAGAAAATAATTTACGAGAAAATGTTACCTTTAATTTGGGTAACTTCCTTTGGTTTGAACCAAAAGGACATCTTGAAGTGCCTTCTGCCTATGGTAAGGATTCTAAGAGGAGGAAAGGGATGTATGGAGACTAATTGGGTAGAGATTGGAAGATCCAAATGGCTTGAGAGGTGTGAGTAATTGGTTAGAATTGGCCTCCTTTTATAAGGGAGAGGAGGGGCTCTTTAGGAAAGTGTGAAAGTATTATTTTATAGTATAATGATATTCGGTTTCTAATGGTTAAAAAATCATTATAGTCTAATATAAGATGATTCATGGTAGAAATAAAATCATCCAATCAGAATTGGACATGTTTTGGATAATAATTTAAGCATTATAATCTTATTTATTTAAATCATTTATTAATGAGGTAAACACTACATCATTATTATGTCATAAATAATTTATTTATTTGTAGTCTAAAAATTATAAAAAAAATAACATGATGTAGGAAATCTTTTTATATTTGCAATGAATATTTATAGTCAAAATTATTCCTTATATAACACCATATAAAAATTAATTACTAAAAGACTTTTGTTTATATCTATTTTTCCTTTACATTAAATTAATTAGTCTAAATTGTCATTATCACTCCCATGTTCCTCAAAGGGGTCCCAAAATAGACCAAAATATGCCCATAGTCATTAATGACTCAACAAATAAGGTTTGGACAAGTGTTATGGTAATTTTGAGTTATTACAATATTCTTTTAACCATGAACTACCTTATTTACCTTTAACAGCGGTAAATAAAAGTCAAAAGTTGCTATTCACCAAAAATTATTTTCATCTTAATGAACCACATTTTAATTATTGATAACAACCATTTATGTAACAGTTTTGAAATTTAATTCACAGAAGTGGTAAATTTTCATTTAAATGAAAAATTCAGTTTTTTTAACTACCACTAAGTGGTGTCACTATTCATTAAAAATTGAAGCTTTTCAGAAAAATACCAAAAAATTAGCCTAAGAATTATTTGATATTCTGAATTCAAAATTGATTTATATTTTTCCAAATTCAAAACATATAATTGGAATCAATAAATTTAAAAAGTAATTCCCACTGTTAAAACAAATAGCATGTTTTTAAGAAACAATAACTATCAAAATATTGATACTTGTTTATGTCCAATTTCAAAGTGAAATTAATTCCAATGACCAAAATTGAATTAAATGGTAAAAATATATTTTAATTTCACTTTAAAACCAACTAAAAAAATAATCTAACCATATAAATAAATTAGATTAAAAGTCACTTTTGAATTAAAATATAGTATTTTTTACTATTCATTAAAAAATGAACTTTATCAGAAAAATACCAAAAAATTACCCAAAGTAAAATTTGATATCCCAATTCTAAAGAAGTATTATATTCGGTCAATTAGAATGTATTAAAGTGACCAAAACTATATTTAATGAGGTTTCTCCATTAAAAGGCGGTAAATCAGCCTTTTAATGTAAATTATGCTTAAAATTAGATTCATACATATTTTAAGCCTCTAAATTTTTATTGGATAAATGTAAATACATTTAAAAATAATGTATAATAATATTTTAGTTAGTTTCATTAATTCCCTCCAATACAACGTCTAGGAGTTAACTACAATTTTAAATAATAATATTATATTATTAGTGTGCAACGTAAGATTCCAAAGAAACCCGTTGTTGCGTATCAGGTACGCTATCGAACATAGCAACCCCTTTAAAGTAAAATTAATATTTAATTCACAAATATTAATAAATATAAAATATGTCTTATTCTTCGTTTACCTGGGGTGTTACATCCTTCTCCCTCTTTTAGGAATTGTGTCCCCACAATTTTTATTGACTTATAAAAATAAGTGGGGGTATTTATCCCTCGTAGCATTTTTAGATTCCCACGTTGTCTCCTCAACCATATAGTTTTTCCACAAAACCTTTACCTAATGAATTACCTTATTCTGCAACACTTGCTCTCTATGGTCAAGAATCTGAACTGGTTGTTCTTCATAAGAGAGATTCTCTTCCAACTGAACTACCATAGGGATCAAAGAATGAGATGGATTTGGAATATACTTTCTCAACATCGAAACATGAAAAACATTGTGTACCTGGGATAAACATCGGGGTAAATCCACTCTGTACACAACTAATCCAACTTTTTCCAGAATTTCATAAGGTCCAATGAACCTCGGACTCAACTTTCCCTTTTTACCAAAACACATCACACTTTTCCATGGAGAAACTTTAAGAAAGACATGATCACCTACCTCAAAAGAAATATCCTTCTCCGGTTATCGGCATAACTTTTATGTCTTCTCTGAGCTGTTCTCATATGCTTTTGAATCAACTGAACATTCTCTGCCATCTCTTCTACCAATTCTGGTCCCATCAGCTTCCTTTCACCTACTTCATCACAAAAATATGATGTTCTACAAGGCTTTCCATATAATTCCTCAAATAGAGCCATATATATACTGGAATGAAAATTGTTATTATATGAAAATTCAACCAAAGAAGTATGTTGGTCCAAAATTCACTGATAATCTTTCGAGAAAGCTCGTAACATATCTTTCAATGTCTGAATTGTTCGTTCTGACTGCCCATCTGATTGAGGATGAAAATTTCTACTAAAATTTAATTCAGTACCAAATCACTTCTGAAGGCCTTTCCAAAAGTTATAAGTAAACCAGGGATCATGATTAGATACAATGGAGAGGGTAACTCCATGCAACCTGACTATCTCTTTAACAAACAACCTAGAAAGTTGATCTAGATACAAAGTATCTCTAATAGGAAGGAAATAAGTAGATTTGGCCAATCGGTCAACTATAACCCAGATTGCATTATTACCTCGAGATGTCTTTGGTAGTCCCACAACAAATTCCATGGATATATTTTCCCACTTCCACTCTGGCACGAGTAAAGGCTGAAGCATTCCTTTCAGTAATTTTCTCTCTACTTTAACCTTCTGATAAATCAAACACTTCATAGTAAAATCAGCAATATCTCTTTTCATTCCATCCCACTGGTAATACTCCCGAAGATCTCTGTACATCTTAGTACTGCCAGGATGAACTGAAAACGGAGAACTATGAGCCTCACATAACAACTCATTCTTCAACTGTGAATCATAGGGTATACATAATCAATTCCTAAATATCAAAACACAATCATGAAAAATGTTAAATTTAGGTATCTTGCCCTTCTGAACCAACTCTACCTTTTTCTGCAACTCACTGTCTTCTTTCTGTGCTTGCTTTATTCTGTCTGATAGAGATGATATCACTAACACCTGAAACAAAACAGAATAATTTCCTACACCAACAACTTCTATGCCAAAGTTCATCAAATCAAAAAACCAAAGGATCTCGTTTTAAACGTAGCATGGTTAATGAAGCATTACTTTTTTGACTTAAAGCATCATCCACTTTATTTTCTTTCCCAGATGGTAAAGGATCATGCATTCATAATCCTTGATTAATTCAAACCATATCCTCTATCTCATGTTCAATTATTTCTGAGTGAATATATATTTTAAACATTTGTGATCAGTATATATTTCACACTTCACCCCATACAAATGATGCCTCCAAATTTTTAAAGAAAAATCAATTGTAACTAATTCCAAATAATGTGTAGGGTAATTTAACTCATGTGGCTTCAACTGACGTGAAGCATATGAAATTACCTGATCATTTTGCATTAAGACACAACCAAGTCCTTTCAACAAAGCATCATTGTAGATAACAAACTCACCATTTCTGGAAGGAAGTTCCAAAACTAGAGCATTCACCAATTTTCTTTTCATTTTCTGAAAACAATAATCACATTCTATTGTCGAGAAGAACTTAACAACTTTTCGAGGTAACATAGTCATTGGACTAGATAACCGTGAAAAAATTTCAACAAAACTCTGGTAATAACCTTCCAAACCAAGAAAACTATGTATCTCCGTTATATTTGTGAGTCTTCGCCATTCTTCAACAACTTTCGTTTTAGAAGTGTCAACAGTTATGCCATTTTTTTAAACAATGTGACCAAGGAAAGAAATTTTTTCTAACCAAAACTCACACTTACTGAATTTCCCAAATAGTTTCTTTTCTTTTACGGTTTTCAACACATATCTTAAATGAATTTCATGTTCCTCCTTACTTTGGGAATAAACCAAAATATCATCAATAAACACAGCCACCATTTATCACATGATTCAACTGAGCTATCACTATAGTAAACTGCTCAATTCTAATTGTGACCATCTCAGGATATTGATTTGGAAGGTCATTTCCCTCTGTATGACTTCTCATTACAACTTCCATATTTCCTCTATGAAAAACCATTATCAACACAGAAATATCTTAGGCAAGGCAAATGGTAATCAGTAAATGCTATACGATTTCAACATTACCACAAATTACTTTATGGATATTAATTTAACAATAACCTAACTCCTAAAGTTATCTAAACCAACCTCTGATACCAACTATAAGGACCTGGCCCTAAACATTACATAATAATGAATTAAATGAATAATTCACATTGAGGATCTTTTCAGGTTTAGAGTTTTAGAGAATTGGGGCATAACTATTACATCTCAAAAAATTACAAGGTAGACATATCTACATAGTTAGCACTTCTTCATAAAATAAAAACTCTAGAAAAAAGAGAGTCATGTCTAGTTCCATGTTTTAGACAACATGACTTTTCCTTGATCCCATCCTTGACCTTATTCATCTTTATGTCCTTTGAAAACATTTCAAAACTTGGGATGAGCCTAAAAACCTCAGTAAGGGTTATAAAACAAAGAATGAAAAAATTTGTTCATAAATACATACAAAACATGAACTCTTTTAATTACCTCCGTAAATCATAAGATTTATGAAATACACATAGAAATAATAAATCATAAAGCTAACTTGTGGCATCTATATCATACTTACATTGTAGATATCACAGCTACATAGGGAGTTAATTTGGAATACCCATCACAGTATTTTCCCTAAATCTCTTAGTAGAAACATTCATGTTTACCACTGTCACGTTACCCAATGCATTGGAGAGCTATCTCGAGCTTAGCTGCCCTAGGTTTATCACAGAACAACCCGTATACGTAAATAATTCCCAAGAACTATAACATGATCATAACACATAACATAAGCATAATGGAACGATAAAATTTAAACATTGCAATAATAAAATATCATTTTAATATAGTGAAATAATAAATCCATTGTCAAAATAATTTTCAACACCAAAATACATAAATAGATTATATGGTATTTATTTTTCCTTTTAATAACATTCTCGCTTGTTGAGGAATCCAAAGATCAAATAATACTCGCGGCGGCAGAAAGGTCGTTGTCATCGCTTACGTTAAAAAAATTTATTTTTTCATTTAGTAAAACACTTCATATATGAAGATTCCCTTTGAATAAAATAAAAATTCAAAGGGGTTTATACACCGTATAAAACAAAGTTGTGTATAAAACTAAAAATGCCTCAATGAAAGGAGATTGAGACGAAGTCACTTACCTTGCGTCTCACATGACTCGATCGTTCTTTAATCTCGTGAATAATAAACTAAATTTAATTTCTACTTGCTTAAGAACCTTTTTCAAGTTTATTATTCCCTTTAGATCACTTATTACCAAGTTATAAACATTATGCAATCATTTAAGTTAATAACGTTCATTTTGTCGATATTTGGTACTTGAGTAAAAATGAACACCTTATATTTAGAAGTTATCCATGTGGTCAAAGTTTCATTATATCCATAAAGATATTAATTATTTGGATATAATATATATCATATATATACAGTATATACGTGTTTTTATAATAGTACATAACATTTAGAGGTAAGAAATGAAATGCACCGTTCATGGAGACGGTATGTCGTACGTACGCATGAACGCTACTTTCATTTCTATTTCTTATTTTAATGTAAATAAAACATAATTATACATAGTTATATTATAATTACAGTATAATAACATATATAATATCATTAAATCCATCCTTTATACATCCCACATCAGGCATTAACAAATCAAATCACTTTGAGGGGGTGGTAGTCCGCACTTCCTCAAATGAGATTATCGTATTTACCCACTATGGAAACCATAAAGGCGTGCTATAAATGGGAAGTACATAAGCATAATGAAATAATAAACATAAAATATATCATATATAAATACAATGTCATCATAATGGCCACCATGAGAGGCGGTAATATGTAATTGAACAATCATCGTTTCGTGAGGCCTTAGTTTTCCATCTCCAGAAACATTTTGTTCTGCATCCATTAGATGGAGGAGTGTGTAAGTGTAGTTAAAATCATTCTCATAAAAACATCATAGTATATTGAGGATACTGGTGTTGTTACAAAATAAAGGAATAAAATCATCCAATCAGAATTGGACATGTTTTGGATAATATTTTAAGCATTATAATCTTATTTATTTAAATCATTTATTAATGAGGTAAACACTGCATCATTATTATGTCATAAAAAATTTATTTATTTGTTGTCTAAAAATTATAAAAAAATAACATGATTTAGGAAATCTTTTTATCTTTCCAATTAATATTTATTGTCAAAATTATTCCTTATATAAATCTATATAAAAAATAATTACTAAAAGATTTTTTTTTTATGTCTATTTTGCCTTTACATTAAATTAATTACTCTAAATTGTCATTATCACTCCCAAGTGGCTCAAAGGGGTCCCAAAATCGACCCAAAGATGCCCATGGTCGTTAATAACTCAACAAATAAGGTTTGGACAAGTTTTATTGTAATTTTTAATTATTATAATATTCTTTTAACCTTGAATTACCTTATTTACCTTTAACCGCGGTAAATAAAAGTCAAAATTTACTATTCACCAAAAATTATTTTCATCCTAATGAACCAAATTTTACTTCTTGATAACAACCATGTATGTCGGATTTTTGAAATTCAATTCACAGAAGTGGTAAAATTTCATTTAAATGAAAAAGTCAGTTTTTTTAACTATCACTAAGTGGTGTAACTATTCATAAAAAATTGAAGCATTTCAGAAAAATACCAAAAATTCAGCCGAAGAATTATTTGATATTATGAATTAAAAATTTATGTCTATTTTGAAAAATTCAAAACATAGAAGTGGAATTAATTAATTTAAAAATCAATTCCCATTGTTAAAAAAATAGCGTGTTTTTAAGAAACAATAACTATCAAAAGATTGATACTTGTTTATGTCCAATTTCAAAGTGAAATTAATTCCAATGACCAACATTGGATTAAATGGTAAAAATATTTTTTAATTTCAATTAAAAAAAAATAAAAATATAATCTTACCATATAAATAAATTAGATTAAAAGGCACTTTTGAATTAAAATACAGAATTTTTCACTATTCATTAAAAATGAACTTTATCAGAAAAAATACCAAAAATTACCCAAAGTAAAATTTGATTTCCCCATTCTAAAGAAGTATTATATTTGGTCAATTAGAATTTATTAAAGGAACAAAACTATATTTAACGAAGGTTCTCCATTAAAAGGTGGTAAATCGGCCTTTTAATATAAATTATGCTTAAAATTAGATTCATACATATTTTAAGTCTCTATGTTTTTGTTGGATAAATGTAAATACATTTAACAATCATGTATAATAATATTTTAGTTAGTTTCATTCATTCCTTCCAATACAACTACTATGAGTTAACTATAATTTTAAATTATAATATTAAATTATTAGTGTGCAACATAAGATTCCAAAGAAACCCGATGTTGTGTATCGGGTACTCTATCGAACATAGAAACCCCTTTAAAGTAAAATTAATATTTAATTCACAAATATTAATAAATATGAAATATGTCTGATTCTTCAATTACCTGGGGTGTTACACTTCATGAATGTGCAATGAATTTAAATGGTTATTGGGAGAGACACATACCATTGGTTGAGTTCTTTTATAATGATAGATTTCAATATACTTTTCAAATGGAACCATATGTGGATTTTTACAGAAATTACTTCCAATAAACCTAGTATTGGAAGGAGGCAGGAGAGGCAGTTATGTTTGGATATTGTCTTGTACAGAAGACCAATGAATAGGTTTAAGTGATTCAGATGTAGGTGGATATTGTGTAGTCTTGTCATAGATCTTATTTACATCTTCATAGACAAAATCTAGAGTTTGATGTTGGGGATTGAGTTTTTCTATGTTTTTCACCGTGGTTGGGGAACAAGAGGATCAGAGGACAGGGTATACTTTCACCGATATACATTGGGTTGTTCATGATTTTGGAAAGAGTCAGGTCAGTTGCCTATTGGTTGCAGTTACCTCAGAGACACAAAGATATGCACGAATTCTTCCACACTTCTCAGTACTGACGTTACCTTTAATATATGTCTCATACTTTTCAACCCTAGGAGGTTGAGTTCCAAGTAGATGCATCCTTCAAAGAGAATCCTTTTCATATTGTGGATCATAGAATAAATGTTATCCATGACTAATATGTTCCCTAAGTGAAGGTTCTATGGTAGCATGGCTGAGTATCGGATGAGACCTAGGAGAGGGAGATAGATGTACGATCGTAGTGTCCATAGTTATCCTTTCATTTTTTCTACACCACCCCTGGAAGGGAAATTCGGGAAAGAATTACTTTAAGGGTGTGTTTGTAAGAACCTGATTATTCCAATGAAGTAAATATATTTTTTCAGTTATTAATAAAGTAAATAAAGGAAAAAGAGTCTTACATGAAATGTATTGTCAAGAACACGTAGTGTAATATGGATAAACACCATGTACATACCAGTACACAACATTTAATGGTATGTCCTGGACCTGTATGGAAAATGTATGGACAAAAAGTGTAGTTTCTAATACACACCATGTACTTAGGAAGTAGGGTCATTTTTATTAAAATGTATAGAGGGATCATCTGGGGTTAATGAGCACCATTGCAGAGGAAGATTTCTTTTCTGGTAGTCTATTTGAACTCTGATTTGATCATCCTCAGAGGCATTTGAACCAAATCAATCTACCATATTATAGGTCAAATTAGAGTCAAAAACTAGATGAGGAGAGTTATATCACTATGAGGTAGCTGGTCTTGTGCCTTTTGAGAAATTAAATGATTTTTATACATGTCAGAGTGTCGCATACCCTTTTTGGGGGTGCCACTTGATTTATAATTTACCTTTATTGTTTCCAAATGCTTTTTATGAAAAAAAATAAGTGTTTTAAAGAATAAATTAGGCTTTATTACTTTATTACGGGCCACCCCATGTGTGTGTTTACCATGGAATGACTGCTTATGGACATTTGGATATGTTTTCCTATGAGGCATGAATTTTTTCCGTTATTTGGTTTTCATGTATGAATTACATTTATAATGGAATTGAAATTGTTCTAAATTATGATTGAATTTATTAAGGGTTTGGGATTAGTGATTTCCCCTTTACCCCATGTTATACCTATTCCTATTTAAATTTGTTTGGAATGTTTTACTCTGACTATGAACCTTCCCACATGAGTTAGGTTATTCTAAGGCTTATAATGGTTCATATTACATAATAAGATTGTTATATAAATTTTTCACATGTGATTGATTTATGATTAAATCCATGAGATAGTTTAATTCAAATGTGTTTCTAGGTATATGAATTATTCCCACGTGATTTATTGATGTTAAACCATGTAATAGTTTAATTAAAATGTGTTTCTTATTATATGATATTTTCCCATGTGTGTTAATATATTAAGGCCATGTGATAGTTTAATTTACATGTGGAAACATGGAAGAAATGATTAAGAAGGGGTAATTAGAAATGGGTGAGCCATAGTCTTAGTTAAAAGACATGGTCGGCCTTGTGTGACTAATTTCACCTTTTATACCTTGGGTGAACCATAGTCTCAGTTAAAAGACAATGGAATGGATAATGATTTTAATTATGTAAAGGCCATGAGAGAGCCATGGATAGAGTGGTCGGTCTCATTAAGGCTTTTTAAAAATTCTGAGTGAACCCCAGATCCATTGATGGATACCCAGGCCGAGCTCTATTAGAAAATGATTAAATGATGTATATGTCACCATTTGACTGTTACTTATACAATGGGTCATCGTACCTTGAGAATTTTATATAATTCAATAACATGAATAGTGAAATTAATGAATTATGACGCACCTGCCCAGCCAAAGCACAATCTTGGATTTGGTATTCACTTGTACTTATTTACATTTTATTCAAAGACATATATTGTGATTGATTTTGAGTACCCACA
Source organism: Viscum album (assembly GCA_963277665.1). Taxonomy (NCBI): domain Eukaryota; kingdom Viridiplantae; phylum Streptophyta; class Magnoliopsida; order Santalales; family Viscaceae; genus Viscum; species Viscum album. The sequence goes on from OY728143.1 coordinate 977,605,285, forward strand.
TTTTACTACATCACTATTGTACAATACATGTTATATATACTCATTGCTTGATTGGAACAGATCTTGGGTGGTCACCTACTTGGATTTAGTCTCACACCTTTTTTGGGACATGTTTTTTAACCAAACATATTATATTTTATATAGTGTAAATGTGGGTAAGAACCCTTATATATGTACTTTATTTGTTTTTAGTAGAGAGGATAATGGGACCAAGTTAGGGCTTGGGATGCTTCTGAGTCTCTTTTGTTCCTTTTGTACTTTTGGTAAAAAAATTGTTACTATTGTGTGACCTGTTTTGGCTGTTTTCCTATATTATGTAACATGCAGCATCATATTTTTATACAATCACATCTGGTTATTTATATTATCAATCTTCTGTTGTTTACTTATAATGTATGATATTACTTCTTTCACTATTGATTTTTTATTTTTTCTTTTGTGTTACACTCTTCCAAGGAGGTCATAGTTTCCCCATGATCATACCTAGACCCTCGCTTCTAGTTGACAGCCTCTAGAATTTGGGGAAATACGCATGAGGCCATGTGGACCCCCTGGTAAGGGGAACCTTAAAATGGATTTTGGATCCAGGATGTTTCTTTTAGATATCCTTTTTTGAGGATTGTAGAAATAACTTTTATAAAACATTCATTAGATAATGGGAAAAAATTATTGAAACCCATAGGGATTATTGATGTAGGGAATGAAATCCAAAAAAATGGATGAATTAACTCCCATTAGATTCCTTCTATTAATAAATTTATTTATTTTATTTACCTCTTCATATTAATCAGGTCCTAGGAATCGATATAAGAGAAATTGGGAAGCTATCATGGCCTGGGGAACTCTCGAGATTGATACTTTTAATAGATTCTTAGATCTCCTCCTCCTTTAGAATCACACCCGTCAAGTAGTGGTGTGGTGTGTTTATAGATAATGAGATTTAAATTAAATATAAATCATCATATTATATCATGTTAAAATTAACTTTTGTTAATTTTCTCATCTTAGTAAGAAGATCTGAGAAATGGGAGACTACAAGAGGGGCAGTGACATTAACATCACCATAATATGACCCATCCTAAATTATCATATTAATTTATCCAAAAAAAATTATTCTCCTAGTGTAATACATGAAAATATTCCCTGTTCCTATCACCCACACTAATCTATTTTTACCGTGATCTTTCTATGGCCACTTGTTCTTATTCCAAAACTTTTTAATCTAAGAGTGTGTGTTTTTGAGAGACAATAAAAAAGGTTTCATCATCCCAATAGTATTCTACTCATTTTATATTGTCCAATATCTTCTTGGATACATGGAATACTAAAATTATGAGATGGATGCTTGTTTCTTCATTTAATAAGATACCATTCTCATTTATTCGTGTATTTTTGTAGAATAACCTAAGGGTACCGCTGCATTGAGGATGTTGAGGAAGAATAAAACAAATCCTTGAATTAATTACCCTCCATCCATCTATGTGTAAAAGATTATTTTTTCTGCTATCTATAAATTTGGTATTTTTATACAATTTAATTGAATAAATCATTATATAGATAAAAAATATTTGGTTTATGTGTTTTATTACTATCAAAGTGAATATTTAATGAGAGAGGATTATAAAAATGATCTAATTTTTTCATGGGTTTTAATAAAAAGGATTGAAACTAAATTTCTCATTATTACAATATAAGTATATGATTTTAATATTATCAAGACATTAAATATATATATTGTGATGAATAAATAGATAAATAATTAATTTTAAATGAAATAAATTTTAAATAAATTTTTCTGAAATAAATTATATATCTAACATCTAAAATATAGATTTCAGTTTGATCAATAAAAATGTACTAAAAACGTTTAAAAAAATAGACAAGTGATTTTCACTAAATACACAAATGGTTGTATTGTCTTCTATCCTAATAAATATTCCATTAATCCATAGTTGCAAAATCGTGATCTATTTTATCTATAATTATCATATCTCAGTGCTATAGAATCACTAATGTAACTCATAAATTTTTAAGGATACCAAAAGGTAGGGTAAACTCTAAAATGGAGGTACTTGAACTCAAATATGGTTAATAAATTATTACAAAAAAGAAAATTGAAGTTGTTAAGGTTGAAAATAAATATGTGAACCCAAATTTGAATAAATAATTTATATCTTTCAGAACATGAAAATTCTTATTAACCAATTAATCTTTTTTATTTTTTTAATATTGTTTCATGTGAAACCCATTTGAATATGGGTTGGATAAATTAAACAAATTAAAAGAAGTTCTAAGCGGGTATGGTATTGAAGAGTTGTTATAGGGGAGTGGGTAAAATGATTTTTTATGACTTTAATTTTTTAAGAAGTTTATTTTTAATAGGCCTCTATCAAACCATCATCGCAACATTAGAGATCCCAATGTAATATGTGTATTCCTCTACTTGTTGATTTTTATTTTATAATAAACATTTAATAATAATAATTAATATAAATGGATTCATGTTTAGAGTACCCTATTAAAGGTACTCAAATATATATTGGGTAATGTTATTATTACTTGAATTCATTAAAACCCCTACATTGAACCAATCTGAATCCGATTTAATTAGTTTAACTAGTGTTAGGTACTCATTATGAAGGAGACCATTTCCCTCCTTAAAAATAGTACATGATCATATATATATTATTTTATGTTATTTTTATTGAACTTTTTTCCTAATGATTTAATTAAATTTATTGTTATTGATTTATCTTGGGAATTAAATTTATGAAATCATGGGTCTCGTAGAAATTTAAATTTCAAATCAATAGGGAGATATCTCTTGGTGTATTTAGGTATCTTATTAAAATTTTGTATAAAAAGATAGTTAGTGAAATATAATATATTGAAGTATAGTAGTTTTTTGAATAAAAATAATGATAAATGGTAACAATGGTCCACAAATATTTAGGGAAAGTCCTCCAAAATCCTAGTAGACAAACCAGTGTGGGTGTCTTCATAAGATTTTTATTTGTTGTCTAGTTAGATTTAAACAGACTACCAGTGGATGGCCATTCTAATTCTGGTGGACCTAGGTATATTCTTTTAATTAGGATTAGATTTTTTATTTCCCATAATTCTATAAAAACCCCCTAGGGGTCCCTCAACTTCACACACTCTATTACACCCTATATAGCTATGTGGATATCTACTTCACTATCCTTATTTAATTCATTTTCTACCTTGAACCCAAGTTTTTCAAGAAAGGTTCAATCGACCAAATTAACGTAAAATATCTCAATATCATCTCTTATTTTATATTTATCACTTCTCCTCTAATTCATTATAGTTTGGTTAGGAATTTTAGATTTTATCTCACTATGTAATGTTTAAATACATCATAAATGATGTTTATATTTTATTTCTTGATTAGAAATTACCTGATATATTATTTTAGCTTTATTTTATTGGTGATTTGATTTATGGAAGTGGATTTAGGATTTTTTATAAGAATTTCATGATTTTGGGATTCAATTGGATGCTATTTAGGTTAGATTTATTAGGTTTTTTAATTATATATTAAGATTTTTAAGATTTATTTTCATAAGTTTTCTTCATCATTCTTTATTATTTAATTTTAAGGATTAATTAATTGGATTTAATTGGTTATAGAATTTGGTTTAGAAATTAATAGGTGTTTGGTGGTATTCATTGGTTTATAAAAAGCTCTCTTTATTTTTTTTAGGGTTGATGGTTACTATACTCCATGTTTTTAATTAGGTTATTCTAGTCTGGTGACAACCACATGAATTAAAAATTATTAATTAATATTTAAATCTATATTAAATGTATAAATAATGAATTTTATTAAGTATTTTTGTATTCAGGATTAAATATTTTTTAAAATAAAATTAAATATTGTTGTGAGTTTTTATTAATTTATTTATTATAATATATAAATGTATATAGATTACTTTAGTTGATTTATAACATTTCATAGTGTATTTAATTCTTTGATAAATATCTTTTATTATGATATTCATATAATTTAAAGTGAAATGTTTATTTTTTATTTCTTATTTAATGAAGTTTGATAATCAGGTTATTTTTTATCGCCATGTTTATATTCACATGATTAATGATTTTAATTTTATTGGGTTTCCTTAATTAATAAGAATAACATTCACTTTTATACATATATTCTTGAGCACTTTTTTCCTTGACAATTAAAGAAAAGAAATCATGATTAAATCTATCATAGATGGATCATATGAAAAAAATTGATACTTAAGATTTTATTAATATATAAAAAGGTAGTGAGTTAATGGACTGTTTTAGTGGATTAATAAAGGATAATTTATATTCCTATACTTTAAGGATTTCCTTATTAAATCACTAATTGTTCTAAAGGGAATGACATGACATGCCAAGTTTTTATTTTTATTGAGATGGGTACTCAAGATTAACTATCTTATGTCATCAATTAGTATATATTGAGATTTTAACCTTTATATTATTACATAGTTTGATGACCTATCATGTATTGGAATCTTCTTTTTATAGTATTTGATATCGTGTTGGTTCCCTTAGGTAGTTGGTTGGGTTGGTTTTCCATCACCTTTATTTCTATTTCATTAATCTCTTGGGGTGGTAATCATATAATTAGAATTACATAAATCCTATTTTTCTTCTTTTTTGGTAATTTTTATAAAGTGTAAATAAATATCATTAATTTTATTTTAGAATAATAAATAAATCGTATTTATGTTGTTTATAAAATTCTATTATAAATAAATATTTTTTTGACGCTGATTGGGATTTAAAAAATTAATTAATTTTTACCCAAACATTAATTCCATTAATAATAAATGTATTTATTTTGATAAATTGTTGATAAATAAATAGTGTTTTAAAATATACTTTGATTGATTAAATGGTTATTTATAACACTCAATTATTTTATTTTCACTCTTTATTATGTTTTAGTAAAATGTACATTTCTAAAGACCAAATGCATATTATTTTAAAATAAAAAATGTTTTAATGGATAAACATCCTCTCTTTGAATATGGGTAAGGAAATTCAAGTGGGAAAATATTAAATTTATTTATTTTATAAATGAACACATGTAATTGATACATGTCTTACCAAGATAACGTTTTAACCATATTTATTTATTTTAATACGATAATCAAATTATTTCATAAAACATTATTTAGGATTTGTTTCTTCTTGACACTAATATGTCATAGTTATTAGTTATGTCATGCATTAAAAAATGGTTGCATTGAAATTATTATGAAATGGTAATTGTTTATTCCATATTTAGTGTCTTTTTTGGTTTAATATTAATATGAATTTATCTTTCTATTTTGTAATTTATCCATAGACTAAATTACTAATTATGTTATATTCATATATATCCTTAAATTTTAGCATATGGGAATTATGTTTAATGTTATATACATGTATAAATATCTATATATGATTTTGATCATTTAATTAGTGTTATATTATTATTATTATAGATTTCATTACAAATTATATCAATTCATTCTATAAAGGGTTTTAAAATATAGACAAGTGATTCCCCTTGACTTTTCATCTTCACAAAGGGTTTTGATTTTCCCTAAATTTATATACACTTTCCCATTTACTTGGGATAGTTTAAATTATTTACCTAAATTATTATTTATAATTCCTATCCCACCTAAGATGGATATTACCCCTTAACTCAATCATAGTTATATATATATATATATATATATCAAATTATGGGCTAATATTGATCCAAGTAATACAGGTTTGGACCCTCTTGGTATAGAGAGTAATTTTTTGTTATTATTACTGATTTTTGATTCATTTAACTATTTTTTCCTCTATGATACGAGTTATAAAAAAATATTATTATTTTATATAAGTAAATGTGTAGGCATGTTCCATGCATACACTTTATTATTCAATGTGTGATTTGAGGCACCATTAGTGGAAGCCTTCTAAGTCTTAAAACTCACACACTCCATGTGCACCAAGATTTACATATGACTTCACTTACTTCATTTCAGGATCTAATTGGTGTAAGAGTATAGGAGTCTTTTATTTTCATAGAGGTATTTTTATTATTTTTTTATATGTTTTTTCATTAGTATCTTAGAATTTATTTTTACCTATTTCTATTATGTTTAATTTTTTATATTTTTGTAGTTTATACTATTTTCTGGTATTATGATTTATGATTTGATTCAAATATATAGAAAGTGATCTATTTACTTATCTATTAATATTAACCAAGTACCACTGGTTTATAGGTATCCTTTTTGTGAACATGTAAATGTTATCATTTTTTCCATTCTCACTAAGGCGATGTCATATTTTTTATAGTATCTTGTGATAGATAAATTTAAATTCTAAATGGAAAACAATCTCCTAGAATTATTTATTAATTACTCAACATTTACATTGACCTATAACAATTGGGAGGTTCACCTAAGAGGTTTTGATGGACCATTTTGAGTATTTTCTAGGTATCCAATTTTGGGACATTAAAAAATGACATCAGAGTTGTGCGTTAAGTTTTATAGGAGTTTTATAGACAATATATTGGTTATATAGATATAGGGGTTATACCATGTATATGTATATAGAAAATGGATATATTTTAAATCAATTTTTTTTATTTCTAGGTGTCCAATCTAAGAACCATGTGTATGAGTGAGTTATTGATTTAAGTGTCATAATGGTGATGAGAAAAAATAACATGGGAAAAGTCATATAGATTTTATGAGAGGTAAATTTAATATTATTTGTTGAATTATATAATTATATAAAAATAGTATGTTTGTATCTTATTTATTATTATTATATTATGTGAAATTAACTAATTAATTATAAGTATGTAATAATGTAATCAATGATTTCCTGAAAACTTTATTTGGGGATATGTAATTAATTATATCCACTCACACATATAATAATATTGATTTTTATTTTTATTTATCTATTTTTTATGTGCTTATTAAATTGTTTTATTAATTGGGTTTGAGATCATGGAACTTAACGTACCCATTACATGCTTCTATGATATCTATATCCCTATATATGTGCAGCTATGTCAGACCATTTAGTGTTTCCTAATGTTAATAAAAATGTTTTAAAACCTGGTGTTTTGAATGAAAGGGGATTTTTAAAATTCAATGTAACATTGGAAGTATTTTTTTTCTAAAGATATTTAATTTTTTTGTTAAAGGGTGGATTTTCAACATTCAAATGAGAAAATATTCTTACATGAATGATTATTTTGAATAGAAATAATTTTGAATAAAAATGAATTTAAAAATTTATAATTTAATGGAAGGATAGATATCTGCGAAACCTAAATTATTTTTATTATATAGATTTATATAACAGTGAATATAGTATAATTATTAATATTTTTTTACAATTTTAGGGAAGATAGTTTTTTTAGCATAAAATATTATTGAATTTTCATGAATGTTTGATTTATGAGTAGAATGGAGGAAGAATGGTCGGTCAATTTTTATATGATGTCGAGCTTTTGGAGTGAATTTTTTAATAGAATATTTCTTCATCTCTTTGAGTATGAAAATTATTAAGGTGGGGATTTATAAATGATCCATGTCCTGATGATTTAATTAAAGGTGTTAATATTAATTTAAATGATAATTAAATTAATGAAAAAAGTGTTCCTTTTTATTTTTTTATTTTAGATATGTAGATAGAGATAGATAGAGAATGTTAACTCTTAGTGTATTTATAATTCTTAATGTAATATGTTCTGGATAGTAAATATGTTAGTGAAACTCAGGATAAGGAAGTTGAGTAATTCGTGGAAGAAAATCAAGGGAAGTGGTAATAGTGGTCCACAAACATTAAAATAAAATTCTATTGGAATAATCTAGGGATAACCTATTATGGGATCATAATTGTATTACCACTAGCATATCGATGACTTTCTACTAGACTTTTTTTGGAGGGTTGTTGAGATTCTGGGGGACCCATGTCCAATTTTTTCAAATTTTAGAATAAATTTATTATGTCCACTTATTCTATTAAAATTAAAAAGGGGAATGTCAAACTTCCTCACTCTACTCCATCTAAGATACAGAGGATAATATTTACTTTATAATGACCCACATTATTATAGGTAGTTAAATTCAAGAGGAATTTTAATTTTCAATCTCAGAGTAGTGTACGTTTTGAGAATTGGGATTTACATCAGGATTATAAGGGTTAGAAAGTCTATAATTTATGTTTTTTGGATATAATAAGATGTACGATAGATTTTTTAAATTTCAATTGTATAATGTCATAATTGTTAAGGGTAATCCCATTTTATAATTTCTAATTTAGATGGCTCGTCATTCCACGATGAGAGGCGGATTGAGCGTATGAAGGTTATATTGGTAGTAGGTAATTCTGTGACTAGTGGGTTTAATGAAATGGTTCTTTATTTAGATTTTGGATAATAGAAATACCTTATTCAAGAGTGTCACTCTATAATGGATGTATTATTATTTTTATTATTCTTATGCATGGGTTTTGGTGACCCTTTCGTTTTGACTTTGTGATTCTTCATAATGGAGAAAGTCTTCAACATAGAAAATAGGGTCACCCTATATTGATGATTATAGTGTTTCATGAAGATTATAAACCATCACTGAGGCTATGGATATAAGAGACCAAAATAAAAAAATACATAAACAATGCATTAATATTATGACTTAAATAATACATCACACAAAATTAATATAATCCATTGGCCAAAATGTTTAGAATCTTTGAAATTATTTTCATAAACTTATTATTTTATAATATTTGAAAACACTTTTCCCTAATTGGGATATTATATAAAATTTCATATACATAACACATGTTGTAATAATCTTCATAACATAGTAAATTGAAACATAAGAAGGGGGTGATCTTAAATGCTCTATATGGTAAAATACATATCATAACATATTAGATCATAATAATGATTAGAATATGAGGAAAACATAATTTATATAACTAAGAGATCATAAGACCTTGTAGGATAATCACAAAATATAATGGAGCCACAAAATTTCATTAAAAAATAGTTAAGTATACATAAAATATAAAACATATTATATATGTTCATTGAAAAATCTACAGGATACTTGAAAAGGTATAATCATGAAACCTTGGTATTTCCTGGAAATTAATTTTATTATAACACATGGAATAAATTGATAAAATTCTTGGAAATGTTTCATAACATAATAAACACTAAAAATTTTACATCTATAAGAATAGTAAAACTAGTGTGAAAATACCCATTATTCTTATGCTTATGTTAACAAACTCATTATTTACATCACTAAATATGTTAGTAAACCCATCATGACCAAACCTATGTGAACAAACCCATTAAGTCCATGTTTGACTAAATCATGAGATATAAACATACACCAATGAAATTTTGGGTGATATAGGACCCCACCCATCATTATCCATATATATGTGTTTACTTAAAAATAATCATCATAATAACTTACATAACCTATAGAAAAAGGAATGGGTTTCTTAAGCGTATCACATAACATGAACTTTTGAGATCATGTTATATAAAAATATAATTATAAAAAAGGATAAATAACTTAATAAAATATAAAACAAAACTTCATAACAGGTATATTATTTTATGATAATGAAAACCAAATAATGAAAAGTGTTTTTTGAAAACATTTAGTATTCATCATTGTAACCATCATAATTATGAGTACCATTTGAAACATTCCCCTTTATTTTTATGATAAATTAAAATAAAACCTTACATGAAAATTATTTTTCTTCAAAAAAATAATTTTACTTAGAAATTAAGAAATAATATTAATCTAAATGGAATGTCTTGAAAGAAATTTTTTTTAATAATAAATAGTGTAACACAAAGAAAGGATTTTGAGTTACCAAGTCTGTTAATTTTAACCTTGATTTAAATGAACTTATTTAACCTCCTATATCATAAAGTTAAAAATATTAATTTATAATTTAATAACATTATTATTATATAATAATAAATACATTCTTCCTTAATAACAATTCTCTTTATGTATTAGATTATTATAATCAGTTTTCAACCTCAGGTGTTAATAATCATAACTGTTTCTAACTAGGTTCATAAAAGGGATTTTGATCTTAATTTTTATCCCAAATATAATAATTTAGAAATCATTAAAGGTTATTTAATTTATGTTCTATAAATTGTAATAATATTAAAATTATATTAAATATTTTTTTTCACGTTCTATGAAAATGAAAATAATGGATAAATTGTTTTTGGTTTTTACAGTTATTGATGGATTAACTTATAAAAATCGTTAATTTTTGTTTTATTAAAAAAGAACCATGTTAATGATATATATTACTTATAAATATCATATATACTTATAAATTTTATACTAAAATTATCCATTTTTTAAGTGAATGAAAAAAATGAAACGTTTTTATCCGATGTGGTGATGATCTTACAATGGCCAATAATCTGGGTAACCTACAACTCAAACTGGTATTCTTCACATTTGGGATTGGGATATCAATTTCAATCCTAGAACTATAATCAATCTAATTCTCTAGTATGGATTCACCTTCATGGTTTGAATTGGGTATATTGGTATCCAAAAATCCTAAATGATTTGGCATATTGTATCGGCACAATGCCTAGAATGGATCAACACACTATTTAATGTGAGCATGGTTATTTTTCTCGCATTCCTTTTAAGGTTAACATAGCTTCTAAGAAACTTGGTAACATCAATTTAATTTTTAATGATAGGAAAATTAATGTCAAGGTTGAATTTTTGCATGTCATTCCCTTCTGTGACCTATGAATAATTGTCAATCTTGTGGTTGATAATTGTAGTGTCATTCAATAGATAGTTAGGGAGGAACCAAAAATTAAGTATTGGAAGGAAGTTCAAATAAATCATAAGAAAAAAGATTTTTTTCTTGATAAATGGGGGGCATCCAAATCAAAATTGGACCCCCTTCCTCTTTCTCTACCCCTATCAGTGCCTCAAACAAAATCTTGGGATGATATTGCTGATGAGGAAGAGTGGCCTACTACTCTTAGATCCTAAAAAATGGATGGCACTGAGGTTCCTATAACACCCCTAGATGACCTATTGTTAGCTCAAAAATATATTTCGATATCAATCAATTCTTTGTTAAATTACAAGGTTATATTTATGAGAAAGTTATTTCTTCTGATATTGAGAACTTTATTAAAGAGATTGTGCTTTCGGTTCAAAATGAATCATCTACTATGGATGATTTTTATGAAGTTAGTTTAAAAGTGTAGGACTCTCAGATGTTGGATAAATCCTCCTTGGATAATTTTCCCTTTGTTAAGGAGGTTTTTACCCCATTGGTTAAGAAATTTGATCCATCTCATAAGAGGAATGGTGGAAGGCCTCCCAAATCATCAATGGTTGTTCAATATATTGTAGTACCCACTATTCATGTAGGCAATTTATCATATATAGGAGTTGTTGGATCTCTACTATAGGGGAAAAAATAATATCAAAAGGGTAAACAAGAGGAAGATGATGTCAGCAAAAATAAGTTTACCAATGGAAGAGGTCATGATAGTAATGAGTTGACACCGAATGAAGGGCGTCAAACAAGAGGCATGTCTTTCAATAAATAATGATTTTAAACTGGAATTAACAGAGGCTGGGGAACACCCTAAGAGTCATGGACCTAATGAATCTTTTTATGACAGACAATCCTACTCTCATTGGGCTTACTGATCCCAAGATGATATTTTAAATGTGTAAATCTTATAATTGGGAAGCCCTTGGATATAGTTTTGTTGCTCATAACTCTCGCAACAATAGGATGTATCACTTATGGGTATAAAAACATGAAAACATTCAGGTTGTTTCTAGTGATAAAAGAACCCAAGAAAATATAGAGTCCATTTTTATCAAGGATAAATTGAACTTATTTATTTCTTTTATGCCTTGGTTTCCTATATCAAATTAAGGGAGCTCTTGAAGGGATTTACGCTCAATGTCTAAGAATATGAGGCGTATGTGGATATTATTTTGGGGATTTTAACACTATTTTTGACCTGAACAGAATACTAGAATTAACATTCATAGATTGGAATATCATAATTTCTCTATGTGTATTTATCAATGAAACTTTGTTGAAGTTCTGATTTCTAGGGGTAATTTTACTTGGATTAGGTATAATCTCAATGGTAGGAAGAATTTTGAACTTGATAGTTTTTTCGTGTAGGTTAATGATGGCATTGATTTAGGTAGTTTCTCTAGTTTTTCTCTCCCTAGAATTCATTTGGATTATAATCCATTAATTATTGTGGTTTTCAATCAATCTACAAGGGTTGCACCCATACCATTCAAGTTCAATAATGGTAGGATTGTAATCCTTGGGTGGTTGGAAATACTTCTGGATGCATGGGATATTAGTTTTCATGGTAGTCTGATGCATGTGTTGACATGTAAATTGAAATCCATTAAAGAAAAATTAAAAATATGGAGCAGGAAATATCTTTACAGCATTGATTATGACATATAATCTACTGAAAATAGAATTTTAAGCTTTCAAACTGCTAATCAATATCAGGATACACCTTCAAGGGGTGAGATTATTTCTCTATCCAATTTGGATGATTTTTTGACCATCTCGGAGAGATTGAGAAAAAGTTAGATAAATGTGAGATGGCTACAAACTATGGATAGAAACACCAAAATGTTTTAGAGAATGTATAAGTAAATAAGAATTAGGGGAGTTATTAAATACATTAGTGTTAATGATTTTATTCTCACGTTCTAGAATGAAATATATATTGTGGTGATTAAGTATTATCAATATCATTATTCCAATCATGGTTCTTAAAGCACTCCCAATATGAATAATTCTATTACTAAGACTATTAGAGATCAACTAATATGTGAGCTTACTTCAGTTCCCTCTAAGGAGGAGGATGGAGTACCAGTTTTTTCTTTTAACATTGATAGTATGCCAGGTCCTGATGGGTTCTCAAATTAATTCTTTGTGTGTTATTTGTATAGTAATCATAATGAGGTGGTTAATTTTGTTAAAACATTATTTGTTCATGTTCATATCCCTCATGTTATCAATTCCAATTTCATTGTTCTTTTTCCTAAAAAAGAGAACGTTGTTGTCATTAGGTATTTCCTTCCTATTTCTATTCATAATTCAATTCCAATTTTTTTAGCAAAATCATAGCCCTCAGGTTATGAAAACTAGTTAAGGAGTGTATCACTATGGATCAGCATGGGTTTTTCCCTAGTAGGAATATTTAGAACCACCTTTTCACTGCATCTGAGTGTATGAATCTCCTGAAGACTAAGACTAAAGATGGAAATTTTGTGTTAAAGGTCGATATATCCAAATATTTTTATACATTAAAATAGAACTTCATTTTTTCAGTTCTCAATTAGTGTGGATTATCCATGATTTTTATTAGGATGCTCAATGAAATAATGTGTTCTGTGAATCTTTCCACTCTTATTAATGGTTCCCCAAGGGGTTTCTTCAAATAATACAGGGGAGTTTGGTATGGTGACCACTTATCATTCCTTCTTTGTTTTCTAGGATAAATACTATCTTATGAAATGAATGAATGATATAGTGAATATTGGTTTATTTAAATGTATCATCACTAGAAGAGTTATGTTCACTTCTTCTCATTCGTTTTACATTGATTATATCTTTCTACTTGGTTATGCCTATAATAAAACTCTAAATTCCATCTGTTTTATTTTTGATCATTATGAATATGTGTTAGTGCAATATATATGTTAGAAGAAGTCATCAATTATGTTTGGTAAAGGGATTTTGGTGGCAAGGCAGAACGGAATTGCTAGAATGCTTAGTGCCAGGTGTGGAGATCTTCCTTTTAATTATCTGGGAGTTCCTTTATTTTGGGGGAAGGTTAAAAGATTCCATCTTGAGGATACTTTTTCTAGTATTCTTAATCAGTTGAATAAGTGGAAATTAAAATCTATGTCCTATGTGGTAAGGGTTGGCTTGGTCAATTCAATGATCACTTCAAATTTTGTGTATACCTTTTCAATTTAAAAATGTCCTCATGGTCTTATTAATAATCTTCAAGGCATGATCAGGAATTTCATTATCACGCTTTAGTTTAGGAGATAAACCATATCACAGTTTCTTGGAATGATTTTATAAAATATAAGGATAGTGGAGGTCATGGAAATATGGATATCGAGATTTTTAATGATACCTTAATTTTTATGTTTTAATAGAATCTCTTTACATTAAATTACCCCTCTATAGAGTTCATGTCCTACAGGTTTAATTCAGATCTGATGAATGTGTAATATCATTGTATGGTCTCATCTACATGGCTTGAATATGATTATAATTGAATCAAAGTGGATTGTTTCTAAGTATTCAAATATTAATTGATGGCAACATGTCATTTTGTTAAGCCTATCAGTGAGAGTATCCTTATCACTCCCAACAGAATACATTTGTTGATTGTTGATATTCTTACCAATAGGCATAAACATGAAATGATTTCTCCTAGTTATTTTTTTCATGAAATTCAGATATAATTATTTGTGGTTATGGATATTCTACTTTGGCTCATGAATAAGAGTGGTGTTTTAAAAAATAGGTATTTTTATAAGATGAATATTTTTGGAGGTGGTAATGTCCCTACCTTGATTGAATCATTCTGGATGTCTTTCATTCATTCTACTAGAGAAATCATTATTTGGAAAATCTGTAAAAGATTATTTCCCATCCATGATCCATTACAGGGGTGGAAATATCCATGGATTCTACATGCCATCAGTGTATGAGAGTGACCAAGTGCATGCAACATATGTTGGACAATTTCTCTTTCATTTGTATCTTCTTGGATTATATTTAGGCTTTTGATTAAAATTTTGGTGGATAGGAGAAACATTTTTTAAGTGTTGATCTCAAACATCACAAATGGAAGCAGTCGCATCATGAAAAAAAAATATTTTACTTGTTTTTTTTGTGTTGGCTGTTTCTTTCACATGGAAAATAGGGAATTTAGCTCTGTTTGATAATTCATAAAATTCGGTTCATGCTGGAAGGATGGCTATTGATAAGGACATGTTTTCAGATTCTACGTTACAAACTGGAACGATGACTAATTGTATTTATGGCCTATGAATTCTTATAATATTGGGTCTTCATGGAAGAATTAGAAGACTAATTGGTTTGGAATTTTTTAAACAGACTCCCCTGATTAGTCCACGGATTAGTGTTAATGTTGATGGAGACGCTTCTGGCTCACTAGGCCCATCAGGATGTAGTGGTGTTTTTTTCACCAAATATGGCCTTGTGAAAGGATGTTTTTATCATTACATTGGATATTCAAATGTGTTTGGGGATGAGTTATGGGTTCTAATTTATTCTTTTAAGCATGCGTCTTGAAGAAGTGGAATCATGTGTGGATTGAATCTGACTCACAGATAGCCATTGATACTCTAAGGGAACATTCTCAAAATGTGCCATGGTGCATTTTTCCTCATTGGATTGCTTGATTGAATGATATAGAGAAAATTAGGTGGAGGTTTTCTCATACCTATTGGGAGACCAACAATGTTGTAGATGTTTGGTCAAAGATGGCAATTGTTGATATGAGCTCCATTTGGTCTTTTAGATCACCTTACTGTTGTTCATCTATAGTTGATGTAGATATGTGGGGTGTCTCACATTCCCGAGTTTGTAATAACTCCTTGTAATTTTGGAATATTTGAATATATTTTCTTAATAAATTTTAGGACAAGGGTGTCTTGGACTATTTCAGTAAAATTAATTTTAACAAAAACATTCAAAAAACCCATTTTTGAAAAGGTTTGTTTTTATGTAGGGAGATTTATGTTTAGCATAGATTTATCAATTCCATTATTTTAAATTAATTTAAAATAATTATTATTATAAAATTTCTTATTTTAAAATAAAATAAATCAAGAACATCATTATATCATGTTATAATTAATTAATCAAAAAAATGTTTTCATTAAAACACTACATATATTTTCAAAATGTTGAGAATGGGTTTTAAAATTAAGAATGGTATATTAATATTATCAATTAAAATTTTCATATATATTTTAGTAGTAAAATTTTTTGAAAAAATTAAATGTATTCATATAAAAAAATAATTTCATAAAATTAATGATGTTGATAAGATCGCAATTTTGACTATTCACCTGAAAATTAATAATTTCTAAAAAATCTAAAAAATAATATTAAGATTATTTGAAAATGAAAAATGAAAAAATAATAATTTTAGAAAATTAACTTCTTAAAATTTATAAAAATAACAATAAAATAAAATCAAAAATTATCATCAAAAACAGCTATTATAAGAAATTAATTTTTGAATATTAACTATTCTTTCAAAACTATTATTGATCATAATTATATCAAACATGAAAAATTTACCTTTTATAAAATAAATTTTCAAAATACGAAAAGGTTTTATTAATTTATGGTTTTAAAAAATTGTGTTAATATTTAAATTTAATTTAATATTGTATTGTTTTGTTTTTAAAAAAATATTAATTAATAATATTTCACAATTATGTTACTAATTTTTATAACATCAAAATTTAGGTATACCCTATAATGGTATATATTTATTTGTTTTTGGTGTTGTGTGTGGAGATAGTCATCCAAAACAGTATTTAATTAAGGAGTAAAAACTTATTTCATTAGATTCTACCCCCTTTAAAATAATTTCACCCTCAAAATTTAATTACATGAAATAAAACTAGAGAGGTTAATTTCCTCTCATCACATACTCCAATTCCCAGGTATCCTCCTCAATGTTATAATTTCTCTATAATACTTTTACTAGATGAGTGGTCTTATTCTTAATCTTCTTATCTCTTTAATATAGAATTGCCACTGGTTTCTACTCTTACGAGGGATCATGTTTCAGTCACATAACCTATGAACATAGCACATGTGAAATATTTGGTATGTACTTTCTCTAAATAGATTCATATAACACATCTTGTACTTGACAAACAATTGTGGGGAGATTTATGTGATTGGATACAACCCCGAAATGATCTAGGATTTTGATGTATCAGGTGTATTTAGGGATCAACTTCCCTTTCTTCCCAAATCTCATAACTTGCTTCCATAGAGATATTTTAAGGAACAATTTTTCACAAAAATCAAAATCTAGATCTCATCAAAGGTTATTTTTATAACTTTTCTATTGAATTTGTTCCACTTTCATATCTTATTTAATAGATTGACCTTTTTCTTCCATTTCATGGACAATGTTAGGTTGTATCAGCTTCTTATCTCAAACATCATCCTAGTATGTTGGAGTCCTAAATATATTCCCATAAAAATCCTCATAAGGTGTCATTTGAATTATATAATAGAAATAATTATTATATGATAACTTTTCCAAGAGAAGCTGTTGATCCCAAAATCCTTTTAAATCCTTGAAAAATGATCTTACCATATCATATAGAGTTTAAATTTTCCTTTTACACTAACCATCTTTCTAAAGATGATATATAGTAAGAAACCCCATCTCTATCACCAAATATTTTTAAAGACTTCACCCGAATCTTGAGTTAATCCTTAGATCCTGATAAGATTTAATGGATACTTGTACTTTATGTAGCCTCATCACTTCCCTTATGTAAATATAGGTGATTTGGTAAAGTGATAAATATTATTTGATGGTAATAAATTTTAATGACTTTGTAAGGTGATTAACTATAGAATAAATCAAATTATGGCCTTTAAAATATTTGAGGTTTCCAACAATGAATTACATGGTGATTTTTTCCCATTTCCATACTAGTATGGGTAATGTCTGAGAGATACCCTGATAATTTACCATTCATCTTTAACTTACTAGTATACAAAGCATAGATATATACATTCTGAAATATATCTCTTTATATTATCCCACAAGTATTTTTACATCAGATATCTATGTACCTTTATGCTTCTGGGATATATAGGGAAGGATGTTCTATGAGGATCATAAAAAGATCCTTCTTTAGTTATAGCTTTTATGGTACACACATCCGAGTTCCAAACCTTATAAAATTATATTTAAACAAGTTAAACTCCAAAACATTTCTACCTTTTTGTAGCTATACATCAACATCATAGGCTACTTTGAAATTTATGTGAATATATGTTTGAGTAAGAAAGTTGGGAATTATTGGAATTATATCCTACCATTATGACTTCAAGAGTCCTATTATATAAATCCATGAGTGTTGGGTCTTTTTCAATCCTTGTCATGGATATAGTAGCATTATTTTTTATGATTGTAGAATTGTTGACTGAACAGTCATTCCTCAAGTGGTTTTTTATTGATAATTAATGATATATTATACACATCATCCCTATAAATTAATGTCTATTTATTTCCATATAAGAAAATATATATTTTAATCTATTTTTATTATTGTATAAATCACACTCTACTTCATAGTGGTAATTTCATCAAATTATCAATTCAAAGATCACTACCACTAACAGTAAATCACAAATTGTTTAATTTTACTCATGAGTATTTAATGGGTGTAAACCATAATAAAATTTCCTTATCATTATTAATGATTATGCAACCCAAAAAATAATATAATAATCACTGTATATTATAAACTCTTCCCCACTATACGGTAATTTGAGTAATGGAGTAGTGACCAACCTCTTCTTTGGTTCCATAAGACATTCTTTTTATTCCTTGATATACAAGTACATTACTCCCTTTCATGTCATAATGGTTGTTGGATTTGATATCCATAATAAATTTCTCACAAATAATTGATAATATCCTATTAACATAAGAAAACTACGGATATTAGTTATAGTGGTCAGTCTACACCATTTCTTAATAACATCTATCTTTGATGGATCAATAAATATTCCATTTATTATGAATATATGACCCAAGAAAACGAATTTTTGTATCCCAAATTCAGATTTGTTTAATTAAGAATATAAAATCTCTTTTTTTGAGTTCATTGGCGCAATTTACAAATGATCTTCATTCTCTTCCTTACTCATTAAATATATAACAATATAATCTATAAAGATAGCCAAAAATTGACCAAGGATCCACCTTAAAACTCTATTAATTATATTCATAAAGAAATCTGGGTAATTGGTAATTCCAATTGATATCAATATGAAGTCATTATTTCCATATTATATATAGAAACTTATGTTAGATATATCTCCATGTGGAACCTTAATTGATAGTTTCCAAAAAAAGCTCAATACTTAAGATCTATTACACTCCTCCAATTTGATTGAATGGATCATCAAAATAGGTTAGAGGGTATTTTTTATCATTATTTTATTAAGATGAAGATAATAAATGAAAATAAGCAACAATATATCGTTAATTTTGGAAAATGTGATTATTGTACCCCACGGTGATGTACCAGGGTATATGAAACCCTCATCTAAATTTCCTTCTAGTTGATTCCTTAAATAAAATAATTCAATGAGATTCATTATATATGGACTCTTTAAGATAAAAAAGGATTCAGTTATGAGTTGAATTCCAAAATAAACCTCAAACTTTGGCTTGAGACCTAGTATTTCATCCATAAATAAATTAGTATATTCCTATAAAATAGAAATGTCATCAATTTTTACTTCCCCCATAATAATTTGATCCAAGATTTCCTTATTTTAGGGACCATAATAAATATTATATAATTTTATTGCATAGGGAGTTAATAATAATCCATTTATTGATACATGATATTAGGATTATTTTGGATGTGAAATGATATTTCCTCATCCAAATAGTTGGTTTGTTCTTTATACAGGGAAAACGAATCCAAACCCAATATTATTTAAAATTCAACTGAAGGAAGAACATGTAGATATGTAGGAAGTATCCAACCAAAAATATCAATCTAATTTGATTATAAAATATTATATGTGATCATTATTTCCCCATGGTGTTTCATAGATGCTTAGTATTCATTTCTTGGGTTAGTGATTTAATATTTTTATAAAACATTTGGGACATAAATGAATGAGATAAACTAGAATCAAATACCGTATTATAAGATCTATAAAAGATATAAAATGTACCTCACATCCCTTCATCATAATTATCTACCTTCTTCATAGTGAGCATGAATTACATTCCTTGATCACTTTCATTTGGAGGTTTTTGGGGACTATTTTACTCAATGGATCGAGGTTTAGGGCATTGATTTTAGCAATGTTCTAACTTATTTCGCATGTAGCATTATAGTGCAGGAAGAACATTTGTGGGAATATTCTTCTCTTATATAGAGTTAGTTGGCCTATTATCCTTGGATTGATAATTTTGGGTTGGGTGTCCTAATTTAACACACATAAAACACTTCCTTGGTCCCTTGATAAAATTAACCAATTGTTTCCTCCCACATTTACTTTATGTCATAAATTGGGCGTTCTTTCCACAATGTGTCTTATCATTGATGATTACATGATACTTCGCTTTCCATTTATTTTCCCTAAAATATTTAGAGGTTTCTATTTCCATCTCAACCTTAATATCATATTGAATCATCTCTTCATAGATTATGAAGTCTCTTATGGATAACTCCCTTAAATTAATCAACACTAATCTAGTAAGGAAGCGATCTATTGTACTATTGGTATCAAAGATAGAACCATAAGAATACCCCAAGAGTATTGTGAATTTTTTTTCATATAACCCAATGGAATAGTCCTCTTTTTTATTTAATTATATGATATACCACTATAGTATTGTGACAAGATCCCATATAAAATACTAAGTGAAAAATATCATCATGAAATATTCATGTTCTATAGAGTGTGTTCCCTTATTTTTGGTACTTTTTTTAATAAAACTACGCCAATGGTCATGATAACCATTTAAATGATAGATAGCCAAAAAACCTAATCATGGTATGAGAAGTAAAGAATGGATAATATATTTTTCATAAATTTAACCCACTACTCACCCACAAATGGATTATATGGCCCATTAAAATAGGGTGTATGTTTCCTCAAAAACAACTCAATATCAAGTTTCTACCCCATTAGTGTGTTTGGGAGCTTAGCATGATTTGCGTTGTTTCACAAATCAGGATATATTTGGAGGATCTTTTTCACGAGATTTTTCATTCCAGCCTAAACCTCATTAGGTATTCCATTGGGAAAACATCCACATTTTCTATCACACCTATTATTTACTCAGTTTTTTGGTTTCATACCATTACCTTGACTAAAGGACACATAAAATATTTATTTTATATAAAAAGAAACTATAAACATAGAATAAGGATTTCATAAGTGACATGCATACATTAGACTATGAATCTTTAGTTCTCAATAATGGTTATCTATGATTGGTTTTATAATGTAACTTTATATATATATATATATTCAAACTATTCATGTTGGTTCATAAAAATAATTCCATTAGCCAATGCATATCCCCGGGAGTTTCAAACTAAGTGTGCAGTAAGGGCACATTCACTGTGCATCAGAATGATGGTTGATATATTCTTGGTCAACTATTTTAAATTTTAATACCTCTAGATTAATCATTACCAAAACCAAATCCACTTGTAGTATCTTAATAAGGATTTATTTCTATGAAATCCACATAATCCATAATTTACAAAACATCAGGATTTTATCCTATAATTAGACACATCCTTTAGTATTTTACTTTTATTTCTTCTAAACGTCTATAAAAAATATCTAAAAATAACTAAAAAAGTATTCAAAATAACTAAAACTCTATATGTTACCAAATATAGTGACTCAAGCTAAACATATCTTAAATAATACATACATCACAAAACAATCACACGATCCAATGGATGAAAGTTTTAGTGTCTTTTAAATTAATTACACTAGCACCTTATTTTATAACACTTGAAAAAAGATACATAATTGTCCTCCAATAGACCCTTTCCTAGACATCTCAAATGATTTTATCCTCTTCATAACCCAAGTAATATCAATACATGAAATTGGTGAACTCAAACACTCATTAATGAAAAATACATATCATAAAATATTAGATCATAAGCATGAGAATAATATAATGTAAATAGAAATATCTAAATAATATATCACATGTCCATGTATGATAATCAAAAAATATGACAGGGCCACATAATATCATAAAAATATAATTAATGAAACATAAAATATAAAACATGTAATTATTAAAAAATGCTCATAATTTAGAAAGATATTATTCAAAAGTCTTCATAATGTAATAAATATATAACAACACTTTTTATTATATAGATCATTTTAAGATAATGATAACTAAATCATGAAAATATTTTTTTGAAAATATTTGGTATTCATCTTTGTAAGAGTCATAGTTATGAGTACCTTTTTAAAAATACTTTTTTACAAAATTGAAAATAATACATTACATGAAATTTATTTGGGTTCAAAAAATATTTTACCTATAAAGAAGTAAATATAATCAATCAAAATTGGATTTTTTTTTAAAAAAAGATGTTCAATCATAACTTTTGTAACTCAATGTAAGGATTCGGAGTTACCAAGTCCCTTACCTTTAAACATTATTACCATGGAATTCCTTAAACTCATCTATAAAAAAGATAATAAAACATAATTCCTTATTTTATAATATTATTTCTATATTATTCTATTCCAAATATTCATTAATAACAATTTTCTTAAATTATTAGATTGTTGTAATCACTTTTCAATATCGGGTATTAGTAATTTTAGCCTTTTAAAAATATGTTCATAAAAGTGGTGTTAATATTATTTATTCTCAAAAATATCATCATTTTTAAAAAATTTAATGTAATTTATTTTATTTTTATAAAAACCTTTAAATCTATAATTACATTACATGGGAGTTTTAGTCATGTTTTGTGAAAATGAAAACAACGAAGAACTAGTTTCAGGTTTTTTATTAATAACGATGGATTACATTATAAAAATAATTAATTTTTATGTTATTAAAAAAGAAAAAATATTTATGATATATATTACTTATTTATATAATATTGACTTATAAAATATAAAATAAACCCATACAAATTTGTAAATGAAGGAAAAAACCAGAACATGTTTGTTCGTGGAGTTCGTCGGTCACACAACATATGATTCACACATTTATTTTTATTAATGGAATATGGGAGAGTGTTTCATTCCTGTAACATTCTTATAATAACATGAAATTATAATAATTACAATTATTTTATTATTTTAATATGTTAAAATGAAATATTACGAATAATAAAATTCTATAAATATATTGAAAAAGAAAGATTTTTTTAAGAATTTATACCTCAATTCATGGATTATTACCTTCATTAATGCGATTAGATCATTGAGGATGGTATTTTTAGAATAAAGTAAACAAATTATGGTGTATAATAGTGTATATAATAGGTTTGGGTAGATTATTGGCTGAAATTTTGGGTTTTTTGAGTGAGGGTATTTGAGGAGAAGAGTTCCCTTTTATAAGTTAAAAGGAGTGTCATTTTTGTAAATACTCAAAATGATTCAATAATGAAAATTAAATTTCAATAAAAGTGCCTAAAAACATTAATAAGGGATTTTAGGGAATATATTCTCAATAAAAAAACTCCAAAATTAAAAAATACACATTTTTTCAAACATGTTATTCCATTTACCTATATTGTAACTCACTTTTACCATTTTATTTTTCACCACGGTAACCAATTTGTAATTATTTAGTTTATCCTTTTGGAATAAAAAATTTGTAAAAATTAGATAATATATACCCAATGAATATAATGATGAAATAAAATTTATAGAATAAAAACATATGTGTATGGAAAATTAATTTTAACACAACTCATAAAAAACTGTTTTTTGAAAAGGTTTATTTTTAAACAAAAAAAGATTTATGACTAGGGTAGAATTATTAAATAAATTGATTTAAATAAATTTAAAATATTTCTTAATATTCCAATAGTATTTAATTTAAAATAATATTAATTAATAATCATATTCGATCATGTTATAATTAATTTAACAAAATATTCAAAAAATATTTTTCATTAAAATGCTATAATTTTTTTTAAAATATTGAGAATGGGTTTATAAATAAAAATTAGTTTTTTAAAATTACTTAATATAGTTTATAATAAATAAATTAATATAAAATATTTTTAAAAACTTTTAATTTATTCAGATAATAAAATTATTTTAAAAAAGTGAAAACATAATAAAATTTTTATTTCCATTATTCACATGAAAACTAATTACTTTTGAAAAATAAAACAAAATCTGAAGGTAATATGAATATGATAATTCTAAAATTTATATTACTTTTTTAAAATTAACTTCCTAAATATTATAAACATAAAATTAAAAAAGTCTTGAAATGTCAGGAAAAATAATTTTTTATAAGAGAACTTTTTTTCACATTAAATATTCTTTTAAAAATTTTCCTAATTGTAAATATTAAAAAAATAGAAATTATCCATTTTAGAAAATAAATTTTAATCATAATAAAATATTTTATTTGTTTCTTAGTTGTACTAGTTTTTTTCAATATCTAAAGGGAATTTTATTTAGTTTTTTATGTTTTTAGATATATATTTATTTATATATATTTCATAATTCAGTTATTACTTTTTGTACCTTATAATTTTATAACTACCTTATAATGGTCAGTATTTTTTGTATAAATTCTTTATTTTGATCAAGTAATTGACCACAGTATTTAATAGAGGAAGAAAATTGGTTTCTACAAGTTTCTCATGATTTTTTGTTCTTTTTGTGAAGGTTAGGTCACGTTGTCAATTCCATATGGGTTTTGGCCACTTGTTTTTAGATTTAGTCAAGGTTTCTATAACATTCCATTCATCATAGGGCTATGATATTATGGGTCACCTGATAAGAGAATCTTTTTCTGGACGACATATATAATTTTATGATATATTTATATCCTAATTCTTAAAATTGGTGTTGACTCATCATTTTAGGGTCAGACCCTTTTGTAATTTAGTGTGACTAGAGCATTGGGAGATGTCTATTTTATCCACCTATCACCTCTTTTACCCATATTTGATTCTAATTGTATGGGAAATGTTATTATGAAATTACATGTCATTTTAAAGTGAGTCCCACCCCCTTTTTGTACCAATTTTTGGGTTTCCCTCTCATTGCTTCTGCTTTTGGATGATATGGACTATGGTTGGGCATAAGTTCCACTAGATTATGGTGGAATTATCTAGAGGTTATGGATATTTTTTATGTGATGGATATAGGATGTTATAAGAGGATTACCACCCATCATTTATATCAATTTTTTTAAAGGTAGGTACCCACCCTTATTTATTTATAATTTTCAATTAAATTTTATGAAATTTGTGATTGGTCTGGTTTTGGGTGTTTGGTATTTTTTCATGGCTGTTTTAGAAGAATGTCACAGATGTTGGGAATAAATTGTTCAATGTTTCTATGATGCGGTGATGTTGGTGAGTTTTTAGGAAATTATTCACCATTTAATTATTTTAAATAATTAATTAAAATTTTATATGATTAATTATTTGGATGTTGTGGTTTGATATAAGATCTAAATGGTAGATAAAATCTTAGATAATCCTTGGATAAACTTAGTTTATGGTGGCTGAACTTACTTTAAAGTGAATGAATCAAAATGATGTAGATGAACCCTTTAATGCAAACCCATATTTTTCTTTATATATGAGGTTGAATTATAGTATATTTTAATGGGACATGGAAAAATTGTGGGAATTGATAGCACCCTAGGGTTATAAATAAGGTTTCTTTGCGCATCCAAGATCTAGAGAATATTCTTTCTTTCACCTTGGTTATTTTGAGGATCACTCAGTGACTATGTCTCCAAGGGGGTGAAGGTATAGTTTGAGTTGTTTAGAGACCTTGGGTAAGTCTCAGAATGTGATATGAGTGATGAATAATTAATGTGGGTTTCCGGGGTCTAGTGAAGCGAACATGAGAAGATTAGTCCCAGGATCATTATGTGAGATGGTTATGTATCTCACATTTGATTAGGAATAACCTCTTGAGGGTGGATTTAGAATTGGGGTGTGTTATAAGTAAAATAATCCCTTTAATGCTATATGATATGTGAAGTGGATGGATTCCTATAGATGATGGGTTTTGGAAATCTCTTAATGGGGATGTGAGATGGGACCCATATATGGGTCAAAAGAATTCCTTCGATGATGTGGAATTTTGATTCCATGGTTCTTAGTGTGAGATAGCTCAGGATATTCCATGTTTAATGATACCAGGTTGTGATATGGTAATTTAAAGATGATTAAGATATCCTCAAAAGAAATGGTTGGTTATGGGATATTGGTTATTTGACCGGTGGTGGGCGATGAGTGCATTTTAGTATTTTTAGCATAGAATTCGATGTGTTTGAGGACCATGATGGATTCCCATAAAGGGAATATAAGAATGAATATTCATTTGATATGGTGTGAATGTATGATTAAAATGTTCTATAGTACCCTAGAAGATTCCTTGTTGGTAGTATGGGAATATTAATTAGATTAGTGAGTTTCACCTTGTATAATATGGTTTGTTATTAATTTATTGTCATATGAGGATATGTGTTTGATGATGTTTGATTTTAGGAAAGTGACTATTTCTTATATTTATAGCACTATAATGATAAGCTGGTGAGATCTTTGGATGGGCTAAAATTTCTTTCTTATTACTACATGTATGTTCCTAATTGTGGGTATTCCAGATTTTTTATGGATTTTGGGACACCCTTGAGTGAGAAGGATGGGGTTTGAGATAATGATATGATGTATTTTTCTTCGGAGGGATATTATCCTACATGATGATATATAATTTGTTTTGATAGAGGGGGTGTATTCCCCCTAATGATATGATATGTGTTTTCAGGGAGGGGCATTAGGAGGGATGTTATACCCCCTCCCGTTTATATAATATGTGTTTCCATACAGGGGTTTTATTCCCACTAATAATATGATATATGTTTTTTGGGTGGGTATTTATTCCCCCTTCTGATATATGAGTTATTTTTCGAGAGTGGAGTTATCCCCCATGATGATATGATAGGTGTTTCTATAACACCCCAAGTAAATAAAGAATATGACAATTTAACATTTATCCATATTTGTGAATAAATTATTAATATGACATTAAAGGCGATGATATGCTCGATGGCGTACCCAACACGCAACAACGAGTTTCTTGGGAATATTACATTGCACTCTAATAATAAAATAATATTATTTTAAATAGTAGTTAACGCCTAGTTGTTGTGATGGCGAGAATGAATAGAACTGACTACAAAATTATTATATATGTTTTTCAAATATTTTTACTTTTTATAATAAATGTTAGAGGATTAAAAATGCGAATGAATCCAATTTTAAGCGTAAACATTCAAATACTCTTTAAAAGGTCGATTAACCGCCTTTTGATGGCGAACCTCTTTTAAATCAACATTTTGACAATTTTATGTGTTATATTTGAAAAAATAAAATTCTTCTTTAGAATCGGGACATCAAATTTTTCTTTGTGTAAATTTTTGGTATTTTTCCAAAAAAGTTTGATTTTTAATGAATAGTGAAAAATGTTGTATTTTAATTCAAAACCTCTTTTTAATATAATTTATTTATATGATTAGATTATCTTTTGAATTGGTTTTACAGTTAAATTAGAATATATTTTTACCATATAATCCAATTGTGGTCTTTGGAATTAATTTCACTTTGAAATCGGACTTAAACTAGTGTCAATCTTTTGATACATTTTGTTTCATAAAAACACGATATTTGTTTTGACAGCGGGAATTAATTATTAAATTAATTAATGCAACTTATGTGTTTTGAATTTTTTAAAATAGTCATCATTTTTGAATTCGGAATATCAAATATATCTTAGGGTTAATTTTTGGTAATTTTCTGAAAAACCTCAATTTTTGATGAATAGTGAAACCACTAAGTGGTACTTATAAAAACTGATTTTTTCTGTTTAAATGAAATTTTGTCATCTTTGTGTTTTGAATTTCAAAAAATCCAACATACATGTTTGTCAATAAGAAGTAAAATGTGGTTCAATGGGATAAAAATAATTTTTTGGTGAATAGTAACTTATTAAGTTTTTAATCGCGATTAGAGGTAATTAGTGTAGTTTAAGGTAAGAATAATGTTTTAATAAAATTAAATGACCTAGAAACATGTCCTAACCACATTTTATGTGTCATTTACGACCAATACAATCCATGGGTCAACTTGGGGACCCCATGGATCCACTTTGGTTGAAAAAAGACATAAATAACTTTTTATTTAATGTTAAAGTAAAAATGACACAAACATGAGATATTTTACTAAAACATTTTTTACATGTGGTTATACAAGTCATATGTTTGACTATAAATATTCATTGGAAAGCTAAAAAGATTTCTTATATCATAGTATTTTTTTATAATTTTTAGACATTAAATAAATTAAATTATGTATGACATCATGATGATGCAGCGATGACCTCATTATTTAATGATTTAAATAAAATGGAAACATAATGTAATATATAAGACCTACACATGTCAAAAACCTATTCTATGAGGATATTTAGAACCCTTATCACCTTATCCTAGAAATACATTAATTTGGGACCTTTAAAATCTGAAACTCTTTTGAAAATAAAGTAACATTTTGTAACTTTACAAGAGTGCCCCTCCTCACCTCTTATAAAAGGCCCCCACCTCTACCTCCTTACCCACACTCCCAAAGCCTTTGGCTCAGACAAACTCTGCCCATTTTATCTCTCCACTTCCCTCTATTACTCCATGAAACCTCACTTTGGGCAGAAGTCTTCCCAAGGAAGCCTTTGAGCTCATACCAAATGGAGTTACCCGATTTTAAGGTAATGTCTTCACTTGAGTCCTTTTGTTTTATTTTGCCTCTCCAATCCCCTAAACTCTTTTTATTCATTTATTTTGTAACAACTAAAGTATCTTAAATATACTAGGATGTTGTTATAAGAAGGATTCTAGCTACACTTTCAAACACCTACATCTAATGGATAAAGAACATACTGTTTCCGTGGATGGCGAATTTCTGCCTCACGAAACGATGATTGTTCAACACTCATATAACACCTTCAAAGGTGGCCATTAAGATAACACTATATTTATATATGATATATAATATGTTTATTTTTTACTTAAGCTTCTGTATTTTTCATTTATGGCATACCCTTATGGTTTCCATTATGGGTAAACGCGATATCGTCATTTAAGGAAGTGCGGACTACCGCCCCCTCAAAGTGATGTGATTCGTTAATGCCATATGTGGAATGTGTAAAGGATGGATTTAAAGTTATTATATATGATGTTATACTAGATTTATAATATACCTCTATATCATTATTATTCCATTCCATAAAAATATGAAATAGAAATGAAAGTAGCGTTCATGCGTACGTACGGCTTACCGTCTCCATGAACGGTGCATTTCATTTCTTATCCCCAAATGTAATGTACTATTATAAGTACATGTATATAATGGATATATAAGATGAATGATACATATATTTGATTAATATAATTCTTTAGTTAAAATATACATACCTCTCATTTAATTTTAATTCCATTAATATGACAAAGAAATGAATGTAGGTTTCATGCGTACGTATGGCTTACCGTCTCCATGAACGGTGCATTTCATTTCTTACCTCTAAATGATTATGTAATATTACAAACACATTTATATTCTGGATATATATGATATATAAGATATCCAAATCTGGAGTGTCATTCTGGATATAAAGAACCTTTGACCACACGAACAACATGTAATTGTAAGAAGTCTACTTTTGACTTAAGAACCAAATATCGACAAAACAAACATTATTAACTTAAATGATTACATAATGTTTATAACATGTCAACAATTGATATAAAATGAATAATGAACTTGAAAAAGGTTCTTAAGAAAGTAGAAATTAACTCAAGTTTATTATTCAGGATGTTAAAGAACAATTGAGTCAAGTCGGACCCGAGGTAAGGGATCCTACTCCTCTCTTTCTTTTTAAGTACGCTCTTTATGTCATTCCTTTTAAAGCTCATCTTTCTTGTTATTGGGATGTTCTTATATATTACTATTACTGTAATTTTTATTTTTCATATGATGAGAGACCCTATTTTATCTCATCAATCCATTTTGGAAGTTTTAAGTGGCATCGTTAGGCTGCCGAGTTTTCGTAAGGGATTTTTCATCTCACTTTTATTCCCGTGAGATTTATGCTACATTTCCCACAATTTCCTTTGAGTGGTGTATGTACTTACCATTATTATACTCTTTGTGTAATATACTTTCGTTTATGATTATTTACATCAATTATGTATTGACCTTCTTTCATGGGGTGTATGTTTCGAAAGATACCCAAGTCGGTAAGGGAACCTTTCACCCTCCTCTTTTTAAAAGACTTCTTTTGTTGGGTCTTTTAATTCACATATTGTTATGTTGGGATATGTTCTCATATATTCTTATTGATGTAAATTTTATGTGATGAGATATGTTTTATTTATCTCTCATCAACTCTTTTTCTGAATTTTGAAGTGACGCCATTAGGCTGTCAAATTTTTTCAAGGGAACTTTTAAACCCAAATTTGATTCTTTGGGATAAACTTGTACTCATTGAATATGTCATTCTATGAATATGTGTGAATAACCTCTGATTGTTTTACACTTAATATCCACTTAAATTTGGTGTATTCGTTTGTCACACATAATTATGAAATTGGTTTATCCTTAAACCAAGGATACCGTCTTTGTAAGGGTCTTCATCTCAATCTCCATTCATTGAGGCATATTTTGTTTTATACACAACCTTCTTTTATACGGTGTATAAACCCCTTTGACTTTTACGTTTATTCAAAAGGAATCTTTTTTTCTACGAAGATTTTTACTAAACGACAAAAAATAATGTTTCTTTTACGTACGCGGTGACAACATCCTTTTCTGCCGCCATGAGTATTATTTTATCTTTGGCTTCCTCAACAAGCCGTAATGTTTTTAAATTAAAATAAATACCATATACTTTTTTTTTGTATTTTGGTATTTAAAATGGTTTTGATAAAGGATTATATTATGTTAATATATTTAAATGATATATTGTGATTGAAATGTGGAAATGTTATCATTACTTTATGTTGGTTTTATGTGTCATAATTTTATAATGGTACTTGGACATTTTACGGGTGGTTACGTGATAAACCATATGACGGGTGGTGCCGTGAATAACAGGACGTGTGGTTACGTTATAACCTCCAATGCGTTGGGTATGGAAGTCGGCCATATGGCTATTCCATTAAGTATGTATGAAAGTTGGACGAATGGCTATTCCATTAAGTGATATGTGTGGAAGTAGACCTTATGGTTATTCCACTTAAGCATGTTTATGTCCCAAGTTACCTTTATATGTTATGTGATCTTTATATGGGTTTTATGGTAATATTTTGGATACGGAAGGTTATGTAATGAACTTTTACTCAGAGAATAGTTTTTACTACTTCGAAAAGGTGAAAATTATTACTTTGATAAAGTATACTTGGTTTACTTGTTGTTTTGAAATACTAAGAGTTTTCATTCTTTGTATATCCCTTACTGAGATTTTTATGCTCATCCCAAGTTTTTGAAATGTTTTTCACAGGACTTAGCGTGGAATAGGGTCAAGGATGGGTTCAATGAAAAGTCATGCTACCTAAAACATGGAACTAAACATGTTTCTTTTTAAGAGTTTTTATTTTATGGAAATTTTAGTAGAAGCGACTACTTTGTAATCTTTTGAGATGTAATAGTTATGTCCTAATTCTCTAAAACTCTAAACCTGAAAAGATCTTCAATGTGAATTACTCATTTAATTCAATATTAAGTAAGGTTTCAGGCTGGGGCCTTATAGTTGGTATCAAAGTTCGGTTTAGATAACTTTATAGTTTATGGTATTCTTTAAGCATAAGTGACATGACCATAATGGTTAGGATTTCAGAAAGAGTCATAGATTTTAGATAAATTGAATGAGTAAGTATATCATAGTGTTTATCTTCCTCTTTAGTACATGATGGTTTTGTTGATATACTCACACTGACCTTCTTGTTTTTAGTAAATTGATGGATCTAGCAGGCACCAAGGTAATGGTGGATGTGAAGGAAACTGTGACAGTTTTCTGAGCGAGCAACTGAATGATATGGGATCTGCAAAGAGAACTCTTGTGTTTATCCTCAACCAACTATCTGGAGTCATGATTGACCACCTAAACCTTGGTGATTTCTATAAGGAATCATATATACGAGAAACAAATCCCTACGGAACTATAGGTAATAATCATAAAGGTAAGTGTGTAAAAAAACCTATGTGTCAAAGATGTGGAAAGAAACACCTAGGAAAATGTTTCAAAGGGATAGAAATATGCTATAGATGTGGAAATGAAGGTCATAAAGCAAGAACCCTCCATGGAAAAAGGAAGCATCTAGTTGACTCGAGGAAAGGGAAAGAAGTTATTTCTGAGGGATCAATTGGATGTTTTAAATGTGGTGTGCATGGTCATTATGAAAACACATGTCCTATGAAGAAGTTTCGGGAATGGGATCACCAAGATCGTACAAATATTCATTTACCAATACCTAATTCCATTCCAATTGAGGATGAAGAAACTGACAATGACCAATAAAAGGTATGTATTATTTCATGACTATTTTTTTCCTATTTTGGAATCTTAGGATATGATTCATGATTTTTTTTGTAGGAAATAGGTATTTCGGAATAAGTTGGAAAGGAATGGTTAATGGATCATGAAGAATGTTGAATGAGTTAGATGTCAACATATAAGGGCTTCAAGAGTTATGGTGAAATTCTTAAGAGTATTAAGTCTATTTTGATGATGGGGTTACATTAGAAGACTTTTTATATTATGTGTAACCCTGATGTTTAATATATGCAAATTTTATTCAAGGAATAGTTATCTTTTCTTTTGTGGGCATAGTTATAAAGAACCATTTGGGTTTATATGATCCTTACTTTTGAAGTAATTATGGGTTACTATATGTTATGATTCAAGTGAAAGGCATGAGATAAAATTGAGTTTAAATTATGTTATGGTTATTTTTGATGATTTTATCCTTTTTTTGGGAAATGATTTGAGAATTATATAGTTTTGGAAAAAGGACAACATGCAGACCATGTGACTACCCGTCGCGTCGGACAATGCTGCGGGAATCGAACCCACAACCAAAGTGCGACTGGTATTTATCGCCTACCACTGGACTACGTGAAGTCCCTGGTTAGTTTGACTGATTCTTTTTAGTTATATGATTTTATGAATTAAGAGTAAGTTTATTTTGGGTTATTTATGAAAATTATTAACCTATCATGGAGGATATGTGATTAGGTTAATTACTTTTCAATAAGAGACTTTAGGAGAAACTGATGTTGTTTGGAGATAAATGTTACGATTTAACTTGGAAGACTATGTGACTAAATACTTCAAATATTTGGGTTTCAATCTTATATTGGTTTACTTTGATGAATTTTATGGAAAAATTGTTTATTGGATGGTCCTCGTTGAACTTTGGGTTTTGTTGGACAAATTTTGGAGATTAAGCATAGATTTTTTTAAGGTTTATCCTTTTCTGGATTATCTGATCTTGTACTAACCTTTTTGGTTTTGGTTTTGGTTAAAGCCTAAAGACACGGGAAGTATATAGTTCTCTTTGGTGGATTAGGTGATTCTCTAGAAGTTGATTATAGTACTCTTAATTTGAACAAGTCTTCCTGAATACTCATCTTTTGGAGAAAATATGAGTTTGTGTAAGGAATCTAATAAAAGTTGAAATTCAACATGATAAGTGATTATGTTTCCTTATGAATAAATTCCTCAATAAAAAGTAACTTAAAACAAAATGTTGTCTATTAAATTTTCCTACTGGGGAATCAAATACCGTTTAACCCATCACAAGTTTGTGATTTTCTTATGGTTAACTTTATCCAAGACATGTTTACTATCACTCTCCCTCAAGATCATGACCCTTTGCTTTTTCTTCCATGTCCATGTTTTCCTACACGGAATCCTATTATGGGTTAACTCGGGTGACCTCTGTACTTATCTTTCTTTATTTTAAAGTGATTGTTTTACCGACTCTTGTTCCGATGTGGGACATTCAAGGTTGTTTCCAAGCTCAATTTTAAAATTGTGAGGAATCAATTCCCAAAAGGGGGGAAGGATGTAACACCCTAGGTAAATAAAAAATATGAAAATTTCATATTTATCTATATTTGTGAATAAAATATTAGTATGACATTAAAGGGTATGCTATTCTCGATGGTGTACCCAACACGCAACAACGAGTTTCTTGGGAATCTTACATTGCACTCTAATAATAAAATAATATTAT
Organism: Viscum album; assembly: GCA_963277665.1. Taxonomy (NCBI): domain Eukaryota; kingdom Viridiplantae; phylum Streptophyta; class Magnoliopsida; order Santalales; family Viscaceae; genus Viscum; species Viscum album. The sequence goes on from OY728143.1 coordinate 977,639,732, forward strand.
TTTAAATGGTAGTTAATGCCTAGATGTTGTGATGGCGAGAATGAATAGAACTAACTACAAAATTATTATATATGTTTGTCAAATATTTTTACTTTTTACAATAAATGTTATGGGATTAAAAATGTGAATGAATCCAATTTTAAGCATAAACATTCTAATATTCTTTAAAAGGTCGATTAATCGCCTTTTGATGGCGAACCACTTTTAAATCAAAATTTTGACAATGGTATGTGTTATATTTGTCAAAATAAAATTCTTCTTTAGAATCGGGACATCAAAATTTACTTTTTGTAAATTTTTGGTATTTTTCCAAAAAAGTTCAATTTTTAATGAATAGTGAAAAATGTTGTATTTTAATTCAAAACCTCTTTTTAATCTAATTTATTTATATGATTATATTATCTTTTGAATTGTTTTTAAAGTTGAATTATAATATATTTTTACCTTCTAATCCAATTTTGGTCTTTGGAATTAATTTTACTTTGAAATCGGACTTAAACTAGTGTCAATCTTTCGATACATTTTGTTTCATAAAAACACGCTATTTGTTTTGACAGTGGGAATTAATTATTAAATTAATTAATGAAACTTATGTGTTTTGAATTTTGTAAAATTGACATCATTTTTTAATTCAGAATATCAAATATAGCTTAGGGTGATTTTTTGGTAATTTTCTGAAAAACCTCAATTTTTGATGAATAGTGAAACCACTAAGTGGTACTTATAAAAACTGATTTTTCCGTTTAAATGAAATTTTGTCATCTTTGTGTTTTGAATTTCAAAAAAATCCGACATACATGGTTTTCATTAAGAAGTAAAATGTGGTTCAATGGGATAAAAATAATTTTTTGGTGAATAGTAACTTATTAAGTTTTTAATCGCGATTAGAGGTAATTAGTGTAGTTTTAGGTAAGAATAATGTTTTAATAAAATGAAATGACCTAGACACATGTCCTACCCTCATTGGATGTGTCACGGCCGACCAATATAATCCATGGGTCAACTTGGGGACCCCATGGATCCACTTTGGTTGGAAAAAGACATAAATACCTTTTTATTTAATGTTAAAGTAAAAATGACACAAACATGAGATGTTTTACTAAAACAATTTTTACATGGGGTTATAAAAGTCATATTTTTTACTATAAATAGTCATTGGAAAGATAAAAAGATTTCCTACATCATAGTAGTTTTTTATAATTTTTTGACATTAAACAAATTAAATTATTTATGACATCATGATGATGCAGCGATGACCTCATTATTTAACGATTTAAATAAAATGGAAAGATAATGTAATATATAAGACCAACACATGTCAAAAACCTATTGGATGAGTGTATTTCGAACCCTTATCACCTTATCCTTGAAATACATCAATGTGGGACCTTTAAAATCCGAAACTCTTTTGAAAATAAAGTAACATTTTGTAACTTTACAAGAGTGTCCCTCCTCACCTCTTATAAAAGGCCCCCACCTCTACCTCCTTACCCACACTCCCAAAGACCTTGTGTTAGGGCCAATATGGGCCTATATACCCTGAGAGGGGGGTGAATCAGGGTATATATATTCTTTTTCAAAGTTCTTCCTGCCCCGCTGGATCTTGACCTCTTTGTTACAAGGGTCACTTTGTTTGCACTTGTGTGTATGTTATGATCACTTACATTCTCCTTTATCTAATGATGATGCTTTAAATGCAATGCAGGAAAATTAGCAGTCAGACGCGGAGATTTTTACTTGGTTCACCCTCACTGGGCTACGTCCAAGGAGCATACGCCGACAGGTTTCCAGTCGTACCAAATTCCACTAATCTTCACTAGATGTGGATACAAAGTTCGGGCTAGATCACTTCAATGCCCAGGCTCACTGCCTATACAAGGTTTCGGGTCAGCTCACTGCTTTCCCAATGGTTACTCCCTGTTTCTCTCTCTCTGGCTCACTGCCGGTGGAGAGGATCACCTTATTCCTCTTCCTAAGCTCACTGCTCTATGAAGGGATTCACTCATAGTTTATAGACATGTAGGTCTCTTCATTTTCATGACTACACGCATCCTTAACTGATGATGGATGCTCTGTGAATGTCCAAATTTCATCCACTGATGAATACCTCTTTGCCTCTGAACACTGGCCAATTCCTTTTGGAAACACCTTCGCAAAGCACCCTACTTCGCGAGGCTCCCAATTTCGCGAAGCTCAAACAAGACTTCACGAAGCTCTTGCCTTTTCGTGAAGCTCTCTCGCGAAGCTCTTTCGTGAAGCACTCTTGCGATGCTCAAGTCGTCGCAAAGAAACAGCCCTCGCGAAGCATACTAAGCCAACGTGGAGCTCGTAGGAATCACGGAGCTACAATAGCCGCCGTGAAGCTCCTCTTTCGTGAAGCACATGGGATTCCCGAACCACCTTCGCAAATCGAGAGCAAAGGATTTTTCTGAAAATTCTCTCTACTTCTCTCGAGGGGGTCGACCTCTATTTATAGGCGATTCCACCGACCCTCAAACTATCTGCGTGAAGTCAACGCCACGACATCTCAAATCGCGATGCTCCAAAGTTTCAGCCAGAATTCTGTCCAAATCGCGAAGCACCACAGCAATTTTCCGTTCGCGGAGCTTGACGTAGTCGTGAAGAATCACTGTCAACATACCTTCGTGCCTTCGCCACGAAGCTCCCTCCCAAATCCCTTCACCGTCGCGGTGCGCTTCAGCCTCTGTCGTTCACAAAGCTTGACGTAATCGTGAAGCATCACCGCCTCCATCTTTCTGGTCTTTGCGAAATACAATCCATGCATCCTATCTTGGTGAAATCCATGCCTTTGCCATATTAAATTATGATCTTCATGGAAATCCTATTTTCACAATGCTCACCAAATTCCAAATTTTAGACCCCAAAAATTTGGCAAACACTAGGAAACGGTGCCACCTTGTACTGCTCTTTTGTACCGCCTCCAGATCGTCATCTCCTTTGTAATCGTTCTTTGTCAACATTGATTGTCAACAACTTCTCGGGAACTCGACAATTCTCCATGACCACCTTCTTTGTCAACAATAACAATCAACCCAAAAAATACTACAATGTTACCTTGAGGTATTTTTGCCCAACAATCTCCCCCTTTGGGTTTGTTGACAACTCTTCACAACTCTGCTCAGAATGATTTTCTGCACTTTGATACCTCACTAAGCCTTCTTCCAGCTGCTACCACCATTCGCCTCTTGAGATTATGATAGTGTGCAAGGAATCACTTAACACTTACTCTAATCCCACATGAGCAATGCTCGGCGTGAGAAACAATAGTAGTATGAAAAGTTCATCAATGAATCACTTCATGTCAAACACCAATTGTCGATTCAAACATGATACCAATTCGTAAATTGATAACAATTTTTGAACCACACTGATCCCAATTGGTGATAGATGAACACCTTTTCACACCATACCAACATCACTCTTCTTCTTTTATCACGATCCTCAGTTGTCATGATATCTATTCTTTGATCGATCACTTCTAGCATCGTCAGATTAAAAAATCTCCACCTTTCTCATTGCTCCCCCTATCTGGCTGCTCCACCTATCAGCTTCTCCCCGTATCAATCATGATTTATCAAATAGCCACATTGTCTCCCAATCACTATTTTCTCCCTTTAACAAACATTATTTTCTCCCCATTGAAAACGAACCCAAAGGTCACTCCTTTGCAGTCTGTAACAGAGTAGAGAACACATCAGCACATTAGGGAAAAACACACCATACCTCAGGGAGAGGGGGGGGGGGACCGCACCCACACTATTTCAAGTGCGGGGAATTGACTAAACTCCCAGAGCCAGTCTATGCCTTTCAAAAGCTTCGCTTGGGTAGGGCCTTTGTCATAAGTCTGTAACCTGTAGCTCTGTAGGCACATACTCCAACTTCAAAATTCCCTGCTCAACCTTCTCCTTGATGAAATGATATTTTATCTCAATGTGCTTTGTCCTTGAGTGATGAACTGGATTTTTGCTAAGATTTATAGCACTTGAGTTATCACACTGGATTCCGATCAGAGACTTCACGTCAAGTCCCATATCTTCAAGATGCTGATTCATCCATAATAATTGTGTTCATGCTTGAGTGGCCGCAATATACTCAGCTTCTGCAGTGCTCAATGAGATGCAATCTTGCTTCTTACTAAGCCAAGAAATACACAATCCACCAAGATAGAATGCACCACCAGATGTTGATTTTCTATCATCTGCTGATCCGGACCAGTCTGCATCAGTATATCCAAATAAATCTATCTGAGATTTGGTGTTATATGTCAAGATGAAGTCCATAGTTCCCTTGATATACCGAAGTATTCTTTTTACTGCAATCATGTGGCTCTCATTGGGATTACTCTAATATCTCACTGCTTGGCATGTGGCGAAAACAATATCAGGCCTTGTTGTAGTCAAGTACAACAAACTTCCAATAATTTGCATGTATTCTGTGATATTAACTGCCTTCCCATCTGCATCTTTCGATAATTTCATCCGGGTGGCAACCAGAATCTTCATCTCCTTGGAATTATCCATTTAAAACCTTCTTAAAACCTCCTTGGAATATTTGGATTGAGAAATAAAAGTTCCATTCCTTCCTTGTGTCACCAGTAGAACAAGGAAAAACGTTAGCTCTCCAATCATTGAAATTTCAAACTAATTTTTCATGAATTCGGAAAACTGTCTGCACTGAGCTTCATCTGATCCACCAAAGATTATGTCATTGAAATACACTAGCACTATCATCCTTTGATTACTGTCATTGCTGAAATAATGATTGTAATCAACTCCTCCATGCTGGAAACCAAGCTTCTTCAAGTACTGATCAATCCTTGAGTACCATGCCCTTGGTGCTTGTTTCAGCCCATACAATGCCTTCTTCAGCCTGCAAACTTTTTTCTCATCCTCATGAATGAGAAAACCATCTGGCTGCTCAATATACACCTCCTCTGCCAGAACCCCATTCAAGAATGCGGATTTGACATCCATCTGGAACTTTGAACTTTATTTGAACTGCAATGGACAAAAATAGTCTGATCATTTCCAGCCATGAAACCGGTGAAAATGTCTCATCAACTTCTATTCCCACTATCTAGGAGTATCCTTTTCACACCAGTTGTGCTTTTTTTCGAATCAATGTGCCATCTTCATTCATCTTTTAAAGAAATGCTCATTTAGTCCCGATGACGTTACTATCTGCTGGCCTCGAAACAATCTCCCATGTCTGGTTCTTCTCAATCTGATCAAGCTCTTCATTCATATCCTAAACCCAAATTTCATCTTCAGCTGCATCAGCAATGCATTTCGTCTCATCTTGTGATAGTAATGATGTCTGCTGCAGCGATTTCATTCTTCTTGTCTGAACTGGAGCTCACTGATCACTAATTATATTATATCTATCAGTTTCAGCTCAACTCTTTGGCTTCCATGTAGACACATACTTGACACTTTCTTGTTCATCATCAGTGTCTTCTTTTGAATCAGCATCATCCACTTCTTCTCCCTCTGTGTTGCTTTCTTTCTCAACACTTTTGCCAGGAAACTGTTCACTGACTCATTTTTCAGTGGCTTCATATCTTTCAGCAACTTTTAACTATTTCATTGTTCAATGACGTCTTTTCCTTGAACATATTCTATAATATTTTTGTTGACCCACCTTTGATTTTCTCTCGCAGCTTCTTGGTATCCTGAAAGCAGTCAGCCGATACCACATTATTAGAACAAAATAGATAATCATGAAAACCTGTGTGTTACTTCTTTTCCACCAATCATTCTTCATGAGCATAAACATTCATCCTTCATATCATATTGATATCATGCATCTGATTAGGATATAGAATCCTTCCCCTGTGTTATGCAACTCTTCCAGTTGTTAGGCCCAACAGTTTAGACCCATAACTAGTCTTTTCCTTCTGCATAATTTGTTCTCATGTTCCACTCAGAGTTGATCCATTAACAAAATCTCTAAGCCTACTGAGTTTAAACTCGGTGTAGGAAACAAGAGACAAAGTTAATAACACAATCACATTCTATTGTGCTCTGTTTCTCCCTTTCTTCTTCAACTCTGGTACCTGATTTGAATCAATTGAAACTGTAGAGCATATCACAACTCCATTTCGCATCCTTATATACCTCTTCCCCTTGGATCGTATCTCCCTAAAACCTAAAACACATGAATCATCAGTTAATAGAATTTATATTTATAGGGAGAGGGGGGTTTCTCGAATCCTCAAAACGAGGATAGTGGTTGATCCTGATGGGTCAACACTTTGATTTTTTCTTGGAAGGCATCACACTCCTTTCTTGCTTCCTCCAGCTGCCTAGCCAACTTCAACTATTCTGGCCATATGACTAGGCATTCATTGCCTATATTTTGAGCCTTTTTCTGATATGAAGATTTGGTAGGCTCGGCCTTTCTCACTGCTTGGGGTATAAACCCGCTAGTACACATTTCCTTCTTTGAGGTTCTACCAAAATTCCATTTTACTTGATTATTTCTCTGAGTAGGAACCTCTCTGTTTGGCATATTCCCTTTCTTATTATCCCATTTTAGGGGTCTTCCTCTATCCTTCACTTCTCGCTGAGAAACACGACATGTGGATTTTTCAATGCATTCTTTGTTCATCTTTCTTTTATCAGATGTATGAGTCACCACACTCTTTTTCGCTGGTGGTGAGTCCTCTATTGAACATTCATTCTTCTTTATCACAGATGGAGTAGATCTACCCTTAATCTTCTAGGTTTGTTCATATTCTCTCCTTGAGAGCGGTTGTGAGTATGACAGAAGAGGTGATTGATACACCTTTAATTCAGCTCCATGTGATTCCCTTGAGTCTCTAAGCCTATTTTTCACCTTACCACATTGTCTCCCAGTGTATAATTTCTCATTATGTACCACTGGAGTTGGTAATCTCTTTCTTGGGTCTTTTTCCTTCCCCGATTTCTTCTTGCTACACTGCCTGGCCAAATGCCCATGATCAGAACATATGAAACATTTTCTATTAAAGGCATACCTCATTTCATCACTTCTCTATTGAGATGTTGATGCAACTTGTTTTCTTGTTCTGGCATCGATCTCCTGAGCTTCCTGACACATACGCATGGTGTGTCCCATCCTTCCACAGTAATATCATCTGATGAATGTTCTCCTCTGAGAAACTCTTCTCTCTGATTTATCATGATACTTCTTCTTATTCTCAGATTTAGTAAGGTTTCTTTTTTCACAGTCTGAAATGTATTCCAGAGCCTCTGAACAGAAGCTTGAGGTGTGACCATGAATCCCACAGAAATAGCACATATCATCACTTCTTTTTTTAACTGACCTCTTTTGCCTATCTCCAGTACCTACAGGGTTTTCTCCACTCCTGTAACTGTTCACGGCTCTCTTCTTATCATGCATGGGAGGTGATTCATCAAAATCAATACCAGCTTTTCCGAAACTTGTTGGTCTTTGAGCTGAGAAAATATTCTATTGTTTTTCTTCATAAACAGCATATTTGTTCTTCATTTTATCATCACTTGTCGAAGGATGATCATATAGCAAGTGTAAGGCATCCTTCATTTTTGGCATTCCTTTAGCATTGGATTTCTCCACTTCCTTCTTTATGGATTCTAGCTCTTCTTCCAACTTATGAATCTTCATATCACTTGATTTAAGTTGGGCATTTAATTCCATTCTGTTATTCATTCCACGACTCATCTCATCTTCCAATTCATGTGTGAGATTTTCTACCATACCACTTTGCTCCTTTACTTGAAATTTTTCTTGAGAAACATATTCAAAGATAGATTCATTCTCTTGTTGGAGCCTTTTATTCTTTTGAACTTGTTCAGACAACTATGTAGCTAGATCATCATTTCTAGCTTTGAGACTCTGAATTTCATCTATGTTTGGATTCTTTCCCTTGACATCAGCTTTTGATTTTTCAACCTTTGTCAATATCTTTCGCAGATCTTCATCTTGAGAATCATTTTTCTCCCTCAGATCAGTAGCTACGTCAATAAGCCTTTGATTCAAACTTCTTAGCTTTTTGATCTCAGTTTCCAGTGCTTGGATTAGAATATATTTAGATTTAATTTCATCAGTGTTCCTAACGTCACTTGAAATATCAGGTTCTTCGATAAACTTTACTTGATCATTCACTTTTCTATTCAAGCCATCGATCTCCGTTTTCTGTTCTTCAATTTTAAGCTTATACTCACTAACTGATTTTGAGTTCTCTCGTGTTGATAACTTTAGTTTCTCAATTTCTTCCATAAACTCAGAATTCTATTATTCCTGCAGCTGCATATAGAGTTTGGCATCGTGATCAACTTTGTTATATTTCGTTGTTTTAGATCTCCAAACATTTATCTCCTCAAGAGCAGCCTCTTACTCAGCTCGCATATCTATTCTTTCTTCAATTTCTTCTTCTGTTTCAGTATCACTCTGATGCTCATGTGCTTTACTCATTCCACAATCATGATTGAGTGAATCAATCTTTTCCCTATCAGATTCATCAAGACCATCCTTCGGTAAGCTGCTTGATTCTTTTAGTTGAATCACACTTTTTCCAAAAACACTTCCACACTGAGGGAAATTACCAGACTTCTGATTCTTCTTTGATGCTTTTCCTTTTCCCATGGCAGATTCTGATAAGAGAAAACTGAATCTTCAACCACACAGATCGACTACACCAAGTCAAAGCAAACAAATCTGATAAAAGAAACTTATCCCTCTGATACCAATTGTTAAGGCCAGTAGGGGACTATATACCCTGAGAGGGGGGGTGAATCAGGGTATGGATATTCTTTTTCAATGTTCTTCCTACCCCACTGGATCTTGACCTCATTGTTACAAGGGTCACTTTGTTTTCACTTTTGTGTATTTTATGATCACTTACTATCTCCTTTATCTGATGATGATTCTTTAAATGCAATGCAGGAAAATTAGCAGGCAGACGCAAAGATTTTTACTTGGTTCACCCTCACTGGGATACGTCCAAGGAGCATATGCCGACAGGTTGCTGGTCATACCAAATTCCACTAATCTTCACTAGATGTGGATACAAAGTTCGGGCTAGATCACTTTTATGCCTAGTCTCACTGCCTATACAAGGATTAGGGTCAGATCACTGCTTTCCCAAGGGTTAATCCCTATTTCTCTCTCTCTGGCTCACTGCCGGTGGAGAGGATCACCTTCTTCCTCTTCCTAAGCTCACTGCTATGTGAAGGGATTCACTAACAGTTTATAGACTTGTAGGTCTCTTCATTTGCATGACTGCATGCATCCTTAACTGATGATGGATGATCTGTTAATGTCCAAATTTCATCCACTAATGAATACCTCTTTGCCTCTGAACACTGGGCAATTCCTTTTGGAAACACCTTCGCAAAGCACCCTACTTCGCGAGGCTCCCAATTTCGCGAAGCTCAAACAAGCCTTCACGAAGCTCCTTCCTTTTCGCGAATCTCTCCCGCGAATCTCTTTCGCGAAGAACTCTTGCGATGCTCAAGTCGTCACAAAGCAATGGCCCTCGCGAAGCATACTAAGCCAACGCAGAGCTTGCAGGAATCGTGGAGCTACAATAGCCGCTGCGAAGCTCCTCTTTCGTGAAGCACATGGGCTTCGCGAACCACCTTCGCAAATCGAGAGCAAATGATTTTCTCTGAAAATTTTCTCTACTTCTCTCGAGGGGGTCAGCCTCTATTTATAGGCGATTCCACCGACGGTCGATCATTCCGCGCGAAGTCAACGCCACGTCATCTCAAATTGTGATGCTCCAAAGTTTCAGCCGGAATTCTGTCCAAATCGCGAAGCACCACGGAAATTTTCCGTTCGCGGAGCTTGACGTAGTCACGAAGAATCACCGTCAACATACCTTCGGGCCTTCGCCGTGAAGCTCCCTCGCAAAGTCCTTCACCGCCGCGGTGTGCTTCAGCCTCTGCCATTTGCGAAGCTTGACGTAATCGCGAAGCATCACCGCCTCCATTTTTCTGGTCTTCGCGAAATCCAATCCATGCATCCTATCTTCACAAAATTCATGCCTTTTCCATATTAAATTATGATCTTCATGGAAATCCTATTTTCGCGATGCTCACCCAATTCCAAATTTTGGACCCCAAAAATTTGGCAAACACTAGGAAACGGTGCCACCTTGTACTGCTCTTTTGTACTACCTCCAGATCTTTCATTCCTTTGTCATCATTCTTTGTCATCATTGATTGTCAACAACTTCTCGGGAACTCGACAATTCTCCATGGAAACCTTCTTTGTCAACAAACACAATCAACCCAAAAAATAATGCAATATTACATTGAGGGCTTTTTGCCCAACACTTTGGCTCGACCAACCTCTGCCCATTTTATCTCTCCACTTCCCTCTCTTACTCCTTGAAACTTCACTTTGGGCAGAAGTCTCACCAAGGAAGCCTTTGAGCTCATACCAAAGGGAGTTACCCGATTTTAAGGTAATGTCTTTACTTGAGTCCTTTTGTTTTATTTTGACTCTCCAACCCCCTAAACTATTTGAATTCATTTCTTTTGTAACAACTCCAGTATCTCCAATATACTAGGATGTTGTTATAAGAAGTATTCTAGCTACACTTACACACACCTACATCTAATGGTTAAAGAACATACTATTTCCGTGGATGGCGAATTTCTGCCTCACGAAACGATGATTGTTCAACACTCATATAACACCTTCAAAGGTGGCCATTAAGATGTCACTATATTTATAAATGATATATAATATGTTTATGTTTTACTTAAGCTTCTGTATTTCTCATTTATGTCATAACTTTATGGTTTCCATTATGGGTAAACGTGATATCTTCATTTATGGAAGTGTGGACTACCACCCCCTCAAAGTGATGTGATTCGTTAATGCCATATGTGGGACGTGTAAAGGATGGATTTAAAGTTATTATATATGATGTTATACTGGAGGTATAATATACCTCTATATCATTATTATTCTATTCCATAAAAATATGAAATAGAAATTAAAGTAGCGTTCATGTGTACGTACGGCTTACCGTCTCCATGAACGGTGCATTTTATTTCTTATCCACAAATGTAATGTACTATTATAAGTACATGTATATAATGGATATATATGATGAATTATACATCTAAATGATGAATATAATTCTGGAATTAAAATATACATACCTCTCATTTAGTTTTAATTCCATTAATATGACAAAGAAATGAAAGTAGCGTTCATGCGTACGTACGGCTTACCATCTCCATGAACGGTGCATTTCATTTCTTACCTCTAAATGATTATGTAATATTACAAATACATGTATATGCTGGATATATATGATATATAAGATATCCAAATCAGTAGTTTCATTCGGGATATAATGAACCTTTGTCCACATGAACAACATGTAATTGTAAGAAGTCCACTTTTGACTTAAGAACCAAATATCGACAAAACAAACATTATTAACTTAAATGATTACATAATGTTCATAACATGTCAATAATTGATATAAAAGGAATAATTAACTTGAAAAAGGTTCTTAATCAAGTATAAAGTAACTCAAGTTTATTATTCAGAATGTTAAAGAACGATCGAGTCAAGTCAGACCCGAGGTAAGGGATCCTACTCCTCTCTTTCTTTTTAAGTACGCTCTTTATGTAATTCCTTTTAAAGATAATATTTCTTCTTATTGGGATGTTATTTTATATTACCCTTACTTTAATTTTTATTATTCATATTATGAGAGACTCTATTTTCTCTCATCAATCCATTTTGGAAGTTTTAAGTGGCGTCGTTAGGCTGCCGAGTTTTCGTAAGGGATTTTTCATCTCACTTTTATTCCCGTGAGATTTATGCTACATTTCCCACAATTTCCTTTGAGTGGTGTATGTACTTCACATTATTCTACTCTTTGTGTAATATACTTTAGTTTATGATTATTTACATCAATGATGTATTGACCTTCTTTCATGGGGTGTATGTTTTGAAAGATACCCAAGTCGGTAAGGGAACCTTTCACCCTCCTCTTTTTAAATGACTTATTTTGTTGGGTCTTTTAATTCACATATTGTTATGTTGGGATATGTTCTCATATATCCTTATTGATGTAAATTTTAAGTGATGAGATACGTTTTTTTATCTCTCATCAACTCTTTTTCTAAATTTTGAAGTGACGCCGTTAGGCTGTCAAATTTTGGCAAGGGAACTTTTTAACCCAAATTTGATTCTTTGGGATAAACATGTACTCCTTGAATATGTCATTATATGAATATTTGTGAATAACCTCTGATTGTTTTACACTTAATATCCACTAATATTTGGTGTATTCGTTTGTCACACATAATTATGCAATTGGTTTATCCTTAAACCAAGGATACTGTCTTTGTAAGGGTCTTTGTCTCAACATCCATTCATTGAGGCATATTTTGTTTTATACACAACCTTATTTTATACGTTGTATAAACCCCTTTGACTTTTACATTTATTCAAAAGGAATATTTTTTCTACGAATATTTTTTCTAAACGACAAAAAATAATGTTTCTTTTACGTACGCGGTGACAACGACCTTTTCCGCCGCCGCGAGTATTATTTGATCTTTGGCTTCCTCAAAAAGCCGTAATGTTTTTAAAATAAAATAAATACCATATACTTATTTTTGTATTTTGGTATTGAAAATGGTTTTGATAAAGGATTATATTATGTCAATATATTAAAAACATATATTGTGATTGAAATGTGGAAATTTTATCATTCCTTTATGTTGGCTTTATGTGTTATAATTTTATAATGGTACTTGGACATTTTACGGGTGGTTACATGATAAACCATATGACGGGTGGTGTCATGAATACCAGGATGGGTGGTTACGTTATAACCTCCAATGCATTGGGTATAAAAGTCGTCCATATGGCTATTCCATTAAGTATGTATGGAATTTGGCCGAATGGCTATTCCATTAAGTGATATGTGTGGATGTAGACCTTATGGTTATTCCACTTAAGTATGTTTATGTCCCAAGTTACCTTTATATGTTATGTGATCTTTATATGGGTTTTATGGTAATACTTTGGTTACAGAAGGGTAAGTAATGAACTTTTATTCAGTGAATAGTTTTTACTACTTCGAAAAGGTGAAAAGTATTACTTTGATAAAGTATACATGGTTTACTTGTTGTTTTGAAAAACAAATAGTTTTCATTCTCTGTGTATCCCTTACTGAGCTTTTTATGCTCATCCCAAGTTTTTGAAATGTTTTTCACAGGACTTAGTGTGGAATAGGGTCAAGGATGGGTTCAAGGGAAAGTCGTGCTACCTAAAACATGGAACTAGACATGTTTCTTTTTAAGAGTTATTATTTTATGGAAATTTTGGTAGAAGCGACTACTTTTTAATCTTTTGAGATGTAATAGTTATGTCCTAATTATCTAAAACTCTAAACCTAAAATGATCCTCAATGTGAATTAGTCATTTAATTCAATATTAAGTAAGGTTTAAGGTTGGGGCCTTATAGTTTATATGGAGGAATGTTATTCCACCTTAATAAAATCTTGGTTTTTTCTATGGTGAGGTATCATTCCCCTGGAGATATAGGATATTTTTCTAGGGATGTTTATTATTCCCCACTAATGATATGATATAAATTTCTAAGGAGGTGTATAATTCCCCCTGATAATATATGAGGTGTTTCTATGGATGAGTGGTATACCCCCTATATATATGATATATGTTTCTAGGGTGGGAAAATATTCCCTCTAATGATATGATATATAAAAACTAGGGTGGGGAACCATTCCCCATAATGATAATATTATATGTATTGTATTATGGGTGGTTCTTATCTTACCATGTACATCGTTATTGCATGCTCAAAGACATCTAGAACTATCCAAATTAGGTATGGTTATATGGTGTGATTGATTTATTAGCATTAGTTTCCCAACATATATGATTGTGAATTTGATTTCTGATATATATTTTCATCATGAACATTCATATATGATTATTTATTTTAGGTGCACATTTTAGACCCTATTGTGTCTTTTGAAAAAAAACTAATCACTTTTGTGTGAAAACATATCATATATCTTATTTATAGGATAGAGAATGGGATGTGTATTGGATCAGGTCAGATCATCTTAGCATGTATTAAACACTAGGATGTAGTTGAATCAGAGGGATAGTGGAAGATCCACCTGTGTATTTATTTATTTATTTATTATGTTTTTTATGTGGACATGTGTATGTAATTTTTTTATGATGTATATCTGATCATCCGAGTGGGATATCTTTTAGTTTTTATATTTTTATGATAACATTTACATTTGATATATCATGTTGTTTTTTATTTATGCACACTCTATTAAATATTTAGAATGATTTTTTGATATTTATCTAGTACATTTGGTTCTTTATCTATTACATATGGTTAAGGTATATAGGGTATAGTCTCCTCAACATTTGATTTTGTGCATCTCTATTAATCAGTTTCCAATGGTGTATGGGTAGGTCCACCTGAGGTAATGTGTAACTCAATCTGGGACACTAGAGAGTGGTTTTTGGTCAGTTCATCACAAAGTAGTATCAGGGTGTTATTTCTTTTACCTTAGTATTTTTGATAGGGTTTATAGGGAATAGGAATTATTCAATAATTTTGATGGAACTTGAACAGGTGAGTCATGAACACTTTTCTATTGGGAATTCCAAGTTACCAGGGATATGGGATTTCTATTCTTGGTTTTCACAGTTATATTTTATATAATTATTCAAGTATGATGTGTGTATTTGGGATTTTTATTTATAGTTTTAGATGTTGGATCATAGTGGTAGAAGGCATTTTATCATACATCATACTTGGTATATAAGATTTATATAACATATATATGATGGTGTGTGATTAATGTGACTAGATACAGGGAGTTCAACTATTTAATGATTCAACAATAACATATATGGTGGTTTTCTATATAACATGTTTATGGCATTCCACTCTACTAGACCATGGTATATTTTATAATAATTGTTCGTGTGAATCCTATGATGATATGTTCTCTAGTAAAGGATATATGGTCCCTCTATATAAGGGATGTATAGTGACCCTTGGTTTGTTGGATCAAGCATTTGATGCCTTGGTGATAAACTATGGTAAGTTGGGTGTAGATAGGGTATACCTAAGGTATGTGATTCTGATTAGTATTGAGTTTACCTAACGATTTAGATACCAAAATGAGGGTTAAAAAAATACATATGAAATTACTTGGAATTCTAGGATACATTGATATCAAGGTTGGGTTTGTTTAGGGAAGGATCAATTGGATTCCTAGACCTAATGATTTTTTTGTTCTCTATGTGATTGTGGATTAATATCCTAAATATTAATATTTAATAAGGATCTATTGTGGGTATATTCTTGAAGTTTTGATGAATGGGAAGTGAATTTTCATGTGGTATACTTCTTCATCAGTGAAATGCTTTAGGATTATTGGAAAAGAAGCAATAATGGTGATCTTTGCTATATGGGATTGAAATGAGAGAGGAGTATAGTCTATTGTTTTGTCATATGAGCCTCGGTTTGATGCCACATGACTCATTACAGTGTAATTATAGTTGTGAGATTGGGTAGTATGGGCGAATACACTCATTGGGTTAGGATGATATCAAGTTGGATAGTGGGTATGTATAGCCATCAAAGCATTACATAAATAGATATTACATCTTTTAAATGAATATTCATTACATTTCAAAAACACATTCCGAAGTAATATAAGGGTTTAGTGACTTTAGAAATTGGGATACCTAAACAATTGGTAAATAAGTTAGATAAATCATATACAACTATATTCTTCATAACTATATCCCTTCTTATACATATCATATATATTTGTTTTCATCATAACTAGGGGAAGGAAAACAAAAGAAAGGGTGAGATCAGATGATCAATAAGGGTAGACTAGGAAGATATCAATATATCATGAGAATAAGGTTATGATAAAATGAGAATAAAATTTTTAAACCCTACCTTGAATATCATAGATTATAAATGACATTCACGTAATAAATCATTGATATTCATAATACATAAGTCATAATAGAATCAAAAAATATAAAACATGATAACATAACATTGTAATAAGACATCAATTTTTAGCATACAAATAGGAATAAAAACATAATTTACTTAATAGTTCATAGATGATTTCCAAGACTATGATAGTGGAATGGCCTCACTACACAAACCATCTTAGTAGTAAAGGTTCACCAAAAAGGCTATAATAGTGGAAAAGTCCCATAATAAACTGGGTTCACTCTCCATTATAGAACTATTTATCTCATAATTTATAAATCCTTACCCAATGTATTGGAGGGAGATATAGGTCACACCCATCTCTGGTAAAAAATTAACCACCATCGTTGGTTATAATGTTACCATTTTCCTTGGTTATAACATATCCTCCATCACATAATTAAAATCATACATAAGTTTTGCCCTATATAATAAAATATTTGTTATATCATAACCAATGAATAGAAATGGGCTTCAGAACACATTTATTATATCATAACCCATTAAAAATGGGTTTTATTAAAAATATCATCATAGTATAACCTATGGAAAATAAAAGGGTTTTTTAATCATAAACAATCCAATGAAATAATAATAATGGTGTCCTTCGATCAAATACCTAGTATAACATATTTAACATCAAACATTTCATTTTAGATGGAAAATGATTTCAAAATATCACTTGAAATTGTTTTATTAAAATAGTCATCCCACATTGAAATTTTTTTTAAACATAAAGCATTTTCAAAATAATTTTATTTGAAAAAAACCTTGTAAACATATAAAGGATTACATAAGAATCATTTAAAACATTTCTTCTAGAAAATAACCTTTTCAGTTTGAAAAATACCATTTAAAATATAAAAATTTTCAAAAAAATTATTGTTGAAAATAAACATATAAACATATAAAGTGGGATTTATAAAAATTATTTGTTATGATTTAGGGAAAATATTATTCCTCATGTATACTTTTAAAAAATATTCCTTTCAAATTTTCAAAAAAATCCAAATGGTTGGTTTTAAAAAACGAAATGATGATTCCTTTCAAAACATTGTGTAAAAAATTCAAACAAGGGTAAAATTTATTTAATAAATCATTTAAAGCATGTTAAAAACTTTTTTGAAAATATTTTTATAAAACATGGTTTTTGAATAAAATAATTATTTTTGATGTAAGAGAAGAATAAAGACAATTTTTCATATAACCATTATTTTGAATTTTTACCCCATAAATAGTGGGAAATAAAGGGAAAACATTTACTCTCATGGAAAACCCCTAGGAAAAGAAAATTCATGGGTTTGTTATGAAATAGTTCATAATATTTCATCATTGGAATCATAAATATAAACAACCCTAAAAAAATATCTTTATAAAAAACCATTAATACTTTGGTAATATTGAATTGTAATATCCATGAAGGATTGACAATAAATGATACAAAAAATATAATAGTAATAAATAAATTCATGAAATCATTTGTCAAAGGGGTTGTATATACACCTCATAATAAATAGGTGAATAACACAATGTATGTATCAAAAAAGTAAAATTGAGAAACAAATATCATACCACATTAGCAACTTCAAAACTATAAATCCCATAAAAGATATATCCTAAAATATAAATGTAAATCCCCAAAAATTTCAATATAATAATCATAAAATAAGTTAATTGGAATTATATACACCAAATAAAAAGAAATATTGGGTGAATATGGAGTGTGTATCATAGAAATTAATGTGATATGGGAATTACATACCTTAAGTCATGAATTCCTTTATACTCATTCAAACATCCAATATATTAAAATGAAATAGACTATTCCTGTAAATGGTTGGTCATATATAGGCATGAAAGTGGTTTCCATTTTCTAAAAAGATTTAAAGAAATAAAGTAAATAAATATATTATCATTAATGAATAAAATTAATGTCTTATATATCATATATATTCACTAAAATTACCCTAATTACCTTCCATTCAAAGAGTTAGTGAAAAAAGAATTACATTGCCTCAAGAGGCGGTAGCTCACTATACACATGAACGATGATATAGTATCCCCCATGGAATTAAAATAATAAACATATATATGGTATAAAATTTATATAATTATAGTTATCTAAAAATTATCATATATATTCATTTAATATATCCTTATTACCATCCATGTAAAATAGAAATGAAAAACACATCAAATCTATTAAAGAGGCAGTAGTCCTCTGTACACACGAGTCACGTTATTATTCTACAATGGGTTGGGAGGTAAGAAGTTATAATTGTTTTTATAATTATAGATTTATAATAATATCATAAATATCCTATATAAACATTAAATTAATCATTATATCCAGACATGATAGGTGGTGATGGATAACAAATAATAGTTATTTGTGAGGTAGATGTTTTCTATACACAGTAGCAATGATTTTGGATTTCATTTGATTGAAGAGTATAAGTATTTAGGTTATTAAATTAAAATAATAACATATAAATATATATAATATACAGAGGTTATTATATAATCATAGTTTAATAATAATATTAGGATGTGGAAGAATAAATAAAACAGGATGCTCGATTAGGGACGTTACCACTCCTTCAGAAAACCTCTATTGGTTGTCACCAAAAGGATTCTCAGGTTGGATTTATAACAAAAATTAGGATTCTATTATGAGGATATGTAATTAAAAAAATACATTTGTGTGGTTATTTGTAGAACCAAATAGTATATTATGTGTGAATATGATAGTATTGTGGTGTCCTTTTATAAGTTAGGTGATTTCCATAATTTTAATTTATGAAAACAAAAAGGTGTAACAATATTTTTTACATTCCACAAAGATAAAATATTTTCCATTATCGAACCTTAGAGGTTATTAGGTTAAAATATATCCATAAAATGTGTTTTGAACAAGTTTATACGTTATTTTATCCCCTGTATTTTTAGTTTAACCCCATGGTAAAATCATTTTTTCACTAATTATGGTAGTTAATTTTTACTACTTTTACTAATAATAATGGTAAAATAATTATTTGAAATTATTATATGACATAAATTATTATGATTCAAAATATAGAATTAATTTTACCAAATTCAATTCACAAAATTGGAAATATTTAATATAAAATTAATCTCGTATACGCGATAAAAACAGTTTTCCAAAGGGAAAAGTTTCAAATGTTTAAAATGTTTATATGAAAAAATTAAAAAGGAAGTGATTATGACTACCTAAATTAGATAAATATATATATAATTTAACTAATTTAACTTTTAAATCTATCTTAAAATAATTTTTATTTTTTAAAATTCAATTTAAAGAATTGAATTTTCTTAATAAAAACTAGTATTTTTCACTATTCATTGAAAAAATTATCTTTTCAGAAAATTATAATAAATTAAAATAAATTTAATTTTTAAATTATGATTTCAAAAATGAATATAATTTTTAATTAAATTTTATATACATGGAAAATTTTAATTTTGAAATAGTTTTGTAATAGATGACGAAATATTCTTTTTAGAAAAATTCAAATTTTAAGCGTAAAATTTGATTTATTCCTATCTCTTGTCTAGAAAACACATAAGATGAATATTGAAAAATTTATAAAAAAATAAAATATATAAATATTATTAAAAAAATTCACTAAATTTGATTTGGTTAATTTAATGAATTAAAATGTGTTTCTATGAATAAAAGTAGTTTTTTAGAAAAATATTTTCTTTATTTTAAAATGGTCTATATTTTCATTTATAATTAATTGTTCATAAAAAATTATTTTTATGTAAAATTTTAAACCATATATTTTAATAATTTTTTTAATATTTTTCTTTATATTCTTGTAAATAACTAGGTGGTAACTATTATATTAAATATTTATATTTTGATAGTATTTCATGTTTCATTAAAATATAGTTTTCCATGCAGCATAATATATCAATAAAATTTAAATTATATATATATATATATATTTCCAAAAATATCATGGTTTTACATTCTACCCCATGTAAAATTAATTTCTCCATACATATTGATCACTTCGATAAAAATATATGAGGACACATCTACTTCAACATATCCTCAGTTTCCCATGTCGCTTCCTCAAACGAGTGGTTTCATCACAAAACATTGACTAGGTGAGTGTTCTTATTTTGTAGAAATTTCTATATTCGATCCATAATCTCCGAAATGTTTTCATCATAATAAATATAGATCTCTAGAATTGTGACCTTTGGGTTTGGTAAATGTGATAAATTAACTATATACTTCCCATGAGAGATACATGGAACACATCGTGAAACAATGAGGGGTTTAGTGGATCAACCAAGTGATAATATATGATCTTAATAAAATAAATAATATCATTGGGATCGATATACCGAGGTATTATTTTCCCTTTAATCCTAAATATCATAACCTTCTTCCATAGGGAAATTTTTAAAAACAAGTTTCACCAACTTCAAATTCTATGTCACATCGATGATTATCATCATAATGTTTTTGATGAATTTGTCTTTCACTTATGGTTTTTTGAACGGATATAAAATTATATTACATGTATTTATAAAGATCAGGTTCCAATATCTTTCTTTCTATAACTTCACCCTAATATATTGATCTTCTACACTTCTATCTATAGAGGGATTCATAAGGATCCATCTGAATCATCAAGAAAAACTTATATAGTAAGAAACCTCAACCAAATTATAGAGTTGATCAAAACCAACCTTTAAGATTCATTCGAAAATATTAAATAATATCCTTTTGGTTTTGAATTGATATCTGAAACTAACAATCTGTATGAGGATAATACATAACGCTGAAACTTAGCTCTATACCCTAGGGTAGCTGAAGACTTATCCAAAACATCAATGTAAATCTAGAATACTGATCAGATATAATGGAATGTGGATCTCCATGAAACCATACCATTTCCTTTGTTACACATTGATTTTTAATCAATTTTTTTTGAATTAAATTCATTTTTTGATCTTTTGAATTTCATTCAACAATGAATATAATTTAGGTTATATGAAAGCACCAAGTTATTCTAGCTTTATACACAACACAAAGTCAATATTCCACTGAACGAAACAGTTAGATTAGAATTTGGTATACATGGCATTATGTTTGGATTTTGTTACATACAATGTTGAGTTCCTTCGATAACTTATGTCACATCGAAAATCTAGTTTTAAAAATCTAAAATGTGCTATTAATTTTATTATTAAAATACTATTAATGATGTCACATATCCATCAGAATGGAAGTTCTAAATAATATTAATTAAATTATGAAAATATTATTTAAAAATTTATTTATGAATAATTACTTATTGACCAATTAACAAAAAATTAAAATAAAACACATTTGTAAATATATAAAATATTTTGCTGGAAAACTATATTTATGCAATCAAAAACGTTTTATATCAAAAAATTAATTAAACCACTTTTTATAAAGTAAATTAATAAAATATATATATATATTATTATTTATTAAATAAAATATTTAAATTTTATCTTATGTGTTTTCTAGACGAGATATTAGAATAAAACCAACTTTATGCATAAAAATATATATTTTTTAAAATGGTAATTTTACCACCATTTAATTGTGGGCCTATTTTAGATATAATTTTGGAAAATTATATATATATTTTTTAAAAAATTAAACTTTATTTTTTTAATTTTAATATCAAAATTAGCTTAGGGTGAATTTTTTTTATTTTTCAAAGAAGTTTGATTTTTGGATGAATAGTGAAAAAATACTAAATTTTAATTCAAAACTGCATTTTTTCTGTTTGATATATATATATTTAAATTATATTTTTAACTATTATTAATGTATATTTGGATCAAATATGAATATATTAATATAATTTAGGTCATTTTAATCAATTTAACCTTGAAATTGGATATAAAAATATTTCTATCTTTTGATCATTTTTTCTTTAAAAATTTGTTGTCTCATCTCATCTGTAAGATTAATTTCAATTTAATTTCTACCAATTATGTGATTAGAATTTAGAAAAGTTTAATTAGTATTTGTAATAATAATAATTTATTATTTATAGTAATTATAACTTAATTTTTGACCAAAACTATTAGTGAATGTAATTAAAATAAATTAAAGTGAATATGGTAAAAACAAGTTTACTTAGTGGTTAAACATTAACTAAAGGAGAAATATAACCTAGAAACATGTAAAAAATACATTTTATGGAAATATTCAGACCATATCCTCCATTGTATCAAAAAATTAACATTATTTTTTGAACATGGTGTAAGTCCGACCTCTTAGTAGAGTTTACATTTTTATAATTATAAGAATGTCACTCCTCCTCCACTATACAAGGGAAATAACCCCCACCCCAGCTCTTCACAACTCTAAATACTTTTTTTCAGAGATAAACTATCCAAATATACTCCCAAATTCCCTAAATTTATTATAAAATCCTCACAATGTATAGAAATCCAAACAAGGAATCCATTTGGTGGAAACCGAAATGAGTTACCAAAAGAAGAGGTAAATCCTTCAATAAAAAATTTTGTTTTATTTCTTTCTCTAACGCCTAAATTATTCATATTCCATGATTATATAATAGCCTTTTTATACTAAAAATATTTATATGTTGTTTTGTTAAGGCTATGACCTAAACTCAAACACAATTACATTAAATGGGATATGCAATCATTGTTT
This sequence comes from Viscum album, assembly GCA_963277665.1. Taxonomy (NCBI): domain Eukaryota; kingdom Viridiplantae; phylum Streptophyta; class Magnoliopsida; order Santalales; family Viscaceae; genus Viscum; species Viscum album. The sequence continues at coordinate 977,662,474 of OY728143.1, forward strand.
GTGTGTACGATGGACTACCACCTTATGAATCGATGTCATTCGCACCTCCATTACCACATTTAAAGGTTGGAAATAATGATGAAATTTCTTTTTTTATATGTTATATATTATATTTATGATTTATTTATACTTCTTTCATTATTTTATAACACATATTATCATTATTTAAATTTTGGGGGAATATGGTAACTTCATTTTTGGATATGTAGACTATTTCCACCTCAAAGAGATGTGATTCATTCACACATTACATTGTATATATTAAGGATGGGTTTAATAAATTTATATGATATATTTTAAATAATAATTATACTATAATGATGATATATATATATATATATATCATTTACATAAATTATTTTAAAACGATAAGAAAATAGAAACATCATTCATATGTTCATATGACCTACCATCTCCATGAATGGTGTTATCCACTAAATGTTTTAATATTTTATAGATTAAATTATATAATTATATAATGAATATATATGATATTTACACCATGTTTTAATTTTTTTTAAAGAAATCATGATCTAATTAAGAGGATCAGGAATAACAAGTCCAAACAAATACAAAAAAATGAAGTTTTTATTACATGAAAAGTGACTTTATCATTAAATAATTAATAAATGGTTAATATAAAGTAACACGTAAAAACTTATGGTATGAAATATAAGAATATTATTTTTTGTTTTTTGTATAATAAAATAATTTTTATTATACATGAGATTTCAATGTCTGTGAAGAAAGAAAAGACATAAGGTATGGGTTTTCTGGTCTTATATTTATTTCTATAACATATGTTATATATTCTCCACTTTTTCTTATTGTGTGGTGTATATACGTAACTATTAAATGTTATATCATGAATATACTATTTTTAATGATATCCAATTTTTTAATTGATTTCATTATTTCATGGATCTCATGATTCAAAAGTAACTCAAGTAGTAAGGGGATTTGTAGTCCAACTTTTATTTCTACAATACTTATTCCTTATTCACCACCTATTTATTATATGTAGTGTATATACTGCCCATAAATATATTATATAAATCTTATCCTTACATTTATATATATTAATATATCCATTTTATTATCTCTATTTCATGGAGTTTATGGGTTAAAATATTCCAAATTAGTAATGTAATTTTGTCTCAATTCTCTTTCTTTGAGACACATGTTATGTTATGCACCTATATTATTTTACAACATGTACATAATTCCCTTTGAAATGTTTTGTCCTGAATATCCTTATTTTAATAATATTATAAGATTATAATAATATAATTATCTCATAGTGATTATGATTCCAATTTACCGATGTGGTAAGAGGTTATTGATATAATATCGTCGTTATCAGGATTATTTATTATTATGATTCAATAGATGAAATTTACGATCCATTTATCAATAAATATCATTAATTCTATTATCATATAGGTATTCATGATATCTTCATGTATTGGTACCATATTTCCTCTCTGTGTTAGTTAAGATGACTAAGAAAATAGTTTTAATAAATTATGACTCTATCTCTCTCTTTGATCGGAAATCGATATTATTTCAAAACCATGTTTTCTCAAAATGTATTCAAAAATGTTATAATATTCTCCAATAATATGAAAAATAAATTTTTACACATATTTTTACCATTTTAAAAATAATATATTTTTAAATGAATCTTCTTGTCATTTTCTAAGTGAGTAACTTTTCAAAACTTTTTATAGAAAAAAATTAACATTTGGAAATTATGGATTTATCCACCATCCGGAATGTCATATCTTTAAATTTTCCATTACAAGTTTAAAAAATGATTTTTTAAATAATATTGTATTTCCTAATATTGTTTATTTTTTTGACATGGTCTTCTAGGAAAAACATTTTCAAAAAAATCTATTTAATAAAGTTTTTAAAAAATTTCCAAGATTATTTTATAAGTTTTCAAGGAAAATGGTTTCAAAATGTTTTCAAGGTTCCTTTTTAATTTATCATGTAGAAAGGTTTTCATAATTTTATCAGTATTCCTTTATAATTTTTCAAATAAAAATTTTCTCAAAATGCTTTCATGATTCCGTTATAATTTTTCAATGTTATTTTCAAATAAAATGGTTCTCAAAAGGTTTTATGTTTTAAAACAAATAATCAGGGATATTTTCCAAAATAAATGTTTTGAAAATATATTTCAATTTTTTTTTCAATATAAAATGACATATGATGGTGTTACTCACTCTTTTCTTGGGATATGATATAAGGGTTACATTCATATTGTTTGTCTAAATGGTATTTTACGGCATGATGTTTATGAAACCCATTTCACTTTCATGGGTTGTATGTTTATGAAAATCATATCTATTTTATGTGTTATATTCATAGGAAACTCATTTATTTTCATGGTTTATTCTTCAATAAAATGATTATGAAACCTGTGTAGTTTCTACACATTATGATATGATGACATGTTTATCATACCCATTTTGTTTTATGGGTTCTAATAAGATTTTTTATTATCTTGTGGAAGAAGTATGTATGATTTCATTATGATATGGGTGGTAATTATATCTCCCTCCAATTCATTGGGTATAGATCTATATCCCATGAGACACACATGGATGGAATGGGGAGTGAACTCGGTTTAGTAATGGACTTTATTCACTAAGATGGTCTGGGAAGTTAACCTTGAATAATAATATGGATTGGGGAGTTAACCCCTTCCACTAATATTCCATTGTCATTAAGCCTTTAATATTATGGAAATAATTTCTATATTCTTATGTGTCTTCCACAATTCCATGGATTATTCCTCTATTATACTTTCATGACTTATGCTCTCGATTACCTTATGATTCATATATTATGAACGGCCAATATTTATTCCATGAATCATGTATATTATCTTTGATATGTATAATATGATCTTAAAATGTTATTCTCATGTTAGAATACCCTTATACTCATGTTATGGTAATATATCTCTTTTATTTACCCTTAATGGTCATCTAATCTTACCCTTTATTATGATTATTTCCCCATGTTATGTACATATGTATTATGTATGATGTTTCTTAGAAGGCTGCTAGTTATGAAGAACATAGTGTGATATGATATAGCACACTTATGGACCAGTATTTATGTTTCTATTTTTCCAATGGGACTAAAATAAGATGGTATTTTGGAATGTAGTTGTGTAATTTATTAATTATTCATTAAAAATGATGTAATTTATATGTATGATAGTCATGAGTCGCTATAGTTGGTATCATAGAAACATTTTATCTAACCATTGGAAACTAGTATGAAGAAACTTTAGTGGAATCCCTAGAGATATTTCTTAGTATATGTCAAGTGAAGTCTCTATGGATAAATATAAGGAAGAGTCAAAGTATAGGAAAATTTCCTAGAATATTGATAAAGGATAAAGAAATTAGTTTCATAAAAATACATCCCTATGAGGATACTATAAGTGGATGTGGATCTGAAACATATGTACCTAGGGACAACAACCCTAAAAACACTGTACTGATCTAGAGTCTATCTAGAACTAGAGCATGACAACGGGCCTTGTTGCACTCCTGTTTTGACACCCCCAATGGATATTCTATGGAAATTAACAATCTCTATAGGAACCATCATGAAGGATTGAAATAAAATGTGTCTATGAATGACCAAATGTGTCATAAATTAAATAAGGTGTCCTAATTTATACATTCTATAATGTATTTTTCATGATTATACGGTTTTATTCTATGATTAGTGTTTCTCATGTTGTGGTTTTGGTTTTGTTCAATGGTTAGAACAATACAGAATCATGTTAATATGAAATATATTGGATAAATAGAAACTATGAGAAACCAATGTGGATGATGAATAGATATAAAGATATTTTAATTATGATTAATTAGATATCACATTATATAATTAACAATATGAGATTTGGTGAGATTCCTAACAAATTTAACAAGAGGACGATTGGGTTTTATGAAAGTCAATGTGGGAATAACCATCCTGGAAAGAAAATTCATATTCCTTCATGTCATAGATAAGCTAATAAAAAACTTGGGGGAACACATTAAATTTAGGGTCTGATGTTGTCTTTGTGGAAAAAAGGGCCCTAGAGTTACAAATTCTCATGGGGTTCAATGTCTTATTTGTGGAGAACACGGTATTCACCTAACTCAATGCCATATCATAAAGATTTACTTTTAGACAGAGAAATGACCAATTCAATTCCCATAATTAATGTGAAATTATTAAACTATTTATGTATTTTAATTCAAGATTTATGAAATATATGTGGTTGGTTTTGTTTTCATTTTTTTCTATGGATTTAAAATTTTATGTTCAATGGTTCTGATGTACTAGAAATATAATTTAGTGTAAATCTTATATATTAATGGAAAACACTTGATTAAGTTAAACATAACCCTTAACATGATTCTGATGTTGAGATAATGATGTTTGGATAAATATATATATAGGGTATGAATAATTAAATTGGATTGTACTCATTACCTAAAAAATGATAAAGGATTTGTCGACAGTGTATTTTTTTTCTATCATGGATGGAGATCACATCATTTTTGGATTTAAGGAATATATCCATAGATATTTGTAAAAAGAAAGCATGCAAGGTTTCAATATGTTATGTTAATTAACTTATTTAAAGAAAATACATGATGAAGTTATTCATATATTTGTAATTTGAAAACCAGTAGATATTTTATGATATAGGGTGGATCAATGTTAATATGATTTTGTGAAATTTAGTTACAATATTTCTAAATTTTTGGATTTTCATCTTTTTGAAGGGTTATAAGGTTAACCATTTATGAGTTGGCTTAACTTAGACATTAGATTAATTTTTATTATCTCGAAATTTAATGATTTACACATATTAGTTAACCTACACTAACCATTTTATTATAATGATAACTAAATACATATAGAAGTAATTATCATTATACTTATGAATCTTATAATCTATTAGTTCTTCAAGAATAACAAATTCACCTTCATCTTTGGAGTAAGATTTGAAGTTGAAATTAATCAAGATACAACCAAAGGGTGATATTTTTCATATGAAATGTAATAAAATCAAGTAAGTATATCTTCTCATAAAAATTCTTCCTCTTTAAGAAAAGGGTCTTGGAAACAAAATTGTGTCCCATTTTACACATTTTTTGTTATACCAATGATATTTTTAAGCCTCTTTGGTTTTTGGATTTATGATCATTAACATTATTCTAACCATATTCTCTATTACTCTCCATAAAAACATTATATTTATATTTATCTTCCATGCCCACGTATTCATATTACACCTATATTCCCTTATGTGGAAACAACTTTACGAGTAACATTGGTTAACCATGATGTTTCCAACTTTCCCCTTTCAATGGAAGATTAATTATTCATTTTTACAATGTGGGTTTCAATGAAATTAACTTTCAAGTATTAAAACATTTAATCATGATGAAAATTCAATGAAAATTTTCATTTTAAGGGGGGTAGAATATAACACCCTTATTTTTATTTTATTTTTTAATTAGCTTAATCTTTTTCATATTTTTCATTTCACACAACATTGAATATAACTTGAGTTATATGAAATCACTAAGTTATTCTTGATTTCATCACATCACCAAGTCAATCTTGCACTACAAGAAAGAATTAGATTATTTATTGGTATACACAACACTATGTTTGGCATGTGTTACACACAATTTCAAGTTCCTTCGATAATATTCATGACATGCAGAATCTTGTTTTAGAAAACTATAATGTACTTTTGATATTATTATTAATATATTATAATATTTTTCACCTAGTTTTTGGAATGGTGGTTATAAATAAGATTAATTAAATTATTATATTATTTTTTACACATTTATATAAGAAAAATTATTTAGTGACTAATTAACTTGAAATGAAAATAAAAACTTTTGAAAATATTAGCTCTGGAAAACTATATTTATGCAATCAAACACGTTTTATGTTAATAAATTTACTAACCCACTTTTTATAAATTATATTAATAATATATATATATATATATATTATTAAATAAACTATTTCATTTTCATATTATATATTTTCTATACGAGAGATGAGAATAAAACCAATTTTACATATACAATTTTTTTTTTCTAAAAGATAATTTTACCACCTTTTAATAGAGCACCTATTTTAAATATAATTTTTCTATCTTTTATAAATTTTATTTGAAACAATAATATTTTTTAAAAAAAACCATAAAAATTATCTTCGCATAATTTTTTGTATTTTTCTACGTTTCATTTTCTGGAAGAATAGTGAAAAATATTGATTTTTTTAACTACATTTTGATATAATTTATTTATATAGTTAAATTATATTTTAAATTAGTATTAAGTTGTATTTATATAAATTATAAATCTATTAATACAATTTATTTTAGTGGAATAAAATTCATATTGAATTTAGTTATAAAAGTATTTCAATCTTTTGAAGATTTATACTTTAAAACCATATTATATCATCTCGTATGTGGGATTAATTTTTAATTAATTTCTTTATATTTTGTGGTTACATTTTCTAAAAATAGTTTCTATATTTTTAATCAGAATATTTTTTAAATTTATAGTAATTTAAACTTATTTTAAGACCAAAAATATTAGTGAATATAATTAAAACTAATTATAGAGGTTAAGGTAGAAACGTGTTTACTTTAGGGGTTTAAACTTTATGTTAAGGGTCCAAATAACATATACAAATGTCCAATATATATTTTATGTCCATAGTTAGACCATAAACTCCCTTTTATCAAAATATACCATTATTGGTGGCACATTATGTAAGTAATACCTCTCAATATTATTTACCATTTTTATGATTACAAGAATGCCTCTCCTCCTCCACTATAAAAGGGAACGCACCCCCCCCCCCCCGCCCTCATTCCTTCAAACCTATAAATAAATTTTTATTTGAAGAAACATCCCTAATATCATCTAATATTCCCTACTGTCATTCTATAATCCTATATTTTGTTATAAATACAAACAAGGAACCCCTTTAATGCAAACCAAAAGTAGTTACCCAAAGAAGAGGTAACATCCTTCAACAAGAACATTTGGTTTATTTTTTATCCACCTCCTCAATTTTTATTATTACATGATTATATAATTGCCTTAGTATCATAAATATAATGATATGTTTTATGTTAATGGTATTACTTACACTCACACACACTTCCATTAAATGGGATAAACAATCATCATTCATGTGTACGACGCAATTCTGCCTTGCGAACTGATGTCATTCGTTATTACATTTCCACCATTAAAGGGTGGTAATAATAATAGAAATACTAGTTTTGTATGATATATATGAAATTTATGACATCTTTATGCTTCTATAATTGTTATATAACAAACATAATCATGCATTCCATTTTGTGGGAATATGATAACTTCGTTTGTGGAGGTATGGACTACCACCTCCTTAAAGGGATGTTAGTCATTAACACATCACAAGGAATGTATTGATGATAGGTTAAATAAAATTATATTATATATTATGAATATTAATGATGCTATAATTATAATATATATATATATATATTTAATTTTCATTCTTTCTTTCAATATGATAGGAAAATAGAAACATCGTTTATGTGTACATACAACCAAACTTCTCAATGAATAGTGTATTCCATTTAATATTTCAATATTTTATATTTTATTATAAATGATTATATATTTAATATATATTATATTTAAATCATTTGTTAACTTCATTAAATATGTAAATAAGGATCTAATTTAGAGGATAAAGAATAATAGGTCAAAACATATACAAATGAAACAAAACGGTTATTAACCAAAACATAAATTTAACATGAAATTATTCATAAATGGGTAACATAAAGTCGCAATAAAATATAATATGGTAGAAAATATAAGAATATTTTTATGTGGTATATTTTTAATAAAATTATATTTAATATAGATAAGGTTTGAATATGTACAAATAAATTCAGGACTAAAGATAAGGGTTTTCTCATATCACATTTATTTATATGTGATATATACTATATTCACCACTTATTCTTGTTGTGTGGTGTATATACTTCCCTATTACATGTTATATCATGAATATACATTATGTCATGATATCCAAATTTGAAATTTATTTCAATCTTTCACAGATCTAACGATTCTGAAGTTACTCAACTAGTAAGGGATTTATAGTCTCTCTTTTATTTCTACGAAACATATAACTTATTCACCACTCGTTTATTTTATGTGGTGTATATAATACCCATGAATGTATAAAATTTTTATTATCCATAAATTTAAGGGAAATTAAATATCCATTTTATGATTTATATTTCATGGGGTTTATGGTTTGAAATATAAAAAATCATTAAAGTAATTTTGTCTCCATTTTCCTTTTTTGAGACACATGTTATGTTATGCTCTTATATTCATTTACAAGATATATATAGTGGCATCTGACATTTCATATCATTAATATACTTATTTTCGTGATATTTTATGCATATTTTAATATCATCATCTCATGGTTATTATGATTCAAAGTTACCGATGTGGTTAGATTTCATAGCTACAATCTCTTTGTTATCAGGATTCTTTACAATTATGCTTCCATTGATGAAATTTTATGATACATATATCAAGAACCCTCAAGAATTTTATTCTTCTCCAGTTATTCATGATATCTTCATGTGTTAGTACCATTTTTCCACTCGTTGGAACCTAAGATAATTAATAAACAATTTAAAAAAACACTATATATTTCTATTTGGTCGGATATCCATGTTATTTCAAAAACATGTTTTCTAAATTTGGTAAAATATTCTTCTGTGATATTTAAAATAAATTTTGACCAATTATTTTTTAACATTTTAACAAAAACTTTTTTGATAATATACTTATTATTTTTCAATTAAGGGATTTTTCTAAAAAAAATTATGGTGAAAAAGGAATGTTCAGCATGTGCATACTTATCCACTGTCATGTACAAAAACTCATTCAAGTTTTCTTTTAAATCCTAAAAGATGTTTTTTAAGAAAAAAGTTTCCCTAATATTTTAAAAATGTTTCTTTTAACATTTTTTTCAATGAAAATTATTTTCAAAAAGTTTTTATGTTTAAATAGTGTTTAAAATGATTTTCAAGATTCCTTAATAAGTTTTCATGGAAAACGTTTTTCAAAATTATTTAAATATTATTTTATTTTTTATCAAGTTTATTTTCAATGAAATGGGTTTTACAACAAATTTTAGCTTCAATTATAATTTTATAAGGAAAAATGTTTTCAATTTTTTTTCAAGGTTTCTTTTTATTTTTACGAGGTTCTTTTCAAAGATAATGGTTTTTAAATGGTTTTACATTTTAAAAAGGGAGTTTTCAAATAATTTGTGACATTTTCTCAAAACAATTTAATATATATTTCAAATTTATTTTCCATCTAAGATGGCATCTTTTGGAGTTACTCATGAAATAATAGGGATATTATCTAGGGGTTCCATTAATATTGTATCTCTAAATGGATTTTGTTTTGATGGAACAATGTTTATGAAAATCATTTCTTTTCCATGGGATATATGTTTATAAAACCTATTTCTATTTCACGGGTTATATTATTTTGAAAGATACTTCTTTTCGTATGTTTTTCATTGATGAAATATTTATCAAACCTCTCTATTTTCCACAGGTTATGATATGATGACATGTTTATGATCCCCAATTCATTTCATGGTTTATGATATAATTGTTTACGATTTTTTGACACTCGTATGCATGATTTAATAATATGATTGGTGGTACATATATCTCTTTATAATTCATTGTCAAATGTTTTTATCTTAGAATATACACATGGTTGGAATGGGGAATGAAATTGGTTTAGTAAACGGATTTTGACACTATGATTGTCTAGGGATTCAACCTTGACTACTAAGATGGTTTGTGGAGTGAACCCATTCCACAAATATGTCCCTGGAATTAATCCTTTACTAATATTGAAATATTTTTCATATTATTAGGTATCTTCCAAATTTACATATCTTATTCCTATGTTATGATTTCATTTCCTAGGATCTTTATTCCCTAATATTGATTTATTATGAATTTCCAATATTTATGAAATAGAAAATCTTTATGATCTTGGATATGAAAGGTGTGATACCTACTTGTTATTTTCATGTTCTCATACACTTATGTTCATGTTGTGCTTAGGTATATCTTTTATTCATCCTTATAGAGAATCTAAGAACACCCTTTATTTTCTTTCCATTCCCTTGGTTGTAAAGATATGAATAATGTATGGTGAGTCTAAGAAGGGTTCTTGTTATAAAGAACATAGTGGTAGATGATGTAGCTCACTTATAGACCAGTGTTTATCTTTATATGTTTCCAAATTCACTAAACTAATATGGTATTTTGGAATCGTTTTTTAATGTATAATTTATTATAAAAAATGATGAAATATCTATAAATGAGAAGTGTAGGTTTCAATATCATTAAAATTTATTCTTGGATATTGATCCAGATAGAAATTTTCTCTGATAGAAATGAAGTGTGTTTACTTCGTAAGGTGGTCGATTACAACCCATAATTACCTCAAAATCATATATAAGATAAACCCTAAATGTTACCAATACTATTAATAATATGTCCCTAAAGTGTATAAGAATTACTCCTTAAATAATTTTTCTGCTAAAACATATACAAAACCAAAGGTTTTTTTCATAGATTTCTCCTAAAATATCCTTACACTTTGAAAACTCCCATCATATAAAATCACAGAATGGGTGTCAAAAACATTTAACTTATTATCAACCTTCAACTCAAAAACTCATGATTGTATACATAAATCATGTGTTAATATTACCTAGAGATTCATATTCTTCCAAGGGAAAATTTACCCATTATTCCAAAAATAAGTTATTTTCCTATACAAAATCATTTTCCTTGAAATCATGGATTCATCCTTATAATAATAAAATATCAAATGTAAATTAATTATTCTAGAATCCATATAGAGGGAAATAATCAATTCCCAAAATCACAATAACTTTTACTAAAGGAAAAAACAATAGTATTTTCATAAGGCTCATTCATATAAAATAAAACTTGAAATTCCTGACTAAGTAGGGGAGGATAAGTGTTCACTAATTTTAATGATTCAATTGATCAATTGTGATTTCATAATATTTACATTTTTTCTTTTATCATTCTAGTTTTTTGTTTACTATCATCCTGATTAAACATTTTATTGAGGCATTGAATTTTATAATACCTAAACCCCTTTCACATAAACCACTAGAGTGTGGGTGGAGAATTATGTGGATCTTTCTCTGGATTTGAATAAATAGATAACTTTTTTCTATCAATTAAGTATTCATCCAATCAATGACCTTCATTTACACACTTAAAAAATTTACCATTCCCCCAAATAATATTTCCTCAATGTTTCCTTTAAAACATTTAGCAATAAGGAAAGCTTATCATTTTCCCTCCATGTTTGTTATAGTTTCCTTAGAACTCCATCTACCATTTATTGTCAAAACCATGTGATTTATGGGTAAAACTAATATTCATTCCCACGTTTAGAGAAAACTAAATGATTTATTCATAGATATTTAGTTCCCTTATGGATAATATCATTTGGAGAATATGTTTTAGTCTACTAAAAAATGAATCAACCATACTTTCATATTGGATGATAATTCCTGAAGCATACCTCATAAGCCTTGTAAAAGTTTCTTGATATGTTCCAACTGATTCATCATCCTTATTTTTATATCAAGTAATTCATTTTAGATATTGATACAATGAATATGAAGGAATTACTTGTTGAAAAATGAGTTATTAAACTCATTCCACACCATGGAGTCAATTTTATCTTGTCAACTAGAATTTTTGATAAGATTCAAATACAGATCTACTTATCCTTCCAAATGATTGATAGTAAAATTGAATTTTTTTAACTATAAACATTAGATAAGAAAAAATATCTTTCAATGGTGTAGATCCATTACATATAAACTATTGGATAAGTATAACCATTAAAATAAGTTTTATGATTCCATATGAAGGACTCAACAGAATGTTTTTTAATACATTTCTCATTAGGAAGTTAGGCAAGATTCATTGCCAGATAAATATGTGTGATTATTTCTATAAGTTTTTTTCCAAATACCATAAAATTTGGTTTTTGGATAGGAAAACGTTTGTATTTTCCATTACATTAAACATTAATATAGTTCATCCAGGTTTTTCCTCTCAACTAAAACCAAAAAACACAGTATAAACAATAATAATCATAGAGGGGAGCCACTTAATCATGAAAAATCACTTATATGATGTCTAGATCATGAAGCATTATTTTCAATCAAAGACACGTGAGATTTAACATAGGTCATTAATATTCATAATCATTTTAAATAATCTATGATGGTTCTTAATTATTTTGTTAATTTATAAAGAATATCCCCAATGTGTGTTAAAGAGGGTTCAGAAAAAGGCCTGATGTGATGCACCAAGGGATGATTGAGTCTAGCTCAGTGTGCCATCTTTGATATTATTACCTCTAGGTAAAATTTTCCATATCCACATATAATTATAGTATCTAGATAAGGATTTAATTTCTTATAAACTAGTTTTTCTATCTTTTAGAAAAATTTAAGGAAACATTCTCATACTTTGGATTATAATTACACTAATCCATAGTGATATCCTTGTATATCACACTAAGGCCTTCTCATCCTAGTTTCCAAAGGTTAACTAAACCTTTCCTATAAGAATAACTATATTTACTAAGGATTTACATATATTTATATTATATCTATTAGATAAATATTCATTACATTACATAAAAACACGCTTGTGGATTTTAATGGTTTAGCATCTTTAGAAATAGCGAGTCATAAACAACTACTCCATAAGTGAAATAAATAACCTCTCACTATGTTATTAATAACTAGAAACCTTTATATACATATCATACATAATACCTTTCATCAAAACCTATGGAAATAAAATATAATAAATAGTGGGCTCAGATGGTCAGTAATGGAAAACTAAGGATATATTAACATATTGTGACCATAAGGGTATGATAACATGAGAATAACATTTAAAAAAGATACCTTGTATATCATAGATCATAAACATGTTTCATGGAATAAATATTTTTATTTCATAAGACATTAATCATTAGATAATAAAATAAAATAATCCATGAGAATATAACATTGGAATAATATATATACTTTTGGCACACACATAAACAGAGAAAATCGTTTCCTTATTAGTTCAAGGATTATTTACAAGAATATCATTGTGTAATGGTTTCACTACCTATACCATTATACTATTAAAGGTTCACTCCCAATACTGTCATAGTGGAAACATTCCCTTACATAATTGGGTTCACTCCTCGGTATAGTATTTTTTATCTTATAAGATATCAACCTTTACCCAATGCATTAGAGGAAGATATATGTCACACTAGTCTTTGGATATAAAATAAACCCTATCCCTGGTTATAATGTAACCACCATATTTATTTATAATGTATCCACCATCACATAATGAAAATCATACATAATATTTTCATAAGATCAAAAAACGTTCATCATGTTAGAATGAATGAAAATAAATTTCCATCATTACACATTTCTCATATCAGAACCCATGAAAATAAAAGGGTTTCAAAAAAATTATCATAGTATATCCCATGGAAAATAAACTAATTTCAATAAAATTTCTTTATCATAAACACAAATCATCCTATGAATATATAAGAATGGTATCCTTAGATAAAATCTTTAGTAAATATTAGTAACATCAATGGACGTCATCATATATTAAAATAGATTTTGAAATATCACTTGGTATTTTTTTAGTAAAATGTCATTTTCATGTTAAAAAAATTAAAGCATAAAATTTTTTCAAAATCGTTTTCTTTGCAAATAACCTTCGAACTTCTAAATGATTCTTTATGAATTATTAAAATATTAACTAAGGAAATTAATATTTCACTTTGGAATCCACTTTTTAAAACATAAAACATTTTATAAATACTTTTATTTTAAAATAAAATTGATACTTATAAATAAATCATTCAAACAATGAGTGTTCATAATGACTGAAAATATCCTTCATTTCGTACACTTTAAATCAATGAATCATTTCACATTTTTTGAAAAAGAAAATTGGGAATTTTTTGGAAAATGAAATGAAGATTCCATTAAAAAATTGAAATAATTTAAAACATTGGTAAGAATTTTTTCATAAATAATTTTGAGAATGTTAAAACCATTTTTGAAAACATTTCAAGAAAACATGGTTTGGTAAAGAAAGAAAGGCTTTCGACTGAAGAGATAAATAAATATATTTGTTATTAAAAACATTATTTTAAACTATTGAGTACATAAAGAGAGGAAAATAAAGGGGAAAATTTTATTCTCATGACATATTGATGTTATAATATAATACATGATTTTATTGAGTTATATTTTATAATATTTCATTATTAGAAGCATAAAAATAAGTAATCCTGATAAATAATGATATTGTATCATAAACCCATTTATACTTTTGTGATGTTGAATTTTAATATACAAGATGGAATAATATTTAATCAAACATAAAATATCATGATAATAAAGAAGTCATGATATTATATTTTAATGGTATATTATATACACCTCATAGAACAGTATAGGTGAATAACATAATGTTTTTCTCAATGAAATAAAATTGAGACAAGAGACCCTTACCACATTGGTAACTATGATAATATAAACCCCGTGAAAGAGATATCATTAAATGGATATATAAATCCACATAACATTCAATATAATCATCAAAAAAATAAATTCATGGGTAGTATATACACAACATAAAAGAAAAACGTGGTGAATATGACTTGTGTCTCATAGAAAATAAAAGTGATACGAAAATCCCTTACCTTAAGTCTCATTTACCTTCATACACATTAAAAAATACTGAATAAATAATATAAGTTTACTATAAATATATTATATAAAAATTTTATATATATAATACCACACATGATTTACTTATGACATGTTATTTCTTATTTATTAAGAATTCCATGATAAAGTCATATTTCAGGTAATAACTACTTTGTCTTTCGTGTATGATTTGGATTTGTTATTTTTTTTCTCCTCTTACATTGATAATGATTCCATAATATCTATAATGTTAAAAATGATATAAATATCATGTATATTAATTATATTTTTATTTATATTATTCCATAAAATTTATATAAATAAAATGATACACATCATTCAAGTAGATAATATGTCATACATACATATGAATATTATTTCTATTTTCTCTATGAATTGAAAAAAGTTAAATAATATGTTATTATTAAATGAATATTATTCTTTCATATATATCTCTTATATTCATTAAATTTACCTTAATTACTTTCCATGAGATGTGTTAGTGAAAAACAAACCATATCGCTTCATGGGGTGGAAGTCTTTTGTACACCTGAATAACATTATCGAATCCTCAATGGAATAGAAATTAAGAAGGTATCTATGGTATAATAATTATAAAAGTATAATTTTGTTAAAATTAATGTTTAAATATTCATTGAATCTATAATTATTACCATCCAAGTTTTACATGAATGAAAAACATGTCACATAGGTTCGTGAGGTGGCAGTTTGCGTACACACGAGTGATGTTCTTGTTTTCCAATGGATTGGAAGGTAGGAAGGTAGATGTGGTGTCTGTAGAAACTCATCCCCAAAGAGAACATAGATGGTGTCTTCTATGAAGTACACTGAAATAATATATAATTATATCACATCCCAAAGGATAGAATAGTTTATTATTCATGGTAAACTAGATAAATACATGAGAAAATAATACATTAATTGAAAAATATTTGTTTTTCTAAATTTTGTTAGAATAAAAAATTTATTCCATCTAAAAAATACCTACATAACTTTCATTGTATATTCCTTGAGTTCCTTGGGAATGTAATAAAAAATAATGGTGAGTTCAAATGATCAGTAAGGGTAAAGTAAAGCAGAATCAGTAATGAATCAATTAGAATAATCAAGTGGAAAGGTAAATAAATTGAAATAGATTCCCTCCAAATAAATAGATAAGGAAAATTAAATATGAAAAGGTAAGAAATAGAAACACATTTTATTTATTTAGTGAACTAAAAATGAAATGTGTCCACATAGATGTCAATGAAAGATATCATGGATGAATGATAACTGAAACTAAATGAGAGAAAAGATTAATTATTGGATATCATTTCTGAGTCACATGAAAACCCATATCATCAATAACATTCACAAGAGGGCTTAAAACTAAGTATAGAAACCCATTTAATTTAAAAAATAATAATTTTCTCATGAGAAAATGTCGATTCATTGAAGGGATATATAACGTTTGATCCCCAACTATTATTATCATTTTGAATAATTCCCCATATAAAATAATATATATAAATAATATGCCATAACAAATATTCATATTGAATAAAGGATACATATTTATCAATATTTTACCAAAATAATCAAATAAATTTAAAATTAAGTACTATAGATAAATGGTATATAGTTTAAGAAAATATCATATCTATGAAATATGATATGTATATTTAGAGGAAATTTAATGTCAAATGATCATGAGAAATTGAATATCTCAAAAGGGGACTTAAAAAAGAATCATGGAAATGAATATTAATAACATACTTGTAAAAATAAATTATAAACATTTTCTTTAAAAACAACATTTTAAAATTTCAAATGAATCATCAAATAAATTATGGTGTTTAAATTGAGACATGTAGTACGAGTTAAAAAGAACATTCCTTTGCATGGTAAAAATGATAGAAACATGACATGTTCAGAAAACAAAAATAAGATTCATTTTAAAAAATTTGTAAAATAAAAAAGGTTTAAAATTTATTTAATAATTATTTTTTAAGGGATAAAGTTATTTTTAAAATAAATTAAAAAAAAGGTTTTTAAAAGAAAACGGGTTCTCCAACTAAATAGAAAATAATATTTTTTTTCTTAAATTTTTTTTATAAAACATGCTAAGTAATAAAGAGTGAAAAGGGTAATAATACTTCAAAAATTTCATTATTTATCAAAGGAGAGATAAATTAAAGGTATTATTTAAAGATGGTCATGTTGTTTCCTCGAATGAAAGCAAAGATCATTAAAATTATTCTTGAAGAGAATAATATTTAAACATTCCAATGTTTCCCACACCACACTAAAACAACTTAAATCATTGGCCTCGTGAAGGAAAAAAATTAAATTAAATATTTAAATACCATTAAGATAATAGGATAGATGTTATAATATATCAAACGGGCAGTCAATATACCACAAAAAAATAATTATGTTGTGAATATGACATTTATCTCACATATGTAAAAAGTGAGATAAAAATTAATTAAGTTTTGTGTGATATATATTATGTGTATTTATATTCCTAAATAAAAACATAATGTTAATTATTTAATTGATTGAGGAAATTTTTTATATTTTTAGTAATTTTTATTTCAATTATTACCATTTTGTATACAATTACATAATTAATTAATTTTACATAAGGTATTTTCACCAAATTCGGTTTTATGTGTCAAAAAAATCATAGGTAAAATATGTTCAAATGGGTCATTATATAAAATATATAGAATAATAATAATTACATAATTATTATATTCATATATAAATAATAATTTTAAAAAAAAATCAATAAATATGTCTATGAAAAATGAACCAACGTTACAATCATGTAAATGGTATGTTGTACATATGAATGAGTAACATTCCCATTTTTCAATGATCATTATAGAAAGAATATAAGAAATAATATATATTTCCGTAATGATTATTATATCATAAAAAACTTGTCACATACACTTACATATAGAATTATTTTTATTTAAAAGGAATCACAATGTGTCGAGGAGGCGGTGCTCCACACGTCCCTGGCCGACGTTATCACTTTTTAGTGTGTGAAAGGGTAATAAATAAATAATATATAGGATATATATAGAAATATAATTATTTAATTAATATAATATATATGTTTTTATGTCACATATGTTTAATTAAACACATATTTTATACATTCTGTGCATCCTGTGATCGAATCACATTTCTTTTATGAGGCGTTAGTCCACACTTCCACAAATGATGTTATCGTATTCACATAAAATGTAAAGCATAAAGGTATGTATTATAAAATAATTAAACTGGTATAAATAAATTTTAAATATAATATAAAAAATATATAAATAGATTTTTCAACATAATTATCAACCTTGAGATGTGGTAAATGAAAAACAAACAACTTTGTTTCATGAGGAGGTAGTTCGTCGTGCAAATAAATGGTAAGTTAGTTACCCATTAGACGGAAGTTTGTGTAAGTGTAGGTCAAACCCATAAAATAAAAAAAACATATTATATTGAGGATACTATTTTTTATATAATCAATGAATAAAAAGAGTTTAGGGCATGAATAAAGGTAATAAAACCAAATATCATGATGAAATATGTTACCCCTTATTTGGGTAACTCCTTTGGGTTGGCATCAAATAGATTGTTTGGATCAATTTCTGCCCAAGGGGAGCATTATAGGATACAATGTGGAATTTTTGTGACTATTTTGACTGATATTAATTGATCCTAAGTGTCTTGAGAGGTTTTTGGAATTGAGAGGAGAGGAGGTATTTTTATATTGGAGGAGTCATACTCTTGTAAATTTTGGGAAAGGGAATTTTAACCACGATTAATCCTTTTCAAGTGGCTCAAATAGTGGTCTCAATTCGATAAAATAGTATATAGGGTCTAAATATGGCTATAAAATATCTTTTTGACAAGTTTCAATGTTATTTGGTCCCTTATGTTTAATAATTAGACCCTAGTTAGCTTAATATCACCATAATCGTTGTAATTAATTTTAATTACATTCACAAATATTTTCGGTCAAAAAATATGTTTAAATTATTAAAATTTAAAATTTATGATGATTCAAAATATGAAATCCATTTGTAAAAATTGAAATTACAGAAGTGGTAGGAATTAATTTGAATTTAATTCTATAGACGGGACGTGAATGTGGGTTTTTTAAGTACAAACATCCAAAATATTACTATGTTTTTATATCCAAGTTAAAAAATAAATTGATTAAATTAAAAAAAATGGATTAATTGATAAAAATAATCTAATTAAAAATTATAAACTATTTAAAATATAACATAACTCTAAATATAAATTCTATGAAAAAAAGTGTTTTGAATTAAAATTTAGTATTTTTCATTATTCATTACAAAATTAATCATCATAGAAAAATACATAAAATTAATCCTTAATTAAGATTTATGTTTCTATTTAAAATATTATGTTCCTTTTTACATCTAGGATTTATAAAATTATAAAAAAATTATTTTAAATTGGTCCTCGATTGAAAGGCGGTTAAAGTGAATTAATAAAAATACAGTATTTTAAACATAAAATTCAGTGGGTTCTTATCTTATGTATATCAAATATATTAGATGAATATAAAAAATGTTTTAATGAATATATATATATATATATATATATTAAATTAATATCACTCCCTAATTTTAATTAATTAAATTTATTAGGATAAAACAGCTTTATGATCATAAAAAAAAGTTTTTCTATAAAAATATTACCTTTACATTCAATTGGTTCTTTTGTCCATTTATAATTAATTAATAACCAATTAATTCATTTCCTATTTGTTTAAACCATGTATTTTTATATTTTAGTTAATACTATTCATAACCACTAATATAATGGGTAGGTTATTCTTGTTTAATTAAATAATAATATAATAAAAATATATTATTGTTTGGTAAAACTAATTATTGTGTGTAATGAAAGCCATCATAGAAACTAGTTGTTTTCTTTGAAATATGATAACTCAATGTCACATGCATTTCATGATATAAAATATATTGAATTTCCTTATAATAGTAAATATATTATAAATTCTCAGGATAATATATTTCCTTATGGGGATGTTGTTGTATGTTATACATGGTATCAAATACAATCTTCCGACTTTATATTTCTAGGTTGTTACATTCTCCCCAAATTATATAATTA
The DNA here is from genome assembly GCA_963277665.1 of Viscum album. Taxonomy (NCBI): domain Eukaryota; kingdom Viridiplantae; phylum Streptophyta; class Magnoliopsida; order Santalales; family Viscaceae; genus Viscum; species Viscum album. The sequence continues at coordinate 977,682,640 of OY728143.1, forward strand.
GGTCCCCACAAATTGAACTTGATCTTGGTGATAGATATTTTGATATTTTCTATGTTGGAAATTCTGAATTTTTTGAAGGATTCATAAAACCTCCTCTATAAAAGATATAATGGGAAGTAAAAATGTCACATGGACTAGTATATAACTACGTCTCTATGTTGGTTAACATTACTGGAAAGTAGAGATACATACTTGGTGGAAAAGAACAAATATATATATATATGGAGTAATTGAGTTCATCAATCAAAAACAAGTGAATTTTAAATGAAATAATGATTGAATCAAATCCATAAAACTGTAATGATTTAAGAGACCATTGGTTCAATAAAAATTAATATATTAGTAAAAAATTCATTTAGGATCCTTTTTCTAATTTTGAGAAATTCCTTTACTACCTTAGAATATAATGAAATTTACTTAAATGATATGTCTTAAATTAATATGGACAATTATATATTTTGGTTGTGCTTTGATTAAATTATTACATCAAGAAATGGATATCTAAAAATTTACATTGATTCCTAATGCACAAAATTAAACATTTAACACATTTTGAGGCCCATAAAAGAGTGAAAAATCATTCCCTTTGTCTCTAATTATTCTCCAAATCAAATATGGTTAAGACATTAATATATAAACACTAAAAGTTACACTACTGGTTCATCATTAATGTTCATTCATAAAATTACTCAACTAAAAATAATGAAATATTAACATGTAGAATTCATAGGTCAGTGGTTGGTGTGAAACCTTTATCATCCATTGGTTATGGGTTCATGTCCCATTGGCTTTTTGGATTTGATTGGTTTTCACCCGTCATACATGTTTTCCTTTTCTAAATCCATATTAATATAATTTCAAAAATAAATATTATGTAAATCTTTCAAATACGTTTGATCACTAAATAGTCATTTAACTAATATTTTCAATACAACCCCAATACATAAATACATCATCCAATTATTTCCACATAGATCCTTCATTTTTCAAGAGTTTATCCACTGGAAGAGGGAATTGACTTGGGTAATTTCTAGGTTTCCCACATTTACATCAAAAAACTATAAAGGATTTCTTATAATGATTATAATTTCCTTCCATTTCACTCTTCATTTATACTCATTAATTATTTACATTGTGTCCTTATTTCCCACACATAAATAATTTCCCAGTTCTATTGAGTCACTTTCCTTGGTTTCTCCTTCCACATTTCTTGAATGATGGAAATCGTTCCTTCTTCTCTCTATAGATTCCACCACATGAGATCCTATAAAATTTTATGGTTCTCTACTTTAGTGAGATCAAGAGTTGGTTTAGGTATATGTTTTTAATCATATTTCAGGAAAATTGATTAGGCATTAACATGATATCTTTCACTCCAATCAAAACCACATTTCCTTCCACATTATCACCACTGTGTCCTTTATGTTCAATGTTTACTTGACTCTTTTGAATACTCACCATTTACTAAAACCATAAAGTATAGTGTGAGTAACAATAGTTATAGAAAAACATATATCCATTTATAGGATATCGAAATCATGGCACGTTATCTTCAATATAAAATACCTTAAGATTAAGCTAGGATGTTCATTGTGATTATCTATTCAATTCCTTCATAATGGTTTGTAAATAAAATGTGAATTATCCTCAGTGCATCCCCTAGGAGTGTCAAACTAGGTGTGCAATAAGCACAATTTTCATGTACCAAATTATGTTGGGTCAGGCCCAACACACCTTGTTAAAGTTGTTACTCAAAGAGACAACTTTTCTGCAACCACATCCACTTGTAGTATCCAGATAGGGATGTATTTGTAAGAAGACCCACATAATCTCTAAATTACCAAAATTCAAGGGTGATCTTATATAAATATCCTAAAATTATACCTTAAGGTTATGTTCTCTAATCTATGTTTCCCTAAACCTAGTTCCCAAGGTTGCTACAAAATTTTCTCTCATACCAAATGTAGTGAGCATGTCCAAGAGAACCTGAAGACAGTGTCTTCTATCAATTACATTGGAATAACATAAAATTAAATCACATCCTAAAGGACCAAACAATTTGTTATTCTTAGTAAATCAATAACATACATGAAAATAGAATACACTAATTACAAAATAATTATTTTTCTAAATAACATTGATGATAATAACTTTATTCCATCTATAATATCCTTCTATATATTTCACTGTATACCTCTTATGTTCCTTGGGAATGGAGAAAAAAATAAAGTTGATCTCAAATGATAAGTAAGGGTAAAGTATAGTGGAATAAATAATGAATCAATTAGAATAATCAATTGTCAAGGTAAATAAAAGAAACAAATTCCATACAAATTAATAACTAATAAAAAATAAATATGTAAGGGTAAGAAACTGAAACACACAAAAAAATTCAATGAACTGAAAATTAAATGTATCCATAGATATGTTGATGATTGATCTCATTGGTGAATAATTACTAAAACTAATGAGTTAAATTATTAATTGTTGTACATCATGTCTAAGACACACCAGTTGAAGAATGTTCTATAACTACATAATTTTAATGTCAATATTTTGATACTGATATTAATCTTATTCCAAGAGAAATTTTATCATTGGTTATTTAGTAACTAAAGTAAAAAATATCACTTTTAATGTTGATTCTATAAAATCGACACTAAAAGTCCTAATCAAAGACTTTTAATGTTGTTTTTCTAAGAACCTACATTAAATGTTACTTTTGACATTGGTATTTCAGATATCTATCATTAAAGATTGTTACCAAGATTTTGTTCACTTCCAAATATATTATTTGATTTCTTGTGGATATAACATGGACCTATGTATCAAAAGTTATGGACATCAAAAGTTAAACATTATAAGACTTTAAATGTGGTTTTTTTGTAAATAACATGAAACATTTATGTTGACGTAATTTTTTCAAATAAAATAGGCTAAAAATAATTATCAAGATGTATCTCATTTCCCCATATTTGATTTTACTGGTTTTGGAGCTAAAATGGAGTTACAAACCAAAAGTTATGGACATCAGAAGTAGAATATTATAAGACTTTTAATGTCATATTTTTTCATGAATCGGCATTCAAAGTCACCACTGAGGTCAGTTTTTCAAATAACAGATGTAAAAAATCATTAACAAGTTTTATCTCATTTCCCAAGATTTGATTTTATGACTCAGATAGCTAAAATGGAGTTATGCATTAATATTTATTAAAATTGTAAGTTTAACATTATAATATTTTTAGCATCGGTTTTTTTGAGGAACTGACAATAACATTACCTTTTGACAACAATTTTTCAAATAAATAACATTAAAATTTATAACCAATTTTCATATCATTTTACAATATTTGATTTGACGATTCTTGTGGATCAAATTGAGTTATGTGTCAAAATTTATGGACATCCTATGTTCAACATTATATGACTTTTAAAGTCATTTTTTTCAAGAACTAATGTTAAAATAATTTCAACATCATGATTTCAAATAACTGATATTAATAGTAATTTCCTTGTTGTATATCATTTTCCAATATCAAACATTATTGGTATTGTAAATCAAATTAATTTACATACCAAAAGATATGGCCTTCAAAATTTTTACTTCTTTAAGACATCCATTTGAGAATTTCAACTACCGAAGTCCATAACATTTGATATGTAAGTCCATTTTAGCTTCACAATCAGTCAAATTAAATTTTGGGAAATGAGATAAAACCTGGAAATTATTTATAAAATAATTTATTAGACAAACATATGTCAAAATTTATATTTACCTTTTTCCCTTAAAAAACTGATGTTAAAAGTCTTCTATGAGGAATCTTATCATCGATATTTCATGAACCGGCGTTTAAAGATGGCTTATAATGTTGGTTATAAAATAATTAACATTAAAAATTTTTTGGTGATCCTTCAACATCATTTTTATAAAAACATGGTGATAAAACCAAAATACAATAATTTTTTAACTTTAGTTATATATTTAATAGATGTTAAAAGTAAAGTTTCAAATATGTGGGGTTGGTATGTCAATTTTTTCACAATGTTCACTAAATGTTTTACAATCTTTAAAAAAATTTAAAATAGAACCAAAGAAAATATTGTTTTTTTTATATATAAATCCATATTCTCTTTATGTCAACATTTTTGACCTCTTCGATTATATCAAATTTTCAACATGTATTCAATCGTTGATATGAATCAGGTATCTATTCTAATAGATTAATTTTTTTATTATTATTTTAATTCATTGCTAAACATCTAGATAATATTCCTTATAATGATGAGTTATTCTTACATTTGAGTAATGAAGATAAATCATCCAGGTTATATTTACCAACCGAGGTGAAAATTTATTATTGATCACTATTTTAATTTTTGAATGAGTTCTTCCCTAAAAATAAGATAAATGATGATAAAAAATCAATATGAAGAAAACTAAAAAAAATTGAAATATTTTTGAATCCTTAAGTGTATTTTTTCATTTGGTGTATGTAATTTTCATTCATATTTCTTATGTATTATTTTAAATGAGTTATATTTATCAAATCTTAGAGAAGTACAATATCTAACAGCCATAACAATTGATTTGTAACTCCATTTTAGCTCCATGACCAGTAAAATCAAAAATTAGGAAATCATATAAAAATTGTTAAAAATATTTAATGTCAATTCTTTGAAAAACTGAATTCAAAAATTACTTTTAACATTGGTTCTTGAAAAAAACTGATGATAAAAGTCTTCTATGAAATTTTTAGTATATATCTATCATGAACCAACCTTAAAATGATTTTTTTTAAAATTGATAATGAATAATATAAATTAAAATATTTCAATGTGTACTTTTAAAATTAGTATATATCTAGAACCTTTGTTAAAAAGAATATGTAATCATACTTTAGACATAAAGTTTCCAAAAAAAATTGACATCGAACGGTAAAAATTTTACTTTTGGATGTTAGTTCATAAAAACTGATGTCAGATGTCGCATTTTAAAAATCACCAGCTTAAACATTGGTTAGAAAAAAAATTAAATAAAAAATACAAAGTTAAAAACTATTTTTGTACTAGAGTCACATTAAAACGTATACCATCAAGACCTCTCACATGGTGATTTAAAACTATGGATAGAAACCCATTTAATTTTCACAACTTATTTGTCTTCTAAGAACATATCAATGCATAAAGGGGATATATAAAGGTGGGGGACCACCTATTATTACTTTTACAAATCATTCCTCATATTGAATTATCAAAATAAATAATATGCCTTTTCAAATATTCTTATTGAATAAAGGATATGTATTTATCAATATTTCCACAAATAATCAAATAAATTTAAAATTAAACACTATATGAGAAATGGTATATGGTTTTAGGAAATAATCTTATCTATGAAAAATGATATTATTATTTATAGGAGATTCAACGTTAAATGATACTAGGAAATTGAATAATTCAAAAGGGGACTAACAAAGGAATCAAGAAAGTGAATGTGAATAATATACTTTTCCAAATCAATCATAAAACGTTTCTATAAAAATAAACTTTTAAACATGGATAGAAATATTTTATGAAATGATGGCGTCTCAATCTATACATACATTATGAGGAAAAATGAACATTCCTTTTAACGGTAAAAAGGATAGAAAAATTCCTTATTCAGAAAACAATAAGAAACATCAATTGAAAACAATAGTAAAGGATAAGATGGTAAAATTTTATTTAATAAATAATTTTGTAAAGGTTAAAAACATTTTTTAAAAACATTTTAGAAAACAGGGTTTTTATAAGAAAATAGGTTCTCTAACTAAAGAGAGAATGAAGTCTTGTTTTCATAAAAATATTTTATAAAACATTTTATGTACCAAATACTAGAAAATGGTACTAATAATTAAAAAACTTTAGGAATAAATAGACTATAATAAATTTGAAAATTTTTATTGACAAATGGTCATGTAATTTCCTCGAATAGAAATTATAGATCATTAAAAATTATTATTAAGTAAAATAGACTTAAAACATTCTAAAGTATCTCTTGCCACACTGTAAAATTTTAAAACATAATCCTTGTGAATGGAAACCATTTAATAATGTTTTATATACCATTGAAATATAAGTCTTAATGAAACAATATATAAAATGTTTAGTAGATACACCACAAAAAATAAGTATCTGGTGAATATCAAGTTTATCTCACAAATGTAAAAAAGTGAGATGAAAATATCTTACCTTCTGTATGATTTTTCTAGCGTGTCTTTATATTCATGAATAAAAAAATTATATTGATTATTTTCATTCTTGAGAATATTTTTAATGTTTATCATAACTTTTATTTCACTTATTACTATTTTTATACAACTACTTAATCAATTAAGTTTATGTCGAGTGTTTTGACCAAATTTGATTTATGTTTAAGAAACTAGTTGTGTACATCCACTATGTTCAAAAGTGTCAATATATAAAATATAAATAATAATATTAATTAAATAATTATTATATTCATACATAAATAATACTTTTAAATCCATCCATTAAATATGGTTCTGAAAAATAAACAAATGTCACGGCCATGGAGATGGTAGGTCATACCTATGCATGAGTAACGTTCCCATTTTTCAATAATCGTTATGGAAAGAATCAAAGTAACACCATATATTTCCATAATGATAATTATATCATAAATAAAATTTTATTTAGGTTTTTTTAAATGTTGGGGCCGAAGCCTCATTTATTATTAAAGCAAAAAAACCTCTTTAACTGGGTAGAGGGAGACCCATTACATAGCCCGAAGTCCTAGTGGACATTTAGCCATTTACATGGCCCATAGGCGCAAATATTTTTCCTAAGGCCCATTACATGATTATAACTCCTACAATACCCATGCTTATATAGTACCACATAGTACCCACTGCTACTAATGTGCTCTGTCGGCACTACAGTGACCTTCCACCGCTACAGTGCTCGTTGTTTCTATAGTGTCGCAACTGCTACAGTGCGCTACAGTACTGCTATAGTTCCTGCACCCAATGGGTTTTGAACCCCCCCCCCCCTTTCATGTAGGATTACAGGTTTCTTACCAATAAGATAAACCCCAACTACATATTTAATCATAGGTACTTATATATATAAATCTTTTTATGTAAAAGGAATCACATCTTATTAAAGAGGTAGTAGTCCATATTTCCATGAGGGACGTTATAAATTTTTAGTGTGTGAAAGGTTAATAAATGAAATGATATACATTATATTTATAAAAATGAAATTATGGAATAAATATCATATAGATTTTTTTTATTTCACATATGTTAAATTAAAACCTTCATTTATACATTTCTTGTATCATTTGATTGAATCAAATCACTTTTAGGAGAAGGTTGTCCAAACTTCCACAAATGATGTTATCGTATACAAAAAAATGGAAAAAATAAAGGTATGTGTTATAAAATAAACATAGAAATATAAAGAAATTATAAATATCATATATAATATATAGAAATATATTATCCATCACAATTATCAACCATGAGAGGTGGTAAAGTAAGAAATGAACAACATCATTTCATGCGGCGGTAGTTCATCGTACACATAAATAGTATGTTTTTTACTCATTAAATAGAAGTGTGAGTAAGTTTTTGAAAAAAAAAATTATATAAAAAATAATAGTATATTATTTATACTATATTTTCTATAATCATGTAAAATTAATATTTTAGGGGGTGAAGAAAGGGAATAAAACTAAAGAGCTTGAGGAAAGATATAAACTCTTCGTTGGGTAACTCTTTTTGGTTTCTCCAAAGTGATTACTTTGATGGATTTATGCCCAAGAGGAGGATTCTAGATTTTGGGGTTGTATGTTGACGATCTGTTTGGGTGGATCCTATTTGATCAAATGTTTCATGAGAGGTGTGAGGAAGTGAGAGGATATAAAGCATTTTATTGTGGAGGAGGAGCGGTACTCTTGTAAATTTTAGAAAAAGGAATTCCACCAACATTTTTCACATTTAAAGTGGATCTAATAATTCTTATAATTTTATAATAGGGAGTATAGGGTCAATATATGTCCATAAAATGGATTTTTGAGAAGTTTTTATTTCATTTGATCCATTAAGTTTAAGGTTTAGTCCCCTATTAAGATTAATTTCACATGAATCATTGTAATTAATTTTAATTACTTTCACTAATATATTTGGTCAAAAAGTAATTTGAACATTTAAGAAATCATAAATTATTATGATTTAAAATATTTAATCAATTTTTCTAAATTCTAATCACATAAGTGATAGAAATTAATTTAAATTTAATCTCATAGACATGACGATAATGTGAGTTTTTAAGTACAAACATATTAGTGTTTGCTAAGTTTTTATATCAAATTTCAAATTTAAATTGATTATAATGACCTGATTTGGATTAATTTATAAAAAAATATTTAATTAAACTTTAAAACAATATAATTTATAATTTATACATATAAATAAATTATATGAAAAGGAATTTTGGAATTAAAATTTAGAATTTTTCAATATTCATTAAAAAATGAAACTTCACATAAAAATATCAAACATCTACCCTAGCCAAAATTTTATTTTAATCTTTATAAAATTATGTTTATTTTCACATATAATATTTATAAAATTTTGAAAGAATTGTATTTAAAATTGGTTCGACGTTAAAATATGGTAAAAGTGCCTTAATAAAAATATAGTATTATATGCGAAAAATTAAATTTGTTCTAATATAATGTCTATCAAATATACAAGATGAATAATATATATATATATATATTACATTAATATCACTCACTAATTTCAATTACATTAATTTATTATGATAAATTTTCTTTGTGAGCACAAAATAATTTTTCTATAAAAACATTATCTTTATATTCAATTGGTTCTTATATTAAATTTTAATTAACAATTATATAATGAATTCATTCTATATTTATTTAGAACATGAGTTTTCATTATTTAATCCTACTAACGAACAAAAATTCAACATTTAAGTTATATATTATTATATTAAAAAATAATATTATAATAATATATTTTGGTTCGGTAAAACTCAGTTGTGTTTGTAACGCAAGCCATCAAAGAAACTCTTTGTTATATGTGATGTAAAATCACATGATGTCACATTTATTGAAATATATAAAATATATTTAATTAATTTAAAATAGTAAATATATTATAAATTATTGAGATATTATATTCCCTTATGTGTGTGGTGTTGTGTATCAAACACGTTATCGATTAAAATATTCCTATTATAGATTTTTGGGGAGTTACAGTATTATAATTTCATAGGTATGATAATATCATAAATATAATATATAAACACTAAATTCATCTTTATATCTATTCATGATAGGTGCTTATGGAAGATAAATAACATCAGTTTGTGAGGTAGTAGTCCACCGTATACACAATTGATTATTTCATATCTTATTTTGATGGAAGATGAGAAGTGTAGAGCCCATGGAACTGTTAGGTTCTACTGAGAGTTGGTTGAATCAATGGTACACTTATTTTTTGAAATATTCTCATCTTAAATTCATCATATTTAATTTCATAAATGTCTCGATCCACTCAATATTTTCTCTAAAATTTACCCAGTGTGTAGTAAATAAATAAAATAGTCTAGTACACATAATTTACAAAGTTCGATAATGAAATGCCTACTCCATTAAATTTCTGTTAGAAAACCCAATATGGATTATCATCACTATTGTCACGACCCGTCCTCGGGGCCCATGTCATGACTACCCCAAGCCCACCTTCCATAGGACAGGGGCTGGAAACTAGCACCAAAGGCGTAAATCCCGATATCTGGGAAGGCATTGCCTTTATAAAAAGTAAACAAAACACCACAGAGTACAAGCAGAAGTAATACACTAAGTATAAAAGAAAGTGCTGAAAAGTAAATGGGCCAGAATACAAACCCAACTAAAATTACAGCTACAACTGAACGAAAGTACAACAGAAAATACAAGCAGCTAGAAGAATAGAAGCAGCTCCTAGGTCGTCCACCTCGGATCCTACCTGAAGGGTAGGTACAGATAGCGTAGCTCTTAGATCGTCCACCATGGATCCTACCTGAAGGGTAGGTAAAGATAGCCTCCACAACTCTCTCTCCCATCAACCTCCTTCAATTATCGTCTCATCGTAAAGTCCACCTCTGGTTACTGACTCCTCGTGAGGTCCACCTCCGGGTACCGTCCAGTCTTCAAACACTCGGCCTCTGTCAGCGCTGCCCGTCATCTGCAACCAACACAACGTGGTGCGGGCATAGCCCGGGCAGGGGTGAGTATACGATACTCAGTAGGGATCCCGATACCCTCATGGTCTCAGTAAATCCAACAAGGATAACCACAAAGAAGGATCTCAACAGATAACCCTTACTTAGTTATAAGCCCATACTTATACCTAAGTTATCAAGTGACCCATCTCAATCATGAGGAAACACAAAGGTTATGAAATCAACAGATAACCACTACATAGGTATATGCCCATACATATACCTAAGTTATCAAGTGACCCATCTCAATCATGAGCTAAACACAAAGGTCATAGACTCAGCTCAAACTAGGATTTTCATTATCGAAACCATAACTGTTGAAGAGCTCTGTCTCTGGCGAGTACAGTGATAATGTCATGAATTCGAGGTACTTCTCACTAACCTAAGACTTTTTAGGTACTCCTCCTATCGAGTACCACGGGTCAGCCTCCCAAACACAGTAGTGCTTCCCGCCGGGGTCTGCTACCCAAACACAGTAGTGCACCCCCCCCCCCCCCCTAATTGCATGTAGAGGTACTCCTCATCTCGAGTACTCCGGGTCTGCCACCCAAACACAGTAGTTCTCCCCGTCCTAGTTCCACCACCCAAACACAGTAGTTCTCCCCACTGGGCTATACAAGTCACTCGGACTCGAGTCGGACAAGCAGTCTTTAGGCCTCAGCCAGCTACATGGTCTTCGTACTCCATACGCTCATCTTCGGGAGGGTCTGCTCCACGAGCTACAGGTCGATAATCGAAGTATCACAAAGTCCTATGAAGAAGTATCTCAATGTACCGCCTCATCATAGGAGTCTCAACGCAACAGACAACGCGTCAATCGGGCGCCCGGTCTGAGATTTATCTTCCATTTCATTCCAGGGACCCGGTTCGTTTCGTGTACGAACCAACCCGGCCGCATCTCAACTATACCCCGAACTCTCAAAGGGTGTACTCATAGGGACCATTTCTCAACGTGATCACCAACTCCGCTGACGGTTCGTAAAAACGGATGTCCGGTCTGAAACTTATCGGCTTTTCCATTCCAGGGCCCCGGTTGGATTTTGGGTACAACCCAACCCGGACATACTCCAACTGCATCCAAACCTCTAGCTGAGTAATCCAAAAGCTCCATCTCACTAAGATTAATCCAACAAAGTCAACGGCATGTCAATCAGACGTCCATAGCTCAAGATATATGTAGATACCCAAAGCTTTACGTACATGGACATTACATTCCTTTTGTGGAATACTTAATACATAACAAAAACAGACACACAAGGATCGTAATAGTTTAGTGTCTTTGGAAACTAGGAATAAAATCCTCTAATCATGGTGAAATATCTTCAACATCTCCCAATAAATATCTTCTCATTTTTGTTTCCTTACCTAAAACCTTTCTTTTAACTCTGGGGGAAAAGAAAACATAAAAAAAAGGTGAGCTCAAATGCTCAGTAAGGGTAAGCATGGATAAAATAAAATATACCATATACATTTGAACTTAAAAAAAATGAACATTAAAATTATTGAGAAATGACATAAAACATGGAAGTACATAAGGCATAGATCATAATGGAACATAAATCATGATAAAATATCATGGGAATAAAACATGTAATTGTGGTATCCATTAAGCACATGTAATGATTTCCATGGTAGCCAAGGCACTGCTGCCAGGACCATCTTAGTGGACAAAGTCCCTTTCTGAATCGATTTCACTCCTCGTTTCAGTCCTGTATTACTGAACCGGTTTAACCAGCCGTTCTAGCCATTTCTATCTCATCAGATATAAATATTTACCCAACACATTGGAGGGAGATATAGGTCCCACCCATCTCATAATGAAATCATTCTTACTTGTGCCACAAAATAAACATACATCATTCATAATAACCCAATAAATAAAATGGGTTTCATAAACATCATCCAATCATCACATAATCCATATAAAAGAAATGGATATCATTTCATAATAAGAAAATTGAAACCGTGTAAATCATAGAGACATGATACTTGAAACATACACATGTGAAATAATGTCATCTTAGATGAAAACAGTTTTGATAAAACACTTGAAATGAATTCTTGAGGAAAATATCCTTTTTTCTTTAAAATCATTTTCTTTTCACAAAATGTCATGCAATTTTAGAAGAAAAGGTTTTTTTCAAAATAGTTATTAAATCTTTTGAAGGAAGCTTCATGAAAATAAGGCTTTATAAAACCATAAAATCCTTTCATGTCGTATACGTTAAAAAAACATTCTTCTCGTACTTTTGCTGGAAAAGTAAAAAAAAGTACCTCATAACGTAAAGAAAGATACCATGTAGTAAAAGTCAAAAAATGGGTAAAAAGGAAATTAAACATACATGAAACCATTTTTAGAAAACATGGGCTTGGATGATAAAGATAACCCCAGTAAATACTTACGAATAAGCAATCTCGGATAAAAATGAGATTTGCACAATTATCCCTTACCTTAGGTCTGATATGCTTCGTACGTATCCAAACCTCATGTATAATGATTTAAATAATGTCATTGACTTATTACAGAATCATATTCATTGGTATTATATCATATATGGTTCACTTATGACTTTATATTACCCATTCTTTTGTAAATTCATGTTAAAGTAGCGTTTTGGGTAAAATCGTCTCATTTGTCGTTTGTGTTTTAACTTTTAATTATTCATATGATTACATAGATCATGATTACTTAAATCCAGAATGTAAAACATTATTTATATATAATGTATATTCATAATATACATTTATATAATATATCGATAAATGGAAGGAAATACACCGTTCATGGAGACGGTATGCCGTACGTACGCATGAACGCTGTTTCCGTTTCCTTATTGAATTGAATGGAATTAAGTAGATGACATACATATATATATATATACATAAATATGGTATCATTATTATGTCATATATTTCATTATTACTTATTATATATACATTATAATCATTTATGAATGGTTAATCATTGAGAATGAATCTCATTGCGTCGTGGAGACGGTATTCCGTACGTACGCACGAGCGATGATATCGTTCCCATGATCGTGGAATTTTATTGGAGTGTATGTATACTATTATAGAATAAATATCACTTTAAAATAATCATATATAGTTATTATTTACACCATTATACCCATCCAAGTAAGGTGGTTGTGGAAAATAGATTACACCACGACGTGGAGACGGTATTCCGTACGTACGCACACGCGGTGATTTCATTTTCCGTAGGATGGATAGATGATGAAATAGGGTTGTTTTATACTTATAATAACATATCATTATATGATTGATACTGGTGTTATTACTTCATAATGAAACAACCTAATAAGAATAAGTGGAAGAAGAAATAAAGGTGAAAGAATCGGTAACGGAAATTATCTCTTCTTTGAAGCGCCTCTTTGAGACCTCCTCCTAGGGCACTAAAATTGGTCTTTGAGGAAGCCCAGAACCTATAGGATGTTTCTAGGGAAGTGGAGAAGATAATTGGGGAGGGTTTGGCCGAGCTTGAAGGCTCAATGTGGTGTGTGGAAGAGAGGGAGGAGGTGCCCTTTTATAAGGGAGGAGAGGGGCACCATTGGAATTCTTAAAAATATTAATTTATAATAAATATAACCCCACTTAAACACCTCCAAAAATGACTCATATTAAAAGATTAGAATAGATAGGGTTGTAATATCATCAACTAATCAAATTTAGACATGTTTGAATCTTAGTTTAAACCTTATCATTTTTATTTATCCTTATTTAATCTATTTAAGTTTATTTGTGGTAATAAAATTATAAATTTTAAATTATAAAAAATAATTACTTATTTGTTGTGAATTTTCCATAATTGGTTACTTCATAAAATTATAGACCATATAAATTGAAATTTATATTTTTTAAATATTTTTGTGATTTTTAAACAATTTTATAATATGTTATTTTTATAAAATAACAATAGTGTCAATTTTGACATTATTCATTTATTTGAATTTAAATAAAATATATACAGACGATATGTTCGAACTAAAAGCTTTAATAGATTCATAAGAAGTCATATGTATCTATAAAATTAGTCTATCACATTAAATAGGTCATATAATATTTATTTTATTATTTTTAAAACCATTTATTTGGTTTATCTCTTAGTAAAATAATTACTAAAACATTTTTGTATAATTATTTAATATACTGATTTGTTGCATAAAAATTAAAAATAAAATCCTATGATGAAGATAAATCTATTAACTTTCAGAATAATACTTTGACTCGAATTTATCTTCTTAAAATCACAATATTTAACTTTTTATATTTATTAAATTATGTAGGTGACAACTTTGGCATCATTTAAAATAAAATACTATAAGTGTCATAATCACTTTTATAAGGATCAAAACGGTTATATATTAGTTCATTGGATGATTAAGGTGTATATTTACACTACCAATAAGTTTTTTTCAGGTTTGTGGGCCTTTTAATGGGTATTATTATTTCAATAAAAACTATATTACTTATTTTCCACTTAATAAATAATTTCTGTATCATTAATGTATCACCATTAATGACAATTATTTGATCCCTAAAAATTCTAAATAAATTATCATGATGTAGATACTTTTATTATATTTTTGGATACTATTCATTTTTTATGTTTTATGATGTTTATCACTAAATTAAAATTATTATACTTATAAGATTTAAGAAAGTGACATGTTGTCACATTCTTTTGTTTTAATAATAATTAAATTATTTTCATGGAAAAAAGTCCATTAAATGAATCTAATCAGACCCTTAGTTGATATGGGTTTACTTTTAGCCATCCAATAGAATTTTGGCATCTGTTAGGGAAATTTTATAATATTATATTTACCCTTAATTACCTGATTTACCTTTAACTATGGTAAATAAAATTTATCGTAGTTACTATTCATAATTCCCAAAAATAAAAAGTAGCCTATTAAAATAATTTTGACCCACTGATTCCAAATATGGAATCCATTTTTTGAAATTCAATACACAGAATTTGCAGAAATTAAATTAAAATTAATCCCGTTGTCAAATGAAAACGGGTTTTTTGTTTAAAACATTGCAAAATATTGAATTGATTTAACCTACGAATTCAATGTAAAATCAATGCTAATGACAAAAATTATATTAATTGGTAAAAATATATTCTATTTATACTTTAAAACCATTCAGAATTATAATTTAACTATATAAATTATTACAATGAAAAAAGTTGTTTTTATTTAAAATATAGCATGTTTTTACTATTCATTAAAATATGAAAGTTATCAGAAAAATATAAAAACTTTGTCCAATGTAAATATTTAAATCCTGATTCAAAAGAAGAATTTTATTTTGTCAAATTGAACTTATAAACATGTCAAAAAATGGATTTAAAGTGGGTGCGCCATCAAAACGCGGCAAAACTGCATTTTTTTAAAAATACATATTTTACCCAAAAAATTTATTTTGTTCTTATTCCATGTTCTAGAAAATGTGTAAGATGAATAATAATGTTATAAAATTCAAAATTTAGTTAATACTATTCATAACGGCTAGTTTATAATAATATTATAATAATATATCGTTGTTTAGTAAAACCTGGTATTGCGTACAACACACGCTATCGAGGAAGGTCACGATTGTGTGTAATGCAAGCCAAGTCAGGGTTGCGTGTTGTGCAAGAATCCTTCGTTGTTTCGTATAATAGAATCCAACCATATTTCATTTATACATTGAATATATATATATATACACACACACTAAATGTTGCGTAGAATGACTATTATAAAATGAACATGAAATTGTGTGTAACACGATCCATGAATAGCATTGCGTATATTGCAAGCTAATACGGTGTTGTGTATAGTACAAGCTAAACATGGTGTGCTGTATAATAAAAGACATCAATGAAATTAAATAAATATTTTTCATAAAATCTCGGGGTGTTACATTCTACCCCCCTTAAAATGAATTTCGCCCTCGAAATTCGTTGGGGTTATAAATCATTTATTATTCATAGAAACCCACATCTTAAAAAGTAATACTAAGACTTAATTTTAAAAATTAAAGTATGAAATGAAACGATTACCCAAAGTAACTCATCATTGGGTTTCTATATAGGAGAACATAGGTGAAAATGTGGATATGGAAGAAAAATCTCACCATCAAGTTCAGATGGAGAGTGGTAGAGGACATGGCTATGAAAAAGCCAACAATCACAAATCCAAAAATTTGTGATGATCTAGGGTACCATCTAATTCATCAGATATAAGGGCACTAAGACAACATTTTTGGTTTTCAAGATCATTTCCCTAAAGTTGAATAATTTGAATTAGAATAAATACTTACTTTATTTTGGTACAATCTCATTGTTGTTTGTGCCTTGAACAATTTCCAATTCATCTCTTAAAGAAATGAAGTTTAATTTGTTATTCGTGAAGTGTTAGAAGATCATGTGATGGAATGACGGGTCATTCCATCTGTCTCAAACAAAAGGTTAGCAAAAGTTATTAAATATACATAAGTCGATCTATAGTGAGATTAATCATATATGGTTCCTAAAATGGACTTATACTTCACATTTCATACTACTTAATATAATAAAACTAGTTTCTACTAACCAGGGACTTCCTGTAGGCCAGTGGTATGCGATAAAGGCCAGTCACACTTCGGTTGTGGGTTCAATTCCCACAGCCTTGTCCGACGCGATGGGTTGTCACCCATCCTGCAGGTTGTCCTTTTTCTAAAACTACATTACTATAATATCCCATTAATAATATCGAAAAAAGTTCTATATTTAAACAATACTATCTTATGTCCAACATAATGCATTCCAATCTTTATCTAAAATACTTCAGTCCGAGCTCATAGTATAAAGAAAATGATTACATGAAATGTTATCAACCAACCATCGTTTATCCCCCATTATCTTTTTGGTAACATTCCAATCATGTGAATACCTTAATCATATATTCTCTTGAAAAATGAATACCCATTAAACCTTAGTGAAAACATGAATGCTGTCAAAAGTTAACACTTTCCACATACCAAAATCCAAAAATTCTATATACTCAAACCATGATATAATAATCTCCTTATATCAGTCAAGAGCTCATGAATACTATCAAACATTTAATTTTTTCCTTATCCCTTCATTATGCGCATATCATCTACTTTCCAAAAATACTGCTACCATTCATCACACACATTCAAAACATAAGGAAAAACAACAATGTAACAATCCTTAGATGTCTCTTTATTCTGTAGTACCGTGAGATTACTTATACAACATGTAATCATTCCACTACCTTCTTAAAAAACTGACTGAGCTTCAACAATTCTTTCATCTCACATATCATTTGTAGTCTCTTCATCATCAACAACATAAATATTACCCATACGACCATACTAATTCTCTTCATGAGACTTTACCTTAGGGAATTGGTTGCATAATGCCCGTACATTCCACATTTAAAACATTTAACCATTGTTGATGTCGTAGCAATACCATTATCCTCATCCATGGTGTTAACTAAACCTTTTCCTTTGCACTTACTGGCTTTATGTCCTTCTTTTCCACACCCAATGAATCTTCCAGTTCCTTTGAAACATTCTCCTTGATTCCTCTTCCCACATGATTTACATAGTGGAAATTGAACTTTCTTTCCTCTATGATCATCATGAAACTCCAACTTTCTCTTATTAGATGAGTCAGGAAACTTACCAAATTTGAGTTTATTGATCATTTTATTAGATTGATGATTCGGCAAAATAATGATGTTTGGACTTCCAAATCCAGTTTCATTTGGTTGATCATGAATAATATCATTCCATTGTCTGCTATATCCTCCATTATCGTGAATCTTCCTGTTTCCAGCCATTTTCTAAAACCTAAAAAGAATAGTGTGAGAGGCAAAAATCATGCTAGGGAAAAAACATAGTAAAGGGGGAGTAATCTCAATATCTAACATCTTAGGTTAAATTTTATGATCTTTACCATAGTTCTAGGACTATATCCTATACGTATACTTATCCTTAGGGACATCCCTATACATACCTTAGAAATATCTCTATGGATCTCACAACGTTTTCGCATCCTAGTTTCCAAATGATGACTAAACCTTTCCTCTGATACCAACTATAGAGACCCGAAGCTTGACGTACATGGACATTACATTTCTTTTTCGGAATAATTAATACATAACAAAAATAGACACACAAGGATCGTAATAGTTTAGTGTCTTTGAAAAATTTGAATAAAATTTTCTAATCATGGTGAAAGATCTTCAACATCTCCCAATAAAGATCTTCCCATTTTTGTTTCCTTACCTAAAACCTTTCTTTTAATCCTGGGGGAAAAGAAAACATCAAAAAAAGGTGAGCTCAAATGCTCAGTAAGGGTAAGCATGGATAAAATAAAACATACCATATACATTTGAACTTAAAAAATTGAACATTAAAATTCTTGAGCAAAGACATAAAACATGGAAGTACATAAGAAATAGATCATAATGGAACATAAGTCATGATAAAATAGCATGGGAGTAAAACATGTAATTCTAGAATCCATTAATCCCATGTAATGATTTCCATAGTAGCCAAGGCATTGCTGCCAAGACCATCTTAGTGGACAAAGTCCCTTTCGGAATCGAGTTCACTCCTCGTTTCAATCCTGTTTTACTGAACCAGTTTAACCAGTCGTTCCACCCATGTCTATCTCATGAGATATAAATCATTACCCAATTCATTGGAGGGAGATATAGCTCCCACCCATCTCATAATGAAATCATTCTTACTTGTTCCACAAAATAAAAATACATCATTAATAATAACCAAATAAATAAAATGGGTTTCCTAAACATCATCCCATCATCACATAATCCATATAAAAGAAATGGATATCATTCCATAATAAGAAAAGTGAAACCATGTAAATCATAGAGACATGATACTTGAAACATACACATGTGAAATAATGTCATCTTAGATGAAAATGGTTTTGATAAAACACTTTAAATGAATTCTTGAGGAAAATATCCTTTTTTCTTCAAAATCATTTTCTTTTCACAAAATGTCATGAAATTTTAGAAGAAAATGTTTTTGTTGAATATAGTCATGAAATATTTTGAAGGAAGCTTCATGAAAATAAGGCTTTATAAAACCATAAAATCCTTTCATGCCGTATACGTTAAAAAAACATTCTTCTCGTACTTTTGCCGGAAAAGTAAAAAAAAGTACCTCATCACGTAAAGAAAGATACCATGTAGTAAAAGTCAAAAAATGGGTAAAAGGGAAATTAAACATACATGAAACCATTTTTATAAAACATGGACTTGAATGATAAAGATAACCCTAGTAAATACTTACGAATAAGCGATCTCGGATAAAAATGAGATTTGCACAATTATCCCTTACCTTAGGTCCGATATGCTTCGTACGTATCCAAACCTCCTGTATAATGATTTAAATAATGTCATTGACTTATTAAAGAATAATATTCATTGTTATTATATCATATATGGTTCACTTATGACTTTATATTACCCATTCTTTTGTAAATTCATGTTAAAGTAGCGTTTTGGGTAAAATCGTCTCATTTGTCATTCGTGTTTTAACTTGTAATTATTCATATGATTACTTAGATCATGATTACATACATCTAGAATGTAAAAAATTATTTATATATCATGTATATTTATAATATACATATATATAATAGATCGATAAATGGAAAGAAGTACACTGTTCATGGAGACGGTAGGTCGTACGTACGCATGAACGCTGTTTTCGTTTCCTTATTGTATTGAATAGAATTAAGTAGATGAAATACATATATATATAAATAAATCCAGTATCATTATTATGTCATATATTTCATGGTTACTTATTATATATACTTTATAATCATTTATGAATGGTTAATCATTGAGAATGAATCTCATCGCGTTGTGGAGACGGTATTCCGTACGTACGCACGAGCGATGATATCATTCCCATGATCGTGGAATTTTATTTGAGTGTATGTATAATATTACTGAATAAATATCACATTAAAATAATCATATATAGTTATTATTTACACCATTATAACCATCCAAGTAAGGTGGTGGTGGAAAATAGATTACACCACGGTGTGGAGATGGTATTCCGTACGTACGCACGCGCGGTGATTTCAGTTTTCGTAGGATGGATAGATGGTGAAATAGGGTTGTTTCATAATTATAATAACAAATAAGTATATTAGTGATACTTATGTTATTACTTCATAATGAAACAACCTAAGAATAAGAAGAGGAAGAAGAAATAAAGGTGAAAGAATCGGTAACGGAAATTACCTCTTCTTTGAAGCACCACTTTGAGACCTCCTCTTAGGGCACTAAAATTGGTCTTTGAATAAGTTAAGAACCTATAGGCTGTTTCTAGGGAAGTGGAGAAGAGAATTTGGTAGGGTTTTTCCGATCTTGAAGGCTCAAAGTGGTGTGTGGAAGAGAGGGAGGAGGTTCCCTTTTATAAGGGAGGAGAGGGGCACCTTTGGAATTCTTAAAAATATTAATTTATAATAAATATAACCCCAATTAAAAACCTCCAAAAATGACTCATATTCAAATATTAGATGATATATGGTTGTAATATCATCAACCAATCAAATTTAGACATGTTTGAATCTTATTTTAAACCTTATCATTTTGATTTATCCTTATTTAATCTATTTAAGTTTATTTGTGGTAATAAAATTATAAATTTTAAATTATAACAAATAATTACTTATTTGTTGTGAATTTTTCATAATTGGTTACTTCATAAAATTATAGACCATATAAATATAAATTTATAATTTTTAAATATTTTTGTGATTTTTAGTCAATTTTATAATATGTTATTTTTATAAAATAACAATAGTGTGAATTTTGACACTATTCATTTATTTTAATTTAAATAAAATATATACAGAATATATGTTCAAACTAAAATCGTTAATAGATTCATAAAAGGTCATATGTATATATAAAATTAGTGGGTCACATTAAATAGGTAATATAATATTTATTTTATTATTTTTAAAACCATTTATTCGGTTTATCTCTTAGTAAAATAAATACTAAAACATTTTTTTATAATTATTTAAAATACGTATTTATTGCATAAAAATTAAAAATAAAATCCTATTATGACGATAAATCTATTAACTTTCACAATAATACTTCCACTCGATTTTATCATCTTAAAATCACAATATTTAAATTGTTATATTTATTAAATTATGAAGGTGACAACTTTGGCATCATTTAAAATAAAATACTATAATTGTCATAATCACTTTTATAAGGCTCCAAACGGTTATATATTAGGTCATTAGATGATTAAGGTGTATATATACACTACCAATAAGTTTGTTTCAGGTATTTGGGCCTTTTAAGGGGTATTATTATTTCAATAAAAACTATATTACTTATTTTCCATTTAATAAATAATTTTTGTATCATTAATGTATCACCATTAATGAAAATTATTTAATCCCTAAAAATTCTAAATAAATTATCATGATGTATATAATTTTATTATCTTTCTGGATACTATTAATGTTTTATGTTTTATGATGTTTATCACTAAATTAGAATTATTATACTTATAAGATTTAAGAAAGTGAGATGTTGTCACATTCTTTGGTTTTAATAATAATTTAATTATTTTCATGGACAAAAGTCCATTAAATGAATATAATCAAACTCTTAGTTGATATGGGTTTACTTTTAACCATCCAATAGAATTTTGGCATGTGTTAGGGTAATTTTATAATATTATATTTACCCTTAATTACCCGATTTACCTTTAACTATTGTAAATAAAATTTACCATAGTTACTATTCATAATTCCCAAAAATAAAAAGTAGCCTATTAACATAATTTGGACCCATTGATTCCAAATATGGAATTAATTTTTTGAAATTCAATACACAGAAGTTTCAGAAATTAAATTATAATTAATCACGTTGTTGAATGAAAATGGGTTTTTTGTTTAAAACATTGCAAAAGATTGAATTGATTTAACCTACGAATTCAATGTAAAATCAATGCTAATGAAAAACATTATATTAATTGGTAAAAATATATTCTATTTATACTTTAAAACCTTTAAATATTATAATTTAACCATATAAATTATTACGATGAAAAAAGTTGTTTTTAATTAAAATATAGCATGTTTTTACTATTCATTAAAATATGACAGTTATCAGAAAAATATCAAAACTTTGTCCAATGTAAATTTTTATATACTGATTCAAAATAAGAATTTTATATTGTAAAATTAAACTTATAAATATGTCAAAACTGGATTTAAAGTAGGTGCGCCATCAAAAGACGGCAAAACGGCATTTTTTGAAAAATACATATTTTACCTGAAAAATTTATTTTGTTCTTATTCCATGTTCTATAAAATGTGTAAGATGAATAATAATGTTATAAAATTCAAAATTTAGTTAATAATATTCATAAAGGCTAGTTCATAATAATATTATAATAATATATCGTTGTTTAGTAAAACCCGGTATTGCGTACAACACACGCTATCGAGGAAGGTCGCGATTGCGTGTAATGCAGGACAAGTCAAGGTTGCGTGTTGTGAAAGAATCCTTCGTTGTTTCGTATAACATAATCCAACCATATTTCATTTATACATTGAATATATATATACACACACACTCAATGTTTCGTAGAATGACTATTATAAAATGAACATGAAATTGTGTGTAACACGATCCATGAATAGTGTTGCATATACTGCAAGCTAATACGGTGTTGTGTATAGTACAATCTAAACATGGTGTTTTGTATAATAGAAGACATCAATGAAATTAAATGAATATTTTTCATAAAATCCTAGGGTGTTACATTATAAGTGTTTCCGCTCCGAGGGCCCGGTTGGTTTCGTGTTCGAACCAACCTGGCCATACTCAAAGTTCTCCGAAACCTTGAGTGTAATATACCTAAACGACCAACTCAATACATGGATATCTACACAACTGACGGTGCGTCGATCGGAGGACCGTAGTGCAAGATATGGGCAAAAGATCGGAAATGATCCGTAAATGGGGGGTCTGGGCCCAGCCCGACCCAGCCCAACCCCCCCCCCCCCCCAGGTCGGCCCAAACCAGGTCGACCCGACCTAGGTCTGGGTCTGGCCCGGAAGGGCGAGGCCTAGCCCGATCCGCGCAACCCAGCCCGGCCCGGCCAGGTGGCATGCTCGCTCGGCCAGTGAGCCGAGTGGGGGACGCGGTCCCTAGAGGCCTTTGTGCTCCGCGGACGTGGAGAGCGCCGCGTCTTGCTTCCCCGGATCCCGTGCAGCCGCGGGATCCGGCCACCTGCCGCCACGGATTCATCCACCGAGGTTCCTTCTTGCGGCGCGCCTGGGCGCCGCCGCCTCTGGGTGGCTGGCTAGTGCTGGACACCGCCGGTGATGTCCGCGGGCCACCGAAGTTGCTCCGGTGGTCCGATTTCAATTTCGTCTACACCAGTGTTCATCTCGGGTCCTGCACTTTAATATGAGGGCCTCAAATCACTATCGCGGTCCCGTTCCATCACCGCTGTCAATCTGCACACCAATAACAATCTGCGGAGGGTTGACGGGCCGTATTTGTTCGGCCCGCGCCCTCCACGTTAGGTGTTATCAAATGGAAAACATTTAAACACATGCTTTTAATCATTAACAAGGGTATAATTCACATAAACACAAAATATGAAAACCCACTACTTGGATATCTGACATCGCACGTCGGGCGTCGCAGAGAACGGAGTCGCGGGGGTCGGACGTAGATTCCGTGGATGTCGGGGTGCATCTGAGGAGAAAACGACGACGCCTCACTTGTTTCATAGATGAAGAAGGAAGGTACGTTGTCGTTGGAGATGATCACCACGGTCGGCAACTTCTCCCTTGTCATGGAGGAAGAAGAGGATGATGAACCGCGATCGCCGAGTCGTTCTATGTTGAGGGGTCAATGTTTTTCGTCGGAGAAGAACTGTTCTTCACGGAGAGGACAATGAAATTCCACCAAAGAGAAACTTCCTCCTTCTTTTACACAAGAGCTCTTTCCCTATTACCCCAACACAAAATGTATCAAAGTAAAATTATATGTTCATGCTATTATTTTATTAACAGAAAAAATTTCAGTTTTTTCAAAATTAAAACACTTAGTTAATTAATTGAATAGGTTTAATTAATTAATTAAGGTATGTGTTGGTGAGAGTTAAGAGGGAGAGAGAGAGAGGAAGTGGACAGTTACTCAATTTAAGATGAGTTTACAAAATTAAAGAGGGAGGTGAGGAGTTATGGAAAAAGTGAAGGTGTGGGGCTCGGGTGGTCCCCACATCTCCTTTATTCTCTCAATGGAAGTTAACAACCCAATGGGTCCGACTCCAACTCCCAAACCTAGGAGTTAAACCACATAAGAGAGGTAAAAAGTTTTGTGACACAACACTTAAACCACTTAGCAAGAAACAAAAATAAAATTGTAAAAAAATTATATTTTTTATTCCTTACCCTTTTTTTAACAACTCCTCCCAAGAAAATGAAACTCCAGAAAAGGGTCTTCTTAAGAAATTACCAGCGCTGCGAGTTCATCGGTGCCCTCGAATTTTGATTCTTATCATCAGATTAAAAGTTAAAAAAACCCGCTCGTTCGTTCACTGAACGTACCCGAGCTAAAATTCTAAAATTGTTTCTAGGCACACCGTCCCTCGGAATCAGGCATCGTCAGAAACTGCTTACTCGTAAAATTCCAAAGAAATTAATAAAAAAATTTCCTTGAAATTCCCAGGTCTTTACATTACTCCCACCATAGGGCTTTACGTCCCCGTAAAGCTTTAACACAAACTAGGGATACAAAAGTGGTACAGAGCACGCATCTGAGCCTTCCGCTCCCATATGCTCTCCCGGAGGTTCCCGTGCTTCCAACGAAAGAGTACAAGAGAAATCGACCATCCTCATAGGATCCGCTCCTGTAAATCCTGAACCTCTACTGGAACCCCGCAAAAATCCACCCCATGGCCAAATTCCAAGTCCCCATGGTCGATGATATGCGTCAGTTCAAGCACGTATCTCCTCAATTGAGATACGTGGAAGTCGTCGTGCACCTGGTGCAAATGAGGTGGATGGGTTAAGCGGTAACCCACCTCGCCTACCCTACTGAGGACCTTTTAGGGTCCGATTAAGCGCGAAGATAACTTGTCACCACATCCAAATCTCCATAATTCCATGTCGAGGTGAGATGCGTAAGAAAATGTGGTCACCATCCTCATACTCTAGTGGTCTCTTCCTCCTATCAACATAAGTCTTTTGTCGGCTCTGAGTTGTCCTCATGCACTCCTGGACGACCTGGTCCTTCTCTGTCGTGGCCTGGACCATCTCTGGTCCCACAAGAGCTTCTATGATTTCGTCTTTGCCGATAAGAGAAATCTGGTCTCATCCCCTGGATGAACCACATTCTTTTCCTAATACAGTCAATCCGGACATGAATGATGCATTCATGCCATGGACGAAGTCGTAAGGCCTCGACGTTACTAGCAAGAGATCCAACTGTCACTATCGCCTCTATGGGTCGAGTCACACTGTCGGCATCAGCATGAGGTAACTGGGTCTCCTCTAGTAGGAATCTCAAAAGTGAGGGTCAAGTCAACAGTTTTTAATAGGGACCTCTCAGTATCAACCAAACAAATAGACATGATAGTAATCATCAAAAAGATATGTGTCTTTTATTACTACATCTCATAGTAAAAAGAAACAAAAACAAAAACAACAACATGGAACTAGAAGTTCAAAGGACAAAATAAATCCACTAGTTCTGCTCCTTTCCACTTGCTTCCAGAGCTCTACTGCCTTGTCCACCACTCGGATATCGCTCAAGCACTCGCCGCTACTTCTGTCTCAGTGGCTCCCCCAATGCCTGCGGATCAACTGTGCGGGGGGTCGGACAGTCACGTGCCATGTGACCCTTCCTGTCGTAGGAGAAACACTATACGTTTCTGGCACACCTGGCTTTGACTCCACCCCGACTGCCCCGCACTACCAATCTTAAAACCCTAGATCGGCCATCTGCTGGTCTGGTCCTCTTGGTCCCCTTCATCATCTGTCTACTGCCTGTAGATGATTCGGCTACTGATCAAAAATCATGCGGAAAGGGCAGTGGCTCCTGAACACGCTCGGGGTGTAGAGTCACTGGTATAAACTCCACCCTGAAGAAGGTCTCAAAGTCTCCCAAGGTGAAGGTCATCCCATCGCAAAACTGGAACAAGTGGATCCACCATATCTCAGCTACTTCCTGATGGAAGCTGGCAGCAAAGATCACCATGAAGTCTTCCGAAGTACCCACTATCCTGAAAACTCTCACCACGGCCTCCAGCCAATCCTCAGTTACCTATGGGTCCATCTCTCCCCAGAACCTGGGTGGCCTCTGGCGCTGGAACTCATGCAGCGTGCTCAAGTGGCGTGCATCGCCTTCTTCTAGGGATGGTGGCATCGGTGGCCCAACTTATGGTAGTACCGATGGTGCCTCAACTGAAAGAGGGCCCTATACCGAAGCCTCGTCGCTCGGCAGGCTGTCAGTACGTACATCCCTCTGGGCTCTATCTGGTCGTTCGTGGAAAGGAATCCTGAAAGAAACACACGTGACATGGTCAAACGATTTATACCTGGTGAGATGACCTGTTTTGAGATGTTTTAAAGTAAAACCTTTGGAAACACCCACGCAATCAGTGTTTTCGTACACAAAGTCGGAAATCAGTGGTCAGGGTCCTGGTGTATGGATACGTCGGCCGCCCGCACCAATATAAGACTCCCTGAACTGAAAACCACACTCGATACCCTTAACACTATTGCTTCACAGAAAGAAAATATCAGAATTTTATGTTCTACAGTAGAACCGAATCCTTTGATACCAATTTTTCATGACCCGTCCTCGAGGCCCATGCCGTGACTACCCCAAGCCCGCCTTCCATAAGTCAGGAGCTAGCGAATAGCACCAAAGGCGTAAATCCCAATAACTGGGAAGGAATTCCCTTTATAAAAATTAAACAAAACACCACAGAGTACAAGAAGAAGTAATACACTAAGTACAAAAGAATGTTCTGAAAAGTAAATTGGCCAGAATACAAACCCAACTGAAATTACAGCTACAACTAATCGAAAGTCCAACAGAAGAGACAAGCAGCTGGAAGAATAGAAGCATCTCCTAGGTCGTCCACCTCAGATCCTACCTGGAGGGTAGGTACAGATAGCGCAGCTCCTGGATCGTCCACCAAGAATCCTACCTGAAGGGTAGGTACAGATGTCCTCCATAATGCTCTCGCCCGTCAACCTCCTCTGAGTATCGTCTCGTCATGAATTCCACCTCTGGTTACTGACTTGTCGTGAGGTCCACCTCTGGGTACCGTCCAGTCCTCGAACACTCAGCCTCTGTCAGTGCAACCTATCGTCTACAACCAACACAACGAGGTGCGGTCATAGCCCATGCAGGGGTGAGTATACGATACTCAGTAGAGACCCCAAGACCCTCAAGGTCTCACTAAATCCAAAAAGGATAACCACAAAGAAGGATCTCAATAGATAACCCTTACTTATGTATAAGACCATACTTATACCTAAGTTATCATGTAACCCATCTCAATCCTGAGTAAACACAAAGGTTATGAAATCAACAGATACCCACTACCTAGGTATATTCTCATACATATACCTAAGTTATCAAGTGATGCATCTCAATCATGAGGTAAACACAATGGTCATAGACTCAACTCAAACTTGGATTTTCATTATCGAAACTGTAACTGCTGAAGAGATTCATCTCTGACGAGTACAGTGATCCTTTCACAACTCTGAGGTACTGCTCACTAACCTAAGACTGCTGAGGTACTCCTTCTGTCGAGTACCGCGGGTCAGCCACCCAAACACAGTAGTTCTTCCCATCGGGGTCTGCCACCCAAACACAGTAGTGCACCCCCCCCCCTAATAGCCTACAGAGGTGCTCCTCCTGTCGAGTACCGCGAGTCTGCCACCCAAACATAGTAGTGCTCCCCACCATGGGTCCACCACCCAAACATAGTAGTGCTCCCCACCGGGCTATACAAGTCACTCCGACTCGAGTCATACAAGTAGTCTTCAGGTCTCAGCCAGCTACACTGTCTCAGTACTCCGTACGCTCGTCTCCGAAAGGGTCGGCTCCATGAGCAATAGTTCAATACTCCAAGTATCAAAAATTTCCACTATGAATTATCTCAAAGGACCCCCTTTTCATAGGGGTCTCAATGCAATAGACGGTACGTTAATTGGGTGCCCGGTCTGTGAGAAATCAACCTTTTCATTCCAGGGGCCGGTTGGATTCATGTACGAACCAACCCAGACACCTCTCAACTATACCCAGAACTCTTATAGGGTATACTCATAGGGACTGTATCTCAACGTGATCAGCTACGCCGCTGACGGTTCGTCAAACGGACGTCCGGTCTGAAAGTTATCGGCTTTTCTGTTCCAGGGGCCCAGTTGGATTTTGGGTACAACCCAACCCGGCCATACTCCAACTACGTCCAAACCTCGAGCGGAGTAATCCAAAAGGTCCGTCTCACTAAGAGGAATCCAACAAAGTCGACGAAACATCAATCGGACGTCCAGAGCTCAAGTTAAAAGCGTTTCCACTCTGAGGACCCGGTTGGTTTCATGTTCGAACCAACCTGGCCATACTCAAAGTTCTCCGAAACCTTGTGTTTAATATACCGAAACGAACTTCCTAATACAATGATCTCTACGCAACTGATGGTGCATCAATCAGAGGTCCATAGCCCAAGATATGGGAAAATGACAGGAAATGATCCGAAAATGGGGGGTCTGGGCCAAGTCTGACACGACCCAACCCCTCCCCCCCCCCCCCGGGTCGGCCCGAACCAGGTCGACCCGAACCGGGTCCGGGTCCGACCTCGTAGGGTGCGGCCCGGCCCGGCCCGGCCGGCTGGCACGCTGGCTCGGCCAGCGAGCCGAGTGGGTGACGCAGTCCCCCGTGGCCTTTGCGCTGCATGAACGTGGTGAGCACCGCGTCCTGCTTCCCCGGATCCCGCATGGCCACGGGATCTGGCCACCTGCCGCCGATCCTTCAGCTACAGCGGTTCCTCCTGGCAGTATGCCGGGGTGCCTCCGGTGATGTCTGCGGGCCACCGGAGTAGCTTTGGTGGTCCGTTTTCAATTCCATCTACGCCGATGTTCATCTCGGGTCCTGCACGTTACTGTGAAGGCCTCAAATCACTGTTGTGGTCCTGTTCCATCACCGCCTTCAATCCGTGCACCAACAAAAATCTGTGGAGGGTTGTCGGGCCGTGTTTGTTCGGCCCACACCCTCTGTGTTAAGTGTTATCAAATGGAAAACATTTAAACACATGATTTTAATCATTGACAGGGGTATAATTCACATAAACAAAAAATACCAAAATCCCATACATAGATATCTGACGTCGCACATCGGGCATCATGGAGAACGGAGTCGCGGGGGTCGGACGTAGATTATGTGGACGTCGTGGTGCGTTCTAGTAGGAAACGATGTCTCCTCACTTGTTGCAAAGATGAAGAAGGAATGTACGTTGTCGTTGGCGATGATCACCACGGTCAGCGACTCTTCCCTTATAGTGGAGGAAGAAGAGGATGAAGAACCATGATCGTCGAGTCGTTCTATGTTGAGGGGTCAATGTTCTTCATCAGAGAAGAACCGTTCTTCAGGGAGAGGACGATGATATTGCACCCAAGAGGAACTTCCTCCTTCTTTTACACTATAGTTCTTTCCCTTTTCTCCCAACACTAAATGTGTCAAAGTAAAATAATAGGTTCATGCTATTATTTTATTAACACAAGTAATTTCAATTTTTTTCAAAATTAAAACACTTAGTTAATTAATTGAATAGGTTCAATTAATTAATTAAGGTATGTGTTGGCAAGATTTAAGAGGGAGAGAGCAAGTGGATGGTTACTCAATTTATGATGAGTTTACAAAATTAATGAGGGATGTGAGGAGTTATGGAAAAAGTGAAGGAGTGGGGCTCGTGTGGGCCCCACCTCTCCTTTATTCTCCTAAGGGAAGTTAGCAACCCAACGGGTGCCACTCCAACTCCCACACATAGGTGTTAAACCACATAAGAGAGGGAAAAAGTATTGTGATAAAACACTTAAAAAACTTAGCAAGAAACAATATAAAATTGTAAAACAATTATATTTTTTATTCCTCACTCTTTTTTTTAACAACTCATCCCGAGCAAACGAAACTCTAGAAAGGGTCTTATTAAGCAATTATCGGCACTACGAGTTCATCGGTGCCCTCGGGTTTCAATTCCGAGCACCATATTAAAAGTTAGAAAAACCCTCTTGTTCATTCACTGAACGTGCCCAAGCTAAACTTTGAAAATTGATTCCGGGCACACCGGGCCTCAGAATCAGGCACCGTTAGAAACTGCGTACTCGTAAGATTCCAAAGAAATTAAGAAAAAAAATTCCTTGAAATTTTCGAGACTTTACAACTATCTAAACATGTGAATTCAATAGGTTAGACACCCCAATTCTAAAATTGGTTTGAAACCTCAATTTCTCTTTCAACGGTTGGTTAGACTCCCAAAATTCTCGTCTTCTTTTATTGGTTAGACACCCCAATCACAATCCTCCAGTTGTTTCTTATACACCCCTACAAAAATATTCCTTTTCAAATTGTCTAGTTCTAGAAAGATATTCTACATAGAAATTATTCATCCACAATAATGATGGATATCCCTTCATTGTGTACAAATTATAAATGTCCTCAACAGATGAGTTTATCAATATTTTTGTCCTTGAAAATATTTTTCAATCGTGAGTGATCCAAATTACTATTCTTAAAATTATTGCTTACATGGAATCACCTTCTTCAACAATTACCCAACTCTGAATCACTCTCAAAATTCTTCTTGAATAATGGATGCAAGTATTATCAAAATAATCTTACAATTTGTTACAACTTCTCGTCACTTTCATGAATGTATTTATACAAAAAAATTGAGCATGTATATATCAAAAAATTCATGATTTAAATTGAAACATTTAAATCATCAATTAATTTTTTAGTAATTAAGTAGGTTTAATTTCATTGTTTCATTAAATATTAGTACCTGAATGAGGTTATTATTTTTATATCCTCCATTAAAATACCATAATATTTGTCAGTGTTTGTTTCTCATCTTTGAATACCTCATAAACCATGGACATTATATTATAAATTTTAATGCCCTCTAATGTAGGACATTTCATTTATTATTAAAATGAATACCCACTAGAGTTCATTCTTTATTCATGGAGGCTTCATGTTCTCTTCTTCTTCACGTGGATCAGTACCCATGGATTATCATAGCATGAAACCATTATGCACATGAAACTCATTAATATTTATAAATGTAGTATCAAAATTACCAAATAGATTGGGGATCTCAATTCTTTATGTTGATGAGTCTTCAGACACTCAAAGAATTCATATGGTCTTCATTCTATTCAAACCTGCAACATGTGACCTGATATATATGGATGCATAGAATATTACTCAAATATACAATGGATATCCTATTTTAAAAACATGTGATAATTTGGTATTATGTTTGTTCATACATAATTGAATATCATGTCGCATCATGACATTCTCCCAAGAGAATCAGGTTTCCCATTCGATTTCCTTCATTCGATTCGTGTAAATGAAACTACATGAAATTTGTATCTTACCTATTCATAAATCTCACTTATGACATCATCTAGAAACTTAACATCATCAGGAATCATCACTATTAAGGTTACTTTTTTTCATGTATTTCCATTCATGAAAAACAAATTCAACAAATGCTTTATATTTTCCATGATTAGCGGGGGTCGATGTGGCCATCTCAAACATGTTCATAAATTCATACATGATCTTTATGGATCAAAAATTGTAGATTAATAGTGATAAATTAAACCCTTGATCAATGGATGAATAATACAATACCCCATATCGATTAGATAACTCAGATGATCCAAATTTGGAGATATGGGAAATGTCAATAATTTTTAATGACTGGTGAATAGTGACGAACAACCCACAACCCACATCATTTTCCCATAGTGTATCTACTTTAGTATATCAATTAATTTCTTTCCTTGGACTGCTAGAAATATCAGTACACCATTAGAACTACCATGTGATGACTCTCCCTTCCACTCTTTTACCCTACATAGTGGTGAATCCACAGCTCTTATGTGCTCTTTATGGGAGTTCTCTCCTCTATCATCTCCAGGATGTACCAAGTCTAGTTCTGTTGGGAATGTTCAACCTTAGTCCCACATATTCCCTTGGTCAAGACTTGGCCTTTGTTGGTAGTGGTGTGGTCTATTTTTTGTATAAGTCCATAAAGAATACTTAGAAAAAATGAATGTATAAAATAAATGAAATTCCAATCCTTCATTAATAAAAATTACAATTCAAATTCCTCTCAAACTTCTCTTCCTCTTATATTATTCTCTCATTCATCATGAAAAATATATATTTATATTTTTTTCTTTCTCCTCTCTTTACATACTCATACATTAAAACACAATGCATGGGATTCTTCAATTTTTCTTCATGAAATTATTTATTTCATGGAATTCACTTATTGTAAACAATATAAAAAATATTTAGAAAATGTAAATAACATTTGAGATCACTTCAAAAATAACAAAATATAGACATGGAGAATTATAAAATAGTTTCATCCAATTCTATATGATCCTATCTTTGTTTCCAAGTGCATCTATCTCTAATTTTTTCATTAACATTTTAATTCAGTGGTGTTTCCATCATGAAAGTATCTCATTTGAATAAATGCAGTATTGGGTTAGAAGAAATCTTATTATGGATTGGAGAGTATATATGTGGAGATATTTGTTGGAGAAAATGACCTAAATTTCATGTATGTATGCATGTTGCAGTAATTGAATCTAATAATAAAAGGGTTAATTGTTTCATGGATTCTTGGTGATATGAGAAACTTTAAAAGATGTTCGTTTTTAAAGGAATATGAGATGAAAACCCAAAATAAAAACATTTATACTCTATATAAAGGCATTATACATCGTGTTATTATTTAGGGTTTTAATAAAATAAATCCAAGGTGACATGTTTCTCGGTGAATTACATTGAAAACATTTGCATGATGTGTAATAACATTACACCCTGTGTAAATGCCTGGCATTCAATTTTAAATATATTTTTTGGATGATTTTCATTCTAATCCACTACCTCTCTTCTCCTCTTGACCCTACGTCCTTCTCTAGGATATTTGTTTTGTGACAACTTCCCTTATGGGTGTCTTTTGTTTCATTGATCCTTGGAATGTCTTTATAGTGGGGTTAATTTCTTCTAATCCTTCTTCTCCAACCATTATGGTGAAATCCATTGACCAATTGAATTGTTGGTTTTGAACTTGAGCAGTTTTGATCTTGGAACTTTTTTGAAATCAACTTCACCTTATTCCTCATGAGATTTGGTTATTTCAAACATTGTCAGAATGTCGGTTAAAGGTAGGGGGTATAAATATTAAACCTATGGTTTGATAATTTTCATGTTTATAAAATATTGTTTTTTCACCAATGTAGCATGAACCAAACTCAATTAAATAATGAATGAGATTATTTCTTGAATTCGTTTGGTTTAAATTGGATTTTATCCTTGCTTATGGCTACTCATGTGGTGAACGAACCATGTTTATAATTGAATTGGAAAATGGATTAAAGTATGTTTGTCATGACATGTGACCTATGGTGATGTCTTGATATAGGATCCCTAAATTTTGGCTTATTTCTTATTGATATAATTTTTAATCAATTTTTAATTAAATTTGAAAGTGGAATCTAAAAGAAGAATGGTAATTTGAATGATTAGCCATTGATAATTGGGATGTAATATTATGATACCCATGATGTATGACAGGGATTTACTTCCATGTTGTAATGATTGTATATCGAGATTGGCCCCGAAACTTGCACACTTATATGTTATACTGAAGATGTTGAGTGGTCTTGGCCAAGTCCTAAATTGAAATGCTTATAGAGAGAGGGTGATGCGTAGTCCCATGTTGTAATGCACTTAGGGATTTATCTTGGATGTTGTAATGTTTATAAGGCTTTGAGTGGGATAGATTGTTGTGACTATACCTTGGATATATGGTTTTGAATGGTATGGTATAAATTCAAGCTCAAAGATATTCTTAGATGGTGCCAAAAATGGTTATTTTACCTTGGTTATATGTTTGGGGTAGGCATGGTCGTAAGACTTGCTCAGAGATATTCCATCATAGAGACAAAGTAGGGTTTTTTTATTTTTAATTAATTATTGAATTAATTAATACATGTGTTTATAAATTTATTGGACACACTTCTTATCAGACTGATTTATTTTAGACGTGGAAGTTTCAACCTACTTAGTTATACTCACAACTTATTCATGAAAATCTATGGTACACGAACAGATTTCATGGATGTTGGCTTTGATTGGGGGGAAAAACCTTGATGTTGATTACTTAATTGTGGATGGGCTGGAGATTTGATATGGGATCAACGTGGGGTTCGAGAATGGAGACTTTTAGTATTTTATTTTATTTTTCTATTCTTTTTCTTGTATTTTTCTAGAATTAAATTTAGTTACATTTCAGTACGCCTTTACATTATTCCTTATTATTTATTTGATTATTGAGTTGGATTTTTTTATTGTCTTATGATATATCTTTACATTGATTATTTCTGTTCTATTATGATTTTCTTCTAATACTATGACACTTTATACTAGGGGGTATAGTCTCCCAATTATACATTTCACACCCCCTATACTAGTCAGAAACCTCTCATGTATGAGGAGGTGTGTTTGAGGTCTCAAAACCAACCCTTTCAGGCCACATGAGAGATTTCCATAATGGAAG
This sequence comes from Viscum album, assembly GCA_963277665.1. NCBI lineage: Eukaryota > Viridiplantae > Streptophyta > Magnoliopsida > Santalales > Viscaceae > Viscum > Viscum album. The sequence goes on from OY728143.1 coordinate 977,717,899, forward strand.
ACATTACAATGTGGTATCAAAGGATCCTGGTTTCTGTTCATCTAAATTACTATTTGGGAAAGGTAGAATGAAGATTATGACATTTTGAGGCTTGATAATGATCTTTTTTCGGACTTTAGATAACCCTTGTATGGGGGGAAATATGAGTTCCTGATGATAGAATTGTTGTTGTTTTTTTATTATTACAGTTGATGTTATTTCACCTTGGGTGATTCACATGTTGTGGGAGGTTATTGTTCTATGATCTTTCTGTTTCTTAATATTTTTACTCATGGACTGATATGGAATTAGATGAAAATACATTATTCATAATAGGAATATAGGGATATATTGACATTCATTGTTCATGATATGGGAATGTCTATTTTCCATGTGATATATACAGTCATGTAGAATTGTGATATGAGATATCTTCTTCAGTGCATAAATGAAATGAGTTTTTGTTTAATGATAAAATAATTTTAATCCATGTCTAGAGATACCAAGAGTTATTATTTATCAATTGAACTTGCCTATTGGTGTGGACCATATTTCTAGCCAATTCTCCAAGGTGTGTGTTTTTCTGGTATAGAAAATCAATCCTTGTCATCTTTCAATCGAGCATCAAAATAGTACAAATCAGAACACTACTAATGCAGCTGAACAGGCGATTACCTTAGTTCATGAGGAGTAGATGGATATTCATCTTCACAATAGCTTCCTGAGAGTCTTGTTATCCATGTAAAAGTAGATTGTTGGTATCGTTCATTTGATGTATGAGCATACAAGAGTGTTTCTACTACAGTATCCACCTATGTTTACTAGGGAAGTGGTACTAAGGTAGCCTAGTTTTGGATTGAGTCAATCCAAAAAATATTAAAGAATCTTGAGACACCTATGAATAGGAGGGATAATCTTACTATGTATATGCTTCATGGACTTACCAAGAATTGGTATGATATTTTGAAGCAAGCAGGGAAACATGATGAGAAATATTGGACGGACTTTGAGATGAAGTTCTAGAGCCATTTCTATACCAATATATTGAGGGATGAGAAATATCATGAGTTCATGCATCTGATATAGTAGGGAATGTCTTTTATGGACTATGATGAATGATTTACCGACCTATAGTGCTTTTCACCATCTTTAGTAGCTAATGAGATCTCTCGGGCGAGGCGTTTCATAGATGATATTCATTATGATATTAAGTCATAGATAAATGTTTCCCATTTAAGAATATTTTCAGACATGATGAATCATGCACTCATCACATAAGGTAATCTGAGAGAGGCCCCAAGAAGCATCCATGCTGCTTCAGTAGGGTAATTTTGGAGTTTTTCTTCAAGTGGTAAGAAACATTATTATGATAGTTTCCAAAAAAGAAGTAGTGGTCATAGCAGTTAGTGAAGTGGAAACCATCTCCTGATCATAAACATTTATAATGTGGTCTTTGTGTAAATTTTGGCTACAAGAACTCATAGTTTCCTTACCTCATAGTCTATTTTCATATCTATGGAATACTGGTTAATCAATAGTGGGTTTTTGTGAACATTCCATGGAAGAAAAATTTCAGAGGATCGGAAAAAGGAAACAGAGTCAAGAAAGGGTTTGGCTACCCCATAGTAGTCTTGTAACTGGAGTTTTGTAGGCTATTTATGTCGAAGCAATGGATGAGGTACCCATGTTCATGAGAATTATTACCAAGGAAGGTAAATACCTCAGGGTAGTCATATTGGAGGTCATGTTAGAGAGACAAGTCAGTTTAACGTTATGAAAACTACTCTGCCTAATGTGGATGTAAGACTATCTACTGTTAGAGGTACGATTATTGTATAATCCACCATAGATTTTTTTATTTAATACAGGATCATCTCATTAATTTTTATCTTATATTTTTAAAAATGATTTGGTCTTGGATGTGGAAATCTAGAATGGGGTTTTACCCATTAACATTCCATTGGGTGAGCGGTCAGAGAATATAAAACATTTCAAGGTTTCTTCTCTAGATATTGGTGGTTATCATTCCTTTTGGGAACCATTCATATTAGAAATGAAAAGATTTTAATTTGTTCTTAGTATTGAATGGTTAGTTCTATAAAAGGCTTATATCGACTATTATAGGAGACGATTTACTTTCTTGTCTCCAGAATAAAGTAGTTATTCTCACAAGGGTGAGCGGGATGTCATACGGGACTAACTCAGTGGAGATTGGATTGTATTATGTCTTAAATCATCGATATTTCTCTAGATAATGGTGGAATTCAGTAGTATTATTTTCCTCTAATGGTAGAAAATATTCAGGATATCTTTCCTTATGACTTCTATGGCCTACCTTCTAATCCAAATATCGAGTTCAAAACTGATTTGGTGTTGGGAGTAGAGCCATTTTCAATCCCACCATACCAAATGGAACTTACAGAGCTTTAGGAGTTGAAGGTTCATTTGAAAGATCTAGAATATAAAGGCTTTATACAGCTGAGTACATCTCATTGGGGTTCTCAATTTCTCCTCAACTAAAGTTATGATGGATCATTTTTCTTATGTGGGGATTATTGAAGGTTTAACCAGATGACGGTCAAGATTCAGTATCCTCTTACATGCTTTGATGATATTATTGATTAGTTGAGAGGTGCTAAGATATTATCCAAGATTGATTTGATATCGGGTTACAACCAGTTTAGGCTGAGAAAATTAAACATACCATTGACTACTTTTAAGGTAATATAAGTATTGTATGAATTCATAGTTATTCTGATTTGTTTGACTAATGAACCCACAGTATTCATGGTCTCAATTAATAGGTTCCTTCATCCATTTCTAGATAAGTTTGTGATGGATTCCGTCAATGATATCTTAGTGTACTCCTATTCAGTATACATTCATGTAAAACATATTGACATCATCCTGATTATATTGATAGAGCATCATCTTTATGATAAGATAACCAAATGCATTTACTGGATAAATAAAGTGCACCTCTTAGTTTGTGTCATCTCAGAGGTAGGAGTGTCGGTGGACCCAAAGAAAGTCACGAAAATGGTATCTTAGGAACATACAAATAACAACATCAAAATTTGGGGCTTTCTGGGTTTAGAATGTTATTACTGATGGCCTATCCAAGATTTTTTAAATTTAGTAGCATTGATTTCTATGATGACCAAGAAAGGGGAAAAGTTTGTTTGGTCTAATTCTTATGATATATGTTTTTAGGATATGAAATGAAGGTTGACCTTAGTACTTATATAATCTTTTCCTATGTTGGGTAAAGCATATACTTTTTACTGTGACGCATCAGGAGTTGACCTCGGTGCAGTTCTGATGTAGGAGTATCGAGTGGTTACTTATCACACTAAGCATCTGAGAATTCCTAAGAGTAATTACCCTATTCAGAATCTAGAGTTAGTAGCTATGGTTTATTCCCTAGTATATTGGAGACACAATCTCATGGGTGAGTGGTTTTTGTTATACACAGATCACAGGGGCCTCAAGAACATCTTTTCTCAAAGAGATCTGAACCTTCAGCAGATGAGGAGGGTTAATTATCTACTATCTTTCGACTTTGAAATGTCATATACACTAGGAAATAGAAATTTTTTTGCTCACAATTTGAGCCGGAAGACGCAAAAATTGGTAGTATGGGATTATTCTAATGAGTTACTGATAATATATCGCTTTGTATAAATGCTTCTGGATGTTCTGGAATATTAGGTGTGCGTACCTCTTACTTTGACATCTATTATACCCATTCTTTTTTATAGGCTTATGATCATGCAATTGTTTAATCTGGAAGGATCATTTCTGAGCGATAAATTATATGGTGGGTAGACACCACCAGAATGGTCTCTTGGTAGTGTAAATTCTATTCTTTTGGGTTGCTGAGTATGGGTTCTTATGGGCATTCACAAAGAGATGATGATGGACTTTCATGTTTCTATATGGGTGGTGAATCCTAGTTTAACAAATATGTATCATGATATCCATAGAATGTATTCATGGTCAGAAATAAATAAATATGCGGAAAGCTTCATGGATAGATGCTTCACATATCAGCAGGTCAAATCCTATCATCACAGGATAGCAGGGCTTTTACAATCTTTACCCATTCTTGAGTGTAAATGGGATGATGTCAAGAAGCATTTTGTGATAGGACTACCTAGAACGACCGATACGTATAATTTTTTATGGGTTGTTGTGGATTAATTGACAAAGATGTCCTACTTATTACCTATTAGGGAAACCTTCACAATTGACGATCTATGAAATATTTACATGCGCTTTGTGGTTTTTTTCATGGTGTTCCAAGGAGTATAGTTTCAGATACATATCCTCATTTTACATCACATTTCTATAAGTGTATTTATAAATCCCTATGATCGCGATTTATTTTAAGCACAACCTATCATCCATGGACTAATCGTCAATCTGAGCAAACTATTCAAGTTCTAGAGGATATGTTATGAGCTAGAGTTTTGGATTTTGGTGGTTCATGGGAGTAACATATTTCACTCTTGGAGTTTTCATATAATAATATCTTCCAATAATTGATTTAACTGAACCTTTTGAGTCTTTTTATGGTAGGTCATTCCATTCTACTCTTTGTTAGTTGGACGTAGGTGATTCAACACTTTTTTGGGCCTAGTCTCATAAAGGAGACATCTAAACATGTTCAGTTAATCAAACAACAATTGATGACCACACAAATCATACAGAAATGATATGTTGGACATCAAATATGGCCTCTAAAATTTGATGTTGGTCATCATATTTTCCTTCAGGTGTCACCTAGGATGGGGTAATGTAGTGTCAGGAAATAAGGAAATCTATCATCCAGGTTTTTAGGGATTTTTGAAATAGTTTCATGGATTGGTCTAATGGTATACTATTTATCCCTTCAATATCTCTATAGTTCCATGCATGATGTGTTCCACGCAATATAGCTATGGATATATCATCAAAACCTTTTCCATGTGATATAAATAGTTGATGTCGAGAAATGTGTTGATGCGCTCATTAAGGAGCATCTGATACAGGTTGTGGATCGTACTGAGAAATATCTTTGGGGTAAGACTATAACTTTTGTTTGGGTGAAGTGGAAGCATGGGAAAGTTCAGCAGGATATCTAGTATATGGAGTCTAATATGAAAACACAGTGTCCATACCTAATATTTTATTGCTTATAGTGATTCTTAGAGAAACTTAGGGAAGAGGTGTTATAATGTGGGGAGGTTAGAAGATCCCATATTTTTCATGTATGTCTCTCTATGATTTTTTCATTAATATTTTATTTATTTTGTTTTTTCAGAATAAAAGTTTTTCATTTGAATAATATCACTCTTATGTTGCATGTAAACTTGATAAGGACCATAGAGTATCATCAAGGAGATATTTATAAGAGAAATTGACCTGATGTTATGGGGTGTATGCCTGTTGAATTAATAGAGTTCAGGAATAAATGGGTTAATTGTTTCATGGGTTATTGTTGAGCTAAGAATCATTAGATTATTGGATTATTTAAAAGGAAAATGGGATAAAAAGTCAGTTATAGAGCATTTACAATTTGTTTAATGGGATTAAACATTATGTAATTATTTTAGGGTTTTAATAAAATAAATCTATGGTGACAGGGTTTTCATATAATTCCATTAAAAATATTTACATGGTGTGTGATCACATTACCCTCCATGTAAATGCTCGAACTTATATTTTAAACATGTTGTGTGGATTATTTTTATTATAATCCATTGTATCTCCTCTTCTCAAGACCCTACAAATATCTCTAGGCAATTTTGGGATATCAGCATCCCTTCTGGATGTCTTTTTTGTGTGATCTATCCTTGGTAAGTCTTTTCGGATAGGATTCTTCTTTATCATCCTTATTCTTCAACCATTATGGTGAAATACTTCGACCAATTTCATTTTTTGTTTTGATCTTGGTTATTTTTCGAACAAGGAACATCTTTACAATCATCTACACCTTCTTCCTTGTGAGCATTGGACATTGGAAGCATTGTTGGACCATCGATTAAAGGTAGAGAGTCTAAATCATAACCCTATGGTATGATAATTTCCATTTTTATGAAATATTTTGTTTTTTCCAATATACCATGTGCCCAAATCAATTAAATAATTAATGATATTATTCCTTGAAGTCGTTTGGTTTTAATTGGCTCCTAACATGGCTTATGGATAACCATGTGCAGATTGAACCAAGATTATAATTGAATTGGAAAATAGATTCAAGTATGTTTAGAATGACATATGACCTAGGGTGATTTATTATTATATAATCCATAAAAGTTTTATAATTTCTTATTGATATAATTTTTAATCAATTGTGCATTAAATTTTCAAGTGATATGTGAAAGAAGAATACAAATTTGCATAATTAACCATTGAGAATTTTGATGTGATATTGTGATATTCATGTTGTATGATAGGGATTTTGTTACATGATGTAATTATTATATATTGGGCTCCTCCCTGACACTTGTAAACAAATCTGTTTTAATTTTGATATTTAGTGGGATTGTCCCAATCCCATGTTGTTATTCTTATAGAGAGTGGGTTGTGCCCAGTCCCATGTTGTAATGCTTATCAGTCTTTATCCCAGATGTTGTAATGATTATAGGTATTTGACTCAGATTTATTGTTATGAATATAACATAGTTATATAGTTATGGTTATCATGGTCATAAGTCATTATAAATGATATTCTTCCATGGTTCCTAGGTAGGTTATTTCACCTTGGTTATCCAGTTATTGTTAGCTTGGTCATAAGACATGTTCAAAGATATTATGGATTGAAGCTGAAGCATATTATTATTGTATTTTAAAAAAATTTGATTTAATTAATACAAATGTTTATCACATTATTTCATACACTTCTTACTAGAATGTTTTATTTTATACGTGGTGATTTTTACCTACAATGTTATACTCACATAATATTTAGGCTGAAATTTAGTACCCAAGAATATTTTGTTGATGTATGTTTGGACAAGGGAAAAGGACCTAGTTGTTGATATATTTTTTATGTATGGGATGGATTTTTTATATTGAACTAGTGTGTGGTTAGGGACACTAGTATTTGAGACTTTTATTTGAGCCTTCCAGTCTTTTAATTGTATTCTTCTAGAATGACATTTTGTTATATTCCATCATGTCATTACATTATTCCTTATTATTTATTGGATTATTCATTTAGCTTTTGTTTTTTTACTTTTTATGTATTTACATTGATTATTTACCTTCTATTATTATTTTTTTCTACTACTATGACAATTAACACCAAGGGGTATAGTCTCCTAACTATACATTTCACACCTCCATTTCTAGTCAGTAGCCTCTGGAATACGGGGAGGTGTTCTTGAGGTCTTATAACCAACCCTTTATAACCATGAGAGATAGTGCCAAAATGAAGGATTTTAAAAATTCCATAAAAAGAATCTATAAAAATTCTACAGGAATTACTACATCATCTTCACTCACATATTGACTCCTTGAAAAAAAATACAACACTTGGGAAAAAAATATCCCCCTTTGTTTTTTTGACAATATCTCCTCACATCATAAAAATAAATATATATAAACATTAATTCTCATCCCCATTATTGAAAATAAAATAAAAATAATAAGTGGGTGGTCTTCTCATCTCATAATTCTTCTCAAAAATAATTTATCATATTTTAAATAAAAAGGGTGGTATCACATGGTACATAGAAATGAGACTTTATTTAATAAACTATAAGTCTTTGTGGGATATCATAGGGTAGAAAACAAGTGTTAAATAAGGATAGTTTTCTAGGATATCCATAACACATGCTGACATGTGATATCAAGCTTATAGTTTTTAAATTCTCAATAAGGAGTTTCCAAATTCCATAATTTTCAGTGAATTGATAATTCCTACACACTTCAATAAACACATTAGAAAGTTTAGGTGAATAATAAAAGTTACCCCTTTTTCCTATCTTTTCATCAATCAAGAACTCCCATTTATATATATAATTAAGATATATGTATGAGATTTGGATTGGGATACCTCAATGTCATCTAATATCCCCCTCAATGTATGCACTCATATTCTACACCACGGAGAGTCACTAATCATGAACCTCCAAGAGATCACTCATCATTTTATCCGGAAATGATAGCATCAACCTTGTCATTCAATTATCTTCATGTCATCTTAATGTACATAAAATCATAGGTAATATGAATAATCCTATTATTTCATTTGTGGAAACATTTCAAGTTTATAGATTTCTCTCTTTTTTTATTCTTCTTTCCAAGCTCATTATGGGATGTTCTTTCCTTTTTTGATCTTCTATTTTAAAAATTAAATTTATTATTGTCAAAACAATTTTATGGTAAAAGTGAGAAACCATAGGGTTCAAGTACTAAAATAGAAAACAAACCCATTTCAAGAAAACTTAAGTCTACCAGAATCAATCTCCCAGCATAATTTCTATGAGAGAGTGCTTACCTGAGTATCATGATTGTCTTTTAAGAGGACTTCAAAATAACTTGTCATCTTGTCCCATGTTTTTATGTAGTCTTCTCGATTGATCTACCCTTAATTGAATCCCATTATCAATATAAGATCTTATTTTATAATCCATTTTCTCTGCTCATAGTTTGTCTTCATCTTTAATGGCCTTCCAAACAACATGTTATATTTTTCATTAGAATCTTTGATCTCCATAAAAGATTCAACAATTTCATCAGACAAGTGAAAAAGTAGCTCTAGATATTGTTCAAGAACTTCACTTGACTCCGGCTACTTCTAGGGAGTAATATCTCTAATATCCAAAACCTCTTCTCGAATAGGAATTTTGGGAAATTTATGATTTTCTTTCATCTTATTGAATTTTTACTTCTTAGTAGATCTTGTTTACCTTGGAAGTGGAATAAATGAGTAGTCCTTTATTCCTTTTCTATTTCCCCTCTGGTTCTTCATTATCTTCAGGATGGGAAGCCTAAAATCATGTAATTCATCTATAGTGTAACCTAAAATGGCTACAATAATCATCATTAGACTCATTCCTAGAGGCCCCTGTTCATCCTTGGAAAATTTCTCATCAGTTATTCTATAATAACGGAATCATTAAGCTTCACTCTAAACCCTATGATACTTTTCACAATATATTAACTCTTGTGAAACAATATCAATGTTCTCCGCATAATTAATTTTTTATCTTTAAATTTTCTTCTTCATACTTTTAGTTTGGAATCCTTTACATTTATGTTTCTTTATAAATGGTTTTTAATTTCTACCATATTTCATGGAATGTTTGAAGACACATGATCTTGTTATATACCTTCCTTGATAAATTCCTTAGGATGTAATTTTTTTATTTCCATAAACCTAAAAATTCCTCTTCTAATCATGATTCATGGAAGAATATTTTGAAATAGGTGAAAAAAACTATTATGGTAGAAAGTCTTTCTTCAAGGCCAAGTGAAAAGTGTTGGGGAAGCATCCTATTTCTCAAACTTTGATAATTTTAGCCATTAACAGTATGACCTCCTTGTCTATTTAGAGAATTGATATTCTATATCTATATAAAAACTTCTTTGATCATTAGAGGTGACCTATTTTATTATACCACTTGAAGAGCCCAAGGACCGTTTCAGTTTATAAATAGGTGTACTTAAAAAGTGGTACCCTTGTTTTATGATTTTTAATCATTTTAAATTCAACATCTTGAACTCTTTAAAGTTATCGGTCTACTCAATAGTTTCTCTCAAACTCACCTCATGAGTAGTAATAAAATAATAGAGGGAAACACATGGAATTTATAACATTCGACAATGAAATTCCTACTCCTTCCCATGTAAGTAAGACACCCCAACATGGATTATCTTTACTATCTCTAAAAGTGAATATAACTTTTAAGATACCCTAGTTCCATAATTAGCTAGACACATAAATTTCTATTTCAGCTATTGGTTAGACACCCCAACTACTCTTCTTATCTAATTGGTTAGACACCCCAATCACATGCCTCCAGTAGCTAGTTAGACACCCAACAATAAGAATCCTCTTCAAATGGTCTGGTTCTTGAAATATCTTCTTTGTAGATAGTCATCCTCCACAAGAAAGATGAATGTCACTACCTTGTCTATAAACAATTGAGGTCTTCATTATATGAGTTTATATATATTTTTATCCCTGAAAATCATTTTAGATCTTGAATTATATATATTCTCCATCATTAAATTCTTGGGTACATGCAATCACCTTCTACAAGAATTACCCATATTTGAATCTCTCTCAAAATTCTTCTTGCATAATGGATACAAGGATTCCAAAAATGATATTTTAATTTCAAAAAACTTCTCTTCACTTGTGTGCCCATATTTATACAACAATATTGTGCATTTATATATCAATAAATAATTGAATTAAATTCCATAATTTAAACCCTAAATTTACTGTGTTGGAAACTAAATTCATTTAATTTTATTCTTCATTCCAATATTAATACGCGAATGTGAATATTTTTTTATCTCCTCATTTAAAATACACCAATATTTGTGGGTGTTTATTTCTCATATTTGAATAACCTAAAAACTGTGGACATTATTTTCTTCCTTTTTAATACCCCATAAACAAGGTCAGTTTATTTCTTATTAAAATGAATACCCACTAGAATTGACTATTCATTCTTGAAGGATTCTTGTTCACTTCTTATTCAGATGGATTAGTACCCAGGGCTCATAACATCATATATTCAATATGGGAATGAAACTCATAATGTTTGAAAATTTTAGTTTCTTAAATACCCGAGAGACTCTACTTCTTCATTCTTCACATGGATGAGACTACAAACACCTAAAGAATTCAGGTAATCTTCTTTCTATTCAAACCCTCATAATACCAAACTATTTACATGAATTCTTAGAATAAAACTAAAAAATCTGAAATACATCCTCTTTGAAACACCCATGAGAATCATGATTTCTATTTCTTCACACATAAATAAATATCATGTGGCCTAATGTAATTAACATGATAGAATTGGGTTTCTCATTAAATCTCATTCATTTGATTAATAAAAGTGAAATTGTAGGAAATATCAATCTTACATATGCATAAATATGGATTCTATCATTATCCAAGAGCACAATATCTTTAGGAGGCATCACTCATTTGAAATATTCTCTTCCTGAATTTCCATGCATGAAAAATTTATACAATAAATGCTTCAGACTCTCTTGGATCAGTGGTGGTCGACATGGCTATCTCAACCTTGTTCATTGCCTCAACTGTGATCTTCATGGCTCAAAAATGGTAGATTAACTATGTTGCACAGAACCCTTATGTATGGTAGGAATAAGATGATACCCCAACTCAATCAGACAACTCAGATGATCTATATCATGTGGTGCATGAAATGTCCTTTTTAATGACATTGAATAGTGACAAACAACCTACATCCCACATCATTTCCAATAATATCACAACATTGGTATATCAATTAATCGATTCCACTAGAACACTAGAATCATGATCCCCTACTAGTACTACCCCATACTCGATCTCCTTATTGTCATTCTTCCTGGCCAGAAAGCATTATCGCTGCTCTTATATGCTCTTTATGGGTGTTCTCTCCTCCACCGCCCCATATTGTCATGATATTGGTTCCCTTGGGAGATGGTGAAATTGGTCCCACATATTACCTCATTAGATCATTTTCCAAGTATGGCAATGGTTTGTCATATTTTTTTGTATACAGACACAAAAAATACTTAGAAAATACAAAAGTATAGAATAAATGAACCTCGAATACCTCTATAATAAAAATTATAATAAAACATCATCTCAAGAATCTATTCCTATTATATTATTCTATCATTAATCATGAAAAATGTATATTCATATTTTTTTACATTTATCTCTTTACATCGTCAAGAATTAAAACAAAATGTATTGGCTTCTTCAATTCTTTTCATGCAATTACTTTTTTCATAGACATCACATGTTTTAAAAAATTGAAAACTCCTTAGACCATGTCATTGAAATTTGATATCACATAAACAACAATCAAATATAAAAATAGAGAATTTTCAGAGTGTGACATCCAATTCTATAAAATTAATCTATAATAATTCTACAGGAATCAACATTTGATCGTCACTCACGTATTGGCTCCTTAAAAAAAATCAAACAATGGATCATAATAAGAAAGATTTTGGTTATTACATTAAAATGATAACATATCAATATATTAAAGTTATTGAGTTCTTTATATGGTCTTGTTTTAATAATAATTTATGGAGTTGGAGGAATAAATAAAATAAAATTCTCGATTTGGGACATTACCTCATCCTCAGACAACATCTTCTGGTTTTCAATATATGGATTGTTATGTTATATTTATAAACAAGAAAAGGATTATAGGATATGGGGAGGGAATTAATGAATATATTTGTCCCATGTTTCGTAATAACCAAATGGTTTTGGAATTATGAAGAGGAGATGATATTGGCTGGCCTTTTATAAGTGTGGTGAGTGGTGCACTTGTAATTTTCGAAAATAAAAATGTGTATCCACGTTTTTTACATGCCATAAGGCTCCAAAATGGGCCATTATATAGAATTATAGGTGATAAAGACTAAATATGGATATAAAATAGGGTTTTTACATGTTTCAAGACCATTTTACCTTTTATTATTTTTGTTTAACCCTATGGTAAGCCCATTTTCACTTTAATTATAGTAATTAATTTTTGCTACTTTTACTACTCATAATGGTCAAAACATAATTTCAAATTATTGGATAATATAAATTATTATGATTGAAAATATGGAATCCATTTCACCCAATTAAGTTAATATAAGTGTAAAAATTTAATGTAAAATTAATACTGTAGACATGAAGAAAATTTGGTTTTCAAAGAGAAAAATTTTAAAAGTTTTAAAAGATTTTCTAACAAATTTCAAAATTTAATTGATTACAATGACCTAAATTAAATTAATAGATTTATAATAGAACTAATTTCACTTTTTAAACTATCATAAAAAAAACTTTTATTTTTTAAATTTCTTTAAAATATATGAAATTGTTTAATAAAAAATATTATTTTTCACTATTCATCAAAAATTATCTTTTTAAAAAATTATCAAAAATTCACTACATGATAATTTTTACATGATGATCTCAAAAATGAAGATTATTTTTTCATATATATTTTCTAATATTTTAAAAAATTAGTTTTAAAATAAATGCACAAAAGGCAACAAAATTTCTTTTTAGAAAAATGGAATTTTTAAGTGTAAAATTTGATTTATTCGTATCTATTATCTAGAAAAAATATAAAATTAATGTTAAAACATTATATAATATATAATATAAAAATTTATATTAAATATTTCATTAAAAGTTTTTTGAAATTTATTGCGGTAAAATTCATTTGTGTTCATAAAATTAGTTTTTTAGAAAAAGATTTTATTTATTTTCAAATAGTTCTCGTTTTCATTTATAATTAATTATTCACCAAGTAATTAATTTTATATACATGTTTAAACCATATATTTTCATAATTTATTAAATCTTATTCATATTCTTTATTCAAATGGCTAGGTGATTACCATCATATTAAATAATAATATTTACATATTATTATGTATTTCATTAAATGTTGATGTTTCTTATAAAAGAATATATGAAAGAAATTAAAATTATTTGAAAAAATATATTTTATAAAATATTATGGTGTTATAGTAAGAACATAGGATAAGGTTCTTTAGAAGTTTAACTCTACATTTGGAAGAAGAGAGTGACTGTTAGTGTGAATTTATGAGAAAATTATCGATGTGTGAGGGTAAGTGTAAATTGGTTATGCATAGTGCATGTATGGTTTGGTATTCAATGATATGTTTATAGGTATAGTGGCATAAGGTTTTTATGAGGATGATATATTTTTTCTTTGTTATTTATAGTGACACTATGGATGTATTAGATTACCATGGTATAGTGAAATCAATCTTTTTCATTCACAAGTTTTTTAAAGGATTGGATGAGAATTGCTTGAGAGGAGCGGTATGTATGTTGATATAGAATATATTATTCATGGCACTTAAAGAGTGGTAGGTAAGCCATCTATTGGGGAAAGTAGCATTGTATATAGGAGGGTGTGACCCTTGTTGTGGGTGGATTTCGATGGATTTCAAGTATGGTGTTCATGGTGATCTTGGAATAGGTAATGATTGGTTTTTTGGGTTTGTGCTCAAGTAGGATTAGGGTAGTCACATCATATCATTGTGTTCGATAATGGAAATGATATGGGTAATTTAGATCAGGTGTTTTCGTTTATAGGAGTTGTAATAAGGACACTCCCATGATATTGGGAATCAAACCAGTCACAGATGTGTGACTTTCATGTTGGAAAGGTCATGAATGTAGTGAGACCCATTAGTAAACAATTTATGTGAAAAAAAGATGTAAGTGGGAAGATAAATTTCATTTTATCTAGTACCTTGTTAAATACTACATTTTGTATTCAGATTCATTTGCGTTTGGAGTTTTGGGGATAGAATTGAGGTCCGGATGGAATTGGTACAATCCAAGAGTGATTCAAATATGAGGTTCACCGTGATCATAGAGGGAGTACGACGTCTAGTGTGGGGGTTTTGAGGACCCCACCATGTAATTAAAATAACTATCAGGTTTGGGATTTGGTGTGGGTGTTGAATGATATTTTGATACATCCATAACTGAAGGCCCCATGATCAAGATATAGGGTGATGCATCAATGGGTAAGGCCAATAATTTTGTGTATAGTTTTGAATGAGGAGGAACAATAACTACTTTGATATAATAGTGAGGTTGAGTTTCATATTTGTGTCGGGGATGATGGTGAGTGGGTAACTTGATTTATAGTTCATAGGGTTCCTTGGTGTTTTTAATTGTTTAATGAAAGAACATTTTAAGTTCTGGTATATAAAATAGTGAGTTAGTGGTGAATTGATGACTGAGGTAGGTCAGGAATTATAGTTAAATGACCACTACAACTTTTTGAAGATGAGAATACTTATTTTGGATAGTTTTTAATGACTTGTTTCATTATCTATTTTAAAATTTAGAAGGTATTTTATTTTTTAGACCTACGATAGAGGAAATTTTGACAACCATGATTCATATCGATATTTTTTAAAATTGAAACATCTATAAGAGATGATTTTTGATGTGATCATAGGCCTAGGATATATTAATGGTTTTCACATGGAATGTCAAATTAGGGTGGTTATGACCTATTTTAATTATTTATTATACATATTTATAACCATATCATGAAAGGGGAAGGTCATGTTGTAATGAGTATTTGATCAAGGGTGTGAAGGATATGATGGTATTAGGTTACACATGGACTAATGTGTGTCACACCATGGTGACTTGTGTGGGTACTGGATATGGAAAATATCCTTACATATGGGAACCAAGATATAGTGTAAGTAAACATGATGTGATATTTATTCATTTCTATGGTGTCTAGAGACCCTTTTTTCTTTTTTTTCTTTTTCATAATGATTTTAGGGAATATCTTTACCCATAGGGCCACACTTTTATGCATTTTTTTGAGTTCCAATAGGATGGGGATATGATTTAGAGCCTAGTTCCTTTAGATTTTTCTTTCTTTTTATAAATATTGAGCCACACCAAGAGCAAAATTATCATTTCATGAGGTTTTTGGCCATGATTTTTGGGTTTAAGTTGGTGGATTTATACCATGACATGATCTGAGGGTTCTTCCAAATATGGGTGACCTTAAGAGGGAATCATGTCTTAGCACATATAGGTCACACAATAATAGGGGTCTATCCTAGTTTCTAAAATAATGGAAAACCCATAATTTAAAGTTTGTCCCTTTAATAAATTTAGTCCAAAAGGGAAATAGGATTATTCCATTTCATTTGGTTATCCCATATTTTTTCCTTATTAAATTCTCTTTATAGAGGAAATGTTTTTAGGAAATTCCATAGTGGTTTAAGGTGAGTTCCCCCTCCCTTTACCCCTATTTTTTAAATATTTTTTATGTGATTTTGGATGATTTGAGATAGGTTTGGTGTTAATTCCATCTGATTATGGTGGAATTAGACCATGATTATGTGGATTTATCAGCTGATGGATAATGGATGGTCCAATAGGATGATCAGACACCATTTCTTTCCATTTAATTGTAGTTATTTCACCTCATTTATTTGTTTAGGGTTTTAAAATAAATTGGATTAAAATAGATAGTGATCGGGTTTCATGTGAGTGGAATTTTTTTCATTAGTGTTTTTGAAACCATTTCATTGGTTGTGAGAATGTATTTGCTTTATGTTTCATTGATACAATAATTTCTGTGAGTTTTTATGTAATTATACCTTATTAAATTAATTTAAATAATTAATTTTATTTTCTATAATTGTTTATTTATATTTTTTGGTGTGAGATAATATCTTAGGTGTTGAAATTGGATTGGAGGAGTCATGGAAAAACATAGGTTTTGGTTGACTAGATTTTATAAAAGGGAATGATTCTGAATGATGTAAGTGGTCCCTTTAATATCAATCCATGTGATTTTTTATTCATCATTTTGTATGCCTTTATGTTTTCATGGGTCTAAGAAAAGGGATGGGAACTGATATTGCCCTGGAGATAGAGATGGGGTGCCCTTTAACCTCTTAGAGGTTGATTAGGTTATTTCATGCACCTTGGGTATTTTAGGGATCACCCATTAACTATGAAGCCAAGAGGGAAGGTGGAAGTTGAGTTATCGAGAGACCACAAGAAGTTATTGATATGTGATATAAGTTATGAATAACAAAGGTGGGTTTCATAGGGATAATTACATAGGTATAAGAGGCTTAGTCACAAGATCTGTGAGTAAGATGATCATGTATCTCACATTTGATGACAAGCATCCTCGTGAGGGAGGATTGAGAATTAGTGTGAGCAATGGGTGGGATAATCCCTGTGAGGATAGATAGGGTGTAAAGTGGAGGGTTTCCTATAGGTGAGGGGTTTGGGATTTCTCTTAAAGGATGTGTGAGAATAGACCCATGTGTGGGTTGATAAAATTACATGGATGACTTGGAATTGTGAATCTAAGGGGCTTGGTGTGAGATAGCTCGGGATATTCCATAATTAGTAGGAATAAGTTGTAATGTTAGAATTGTAAGAGTATTGGACAAGAGACTTGATACTAGGTTGGGTAGGGCATATGTTCTATAAGATCGCCATGGGGTGATGAGGGAATAATGGTATCTATAAACAAAGATCATGATAATTATTAATTATTTACTGGATTCCATTACATGTGATATGATAATTTTGATAGGGGAAACATTTTATTCATGTGTGAACAATATGTCTCTAAGGAACTAGTGGATTCATTTTATTTGAGAGGAAAACACTAGAAGGGTTAGTTATTTGACCAAGTGTGATGGGTTCTAGCATTGGGAGATTATCCTTTGAGGCTAGGTGGTTGGGGATGTGTACATCAAGATGTGAGGCTAGGCCTTACGTGGATAACACTGTAGTGAAAATATTGTGATCTCACAGGGTGGGTTGTGAAGTCTTGTTTGTTGTTGCATGTATATGATTGGTTATTGATATGTCAGATGATGTGAGGAAATTGGATAACCCTGAGTGATAAGGTTGGGCTCCAATATGATCATATGAAGTAGGATTACATGGAGGGGAAGTATTCCTCCTGATGATATATTTTTTGTAGCCAAGGAGGGTCATTTCTCCCCCGGATGATATGGTTTTAGTTTCTATAGATGGGAATTATTACTACTAATTTTAGGTGAATTGTTTTCATATATGGACTTTATTTCCCCTAATTATATGATATGTGTTTCTAGGGAAGGATTTTATTCTCCAAAATAATATATGACTTGTTTTTAGAGAGGGGTCTTATTCCCCCTTGATGATATGACATATGTTACCCCTAATGATATGTGATGTGTTTCAAGAGATAGATGTTATTCCCCCATGATTATATGATATATATGTATAGGGAGAGCCATTATTCCCCCCCTGATGATATAATTTATGTTTATAGGGTGGGTCACTATTCACCATGATGATATGATACATATTTCAAGGGAACTGTTATATTTCGCCTAATGATAGTAATATATGAATGGTATTGTGAAAAGTTCTTATCCAACTCTTAATATGGTTTTGGGATTCTCAGAGACACAAGGCACTGGCTGAAGCAGGTATAGATGAGTTTCGTGGTGGATTGATTTATACATAATGACCTTATTTGTATTATTGAGTGCCTAATTTTTATTATTTATTTTCTTCATGAATAAATTTATATGATCATGTACATTGGGGTAACTTGTTGAGATAATATTTTTTATTCTCAAACCCTTCATGGTCACATTTATTCATGTGAAGACCTTCTGTGTTCGTTATAGTTTAAAGAATAAGAAATGAAGTTGAATGGGATGAAGTAGTTCAACGGGGATTAGAGACTGGGGTAGAGGTGAGGTGAGGGGATGGTATCAAATCTTGTATTGTATTTCTTTTATTTTATATGTTATCATATTGTTGGGTGATAATTTGGTATGTATGATTGTATGACATCATTTACATTTGATATATCATGTTATTGTTTATTTATGTCTACTATAATCATTATTGTAGATAATGGTTGGTTATTTATCTTTTATTGGTGGTTATGATATTGAGGTAATAGTCTCCCTAGCTTATTATTACGCCCCTCATAACTAATTTATAGCCTCTATAAAATAGGTAGGTTCACTTGAGGTCATGTAAGACTCTGACTAGGACACTCGAGGCTGGTTTCTGATTAGGGCATCACATATTTTACTATCTTTACTCCATCCATTTTATACCATGAAGAAATATTGTTTTAGAGAGTTTCCTTACAGTTTATAAAGGAATAACCTACCCCTATCAAGTGTTGTTCCCTCTCCATCAATTCTGTAGATTTTTAAGTTTGGGTTAGGTTGTTAAGTTCAGATTTCACCAAGTTAGGGTGAAATCCATCTAAAATGATAGATATGTTTTACATCTCATTAAATAGTTCTTGAGGGAGTGACTTAGATTTAATTTATGAGTGATTTGATTTAATATAGTTGATTTCTAATTTTTTTTCTTGGGATTTCATGAATTTAGAGTTAAATAATAGGTTGTTTAGTTTATATTAATTGGGTACTTTGTTCATTAATATATTATATCAATTTTAGGATTTATCTAGCTATGTTTTCTTAATAATTAGTTATTATTTAATTATGATTATTTATTAACTTGATTTATTTAGTTATGAATTTTTTAATGATTATTAGGTTTTATATAGTGGTTTTTGAAGTATGGAGAGCTCAGTGAAGAATAGTTATGGAATATGGTATCAACCCTCTATTTTTTATGTGTTTTTTTTTGTTATGTGACTATTACATGGTATCCAAACTATTAGTAAACTTTAAAAGATATTTATAATATATGAATGGAATGATTTTATAAGTATTGGGGTATACTGAAACCAAAAATATCTAAATAAAGGTAAATTAATTAGTGAGAGACAATTGAATTATTAACATCGAAGGATAAAAATCTATTAATTACATTTCTTGATAAGTAACATTTTTCTATGGAATTAGAATTCATTTATAAACATATATTTTTGAAAATGTGGCATGAGTCACCCTAACTGCATTGGGTCAGGCCACTATATAACCCTACGGGTGGTCCTTAATCCCTTGGGGCTAGTGACTAGCACTATGACTTCCAATTCATCATTTGGAGAAAAAATTTCCCAATGGGAAAACCAAACTCTAACAAAAAGATAATAATAATAATAAAAGAAAACTTTTTAAATGAATACATCCGGAATCAAAACATAGTCAATATATACTCCAAAGATAGGTAAACCATTATATCTAACAAAATAAGAATAGTTACAACATGCCAACACAACCTCTGATCTCTAGCTCCAACACAAAGTGGAACTCATATCATGCTTACAATGACCACATGGATCAAGAAAAAAAAATCAAACATCTACTAGTACCTATAGGTAGCTACATAATTGAACATGAAATGTACTTGTCCAATGAAGTTCATATATAAAGTTTGAGCATATAATACTCAATATGACCCCACCATAATTCTCCCACACATGGAGTAAACTCAAGTGTATGATATTGACCAATTTATATGTTTACATAAATATGAAACAAACCATAAAAAAATTAACATTAATAGAAATATAATATAATGAAATCTAACTAGATAACTCACAATATCAAGAGGATCCATACTAGATAAACTTTATTGAATCCTAGAACTTGAAATATGATATAATATAGGTACATACCCAATGAGAGGAAATATCGGAGCCCATAATAACTCACTAATTTAATTATATACACAAACACCTATGTATAGATTATTGAAAATTAATTTAGGTTCATATCTACAAATCTTGAGGTAATTAAAAATAACCAACTAAGGAAATATTTCATCCCATCCCAAGGGATAATAAAATGGGTATAATGAGTTAGGAATCTATAATCATGTACCATACTAGAGTAGGGAAATCTTGAAAGAATGTACCTTGTTAACCTATATATCAATAGTAGATATACCTATTTTCATTTTTTATAACAACAATATGTAAATACTAGTATTCCCATAATTTAAAAGAAAAAAAATATTCTCAAGTAGAAATGAAATCATAAAAACTAGAATTATTTATAAAAAAAGTTGACCATGCTTTTTTACATTTCATTCATTATCATATCTATAAATCTTAACTCAAAACAACACATAAACATAATACAATCATGATAAATACATGAATATTGATTATATAAAACAAAAAAGTTCACATGAATCAATTTAAACAAGACTTAATTCATGATGTATCATTTATATTGAAATTACTCTAAAAGAATGTTATAAAAATTTCACAATATAGAGTTGGTAATTATTCATGGTTTATTAACAATTAGTACAAATGAGGATTTTAAATAATATATGGGTAGTAACTTGTGTGAACTTATATAAACTAGGTGGAAGAATCTGTGATGTATTGGTTACAATCAACAAATTCAAATAGTAACCAAATAATGAAATTAAACAAATCATAACTGTTGAATAATAATTATAATTTAAATATGGAGTTCCACAAAAACTGGTTTTTAACATAAAACACGTGTTCTTGTAAAGACATGATATTCAAGAAAGTTTTTTGTTTAAACCTATATCTTTTGAAAACATTGTGTTTAATTTATTTTCAAAAATAGTAAATTTTGTAAAATAATATTCCAATATATAAGTTTTATAAAATAACCAACCACCAAGTATCACGCATTATGAAAATAAGAACAATTGGGGTTTCTTTTAAAAATGTGTTTTAATTAGGTGATAACCCAATTATTAAAATTAAAATTATTTACAAATAAAATAATTTATTCCAACTTAAATGACCCCCTCATCACCTCGCCAGAAATGATACATCTTAACCCAAGTTATGTGTGGATCATTGACTTGTGGTCGTACAACCTATGGTGGAAATTAATGATTACATAAATACCATATTTATGGAATCATGTAGGAAATAATATAATTAAATTAATCACACAACCCTATATCTTTGTATATTATAAGACCATAAAATAACTATCATATCAATTTTAAGTCTATAATATTTAAAAAGAAACAATTTCAAATTTATGAAATGAGTTCTGACTTTTTATAATATCTATTTTGATAACTCAATGAAATTTAATTATCTACATTACTTCATATATAAGTGACATATTCCCAACAAAATTATAAGTCTATAAATATTATCATGTTTTAAAAACATGATAGGATCTAAAGTATAAAATAGTTACATCACTACTTTTATTAATGAAAAATACTACCTTTGTTTTTCAAGAAAAATTAGTAAAACCATAATACATATACTATGTTACAATTTAATAATTTTACCAATGGATATAAATGAATTTGTTTCAAATACACAAAATGAATCGATAGTATGGATATATTAAAGTTTATGCAACATTGAAAAATTCCAAATAATTATCAATTCACATATTATGATTTTTCAATTATTCATAAAACAATTAATGTAATGTTTAAAACCAAAAAAAATTAAATGGAAATTTTTTTCCCAATATAAAAATATGTTCTGATAGAAAATCAATTTGAATGAATAAATAATATTTCACTAAAAAGGTGGTTTATTAACTTAATAATATAGATATATACAAATACAAATACAATCATAAGTATTTTCATATGGGTTATAACCACCTATAATTCACTTATCCTTGAAGATTACTCACTCATTGTCCAACAGAACCATAGAATCCATTAAAACCACTAAGTCACAATCTTTATTTTTTTATAGTAATTACCAAAGCAACCAAAATCATCATATCAAAACTCAAGAAAAACATATTTGAACCCCAATATCAATATAAAAAATAGGTTAATAATAAATAAATAGAAAACCCTAAATAGATTACACCCAAATGGACTTAAATCAAATCCCCAAATCAAGAAACCCCCTAAATAAATCATTATACATCCATATTTTGTCAAAGTATAGCAATGGTTTAGAAATAAATCACATAATACTTCTCTAACACAAAAAATAATAACCTAAGTTATTAAAATAGATTCTACAAAAATTTGGTCAAATATAAAATTAAAAAAATCCATTATAGTAGGAGGGTAAGAATAAAACAAGATAAAGAGAAAAAATATGGGAAGGATGGTCTTATATAGCCATAGACTTGAAATACTCCATTCAAATAAATACCCCTTTAATTAGCACTAAAAATATCCTTTAATAGTGCTAGAAAAGCATTGTTAAAGCCGGCGAAGATAAAGGGGGTCCCCTTTATCAACACTCTAAAAGGCAGTGATAAACACCCCTTTTATCAGTGCCAAAAAGAAGTGATGATAAAAGGATCCTTTATCAGCACTTTCTTTTAGCGCCGATAAAATATCCCTTTTATCAGTTCTGATAAATGTAAAAAAAATTAAAAAAAAATTAACAAAAATCCTTCCAATCGGGGGGGGGGGTCTTTTATAGTACCTGAGCACCCATTTTAACAGTGCTTTTGAGCCCCTCCAACGACCGGACGCACCCCCTCTACCCTTTATCAGCACTAGCCCCCCAAATCCAACCCCATGCGCGCGCCCCTTCCTTTACTTGGTTTTGAACTCGAGACCTCCCCTATGCGCGCCTAAGCCCTTACCACTCCTCTATTTTGATTTGTTTTTCATTTCCTGATATATATATATATATTTGTATATTTATTTATTTCGTTATATTTATTCGTATAATAATATATATTTATATTAATATATATTTATATTTTTATATTAATATATATATATTTATAGTTATGTTAATATATATATTTATAATCATATGAATATATATATGTAGTTATATAAATATATATATAGTTATATTAATATATAAGTATATAAATTTTCATATATTTTTATTTTAAATAAAATGGATATTAGTTATTATTTAGATAAAGCTAATATATATTATATGTAAATATATTTTATTATTTATATTTATAATTAAATTTTTATGTGTGAATATATAAAAAATATGTATATATTGTTATATATTTGATTATAAATAGTAGTGAATTATAAAAAATGGTAAAAATTCAAAGACATAATATCAATATTAATGTAATACAATGGAATAAAATCAGTACCCATAAAAAAATCCAATAATACCCCCTAAAACGAGGCTGAAAATCCACAAAATGTTAAAAATCGGGCTATCCCGACTAAAAACTCTGTTTTGGAGGATTTATGGGCATTTTTTGGCCTTGAAAAATGAGACAGAGGATTTTACTTAGTTGTTAGCACGTACAGCTCGTCACAGGCGTCGATTTGATATGTTGTAGAGCTCAAATGGACACCCGAATCAAAATTTATGGTTGTTTGAAGTTCGAGTTGCGTTTTCAACATATTTTGGATCTTTTTTAATTTTTTAATTTTTATTAGTCTCCAAATTGTTATTAAATGACTATTACTCCATAATAATTAGAAAATTATTTATTAAAAATATTTTTTTGATTTTTTTATAATCCATTTTCACTAAATACCTTATATATTAAGTGTAACTATATATTTATACGTATCTAAAATATATTTAAAATTATATAAAAAATATATATATATTACATTTATATCAATATAACTATATCTATATATTTAAATATTAATATATTTTTTTAATGAATTTTATTTGGAATTAGGCCCTTTATCAGTGCTTTTAAAAAAAGCACTGATAAAGACCCCCCTCCCCCCCTTTATCAGCGCTACTAAAAAGCGCTGACAAAGGGGTACCCTTTAACATCGCTAAAAAAAGCACCGTTAAAGGGGGTACCATTATCAGGGCTAAAAAAAGCGCTGATAAAGGTGTACGTTTATCAGTTCTTTTTTTAGCGCAGATAAAGGTACCATTTATCAGCCGTTTTTTAGCACTAATAAATGTACCACCCTTTATCATCACTTTTTCATTAGTGCTAATAAAGGCTGGCGCTGGCCTTGCCCAGTTTTGTGGTAGTGGCTCCTTAGTGAAGGGAGATGAAACCCACATGAATAGAGGGAAGAGAGTGGCCAAGAGGGGCATTTTACCTATTAAAAATTATGGATAAGTGATATGATTTAGATGGTTTAAAGAAGAAAACGAAAATTACAAAATAATGGAATAATTGTCTTATATAGCCTTAGACATGAAGTAATCCATTCAAATCGAAGATCATTGTTTAAGGGAGATGAAACCCATATGAATAGTGGAAAGATAGAGTCTAAGAGGTGAATTTAAACTAGTAAAAATAATGAATAATTGGTATTATTTTGATAGTTTAAACAAGAAAACAAAAATTAAAATTTTTTACCTATTAAATATTTGATGGAAACTACCCATGGGGAACAGAACTCCTGTAATGTCCCATCAGACATCTAGTGGAACTATATTTTCTACATAGGTAGTAGTTTCCCACTAGAATTTTAATGGAATTTTGTTGTTGTTTTCATAGTAGTTAGATGCATTTTCCCTTCTCCTTTTATTTCCTTATCCTCCACTAAATCTATTACAAACTTCTATAATACACAATTTAACTCTTAAGGACATTTATATGAATTATAAAACCTCCATACAAATCCTCACACTCATAAAAAAAATAAAATTTTCACATAATTACATCATAATGTTTCCTAAAAATTATTTAAAAAGTTAGGTTTATTAAAAACTCCCCACCATAGAATTTTTCATCCCCAAATAAAAAAATCGGTCATCCTCTGATGATATTTCCTATGTCTCTAAATCATCAAATACAATAGAATCATTCCAATATATAATGTGATGTGGCTTTCATATACCCAAGACACTAACTCTAAATTATACACATCCACAACAATATGAAAATATTCATAACAAAATATACATACTATTACCCCAAAATATACTAAAATAACCATTGTTTAAATTTCTAAAACAATTCCGAAAAAACATAACCCATTAAATTCAATGATTTTTTAAACCGTAATATTAAAACTATCTTCCATAATAGGTGTATAATAATAAAATACCATTTGATTCTAGCTATAACTGAATCACTAAGATTACACTACTCGAAAGACCCATTATTTTTTGGATCCCCACACCATATGACATATATAGGTCTTTCTACAACTTATCTTCCACTTATTCCAGATCATTTAACTATTTAATTATCAAAATTATTATTAAAATTCCATCTTTAAAATCATATTTCAAACTCATTTTATAAAACACTTTCTTTTTAAGGACACTTTTCAGTCTCTTAATTGAAAAAAACTTTTCAATCCTATTTAAATATCATTTCCACTCTATTTACAAAACACTCTATTTATAAAAATACTTTTCCTTTTTACCTTTAAAAACACCAATAGTTTTGTTTCGAAACCCAATGTTAATTTTATTTTCAAAATACTTTATTTCATAAAATCATTGCGTCCAATTCCAATAGAAATATTTTAATTTGAAATATCCTATTCCTACCAAATAATCATGACATAGAAGAAACATCATATTTTTTGAGTTTCTTCTACTATCAAGGGAGCACACAAAATAAATGTTAAATAGTATTTAATCTAAAAATAGTAATGCATAATAACTAGAAATTCATAATAAAGTGAATTCTTTAATCACTAGTAGAACTAAGTGAAAGAATAACCTATCAATAAACACTATTCCCATGCATTAATTAGTGGTAACTTTAATCATAGTAGCAGTATACAAATAAAATTATATAATATTACCAAATAAATAATAAGAATTACCATGATAGTGCATATAAATAATGAACAATTAGCATGATCAAAGATTAATAAGTGTGGAATAGAAATAGAAAAAAATGATACATTCATTAAGTATATAATTTCGAAAAAAATATGAATAACAAAAGATACTAATAAATAACATGCTAGAAATCATCCATGTGATTTTCCTGGTCAATTACATCGCCCCTAATAAGGTATACTAGAAATAAATATATTGTTTATTAGTTTCAAATAATTAATTAATGTTTCCCACTTATTTGATCATATCATAAATATGAACATGTTATAGTATTCCTGACTACATGATGTATGAGTCTTTAAAACATGCGTCTCTTATTTGATACTGAAATCACAATAAAAATACTTAACTCTTAACAACTAATGTACTTAAAAATAATACCAACTATACACTGGTGATGCCTAACTGACTACCGAAGAATCCATAGAAACTTGAGATTCCACCATAAGTAGGTTTACAAAAACTTTTATGGGTTACTTCTCAAGTCCTAACTCTCTAATATCTATTTTATTCTCATTATCTACCATCCTAATAGCTCTAAATGAGAAATGATATTATAAACCTTATCTAATATAAATTTGTAGAAACCATGACCCGATTCACACTACTAGAATTGGGTTTGGATATCACATTACTAAGGTGAGTTCTTTGATCCATTTCGGCTTCAGACTAGCATCATGGATTCTAATTCTTCACTTGGGAAATGATTTTCCCATAGGTAAAATCAAGTACTAACACAAATATGATAATAAAAATATAACTACTTTAAATATGAATGCATAATGTATCATAACATAATAAATAAACACTCCTAATGATATGTAAACCTTTATCCCCAACAAAATGATAATAGTGGATCTATAAAAATACAACCTCTAGTCTCTAGTTCCAACACTAAATGGAACTCAACTTGTACCAACAACGACCATGTGTAGCATGAAAAAATTTAAAAAAATATTAATTCCTATATGTACCTACAAAAAATCAAATCAAATCTTTATATCCACATAAGTTTATATACAAGGTTTGATAATATAATACTCTGTAGGAAACCATCATGATTCTGATGCACATTGAATATATATGGGTGTATACAACAGACCATTATTATCATTCACATAGATATTAAACAAATAATTTCAACACAAAAATTCACATTATCATCAATGAAATGAAATATAATATAATGTTTTCTAAATTCATAAATCTATCTACTAAGATTATCCATAAATAAAATAACTACTTCAATCCTTGTTCTTGGAATATGAGATGATAATCCATGACAATCTTATAGCAACCAAATGTCACTTTTATGAATATATATTTAATAGAATTATTGGTACCTTGAGTTTCAAGTGTTTAGAGATAAAAAATATGAAATATTTAAATATTTTATAGGACATGTATCTTCTACATGGTTTTACATATCATGTAACCTATGTGTGTAGCATCATGTAGTTTATTAGAGTGGTGATTTCAATGGTTTTCATATTTTTTGGTAAACCATGTTGGTAAACAATACAACCCACTCAAAAGTGTGTATTTTTGAAATTTTGGGATCTTTTTAATTTTTTATTCCCCCATTTAATTCTCTACTCCAAAGGGGACCTTCCATAAATCCCTCTCAATCCAATTTCAACCTACCCTCACACTATAGTAAGATTTTGATGATTTCATAGTGGTTTCTACCATAAATATCAAGTTAAGTGTCTATTTATACCTACAATTCCATATTCTCTCTATTTATTACTTTTTTCTCCTTTTTTCTCTACCCCAAGAAACCAGGGTGGCTAAACCTCATGCCTAGGGTTGTATAAGCTGGAAATGTTGGTTACTATGACCTATTCATATTGTATTCATCAATGGAAACATGATTCCATGGATTAAGGTGGGTTTATATATTCTATTAATTTGATTTTATTCCTCCATGAGTTCTTGTTTCTTTAAAACGTGTTTTATTATCAATGAAAGTATAATATATGTTACTTATTATTTTTATCAAGAATCATTATGGTTTTCCATTTATTTCCTTTTCAAATAAAGGGGGATTTTTCTAATTTTATTTTATTATCATTATAAATGTAACATGATTCCCATTATTTTTTGATAAAATTTAAATGTGTTTTTTTCTCATAGTCAATGATTTAAATTTGTTTTTTTAAATAGAACATGATTTATAGATTTTTATTTTTAATTATTTTATAAATTTTCCATGTAATAAGGGGTGTGTTTATTCTATGGTATGGATTTTGTGGATTTAATAAATGATTTTGATTATGTTTTTATGTTACTTATGTGTTATTTGGATTTTCATTTTTTTAAAGTAAATTTAAAATATTTTATTTTATGTTATTTGATTAGTACATTAAACTGAAGTCCCATTTGGTACTTTATGTAAAACAATTTTAACGGTCATGGATAAAAACTTATTTATCCCTTTAATTATTTATTATTATAGACCATATGTATTGTGAGATGATTGTATTATGGAATGATTTTTTAATACTTTTAAGGGGATATTTTTTAATGGGTATTGTGAGTGTTATGGATCATTGTTTTTATGGTACCTTACATTTGGTTTCACTATTTATTAGTGATTATTGGATGATAATTTTGGACCACCAAATTTAGTTAATTTCATATGGGAACATGGAGAATTAAGTGATATATAAAGAGATATATATTTTATTAGTTAAGTGTTTTCACTAGATAGTATCCCATAGTTTAGGTTTGTCTAGCTATGGGGATATACCCTTGATAAGGCTAGTTAGAAATGATTATGGTGGTGATTGTAGTACTATAAGACCTATAAGAAGTTGGTTCCACTTAGGTATTTATATTATTGTTCCATTAGTCCTTAAAGTGACTCCCTAGTATATATATTTTATGTTATGATTTTTCTTCTACTTATTTAGTATGCGAGTTACTTGGTTCTTGGTTTTTTTACTTTTGATGTATTGGTTAATTTATTATTGAGACTTATTGTTGTAAAGTATTTCCTTGTATTGTTATCATTATTAAATTCATGGTTTTCTCTTACAAAACTTTCATTTCGTTTTTCCTTTTCTTTTTATATATTTGATGGGTGTGTAAGGGTTTTTTAGGTAAAGGAGTGGTTTTATTTAAAATGAAAATATTTCGATGAAATCATATATAAAACATGGTTTAAACCTATTTATATGATTTTGTTTTTAAGGGAGTATTTATAAATGTAAAATAATAATATAATTTTGGTTTTACTAGAAGAAATTTGAGGGTATGTTTGTTTTTAATATCATATAAAGGTAATAAAAACTATTTTCTATTATTTGTCTTCAAACTAGAACACTATTATTCTCTTTATAATGGAATGAAAAATAATATTTGTGGTAACCTTATGGGAATTGTATCACACCCTACATACTCACAATGGTGGGTATATAATATCTATGTCTTACATAGTTTAGTATGTCTTGACTTAAATGTTGGATTTCTATTACTCTATATTAGAAAGAGGATGGGTGTTGATTTATGGAAGTAACGTAGAGTCACATAGTGGATGTGGTTTTTTTGGATCTTAGATCAATTGGGTTGTATGGTATATCAGTCACCTATGAATTTATTCCTCATTTAATCCATGGTTTAGGATTTTAAACATCATTATAGGGAATTATATTTTTTTAGTGTAATTGTATAAGTTTTATGTTATTATTTATGGTTATAACGTGTTTCAATTTACATAATTTAATGTTTATTATTGTTTTTTCATGTGTATACAATCTAGGGAGACCTCATTCTATGTTTCTAGTTGGAACATGGATTTTTTTAACTTAAGGGTGAAATCATTCTCAATTGTTTTTTTTCGATACCCTCAATTCTTTTATCTTTACCATAGTGATTAAGAATGTGCTTTGGGACCTGTAAAAAGTTGGTTCGATGGATGTGTCAGATTGACCCAAGCTAGTTCATTACACATCTTCTATGGGAGGAAATATCAGAACCTATAATATCTCATTAATGTACACATATACACCAATTCATATAATTAAATGTGTGAAAAAAGAAGTTAGGGTCCTAGTAACCCATCTTGAGGTAATCAAATTTTACCAGTTAAACAAATATTTCAACCCATCCCATGGAATAGAGGAATGTGTATAATGAGTTAGGGAATTTAGATCCATTCCCACACTAGGGAAAATCAATCTTATAGGATATCCCTTAATAAATTTTATATCAATAGTCATCATACATTTATTTAGTTTATATAAAACAATATCTACCATCATTTTCATAATTTAACAAAAAAAAATATACATACTCAAATATAAATGATACCATAATAATTGACATTATTAATAAAAAATTGATAAACACATTTTCACACACTAGATTGATTGTCATATCTAAAAATATTAAATCAAAGTCATATATAAACATAATATAACCATGAAAAATCTATGACTATTACATTACATGAACTAAGTAGGTACATAATAATCAAGTCAAATAAAGCATAAGTCATGAACACACATTTTTCATCATATTACAAAGGATATATGAATTTTTTTGAACAACCAAGTGGAGCCTAATGATTCTCTAAGATTCACCTATGACTAGGATACCATCAATTATGGTTTAAGGAAGGGAATATATCAAATAAAACATTTTAGTGTCGGTATGTGTGGTATGCGAATATTTTTATGTCATTTGGTTGAAAGAATGCATTAGTGGTGTCCATGGCCTTTGTAAATAGGATTTTTCATACCTGTATTGACTTCTTCATCCTGGTGCTTGTCGACAATATATCGGTACACTCACACACCTGAGAGTTACATGTGGAGAAAATGGGGGTCGTGTTATTTATAGTTATTGGAAAGAATCTTCATATCGAGTAATAAACATGTCACTTTGAGATTTAGGTGGTGAACATTATTTGGAATATAATTTAAAATGTAGGGATATTGGTTAATCTATGAAAAGTGGAGGCAGTGATTTCATGGTCATGGCCTAGGAATGTGTCCAACATACGTTTTTTTCTTTTACTGTCAATGTATTAAATAATATTTGTTTAGGATTTATATTTATTGGAATTTTAAATGATAGGACTAACCAAAAATGAAGTGAAATGTTTGTTGAATGATCAGTGTGAATATACCCTCTAATAGATGAAAGGAAGATTCATGTATGATCTAATTCTGATCTTTTTGGATTTAGGGATTGGTTATACCATCTATTATAATGGATTTGGATTTAGTATGGCTTTGTTTCTGATATAGGGATATCAATTAGTCACTTATAGGTCTCATACTCTACAACCCAATGATAAAAACAACCCAAACATAAATGAGTGCTAGTTATTATGGTTCATACATTAAATTGTTGTCGTCATTATCTGTTCGATGAGTGATTTTTTATTCACCCAGACCACAATAGATTTTTTTACATATTCTCTCACAATGACCTAAACTTGTAACTGAGGCATTGAGCATAGTGACTTTAGAAATTTAATTTTTAGATGGTGTATGACCCATGGAAGGGGAATGTTGTCGAATACACTCTATGTAAGATGAATGGATTGTAGGGAGTTTGAGAATCTAATAAAGAGTAGAATTTATTGCACTTTCTTTCTAAATAGAGGATCAAGGTAACTTAGAGAAAAGTTATTGTGATGCCCCTTTTCATAACCACTTCACACGTAGAGTACGTAAAATATATCTAGGATCTGGACTCAAATTGTCTTCTGTTGGGATAATGGATCATGGGAGATGACTCGGTTTTAAGAAGGTGTTAAACATATGATGAAGTGATCTACGTCCATGGTATGTTGGTGGTCCTTACTTCCATGAGATATGATTTTATGAGGGACTCTCATGCCTCATGTTTGATGGTATATCTTGGGTTGGAAAATGTGTATCATGAAATTAAGTATCATTTTTTGTGTATGAGTTTGAAGACAAATATTTTGGGGTTTATCGCTCATTTCCTTGGATCTCAAAGGATAAAGGTGAATTATTAGAGACACAGTGGGTTACATAAACACATTATAGTGATAATATGGAAGTAGGATAATGTGACTATGTAGATCATCATGGAGATACCTAGGTCCCTAAGTGGTCATGTTGTTTTTTGGGTGGTTATGGAGTGGTTGATGAAGGTTATACGATTTTTTCATATTTAGGGGACTTAGTCAATTAATGAATTGGGAATGTTATATATGCAAGATATAGTATGATATCATGGAGTATCTATGTATATATTATCAAATCTGGATGTGTGTTCAACAACAGGATTTTTTAGGGGACTATAAAATTCCATGCAGTCTTAGTTGTAACTTAATACAGCATACCACCAGAAGATTTATAGGTAGTTAGAGAGGATGATCCAAATACTTGAGGATATGTTATAGGTTTTTGTGCTCTATTTTAGTAAATAATAATACGATAATATATCCTTGGAAGGGTTTTTATATAAAAAATTCTATGATTTGATCCTGAGGTCCCTCATTGAGTCTCTTTGTGGTAGGTCGTGCTACTCACCATTATACTAGTTAGAGGTGTGTCAGTCAAAAATAATCAAGCCAATCTTGGTTAAGGAGACCACTAAGAAGGTTTAGATATTGAAGAAGTGGGTAGTTTTTGATTAAATCATGTATAATTATTATTATAATTAGAGGTGTTGACCCTTGGGGTTTATCATGAGAGATCGGGTATTCTTGTGGGTATATCCTTGATTTCAGTATTGGTGTTTGACGAAGCAAATGAAGATCATGCCAAAGTTTTTTAGTCAGTTTAATATTATAATGTGGATTATAGATGTTTCTTTCAAGTTTTATATTCCATTATGAAATTGAGGTATTCATAATGTATTTCAAACTGAAAAACTTGAAGTATGATCTAGGATTGGTGCACATGATTGATTGAGACCATTTCAAGTTGTAGGCGGACGTAATGTTAAAGGACCAATCAGTGAGTATTATAAAATAAATAAAGAAGGTGTTGTGATGGAAGATAGTTCCTCTTATAAATTTATTTTCATAATATGGATGTATCTAGGATGATACCTTGTGGTGGGATTTGGGAATATGAGACCAATGGCTAGATCTATTTAGAATAGATCACTAGAAATAATTCTTGAGAATTATAATCCATTAGTGGGGGAGTTTATAACGACATAGTTTCTAATTCATAATTTTCACTTGTTTGTTTGGGGTCAACAAAGACCTAATTTTCAAAGGAAGATAGTCACTATTACATTACCAGAAACACATTAGGATGTGTACTGGTTGATATGATGGGAGTTTGGGCCCAAAACAAACTTTTAGAAATATTTTTTCTTACTCCGAGACTTCTAAATATTTAAATAATGTTATAGGATATTAATTATTAATGATGTGGGTTACCCTTAATAAATTGATTAATTGAAAATATTATTTCAAAATAACATTGTACTTGGGGATTATATTGTCTCTTATTGGATCAAAATATCTAGTTACTCTATAGTTTAAATCCATGTAAGAGGGAACTATAGAATTAATCATTATCCTAGAAGTAAATGAGATCCTATGAAATGAGGTGGGAGGCGTTTTGTAGTTATTTTTGTGACCATGAAAGGGAATTAACTATATATACCTATAAATTGAATCAAATCCAATGTAATTTGTTTTCACTTAATGGAAAATGTGGTAACTTTTCGTGTCATGTGGAAAGGACCATTATGATTCCTTTTATGGTTGTGTGTCCAGGACCTATTACAAGTAGTTCATCAACATATATAATGGGATAAAATGTGGAATCACGTGATCATTACCTAAGGAATCCTTACCTCACCACAATAGGCATCCCTAAATCATCACTAGAGGAATCTCTATCTCATCAATAGATTAATTCAGGTTTCAATAATGTCACCTAAGAAATTTTGTTATATCATATACAAGTAACATGGGATTTCTATGTTTATCACATAGGGGAAAGGTATATTTTCATTACCTCAGGATCGTCACCGGTGGATATTTTGGTTAATACCATTCTAATCACATGGGTTTCTTATTATATTCACATAAGTAGTGTATATATATTCCTCATGTGGGGAAATGAGAGAATATTATTCTCATAAAAGAAGGAAAGTTTGAATCCACTATTCTAATCACATAGTATGGTCAACAAGTTTAAATCCTTATAAGAATGTGGTCATAGTTTAGAGTCTAGAGGGAACTTTCATGGTTTGCATTCTAGTGGGGATTATGTTGGGGTATACTACAAATCAAGGTATATATAGGATAATTGGGTTTTATGATATTGGGATTAAACATCAAAGAGGTATCCTATGTAACATATTATAATAGGAATAAAAACCCGTATAGATTACATTAAATAGTTTTAAAATGGTTGGTAGGACCAAACTATGTAGTTTAATTTCATGTAGTATATAAATGAACTATAAAATTTAAATTCATGTGGAAAGTAATATTGTGTCCAAGTTACCTAGAAATTTTTGGCATGGATCTTATGCATGAGCATCCCTTTCTGGATCAACATGTCTTTTAGTAAGTAAATAGGAGAGGGTATTACTAGGTATTACACCTAGTAATAAGCCCATCTGAAGAACTATTAGGGATTAAATATAGTAGGGTGATCATATAGTATGCTTTTTTATTGTGTCTTAAAACTAGTTGGAGTATCATGGGTATGTGATTGACTCTTACACCTAATAGGAGGACTAGATGGTATTGTATATGATTGGGGATTACAGCATATATGAGGCACAAAGATTCCATTATCTCATTAGGTGTAAAGGAGTGTCGATTGGGATGATTGGGAAGATAGAATGATCTATATAGTGAATATAATATAAGAATCATGATCCAGGGATAGATTCCTCAACCCCAAATGACAGCCGCCTATGGTATAAAGGGGACAGATGATCATCATTTCATTGAGTGTTCTATCGGTTTTGGAAGATTTCCTAGGATGGTTCTCATTTGGGAGTCCAATCCTTCTCTATCAAATTAATACATGATATAAGGGGAGAAATATGGAATTCACAACAAATTAATCATATAATTATAGTGTATTTGGATAAGGCCTTGATTTAATGGGGTTTTACCTTGTAAAAAATGAGTTCTTAAGTTATCTTGTCTTGATTCTTCCAGAGTAGATAACCCGGGTGGAAAAGATGGTGTATATAAGGCTCGATTACCCATAGTTTGGTTCATTTAGGAAGTGATCGTGTATAATTTGAATATTTCGTGGTCATAGACAATCAAAATGTGGCCAGTAAACATATTAAGAACATTAATTATTTCATGAAAGTATTCTAGTGTGAACCAGTATGGTACATAAAGAGGTATAGAATTTAAGTTCACTTGGTTCACAAAATGGTATTTTTAATTTCCCTTCATTAAGGATATTAATGGGAGTACATCATGAAGTAGTATTCACAAGAATCCATCACTAAATAGACTTTTATGGGAGTCGTTTGAGAAGTTAACTTTGGATGATTCCTTAATGAAGTATTCTTCATGGGAGTCCTTTTAGAAAGAACATTTTGGATGTCTTTATGAGATTTGTATGTGCGGAGATCCCAATTACAAATGATCTTTGATGGTGTCTCTCCTACATTAATTTTTGGTCTTGGAGTTCAGAAGTCACCGGATTAATTTTCAAAGGATTTCAATTAAAAAAATGAAACCAAAAAATGATATCATTCCCATTTTGAAGTCTATTTTATAGATCAATAAAAATATCCCATCTCAAAGTGTGTTATAGGTATTTATAGGAATATCATGGTATCTAACCTTCCTAGTTATGAAGCCTCATAGAATTCACATATACTAATGGAATTCATGCAACCATAAAGAATGTATATAACCATGAATGAAACATTTCAATCTACCAAAAACGAAACATATTATTAAAAGATTCTCATGAGAAAAAAGTGATACCATCAGTATACCAAAAACGAGTTTCATGTTGTAATAATTATATGAAATAATGAAGGATCCACGTCATCATTCCACAAAAGACTCCTGGTGTTGAAGTCTATTCATGAACATAAATGACATGCTTCCATAAAGGATCCACTATCTATGAATAAATCTTGGTGGTGATAAATCCTTCCTTGGATAACATAAAATACTATTTTTGAACAAGGCTTATTCATAAAGGATTGGAACCCTATGTGGTAAATTCAATTTTGTGATGAAAATTAATTCTAACTTAAAATAGTAAAAACATTTCATCTGTGAGTTTTTTTGGGCTTTAAAAGTAGTAAAATCAATGATTTTGAGATGAAATACACCCTTAGATATTGGATTTCCTATAGAAAGTGTTTTATATGATCCAAAAATGCCAAAACATTTCCTTAAAATGGGTTTCTCAATTTTGATAACACCTTTTATAGAAATGGAAGAAACACATAGCCAAATCCTAGAAGGAGTTTCTTACAACCACATCACCATATTGGGAGATGATATTTAGGAATCTCCATACCTTAGTGTGTGATAAATCATAAAAAAATGGACATCCCATTTATATATTATTTATACATAAAGATATATCTCTACAGATATTTGACTTGTGTCATATGAGTGAGGATTTTGTCATGTATTTATGTGTAAAAGTGTATGTAACACATATTTTAGTGACAAAATATCCTAAAATTTAATGTATAAATTAATGGTTTATTTTATTATTACATTATTTTATCCTTGGTTTTTTGAAATTCACTTGGAGGTAGTGGTGATCTGGAGGCATATCAGAGATGGTTACAACCCCTTTTGTACTGGGTACCCAATACGATGTGGAGTAACACTATAAGGGATACAACCCCATCGACCACCTAGTGAGGCTATAGTAGGTACCCAACTTAGACATGAATACTATGTTAAGGGGGATGTAGGTACCTAGTGTCCCCAAGGGTTTTCTTTTAAGGTTGTCCCTATAATTTCATTGAGGAACCCCATTTTACTTCTCTCCTCTTCTATCCTCCCATGACTCCCACTCAACCAAAAACATGATTCTGGGTCTCTTTTAGATTTTATGTTGACCTCCTTACATTTATATTACATAATTTAAGTGTATATATTTTAGTTTGTATTCAATTTGGATTTATTGGATTTGGATCGAATCAACTTCCACCCTTAAAAAAGTGATATCTATCATGCTTGAGGAAGTAATTATTTGACATGAATAAGAGTGTATGGGTTAGATCGATAAGATATTGGTTTTGGTATAAAACTTTTGGGAGGGTATGGGTTGATGTAATTGAAACCTTATATGGTAGTTATGGGGAAAACAGACCAAGTATGATGAAACCTCTCATTGTTCCATGGATTGGGTTTGAGATGTATTCTTATATAAATTGGGTATAGGGTGAGTTTTTAGGGATTATTTAAGGATTGTGAGGATTAGTATGGTGTAAGATGGGTTTAAGTGATGAATCATTCTTTTGAGAAGATTTCAGGAGCATGAACATGAATAGTGGGGGTAATCGAGAGGGGTTATCTTAGGAGAAACCTATGGGGAATACCAATAGTATCCAAATTCTCAGGATATTTTTTTGTATTAGTGGTTAACTTATTAATTTTTCTTGATTATATGATATTCGTAATATTTTTTTATATGTTGAAATTGATATTCGTGACCATTTATTGATTGAGAGGATGGTGGGTAGTGATGAGATGGCATGAGATCATTGATATTGAGGCATCCTTATTGGATAGGGTTTGATCCTATGATATTGGAGTGTGGACACATCTACATAGGGGTGTTTTTATTACTTAATATAGGACATGATGCGAATAGAACCTTGGGTGATGGGGTATGATTAGAGACTTGGTATGAGACTTACTTTTTTACCTCCCTTTAGTGAGAGGGAATAGTTTTAAAATTTATGTAGGGTGTGACTATAAATGATTTATGTGACATTATATTGAGTGATAAGGTATCGGTTATGCTATGGGATTTACTTCTGTATTTATGTGACTTTTCCTTTTATAATAGAACCAAAGCTGGCATGGTTAGAGTTTGTGGAGGTATGGTTAGTGCACAATGACCCATTGAAAATGTAAGCTTATCTCTTAATTATTTTTGTTAGTATATGCACTCCAATATATATTTTTTACTTATGATAAGGATGTTTTTCTGGGGTCATACTTCCTTTATTAATCGCATACTATGTGGAAACCTAAATGCATATCAAGACTCTCTTATTGGGGATCTAGCCATGGGAAAGGGCCCAATTTTACTCTTATGAGTAGGTGGATATTTTCAAGAATTTATGGTGATTCCATGACATACTCTTGGATTTATTTCCTATATTACTCTAATATTTTTTCGTGTGTTTCATGTATTGATTCTCCATATGTGGGGATACATTTGAATTAATTTTATGATAAATTATATCAAGTTTTGTTATTGTATTGGATGATATTTATCAATTTTCTTCTACATTGTTACTCTTACTACTAATATTTTTTATTACAAATTTTTTATTATATAAGATTGATGGTTACTTCATAACAAGGGAATAATATCCCCATTGTATGAATTAGGACATGGGAACTAGTTGGAATCCTCTTTCATACAGATAGGTTTACAAGAGGCCTTGTGTTATTCCATTTTAGACATAGTGATTTGGTACAAGGTATTGCAATAATCATTTTAAAACCAAAAAACATAGGCTCACCCTTATCCAAAATCAAAAAAAATTATCCATAATTTCATGAAAAATTTTCTATAAAACATGATGACCAAGGTCTGAGTCATCCCATGTATGGTTGTGTTATTCCTCAATTTTCAATTGAATTGTTTACTTAATTACTTTATTTTGAAAAACATGATGAATAATAAGGTTATTTTTTATCACCATGTTAATATTCACATAAATAATTATTTTCATTCTATTAAAATTGTTTTATTGATATGAATACCATTCTCTGTTATACAAGTATTCTTGAGTTCATTTTCATGAGAAATAATGAAATTCACTCCTTTGTATTTATAACAAGAATAAATCATAAACCAATTGTAGAAACTTAATATTCAGTTAAGAGGTTGCATCTATGGTGAAGTTATGGTTGGGTTTAGTGGATTAAAAAGGAATAATTTATTAAACTAGCATTTAAAATTTCCAATATTAAATTACTAATGGTTTTAAATGGAATCCATTGACATTACAAATTATTTATTTTTCTTGATATGGTTCATTGGGATTAATATAATTGCAAAGGTGTATATTTTGGCTTGAGGGGTTAACCATTCCATTATCAAATACAAAGGTGATGTGTCAATCATATGAATATTTTTTATCTTCTTCTATGTATTCTACATTCTCTTAGTGAGTAGGTTTGGTTGGTTTTATTTCACCCTTATTTTTATTTCTTTAATCTCTCATGGTGACTATCATACAATTAAAATCTCATTAATTCTATTTTGGTTCTTCACGAGTTATTTTTATAATGTTTGAAGTAGTTTCTATAACATTCTAACCCAACACGAACACACCACTAAGGCAAAATGTCACTTGACATCATGTTCACTCTTTGATCACTAAAGGATAGTTACTTTAACGAGAGTAAATGATATCACATGAATATTGATATACTATCTAATGTTCCATCATAAATAAATAAACATAAAATAATAATAATCAATCATAATAGTATAAACAGGCTCAATATATCATAATAATATCCCATTTGTCTCATACTTCCTAACAAAACTCAATGATAAAACTCAAGTAATATAGATTCGATATACATCTGAAATGTAAACTAAAATGAAGTTTGGGAAACCCTACAAAAAATCTCTAAACTTATAAATCTATCATATGTATCTTAATATCATCGCTCATGCTATTGAGGATTCTTTTCATTAACTAAAGTATCATGCATATAGTCTATATAGACATGAGGTGTATACGTATAGGGAGTGAGAATAAATCCACAATAGTATCCACTACAAACCTAAGAAACCATTTCATTTTAAATGTTATAATATACAAATAGTGAAATTATTAAAATTATTTTAATATTTATAACCTTTTAAATAAATATTTATTTTTGATAGATTATGATATAAGAAAAACCAGACCAGGTTGGATATTATTTATTTCAATAAAAATGGAAGACATTACGACACAACTAAATGAAACATAATTAATAAAATTACTAAATTAATGAAACCACAAGTATTTAAAAATACTTCAATATTGAAATTTTAATTATCCTGATTTTATGTAATTATCATACCACTGATGATAAAAATAGGAAGAATACACCATGTCAAAAATAGGAAAACATCTTGAAAAATAAATTATAGAATAAGTTGAATGGTTTTAGAGATGTATATAAGTCCATATTTAGGAGTCTAATTTAATTATTATGTATATGGTCATTAGGCATATTTTTATTAGATATATATAGTAATTCAATTTATTTTCATTGTACACGACTATATCCAATATAAACATTAAAATTGTTTAATTTCTATTTTAAAATTAAGAAAAACATTAATTCAAACATAATAATTAATTTTAGAATGTAATAAAAATATTATAATTAATCAATGTTATTTATTTAAAAAAATGTATTTTAATTCATTTTTATTATTATTAAATAATTATATGATGTTTTAGTAAAATTAAAATAATTATTTTAATATAAATTTATTTATAAAATTTAATGGTTAAAAGGGAAATAATTAATTGGATGTGATTAAAGTCATTTATTACCAAAAGACCTATTTTTTAGATAATTGTTTTTCTAAATGTTGTATATTTTTAAATTTA
The DNA here is from genome assembly GCA_963277665.1 of Viscum album. NCBI lineage: Eukaryota > Viridiplantae > Streptophyta > Magnoliopsida > Santalales > Viscaceae > Viscum > Viscum album. The sequence goes on from OY728143.1 coordinate 977,759,016, forward strand.
TCTAATCTATATTACAGAGTGATTTGAATAAAATTAGTTGTTTATATATATATTCAAATAATTTTATAATCATATAATTATATTCATTTGGTAAGGAATAAGAATAAATGCATTTTTATGCTTAAAATACATTTTTCTCAAAACCAAATTTATGCTATATGTATTCTTATATTAAAATTAGTTTTTATCACTTTTATAAATAGATTTCAAAAAAAATTGTTTCATATTTTTAATCATATTTACCAAATTAGGTAATAATCTCAATTCCATTTATAGGCATAAAAATAAGTTACTAAGGTAAAAATTAAGTTACAATAATAAATGTAAAATAATGTAAAAGGGTTTAACTAAGGGGTAAATGCCAAAAATATCATAAAAATATATCTATATAAGAATATGATGTCATTTTCAACCTACCCTTATCCTTTATCCTTTATTTATCCACCTTGGATCCACTTTCCATGAGAAATTAGATTCTTTATTCATTAAAGAATATGTATTTGTGAAAATAACACTCAAGCACACCCATAAAAAGTCTACTCCCCCAACCACATCAACCCACACCATTTCTTCATTTTACTATTTAGTATATAAAAAATCTCCATAATAAACCTCTAACAACTTTTGGAACCTCTATTCACAAAAAAGGATTCAGAAATCCCTCATTTCCAAGAAGCTCTCTAAGAGAAGATTCAAGTCTCTAAGGTAAGAGTTATCCTATCCAAAATAATTATTCATTACCTTTTTCATCCACATATTATTAAAGATGATTTAATTTAATAAAAAAATAAAATCATTAATATTCTATAAAAGTTATATTTTTACTATATAGTGAAATGTTCTTACTGACTTAGTCTTTATAAGAAGTTCTTATTTGTGTTGGTTTTACCACCTTCATGAATTATGTTACAATATTTACATCCCGAATGACTAATAAAATTTAAATAATATTAATATTATGTAATAATTATTGATTTTAGATGTTTTTATAATTACATAGTTTTAATATGTAGAAGTATATTCACCAATAAATTCAATTATCTTGTTAATTCAATAATCATTAAAGAAGAAATTTTTAATAATTTCATGAAAACTACGACCATATGTTTCATGACATAAAATTGGGAATCCATAAATATATAATAAATATATAACAAATTAATTATTAATATGATGAACCCATTATCAAGGGAGAATTATAAGAATCTTCAAAACAAAACATATGTGGAAGAAAATTATTTACACCTGAATATTAATTTTAACAATTAAAAATTATTATATAGGTAATAATATATTATAAATTAATAGTAAAAAGAAAAATAAATATGAATTGTGTTTTTATAAAAATGATTAATAAGAAATACATTATTTTATATGAATTTAATGCGTGTATGGCGAAACATTTATTTAAGGTAAGGGATTCTTTACAATCCCACTTTGAATTTAAGATTTTCTATAAATAGATTTATATTTTGTAAAATTATATTTTTTTTTATCTCCAAAACCACATATAATTTATTCTCTTATAGTTATTTCAATGGTTTACAAGTCTCCTTACCATTTTACCTCCATTTATTACACAATTATATCAAACGGTGTGTGGATCCAATATTGTCTCTTCATTTCAGTTGTGAATATTTCTCCTCTATATCCAGGATATTTATTTATTTTTATAGATGTAAATATACTTTATTAAATGATTTATCAAGGTAATTTTTAATTTTCTTTTACCTTCTTTACAAAATTTTGAAAGGAATATTTTTTAATGATTTTCACATGGTCATTTTATCATGTTATTTTCTTTTTTTTCATATAAGCATTAATTTATAAGTTACCATAATTATATAAAGTAGTTTTTATAGATTAATTTTATATTTTTTCAAAACTATTATTTTATAAATTAATTACTTTTAAAATAAAAGTTATCAAACAAAATAAATTATATTTAATTTTATATTTAAAAGTAATTTTATAATTCTCTTATAAGGGTTTTTAATCTATATAGATATCCTTTAATATTTATTATGTTTAAATTGGGATCTATTTCAGTGGAATCATTAAATTTCTTTCTATGCTTGATTCATTTTTATTTCTTATGATGATTCTAATGAAGCTCATTTAGTTCTCAAATCTTAAATATTTTATGATAGAGCTATTAATATGACAATGTTCATGTGATATATACATATAAGGTTTTTTAATATGTAGTGGGTAATACTAGAATTATATATCCCTTATCTTCATTAGATAAAGGTTTATATCTCATGGGATGATAATGACTAGGGGTGAACCTAGTCCACTATATGATGGGTGGGCCTGGAATTGTATATTCATCTAATGCATTGGGTAAAGAATTATATTACGTGAGATGAAAAGGGGTGAAGAGTAAACCCAAACCCATATGGAATTTTTTCTTCTATTTTTATAGAAATAGAGTGTGAACCCAAACCCATAAGAAAATTTTTACACTATGATTATGGAAATTGAGATTGAACACAAACCCATAAGGGAATATATCCAATATTTGAGGATTATTATTCCACCTTCGAGGTGGTTCTTTTCGAGTGATGAGGAAATTGTCTGACGAGAATTATCACCCATCTCATTTTTGAGATAGGGTTCCCTGTCAAATTCACTATTTCTTTTATTTTGACTCATTCTGCATCATTATCTTTTCAAGGAGGGATGGATTAAACCCATAGGGAATGGGAAATTTTTCCCCTATGTATTTTGAGGTAGCCACCATAGTCAAATGGTCCCCACATGTGATTGCATGGGGTCAATTAAGGGTGCAATCAGTCCTCCTAGGATATAACTTCCTCAGATGGTCTCCAATGGGTTTATTCGTGGAGCCAAAAACACCCAACAGCCCTAGTATCCATGATTCATAGACATTATTTCAAAAGGTAGGCATTCATTGGATAATTTTTTGGCCAACTAAACTTAAGAACTTCATTAGTCGAGAGGATATGAAGTTGGGCTCACCGTACCCTTTTGGGGGGGGATTATTTCCTATTCTGGGACACTCTTATAGATTTATGTCTCATGAATCCTTTGTTTGTTCCTGAAGAATGTGTCCATGGGCTACCGTTGGTTGGAAGGATCATTGTAGGCATACATATATTTGATTATATAGTGCTAATGCTGACTTGAGCCATAAAATAACGTACCCAAGAGTTTATCATCATCCAAGAGGACTGAAGGTGACTTGATATTGGGATCAGACCCATAAAATGGGTTTCCTACATATCCCTGGGAGAGTAATGAGAACCCTTGTAGTTTGGAATTGTGTGGAGCTTACATGTGGAAACGACCCATTTGAGAGGGCATGGATGGGTGAACCGTTTTTAATGGGCACCCTTTTTGAGATCAAGCTTTCATAAAGGTGTCTTACATGTCCTAGTTTGATCAGGAGTCATAGTTATCGTATTTCATATTATTTGGATGTTGTAATCTTTAAAAATCTCTAAGAACACATGAGTGATGATCGGTGTGAGAAACAAGAGGATGTGAAATATTTAACAATGCATAAGCTTCCTCTCTTTTTGGTGGGAGAGGGTGAGCCTACAGTGGATGAGGTCGGGGAGATGGTGAGTGAGGGTGTGGAGCAATGAACCTTTTAATGTGAAATGACATTAAAGGTCATACGGCTTAGCCTTGAATGATTTGGGACTTACCTCAGGGGTAGTGCCCCATAACGCATTCTAGGAAGGGGCGGAATGTTTTCCTCATCAAAAGGGGATGCGAACATAACCCCTTTGAGTAATCACAATTCCTCATTGAATGGAAAAGCATGTGATCACCCTTAATCTCTATAACAGGGAGGTTCACGTTGGCATCCCAATGTTAGACTCTAGGTTACCATGGGAATGTAGGCTCACAAAAATTCCTGAAGATTGAACCATTGTAGGAAGAGCCTTCGTGTCTCCTCTTACCATGGTTATGTAGACTCAAAGGGGTGCGTTGATACACCGAATGGTCAAGTCATATGGGTGTGGTGGCATTGAAGGATGATTTGCCCTGATTTTTAGAGACTGGTTTGTAGAAGGATTGGGGAGTACTAGACGGTATCGAAGGGGTGAGATCGGAACCGGAGGAAATAATACCCAAAAAAACCCATTTTGCATACTGATTTCTTGTGCGGGATGAGGGAAACTCCACATAATGCAGGGGGTATGTGGGTAAAGGGGTCTTCCACATTCTGATACGATACATGAGCATGGGTATTGACCACTACACACCATGGTGGTACGTGGTCCTAGACATGGTCTGTCACGTCGCTTTGGGTTTTACCCGTGTACTGGTGTAGTACGCGGCACCGAGGTAAATCCACATAGTGATTTACTACAAAGAATACCTTTTTGAAGGAGGGTCTGGGGGATTATCTTTCACAGGGATTCCATCCACAAGAATTATGTGGTTCTTGGTTTCACTGATTAGGTCTACGGGTGTATTATTAATATTCAATTACCCGATTATATGGTTTGTGGCTGGCTGTACATGCGGGGAGTGTGGTTCACAATTCGGGTTCCCTTCAAGATTTCATCAACCTCCTCCCTCGATTCCTTATGTGCTCCTTTTATTGAGCATTAGGGAAATTGTATCTATTAGGAATGTAGCACCATTTTAGGAGGCCCATGAAGAGATATCCTGGCCATTGGAAGACTCAGTCAATCGGGGTTTGCGGAGTCTGTGGTTCGCAATCATGGTTTGTGGAACCCTATCGGTTTGCTTCATCCATGAACTGCTCAGTTCACGAGATGTTACACGGATCACCTTCATGCCCCTGTTTCCTTCCGCAACTCATTTTTTGGTCTACTGTGTTCACTGGACATCGTTTCATAGGCTAGTTCCTCACATCTCATTTTGTGTACCAGCGGTTCCCAGCTTAAGAGGTCCACGAACCGTTCTCAGTGATGGTATGCAGGCCACTTAAAATCCTTTCAAAACATAAGTTCCTTCAAGTTTCATCTAAAATTTAAAACTCAATTTGTGTCCATTCACCTTTCAAGACTTGTTGGAGTACTTTATTCCTTCTTCAAAGTGATTTTGGGAGCATTTTCTTCACTTCGCGTAATTTTCAAGACCCTACAAATACCCCCATCAGAATGGGGTCCGTTCGGAATGAAAAGGGGAGTATTCTGATGTAAAATCTCTATTGAACTGAAATGGTTTGCAGTAGAACCAATAGGCCAGGTTAGAGAGAACCACACCTATATATAGGGGCCCATGTCATTTTTCTTTGACCGTTTCTCGTGGTGAAAAGTGCTCTCAACTCCCCCAGCTTCCTCTGCATTTGCGTACTGTGCCTCTTGCGAAACTTTTGTTCGAAAACCAGATTTTAGGTACTGTGAACCAAATTTTTTGACATTTTTCTGTCCACGTACTGAATTTTTTATTTCAAAAATGATATTGTGTAATTTTAAAAATAAAATCCAAATTCCATGTAGGAGAATGCTACGCTTCTCGGGTGTTCGTAAACCAAGTTTGAACTGATGAACCGGTCATTAAGAATGAATCTGAACATAAACATATAATCCACAATCCTTAAAAATGAACTTAATCAAGGCCTAGGTTCATGGTATCCACCCTCTGCAAACCCTTCTATTCACCAGACAATTCTCTACATGTTATAACCTCACGGTTGCATCACTTACCATGGTTGTATGCATTGTGATGCTTTCGAGTACCATAGTCTTATGTGGTTTTCACTTCCACTCATTATATAGTATAAGGTATATGGAAACCATGTACCATTTCTGGAAATAGAACTCGGTGCCTTATTTGGAAATATTTTATATCCTTTAGCCATTCTTCAATTGTTGTTATCCAACAATTTTTATTAGAATGAATTTTTGTCGACTTTCAGATTTTTCTCTTGCATGCTACAATGGATCTTTACATGATGTAATAAAATCGATGAAGAAAAGGGTAACCATGGTGGGGAATAGTGAGGATCATCTTTGAGCCTACTTTATTTCTCATGACAGATTCTTAAATGATTTATTGATGCTAGAGATTCTAACTTACACGCTATCTATATAGTTTCCCCTTTACAACTATGGTCTTCCTAACAACATTCCTCTGCCATTGGCTGACCTCGATACCCCTTTCATCCTCTTATAATCACTATGATTACATGATAGAGCCAACATTTCCCTAGTAATATAATTCATATCCACTCTGATTGAGAAGAATATCTTGATATTAAATGTTATGGCATGGATTCAGGGCAATTGTGGGTGTCACGATGGTGTCTCGAGACTAAGTTCCTAAGTATATCCATTCACTATCCACAACTCCCACAAAAACCCTAACGGCATGTAGAGAACCAATTGGGATCTGTGGGCTTGAGGATGTTTCTCCAATGATTGGGATTGGGAATTTTGGTTACATCAGACCTGTTTGGATTCCCCTGACTAGTTGGAGGCGGTGGGCTTGTATCAAGCAGCCTAGATTACTAAGTTTGCAGTCTTCTCCCTAGGAGAAATCCTTCTGGAGCTGTTGAGCCGCTAGTGTTCAAGAACCAACACCTTCCAATTAAAACATGGGGAGGTGGGAATCAGTCTATGGGATATCCACCGGCTTGGAGGACTCCCCATATAGGGAGATATGTACGATGAGTTTCTCCCAAAAACCACTACTTTGAATGAAACTGACCATGTGTCCCCTTTGAAAAGGAGTTTACTATTTATGGCAGATGAATTAGTTGATCATCCCCTCCAGGATTGCTCTCTTATCCCATTCGAGGTTTGGATAGGATTATTCTTGCATGCAAGTGGACCCAAGATGAGGGTTCACCATAGACAAACTCATCCATCTCATTAGTCCCACCAGGCTCCAGGGTCATATTATCTTTAAGTGATACAATACACCTCTTGAGGATACAAACTTCAACAAGACGTATCACCTGTGCATAGATTAGTAGTTTTATTTTCCATGTTTTTGAGTCTTTTCCTTTTCCCATCCCACAATGTATATACTGGGGTTTGGGTCTATACATTGATGATGGAGGCCATGATGGTAGAGGGTCGACCTATTAATTTGGTTATTCCTACACTCACCAGACTTTATGAGTTGTTCGGAAAAATACAGGATGGTATTCCCCCACATCGTCCTAGCGGGCCATTTCCATTAATAGATAGGTGGATGGAAGAACACTTCCCCAGTTATGAATATTGTCATACTTCAATGGTTCCTCATTCTAACTTTCAACCCTCCCTTCTTAACATTTCTGTTGTATATCCAGGGAATCTAAGAATTATTGATGCATTTGGGTTTCTGAATGATTCTTCTATCTTCTCATTTTCACTTCATCTTACCCCCCATTGGTCATTAAGAGGTGACAATGGTGGTTATTCGGAGGAATGGTCATACCTCATTGCGCTTCATGGTGGGATGATCACTACTCGTATAGATCAATTATTCATTTTGGATCCATACCTCCCTTACCTCTTTTCTAGGAAATGCTGGTGCCTTCAATAAGTTTCACTTATTATTTCTTCCCAGTTAAGGGGAGAGTTTCATCCCATAATTCTTCGCCAGTTATGTCTTATGATGATTCATGAGGGGGCTTCTATGTAGTTTATTCTCCCCAATATGACAAAATCCACCTTTGTGTCACTAGAGTATGCCTAACTGTGGCGGCCTGTTACCCTGATGTGGTGCTGAGAGAACTAGTTCGGTGGGTGCAAAAACCTTTAACCATTCCATGCCCCATCCTTACCCCCAACAACAATGCTACACATTCCTTCTATAGTGATGAGAACTCCATCTATTCCTTCTACTCCTATCCCTCGAAAATCTAAAACAGATTCACCACTTATTCATGCCATTATGGTAAGAAGATTCTTGGTTCACCAGAAGAGGTGTCTGAAAGGGGCTTCATTAGTACAACCTATCTCAATGGGGAGTGATTCACACTACTCCCGTCTTATGGGTACTTACCCTCATCTTAATGAGGTTGGCCCCAGAAGAGTTTCACTAGACATTTCATAAGTTCTAGCTATTCCTCCGCATCTGGCTCTAGCAGTTGAACATTTTAAGGATAAATTGATCCCCCCATCATGGGTAACCTATATTAGGTTCCTTCCAACTCTTGTGATGACACTTCATACTTATAGACACATTGATGAGGGGGAGAATCAAGTTATCGGTGCCATGGGGAGGCACTAAGAAATTCGAAAGCAGGCATGGCGCCAGATATGTTCTCTTTCCATGGAGACACCTATGGTCAATTATGCTGATGAAACTGATAATTTTTGGAGATTATTCACTGATTTAGGTTCTAGAATCTTCAATTATCTATACTTACACTTTCTCATCTACCAAATCATTATATCCCAATACGGCCTCGTTTCTTATGAGGAAAACCTTGCCAAGTCCAATTATTCCCATCATCAGGTGACGACCTCCCGATATGTTTCAGAGGAACTCGATCACTTAATAGTTGAGGAGGTGAAGGATCATGAATTGGTGGACACCCAAAAGTAAGAGTTGTAGGAGTGTGTGGCTCATGCAAAAAGGATAGGGGATCAATTGGACTCTTCGTGTGCAAATTATTAAGCTATCCAGAAGAATAGGCGGGACCTTAAAGTCATTTTGGAGTGGGTGAATCGGATGGTCAAGGATGAAACGGAAGAGAAAGGTTCTTTTGAGAAAACTATTGACAGCTTGTGGAAATAACTTACCATCCTTCTAGAAAGGGTGATCCAAGCCTTGTTGTAGCTCCGCCCCATGTCATTATATGTACTCCTCCCTTTTTTTCCTCTTGATACTTTCAAGAGACTCCGAACAGGGGATGTTCCTCCATTTTTATTGAATTCAATGAAATGGTTTTACCTTTAAATCCTCCTTCTTTTCCTTTTCCTTCCATGTCAATTAATCACAAAATATCATTTTGATCAAGAATTAATTTTAAACCATGATAGTTAAACTAAAATAATTGACTCAACCTCTAATTGTTTCATGAGTTTTCGGACTCATCAAGCATAGTTTGACTATTACTAAGGTTTTATGGAACAACCTCATGAACATTAATGTCTTTTTTCAATATTACCCTGATTTTTTGCTTAACCATTCTTTACATGGGATTAACGAGAATAATTTGACTTTTTTAGGCCTCCCTTTGTGGTTTTTTGACCTAACAAGCTTTATGTATCTTTTGATGTCTCAAAAAACATTTTTTTTAACAAACAATACATGGTGTAGGTTTAATGAACTGATACTTGAATTTTATCTAGATGCACCCTTTGTAGACCTTCATGATGGAAAGTATAGTGTCTTTTTCGATGGTAGTTCACAATTTTCCTAATAAACCTTATTAATAATGTTTTATGTCAGACAGATTTGACCAAACTTAAAGGGTCGGGGGCCCAATACATGATTCATCAACAGAGAATGTTCTAATATCCTTCAGACATGGATTTGGGACTTTTATTGACCCTTAATTTGTGAATTGTAAACCCGCATGAGGCTTGGAAGCCATTTTAGGCATACAAAGGTAGGAAAGGACTCTCCTAGGGAAAAATTTTCCTTTGATTGATGGTCGTTTTGTAGGTGACATATGCAGACCCACTGGGAAATGTTGTGCATAGTCAAAAAAAGGTGTCTACAGGACACTGGGCTTCCATCTCCAATGGCCAGGTAGGGTTTCCAACACTTTGAATTTTTTTTGGGAGCCATAGTGTGTGGCTATTCTGAGTAATGGTGTCTGAAAATATTGGGGATATTCATATTGGTTTTTAGTGGGATGTTGTTCTTGTAATGTTCTTACTTTCGTAAGGGAGAGCTAGTGAATGGTCAGTTAAAATAGAAATATTTTTTTGTTATGTGTATTTAGAAAGAGAAAGGTATGTAAGCTGATATCCATGGGTTTTCCAAATCCATGGGTGTGATAAGACATGAACATCATTTGAGCGTACAAAATCTAGAAATAACTCTCCTAATAATGAATTTGCCTTTTATTGGATGTTGTTTTTTAGGAGACATATGTAGAGCCACCAGGGAATGATGTTCATAGTCAAGCAAAGGATTTTGTAGGACACTGGTCTTCCATCTCTGATGGGTATGAATGATTATGGAGATTGGGAACTTTCTAAATAATGTATGTGACCTTTGACAAGGGGTGAACCTGAACACTAAAAGGGGAAATTTTAACTATGATTTTTAGAGGAAACCCTAAAATGAATGGGGGCACTCTTCTTTTGTATGTGGATCAAATTCAAGCATATGGATGGGGTATCTTTAGAAACCTCCAAAGGAACTGGAGATGAATCGGGCCCATATGTTCTGATATATCTAGGATGTGTGTAGGGTGGAAAATGTAAACCATGACTTTGAGGGACCTTCAATAAAGAGGGATGGAATGAGTATTGGAACACATTGGACGTACAGAGATAGGATAGGACTCTCTTGGGGAAAAATATACCTTTGATTGATGGCCATTTTTGTGGGAAAAATATTCAGAGCCCCTGAGGCATGATGTGCATTGTCAAACAAAGGTTTCCAAAATAAATTTTACTTTCTACTCATATGTCCATGAATGATTATGGGGATTCAAGATCGCTCATTGCACGAAATTTGAGGTATGAAAAGAGATTATCCTAACATATTGGGAACATTTCTGCTATAATTTACTCATTGAATCAGGTATCACATACGTAGATCTAGCTCACATGCAGGTTGAGGCGTTCATACCATCTTTGGGTACCTAGTTATTTAACGTCACATATCCATGACTTGGAGTTCCTCTTGAGGAAGGGAACTGTGACATTCCTTTTAGGGTAGTTCTTCTATAAAAAAATTCTTGGACTGTTATTCAATAATGTCACTATGGATCTCTCGCTAAGATCCATAAGCTCACTTGAGCTATGATCAGTGTGATAAATATGGGAATACAAGGGTTCTGGGTTATTACCTAAGAATATAAAAATAAACATCAGAGTGCTCTTTAGGCTCAAACCATTGCTATAAAGTTTGACATTGTACAACAAGGATGATTTTGGCCTTGAAGTTTAACGTCATGTGGTGAGGACATGATGTTTTCTAGTTTAGAGTCATTCCATGAGGATTATTAGGATATCATAAAGATTTATAATAGCTTTGGTTTAATCTAAATTAAGGTGTTCCATTTTTCCTTAGACGTGGGTGATGATAGAAGGTGTAAACCATAGTTTCGGGGGGGACATGGATTAGGAGGGGTGGTACGGGGCTTGGAAGTCTATTCGGCATACCATGTTAAGAAAAGACTCTCATGGGGATGAATTTTCCTTTTATTGATGTCCATTATTGTGGGAAACATATGAAGATCCATCGAGGCATGATGTGCATAGTTAAACAAAGGTGTCTGCTGGAAACTGGCCTTCTATCTCAGATGGCCGTGAATGATTATGGGGATCCAATTTGTTCTTGGAATATGGAGTTTGACAAACATAAAAGATGTGATTGGTAATATAAATAATACCCATAACATGAATAACCATGAACTAATAGAGCATCCATATAGGTTTTACTCATATTTATAGGGGGAGGTGGATATTTTGACTTCTTATGAGTGGGGGGCCATGTGCGAGATCTCATAAAACTGAGAACTGGGCCACACATAATTCCTTAATAATTTAGCAGTTTATTGTCATGCGGTTAAGATATTTCACTGAAACCCCGTATAATTCTGACCTACCCATGGGGAAAGGGGTATTCTTTTATGGTGGTTGGGCTGGGATGTCATGTCTGGGAGTTTCTAGGTATCGCGCAATGGAAGGAATCAATCCATATGTATTTTTGAACGTCACCTTTACTGATCTTGCTTGGTCCATGTGTGAGGACATGTGAGGGAATATTTTCAATGATGGATGGGCCGAGATTCCAAGTTTGGGCATCACTACTTATCCTTCAAGGACAAGAATCGAGTCACACATAGTTCTGAACATTCCCTATACCGATTTGGATTGAACATTGGGGTATGAACATTCTTATTTCATTCTATATAGGTTTCGGGTCAACCATACCTCTCTATAACATGTTCATGTAAAGAAATCCTTACCACTAATCCAAATCTTACATGAGTTATACTCGATGTGAGAAACAAAGAGTGAGAGGGGTTTCTCGCGCTAGTGGAGGGAAATAGAGGATATGATAGAGGTGTTTTTTTGTGGGGGTGGGGAAACATCGACGATCGAGGCATCATTATGTATCTTGTGAGTGCAGGAATCAAGTTAGATGTAGTTCTGTGAGAGATAATTTAGTTTATCATCATGTGATTAGGATACTTTGTGCAATACGGTTTAATGTCTTGTAGTGATGACATGAGTCACAGTTTAATGTCATGTTTCAGGGATGATTAACTTATAGTTTAACGTCATGTTGAAAGGATTATGACTCGTATTTTATGGTCTTAGAGTTTAGACCATGATTCTAGATTTTATTACTACTCATAGTTTAAGGTCTTAGAGTTTGGACCATGAGGCTGGGTTTTATTACTACTCATAGTTTAAGGTCTTAGATTTTTGACCATGACTTGGCTTTATTACTACTCATAGTTTAAGGTCTTAGAGTTTGGACCATGACTTGGATTTATTGCTACACATAGTTTAAGGTATTAGATTTTGGAGCATGTCTTGGATTTATTAATACTCATAGTTTAAGGTCTTAGATTTTGGACTGTGAGGATTTATTATTTCTCATAGTTTAAGGTCATAGAGTTTGGACCTTGAGGATTTATTACTACTCTAGTTTAAGGTCCTAGAGTTTGGACCATGACTTGGCTTTATTACAACTAATATTTTAAGGTATTATAGTTTGGACCATGTCGTGGATTTATTACTACTCATAGTTTAATATATTAGATCTTGGACCATGACTTTGATTTTTTACTACTCATATTTTAAAGTCTTAGATTTTGGACTGATGAATTGTCTTTATTAATACACATAGTTTACGGTCTTAGAGTTTGTACCATGAGGACTTATTACAACTCATAGTTTAAGGTCTTAGTGTTTGGACCGTGAGGCATTATTACTACTCATAGTTTAAGGGCTTAGAGTTTGTACCATGACATGGACTTATTACAACTCATAGTTTAAGGTCTTAGAGTTTGGACCATGACTTAGCTTTATTACTACTCATAGTTTAAGGTCTTATAGTTTCGACCATGACCTAGATTTATTACTAATCATGGTTTAAGGTCCTAGAGTTTGGAGCATGACTTTGATTTATTATTACTCATAGTTTAAGGTCTTAGATTTTGGAGTATGAGGCTAGGTGTTTCTATTACATGAAGTAATTCTTCAAAAACATTACATTAGTGGGAGCCGTGATGAGTTTTTCTTCCATAGATATCAGGGTGTATGCTCTATTGGAATAGACCCTATTTATGACATATGGTCCTTCCCACTTTTTTCAAGATTTGGGAGCTTCTTCCTTAGTAACATCAGGGTTTTTAGGGATAACACCATTTCTCATTTGAGGAAAGATCGAAGGCAAAACTTTTTGTTAAGGCTTGTGAAAACCAATTTTGGTAGATTTCCAAATTGTATAAATTGTGCATCCTTTTTTCATCTTACTTCTCTAACTCGTCAAACCATATCTGGGATTTCTCATCCATGGATAATTGATCAGAAATGTCCACACAGAATTATGGAACTTGGATTTCGATGGGTAAAACCGCCTCTGCCCTGTATACTAGTGAGTATGAGGTCGATTGGGCGGGAAGTACGGGTCGTGGTCCAGTAATCCCACAAAGAATGAAGGAGCGTTTCTAGACACGATTTCTTATCCTTGTTAACCGTATTTGCGATTATATTGGACAAAGTATTTTTGAAAGACTATATCTTCCCATTGGCCACTACATGGTACTGGGATGAACGATTGGATTTGATTCCCTACTCTTGGTAGAACTTTTCCAACTAAACAAAGCAGAAGATGGTTCCATTATTCGTCAATATTGTATGAGGGACACCAAATCTGGTAATGATGTTAGACTTCGAAAATCTAACAATGTTTTTCCCACCGAATTCTTTAAGGCGTATGGCTTCGGCCCATTTGGAAAAGAATTCGGTAACTATGAGTATAAACTTGAATTGTCTGGCTATGGTGGGAGGATATGGTCCCATAGAATCCACACCCCAAGCGGAGAATGGCCAGGAGTACTTAGTTTTATGAAGTAACTCTGGTGGTCAGTGTATAAAATTAGCATGAACTTGGTCGGAATGGAACTTTTGGGTGAATATGGAACAATCCTGTATCATATTTGGACAGTAGTTCCCAGGCCATCAAATTTGATGAGAGAGATTGGTTGCTAATTGTTGTGCTTCACAAGCTCTGGTGTGCACTTCCATAATGATGTAAATGGTCTCTTCTGCATCAATGCACCTAAGAAGGACTCTATAGAGGCCTCGTTTGTAGAGAACCATTTCATGGTTTACCCCATTGTATAAGAAAAAGTTGACTACCCATATTCAGACATGTTCCCTTCTAGCCCTATCTGGTGGGGGTTCCCCTTTCCGTAGGAAATTTTCAATGGGTGTCATCCAGTCGGTGGTGTGACAATAAGGCTCAAAAAAGAGGATAATTTCATCGATTTCCTCCATATTGCTCTGGATAAATGGCCAGAACATCTGGCAGTGGGAAATGCTAATAATTGTTTCATCCTGGTCTGGATCAGTCAAGGTTGTGGCTATATTTTCCTAAGCATCGGCTTGGGAATTTTTTGATCAGAGGATATAGTTCAATGTTGGTTTTGATGGTAATTCTACCATCTGTTCTCAAAAAATGGTTCATCAAGGGGGGAAATACTTCTTTCATAATGGCATAGTCACCATTGACCTATTTGATGACTTGTTCTAAATCACCCTATATCTTTAGGTGTTTGGATTTCACATGAAGTTCTAGTTTTAGGCCCTCAATGAGGGTAGGATATTCGCCTTCATTTTTTGTACACCCTTCTGAATGTAAGAAATAGTAAGGAAGAATGGATTTTTTGTGGGATACAAGTATAATTCCTAGTCCAACTTTTTTGATCTTGGGATCCTCCATCCTTTTCCTTATCGGGCTTCGGGAATCATAATAAAAGTACATTTCCCATGTTTGGGGGTCCTCTTTGATAGAGAACAGTTCTTCATCCGGAAGTTCGGCATCCAATGGTGTTGTTTCTTCCGAGGGGTGCTCTGCCATGAAGTTAGCTAATTCATGTCCTTTGATTTCCTTCTAGGGTAAGTGTCGTATGTAAAACTATTGTAGTATGACCTCCCATCATGATAGGCATCAATTTAACATGGGAATATTTAGGATATATTTGGGTGGGTTGTAGTGGGAGACCATGTGGACCTCATAGTGTTGTAGGTAATGCTTGAGTTTCTGAACCAAAAATATTAGGTCTAGGTAGATATTTTAAATTTTTGAATACTGATTTTCAGCATCAATCATTATTAGACTGAGGTAATAAAGGTTGTTCTCACTACCTACATCATTATTCTACACGAGGAAGGCACCTAATGACCACTCCAGGGCGGTTATGTACAAAATGTGTGGTCTCCCCTCTACTCACGGCATCAACACCGGTGGTCTTAGGATATATCTTTTGAGATCATTGAACGCTTCTTGGAAATCATAATTTCACTCATATGTAACCCCTTGCTTCATTAACCTGTTGAAAGGTAAACATTTACCCGCCAATTTGGATACGAAGAGACGAATATAGGTGAGGTTCTTATAGATACCTCTCAACTCGCTGAGGTTGTGAGGTGGGGAAATTCCAAGTATGGTTTTTGTCTTATCTGGGTTTAATTCTATGTTGTGATGGTGTATGGAAAATCAAATAAATTTTCCAGAGGTAACGCCAAAGGAACACATTAGAGGATTCATCTATAAAATTTGCTGCTGTAATTTTTTTAAGATAGTTTAAAGATCGGTCAGGTGGTTTCAGCGCTGTTGTGAATTAACAACTAGATTTTTGATGTAACACTCATTGAATTTTTCTAATAATACATTTAATATGTGATTCATGGAACACTGATATGTGCCTCTAGAATGTTTTATACCAATGGGAATCACGTTATAAAAAAACACTCCCTTAGGGTCCCTGAAAGCAGTAGCTTCTTCATCCCACTAGGCCATCCAAATCTGGTTGTATCTAGAATATCCTTCCATTAAATAGAAGGCTTTGTATCCAGTGGTTGCATCGATCAAAAATTATATGATCGAGACTGAGAAATCACCTTTTGGGAAATGTCGATTGTGGTCCCTGAAGTCAATGCGGATTATAATATGTCTATTCTTATTTTTAACAGGGAATATGTTTTCCATCCAGATCAGATACTAGACATCCTTTATGAAGTTGGATTTGATCATCTTGTTAACTTTAGCCTCTATTTTGGCAGCATGTGTCGGGTGGGTCCTTTTGGTGGCCTGCTTTGTAGCCCCATGATCTTATCGTAATCCCATATGATGATTTTTGACCTTAGGATCGAGACACAACATATATATGTAATTATAGAAATAAACATCTCAATTATTCTTTAGGATTGAGGTATATTCTTCCTGCTCCTTGACAGGCATAGCCGCACTGATCAGAGTGGTATGTGGATCATCCTTAATGCCTAGGTTTATCTCCTTAATTTCATCAATTGCGGTGAAGACACCTTCATCGAATGCAGGAGGGGAATCCCTGAGGTCGAATTCTTATTCTTTATATTCTTATTCATTTTCAACCTCTTTTGATGTAGAGAGGATTCTTGAGGTGGACTCTCCAACATGGGGAGATAAATATTCTTTTGCCTTAGTGAGTAAGGCAAGGATAGCTTTGGGTCCTGTGGATGTGTTATGAGCATCTATGTTAGGGATTTTCCTAACATCATGGGAGTTAGCCTACTCTTCCATCTCTTTGGACTCGGATTCCATAACAGAGAAAATGTAGGAAATTGCGTTTGTATCCTAACGTTCACTTATGCATTCAACTTGGTTGATGGGTAACACATACTCTTCCCCAAGTTATTATAGGAGGTCGACAGGATCCATTTCCAATCCATTCATGGCAGTAATCCAATCAATTTCTTCAATCGAATCATGTTTTTATTTCTATTTGTAGAACCCTACATCGATATAATGTGACTCCAAGGACTCAAATGGTGAATTATCAGCATACAATGTCCTGTTTCTTCCATTAGTGCAATATTTGACACACTGATGGTATGATGATAGAATTACAGTGTGCTGATACAGCCAAGGCCTCCCTAACAGGATGTTAAAAGTCATACATTGTCACACTACTAGGAATTCAGAATCCAACATGAGGTCTCCCAGATGAGTTTTAAGCTTGATTCATCCCAGCAGCTTCTGCAAGCATTTTCATATCCCAGTAGAGTTGTGGTTTAGGGTGTTAAGTTTTCTTTATCTTAGCCCAGTCAGCAAATCATTCGCAATGGTAGAAGGTTTACTCCATATCCATTGTCGAGGAAAATCATCCTGATGTCAATTCTATTTATGTTTCCGAACAAATACAAGGGTTTAATTTTCCATTTCATGATGGCGTCTTCATCCATGTCTATGGAGGAGATGACAGCGTGAAATTCTTTGGGATTGGTCGATGTCCGATCGACATCAGTTGCTGCTACTTCGGCCTCAAACTCATTGGGACTTAGTAAGGCTTCGATGAGTGCCTCCCTAAGATCCTAGGATAGGTTTAACACATCCAGGATTGACGATTTTGCGCGTAATGAATCCAGATGCTTTATAATATCATATTTCCATTCTAATGGTTGGTGCTTCCTGACTCAGGGTTTCTCTTTCACAAACACTTTAGGGGATTGGTATTTGGACATAAATGGTTTAGCGTATGTGAACAAGGTCAGTGGTGTTGTGGTCTTTTCTAGGTTTAGCCGAATTGGTCCTCCTGCATTACTTGGGAGATTTAATATTTGTTCATCCCCTAATCAATATTCCAAGATAATTTGGCTTAGATTTCTTCTGATAGGGGAAGATGAGAATTCAGGTTCTGGTTGTGTCTATTAGAGGGTCCTTCCATGTGTTTCCGCAATGTTAACGTTTTGACCTATGGTGTGGCCAAGAATTTGACTTCTTCTATGATCGTGTCTTCATAGAAACGTTAGGCATATGGGGCCTCTTCCTCCGACTATCAGATTGGGTGGGGGAATGTGGGTTCTTGGATATATTCCCCATTTGATAAGGGGTACCACTAGTGAATGACATCAATGGATCCAAATACCAGTTCTTCATCTGACAATGTTTCTATCTTAATGTCCCCTTATGATGGTATAATTTGGTAAGGAAACGCCCATTGTACCATGTTTTTTGGTATTAAATGATCCTATGTTAACACTGACTTCTTCTTTGGTTTCATCCCATCTTCTTTCTCCTTCTTTCTTACCTTCTAGCCTTTAGAGGACTGCGGGGCTTCCAGAGGACAATTGTACTGTGTCAGGAAATTTTAGGGGCACATTTGGTTATTTCAACTATGCCTGGAGGATGCCAGGGACTCAGCTGACTGTCTTTCGGGTCATCCAATTTTCAAATTTTTTCCCCTTCTTACTAACAACTATTTTTCACTCCTCTTCCTCTCTTGAGTCTAAGGTTGAATCATATGCTACATGTTTTGGTGGCGGTCCCAACCTGACTTTCCAAAAATCCACCATATTTTGTAAGATATACTTGAAAACTAATCATTTTTGGATTATGTGTCCCAATATCTGGTGATAAGAAAAATAATTTGGATAATCTTCAAGACCCACATCATCGGATCACTTTGGATCTGGTATCCGGAGAATGTTTCAATTCATGGAAGCTAGAAAATATCCACAGATCTGGTCATCTCAAAACGAGTAGAATTTATTTCTTTTTTCTTCAAAATGATATCTTTTAGCACCCTGTCGCTCATCTTGTCGAGGTGGAGTGGATGTTGGAATCCAGGGGGTCCTTCATAGTTTGATTGGGGCCTCCCAACTGAAGCTTGTGCCGGGGTGGCTTAAGCATGAAAAAAGTCACTTCATACTTTCCCAACCATTTCCTTGGGGCTGATGGGGCCATCAGGACTTAGGATTGTTCTATATTATGGAGTTTTCTATCCTTTGGGAAATGGAAGAGAAATATCATAATCTACTTGTGTACTTCACTAGGATGAACAGTGATCTCAATTCATTTTGAAGGTTATCGATGCACATGGAAAGCATTTCATCTTGGGGAAGTGGATGATTTAAGAAATATGTCAAGCCTTTCTATCTGGAAATGAAGTTTGAGAATCTTTTGTTCTTTCATTTCTTGCAATTCTTGAGATGAAGAATCGTCATATAAGGAAGGGTTGAACTAAACTAGTAGAGAAACTGTCAGTGTAGATCCTCCCATCCTATTATTGAATTGGATGGAAGGATAATATACCATATTAAAGTCGATCCATGAAGGGTTCATACAAAGAACTTGGCATTTATTTCTTCTTGATACTCTGGAGAGCCTATCACGGGGTCACAATAAGAGACAAAGTGCATAATATGTTTTTCAGGGTCCCCTGAGCCATTGAATACTAGAAATAAGGGGTTTATGAAATTTGGCAATGGTGGAACGTTGCTCACCCAATTGGGGTAGGGTTTGCACTCTGGTTTTATCAGAGTGTGTCGCGACTCAATGGATTCTAGTCGAGATGTTAATTGATCGACGGTGTTCAAGATCCCTTGATGCATATCTTGACATTATCGAACTTGGGATAGTACGATAGTAGCCAAAACTGTGTGTGTCAGCACTCCTGGAATTTGGGGTGGAAATCTAGTTGAGGGTATCCTTTGTGGGTTTCCATGAATATATTATAGATGTCTTCCTAGTGGGGAGAAATCTTGATGTCCTTCCAAGGATAGGTTTATGTGGGATTATGGTCCCAATTACCAATTGGTCAGGCCTCCGAGCTCATATTCATTCACTGGGATGAGTTCATGTGGCAAGGGAACCTCTTCTAGGAGCACATACTAATGTTTCATAGGGTGAACACATCTAGTGCGGTATCTCCCTCGATGCAACTCAGCATTAATTCTCTTGAGATCTTTCATTTTGTCCCCCTACATAGTGAACCTTATTTCAAGGGTGAGGGAAACATTCTTTGAGGGAGGAGGAGGCAGGTCATAGGGGACCTTGTATTTTTTTTCTTCTCCTTGATGGGGTTTCACAAGGGAGGTAGTGTCAAATTAACTGATGGGGTGCCCAAATTTAGGACCGCTCATTGGTTCCTAGTATACACAATATCAGGCTCAGAGTGGGATGCATCTGGGAGGGAACTATCTCCCCTTTCTTCCTCTCCCTCTGATTCATTTCATGTGAGATCTGTAGGGTTGATTTTTACCACATTCACTGAGGCATACCGCATATGGGGTGGTGTACCCGGTGTCAAATGGTAAGAAGGATTTCGTCATTCTTTGTTGGACTTTCTCCTTCTATTATATGGTATTCTTTGGGGTTCTTGTTGAAGATTGACCCGAATAGAGCCTTGATCCAACCTCATAATTTTCCTTTCTCTTAGAGGGAGAAAACCACGAAAAGGGGTGGAACAGGTGACTCATCTGTCCATCTTTCTTCATATATGGGAAAGGACAGACATCCATTGTGCGGGTTCTTTAGGTTAACAAAATCCAGCCTTATGGGTTGGGGCTGTTCCCATTCTTCTATTGATGTGCTACAGCCAGGATTTGATGGTCATACGAAGGAACTATGATTTAAAATTTCCCCCATCCATGTAGGCTAGGGTTGTTCCCACATTGCAATGATATCCACATCTATTTTTTCCTTTAAAATATCACATACTCCCATGCATGTGTGAACCAATTATAGAATTGGGCCTGTATAGAGTATATGGTCTTTTGAAGACATGGGAAATTCTTTCTGGTTGGATTCCCTTAGGTTGGAATCCTACAAAAGTTTCTTGGTTTATTGAATTAGAATATTTTCTATTGATTGATCTCTTTGGTCCTCACGCTTTTTTGACATACTCTAGGATAGTAATTGTCAAGTATCTCATCTCTCCTGGGTTAGATTTTCATTTGATTTCTACCTCTGGGAGGTTACATTGCAGTAATTCATTTCGAATGAGGTTTTCAGGATGGGACGTGGGCTGAAGTGTAGAGCTCCATGATCTCCCCATCCCCGGATGTGAACTCCAATAGAGGTGTCACCAATGAGGCGACAAAACTTATGCAACACATGGAGGAAATCCAATTCAATGTTTTTCCTTCACCTTTATGATCATGGATGTCATTTAGATGGGAGGGCTTCTATGTTAATTATATGGATAAGTTCCCCTAACATGTTGACATGGTCCGCATACCCTTCTTAGGGTAGGAATTATTCCATCAGCTGATGAAGAGTCATCCATATATTGAGTCGAATGTTATGTAAACATTCCCCAGACAACTCTCCTAGTATGTCGAAGTGATAAGTGGTCATAGGTCAATAAATCACTGGTATATTATCCGTAATTAGTTTCCTTCTCACAAGAAACATATCTTGTTGTTGTTATTCTGGGGGATACTCTACTTGATATGCCCATATTGACTTCTTATTAATAATTTTGTTCCATGAAAATGAGATGGTGGGAGACTTATTGATTTGCAGATGGTGTGGGGGTGGATCAGAAGATGAGTGTGGATCTGGGCCATCTTTTGGTTAAGAAAGAATATCACTCATCATATAAATAGTGCATAATGTGTCTGAATCTATCTTTCTGAGTGCCTCATCATAGGATAGCTTCCTCGCATTTGTTTCAGCAAGGGGAGGACCTTCTTTCCAGTATGAATTTTGGTTTTAGGGAGGACCTTCATAATTTGGGCTGTAATGGTGAGTGATACTATTGAAACTTGATTCCCGACTCTGGAAAATGTATTTATAGTGTATACCCTAGGGATGACCTTCAGGGAGGGCTGTGGTGAGGGGATGACTTTCTTATTAATCGATGTTATTGTTGGTAGGACCTTCAAAAAAACTTCCATTACTGGGAGGACCTTCATAATGATGGTCATTATCGTGAGGAATACCATCATGACTAGATACCTGACTGCAGGGAGAATTTCTAATGTGCACATCCTGGGGAGGAAATTCATGATGTGCTATAATGATAGAAGGACCTTCTTGTTGCTTGATGTTACTATGGGGAGGATCTTCACAACAAATACCATTGCAGGGAGGGACTTCATAATTACTATCATTATGGAGAGGTCTACCATCATTACATGATACCTAGCTACAGAGAGAATTTTTGTTGTGCACATCCTAGGGAGGGCCATCAAGATGTACTATAATGAGAGGAGGACCTTATCGTTGCTTGATGTTACTATGGGGAGGACCTTCATAGAAACTGTTATTATGGGGAGGGCCTTCGTAATGACTGTCACTGTGGAGACGAATACCATCATGACTTGATGTACGAATACAGGGAGAAGAAAATCTACAACGTATACCCTGGGGAGGAACATCTGGGAAAACAATAAGAAGGGGATGACCTTATTACTATTTGATCTTAAGTTCGAGGGGAGGGCTACCCTGACGTGCATCAGGAGATAGGATTTCATGATCGATCATTCCTGGCCCACGGAGTGAGCCCCCATGGGTGCTCTAGGGAGGACCTTCAGAGATGATGATAATGATATTGTGGGGAGGACATTTGCAACTACTACTGTCACTTTCATAATTGTTTAATAGGATGACTGGGTCTTGATATTTTATTGATATGTTTTTTAGGGCACCAATAACCGTATCTTCTAGAATAGTAGAATCATGTATGTGATCTTAATTTTCCAGTTTCCATTGGTGTGTTTCATTTTTAAGTGCTCTGTTGCGGGAAATTGGGGTCATCTGCAATTGGTGATGGACATCATATATAGGTCCCTGTCTTTTTGAGTCCCATGATGTCGTTGGGATACACCGACAGACATCTTGAATATTGGAAGGGATATATGTTTTCCCTGGAGTGGCCAACATATTGGACTGGTGTCCCCCATTTAGAATTATTATTTATTCCCAATATGATTGTTCGTGTATCACAAGAAATTATTGTTGACCCTCATAGACTAGATCAGGGATGCATAACTGCTTTGGAGTGACTAACTCATATTCTGAGTGAGTCATTCCATTTGAGGAAATATTTTTTTGGGAAACGTTTCTCACCTTTTCCACCAATGCAATAATTTCTTCGCATGTTTGGATGATATGGTCTAGGATCGACATTTAATCTTACATCATGGCCAGGATGTGCTGAGATACAGAATTGGATGGAATGGTTATGAAATCCCATTACGAAATCAAAGTATGAGTTTGTGCCTTCTTTGGTCTGTCATGTGTTTCTAGTAGATACTGGAAGTTATCCTATGTTGGGATAGAGGAATGAGTCTGTCACCAGTTGTATTCTCTAGCTGCCAATGTATTTGACTGGTGGACTCCATATTCACAAGCGGGGATATTAATCCAATTTTTTCCACTGTATTTGTCTCATGGAATTCATATGCATCCATATAAATTTGACTCTACTCATATTTTCTTTTTTCCACCCTATTTGGATGGTGGGACTGATATGAATCTGTAGGTATTTGTGCCTATGTATAGCTGGTGGTCGTCTTATTTGGATGGAAGACCTAAAATTCGTCATCAATTATTTGTGCCCACATATAGCTGGTTACCGCCCTATTTGGCTGAAGAGCATGTTGTGCATTGGTAGATATCTACAACTACCTATATTTTTTCACTCTTTCTACATGGTGGGATTGACGAGCACTTGAGGGAACGTGCATGTTCTCATATTGTGCCACCTAATTTCTATGGTTAGATTTATTGGAGGGGGAAAAGTCGTATTTTCTGGCTGTTTAATTCCACTGTGTTAGTATAAAGGAGTTCCTCCTCAGGAACCAGGGTGATTAAATGTTATTGATTATATATTCACTGCCCTTGGTGAACAACTTGAGGGGACCGGGTCTCCTAGACATCAGAAGGTTCCCTTTGTATAAGTTCCTCTTCGGTGGGAGGAGGCATGGTTGTTCAGTGTCAGCGGTGACGCTCTCTGGTGGGGGCCCATGAGTCAGACCCATGTGCAGTTGTGATGAATTTTTTAGAATCAACTTCATCTTCCTCACTAAGACAAGGGAGGTACTCATTATCATGATTCTGGGATAGTTTCCTGAGACGGTTTGAGATGAACACTACGGCCACCTCATGATGGGGTGTCGGTCGTGACTGAAGAGGCAGATGGTGAGTCTTCACATACTAGAGGGCCTATCTTGCGACCTCCACTGTGGGGAGAGTTCCATTTTGGTGGTACATTTTGATCAGCATATTGGATACCCAGTGTTGATGATACTGTGTAGGTGAGGGGGTCCTACTCTTTGTTGGGACCTCAGCTGCCTGGGGATCATTGATGTGTGTGTCTTCATTGGTTTTTGGGGTTTCCTTGGGATTGAAGGTTTCTATGCGGGAACCTAAAACATACAAATATGACATAAAGACCACAAAACCTCATCAAAGTATCATTATTTTAAACATATTCATATTTTATGATTCTTCCTGGCCCCCTTCCCCTATTTTTTGTTGTGGGGTGAAGGGGCTTGGGTGGGGTAGAACCACCACCTTGGTAAATTATTCACGTAGGGTTCACCATTCTTGTTCATCCTCTGAGGTGGTGTGTTTCACGCATACAGGGGAGAACAAAATGGTTTGATGTGCAATATAATTTTTTCTATTATCATTGGGTTAGAACGGCCACCATGGTTAAGGATTCATGTCAGGTTCACCATTTTTGTTCCACCTTTGAGGTTGTGCTGTTTGGATGATGAGTAAATGGTATGAAAAGAATCACCACCCATCTCTTTTTCCAGAGATGGTTCCTTATCAAATTAGACATTTATTTATTTTCAACCAATTTGGTATCATTATCCTTTATGGTAAGTTTGTTTTAACCTCATGGAAACTGGGAAATTTTCCCCCTCTTTGGTGTGAGGGAGATACCATAGTAAAATGGTTCTAGTGGGTGATTTCATGGGGTCATGTACTGGTGAAATCAGTCCTCCTAGGATATAACTTTCTCGAATGGTCTCCAATTGGTTTATTCGTTGAGCTAGAAACACCCAACATCCCTAGTATCAATGATTCATAGACCTGGTTTCCAAAGGCAGGCATTCGTTGGATGATTATTTGGCTAATGACACTTAAGGACTTCATCGGTCAAGAGGATAGGAAATTGGGGTCACCGTACCCTTTTTCGAGGGGGGGGGGGGTTATTATCTATTCTGAAACTCTCTTATAGATTTAAGTTGTGTTCATATGTTCATGAAACCTTGTTTAATTCTTGATGATTGTGTCTATAGGCTACCCCTAGTTGGTAGCATCGTCGTAGGTATATATATATTTGATGCTACAAAGGCAATGCTGAATTGATCCATAAAAAAGGTGTTCCAGAATTTATCATCATCCAAGGGGACAAAAGGTGGTTTGATGTTGGGATCGGACCCATAATATGGGTTCCCTACATATCCCTAGGAGAGGAATTAGAACCCACGTAGTTTATAATTGTGTGGGGCTTACATGTGGAAGCTTCCCATTTGAGAGGGAATGGATGGGTGAACCCTTTTGAATGGGAACCCTTTTGAGATAGGGTCCCCAAGAAGTCATCCTAAATATGTTTGTTTGATCAAGAATTAGAGTTCTCATAGTTCATATTGCGTAGATGTTGTAATCTTCACAAATATCTAAACCCATGTGAGTCATGCTTGGTGTCAGAAATAAGATGATTGAAAGATTCAACAAAGAACATTCTTCTTCTCCTGCTGGTGGGAGAGGGAGAGCCTATGGTGGACAAGGATGAGGCGACAGTGGGGTAGGGTGTTGAGCAATGAAATTTTTAATGTGAAATGACATTAAAGGTTATGCGGCTCGACCTCAGATGATTGGGGACTTACCTCAATGCGAGTGCCCGGAAACATGTTATGGGAAGGGGAGGAGTGTCTTCCTCAGCAAAAGGGGATGAAAACATAGCCCCTTTGACTTATCACCATTTCTCGTTGAATAGAAAACCAGGTGATCACTATTAATACATAGAACGGGGAGGTTCAAATTGGAATCCCAAGGTGGGACTCCGGGTTACCATGGGAATGTAGACCCACATACATTCCCGAAGATCCAACCTTTTGGGGAGAGCCTTCGTGACTCCGCTTACCATGGGTATTTAGACTCAAAGGGGCACATTGATGAACTCAATAGTCTAATCATATGGGTTATATGGATTTGGAGGAGGCTTCGGTCGGATGTCAGGGTACTAGTTCATGGAGGGATTATGGATGAATGGACAATATTGAAAGGGTGAGATTGGTACCAGACAAAATAATACCTGAAAACACACCATTCCACATACTAATTTTTGGTGCGGTATGGGGGAAGCTCTACATACCGTAGGGGTATGCAGGCTGAGGGGTCGTCCACATTTTGATATGGTACGTGGGAATGGGTATGGACCACCATACATTATGGTGGTATGCAGTCCTGGACGTGGTCTGTCTTTCCGCTTTGGGTTCCACACGCATACTGGTGTAGTACACGGTGCTGAGTTTAATCCATCTAGTGATACACTACATAGAACACCATTTTGACGGAGGGTCTGATGTATTATTTTTCACGTGGAGTTCATCCATGAGAATTATGTGGTTCTCAATTTCACCGATTAGGTATACAGTTCAATTATTATTATTCAATTCCCAAATTTTATTGTTCGCAGCTGGTTATACCTTTGGGGAGTGCGGTTCACGATTCGGGATTTACTGATGATTCAAGACTGAGGTAGGAATATTATTTTAGTTCGTTCTTCCAACTTATGGGTTCCCTTCAAGCTTTTGTTTTCCTCCCCCCTAAATTCCTTTTGTGCTCCTTTTATAGAGTATTGGGGAAATCATATCTATTGGGAATGCATCACCATTTGTGGAGGCCCATGAAGAGATATCTTGGCCCATGGAAGACTCAGTCAACCGGGGTTTTCGGAGGCTATGGTTCGCGATCCTGGTTCGTAGAACCCAATTGATTTGCTTCGTTCGCGAATATCTAAGTTTGCAAGATGGTATGCGGATCTCCTTCGTGTGCATGTGTCCTTCATCAATATATTTTGTGGTCCACTGGGTTCACTGGCCACCATTCCATGGGCCATCACCTCGGAATCATTATGTATACTAGTGGATCGTGGCTCAGGCGGTCTGCGAACCATTCCCAGTGATGGTTTGTGGGCCACATAAAATCCTTTGAAAACTTGAGTTTCTTAAAGTTTCTTTTGAAATTTTCAACTCAATATGAGTATATTAACCTTGCTATACTTGTAGGATTACATTATTCCTTTTACAAAGTTATTGTGGGATCATGTTCTTACCTTGGAATAATTTTCAAGACCCTACAATGATCTTGGTAGTGACCCTTGAGATAAGAAATTATTTTATATACTTATATATAATACACATTACTTTAAATCATTTCAGAAGTTATGTCAAAAGAAGTAAGGTCATGATTCATGATTTATGATATATATTTTATCAAGTATGATTTCCTTATTTTATGTTCATGTACCTTTGTTATGTTCTCATACCCACATATTCTTCTTATGCTCACTTCTGATCTTTGATTGATATCTCTTATTTTCACCCATTAATGAGTATCGAATCTCACCCCTTATTATGTTTCCA
This sequence comes from Viscum album, assembly GCA_963277665.1. NCBI lineage: Eukaryota > Viridiplantae > Streptophyta > Magnoliopsida > Santalales > Viscaceae > Viscum > Viscum album. The sequence goes on from OY728143.1 coordinate 977,786,702, forward strand.
TTACTAGAGTAATAAAGAATAAAATCATGTATTATGGGGATAAAAGGGTATCATGTAAGAAAATTATTTGTGGGAGATGTGGGAGAATGTTTATAAAATAAGTTGGTTATGAATCTAATCTCCAAAGAAACTAAACCTTTAGGACATGGGGTGACACTTATTATGAGATTTAATGAATATTCTTATAAAATTATGTAATATATATTCATACTATTGTTGGGTTATATTAGTTGATATTAAATCAGGGTTTTCTTATTTTGGGGATTAGGTTATGGAGAATAAGTGGAAACTACTTAAAAAAATTATATTGGAACTAAAAGTGATGTAATTTGAATCTAAAATGGAATATTTTGAAATTAAAATGCTATAATTTAAGACATATTATGATTTATCTCTCTTATCATATGATTTTCTACTCTGGTTATTATTTATTGATACTCACAATAACCTTTTTGGTTTTATAAAATGGCTATAACTAAGAGGATCTGAGTAAGAAATGAGTGTAATAGATAATATAATAATTTTACCAATGAACAAAAAAACAGGATGAGAATTAGAGTTAACAATATCATAGAAATTATCACCTAAAATTCTCAATATTTGAAAAATGATAGAAATGATTTCAAATTCCCAAACATTCCAAGGGAGGTTTAACTCTCCATTGAGTCTTTCACGTGGAAATATACACCATCCTTTTGTGGGTCTTTTGATCTAATAATTATTTAATGGGGGTATATTCAACAAAAAAATGTTTTCAAATTTATAGTAATTAGATAATAAAAATGTTTTTATCTATTTAGCATTTGGAAGATGGGTCTGGTGAATGGTTGACCATAATCAAAAACACAAATAAATATGAAGAAATTGACATGGAATGGGAGGTTTTTAAGAAGTTATCTTTCAAAAAATATGTTCCAAAAACTATTCATAGATAAATAGATAGAGGGTTCCTTGATTTTATGCCAAAGGATCATGAATACATTGGTACTTATGATGAAAATTTTGTTAAACTTTTAAGGTACAATTAAGTTTTTATCATTGTTCCGGAAAGAACAATCAATTATTTCATTTATGGTTAGAAATCAAGTCTATAAAAATAATTATCTATAAAATAATTTGGATGATATAAATAAATTTTTCAATGCCACCCAATGTGTGAAAGGAAATAGGAGATTCTCATTATTCTAATGGTTTTTTGGATAAAAAAAGGAAAATAAAATTTCATGGAAACTCAAAGGATAAAACTCATGGATAAAAGAAGATTCATATTATTACATTCCAAATAATATGGAAGAATTATGGGGTAATTTCCTTAAATTAATAGGTACATTATTTAAGTTTAGATTAGAAGGCCATTGATAACATGAATACTGAAAAGATATGAAGATGCCACATAATGAAATGGATGGAAAGAATTATTATCTCAATGAACCACCCACACATTAATGATTTAATTTTAAAGAGTACATACATTATGAAATTAGTTCACCAATAAAATGTTAAATCTTTGAAATCAATATTAGCAACCTATTAATTCAATAGAAGTAAATCCTATGAAATCATAACTACAAAAGTGGGTCATGAAAATGAAGTGTTGAAAGTTATACTCATTATCTACTCAAGAACAACAATTGTCAAATATTATTCTGGTTCTACCCTATGATTTATATCAGGTAACTTTTATATGATCATACAATCACCACCGAAATGGATTGATATTAAATTATTGGTAAATACTATGGGTGGTATAGTGATATTATATAAAATATATAACTCCTCTCTCGTAGAATCTTGTCGGAATGTGATTCCTAAGAATCTTATTATTATCCATTTAATTGAATTTAATGTGATTTTTTTCTCTCTAGGCATAGATATAATATTAATATTTCAGTAGGTAAGTCACATTTTATATCCCAAATCAACATATCATCATCTATCAATGTTATGATAACTTTAAGCTCCTAATAAAAATTAATTAAATGGGCCTTAATACAAAATTATGAAGGGTATTTGTCTCAAAAGGTTGAAGTGAAACACAATACTAAGGATATATTTATTCTTAAGGAATACATTGATGATTTTTTAGAAGAGTTTTATAGTATTCCCCTAGATTATAAGGCTGAGTTCTTGAAATAACTTATAGACATTTTTATGCCTATATCAAACCCTACTAATATAAAAGATATAATTTAATTATAGGAAGTGAAGAAAATACTCTAAGATAATTTGGAAAAGGGTTTATATTCCTTGGTTCATCACCATGGGTTTAACCAATCCTTTTTTAGGAAAAAAATATGGATCAATTCATCTCTGTGTTGATTATAATGTAACTAATAAGATCATTATCAAGAACAAGTATATTCTATCCATATTGATGAATTATTCAATTAAATTTAAGGGGATGGATAATCCTTAAAGATTGACCTTCGATCAAGATATTATCAATTAAGGGAGAAAAGAGGGGATGTAACCATAATAGCCTTTTATAAAATATATGGAAACTATAAATTCACTATGATGTTATTCAAGTTTATAAATTACCCTATTATCTTCATGGAAAAAATGAGTAGATTATTTTTAGATTAATCTAATATATTTATAGTAGTCTTTATAAATGATATTATCATATATTCTAACAGTAAGGATGATCATGAATATCATGGGAATTTTAATTAAGTTGATAAAGGATAAATTTTATATCAAATTTTTAAAGTGTTAATTTTAGATATGGAAAGTATCATTCATGGGTTATGTAATCATATGAGAGGTATATTTGTGGACCCTTAAACTAAAAAGGTAATTAAAGAATTTACAACACAATCTATTATAATATAGATCCTTAGTTTTCTAGGATTTTCAAGATATTATCAATTATTTATGAGAAATTTCTAATGACTATCAAATCCAAAAGTCAAGTTAACTTGGAAGGAATTCAAGTTCCTCTAGGTAGAAGAATGTGAATTAAATTTAAAGGAAATTAATAGAAGATTTTTGAAAACTCATGTACTCACACTACCATAAATTGAAGAAGGGTATAATATATATTTTTATGTATTAAATAAGGTATCGGGATGTGTCCCCATGTAAAATTACATACTGGTATCATATGCCTTATTTCAATTAAAGGCCCATGAGAAAAATTAAATGGAGCATGATCTGTAAAAATCAGTGATAATATTGGAATTAAATATATAGAATAATTATCTCTATGGTGAAAAGTGTGATATATATATTGATCATAATATCTTAGAGTATATATTCACTCAAAATGGGTTGAAATTGTTCTATAGGAGGTGGTTAGAGTCAATAAATTACTATGTGTCCTCAATACATTACCACCCTTGGAATCAAATAAGGTGGATGATACTATTAGTGGGAAGGATCATGATACTTTATCCATTATTAGAAATAAAGGATACCCAATACTCATGGATTTACAAAGGGTAAACCTGGGTATCATAAGTGAATGGTAGAAATCTTATATTTCCCAAATAACTATACAGTAATCCATCTATATGAATATAAAATAGATGAAAAGGGAGGATATAGATATATAAAATAAGGTAAGTATTACTCCAATGTTTAACCTTAACATTATTGTAATTATATGAATTAAGAAATTAATGTTTGTTCCTACCATAATTGATGGATTTATTGGATGATTTTTATAGCTCATCATTATCTATCAATCTTCTAAGTACAATGATGTATAGAGATTGCAAGGTGAATTTATGGTTATACAACATTAACAGAGATATTAAATAGTATATATCTTAATTATTAGTTTTAGAAAGTTAATCCATAACTATAATGGTCTAATGGGGTAATGAAACTATTTCTCATATCTACATGGAAATGAGATAACATCACTATAGATTTCTTCATTGAAATTCCCAAGGCTTAAAAAGACCATAATTAAATTAGGGTTATAGTTAATCACCTTAAAATGTCAATGAATTTCATTATTGTTTAGTAATATTTCACACTAAATCAACATTCCAATATATGAATAAAGGAAGTGGTAAGGCTTTATGGAGTAGCAATTTCAATCGTATTTGATCATGATCTAAGGTTTACCCTAATTTTTTGGAGGATTCTTCGATAATTATTGGATAAAAAGTTGGTCTTTAGAAATTTTTATCATCCTTAGATTGATGGTTAAGATATAAGGACTATTAAATTCTAAAAATATATACTGATATCTTACTCAATAAATTTAAAAGGATTTTGGTTTCAACACATTCTCTAATATGGTTCTCATATAACTATAGTTTCCATTATAGTATTCAAATGTAACCATATGAGGATTTATTTAAGAAGAGATGAAAAACTATAACATATTGTTAAAAATATAGGCTGGTTAAGCTTCTAGGATTATATCTTTCTAATAAAATATTATAGAATATTCAAATCATTCATCATCACCTTAAAACTGCATAATGTCAATAAAATATCTTTTCTAATAATCATCAATTATATTTGTTTTCTGAAGTTAGAGAAAAGGTATTTATTGAAATATCACCATGTAAGAGGGTTATGATATTTGGGAAGAATTTAAAGTAAATCCAAAGAAATATTTTCCCCTTTAAAGTCCCCTTTCATTTTGTGATTATATCTTATCATCTTGGAATTATACTGAACCACTCTCAAGTACATTAGGTGTTTCATGTCTAAATTTGAGTAAATACATACCTAACCCTTCACATGTACTAAAATCAATGGAAATACCACTAGAATATTATCTCTCTTACGAGGAAAAACTGGTAAAAATATTATATTATAAAGATAAAGTACTAAAAAACAATACTACTACTAAAACTAAAGTTCTCTGTAGGAATCATATGTTTGAGAAATTAATTTGGGAACCTGAATATGTAATGAGAGAAAAAACCCTCATTTTCTCATCAAAGTAATAAAATTTATATGAATAATTCTTTAAAGGAAGATATAATGTAACACCCCATGATTTTAGTATGTATTTCCCTTTAAATAGATATTTTTCTGATACCTTGTAATGCATGAAAAAATGAACCAATTGAAAAATTCATTAATTATATAAAAAATGTAATACATTACAAGGCAACTAAATGAAATGTATTGAGTAAAATTACTGAATGAATAAAACCATAAGTAAATAAAAAATACAAAAATATTGAAATTTTCATCCTCATGATATACTATAAAGATCATACCACTAATTATAGATAAATGACGAATAAAACACATTATAAATATTATAAACATCCTAAAAAGAAATTATAGAATTTGATGAATTATTTAAGAGATGTATATAAGGATCTATATAGGAATTTAATTTGAACAATATGTAGATGCTTTTTGGTTATATGGTCATTGGATATATGGTTACTGAACATCCATATGTCAAATAAATACATTATATTTGTATAATTGTTAGTAAAAATTTAGAAATAACATAATTCGCATATAATAAATAATTATCGAATGAAATAAAAAGATAATGATTCATTAAAATGGATTTTTATAAAGTTATATATTTTTATTCATTGTTATTATTATTAACGAATTATTTTACATGTTTATAAAAATAAAATAAATACTATAATACAAATGTATTTATAAAATTTAATTTTTTGAATATTAATATTTATTTATATGATATTAAAATCATTTAATGTTAAAAGATTTATTTTTCAAGGAATTGTTTTTTTCACTTGTTCTATTTTTATAAATTAAAAAAATCTCTAAGAAAGAGTAATTTTAATTAAATAAGTTATATATATATATATATATATTCAAACAAATTACCAATAATCTAATTATTAATAATTGGTAAGGAATAAGAATAAATACCTTTTTATTGTTTTTTAATAGGCTAGGGTGAACCCCTTTTATTAAAGCAATGAAATGCCACTTTTTCTTTTTATTAGTAGATGAAGACACATTACATGACTCATGGGCCTAGTATAATTATAGGTCAATACATTTTTCTTATAGGGAAAGACCCGTAGGTCTATAAGAGCCATGAAACATTCCCAAAAACCCATGGGATCCCCCCCTCCTCGTACAACTTCTACATATGTTTCCCAACATCCGATCACACTAATAGTCACTAATTTTCCTATATCATGTCCCAAATACTGACATCCATAATTATTCTTATACATCTTGATCTCATATCTTGATCACTCACGCGTGTTGTGACCACCGATAGTCACCTGCCTGCACATATGAGATCTTGTTGTTTGTTTCTTCATCTGTGACGTGACTACCAAAAGTCATAACTCACCTTACATATGAATAATTTTCTACATCCACTATTAACCTACATGTGTGGGGAAATATTCTATTTCTATTAATTGAACCCCATCTACCTTGTCTAGTGGGTGCGACATGGGTAGAAATTGAATTATCGCGGTAAAGGTAAAATGGGATAAAAGGGTTTAACTAAGTAGTAAATACATAAAATATCATAACATATTACCTCTAAATGAATTTATAATGAAGTTATAAATATATTAATATCCTATAATCATTATCATTTCACTTTGGATCCACTTTACATAAGAAATTGCATTCCTTACTCATTAAAGAATGGGTATTTGTGAAACATCCACTCAATCTCACCCATAAAATGACCCCTCCAATACCCACCTCAACCCACACATTTTTTTTCTAATTGAATACCAATCTAAATTATTTTACTAAAAATATTATCCTATTCTTTTGAACATGTAGTCACAATAAGGAGTCTAAAAGACCACATTCCCAAGAGGAACTCTAAGAGAAGATTCAAGTCTTCAACATAAGTGTTATCCTCTCCATAATCATTCATATTTATCTTATTCATCCACATATTATAAAATATTATTTACCAATTCAGTTACATTTAATAAAATCATTAAAATTTTATAAAAGTCATGTTATTACTAGCATGTTCTTATTCATTCATTCATTATAACATGTTTATGTTTAGGTCAGTTTTAGCACCTATATGAATATAGTTATAAAGTTTATATCACTAATAAATAATAAAAATAAATATTTGTAATATAATATAATAATTATTTTCTTAATATGTTTAAATAATTCTAGAGTTGTAAAATTACAAATTATACTCACCCATAAATTAAATTATTTTGTTAATTCGATAATCATCAAAAAAATATTTGTAACCGTTCCATACAAAACATCAACATAATTTCTATAAAACAATCATGGGATTCCATAACCATATAAAAATAATATAATAAATCTTCATGAAAATTTTATCGGGGATTAGACCATGATCCATGATCAAGTATTGTACCTTCCAAATCGAAACATGTATGGAAAAATGAAATGGTTAACGTCAAAATATTAATTTTGATAATAAAAAATTAACTTCTGGATAATAAAGAATTATAAATTAATGGTTTTGAGTAAAATAAATATGAATAAGGTTATAAAAAATATTAATGATAAACCTAAATTTATTATAGAGGGTGTTAGAACATGTCTAACCAAGAAGAAGTTTGAGGAAAGGGTCTGTTTCTTATCTCACTTTGAAATTAGATTATCTATGACTAAATTTAAATCAAGGGAATTGTATGTAATTTAAATATAAAACCCCTTATGTTTTCTTATACTCTGGTTATTTTTATGTTTTATATGTCTTGTTACTATTTCACCTCCCTTTGGTTCACAAATCAAAAAAATGTTTCTTATAAGTATAACCAACGTTACCTATTCTTTTAAGTAGGAAATCTTTCTCCTATATTCCCATGATTTTCAAATTATTTATGGAAGTGATTATCCCTATATCTATGACTTCTTATGTTCATTTTAAACTAACCTTAACATTCTTTACAAATATTTCAAAGCAATATTTTTTGAAGTGTTTTCTTTATGGTCATTATCTATCACAATTTTCTTCATTTTTATTTAATTTGATTTATTTTTAAGTTTTCATAATTTTTCAAAGTAGTTTTTATTTATTTTCTATTAATTTTAAAAAAAACATTTTATAAATTTTTTCTTTCAAAATAAATTTATAAAAAAATTAAAGGTTATTTTTTCTTATTTTTCAAATAAATTTTCCAATGCTCTAAAAGATTTTTATTATCAATGTTGATATCCTTTAATATTTATTATGTTTCACTAGGGATGCACTTTAATGGAATAATCCAATTTTTTTATGGGTGATAGATTTTTATTCCTTATGATGATTCTTATGAAACTCATTTCATTCTCATGGGTTAATTATGTTATGATGGAGTTATGAATGTGATCATGTTCATGTGAGACACATATGTATAGTTTTTCACTATATAGAAGGTGATACTGTAATTATATATCCCTTAAATGTGTTAAGTAATTATTTATTTCTCATGAGATGATAAGGAAAATAGAGTGAACTAATCCACTATGTGATAAGTGGACCTATAATAATATATGCCTCCAATGCATTAGGTAAATATTTATATCTCATTAGATGATAGAGAATATAGAAGAAACCCAAACCCCTAATAGACTTTATCCACTATGTTTATGGGAATGGGGAGTGAACTCAACCACTTAAGGGACTATACCAACTATGTAATAATGTCATCTACAGTGATCCATGGTATAAAAAATAATTTATTATGCATATAAATATTCCAAATTTTTATACCTCATTCCACGTTTTTGGAAAAAATCCTTAAGGTTGTGATTCATGATTTATGATCAGGTTTTATTGGGAATGATTTTCTTTTGTTATGTTCAAATACCCTGATTATGCTCTCACACTCAAATGTGTTATGTCTAAATGTGAGAATTGTTTAATTGTCAACATGGGGCATGAATCATTCTATTTTGAATAATTTAATGAATGATTATCAACATTAATAATCAGTTTAGTGTTAATAAAAACATATATGGACACAATGATATTTATAAAGGTTCATACCTAAAAGATCATACACTACTCTTCATCAAACTCAAAGAGAGATGACACCCAATAGCTATGGAATCTATTGATTTTAAAGGGAGTCACAACCCTTTACAACTACCTACTTAAACCCTTGAGTAAAACCCAAAGCTATATTTTTCTCACTTCGAGTCACAACCCACTACGAACTTTTTCTAACCTTGACAAATGACCAAATTATCTAGAATTTTTGACACAGGGAGGTATAACCCAAAACATAAATATTTTATAGATTAGTATATACCAATTCCTATATTTTATAGTTAGCATAACTCAACACAATTAAGTATTGTAATGAATAGAAAAAAGTAAGAACTAGATAAACTAGATGATCGAAAAAGGATTTGAGTGTCAAGGTGGAAAGGTTACCTCTATTAGTGATGGATCAAATGATTTGAATTCATCCAAGAGTAGTAATAATATTCCATTTTGTATTCTATAGTACAGTTCAAGAATATCCTCAACCTCTATAATTCACTGGTTCTATCAAAATTAATTTATAGAGTTATTTCATGCACAATAGATTCAAGACATTAATTTTAATGCATTTCATTCTTCCCAAAGAAATATTTTATTACTTTATTAAATTCACATAAAAAATAATACCATGTGGTTTAATTTGATAATCAATAATATTAAAATATGTTTTATGGTGTAATTAATTTTAATTATTTATATACCACTAGTAATCTATAATAAATAGTATTATATCTCATTAGAACACTCCAAAAAAACATGTGAGGCAATCTATTCAAATTACAAATAATTTAAATTTTAAAATCATGTTTTTTCAAGAAATTGGTGTGATATTTTAACACATGTGATGAGAATTTAATATTGTACATAATTATTCCATATAAAATTTATTATTATCATGATAACATCTAAAAAATTTTATAAATTGAAAATATAAAAAAATATAAAAATTATGAAAAAAATAATAATTTTAGAAAATATTTCATTAAAGAATAATCGATTAATAACAGTAGGTAAAAACTCAAAACTTGTTCAAACATATGGTAGTTTTTATTTCTCTATGAGGAAAATCAAATTAAATGTGTATTTGATTGGTTTTTTTAACATGTGGTTGATTTTTTTTTCAATATGTGGCCGATAAATTCAACACGGTCAGTTCAATCCATTTGTATGGTTAATTAGTTTTTAAACATGTGGTAAATCAGTTTAGTGTAGTCAGTTCAAACTATTCATGTGGTTGATTCAACACTTATAAAAATTTAACTTATGTTTGATCAAGTTTATTCATGTGGTCAGTTCCATAGTGATAAAAATTTTGAATTCCCATCTTATGGTTGATCCATAGTCTTATAGTCATTAAAGATTCATTATGTGATCACTTTTTGATTCTTCACATGGTTTCTTAGAATTTTTTTCATGTGGTTTCTTGTATATTGTTCATGTGGTGTCTTGGATTAAATGGAATATTTTCTAAATTTATTTATTTTTCAAAATATAAATAAAATATTTTTCTAAAAAGACAGATCAACAATATGTTCAACTTAAGATCGCTTATGATCTTCAATTGGAAAATCCAAATTTCACCCCTTATTAAGTATATTAGCTTATCCATTATTATGTTTACATTCCATGGGTAATGAATAATAGTATTTTTTATGATTTTTGTAAAAGGGTATCATCTGAGAAGATTCTTTTTAAGATAGGTTGAATAATTTTTATAAAATATTTTTTTGTTTCTAACCACAAAATACACTAAACTTATTAGTTCTAGGGTGTTATTTCTAGAGATATGTAATGAATATTCATGTAAAATGATTTAATATGTATGTATGACAAGGTTGGTCCATCCCAAAAATAATTTTCAACGTAAAGAATATATATAATGACTTAACTCTAACACCTAAATATTACCATACTTTCTTTGACAAATGTATTTAAAGTTATGATATCAATTATGGAAAAAATTAGATAAGATCATGGATCAAATGATCTTAAATATTGAATACATATAAACTCATGTAATCTCTATCCTAACTCATGTTTTATAAAAACACATCATTCATAATCAACTTATCATTTTATCAGCCTCCCCCAAGTCTCCTTGGAGGTGTCTATATTCATAGAACTGTTCCAGAAAAAAGAGTTAGTGTGAAATGTCAATTTTTTTAGAAAAAATAATATAATTATATCCCTATGTAACCATAAAAAATCAACTATTTAATTGTTTAAAAACACATTTAATTTCCCTTAATTTATTTTAAACATAGATATATCAACTTTAGAAAATTTATTTCACACCAAAATACTAATTTTAAGTCCTTTTTTCACAATTTTTTATTTAATAATTGTTACACGTCTATTAACCCTTTTTATATTTGATTTTCCTTATTATAATCTAAATTATAGCAATAATATATTACTTTATACCTTGAAAAAACTATAGAAAACATCATCAAAACACTAGAAAATTTTCTCTTGTATGTTAAGGGTCTTTATCTTATTTAAACCTATTTTTTCTCATGAGAATATACAAATTAATATAGTCAAAAATTAATCATTTCACATAAAACATTGTCTAATTTCTCTAAAAAACATACTAAATTTAATATACACAATATATAAAATCTTATAGTAATTCACAACGCCTAAACACATCAAACTACCATCAAAATAAATATTTTACCCCTAATTTACATAATATTAAATTATCTATCAATGTTTGCATCAATTTTATAATTTATCAAATCACATTACTCATTAATTCACCACATTATACATGAAATTCAATACTTTAATCATTAAATATTGATTGAAACTATACACAACGTATAAAAATTCTTAGAAAATTATTTTATTAAATTAAAACTCATTTTTCTTATTGAAGAACACTCAATAATTAGTAAATCATATAATCAGTGTATAAATCATATAATATGACATGTTAAAATTCCAATGTAAGCAATAAGAAAACTAATTCACCCTCAATGAGAAATACATACAAGGTATAAAGTCTCAAGTCCTCTTAGAATGAAAATAAATATCAAAATAATTAAATTAGAAGAAAAGAGAGAGAGAATTAAAAATTCACAATGATTGAACCTCATCTTATTGTCAAAAACTTATATGTTTCCTATAGTTCATACTGATAAAAATTTAATTCCACTGATGTATAATTAATCCAACATAAAATGAGGATTAAATCACCACTTGAAGTTGTTGGATGAAATAGATACTCAATTAATGAATAAATTCACAAAAAGACCACTAAAGTGAATAAAAAATGAAATATAGATTTAATCCCATGATAATACAAAGAAATATGTTTATCTATTTCATAATAAAATCACCCAAAACTCTTCCATATACTATGTATCCATATAATATGTACTTGGTGGCCTGAAAAAGACACCCAGAACTCTTACCAACCCCACCGGGTACCTAGTATCCCACACCAAGTACCCGGTAGTACCTAAACCCTTCTTTTCAACACCTAACCGCTAACCCATTATTTTATCCTCCCTTAACAATAATCCCCTAAAACCAACTCAAAATAAATTCAAAAACATTTTAAAAAATTAAAATGTTCCTTAAAAACTAAAGGTTTTTAAAAACTCTCTTCTGTAGGGATTCTCTTCCACAAGAATCATCACTGATCAATGCCAATGAATAACTTTACCCATTAGGGCCTCACAACTTCTTCACATTCTAAAGACTCATCTTCTATACATCTATACTACTATAGAACACAAAAAGTGATATAACATTTTACCCCACAACTATTCTCATTATAATCAATAATGTGTACTAATATTTCTATAAATATATAATTAGATCATGATCCAAATAAATACAATTATGTACATGAGATCGATCTAGTTCATACTTCCATAGGTGTGACATATAAAAAACAACATTCATAACATTATATGTTGTATATAACTCCAAATGATAAGAAACATTTTTTGTATTTTCTAGAAGCTCAAATAATTGAACAAACCATCGATCCAAATTACCATGCTTACCAACTCTCTCATATCCCAACCAAGGTAAGACGGAAATAAAAATGAAATACATAACATAAAACTAAATAGGATGATTCCTTTGATCATTATATGATATTTTCCTACTCTTAGTTTTATCTAACCTTTTATTGGAAAACAATGCTGATCAAAAGTCTCTTATAATTGGTTATTCCTCAATAAATACATCTCACTAACTTCCATACAATATAACAGGGAACAACATGAATTTCCATATAGAGCCAAAAATCGAGCGATTTGAATAAATTCTTTGTTATTATTGTTACAAATAAACCCTACAAAGTGTGTATGATATTACTGCACACCTCAAAGATAAGGAATTATTGAAAAAATTATATCTTCATGAAAATGAGTATTACACTTAGACTTAATATCTTTATATCGATGATAAGTTGTTTCCAACTTCCCTTGACAACCCAAACCTTTCTTCAAGACTTTGTATAATTGATATGTGAATCTTACGTCATGATTAGATATAATGTTATTAGAAATCACAGGAAGTATAATGGGATCTCTCATATTGAAGTTCCAAAGGATCAAATAACAACTAGGAAGGAGGGATGAATCAGTTGTTCACATTCTATAAGTTTTAAAACTTTTAGAAACATAACCCCTACAATCGGTTAAGAATTATTTCTTTATAAACATTTATTAAATAATCATTCATGAAAATTTTGGAAATCAAATAAAGAACAAAATACTTACGAGGTTCAACCTCAGTATATAAACTTACATCTTTTCTATAGCCAATCTCATGGGTCTATGAAAATCCATTATTATGAATAAGTGAATAAAACTTGTGCCAAGCCTCGTTAAACTCCTTATATTTCTCGCTAATACATATTACACTAACTCTTGTTAGTTTAAAATTTTTTATTATAAAAAAATTGATCCAAAAATAATATTAAATAAATTGTTCAAACTACTCCACAATTTCTCAATATAAATCCCCAGTTTGATTTGCCTAAATGATATTTTATTAATCTGATGAGTCTATATCTTATTCTCTCAATATGATGGATCTTAATCTCATTCTCTCAAAATGATGAGTCTAGATATGATTCTCTCAGTATGATGGATCTAGATCAGATTCTCTCAATATGATGGATCTAGATCTGATTTCTCAAGATGATGGATCTAGATCGGTTTCTCCCAATACGAGGAGTATAGATCTGATTCTTTTACTACGATGGAATTAATATGATGAAACCATTATCAATCTACAAAACTCAAACTCTACTCAAATGATCAATACAATCTTTCTCATTCTGATCAACTCAATATGATCTCTACAATCTAGTAAAAAAACATTCCCCACTATAATCCTCCTCAATATATCTCTTGTTGGAAATAAATTCCACTTTATTTCTTCACTACTCCTCTTATTTCTCTTTCGTGAAAAATTCACATGGAAACAATGTTCTGATCAGGTATTTATATGTCACTCAACAATCAAAATTGGGAAACATAAAAGTTTTCCCAGCTTTCTCAAATTTCAAAAAGCTCAAAAAAAACTTTCCCATTTATACTTCAAATGTCACTACTTCAATCGTCCTTATATTTCTAATAGATCTACGCAAAATTTAATTTCACATTTGACCTCTTCGACTCTTCATAAAACTTATAGAATTTTCTTTTTGAGCCTTCTTCATAATCATCTCATTAGAATTTGTTTCCTTCACAGCTCATTATGATTTCTATTTCTTTATCATCTGATTATGATCTTCCTTTGTTTATCAACTCACTATGATCTACCTTTATCTTTATCCCTAATTAATTCTCAAAATGACCCAATTATCATTATGATGGATTTTACCATTATGATGAAATTCCCAATCCAATGGAATCTCCATACTTCATCTTTTAAATTCTTCAAACTTCATCAGCTTCACACATTTTGAATTCTAGATCTGATCTTCTGAAACATTCTTCCTTAGATAAATTTATTCATAATGATGGAATCCACATTACAATGAAATTATCATTATAATATATTTTTTCATTATGATGGAATTCTTCACTCTGTAATTTTGAATTTTTTTAAACCTCTGGACCATTTCATTAAAACTTTCTATCATTAAAGTTTTAATGATTTGTGAGAACTTATTGATCATAAAATCATCTTCGGATTTAGTTTATTAACTATGAAAACTTTCTAACTTCTCACTTCACAATCTTCCTAAAGAATTCTTAATTAACAATAAAGCATCTTCAAATAGCAACATTTGAATTTCTAAGAAACTCTATTCTTTTTATACTTATGGTAAAGGTAAATTTACAACAATAAATAATTTCTACCTCCATTTATTTTGGATCCAATTATCTCAAATAGATACTGATAAATACGATACTTTGAGTCTGATGATTCATCATTATGATGGGTATGGGTATGATACCTAAATAATAAAAATATTATTTTACAAAAAGATTATTTTTCAAAAAATAAAAAAAAACATTATTAAAATAGTTTATCACAAAATAATTTTCAATCACCCCCTTTGGCTTTGTTGAGTACCATTGTCAATAAATTTTAAAATCTTATAATTTTTTCACAACTCTACATTTGTAAAAAAAACTCCAGTTTTTGTTAATTTTTATCAAAACATATCCTTTTCTCAAAAGAGTGTGTACTGACACCACACTACTAGATAAATTAATTTTTTTACAAAATTCTATCCCTTAGTAGAAATCAGTTTTTTCGACCATGTAAAGATACCCTCCCCATAACTTTTATATTTTCCTCTTCCACTTTTTTTCTCTCTCTCATTATTCGATAACAAAAACCTCGTATTCATTTAAGAAAGATAATTAAAAACTTATTCCAAATTATAAATTTGTTTCTTTCTATCCCCCTTTTTCAAAATAATCCAAAGCATAGTGGGGGTTCTCCCTTATGAGGTTTTGGAAGACATGGGAAGAGGATTAAAATGAATTTGCAACCTCAATTCCACAAACCTTTTTTAGAGTTTCTTTTTTAACGATATCAGCAATCTCATACTTTGTAGAAATGTATTCTATAAAAATATCTCCATAAAAACCTTTACCATTTATAAAGTGAAACTTTATATAAATGTGATTTGATTCTAAATGTTGGATAGTATTTTTAGAAAGATCAATTTCACTTTGATTATCACAAAGTATCTTCAATGGTTTAAAAACATTTACATTCAAATATTCCAAATGAAAATTCACCCATAACATTTGTGTCCAAGCCTAAGTAGCTACAATATATATTTGAATTCAACTATGTTCAAAGTTACTAAACATTGATTCTTATTATTCCAACTAACTCAACATTCACCCAAGAAAAATTCCCCTTCCGATGTTGATTTTCTATCATCATAATCTCCATCCCAATTAGCATCAATATGACAATGAAACATTATCTCACTATTTATTTTGTATATAACCCATGTGAATTTGTTCCTTTAACATATCACAAAATTCTTTTTGCTACCAACATTTATGATTATTTTGGATTACTTTGATACCTGGAACACAAATTCACAACATAAACAAAATCGAGCCTTGAGGCTATAAGGCAAATAATACTTTCTACCAGCTTCCGAAAGTCTTTCTGATTCACACTTATTACAGATTCATCTTTTATAAACATTATGCTCACGGAAATAGGAGTTGAAAATCATTTTTATTATTCTATCCCAAAATTCTTAAAAAATTCCCTAGAATAATTTTCTTGAGATAATAAAATTTAATTTTCTTTTTCTTGAACTTGTAAGCCAAGTAATAAAGTTAATTTTATCAATATTGATATTTTAAAATCTGTTTTACTTTTTGCATAAAATGTATTACAAATATCTTCTCTATCCCCATCAAAAATTATATCAACCACACAAACACTTACAATTAAGGCTCCAGAGTCAACATATTTTACATATATGTTGACATAAACTTTTCCTTTATAAAAATTTTACATTTTCAAAAAAAATCAAGTTTTGAATATCAAGCACGTAGAGCTGGTTTTAGCCCATAAAAAACATCCTTCAACTTACAAACATCATTTTTATTCTCATCTAGTACAAACCAAAAAGTTTGTTCAATGTAAAATTCTTCCTCAATTTCACTATTCAAGAAATATGAATTTACATCCATTGAATATAGTTTTTAATCCTTATGTGCATCCATTGATAAAAATATTCAAATTGTTTCTAAAATTGAACCTGGGGAAACATTTTATTCAAAATCCACACCATCCAACTATGAATTTCCTTTAAAAACAAGCTTGGATTTGTTTCATTAAACTTTTCCATGTTTATTTATCTTTATTCTGTAAACCC
The DNA here is from genome assembly GCA_963277665.1 of Viscum album. Classification (NCBI taxonomy): domain Eukaryota; kingdom Viridiplantae; phylum Streptophyta; class Magnoliopsida; order Santalales; family Viscaceae; genus Viscum; species Viscum album. The sequence goes on from OY728143.1 coordinate 977,803,945, forward strand.
ACTTGGTTCCGGTAAAATTTTTATTTTATGGCTGTGATACAAGTTCCAATATTCGATTCTTCTCAGTCTGATCCAAATCTTTATTCATAACTTCCACCCATTCTTTGAATTAAATAGAATCTGAAAATGATTCTAGTTCAACTTTTGAGATAGGTGAAGTCTGATTTTATAATCTCAACTTCCTTATAGTCTAAACTGGATCTGTCAGATTCCCAATAATGTTTTTGGATTCAACATGTTTTTGTAAGGTAGTAAATTTCAAAGTTTCTATCCCAGTTTAAATTTTCTCATCACACAATTCATCTAAATATTTACAAGGATGTTTTGTATTACTTTCACTATTGTTGGAAATATTCATTTTATCCTCCTCAGTATTCTCAAAAACTTTTTTAAAGTAACATTGATTTTAAATTAATTTTACATCATATGAGTCCACCAACTTTTGTAAACATTTTCTCAACATTTTTAACTTCATACATTTAGTGAATAATTCATAAATGTTACTTCCTCATCATTCTCATCAAACATTCCAAAATATAAATTTTTTATTTTGAGAAAACATGGACTTCCAAAAACTTCAATGTATTTCAATGAAGGTTTTTTGTTATATGACAATTCCTAAAGAGTAATGTTGGTTTCCTATCTCAAAAAACATCTATTTGGAATATGTACAATAAAACTAGTAACTCATATCTAATAGAACCTTGAATGTTTGTATTCCGCTAACAAACATCTTCTCATTTTCACAAAGCTAATATTCTTTATTTCTTCTACTCCATTTTTTTGTGGAATATTGGGAGCACTATACTGATGTTTGAAACCATGTTTTCAAAGATAATTTTCAAAATTATTGTGTGTGAATTTTCTACCATTATTTGTTCTAAAATTAATTATGGAAACCCCTATTTCTTTCTCAACATCCATTCTAGAGAATTTGAATATTTCAATATCCTATTACTTATGCTTCATAAAAATGATGTTTTCAGTCCAAGTGAAATCATTAATAAAAGTGATAATCTATAAATATTATTTTATTGATTAATGTCTCATCATCCCACATAAATCAGAATGAATAAGCTCAAGTGGTCTAGTAGATTCAATGTCAACTCTTTTGTGACTTTTGTTAGTCATGTTTATTTTATAAAAATTAATAAAAAAATATTCATCTCTTATGTTCAATTCTTGAAAATTCTGGAAAGAATAAAATTTAGAAATATCATTATTTTTTTACACCCATGTTGTCCAAGTCTTCAGTTCCACATTTTTTCCCATCTTCAACACTCAAGTAACAATAGTTGTTGAATTCTCTTATTTGAGAGATATTTCCACTGGTTCTTTCTCATTTTGTAATAACTTTTCCATCAATCACACTATTGATAATAAAAATAAAATCTAAAAACAAATTAATTTCCATCATCAAAAAGTTTACTTACACTAAGTAATTTATGTTTTATCCCATCAAAAAATAAAACTTTCTTATATTTTAATTTTTCTTATTTCTTATCAATCATTCTAATTCCTTTGAATTTTAAGGAATTATCATTACCAAAGGTAATTGCTCCTCCATCAGGAATTTCAGAATGTTTCTTGATTTTTATATCATATTTCAAATGTAATGAATAACCAATATCAAGTATCCATGGTTTATTCCCTTTACTTGCTTAAAAATTTGTCTCTACAACAAAATCCCTTTCCTCAAATTTATTCTTTTCAGCTTTATTTTCATTTCGTTCATAAGAAACATGTTCTGTAAAGAGTTTCATACATATTTTATCATGATTACCAGCCTGATCACGTATTCGAAAATAATCTTTCAAGAATTAAAATTGATTTTTTAAGAATATTTTCTAAAATCCTAGGAACTCACCTTTTCATCTTTTTATAAGTTAGAAAGGTCACTCATTCTACTTTCATTATTTCTTCCACTTTTCTTAAACATTATTCTAGGTAGATATATGTTGTGCCAACAATTACAAGCTCATGACCAATATATTCCACATTAAATGAAATAGCTATAAAATCATGATTTTCTATTCAAGAAAGATCATTCTTTATAGAAACCATATTGAGTTTGGTAACTTCTTTTGACTCTAACATACTCAGGGCATGGACCATCTTTTCCTTTGAGTGAATTATCAGATTTTGTAGATTTGATAGGTTTCCCACATATTTTCTGAACCTAATTTTTCCTAATTCATTTTCAAAAAACTCAAATGTTAATGGAATCAAATGTAACATTATTTTGGTAAGAGAAAATTTCACCTGATTCTCGTATTAATCCTTCTTAACAACATTAGAAGTCAAATATTTTACTTTTAAAGATGTGTTGAAGTTTTCATTCATCATCTTCAAGTTACATTCAGATTCAATAAGTATTTATTGAAACTTGATAACTACTTCTTCCTTAGATTCAATCTTTTGACTAAGATCTTAAAGAATCTTTCCTTGTTTAGAAATTATATGTTTGTCACTTAAAATCTCCTCAATGTATTATTCCTCATTTTTCATGAAATATTTTACTCCATCAAAAACATATCTATAATCTTTCTTCAAAGATCTAATTTCTTTCTTGAGGGTTTTTTTCCAAGACATGCAACAAGTTTTATTTTGAGTTGATACTCTCTATAAGATTTATCACTACCTTCTTCATTATCTAGGGAATCTTTTATTTTATAAAATTCAGAAATGAAGGTTTTAAATTTTTCTGAAATTTTATATTTAGAATAATTATTATCATATGAGTCCAATTATAATTTCTTACTCAGGAAACATATTTTGTTCCTAGTAAACTTCTTCTTGTATTTTTGGAAGACTTTTCTTCATTATAATTTTTGTTCCACTTCTTCCATCATGTTTTTTAATCAAAATCATCTTGATATTCTCCAGCTTTCTTCTTGGGTCAATTCATATAATAGTGTATTATTCCACCACATTTAAAACATTTTAGAGGAAGTTTACGTCTATAATTTTTGATTCCTCTTCGATAGTTATTGGATATAAGAGACAATATTTTTTCATTCAACTATTCATCTTATTTAACTTTGGACTCAAAAGGATCAGTTTCTTCAGCATCTTGGATTTTTATCTTTCTCATAGCTTCAAAAGCTATTTCATATTTCATATTCTATTTAAATATTGGAGATTTCCTCATTTCATAAGAAACAATAATCTTATGTAATTCATCAAGAGATAAATCACACTTATCGTCTATAGAATAAATTTTAGAATCAAACAAATCTAGATTTTTTCTCATAAGTTTACTCACAATTGTAGAATCTTATAGGATATCTCTGAATCCTCTTATGTTCCAAAAAAATTCATTTACTCTACTAAATTATTATTTCATTGTCTCTTCATCTCTCGTTCTAATGTTTTCATACTTAATACACCAAATATATAGCATTATTACCTTAACTTTTGTATTCTATTTGAAAACACTTTCTTGCTTGTCCACATAATTTTTGAAGTTTTGAGACCCATCACCTTCTCAAAAACATTTTTTGATAAGGATGCTATAATATCATTTCTATCCTTTCTATAAAATTATATATTTATCTTATTAGCAATTTTTATTGAGTAATCCATCTCAATAGGTGTAAAACTAATAGTATAATCATTAACAGCTTCCATTGTAATATTTATGTGATAACGAATCATCATATTTTTTAATCCATAATATTGTTTTCCATCAAATGTAGGAATTATTATACAATTGAAAGAATTGATATTATCCATGCTAAGGTTTCAATAAGGGAATATTCCATTTGATACTAATTGAAGTTTCAAAGGATCAAATAATAATTTAGAGGGGGGTTGAATCATTTTTCACTTATTATAAGTTTTAGAAAAAATTATAAACTTAACCGCTATAACCTATTAAGGTTTATTTCCATATAAAAGTTTAGTAAATACTAATGCATCAAAAAGTATGAAATAAAGTAATGCACATAATATTTACAGGAATTGGCCTCAGTGTGAGAACATACATCCTTTCTATAGAGAGTCACATGGGTCTATGGAAATACATTATTATGAATAAGTGAATAATACTTGTGAAAACTTCTGTTAGACACCTTCTATCTCCCAATAAGAAATATTATAATGAATCTTTCCAACTTACAATGTATTATTATAAAACATTGATCCAAATAAAGGAATAAAGTCTTTGTTGAAACTAATCCATAATTTCTCAGTTTGAATCCTCAGTCTGATTTGGATAGATCTGTTTTTCTCAACCCAATGAGTTTAGATCTAATTATATCGACAAGATAGATCTAGATATGATTCTATCATTACAATGAGTCTAGATCTGATTCTCTTTATATGATGGATCTTGATCTAATTCTCTCAATAGGATGGATTTGGATGTGATTCTTCCAATACAATGGATCTGTATCTTATTCTATCAATAAAATTAGTTTGGATCTAATTCTCTCAAGATGATAGACTCAATAGGATGAAACCATTCTCAATCTGTAAAACTCAAAATTTTCTCAAATTCTAAATATTATATTTCTTACTCTGATTAACTCAATATGATTTTCTCATTCCGGTAAAAAAACATTCATCTATCTGATCCTCCTCATGATATCTCTGACTAGAAATGACTTCCAATTAATTTCATCAGGGCTCCACATTTTCATATTGTGTGAAAAATTCTCATAGAATGAATTATTTGAATGGGTATTTATAGAAGACAAAAAAAAGTGAGAAACATGAATAATTTCCTTGATTCCTAACATTTTGAAAAAATCTGAAAAACTATTTCCTTTTTATATAAAATATTACTTCTTCAATCCTCATTATATTTCTCCAAGATTTAATTAGAAATTTTATTTAATTTTTTCTCTCTTTGACTCTTCATAAAACATCTAAAATTTTATTTTTGAGTATTCTTCATAATTAACTAATTTGATTTGTTTCCTTCTAATGTCATTATGATTGTTTCATTCTCATATGATTACAATCTTACATTATTTAATAGCTCATCACGATCTACCTTTATCTTCATCCTAATATAATCCTTAAAATGGTGGAATTTTTATTACGATGGAATTTACCATTACCATAAAATTACCATTCTGATGGATTCTCCATACATAAATATTAAAAAATTTCAAATTTCATCATCTTCAAACATTCTGAATTCTAGATTGGATCTTCAGAAACATTCAACCTTTGATGGATTTTTTTCATAATGATGGAATCCCTATTATGATGAAAATCTCATTATGATATGATTTCTCATTCTAATGGAATTATTCACTCTACAATTTTGAATATTTTAAAACTACTCCACCATTTATTCAAAATCATTTATCAAGAAAGTTTTCAAGATTTTTGAGAAATTATGGACCAGCAAAGCATATTCTGATTTAGTTTAGAATGTATGGAAAATTTCTAAGTCCTGACTTCAAAATATTATTTCAGAACTCTTCAGCAACAATGTGAATTCTTAAAATAGAAACATCCGACTTTCTAAAAAACACCATTTTTCCCTAAATATGGAAAAGGTAAATTTCAAGAAATAAATAGTTTATTACTCTAATTATTTTGGATCCAATTATTTAAAACTGATACAGAAGAATACAATGTTATAAGTTCGATGAATCTTCATTACGATGGATATTGGTCTGATTCCTAAATAACAAAATTAATATTTTACAAAGATGTTAGTTTTCAACAGATACAAAAACATTGTTAAAAACATTTATCACAAAGGTTCTTCAAAAAAAATATTTCTAGGTGCCTTAACAAAATGGTTATCCTATTTAAAATAAATTGAGAAACATTTTTTAGTTAATCACTAATTATCTAAACTGCATCCCTCCCTTTATATAAATATGTTATGAAATAAATGGTAACATAATCTAATTTCCATTCCATAATAGATAATTATGGAAGCTTACCATCTAGTCACTGATATTCATCTTTCATCTATTTATGGGAAACACATCTTGAAAAAAACTATTTATATTCTATTTCATATCTAGACACCAACATTGTCACTAAGAATAGTGGTATATTTTAGTCAAATCAAAATGAAATGACCGTCTATAAATATAAAAATTTACCATTAATTATTCCCACTAATCCATAGGAACATAAATACACCTAAGTAAACACAAGAGTTAATCCTCACTGAGGGACCATATATTCATCATATCCTCCCATATAATCATTCATTAAAAAACAAACACTCAAATTTTGAAATATATCATTATTTAACTTTCTCCATAACATTTGAAGTGATGGTCAAAGCATCCAAAATATGATGGCCTTTTAGCTCAGATACATAAATATGCAACTATGAGAAAAGGTACATAAACTACACCTTCTCCTTCAACTTACGAACTACATCCCTCGGGACTTTCTACTTAAAGCATAAAAAATAAGATTTCCCTTCCCAGGATTATATATCATATCAATAAATGAATAACTAAGGATGTTCAAGACATATTATATATAATGGATTCAAATCCATTTGATAAAATATATATTTCAATATTTTATGGTAGGTGTACACTGGAAATTTCTCACCGAACAAATAATGCTGCTAACATTTAAGAATATGCACAACAATGGCTAAATCAGGATCATGTGTAGGTCAATTCTGCTTTTGTATCATGATCTTCCAAAAACCATATGACACTACTCTTCCTTATTACATCAACTAATTAACTCTCCATAACTAGAATAATTATAATATACCCCATAACACTTCACTAGTTTCAATAAAATTATAATAGGTGTTGTTGTTAACCACTTCTTTAGCTCTTGACATATATATTTTCACATAACAACCCATAAAACATAACTTATTTCCTAGTAAATTAAATTATAAATGTATTTAATCGACATAAGTCTTCAATTAATTGATGATAATGAACTACTATGACTTTGAAAATATATATTTTAAATAAATTCTTTGGAATTTTCTATAAAATAATAGAAGAATCCTTCTTAGGATCCACTAATAACCAATTTTTAGAGACAACATTCCCAAGAAACATCACTTCAAAATCCAGAACTGATATTTTGAGAAATTTTCATATAAATGTGGATCTTTTAATGTATCCATGATGATGTTCAAATGTTCATCATTCTTCTCATTGGTCCATGATAATATCAATATATCCCCAATAAATATAATCACAAAGGAATCCAAATAATTATAGAAAACATGTTTCACCATGACCATAAATATTTTTGGTATGTTAATCACCTCGAACGACATCACCAAATATTAAAAATGGTCTTACTATAACCAAAAGGTTTTGTTAGTAATGTATTTTTCTTTCACTGTCTTTTGAGGATAATTTGGAGATAAATCATTAAAAATCACTGATCTTCTCTTAATTGATCAAATAAATCATCAATTTGTGGTAAAGGATAACGATTCTTGATGGTGGCATGATTCAACCAGAAACAATCAATACATATTCACATGATCATGTTGAATTTCTTGGAAAAAAATATTTGGAACACAACACAAAGACAGAATCTACCTAATGAAACCTTTGGATTCAAGATTTTATAACTATGTTCTTAACTATATCATCTTAGTTAGATTCATGAAATAATAAGTTGTAAAGATAGGATCAGTACTAGGTATTAAGTCTATCACAAAATCCATCTCCCTATCTAATGAAACCCCTAAAAATATTCTAAAAATATATCCTGATATCAATCAACAACAAGAATTAAAAAACACTACAAACACCTTCAACGGATCCAAGAACTATCCCTACTACTTGAGAAGTAATATTTCGTAGATTCAACAAATAATAATTGACTCTACTAGCATGATAGTCTTCTTATCCTATAAAATCATAATATTCATCACAATATGAAAATAATGTTACCCATATCTAGTATAAATCAGTGTTCACTCAAAAATGTTACAACCAATCCATTTTGATAATCATGTTAAAGCCTTTCATCTTCAAAACAAAGAAATATCAAATATTTCTATATAAAAATGTATCAATTTAATAGGTTGGACATCTTATAATAGGCTCCTAGATTCCTCAAAAATTGGGTATTCATGTATAATCCTCCATATTATTACCGAACAACCAAACCTCGGTTAGTCACCAAACAAGTAGGCATACAAGAATGAGATACAACAGAAACAAAAAACACTCTAACCAAAGTAGAGGTAACTTGCATTATAAATTTTATCTTGTATGAACCCTTACTAAGATCCATTATCACCTTTTCAGAAATTAATAACATCCCATAACCTACACCTCACTCCATACCCTAGGTTACCTGACTCCCTTACACATAATCCCATCAATGAACCTATCCCAAATAACATTTTCTATATCTATAACTAGACCTCCCAAACAATATTGACTAGAATTCTATTTTGGTAAACTATATCATGCATGAGATGCCAAAATAGAAGCTAAATCATTACTTCCACCTCTTTATAATCCCTTACAATAGAACTAAAGAAACCAAATGTATTTTTCTAAAGAGTATAGTATTTTTTTAATATGAAAGAAATTCAATGAGAAGTAAAGTCAATATTTTTTATAGGTAAAGATGAATTATAGAAAAAACTTATCCTCATGATTATCAGTATAATGAAATATGCATGGAATGGAAGTATCACTTGAATAAAGATAATAAATTTTTATAAATGTACAAATAGTTATTTTTAAAAGATAAGTAATCTGGTATATGTCATTTCCTAAGTTATAACTCCTGATACAAGTTGAAATGAATATATACCACGAGTTTTTTTAAGATTACTCTCCACACACTGGTAATGTTTGATTATACTTTCAAAGGACAACATTATAGGAAAAGATTTTGTTTTTTGATGTAATTTGGTTAGTGATTCTATCATTTGAAGATGGATATATTGTGGATGATCTTGGATATCAGTTCATTTTTATGCAAATGTTTTCTGATGAATGTTAGGTGATGAAAGACTATAAAATATTTCTTAAAGAACTCACTAATATTTTTTCAGAACATGTGCTCCAAAAAGGTTATTTAATTTATGTTATAAAGTACTTGAGAAAGCTATAAACTGTCAAGATCTATATGATCAATAAATTAATTTTTTTTGAAGTGGCATCTGGAAGTTAAAGTTGCAAAATTTACACTTTCACAATATACATTTATAAAATGAGTACTTAGGAATTAAACACTTCTAGAGATAGAGTTCAGAAGTTCAATTTTTAAATTAGGTTCTTAGTAAAAAATAAATAATTATTTATAGACACTATTATCCATAAATTATTAAATGATATATGGATGTTGATATGAAATGCATCCAGAAGATAAGTTTCTTTGAAGGTAGTTAGGAGTTCGTTGTAAATCATTTGGATGTTATAGAGAATTTGAGTTTTGAAAAATGAATCAACGTAGAAGTGTTAATATGAAACATTGAATGATATATAAGATTCATTTAACTCATACATAAACGTATACAAGATATAAATTGAGTTGGATAATTGATATAGGTAAAGGATTTGTTGTGAAAAATCTATAAATTACACTTGAGGAAGAAACATTTCCAGAAGAAGAGTTGTAGATGAAAACTATTATATGTATAATATTTATCATAGATTGAAAATTTTTTATTTAATAAAATAGATCAAAATAGAATTAATTGTAACCTATCACTTATGTTAGGGTTGTTTGTTTGATGAAATTTGAAAGGGTTTTAGAAGTTGAATTTGGAATTGAAATCAAATGATGTTATGTTGATCCTCAAAGTTACAAACATCATGGTTAAAAAAGTAAATCATTATTCATGCTACTTTTATAATTTAAAATTATCATAACTTTATTGGAATAATTAGACGATAATATAAATATTAAATTAGGGTAAATGGAATCAAAAGATAAAGACAATTGAAAGTTAATGACACTTGATAGATATGTTTCGGATGTTTGAGAGGTGTTAAACATGAACTATATCAGATTTTGGAGAAATTGATGTTAAGGATTCAATCAAAGAATCACATAATAAAAAAAATTATAGAAGTGAAGGATGAAATTATGAAGTCTAATAATGATGTTTTGTAAGATGATGTTCGAAAGTAGGAGCAGTTATTAATTTTGAAAACTCTGGTTGATGAAAATACTAATGTGTTACGGTTATGTATGTCTGATTGACTATTCTACATGAATTGAAAGACAACCAAATCATTAGTGGTTGGTGTATATAAGTGGAATATAAAGTGAAAGTTAAATAATAATTTGATGTTTCCTTATTTTGATTGGAAAGTGTTTTAAGGTGATAACAGTTGAAAGTTTAAAAGGATAGAATATAATATAAAAGGAAGTTAAAATTTCACTGAACTTATTAAAATGGAAGGAATTCACTCAGGTAGGTTGAATCATTAATAGGCTATGAATTTACATAAATTGAGTTACACAACCCCAATGTTTTTTAAGAATTGTAGTAATCCTAATTTATAATAACAAAAAAGGATTGTTTTCAAGGTTGATGATGCCTATAAATAGAGATTGACCACATCATTTATCGGTTTAAAATTTTAATAGGAGAAATTCATATGATAATATCAATTGATCCATTATTTTGTGATGATTCTGAAAAAATTATTCCATGTATAATAAATATTAGATAATAAAAAAAATTTGCACAATTAGTGAACTGGTCAATATGTTTTAAAAATTATATGGGTTAAATAAATTACGTAATTAAAACATAATATCTTATAAGATAAGGAACATTAACTTAATATTTGAAAGTATAATTTTTTTTAATTTTTTTTTAATTTAATAAGCTATGACTTAATGAGGAAAATTATCCCTATCCTATATAAGGTTTTGATGGTAGGTCACTTGAATGAAGTTGTGTAAAATTATATATTTCATCATATGATTATCATAATATTGGAGAAGAATAAAATTAGAAGAAAAATAGAGAATATTTTTTTAATCATTCTTAAGATTGAGGGAATAGGGATTATGTGCATGAAATTGGATTTATTCATTTAGTGGTAGTGGATAAAATATTGTTAAGGAATGAGATCATATATTTTGATATAAACAAATCCCATAGCATACTAAATAAATTTTTCAATTGTATAAGGAGGGAATTTTTAAAAGAGTGGGAAATAGTATAAAAATTTTTAAGAGGCATTAGTGTTGGTAAATTTCATTAGTTAAAGGATTGTTACATCACATAGTGATGAAAAATGTAATGATACATGAGTGATCATAGTGATTAATAGTTCCAATATAAATCCACCAAGAATGTACCATAACCTACCAATGAAAAAAGACCAAAATAGATGAAGAAACAAAGGAAATTTATAGATTATTATACCGTAGTGTGTAAACAAAATAATAATATTAAACAAGTAAAAACTAAGAATAATTATAAAAATTATTTTTCACTAATGAAGATATACTTATACTATTGAATAAAATACCATATCATGTACTTTTATAAATTGGACAAGAATATAAAAGCTAAAGTCATAAATCTAGAATTAAATAAATAATCAATCTTAGAAAGAAATAAAAAAAATTGGTGGAATAAATCACAAAATAAGAGCATGAGAAGTTACCATATAATGGTATCTGAAACAAAGAATAAAATCTATGTGGAAGCTTAAAAGAAATTGGACACCTCAAATAAATTCATTACATGGATACCAAGAATTTTTTTTTTGAGAAATAAAGGAAAATAACAATTTAATCCATGTGTTAAGAACGCAACAATGAAAATAGAGTCCTCACATAAGAATAAATATTTTAATATTCCTAAATAATTTTTGGCCATATGGATAAAAAATTAGAAAGTATAATAAGATGTAGCATACAAAAAATAATGAATTTTTCTTAATAGAAAATGTGAAAAGGCCAATTTCATATTATACTAAGGTAGTAAAAAGTAATAATAGAATTTTTTATATGAATTATCAAGTTTGGAAATCTAATAGTAAAGCTAAAATAAAGATTTATCACCATGATAGAGATAAAAAGAAAAAGGGTTAATGTGTTGAGAAATAAATCTCATATATGTTTCTATAATTAAGGAGTTGATAGAGAGAATAATTAATTCCCATTAATTTAATTGATTGGTTTTCTTAGTAAAAAAACTAAAGGTGATGTATTGATAATGTATATAAACATATTATTGGTATAAAAATCATTCATCATTGAGTGCTTTAACTAGTACCATTTTTTATCTTCAAAACACTTCAAGTGGTATCAAAAGTATATATTAAGATCTCATTATTGGTGTTGAAATATTATTTTCATGAAAATTTCTATAAAACCCATGACATTATCCTCACATAGATAACACATGTCAATTTTGAGTAGAAACAAATATATATACAAGAAGGAGAGTGAAATTAGATATTTGTATACCACCTAATTTCTCACACACCAGGGGAAGAATATTCCCCAAAAACATTTCTTTTTTATGGTGATGTGTCATTGAGAATATACCTCTATTATATGTCTATGAATTTCACCATTTTATAACAAAAAGGGTTTCAAAACCGGAAAAACCAATTTTGAGGGTCGTTTGAGCATTTTTGGCTATCAATAAACATATTTCTAGGTTGTATACAGCATATATAGCATCATAGTTTTCTTTAAAATATTTTATTTTACTAATCGTAGATCCTAAATGTACTTATAGATAACAATTTATGGCCGTAGGAATTTAGGAATATTTCATGTGTAATCCAAGACTATGATCAAGTTGTGAAACCCGCTCATTTTCTTTTTGTCCAACTCCTTCTCTCCTTCACCCATCTCATATGCATATGTCTCTCAGTCGTCTCACATTCCTATATCATTGGTTTTTTCTATTTTTAGACACATTACCTTCAATTTTTGGAGGGACGGATGAACTCCTATGGGACAAATCACGGTGTGAGATCTCTTTCCCTAACTATTCTATCTACCAGTTATCCCTTACTTGGGAGCATCACTATGGATAATACTCACTAGGTAATTTCCCTATGTTCTACCTTACTAGAGAAACCCACCACAGATTACCCTCACTTGGGAGAGGCCCGATTTTCTTCCTTATTAGGGAGAACCACCATTGCTCTCCCTAACTAGGGAAATACCTCATGTTCTCCCTTTTTAGGTTCAACCACCATGTCTCTTCCCTACTAGGTAAAGGTCCCATGTTTTCCATTACTAGGGTGAAAAACCATGGATTTCCCTCACTAAGGGTGATTCCCCCTTATATCCCTTACTGGGTGAACCACCATAGTGTGAGGCCCCATTTTCACCCTCACTATGGTGAAACATCGTAGCACCCCCTCACTAAGGTGAGGTCCCTATTTATCTTCACTATTTATAACTACCTTGGCTCACCCCCTAAAGGTAGAGGAACCCTATTTGTCCTTAATAAACCAAACAAATTCCAATTATCCCTTCTAAGGTGATACCACTATGTTCCCTCCCTAAGTAAACCCTCTTTGAAATCCCTCCATGAGGTAAAAGATCTATCTTCACATATCAATCTTCTGGGGTGAAGAACCACCACTCACTCTTTTCTATAATAAGTAAAATCTTCATTATTCTTATATGTACATCACATAGGTACCCCAGTTAGGGAGAACTCTATTCACCCTGGTTTCACACATGGGAGACCATATTAGGATAATGCCTCATTCTATCACTCACTACTTTTTATCACCCTCCTTATTATATCTAAATAGGTATAAGCACCTTAATTATCCCGGTATAGGGATAATCACCTTCATTATCCCTCAATAAGGATAAGAACCTTCACTATCCCTCATTAGGGATAAGCATATTTAATAGCCCTCTCTAGGTCTAATCTTCTTCACAGTCCCTCACTAGGGATAAGGAATTATTCACCCAAATACCATCCATGAGCACTCGTCCATTCTAAAATACCTAGAGTCGAGATACCCATCTTGGTTTCCTTATATAAGGGTATCCTACAAAGTATATACCCTAAAATCTCTCTAACTTCAACTGGTTTAGTGAATAGATTTATGTACTTCAGGGAATCACCTTTGTATAAGACCCACACAATCACCTTTAATCAATATAATCTTATTGGTTCCATCATTACCTCAAATAGATATATTACTCCTAGTTTTCATCATTACCTTGAGTCGATATACTCCGCATGGTTATCACTACTCACCTTTAATTGATATACTTCTCTTGGTTTTGATTATTCGCTTCAATTTGATATACTCCTCTTAGTTTTTTTATTCCCGTTGTGTCAATATACTACACTTGTTAATCATATATTATCAACCACCTAGGTGCAAGCCCCAAAATATACCTTTTCCTGACATATCTACTAGGTCTAGTATCTCGGGGATACTAATGTATAATCCCCACTATCTCTTATATTTCCACCCCTTTATGAAATAGAAATCCTTTATGGGAATCTTATTTAATGTAATCCCCAATAATTCCTTTAATTAATTCACAACCCATATTGGGAACATCAGGGTAGAATATATACATAATCCCCACATTACCACATTAAGTCAATGTGCTCAGCACGATTATCATATATGAGCCTTCTACTAGGTGTAAGCCCAACCATAACAATAAAACATTCTTATAATATTGCAAAAATAAATAGGGGGACTATTTATCTTCCTTATAATAGTTGTAAGCCCCAATCATTCATTCCTTCACCTGAGTCACTTAACAATTTAAGCACCTAAAAGGGTATCTCATGTGTATTCCACACACAATCACTTATTGTTAAATACAATGAAATATACCTAATATTTTATCGCTTTTTCCCATATAGATCATGACTCACATATCCTTATAGGTTTATTTTATCATTTTAATAAAATAATTGAGTTGAATCATAGGAATAACCTTCATATCCAAGTTTTATGCCTTTAAATTTCATGGCACACATCCTTATTGCACAATGTAAAACTACATGGTCTGGTCCACACTCAGATCCTACAAACTATGTCACTCAAACAATGAGGGATTTGATTCCTATTAAACATACTACTTAGAATTCCTCCATATGATTCAATCCCAATATTCAAAAAATGTTACTTTTCTATTATGTGATATAACACATCTCACCTTGAGTTGAGATACTCATTTTGGTTTCCCTATATACACTATGAGTTGATTTTAACCTCTTCGTTTCTAAATATACCTAGATTAAATTTAACCCTCTTAGTCACCCCATATACAGGCCTCATATTTGGTTTAATCCCCAACCTAAGATAGATTTCTTCTATGTGATGAGAATAGGGCCTACTTATACTTATAAGTATAAAAATAATCATCCTTTGTTGGTAATAAGCCAAGTATTTCTGTAGTGATGAGATAGAGATGGTTTATACCTTCTCCTATTTTGTTACCCATATATAGGACAAACCATCAAGGGATTACCATGTCTAATTCCCACACCAACCATTACTAAGAAATTTTTTCCTAGTTTCCCATAACGCATAACATTAAACTACATGGATTTACACTTATCACCCAACCTTCAAAGGTATGATGTTCCTTGTTAAGTGGAATCAAACTATGTATATTTTTATTTTATTTATTTGGATACATGGGAAGACCTCTCATATGCTTGATCCCAACTCCACAATACCTATTTTCTCTCTATATGGTGATGAACTACATAGATCCAAGATTTTCAGATTTAAACCAGAGCATCACAAACTAAAAAGATAAATGTGGGAAACCTCAAATACATAGAGGTTTGTATATATCTACATGGTTTTGATTAGATCATTGGAATAGGTTTAAATTATTCTAAACTGGTATATGGTAAAGAATCATGAAATACATATTAAATATATTGTAGAGTCCCAAAGTAGGTACCAATTACCCTAAAAAAGTAGAGATGATCCCAACCTCCCATCTTCTAGACCAATACGCATTCTGAATTGTTATTGGTAAGAAACACAAATAACTACCAACCTTTAGAAATTAGTCCCATGATGATGTTCCCATTATATTTTCACAGATTTGGGAGTCATTGGAACCTTCATCAAAACAAAAATGATGAACTTAACATGAATATTTCAATTGTGACAAGCCATTCTCATTTTTAAAGGGACTGAATAACTATTTCACTTTGAGACATTTTGTTCCACGTGTTCAACACAAACAAAAATGATGAACCTGATGTGATTCCATTAACTGTAAAAGAAATCGATCGACCATTCACTCTTATTTGTGATGTATAATTGATAAAAATCTAGTTTTTATTTCCTTATTAGTACCTTCAAGACTCATTTAAATCCAAATGGTTTCACCAGATTCCCTAATAAATTCCAAGATCGATGGATAGGCTAGTATTACCAACAACCCCTTAAAAACACTTTGTACAACTAGATAATCTACTGAACATACACCTCTATAGTCATGAATACCATGGATTTATGACCTTGATGTACGCTATCAATGACCTAGTAACTCCAACATCAGGTGGTGAATTCAAAAGTGTGGGAGTATTGTTGCAATAGCCTCATCCCATATTTGTATTCAACTAATGAGAACCTTTGGGTGATGAAGCCCCAATGAATTTCCTATCAATGATAGGACACAGAGAGGTAGGTGTACTCTATTTCCACATCCAACTACTTTGATATCCTATCATGGGAGTGTAGTAACTAATACCTACCTTAACTTATTTATATGGATGATGACACCCATCATACCAATAAAAACACCCATGTTTTTTCTAATATGGATCATACTCACCATGGTCATTGTCACTAGTGTGTGACCCAAATTCTACAAGAATCTAAAGAGGAATCTATGTCTATTCTAGTCATACAAACCAGTGCACCCAAAAGAAGAAATCACTGGGGTTAGATAGCCAATAAAATTGTAGATACGGTCAATGTTCTTTCCACTTCTATCACCCCTGGGGCCCATTAGTATTTTCCAAAAATATCCTAGAACTAATCCAGAATAATCACTATCCATAATATTCTACCTTCATAAAATCTATATTTCTGAATACAGAGTCCCATGGAGAACCCTAGACCCCATGGCTGGTGGAATTTATATCATCTTTAACCTTGGATTCATCCATGAGATCATCAAGTGGTTAGGGACGAACCATGATTACATATACTTCTCCCCCAAGGGAATCTATATTTCCTACCATAACTTTCACAATAGTTAATTTCATCACAATTATCCCAGATGATGTTGCAAATCATGACACTATTGAAGAGTAAATAGGTGTGGTGACATTCACCTCCCACCCACCACCAAAAAATGTTGATGTTGTCTCAGAATAAGAGAATATTACTCACTTTGAATCTAATTTGTCAGAACTTGAGTATATCAATGTTGAGTTTCTCAAGGGAAACAAGTCCACTGAGTACGGTCTAGAGGCTGAGGTTAGAGTAACTGAGTAATATAAACTCATCCAATGGCGGTATTTATTAACCTATAAAATAAAAAAAATCCACTCCCATCAACTTGAGATCATATCCATCAACCCACTTGACTACATCACTAATTGGTTATCAAGAGTTCCCACCATTGGGGTAACATTAGCTTCTAGTTCAGGAAAGTTGCTTAAGGTTGGATGAGGTAGTGGAATCCAAAGAATTACTAAATTATCTATGTGATGAAATATATTATCATAAATTTATACATGAAATAGTATAATAATATATAAATTCATATCCTGAGTGGATTTATTTTAATCATCCTCCACTAAACATTGAGAACACCAGCTTCACATCATTACGGAGGAATGGGTGATTCAGAACAGTATCTCACCCATTTCTCTTCCTAGTATGGCCCAATGCTATCAACCCCAAAATAATAAATGGAATCCAATATCATATTTTTTTTATAGGCATTGGGTGGACCAGGATTTTTTTGATTAATTAACCTTGAAGATAGGATTAATTCAAGTTGGGAAGATCTCTATCGGTAATTCTTATTCCAATTCAGATCTACACTGAGTAAAATGAAAATCCTTAAGATCTAATATTATAGGTTGTACGAAAATGAGATATTACATGGATTTCATTACAATATAGAATGTCTTTTCATATTTATTAGAAACATAAATTCCCCAAGAAAATTTACTGGATATCTTCATACAAAACATACAAGATGAGTTTTCAACTACACTCATCCCTTTGAAGTATCCTGCTAGATTACAAGAGTTCATTTTTATATTATATCATTTATAGTTGTATATGATATGAAGTAAGGAAATAGAACTTATTTAACTGCTAATATAGACAAGTAACTTGGGGAGAGAAGAGGTAATTGTTGTCACCCATAAACTGAGAAGGATGAGATGATGTGACCTTGAAAGTGGGAAGTATAAAATTTATTCCTTCCATAATGGTTGGGTTATATAGTAATTCACATATTATCTTGAAGAAAACCTAATAAAGAATGTATAAATAATTGATCCAAATTAATTGAGGTATAGTGATCACCCAAACTACTTCCATTACCATCACATGTTGGGTCAAATGATTAAATAATTCTTCATCATTAAATATCTCTACAAAAATTGGTTAACAATGGTAAAATTGTCTTGTCAAATTGAAAATAGAATATGATTTATGAATATGAATGTAAGTCAGCCCACAAAATGGTTGAATGGGAATTGAACTACCAAATTTCATACTCTAATGATGAGGAACAACAATGAACCTTTGTTTACATCAACATTGTATCAACCAAGTCTAAAGAATTACCACCTAGTTTTGATGAGTTCACTCTTAATAGAGATGATTGAACATTTCAAAAACAATCTTATCCTAATTATGTTTTACTATCCTATACTCCTAGTATTGGTAATTAAGGGCCTGGTGATGTCATACATACCTTTAAGGAAATAATTATCAACCCTGTTAATACCTCAAAGTGTAATGTTGATAGATAATATGCCCAAAGTCAATTGTTGATCTAGTATCTAAGATCCACACTAAGACTCCCATAATAATCTTCTTATCATTCCCTTAAGAAAGGTAAGTGTGTTCAAAATTCTTCTTCTTAATATACCCTTGAGGATGAAAAGAATATTTTTGCTGAAGAACAGATCACTTAGTTATATAGGGAAAATGAGGATCTCTGTGAAGTAATTATAAAGATTATTCATATATATTTTAATCATGGTGAAATAAAAGAACCCTCTTATAAAGGTCCTCCTTGAAATAAATTACCCCATCCCATAGGGTTGTGAGAATTTTCATATTTTTTACCCCCTCATAGGGTTAATTTCATACATCATTCCACCTCACCCCATCCAATAGTGCTAGGGTATTTTTTATATTCTCCACCCTATCATTAGATGAATTCATAGTCAGTGGTGGTTTTCACATCTGCCCTTAGATTTATTGACATTTAGGAATCAAAACCATGTCCTGAAACTCAACCATGTTCCTATACTCGTCAAGTCATAAATGGAGGAAAAGGTAAGTACCATTGTTATCCATCGATAGATAATATAATAACAAAGGTATATTCCTTCTAACTAGAGAATGTTCTTAGGTATTTTCCATTATCCATGGAGAATAATTTGGTCAATCACTTGAGGATCATGAGAGAGATACCTATAGATTCATATTTTAGATAAAATTCTAATTACAAACCCAATAATCAATTATTAGCTCATACAATCGAAAGGTACCTTATCTTTAGGGATTGGAATCATAAGGGGATAGATAAGGGGATATTGGATCCTATGACACCCAAGTCTTCTCTTAGACCATGTGGGAACCCTATAAAGAACACAGAAATCTTATAAAAGTTTCATTATCATCCATCTCTTAGTGATAGAGATATAAAAGACTATTCATTTATTCCTAATCATATAGCAAAATGATTTATATATTCATTCATGCATAAACTTTTTCCACTCCAATGATTAGGAAAACTAAGGATTAAGTATTGAAATATAATTTCAATTATTATCCCTACCACTTATTTTTGGAACATATGATTGAATAATGATTCATCTTCATGTATTGGATCTATAAGTAGATAGATGGAGGTTATATAGAGTTAAATAATCTTGAGATCCATGTGACATTCATGTTATCCATTCTTACTATAATAGAAAAATTATCTCTCCTAATAGGTTATGTTAGTAATAAATATCCTTGTTACATGAAATTAAAGTGTACGGAATAATATTTCTATCTACATGACATTAAAATGAATAATTTTATAGCTGTGTAGAATTAAATCACATGTCCACCTAAGACATATAAGCTACATGACATTAAATTGTGTGGTTTAGGTCCGTGTTCTAAGACCTTAATCTACATAGCACCATTTTTCTTGTAGCTTGAAATTAAAGTGCATGACAAATGATCACTTTATAATACCATCCCTACCTCTTATCTATAATACATATCTATATATAGGGTTTCCATCATATGGGTTTACCAACTCGTTATGAGTTTTAGAAAATAACTCCACACTATGATGAACTTATCTCATCATGTACTAGAACTATGACCTCACTCACTTCATATTTTCTTCCTTATAAATCCAGGATTATTGTTCTTTTCATTGGTCATTCATATCACATGATAGAAATCTATATAGAATATGAAATTCATCATTCCTTATGTAATAGTATAATCCTCATAGGGGCCATTTTAAAAGAACTACATATGTCTTGCTTACTATGGTTACAGGATACATAGTGACACCCTATTATCATTCCATGGAAATAAAAATAAAATTATATTATAGGTTCTCTTGAAGCGGTTTATCTGCCCTTCTAGACATAGCTCATCCATCCTAGTTTTAAACTCTAGCATGATATGAACAGTCCTCCAATTTTTCCTTATTTCACACACTAAGCATGAATCATGTCATATTAGGGTTTATGGATTATTATCTCAATTATATTGTTTGATCTTTGTCATTCCAATAAATAGAGAATCACTATTGTAGTTTTATGAAGTTAAATGAAATTTCATATTTTTCCATTTTACAAAACCTAAAACTATTTGGATAGGTTGTTCCATATGAAAAAAAAATTGAAAATTCCTCAATACCCTATTTGTTAGATCAATCTGTATGGGTTACCTGCTATGTTTCATCAAAACTCCTTGGGTTAGGGTCATCCTAGGAATCCCTTGTGTCAAGGTTCACTTGGACTACTGGTATTCAGACGTTAAATTCCAAACATAACCACTAGTTTCAGTTTTATCATAATGCACTGGTCCAATAAAATACCACATATTTCTTTCCTTATTTTGATCCTCTATACAAATAATTAAATTTCCTTTCTCTATATATTAACAATATATGTGTGGGAACTTACAAAAACTATGTGTGACTTGATTCTGATACCATGGGATGCGTAGTGTTTCCTAGAATTTCTAAACTGCATCCATCTATAAAAATTGAAAATAATTGCACCTTACCTTGGGGTATAACCCTTCACTTACTCAAATTGTTTTTTTTCTTTACCCAGAACTATGGCATGATTTTACAGTTCACTTTTAAATCATATCTACACAAAACAAAACATAGGTCATTTCATCATGACTATAAACTACACAACATATTTTTCCTTTCATTATGAAAATAAATTTCATGATTAATGAAACTCCTTGTTATGTATTCAGGAGTAATATGAGTAATTTACAAATAAAACCTTATTTATCATAGTGATCATGAATTTTGTGATCTTAGAGGTTTTTGTTGTTAACTTGGATTATAAAAATTTAGATGCATTATACCCAAAATCAAAGAGATTCAAGTCCCTATTGTACATCTCTAAACTACACAACATGTATGGTTCATCATGTAAGACCTTAAACTGCTTAGAGTGGCCAAATATGTAACACTCCAAGATTTTATGAGATATATTTATTTTAATTTTTTTTATGTCTTGTGTTGTACACTACACCAATATTATCTTGCGCTATACGCAACATTATTCCTGCCTTGTGTTACACATAAGTTCAAGTACTTTTGATAAAATTTATTTCATACAACATTGAGTATAGATGTTTTTCAATGCATAAATGAACTAAGTTTGGATTCTGTTATATGCAACACCCAAGTAATATTTAACTACATGCAACACTTACTTGGCTTGTGTTACATGGAAGAGTGACCTTCCTCGATATCTTTCATTGTATAAGATATCGTGTTTCACTAAACCACAAAATATTTTTACAATATTGTTATTTAATGGGATATAAACTTGCCTTTATAAGTATTAATAACTTGATTTTGAATTTTATATAACATTATCACTCATCTTACAGACTTTCTAGACCATGGTACGATAATTAAATCAATTTTTTAGATAAAGGAAGTATTTTTTTTAAAAAAAAATTAGTTTTGACACCTTTTGATGGCACACCCATTTTAAATCTAGTTTTTGACACTTTGATAAGTAAAATTTTACAGGAGAAACTTCCTCTACAGAAGAGGGACATAATATTTTACATTTTCTGAATTTTTAGTATTTTTCTAATAGAATTAAAATTTTAATGAATAGTGAAAATACTGCATTTTAATTCGAAACTTCCTTTTCATCTAATTTATATATATAGTTAGATTATCTTTTTAATTAGTTTTAAAGTTGAATTGGATTATATATTAATATTTTAATCAAATTTTGTTCGTTGTAATTAATTTCACTTTTAAATGTTACATAAACAAATGTCAATCTTTTTATAGTTATTACTTCTTATAAACCTGTTTTTTGGTTTTGAAAACAGGAATTAATTTTAAAATAATTACTGAAAATCCTGTGTTTTGAATTTTGAAAAATGGATTCCATATTTCAAATCAATATTTTCAAATTATGTAAATATGTACCTTTTATTTTTGGACATTATTAATAGTAACATCAGTAATTATTTTATTTACCAAGGTTAAAGGGTAAATCTGGTAAATAAGGGTAAAAAATACTATTATAATAATATTAAACTACCCTAACACATGTCCTAATCCTATGGTATGATATATTTCCAACCATGGGAATCCTAGGGTCGATTTTTGGACATCATGGATTCATTTGGATGTGAAAATGACATTTTATAAGAATTAATTTATAGTAAATATAATAATAAACTAAACATATATCTTTTACTAAATGGATTTTAATATAGAATTATATTACAGATAAATCTGTTTATAAATATTCATTAGAAATATATAAATATTTCCTACATAAATTTATTTTATTTATAATTTTTATACACCATATAAATAAGTTTATTTATGACACAATTTTTAGTGATTGCCTCATTAATGAAAGATTGAAATAAATGAATTTATATATATTAAAATAAATTTAATTTGAATATTTTTATGTCATCCATAAATTTTATGGATTAAATATATATATATATATATATATATATATATATTATGTATGATTTTATTCCTTTTTTAGAAGTAATAAATTTCTTATAAAATTTTAAAAAGTAAAGTTTGAATAGTATCCAAAATCGACATAATTCATAACTTAAAACAAAAAATATTTTATTAAATAATATTACATTAATAAAAATATAAGATTTATCTAAATTGTTGATATAAGTCTAAATATTTTATATATAAATTATTTTGGGTCTTTGGACAAGATATTGTAATTACATTAACCCACAATGTGTAAATAACATGATATCACAATAAGATTAAAGGTAAAATAAGGGTTAAACCAAAATGATAAGGATAAAAATAAATTCAAAACATGTTTAAAAATTATTTTATTATTTTTATTATAACAATAATCATCTTAAATTATAATTAAAGAAGTTTTATACCCTTTTAAATTGAAATTGAATTTATAATAAATAAATATTTTAAGACTTTATGAAAGTGCCTCACTCCTATCATATAAAAGGGAACCTACCCTATCTCCTATTCACTCCATTTTGAGCATTAAATATCATCCTAACCCTAAAAAGTTATCTTATAAACTTCTCTAGTTACATTCTAGAGGTTTTGGTATTCTCTAAAGACTAACTCTAGTTCCCTATAATGAAATTTAAAGGAGGCACGTCGAGGAAGAGGTAATCTCTTCTACCGATTTTTCAAATTTATTTCTTATTCTACTTACTCTTATTTAGTTATTTAATTATAAAGTAATAACATAATTATCACTCATATACTGATATTTTATTATAAATATTAAACAATCCTATTTCAACTTCTATCTATCCTATGAAAAATGAAATCACCGCACGTGCGTATCTATGGCTTACCATCTCCACGCCGTGGTGTAATTAGTTTTTCACCACCACCTTACATGGATGGGTATAATAGTGGAAATAATAACTAAATATGATTATTATAACATTATAATAATTACGCTATTTTATACACTATCTAATTCAATATCATTCAACAATTATGGGAACGATATCGCCGCTCGTGCGTGCATACGACTTATCGTCTCCACAACGCGATGAGATTCATTCTCCATGTTAACCATTAATGAATGATTATAAAGTATATATAATAAAAAAATCATGAAATATAGGACATAATAATTCTAATGGATTTATATATATATTTATTTCATTTACTTACTTCCATTCAATCCAATAAGGAAACAAAACAGCATTTATGCGTACGTACGACCTACAATCTCCACGAACGGTGAATTCCATTAATTTTATCTATCTATTATATATATAATTATATAATAAATATATATAATATATAAATAAATTAATACATTCTTTAATTAATTAAATAATTATATAATTAATAATATCTAGAATAATAATTCGAAACACATATGATAAATAAAATGTTTATTACCCAAAACATTGCTTCAACAAGGAATTGACAAATTAATGGGTAATATAAATTCATAAGTGAATCATATATGATATAATAAATATTATTATGGTTCTTTTAAAAGTTAATAATATGTTTAAACCCACTATATAGGATTTTCAGACACATACAAAAGAAATCAGACCTATGGTAATGGTTAACTTTTCCCATCTCGTTTTTATCCAAGATTGTTTATTGGTAATTATTTACTGGGGATTTATTTATCACCCATTTCCATGTTCTCTAAAAATGTTTTAATAAAATTTTTAATATTCTTTTATGTATTTTTAAATTCATTTTTACCCATTTTTACTTTTACTACATGGTTTGGAAAGAATCTTTCTTACTTTTACCATATGTGGTACTTTTTGACTTTTCCAGAAAAAAGTACGAGAAGAATGTTTTTTAACATATATAGAATCAATGGATTTTTATAGCTTCATGAATCCTTATTTCAATTAATTTTCCTCTACACTATTTCAAGTTTATATTCAACTAATTTCTTTTCTTTTAGAATTTCATAGCATTTTGAGAAAATGAAATTTTTTTGAAGAAGAAAGGATATTTTCCTCAATAATTAAGTTCAAGTGTTTTATCAAAATTATTTTCCTTCTAAGATGATGCTCCTAAATAGGGTTATGTTTTATCCCTATTATTACTATGATTCTATTTCATTAATTATGGAATGATCATTTATGTGGATTATTTTATGATGAAATGATATTTAAGAAACCCATTTTATTTATTGGGTTATGCTATTATGAATGATTTATGTTTTCTAGAACATGTTATAATGATTTAATTATGACATTGGTGGGACCTATATCTCCATAAAATTCATTGGTTAATGATTTTTATCTCATGATATAGACATTACTGGAATGAAAAGTAAATGCAGTTCAGTAATATAGGGTCGAAACGACAAGTAAATCTAGTTCAGTAATACATGGATGGAATGACATGTAAACCCATTTTGTAATAGACTACGTACACTATGATGTTCTTATAATAAATTACTTAGATAATATAGAAATCATATTATTTGATTATTATTTTTCCACAATTATAGTTTTAATGCCAATGCTATTATATCCTGGTTAATGTTCCATTAAGATTTATACCTTAAAAACTGCCAAGATTTATTTCATGAGTCATGATATTGATATTTAATCTATATGTTCATGTTTTTACATTAAAATATATATGGTTGTTCTATATTATCCATTTTACCCTTACTGATAATTTGAGGTCACCCTTTTTATGTTTTCTTTTCCCCAGATATAAAGAAAGGATTTAGGTAGAAAAAAATGGGAAGATCTTTATGGGTGATGTTTAAGATCTTTCACAATATTAGATGATTATGTTCCATGTTTGCAAAGACGATAAAAAAAATATGGAATTTGGGATTATTTTTTTTTCTTGTATAAATTATTCTGTAAAAAGAAATTTAATGCCCATGTACGTCAAGCTTGGGTCTCTACAGTTGGTATCAGAGCTATGGTTTAGTCAACCTTTGGAAACTAGGATGCGAAAACTTTTCTAAGATCCCTAAAGATATTTATAAGGTATGTATAGGGATGTCCCTAAGGTTAAGTATAAGTATAGGTTTTAGTCCTAGAATTAATGTAACGATCTTGAATAAACTAGGATTAAACGTAAGATTTTCGATATTTAAAGTACTCCCCCTTGATTATGTTATTTTTCGAGTATGAATTATTCCTCTCACACTGTTCTTTATGGGTTTTAGACAATTGATGGAACCCGAAGGAACCATGTTAATGATAAATGAACATGGAAATGAAATTAATTCCCTTATAAACAACCAAATTTTATGAGAGATGGAGTGAAAAATTTTATTTCTATGATTACACAAGCTATGAATCATTCTGCACTTCCAAATGAGCAAATAAGGGAACAACATTCTACTGAGTCCTTCATGAGGCAATGTCCACCTTTTTTCTGGGGGTCTTCTGATCCAATTATTTCAGAACAATAGATTAGTACCATTGAAAATATATTTTCCATCCTTCACTTTTAGGAACATGAAAAATTAATTTTGGTTTTTTACCATTTATAAGGTGAAGAAAGCCAGTGGAGGACCCTAATTAAGAATACAAGGAACCAAGATGAAATTGAATCCATGGAATGGGACGAGTTCAAGAACTTTTTTTCAAAAAGTACATCCCTCATATTCTTCAAACAAAGATGAAAAAAGGGTTCCTTGAGCTTAATCAATAGTATGATGAATCTATTGGTACATATGAGGAAAATTTTGAAAGGCTTGCAAGGTATGATTCGGGATTTATCATCCAACATGAAAGTAAAGTTGATTGATTAATTAGTGGCTTAAAACCAATTATTCAAAGGGAATTTCCTATAAAAGATTTCAAAAGATATGAAGAGATTTTGCGTTGTGGTATTATGGTAGAACTTTAGTTTGTGTTACTTATCCATATCATGGTTTTGACAAGAAAATAAATTTTGAGTTCAAGGGAAAATCCCAAAAAAATGGTGAAAAGAATATAAATGTTTCTTTATGATCAAAGTGTGGAAAGAAGCATGGTGGATATTGTCTTAAAGGGACTAGAAAATGTTTCCAGTGTGGAAAAGAAGGTCATAGAGTAGGTGAGTGCCAAAGTAATAGGAAAATTGTTGTTAATGATGTTAATAGAGAAAATACTACATAGAATTCACCACCAACAATTCAATTCTACAAGTACAAGGAAATTGGGCATTATGATAATCAATTCCCTAATCCAAAGGTTAATGATGATAGACGTAAGCAACCTCTTAAAGAAAAAAAGACAAAGGGAAGTCACAGGCTATCACTATTGTTGATGTTGAATATGAAAATGAATTTGTGGAATGATTAAGTGTTTATAAAATGGGATTCAAAAATAGTGTATTGGAATCTCATTTATAGTATTATGGAATATTAGAATATCTATGTATTGGTTTATTATGGTTTTCAATAATTATATGGTATCGGTAACCCTGAAAAGTGATTGAAATATTTTTGGAAAGCACCTCATATGCATAATTAAGGGATAAGGTGATAATGAGATGTTTGATAGTATTAATGATCTCATGGATGATAAAAGGACAAAGTGATATCTTGGTTTGAGTATATAGAGTTTATGGTTTTTTTGGTGTGGGGAAAGAATTAATTTTGATAGAATGCATGTTTTCACTAAGGCTATATTCTAATTCATGTTATTATCATGTTTCAATAGAATACATAATTAAGGTATTCACATGTTTGGAATGTGAAACCCAAGAACTGCTAAATGAGATATGGGAGAAATGTTAAGTCAATTTAGTTCACATCTTTCTAAATTTTTATCTTTTAGATTTTTGGAAGGATTGTAATGTTATCCAATTATGGATAGTATAAGTTATATTCTGGTTAAAGTTTGTATTATCTCACTATAGGTATCCTTATGCAAATTTTATTAGATGTGATAACTTTTTTGTTGAGATAGATGGAATGGCCTATCATTCTATAGCATGATCTTCTAACACTTCAATAATGAAAAATTCAACATCATTTCTTTAAATAAGATATGATGTTGAAATTATTCAAGGAACGAACAATGGTGATATTGTACCAAAATCAAGTAAGTATCTATTCTCATGAAAAATTCATCAACTTTAGAAAAATAATCTTTAAAACCAATAAATTATTCCTAGTACCATCTTATCTTATGAATCATATTTTCTCGTAAATCATCACATATTTATGGATTTCTAGTAGTTATCTTTCACTATACCTTATTCTCTATCACTATCCATCAGAACATTAAGGTTGGATTTCTCTTCCATATCCATGTTTTCACATACCACCTATGTTCTCTTATGTGGAAACCTAGAGATGAGTTACTTTGGGTAACCATTATGTTTCTAACATTTCTTTTTAAAATGAAGTTTTATTAGTCCTTCTTATAATGTGGGATCCCATGAATTAAATTTTCAAGTAGAAAACCATTTATAACCCCAATGAATTTCGATGGTGAAATTCATTTTATGGGGGGTAGAATGTAACACCTCGAGATTTTATGAGATAGATTCATTTTAATTTTTTTATGTCTTGTTTTGTACGCTACACCAAGAATAACTTTCACTATACGCAACAATATATTAGCTTTTAGTATACACAACACTATTCTTATCTTGTGTTACACACAAGTTCAAGTTATTTTAATAGAATTTATTTCACGCAACACTGTGTAGAGATTTTTTTCAATGTATAAATGAAATAAGTTTGGATTATGTTATATGAAACACCAAAGGAATATTTCACTACATGTAATACTAGCTTGTCTTTCATTACACGCAAGAGTGACCTTCATCGATATCTTGTGTTGTACGCAATACCAAGTTTCACTAAACAACGATATGTTATTAAAATATTATTATATAATAGGATATAAACTAGTTGTTATATATATTATTAACCACATGATGAATTTTATATAACATTTTCATTTATATTACATATTTTTTATAACGTGTTATGAGAAAAAAATCATTTTTTGTATAAAAGACGTATTTTTTCAAAAAAAAAATGTAGTTTTACCACCTTATGATTGTGCACCCATTTTAAATCCATATTTTTATACTTTTATAAGTTTAATTTGATAAGATAAAATTCTTCTTTGGAATATGGACATAAAATTTTACTTTTTTCAAATTTTTTGGAATTTTTCAAATTAAATTCAAATTTTAATGAATAGTGAAACATAATGCATTTTAATTCAAAACCTCCTTTTCATATAATATATTTATATATTGTGATTATATTTTAAATTGGTTTTAAAGTTTAATTGGATTATATTTTTATCATTTAATCCAATTTTGGTCATTGGAAGTAATTTCACTTTTAAATTGGACATAAACACATGTTAATCTTTTTATAGTTATTACTTCTTAAAAACCCGCTTACAGTGGGAATTAATTTTAAATTAATTACTACAAATTCTGTGTTTTAAATATTTAAAAAATAATTCTATATTGGGAATCATAAGGTTCAAATTTTCTAAAAAGGTACCTTTTATTTTTTGTCATTATGAATAGTAACATCAATAATTATTTTATTTACTATGGTTAAAAAGTAAATATGGTAAATAATGAAAAAAATTATATTATAATAATATTAAACAACCCTAACACATGTCCTAATACTATTTGATGATATATTTTCGACCATGGGAATCCTTGGGTCTATTTTGGGACCTCATGGATTCACTTGGATGTGAAAATGACATTTTATAAGAATTAATTTAAAGTAAAGATAATTATATCCTAAACATATATCTTTTACTAAATTGATTTTAATATATGTTTATATAACTGATCACTAGGTTTATAAAAAGTCATTAAAAATATAGAAAAATTTCCTATATCATTGAATATTATTTATAATAATTAGACACAAATAAATAAATTTATTTATGACACAATTACGATGTTGTGATTACCTCATTAATGAAAGATTCAATTAAATGAATTTATAAATATTGAAATAAATTAATTTTTATATTTTTATGTCATTAAAGAATTTTTTGGAATACATTGACATGTTATGGATGATTTAATCCATTTTTTAAGTAATATGTTTGTTATGAATTTTTAAAAAGTCAAGTATGAATAGTATCCAAATTGACATAGTTCATAACATAAACCATAAATTAGTTTATTGAAAGATATTAAATTCATAAAAATATAATATTTGAAAAAATGGTTAATATAAGTAAATATTTGACACAAATAACTTTTTTTTGGGTATTATTACATGATATGGTAATTACATTATCCCAAAATGTATAAATAACATGATATCATGGTAAGATTAAAAATGTTAAAATAATTGTTAAACCAAAAATATAAGGATAAAAAAATATGAAACATTTATCTAAAAATTATTGGATGATGATTATTAGAACCAAAATTATCTTATATTTTAATTAAATATTTTCTTGGTCATTTTAAATTCAAAATTAATATATAAAAAATTAATATTTTAAGACTTTCCTAAAGTGCCCCTCTCCTCTCTTATAAAAGGGCACCCCTCCCTCTCCTCTCGACTCCATTTTGAGCCTTCAAAATCAGACAACCCCTACCCATTTCTCTTATAAAATTACCTATTAACATTCTAGAGTTTTTTTTCTTCTCAAAAGACCAACTCTAGTGCCCTAAGAAAAAATTTAAAGGAGGAACGTCGAGGAAGAGGTAATCTCTTCTATCGATTCTTTCAAATTTATTTCTTATTCTACTACCTCTTATTTAGTTATTTTGTTATAAAGTAATCACATAGTTATCACTCATATATTGATATATTATTATAAATATTAACCAACCCTATTTCACCTTCTATCCATCCTATGAAAAATGAAATCACTACATGTGCATATATACGGCTTACCATCTCCACATCGTGGTGTAATCAGTTTTTCACCACCACCTTACATGGATGGGTATAATGGTGGAAATAATAACTATATATTATTATTATAACATGATAATAATTCTGAGATAATATTCACCATCCACTTCAATGTCATTCAACAATCATGGGAATGATATCGTCACTTGTGCGTACGTATGGATTACTGTCTCCACAACACAATGAGATTCATTCTCCACTTTAACCATTAAAAAATGATTATAAAGTATATATAATAAATAATAATGAAACATATGACATAATAATGACACTAAATATATATATGTGTGTGTTTCTGTGTGTGTGTGTTTTTTTTTTATTTACTTACTTCCATTCAATTCAATAAGGATATGAAAATAGTGTTCAGGCGTACGTACGACCTACCATCTCCATTAACGGTGTATTCAATTTGTTTTCTCAATATATTTAATATATATATTTATATACTGAATATATATAATATATAAATCATGTTTTACAATTTTTAAGTTATCAAATCATGATATAAGTAATAATATCAATAATAACAATTCAAAACTCATACGATAAATAAAATGATTGTTATCCAAAACATTGCTTTAACATGGAATTGACAAATGAATGGGTAATATAAAGTTATAGGTGAATAATATATTATATCATAAATATTATTATGGTAATTTTACAAGTTAAAAATATATTTAAACCCACTATACAATATTTTCGTACACATAGAGAAGAAATCGAACCTAAGGTAAGGGATAACTTTGCAAATATTGTTTTTATCTGATATTGTTTATTTGTATGTATTTACTAGGGATATATTTATCATCCATGTACATGTTTTATAAAAAATCATTAAATGTTTAATATTATTCTATGTATGTTTAAACTCATTTTTACCCATTTTTACGTTTACTAAATGGTTTGGAAGTAATGTTTCTTTCATTTACCATACGAGGTACTTTTTGACTTTTTAGGAAAAGGTATGAGAAGAATGACTTTTTAACTTATATGGAATGAATATATTTTTATAGTTTCCTGAATCCTTCTTTCCATGAAGATTAATCTACAGTATTTCAAGATTATTTTCAACTAATTTCTTTTCTTTTAAAATTTCACATCATTTTGAGAAAATAAAATGTTTTTCAAGAAGAAAGGATATTTTCCTCAGGAACTAAGTTCATGTGTTTTATCAAAATTATCTTCCATCTAAGATAACACTCCTAAATATGGTTATGTTTCTATCCCAATTATTACTATGATTCAATTTCATTAATGATGGAATTATCTTTTATATGGATTATGTAATCATGAAATGATATTTCCGAAACCCATTTTATTTCTTGGGTTATATTATAGTGAATGATTTATGTTTTGTGGAACATGTAAGATTGATTTCATTATTATATGGTTGGGACCTATATCTCCCTCCAATGCATTGGGTAATGATTTATATCTCATGAGATAGACATGACTGGAATAGAAAGTAAATCTAGTTCAGTAATGCAGGGCATGATCGGAAAGTAAATCTGGTTCAGTAATAAATGGTTGGAACAGAAAGTAATCCCAGTTCAGCAATGAACTATGTACACTATGATAGTCTTGATATCAATTCCTTATCTACTATGGAAATAATATTATGTGATTATTAGTTTTCCACAATTACATGTTTTATGTAAATGCTATTATATCATGGTTAATGTTCTTTTAAGATCTATTCCTTACAAACTACAAAGATTTATTTCACGACTCATGATTTTGATATTTAAACTTTATTTTCATGTTTTTAAATTGATAAGTTTATGATTGTTTTAACTTCTTCATGATTACCCTTACTGAGCATTTGAGCTCACCCTTTTTATGTTTTATTTTCCCTAGGATATAAATAAAGGTTTTAGGTAGGAAAAAAAGAGGAATATCTTTATGGGAGATGTTGAATATCTTTCACAATATAAGAATATTATGTTTCATGTTTCCGAAGACACTAAACTAATATATTATTTGGGAGTCTTTTTTTTCTTGTATTAAGTATTCTGCAAAAGAAATGAAATGTCCATGTATGTAAATCTTTGTTATCTACATAATACGTATATCCTTATTTCCTTTGATGAGATCCAGATCTATGTAAGTGCCTTTTTAGCACCTTGAATATCCTAGTAACCCATGAAGAATATGGAAATTCCATTTTTTTGACTTTCTCAATCATTTTATGCTTTTATATTCATGGTTCGATTCTACAACGCAACAATTTTACCAATTCCATGTATGACCTTGATATATTTATCATCCATTTATAAAAAAACACACATCATTATTCCCATATCATTGTATTTTTAGTGGCAATCAAAATTATTATTATGGATTTACCCCCAAACCCTTTTGATTTTACTCCTAGTGAAAATTATCTTGTCAATTCATGTGGGGTTCACAAAAGTCAATTCCACATGAATTTAAAATTCTTCGTATAGGTCATCTTTATATAACATTAAACTATATGATATATTAATCCTCATCACAAGAAGTTAAACTGTATCACACATGTCAGTGTCATATAATGTTAAACTACAAGACATTTGGTCCTGAACACATGACCTTTAAAATTTATGGTTCATGGTCTATCTGGAATTATTATAAACTACATGGAAAGTTCAATCAAATATGATCTTAATTAATAATCAAGATTCCCTCTAACATATTTAGTATTAGATTCATTCGTTATGAGGATTAGAGGACCCTTCCTTTTATTCAAGGATCAATACTTCTACTAAACGAACTTATGGATCATAATTTATGGTCTTTGAAAGTTGTTAATTTTTTAGTAATAAATTTAGGATCATTCTCAATTTGTACCCCCATATTCCTCACCAAACACCTTTTCTCCTCCACCAATCTCACACATGAAATTATCTCACCTATCTCAGATTCTCATCCTGTGGTGTTTGTCTATAAATAGTCCCCCCCACCACACACATTCTATTTTTAGAGGGATGGAAAAACTCCCATAGAAAAATTAAAGGTGAGAGATATGCCCACCCTACCTATTCAACCAACCTGTTCACCCTTACTAGGATGAAACACCATGGATTTCCATCACTGGGATGGGTCCCATTATTCCCCCTTACTAGGGTGGACCACCATGACTCTCACTCTATAGGTTCAAGCCCCATGTTCTTCCTAAATAGGGAAAACTACCATGGATCACCCACGCTAGGGAAATACCCCATGTTCACCCTTTCTATGGAAAACCACCATGGATCTCCCTCATGAGTAAAATTCCCCATGTTCACTCTCAATCGGGAGAAAAAACATGTCCCTCCCTCACTAGGTTGGGGCCCCCTATTCACCCTAACAATGTCAAACCTCCTTGTCCCTCCATCACTAGGACAAGGTCCCTATTCACCCATACTACGGTGAACCACCATTGATCATCCTCACTATAGTGAAGCTCCCTATGTCCAATCTTTGGGGTGACCCACTTTTCCATCCCTATATGTGGGAAATCTCCATCTTTTCTTATCCCCCTACTAAGTAGAAGCTTTACCATTATTTATGATCTATAGTAGGGAAAATCCTCATCATTCACCAAGGTCCTTCGCCTTGGTACCCCAACTAGGGTGAATTTCATTCAACTGGGTCTCACACCTGGGATCCCATTTTAGGGAAAGGACTCATTCTATCCCTCTTATGAACTCATATTTTCATACAAAAAGTAAAAAATATTAAATAATTTTCAATTTGTTTTAATAAATATTACCATATAATTTATTATTTTATTAAAACTTATGGATTTTAAAAATTAAAAATGTTCAAATTTCAAAATTTAGTTATATATAACATTCTAGTTGAAACTAAGTGTTTGAAATGATTTATTTTTATTTAAAAAAAGAGGTCATCGTAGCTAGCCATCACCCAAAGTGAGTCCATGACACATAGCCAGCCAAGATTTGTCGACCAGCTAAGGAATCCTCTTGATTAGGTAGTGTATGTGTGAGGAAAATCCTACAGCAAGTTTTTTATCCACATATTCCATGATTAGTAGCATATTCAAGTTCTTGATTTCACTAAAACTTAATCTGGGACAACAATTATATGGGTAATATTCATTGCTAAATTGAATGAGTCAACTTCACCTCGGTCATTATTCTGTGACCATAGAAATTTCCTCTTACACTTCCACATCTTTATGTCATTTGGATTCTATCTATAAGACATAGGAAACCACTATGGATACCACTAGAGAGCTTAGGATTTAGCCGAACGTACACTGTCAAGGTCAAAAACCACAATTAAACACTTATGGAACATCTAGAGACCTCGATTATACCCAGTGAAAAGAACAATTACCATGTATAGAAGAATAAATTGATCCAAACACTATGAAGTCTGAATCACATTAAGGAGGAAACTCACTCATTTTTATAGAAACACCACTATATCATGGGGTTTACCGAAGAAATATTTATAATATCTTTATCTAAGAGGTTTAGATAGATTCAAATTTGGTTCATCGATCCCTTTAATATCATGTTTCTCCCCACTAGTCTATTATGTAACATATAAGATCATGAATATCCATTTTGAACAGTTTTATGAAAATTAAACATACTTGGTACAAGTTTGATAGATCAGTAGATATTCTATCTTCTTGAGGGTTTCAGGAAGACACTATCGTTATTTATTTCAATACCAGGTCACTTCCTAATTATTGAATGATTATTTTTAAAGATGATTACATAGGGATTCACCATTTTAGGAAACCTTTATTTTGGGGAGATTCTTTAATAAAATTAATATTTTTTTTTCTTTGTGATCCCTGGAGGTTTCATATATATCGCATATATGAAAATAGCAATATAGAGTAATGAGAATGGTACTATGAGAAAATATTCATGAAATTGATATGTGAGGGATAGAAAATCCAAATGGTATATGGGAGATACTATTAAAGAAGGTGATAGTATATGGGTTCTACCATTGAGGTCACGGTGTATAGTAGCTATAATTGAAGAAGCAAACAGTCGATCTAGAGGAATCACCAATGGTGGATCATGGTGAACATTGATGTTGTTACCATTAAGGAATGGTGTACCATGGAATTTAATTAGTGGTAGATATCATACAATAATGGTGTGATACCATATTAAATAGTGATGGTGGATATAACCTCTCATGAAATGGATGTAGATATTGAATTGTACCATAAGGTGTGCTTCTGTGGGGAAGCACTAGAGATTATTAAGTTGTATGGCCATTCATAGAAATCTATAAGAATTCATGTCATGAAGGAGGTACCCCAAAAATTTATCAGCCAATGTGTTTTGTGTAAGCACATGATGAAAAAATGGAAAAACCTGATACCTCATGTCATTAAATGGTGAGATTTTTAACAATAAGATAGATAATCAAAAGATAATATAAATAGAGATAAATTAAAAATTAG
Source organism: Viscum album (assembly GCA_963277665.1). NCBI lineage: Eukaryota > Viridiplantae > Streptophyta > Magnoliopsida > Santalales > Viscaceae > Viscum > Viscum album. The sequence goes on from OY728143.1 coordinate 977,840,571, forward strand.
ACCTAGATAAATGAATATATAACTAATATAAACAAGATAGAAGTTAGGTTTCCTACCTCTATAAAAGGTCATGATTTTAAAGGAAGATTCCCACATTAGAGGATCAGGAGTGGAATATTTTTTATTCCATGATCTATTTTTTATTCTTTTCTAATACGTTAGTTTTTATTTTAGTTTTCTTTTCTTCATTGTAATTCATTCATTTTGTTAATCAAATTGAACCCTTTATTTATTTTATTTTTTATCTTTATTTTTTCTCTCACTCTATTCATCCCCATTCTTCCTCTCTGGCCTATTATACTTGACAATGACAGGATAACTTGAGACTTTACCTCAGGGGAGTATAGCTATTTTTTGAATTCTATTATTAATTTCTAAATGATTTAAATCTTTTTATTATTGAATGAAAATGAAGTTAACAAGTGTGGTGATTTTCCTATATGGCATGGATCTCACTTTATCTCTATTATTTTATTAAAATATTCTCCCTCAATTACATTGAACAAAATCTATTTTTATGATGGATTTGAGATGTTCAATGAATGAAATGGCTTATGATGGAGTTAACTCAAATCCAAACCCTAAAGGCTATGTTATTTATTTTATAACCCCCATTATATTTACATATATTATCCTTTAATTTTTCATTTCTTTCATAAATAATTAAATCAACAAAAGTACGTGGTTTAGGTTAATTAAAATTGGTAAGTGAATTAGCTATGAAGATCCTCAAGTGAGATAGCACTGGTCAGCCAATATGTTATACTAAGAAAATATAAATAGTATCTTTTATCAAACCATATGATAGGTTTGTTTCAACACTTGGTTCCATTTCCAATGAGTCAAGAAGTTTATTTTATATTTATTTTTTATATTTCATATAGTTTATTAATTTATTTTATAATAACAAAACCTAAAAATATTATTTTTCAATGATGTATAAAACATAACATATTATTATGAATGGAATAATTACTCCCAAGTGTTGGACCAAGAGAAATTGTTTCATAATTCTACAGAATCTCTCCAAAAAAGTTTTTATCCTCCCATGTTATCAGTATGTATGATGTAAAATAGATAGGATATAGGACTGTAATATTATGAATTGATGGGCATGGTCAATAAATCCCAAAATGACTATCAAAAATTGTAGTCCATAAGGGAAGAACCACTATAGCTTCCCAATTTGTTTGAAGAGTTCCAAGAGGTTGATTCCTTACATGAGAAACTTCTATATCCCAACTATTTATAATATCATATCCAAACCTACCATGAAGAGATAGAGTGGATTTATGATAAGGGGTACTTTTCTACCAAGTTATGTGTGGGGGATTAATAAGACCTGGGCAACCTAAGGAATGTGAATGAAGTAAAAAATAATACCCTTGTCCCTTAGAAAGTAGAAGATCTTGCACCATTGCATTTCACTCTATCCTTGGAAGAGTAAGATACCACCAAAGTGGTGGATTTTGAATAATGTACAAAGGATCCAAACTACCTACCTCTATCTAGTGATATCCAACTATAAGAGGTACTTACCACTGATAAACAGATTAAAGATGAACCAACTTAGAGAATTGATATTATCTTAAACTCTATATATTTTATTTTATTCAATCTTAATTGAGTATTAACTCCCATAATTTTTTAGATTTGGATAACTCTTGTTTTATATTAGAAGAGGAACAAGAACATTAACATGAACCTAAGGAGTAACACATAAATACTCTATTACTTAATCAAAATTCATTGAAGGAAGACCTTAAGGAAACAAAATTTAACTTTACAAAGGAAATAAATACATAAGATACCCACATTAAAATGAAGTATTTTGACTTTCATTCTGTATGTCTAAATTTTTTGCATTTAATATTACATTCTAAACTCCCCTTTTAAAATTAAACTGATGGATCCCACATTCAGTATGAACTTAACAACAAATAGGAGGATGTTTCCCAAGTTGGAATCCAAGAATAAGTAAGGTCCACAATTTATCCTACCCCACCATTAAAGTTATACCTTATTGTGAAGGGGTGGAATTGGTGTAATATATCTATGGACTCCTCGCCACCAAAAAAAAAAGAATTTCAAGATGGTAAAAGCCACATGTCATGGTTCAACTCCAATTATAATCACCCACCAATACATTATATATGATATAGGGTACATCCCTTATTGAGGAAATAAAAATTTAAGCACCACTAGGGGGATTAAGCCAAGAATTATCTCATTACATTATTTCTAGGAACTTAGAAATTCATTTTTAGGGAATAGTTTAGGAATAATCCCCACTCCATTATTATTTTTAATAATTAATGACATTATCCTTGTGTTTAAATTAATTGACTTACTTTTTAGGACCATGATGGCACAAGGCAGACCCTAAAAAATAAAGAGAAGAGAGGACTGAAGCTACATGAGAAAAGGGAGTTTCTCTTTTATTCTTTACACTTTAAACTCCATATATTTTTTCTTAAAATTATATTTAGAAATTAAATTCTAGAAGTTGTGTTAATGTAAATGTTACATTCCCATACTTGAATTATTTCCTCACTTGACTTATCTAAGAGATGTGAGTTTCTTAGGAACCATATGATTCCATGTTTTATAATTCAATGATAATGATATTGAATGAGTAATGTGTAGAATTTAATTATTAGAGTGAAGCATGGATATTAAAATGATGAATCTTTATTTGAAGTAGTTGGTTAATTCATGTAAATTAAATTTTCATACAGTTTTTTTATACTTTAAATTTCTGAAATATATATGGGCTGGTTTTCTATTATTAGTCATACCAATAGTGATTAAACAATGTTAAATATCTCATTAAGAAAATAATTTCTATACCAAAACATTCTATTTTATTTTTATCATATTTATTGAGTGATCTTGGAGAATGTCACCTTCTATAACTTTCATCAGAACTTTTCAAAATGATGACTGTAAAAAACACATTGAATAATAATGAGTCATTTTTACTGATAAGTGATTATACTTATGGACACCTTTTACAACAATCCATATTTATCCCATAGATACAATTAATGATATTTTTATTAATTAGCCACATTTAAATCCATTTAAATCCATTCTTACCCTCCTCATAGTATTTTTCATGATATTGTAATCTTAAAATGTGTGTGTGAGGGAAGTCATGGTGGAAGGATGCACTACATAACAAGGAAGAAAAATATTGGTTATAATGTTTTTTGTTAGGAAATATTTATTTATTCATTCATTTTTCTCTAATTTTTTCCATATTGAAATAAAAAATTGAAAAAAAGGGTTGTGACTTGGACGAATAAAAAATCATTATTACTATACCAATGATTTTTATCAGATGTGGTTAGGTGGTCGATGTGAGGTTTATTCCAAGCATGACATTCTAATAAGTAAAAAAATCAATGAAAACTTAGTTTGAAAAAAATGAAATATATATATATATATATATATATATAAACTTCAAGAAGGATTAATTTATTCATTATGTTATCATTGATCAAGACCTTACATTGATCTTCGGAAGTGGGTGTTTTCACATTGAAGGGGATATTTTCATTACAATTTACTTTTAGTATCATGCTTCATACCATAGAGATTAACCTACTTTTTTATCATTATTTTCATTCAAATAAATTCCTACCCTTGGTATCATTAGATCCCTAATTAAAAACTTTTCATGATTTTATGTTCTTTTTAACTTTACAAAGTGGTAAAAATAGTACCTTTTAAATCCTGTGGATAAGTATCATTTTCTCATGATATGAGAATAACACTACCTGAATTTTTATCAGGATTAATGAGTGAAAAGATTCATATATATCATGAATTTTAATTTTTAATAATAAATCAATACAATCATAAATTAATGAATGGATAAGTTTTATCATTTTCAAATGGGATAAATTAAAATTCATGGAATGATTATTTCATTGTAAAATGAGAATCTAAATTTATTTTTTATGTGAAACTTAAAGTTTTGTTTTAACATTAATAGTAATTTGTTTTATATATTTGAAATTTAAAAATTAGTGGAATTTTTGTTTCTATTTAATTCAATTATGAGATTAAATGATTTAGGATAATCATAGCTTAGGTGTGGTGGTATGTGATGTACTCATATTTTTATGAAACATTTTGAATAATTTTCAATAATTTTAAATGTATTTTAATGAATATTCCCAAATAATTCTTTAATTTATTAAAATGTGGGGATTTTACAAATGAGGAATTATTGTTTTCTAAAATTAATAAAAATTTAAAATTAGAATATGAGGTTATTCATGAAATTCGGTTTGAATTTAAGTGTTCAAAATAATTTATTTTTACTGGGAAAAAAATGTTTCCAACATAGATATCCCTCAACTAGAGGGGATCCATGACACTTAGCTAGCCACGAATGGTCGGTAGAATAAGGAACCCCCATATGAAGGCCCATATGGGTGTTATATGAGAGAAGGTCACACAGGGAAGAAACCACACCGTTTTTAGACCAAGGTCCATATAGGTCGCATGTACAGGTGCATCCCATTATGTGTGTGTTTAGTGTAAGTGGGAGCCCATTCCCAAAGTAGTCTTATGATCCATGTATTTTTTTTTTGAGTTTTAATATATTCAGGTGCTTAACCACGCTCAATAATGACGTGGGACAACAATTATATGGGTTTTATTCATCACTTAACTGAACGATGATACTTCACCTTAGTTTCACTTCCTCACCCACACACATTTCCTCATTTATTTATGAAACTCAATTTCATTGGGGCTCCATCTAAAACACACTAGAAACCAACATGGATACCACTAGAGAGCTTGGGATCGATCCAAACATACACTATCTAGGCCTTGAACCACCATAGAACACATAGAGAACCTTAGGTGACCTAAGTGATTCCCACTATGAAGAAACATTTACCTTAATAGAATAATATATTGATCCATCCACTATAAAGGCTAGATCACATTGATGAGAGAGGTTACTCACGCTTCCATAAGAGACATTATGTCATAGTGTTCATCCTTGTGTCCTAGTGTACAAGAGAGACCAAACCATATATTGAAATGGATACATGATCCATGTAAAAAATGGATATGTGATCTCTGTATATATTCATATACATTATGTATATACAAATATATATATATGTGGAGTAATGAGAATTCAACTATGAGAGGATGTGTGTGAAATTGACGCATAAGGGATAGAAAATATAAATGGTAGATGGGAGCTACCATTGTGGAAGGAAATGGTAGATGTTTTTTTACCATTGAGGTCGTGGTACATGGGATATACCATTGAAGAAGGAATTTTTAGATATAGAGGAGGCACTGGTGGTGAATCATAGAGAAAATAGATACTACTACTATTGTGGAAAGGTGGTACCATGGAAGTAAACTCTTGATAGATGTTGTATAGTATATGTGTGCTACCATAGTTAAGATTTATTGTATATATGAACTAACATGTAACTATTGGTAGATGTTTAATGATAGAACAAGGTGTTTAACCATTGTTAAACACTAGTGGTTTGTGTGTTTCATGGCCATACATAGCCATGAAAATGCATGCATGTAACTGTAAGAACCTAGTTCTTATTTAAGGTATGGATCCTTTACTTTATGTCAATTATTAGTTTAAATGTTTAAATATGGCCTAATATGAATAGCATTTGAGTTTATGGAGGTATTGAGGGTGTATAAGGCTAGTTCAAGGCCCGGAACCCAAGTTTTGTGTTGAAATAATCTAGGCACATGGTTAGTTCAAACCATGTAGGGCAGGCCACACAGTCTGATATGCTATCTGAGGCATGGTCAGAGAGTAAGGGAAGGCTGAACAGTTATACTGAACTATGATATTTGGTATGTATATCCATTCATCCATATTTTTAATTTCAACAATAGGGTTTTTCACGGTTTGTACACAGTTGGTCAAATCATATAGGGTGATCTTCTCTATAGCTAACCATGAACAGTTGGAATATGAGTTGTAAAATGTGTGTATAAACCATGTGATTCCCAATTTTGTGTGAAATTCCAAAAATACCCCCCACATAATTCTATTTCTCACCTAAATCCCTCATTTCTCTCACATTGGACATCTGCCCTCCTTTGAGAGAACTTTTGGTGTCTATTCTTGAAATTAAAGGATATAAAATTATTTTTGGAATTTCTTCATTCTTGTGTATATTGTCTATGCTATTTAGGTGGAAGATAATTTTCCCTATTATTTGGTTCTTTATTCGTACTTTTATTTTCTCCTAATCAGAGCCGAATCAAGAGCTGGTATTGGATGATCTATCAATTACATACCAACGGTATGTGTTATCATGCCTTTTGTTTAATGTAAAGTGGTTTATATATATTCCATTGTGTCATGAATCCAATTATTAGGCAATTCATTTAAATGTATCTTAATCCTTGAATTTATTTGTTTAGTATTACTATGTAATTATAGGGTCCTGTAATTGAATTTTTATATATTGAGAACCTTGAATGAAACCACCCGTTTGGGTGTGTTGGTTATTATAAATAGAACACTATGGGTGGAATATGAAATTATACCCCTTTTTAGGTGTTCCCCATTATCCCATGTCTTGGGATATTAAATTTGAGTTTTAAATAGATGTTTGATTTTTGAAATGATATGTAGATTTAATTATGAGAACTATTGGAATTGAATTTCTTAGTGGGAAGGGATGAATGACCCTGAACCATGGATATTTTCATGTATATATTATTTGAGCTTGAACTTCTTATTATAATGAATTTACCATGTGATTTAAGTTAAAAAAATCCTTCTAAACTTGTTCAATGATTTGTGTAACCTTTTGAGGTGAGATTTAAATTAATTGTTCTTGGTGTTGTCCTTGATATGTGTATATGATTTTATTAAATGATTTTGAACTGGTCAAATTATTATATTCCTTGGGTGACACATGGATTAGTATGATAATGACATGGATGCAATCATTTGAATTTAACCTTGATTATTCCTATGTGATACGTGGACTCCCTATCAGACTTCCAATGATGTACTATGAGGCTTGAATAATATGTTGATTAATATATGGATTGATATGATAATTCCATGGATAGACTCAAAGGGAATTGATCATTAAGCCATGTGAGATACTTAGGCTCCCTTAGTAGGGTTCCAAGGATGAACTTGAATGGTAGTGACATTATACCACAACTAGTGTGATACCTGGGTTATTGAGAGATTCTCCATGGAAGGTCTTGTTGGGTGTTGTTTTATATTACACATATAATGATACATGGATTCTAAATTAGGGATTCCATAGAAAGGCTCGATTCATAAATCAATAATTAATGAAATGAGTTGTATGACACATCTTCCAAGACAAATCAAATGCTTGTATTTGGTCTTGTTAAACATTATAGATGGGCCTTTTAGGAATCTTTTTATCATTATATCATGAAGTACATCAATCTACACACTAGTTCTTGAGGATTTTCAATTAAATGAAATTCAAACCTTAATTGAACCTTCTTATAAATGAAATAGACCTGGCTGTTAATTCATAGAATGGTCTTTTAAATGAAATTGATTAAATGAACTGGTTATAAAATGAGAACCTTTACTTATAAGATGTCTAATTTTGAGTACTTCCTTTACAAGTTATATTTTCTTGATCATTATTTTCATATATATTCACATACATGATGGAACATACCTTGGGTGGTTTCCCACTACGATTATGTCTCACACCCTATTTGGCCCACCTTTGGATACCCAAACTGATAATATGATTGCAGGTATTGGTAATGGTAAGCACCCTACTACAGGTTCCTAATTATTGCTTAGGAGTAGGGGAGCATGGGACCAATCTAAGTCTTGTAATACTATCTTGACACTATTTTTCTTTTTTTCTTTTTTAATGTATTGTAAACCTTCCTTGTATACATGTTTTGGATGTTTTTTAGAAAAATATGACATGTAACATCATCATTGTATGTGATCTGCTTTTATTTTTTTATTCTTTCTGGTTATCTATTTTCTGATGGTTATTACTGCTTCCTCTACTTGTATGTAATTGATATTCCATTGTGATACATTCAGGTAAAGAGGGAATAGTCTCCCTACATAAACACCTAGGACCTCACTACTTGTTAGAATCCTCTAGAGTTTGGGGATATGTGATTGAGTTCATGTGGCCAACTGGGCTCGAGGCACTCTTTAATGGCATCTAAGTTCAGGGGTGTTACAAAGTTGTATTAGAGGGATATTTTCTTGTTTTCTATACTATTTTTATATAATATAAAAGGATAGAAAGGAAATAGAATTTGGTAATGCGATGTTCTTGGGCGTATCTAATCCATGTACAAAATAAAGTCCAAATTACCTCAAATTAAATTTTTATTTTCTAGATTTTATAAATTACTATTGATTCGATTCCAAAGTTGGGATATGATTTTTATTTATGTAGTTATTATTGATATGATTATTTCTTATATTTTGTTACAACCTGATGAGATGAGGTTATTTCATCTCATGCATCATTTTGGGCACTTTACAAGAATCACACGTTATTCCATTTTAGATGCATTACTTATTTCAATATATTTTGATAGCTATTGTGATAATTATATATATATATATACCTACTGTTTTGATCGGTATTTTAGAATTATTTATGGTATAAAATATGTGGATTCCATACTTTGGTTCCTGAGGAGTATGCTCCCTCATTGATCATAATTTGGAGAACCATTACATCAATTTTAATGAAAAATTATATAAATGGAAATGAGTATGAAATGAAATAAAAAATGAATAAGTGAATTTATATGAAAAATGAACTGGAAACTGAAATTTATTATAGTAGAGAACATGACTTAGACCCAAACGTAAGAGTGGGAAATAGGTAGAATCTCTTGATTATGTGAGATCTGAACGTCACCTAGAACTGACACTGGGAGTTGGAAGAGGGGTGTGTTCTTATATAGTAAGGATTGTACCTATCATGTTTTTTATATGTGATTCTGATTTAAAAAATTTGATAATGTTCATGATATGAGGAATGCCCTTATCATTTGTAGAGTTATGAATCCATGACTTCCTCTAATCGTACATCAAGAGGGTGGTGACGATCATATTGCAGAGTTGGTGGTTTATGGTCTACCATTGGATCCTCTATTAGTTCCAAATATGGAACCAATATTTATACTAGACACGGGTAATGAGGTACAGCTCTGTGATGGGTTCTTGTGCTTCATTAATACCATTCTTGGAGCACCACTACATACACCGACTATGGCAGAGTTAATGTGTGATTTCTATCAGTAGCATCCATCCACATGTTTGGGGGATGGAAGACCAAAAACTGTGGATTCGTTGCTAAAGATCATTATATCTATCTTTGATCATCTAGATATGCTTAAGTGCCTTTCACAAAGTGTAACGCCCCAACCCTAGATACCTAGATTCGGTGAATTATTACATAACAATGGCATGATCACAAAGGATCAAGTCTCAAAAGACCGATTAGTTTAGTAGTCTTGGAAACACTAGATATATTCATAAGTCTTACATTACATCATAAGGTAAAAAAACTACAACAACATCTTGTCTTCATATCCCCTCATACTATCCCTGCAGGTCATTCATAAATTACTTCTTTACATACTGGGAAAAATAAATCATTGAAAGGGGTGAGCTCAGATGCTCAGTAAGGATAACAATATAGCAGAAGCTTTCTTAGATAAGCATAAACACTTAAAGCAATTTATAACTAAAATAAAAGCCTTTTAAACTTGAACTTCAGCATAATATGTCAAAGATAAAATGAAATAATGTCATTTACTTATTCACATGGATATTCTACTGTCGAACAATCACATGCAATATCAATAACCTCTTTCATAATGATGGAATGCATAATGCCAGACTATCATATCCACATAGCCAAGCCCTCGTGCCAAGACTACAAATAAGATTTTTCAAAGGCATTGTTACAAGACACTAGTTTGTCTCCTGAGACCTACTGATGCATCGAGGAGCTATAGCGGGCTCCACCCGCCACTTACTAAGTCCAATGCATTCCTCATATTAAAAGTTTGAAAAATGTCATAAATATTCATATTACAACTAGCATACGAAATGTCAATACTTTATCCACAAACCATGAATGGTATAAAAATAGAACATCCACAGTAAAAAAAGTCATTCGGTACAATATGGAAGATTTTATTGTATCATATTGACCTCAATCGATAATTATGAAGGATATTCACATAGATGAAAATGATCATAAAAACAATTAGAGTGAAATATCCCCCTTTTCTTGAAATCATTTAAAAGTCACACTATTTTTCAAGAATCCATTTAAAATAGATTTTAAAATCAAAGTGTCCCATAACACTTTGAAACTTTTAAAAGGAATTTTGATTTGAAAACATTAATGTCCATATAAATAAATCCTTAAAACCATTTTTAAATCATGGACATTAATGAGCAAGATTTAGAAGAATACGTCTTTAAAACATTTAAAAATGGTATTTTATTTAGAGTTTCTAACCAAAAGAGAGAAAATTTAATACAAATAATTGAGGGAATAAAAACTTTGTAATATCATGAGAATAAAGGGATTCATGATATACTATGTCAAAGTACATTATATACACCACATAAAAGTGATTTGGTGTATAACAACAAAGAAGTCTCAATGGAATGTAAATTGGGATAAAATCTCTCATAAAGGTTGTATCCTTAGTTTAAGGATAAATCAACGACATAATTATGTGTAACAAATATAAAAACACTAAATATGATTGAATATTCAGTTTAAAACAATCAATGGAAATTCACACATATTCTTGTAAAAACAACACTAAGGAATTGGATGTTTCTCTCAACAAATCGAGATTGAGTAAAAATTACTCTTATCAAGTTCATACCGATGACTTGAGATTTTTTCAATGGAGTTATTATGTGGATAAAAATTATATCCATAGAAAGGGGAGTTGAAATTATGACATAATAAAATGAATAGTGATTCCACACATAATCTTGGAGTAAAATAATCAATGAAGTATGCGTAAAGCCGAATGAGTGGAAATTGAAATTTCAAATTCCCTTATCGATTTGGTAACTTATGAAACATGCACCCATGAAAGAAGGATAATACAATGATGATGTAAATAACCATAAATTAAATTATATTAGACAATTAATACAATCATGGGTTGTACACACACCACATGCAATAAATAAGTGGTGAACAATGAAAATCTCACTGAATTAAATGTGAGATAAGAAACCCCTTACATTGTACTTTTTCCTTGGTCGATGGTAGGTTAACCTCCTATATAATGGTTAAATAATTGTTATTGAATTATACAAGAATAATTTACATTAATATGATATCATATATTATCTTTTAACATTGATTTGTTAATAATATCTTCGTATTATCATCATTTCGGGTGTTAACTTACACGTTTTCCTTTATATTCTTTGTTACGTAAGCCGTGTTTGTTATGGATAGGTTGTATCTTATTCATATCCATAGTTATATCAATTCCTTAAACATTATTTTTAAATCATAAAATTATAATTATTCTTTAATGGATACGATGGAGAATGAATCTCATCACTTTCGTGGAGACGGTAGTCCGTACGTACGCACGAGCGAAAATATCATTCGTTTGATGTTAAAATAATATATAATTGGATGGTATATCATATAGATAGAATAATTATCTTTTTATATTTATTATTTACATGAATTACACATCATTATTATACCCATCCAAATATTAATTTATTGAATAACAATTACACCACGACGTGGAGACGGTAAGTCGTACGTACGCACGTATGGTGACATGTCATTCAAAGGATGGATAGAATACTGAATATGGTTGTACCATATTTATAATAATATTATAGTATATAGGAGATACTGGATTCATTATTTTATAATTTGAATAACAAATAAAGAAGAAGTTGAAGAAGAAAAGAATTTGAAAAAGGGTGGTAAAAACATTACCTCTTATTCTGGTTCTTCCTTTTGATTTGATCAAAAGGGCTCCTTAGGTTGGCTTTCTGATCAAACTAAGGCCTCTAGGTTGTATTGAGGGAAGTCGAGAGATTATTTGGGTAGGGTTTGGCAGAACCAAAAGGCTTTGAAGGTGTGAAGTAAGGAGAAGGGGGAGTGCCCTTTTATAAGAGGGGTGAGGGGCACCTTTGGAAAAGCTAGAAATATTATTTTATAATAAATTCATATTCGGTTTATAATGGCTAAAAAGTGGATTATTTAAAGGATATGGTGGGGATAGGTCGAAAACCACTACACCAATATAATTTAGATAGGTTTGCATTATCATATTAACCTTATCTTTAAGTATTAACTCCTAGTTAATTAGTTTCACTTTTATAATGTCTCTTTGTATTTTTATATTATATGGTTAATAAACATACTATATACATCCAAGAGACCCTCAAGTGGTCCATTAATGATACACCTATCATGATATAAGCCTCTTGGCCGAACCTTATTTTTTTAGGAATTTAATATCAATTAATAATATAATAGTTTTTTAAAAAAACTATTTTTTGTCAATTTTGACACTATTCAAAAATTGATTTTTGTGAAACTTATAAAAGAATGATTAGGTCACACAAAAAGTCAATTAAATAAATCCTAATATGTCATATTAACCTATAAAATTATTTTAATTCATAAAAAGTCTCAAATTATATTTATTTGGGTATTTATAATATCACATATTTTAATTTTTCACTATTATGGTAATTACTGTATCATCATTGTGTCATAAATAAATTAAATTATTTATTGTCTAAAAATTATAAATAAAATATCATTATGTAGGAAATATTTCTATCTTTCTAATGAATATTTACAGTAGAATTTACCAAATGTATATCCCTATATTAAAATTGTTTCAGTAAATAAACTTTGATTTTAACTCTTTTAACCCATCTTTGAATTAAATGATAATAAATGTCCTAATCTTTTCCAAGTGGAACTAAATGATAATATGTTACTCCTAAGGTTATTTTTGGTCAAGATACACATGTCCAATAGAATTAGGACATGTGTTAGGATAATATTAATATCATTTTTACCCTTAATTACCCTATTTACTTTTAACCGTGGTAAATAAAAGTAAAAAGTTACTATTCACCAAAAATTATTTTCATCTCATTGAACCACATTTTACTCCTTGATACTAACCGTGTATCTCGGATTTTCTAAATTCCACTCAAATAAGCGGTAAAATTAAGTTTTATGAAAAAAATCAGCTTTTTAACTACCACTTAGTGGTTTCACTATTCATCAAAAAATGAAAGTTTCCGGAAAAATATGAAAAATTAGGCCTAAGCTATATTTGATATTATGAATTCAAAAATGATGTCTATTTTACCAAATTCAAAACATATCAGTTGCATTAATTAATTTAAAAATTAATTCCTATCGTCAAAACAAATACCGTGTTTTTTAAGAGATAATAACTATCCAAAGATTGGCACTTGTTTATGTCTGGTTTAAATGTGAAATTACATACAATGGCCAAAATTGTATTAAATGGTAAAAATATATTCTAAATATACTTTAAAACCACTCAAATTAATAATTTATCACTATTAATTATTTCGATTAAAAAAGTTGTTTTTAATTAAAATTTAGTAATTTTCACTATTCATCAAAATATGAAAGTTATCCGAAAAGTACCAAAATTTCATCCTAAGATAATTTCTATATTAAGAATCCAAAAATGAAGTCCATTTCAAAAGATAAAATTTAAAAATTTCAAAAATTAGGTATTACTATTCATAGCGGCTAGTTAGATTGGTTGTGGTGTGTTAGAATCTCGAAGTTGCGTACAATTCACACCATTGCATTATTCAAAGGGAAACGTTTTGTGGAACCTTGGGGTGTTACATTCTCCCCTCCTTCAATAAACTGTGTCCTCGAAATTTTTTTAAAATTGGGCTTGAAAATATAATGGAAAGTCCCACATCAGAAAAAGATTCAATAAAACTATCACTTTAAAAGAAAGAAAGAGAGGTATAAAGGTCACCCATGATAACCCATACTAGGATTCCATATAAGGCCCTGTCCTTAAACCTTATTTAATATTGAATTAAAAGAATAATTCACATTGAGGATCTTTTTAGGTTTAGAGTTTTAGAGAATTAGGACATAACTATTACATCTCAAAAGATTACAAAGTAGAAACTTTTACTAAGTTTCCATAAAATAAAAACTCTTAAAAAGAAACATGTCAAGTTCCATGTTTTTAGGATTCATGACTTCCCCTTTATCATATCCTTAACCCTATTCCATGTTAAGTCCTGTGAAAAACATTTCAAAGACTTGGGATGAGCATAAAAAGCTCAGTAAGGGATACATAAAGAATGAAAACTGTTAGTTTTTCAAAACAACAAGTAAACCATGTTTACTTTATCAAAGTAATAGTTTTCACCTTTTCGAAGTAGTAAAAACTCTTTACTGAATAAAATATCATTACTTACCCTTTTTTAACCAAAATATTACCATAGAACCCATATAAATATCACATAACATATAAAGGTAACTTGGGATATAAACATACTTAAGTGGAATAACCATAAGGTCGACTTCCACACACATCACTTAATGGAATAGCCATTCGGCCAACTTCCATACATACTTAATGGAATAGCCATACAGCCGACTTCCATACCCAATGCATTGGAGGTTATAACGTAACCACCTGTCCTGGTATTCACGGCACCACCCGTCATATGATTTATCACATAACCACCCGTCAAATGTCCAAATACCAATATAAAATCGTAAAACATAAAACCAATATAAAGGAATGATAACATTTCCACAATTCAATCACAATATATCATTTAAATATATTGACATAATAGAATCCTTTATCAAAAACATTTTCAATACCAAAATACATAAAAGCGTATATGGTATTTATTTTATTTTAAAAACATTACGGTTGTTGAGGAAGCCAAAGACCAAATAATACTCGCGGCGGCGGAAAAGGTCGTTGTCACCGTGTACGTTAAAAAAACATTCCTTTTTGTAGTTTAGTAAAAATCTTCATAGAAAAAGATTCCTTTTGTATAAAAGTAAAAGTCAAAGGGGTTTATACACCATATAAAAGAAAGTTGTGTATAAAACGAAATATGCCTCAATGAAAGGAGATTAAGACGAAGTCCCTTACCATTGGTCCGACTTGACTCGATCGTTATTTAACATCCTGCATAATAAACTTGAGTTAATTTCTATTTGCTTAAGAACCTTTTTCAAGTTCATTATTCCTTTTATATCACTTATTTCCATGTTATAAACATTATGTAATCATTTAAGTAAATAATATTTGTTTTGTCGATATTTGGTTCTTAAGTCGAAAGTGGACTTCTTACAATTACATGTTGTTCATATGGTCAAAGGTTCTTTATATCCAGAATTACATTCTTGATTTGGATATCATATATATCATATATATCTAGCATATATATGTATTTATAATATCATATAATCATTTAGAGGTAAAAAATGAAATGCACCGTTCATGGAGACGGTAAGCCGTACGTACGCATGAACGCTACTTTCATTTCTATCTTATAATTTAATGGGAAGAAATAATAATTATATAAATGTATATTATAATTCCAGTATAACATCATATATAATAACTTTAAATCCATCCTTTATACGTCCCACATATGGCATTAACGAATCAAATCACTTTGAGGGGGCGGTAGTCCGCACTTCCTTAAATGAAGATATCGCGTTTACCCATAATGGAAACCATAAAGGTATGCCCAAAATGAAAAATAATGAAGCTTAAGGAAAACATAAACATTTTATATATCATATATAAATATATTTTCATCTTAATGGCCACATTTAAAGTTGTTAAAATAATGTTGAACAATCATCGCTTCGGGAGGCAGAAATTCGCCATCCACGGAAACAGTATGTTCTTTAACCATTAGATGTAGGTGTGTGTAACTGTAGCTCAAATACTTCTTATAAAAAAATATTAGTATATTTATGATACAGGAGTTTTTACAAAAAAAAATAATGAAAAGAGTTTAGGGGGTTGGAGAAGCAAAATAAAACAAAAGGACTCAAGTGAAGACATTACCTTAAAATCAGGTAACTTCATTTGATTTGAGCTCAAAGGCTTCCTTGGAAAGTATTCTGCCCAAAGTGAGGATTCAAGGAGTTATAGAGGGATGTGGAGAGATGAAATGGGCAGATTTGGCTGAGCCAAAGGCTTGAGAGGTGTGGGTAAGGAGGTAGAGGTGGGGGCCTTTTATAAGAGGAGAGGAGGGGCACTCTTGGAAAGTAAGCAAATGTTACTTTATTTGAAAATGAGTTTCGGATTTAAAAGGTCCCACATTGATATAATTCGTGGATAAGGTGATAAGGGTTCGAAATCCACCAATCAAATAGGTTTTAGACATGTTTAGGTCTTAGATATTACATTATCTTTCCATTTTATTTAAAACGTTAAATAATGAGGTCATCGTTGCATCATCATGTTGTCCTAAATAATTTAATATATTTATTGTCTAAAAATTATAAAAAAACTACTATTATGTAGGAAATTGTTTTATCTTTCCAATTACTATTTATAGTCAAAAATATGACTTGTATAACCCCATGTAAAAATTGTTTTATTAAAACATCTCATGTTTGTGTCATTTTTACTTTATCATTAAATAAAAAGGTTTTTATGTCATTTTCCAACCAAAGTGGCTCCATGGGATCCCCAAGTTGACCCATGGATTGTATTGGTCGGCCATGACAAATCCAATGAGGGTAGGACATGTGTCTAGGTCATTTCATTTTATTAAAACATTATTCTTACCTTAAACTACACTAATTACCTCTAATCGCGATTAAAAACTTAATAAGTTACTATTCACCAAAAAATTATTTTAATCCCATTGAACCACATTTTACTTATTAATGACAACCATGTATGTCGGATTTTTTAAATTCAAAACACAAAGGTGGCAAAATTTCATTTAAACGGAAAATCAGTTTTTATAAGTACCACTTAGTGGTTTCACTATTCATCAAAAATTGAAGTTTTTCCGAAAATTACCAAAAATTCACCCTAAGCTATATTTGATATTCCGAATTCAAAAATGATGTCTATTTTTAAAAATTAAAAACATATAAGTTGCATTAATTAATTTAATAATTAATTCCCACTGTCAAAACAAATAGCGTGTTTTTATGAAACAAAAAGTATCAAAAGATTGACACTAGTTTAAGTCCGATTTCAAAGTGAAATTAATTCCAACGGCCACTATTGGATTAAATGGTAAAAATATATTCTAATTTCACATTAAAAACAATTCAAAATATAATCTAATCATATAAATAAATTAGATTAAAAAGAGGTTTTGAATTAAAATACAACATGTTTCACTATTCATTAAAAAATGAACTTTTTCAGAAAAATACCAAAAATTTACACAAAGTAAATTTTGATGTCCCAATTCTAAAGAAGAATATTATTTTGTCAAATATAACACATAAAATTTTCAAAAAGTGGATTTAAAAGAGGTTCGCCATCAAAAGGCGGTTAATCGACCTTTTAAAGAATATTAGAATGTTTACGTTTAAAATTGGATTCATTCGCATTTTTAATCCTCTAACATTTATTGTAAAAAGTAAAAATATTTTACAAACATATATAATCATTTTGTAGTTAATTATGTTCATTCCCGCCATTACAACGGCTAGGCGTTAACTACCATTTAAAATAATATTATTTTACAATTAGAGTGCAACGTAAGATTCCTAAGAAACTCGTTGTTGCGTATTGGGTACGCCATCGAGCATAGGATACCCATTAAATAAATATTAATATATGATTCACAAATATGGATAAATATAAGGATGTCATATTCTTTATTTACCTGGGGTGTTACATCCTTCCCCCCCTTTCGGGAATTGCGTCCTCGTAATTTTAAAATTGGGCTTGGAAACATCCTTGAAAGTCCCACATTGGAAAAAGAGTCAGTAAAACAATAACTTTAAAATAAGGAAAGATAAGTACAAAGGTCACCTGATTTAACCCATAATAGGATTCCAAGTATGAAAATATGGACATGGAAGAAAAAAAGGGTCATGTTCTAATGGAGAGTGATAGAAAACATGTTTAGGAGAAAGTTAACCACAAGAAAATCACAAACTTGTGATGGGTTAAACGGTATTCGATTCCCCAGTAGGAAAAGTTAATAGACAAAATTTTTGTTTTAAGTTACTTTTTATTGAGGAATTTATTCATACAAAAACATAATCACTTATCATGTTGACTTTCAACTTTTATTAGATTCCTTACAAAAAATCATATTTTCTCCAAAAGACAAGTATTTAGGAAGACTTTTTCACATTAAGGGTACTATAATCAACTTCTAGAGAATCACCTAATCCAGAAAAGAGAACTATATACTTCCCATGTCTTTAGACTTTAACCAAAACCAAAACTAAAAATTTTAGTACAAGATCAGATAATCCAGAAAAGGATAACCCTTTATAAAAATAAAATCTATTCTTAACCTCAAAAATTTGTCCAACAAAACCCAAAGTTCAACAAGGACCATTCGATAATAAATTTGTACATAAAATTCTTCAAATTAAACCAAACTAAGATTGAATCCCAAATATTTGAAGGATTTAGTCACATGGTCTTCCAAGATAAATCGTAACATTTATCTCCAAACAACATCAGTTTCTCTTAATGTCTCGTATTGAAAAGTAATTAACCTAATCACATATCCTACATGATAGGTTAATAAATATCCATAAATAACCCAAAATCAAATTTCTCTTAATTCATAAAATCATCTAACTAAAAAGAATCAGTCAAACTAACCAGGGACTTCACGTAGTCCAGTGGTAGGCGATAAATACCAGTCACACTTTGGTTGTGGGTTCGATTCCCGCAGCTTTGTCCGACGCGATGGGTTGTCACACGGTCTTCATGTTGTCCTTTTTATAAAAATCCAAAAATAACCCCAACATGTTTTAACCTCAATCGTTTCCTTATACCTTTAATTTTCATCCGAATTCGTTACGATCTCAACATCTTAATTCTTGAAGTCTTATTTCACCACCATTAGATAAAATAAAATGATTCCCAAAATGAATAAAATCATACCTTGATCATGGAGTCCACTCGGTTTCATCATCATCTTGCTCACGTAGGTAGAAGTCCCATGAATTACAACAATGATTTAGAGATCCTTCAAAATAATTTTCTTCCTCCATCCAAATACACCTCGTACAACATGGGTCATATGGGTGTTCACAGAAAAACAGTTTTGTAAAATAATCATGTATGACATATAATTCCAAAACATCTGATAAAACATGATTTCTATAAAATAGTCGGACCGAAATTGAGTTGAAACTTTCTATTATTGGTCCTTTTAAAATACCATAAGTATGTGATGTGAGACTATATTTTAAAAGAAAATATAAATAGGTTGCGCAAGGGTCTCCTTCCTCAGCACCATTTTGAAAATCAAAATATGCTTCAAATTCTTGTGATAAGGTAAAATATTTGAAAATACCTTGATAATATTTACCTTTCTTGAAAATATGAGAATATTGTAAAAATAGTATGTTTATAAAAACAACCCATGATCCACGATGATAACGAGGTATAGTAGAGGTGTTTGATATCTCAAACAACTGCTTGTAATTGAGTTGTATGCTAGAAAAGGTTTCACAATAATCCGAAGATGACATTTCAATAATAATTGCAAGCATGTCATCAGGAAGAGATTGGAATTTCGTTTGAGATCCTTCTCCTTCCATTCATAACCGACTTTACTTGTCCTGAAAAAATGTTATAAAACAAGTATTTAACTGAAATTATAGATATAGGGACTAATCATGTGTCTCACAAAAACTCCTAATCCCTAAAGTTTTCTAAACCTCCCTTTGATACCAACTATAAGGCCCCAGCCTTAAACCTTACTTAATATTGAATTAAATGAATAATTCACATTGAGGATTTTTTCAGGGTTAGAGTTTTAGAGAATTAGGACATAACTATTACATCACAAAAGATTACAAAGTAGAAACTTTTACTAAGTTTCCATAAAATAAAAACTCTTAAAAAGAAACATGTCAAGTTCCATGTTTTTAGGTTGCATGACTTTCCCTTGATCCCATCCTTGACCCTATTCCACGTTAAGTCATGTGAAAAAAATTTAAAAAACTTGGGATGAGCATAAAAAGCTCAGTAAGGGATACACAAAAAATGAAAACTGTTAGTTTTTCAAAACAACACGTAAACCATGTATACTTTATCAAAGTTATACTTTTCACCTCTTCGAAGTAGTAAAAACTCTTTACTGAATAAAAGATCATTACTTACCCTTTTGTAACCGAAATATTACCATAGAACCCATATAAATATCACATAACATATAAAGGTAACTTGGGACATAAACATACTTAAGTGGAATTACCATAAGGTCGACTTCCACACATATCACTTAATGGAATAGCCATTCGGCCAACTTCTATACATACTTAATGGAATAGCCATACGAAAGACTTCCATACCCAATGAATTGGAGGTCATAATGTAACCACCCATCCTGGTATTCACGGCACCACCCATCATATGGTTTATCATGTAACCACCCGTCAAATGTCCAAGTACCAATATAAAATCATAAAACATAAAACCAATATAGAGGAATGATAACATTTCCACATTTAAATCACAATATATCATTTAAATATATTGACATAATAGAATCCTTTATCAAAACCATTTTCAATACCAAAATACATAAAAGAGTATATGGTATTTTTTTATTTTAAAAACATTACGTCTTGTTGAGGAAGCCAAAGACCAAATAATACTCGCGGCGGTGGAAAAGGTCATTGTCACCGCGTACGTTAAAAAAAACATTCCTTTTTTTTTTGTTTAGTAAAACGCTTCGTAGAAAAAGATTCATTTTGTATAAAAGTAAAATTCAAAGGGGTTTATACACCGTATAAAATAAAGTTGTGTATAAAACGAAATATGCCTCAATGAAAGGAGATTGAGACGAAGTCCCTTCCCTTGGGACTGACATGACTCGATCGTTCTTTAACGTCCTGAATAATAAACTTGAGTTAATTTATATTTGCTTAAGAACCTTTTTCAAGTTCATTATTCCTTTTATATTACTTATTTCCATGTTATAAACATTATGTAACCATTTAAGTTAATAATATTTGTTTTGTCGATATTTGGTTCTTAAGTCGAAAGTGGACTTCTTACAATTACATGTTGTTCGTATGGTCAAAGGTTCTTTATATCCAGAATGACATTCTTGATTTGGATATCATATATATCATATATATCTAGCATATAAATGTATTTATAATATCACATAATCATTTAGAGGTAAGAAATGAAATGCACCGTTCATGGAGACAGTAAGCTGTACGTACGCATGAACGCTACTTTCATTTCTATGTCATATTAATGGAATTAAAACTAAATGAGAGGTATGTATGTTTTAATTCCAGAATTATATTAATCATTTAGATGTAACATACATCATATATATCCATTATATATATGTACTTATAATAGTACATTACATTTGGGGATAAGAAATGAAATGCACCGTTCATGGAGACAGTAAGCTGTACGTACGCATGAACACTACTTTCATTTCTATCTCATAATTTAATGTGAAGAAATAATAATGATATAGAGGTATATTATAATTCCAGTATAACATCATATATAATAACTTTAAATCCATCCTTTATACGTCCCACATATGGCATTAACGAATCAAATCACTTTGAGGGGGCGGTAGTCCGCACTTCCTTAAATGAAGATATCACGTTTAACCATAATGGAAACTATAAATGTATTCCCAAAATGAAAAATACAGAATCTTAAGAAAAACATAAACATATTATATATCATATATAAATATAGTGTCATCTTAATGGCCACCTTTGAAGGTGTTAAAATAATGTTGAACAATCATCGTTTCGGGAGGCAGAAATTCGCCATCCACGGAAACAGTATGTTCTTTAACCATTAGATGTAGGTGTGTGTAATTGTAGCTCGAATACTTCTTATAAAAACATCCTAGTATAGTGATGATACTGGATTTGTTACAAAAGAAATGAATAAAAAGATTTTAGTTGGTTTTAGAAGCAAAATAAAACAAAAGGACTCAAGTGAAGACATTACCTTAAAATCGGGTAGCTTCCTTTGATTTGAGCTCAATGGCTTCCTTGGAAAGGATTCTGCCCAAAGTGAGGCTTCAAGGAGTTATAGTGTGATTTTTATAGATGAAATTGGTAGAGTTTGGCCGAGCCAAAGGCTTTAGAGGTGTGGGTAAGAAGGTAGAGGTGGGGGCTTTTTATAAGAGGAGAGGAGGGGCACTCTTGGAAAGTAACCAAATGTTACTTTATTTTCAAATGAGTTTCGGATTAAAAAGGTCCCACATTGATATAATTCGTGGATAAGGTGATAAGGGTTAGAAATCCACCCATACAATAGGTTTTTGACATGTTTAGGTCTTAGATATTACATTATCTTTCCATTTTATTTAAAACGTTAAATAATGAGGTCATCGCTGCATCATCATGATGTCATAAATAATTTAATTTATTTAATGTCTAAAAATTATAAACAAAATACTATGATGTATGAAATCTTTTTATCTTTCCAATAACTATTTATAATCAAAAATCTTACTTGTATAACCCCATGTAAAAATTGTTTTAGTAAAACATCTCATGTTTGTGTCATTTTTACTTTATCATTAAATAAAAAGGTATTTATGTCATTTTCCAACCAAAGTGGCTCCATGGGGTCCCCAAGTTGACCCATGGATTTTCTTGGTCGGCCATGACACATCCAATGAGGTTAGGACATGTGTCTAGGTCATTTCATTTTATTAAAACATTATTCTTAGCTTAAACTACACTAATTACCTCTAATCGCGATTAAAAACTTAATAAGTTACTATTCACCAAAAAATTATTTTAATCCCATTGAACCACATTTTAATTCTTAATGACAACCATGTATGTATGATTTTTGAAATTAAAAACACAAAGGTGGAAAATTTTCATTTAAACGGAAAATCAGTTTTTATAAGTACCACTTAGTGGTTTCACTATTCATCAAAAATTGATGTTTTTCAGAAAATTACCAAAAATTCACCCTAAGCTATATTTGATATTCCAAATTAAAAAATGATGTTGATTTTTCAAAATTAAAAACATATAAGTTGAATTATTTAATTTAATAATTAATTTCTGCTGTCAAAACAAATAGCGTGTTTTTATGAAACAAAAAGTATCAAAAGATTGACACTAGTTTAAGTCCGATTTCAAAGTGAAATTAATTTCAACAACCACTATTGGACTAAATGGTAAAAATATATTCTAATTTCACTTTAAAAACAATTCAAAAGATAATATAATCATATAAATAAATTATATTAAAAAGAGGTTTTGAATTAAAATACAACATTTTTCACTATTCATTAAAAATTGAACTTTTTCGGAAAAATACCAAAAATTTACACAAATTAAATTTTGATGTCCCGATTATAATGTAGAATATTATTTTGTCAAATATAACACATAAAATTGTCAAAAAGTGGATTTAAAAGAGGTTCTCCATCAAAATGTGGTTAATCGACCTTTTAAAGAATATTAGAATGTTTACGTTTAAAATTGGATTCATTCGCATTTTTAATCCTCTAACATTTATTGTAAAAAGTAAAAATATTTGAAAAACATATATAATCATTTTGTAGTTAGTACTGTTCATTCCCGCCATTACAACGGCTAGGCGTTAACTACCATTTAAAATAATATTATTTTACTATTAGAGTGCAACGTAAGATTTCTAAGAAACTCGTTGTTGAGTATTTGGTACGCCATCGAGCATAGCATCCCATTTAAAGTAATATTAATATTTTATTCACAAATATGGATAAATATAAAGATGTCATATTATTTATTTACCTGGGGTGTTACATTCCATGTCGAAAACTTGGATATGGATGATAAACTAAGTGTTAAGTTCTGATGGAGAGGGATAGAAAACATGATCAGGAGAAAGTAATCAATAAGAAAATCAAAAACTTGTGTTGGGAAAAACGGTCATTAGTCTCCCAGTAGGAAAAGTAAACAGAGAACATATTTTTGTTTTAAGGTACATTACATAAGGACGAAGAATTCATTTATGATATTGACTAAGAATATAAAGAGATATACTTATTTTTTAAGTAGAGTTTCATTCTTTAATAAATTTTTACCACTAACTCATTTTTTTGAACAATGAGTATTCAAGAAGACTTGGTCACAATGGAAGAGCTAGAATAAACTTCTATAGAAATACATGATCCACGTAGGATAAACTATATATTTACCTTGTCTTTAGAGAGTAATCAAAACCAAAATGGTTAGTATAATATCTGATGATCCCCCAAATGGATATTCCATTAGATAAAAAAACAAATCTTAATTACTAAAATTAAATCATCAATACCCCAAAGTTAAATAAATACCATTCAATAATCAATTGTCCTTAAAATCCTTCAATATAATCTGAACTAATATTGAAACCCAAAACTTATAAGAATGTAGTCTCCCACGTTAAATTGTATCTCCAAATGACATTAATTACTCTTAAAGTCGCATACTTAAAAGTAATTAACCTAATAATTTCCATAAATAACCTAAATCACTATAAATCCACAATAAAAACATAGATAAAAATCCACCATTACTCCTCAAATGAAATCCCATACTATTCTATTTTCCTTGGTCATATAGTGTTCACAATAAAGAGAACAACTTCCAAAATAACATTTATCACTTAATTACCAAATCATTTTCCTATACTAAGGGTATTCATTTGATAAGACATAAGATCCCAAATCAAATTATTATTGATCAATAAAATTATTTAACTAAAAATAATAGTCACACTAACCAGGGACTTCATGTAGTACAGTGGTTGGCGATAAATCTCAATCGCACTTTGGTTGTGGGTTCAATTCCTACAGCTTTGTCCGACGTGATGGGTTGTCACACGGTCTATGTATTGTCCTTTTTCAAAAACTATATTTTATAACATTACAAAAATGAGATAAATTCCTCAAAATAACCATAAAATAATTTAACCACAAATCTTATCTCTTACCTTTCATTTTAATCCCAAATTATAATAACTTATAATTTCCACAAACCCAATGATCATATAAAACCAAATAGTTATTTATAACTATATCCACAATGGAAAAGATAATTCTTCCTCAAATATCATTCTCACATGGAAAACTGCAGGGTTAAAAAAACAAGAGAAAATTATTCCAAAGTAAACCCATCAACAAGGATCACTAATACATTTTAAATATTTCTCCAATCATTTATTTCCACATAGCTTCTTCTTTGACCAAGAAAATATCCTATAGAATAGGGCATTCACTCGGGTAATGGCCATGTCCCCTACATTTACGGAAAATGACTGTAAATGGACTCTTGAGACCATTTTTATCTTCTTCCATAGTACTCTTAATTTTTCTTCGGAAATTCTTCACATTATGTCCTTCCTTTCTGAACGTAACGAATTTCTTTATCCCATTGAGACACTTTCTTGGGTGTCTCCTTCTACATTTTCTGTATGATGGTAATTGAGGATTTCTTTCTCCATGGTCTCCACTGCTGGAGCTCTTGTCATTCATCACCTTTCTCTTCTTTGTTGAGTCCAGGAATTGGTTAATATATATATTGTTGATCATATTTTTGTAAAATTGAATTGTCATAGAGACGATAACTTTTACGCCTATCAACATTCCATTTTGTTGCTCATTTCCACCATCGTTCCCACCTTGTGCATCATTCTCAATGTCACTATGACTTCCTTGGAATCCAGCCATTGACTAAAACCATAAATCATTTTGTGAGTAACAGTAGTCATAAAATCATTTAGAGATTAACATGTCACCATATTCTCAATTTCAAAACACATTAGTATTAACCAAGGTCATTTACTCTCATCTTATATATATAATACTTAAAATCGGTTTGTAAAGAAAATGTAAATTATCCTAACCATATCCCCCGGGAGTGTCGTAACCAAGAGTGCAGTAAGGCCCGTTGTCATGCACCAATTCCCGTTTGAGTCTAGCTCAAAGTGGTGTTTTTGGGATTTAACCCTAGGTACATCTATGCCAGAGCCGCCTCTACCTTATCTTATCCAGACAGGGATGTATTACTCAGAAAACTCACAAAGTCTCTACAATACCAAAATTATAGGAAGTTCTTCTATAATAATCCTCAAAGTTCATCTTAGGTCTGCGTGCTCTAATCATAGTTTATCTAAATCTTATTTCCAAGGTTTGTACTAAACTTCCTCTAATACCAACTGTAATGCCCCGAACCTAGATACCCAAAGTCGGTGCATTATTACATAACATTGTCATGATCACAAAGGATCAAGTCTCGAAAGACTGATTAGTTTAGTAGTATTGGAAACACTAGATATATTCATAAGTCTTACATTATATCATAAGGTAAAAAACTACAACAATATCTTGTCTTAATATCCCCTCATACTATCCCTACAGGTCATTCATAAATTACTTCTTCACATCCTGGGAAAAATAAAACATTGAAAGGGGTGAGCTCAGATGCTCAGTAAGGATAACAATATAGCAGAAGCTTTCTTAGATAATCATAAACACTTAAAGCAATTTATAACTAAAACAAAAGCCTTTTAAACTTGAACTTCAGCATAATATGGAAAAGATATAATGAAATAATGCCATTTAATTATTCACATGGATATTCTACTAGTCGAACAATCACATGCAATATCAATAACCACTTTCATAATGATGGAATGCATAATTCCAGACTATCATAACCATATAGCCAAGGCCTCGTGCCAAGACTACAAATAAGATTTTTCCAAGGCCTTTTGCCAAGACACTAGTTTGTCTCATGAGACCTGACGATGCATCGAGGAGCTATAGCGGGCTCCACCCGTCACTTACTAAGTCCAATTCATTCCTCATATGAAAAGTTTGAAATATGACATAAACATTCGTATTAAAACTAGCATACGAAATGTGAATACTTTATCCACAAACCATTAATGGTATAAAAATAGCACATCCATAGTCAAAAAAACTCATTTGATACAATATAGAAGATTTTATTGTATCATATTAACCTCAATCGAGAATTATGAAGGATATTGACATAGATGAAAATGATCATCAAAACAATTAGAGTGAAATATCCCCCTTTTTGTTGAAATCATTTAAAAGTCACACTATTTGTCAAGAATACATTTAAAATAGATTTTGGAATCAAAGTTTCCCATACCACTTTGAAAATTTTAAAAGGAATTTTGATTTGAAAACTATAATGTCCATATAAATAAATCCTTAAAACCATTTTTAAAACATGGACATTAATGAGCAAGATTTAGAAGAATAAGTATTTAAAACATTTAAAAATGGTATTTTAGTTAGAGTTCCTAACCAAAAGAGAGAAAATTTAATACAAATAATTGAGGTAATCAAAACTTTGTAATATCATTAGAATAAAGGGATTCATTATATACTATGTCAAAGTACATTATATACACCACATAAAAGTGATTTGGTGTATAATAACAAAGAAGTCTCAATGGAATGTAAATTGAGATGAAATCTCTCATAAAGGTCGTATCCTTAGTTTAAGGATAAATCAACGACATGATTATGTGTGAAAAAGATAAATACACTAAATATAATTGGATATTCAGTGTAAACCAATCAAAGGACATTCACACATATTCTTGTAAAAACAACACCAAGTAATTGGATGTTTATCTCAAAAAAATCGAGATTGAGTAAAAATTACTCTTATCGAGTTCATACCGATGTCTTGAGATTTTTTCAATGGAGTGATTATGTGTATAAAAATTATATCCATAGAAACGGGAGTGAAAATTATGACATAATCAAATGAATATTTATTCTACACATAATCTTGGAGTAAAATAATCAATGAAGTATGCGTAAAG
This sequence comes from Viscum album, assembly GCA_963277665.1. Lineage (NCBI taxonomy): Eukaryota > Viridiplantae > Streptophyta > Magnoliopsida > Santalales > Viscaceae > Viscum > Viscum album. Next base: position 977,868,669 of record OY728143.1, read on the forward strand.
CCGAATGAGTGGAAATTGAAATTTCAAATTCCCTTATCAATTTGGTAACTTATGAAACATGCACCCATGAAAGAAGGATCATACAATGATGATATAAATACCCATAAGTTAAATTATATTACACAATGAATACAATCATGGTCTGTACACACACCACATGCAATAAATAAGTGGTGAACAATGGAAATCTCACTGACTTAAAAGTGAGATAAGAAACCCCTTAAATTGTACATTTTCCTTGGTCGATGGTAGGTTATCCTAAAGTATAATGGTGAAATAATTGTTATTGAATTATAAAAGAATCATTTACATTAATATGATATCATATATGATCTTTTAACATTGATTTGTTAATAATATCTTAGTATTATCGTCATTTCGGGTGTTAACTTACTCGTTTTCCTTTATATTCTTTGTTATGTAATCCATGTTTGTTATGGATAGGTTGTATATTATTCATATCCAGAATTATATAATGTCCTTAAACATTATTTTTAAATCATCAATTGATAATTATACTTGAATGGATACGATGGAGAATGAATCTCATCGCTTTCGTGGAGACGGTAGTCCGTACATACGCACGAGAGACAATATCATTATTTTGATGTTAAAATAATATATAATTGGATGTTATATCATATAGAAAAAATAATTATAATTTTATATTTATTATTTACATGAATTACACATCATTATTATACCCATCCAAATAATAATTTATTGAATGACAATTACACCACGACGTGGAGACGGTAAGTCGTACGTACGCACGTATGGTGACATGTCATTCAAAGGATGGATAGAATACTGAATATGGTTGTAAAATAATTATAATAATATTATAGTATATATTAGATACTGTATTAATTATTTTAGAATTTTAATAACAAAGAAATAAGAAGTTGAAGAAGAAAAGAATTTGAAAAAGGGTGGTAAAAACATTACCTCTTCTTCGGGTTCTTCCTTTTGATTTGATCAAAAGGGCTCCTTAGGTTGGCTTTCTGATCAAAATAAGGCCTCTAGGTTGTATTGAGGGAAGTTGAGAGATTATTTGGGAAAGGTTTGGCTGAACCCAAAGGCTTTGAAGGTGTGATGTAATGAGAAGGGGGAGTTCCCTTTTATAAGAGGGGTGAGAGGCACCTTTGGAAAAGCTAGAAATATTATTTTATAATAAATTCATATTCGGTTTCTAATGGATAAAAAGTGGATTATTTAAAGTTTAAGGTGGGTATAGGTATAAGTCCACTAAACCAATAGAATTTAGACAGGTTTGGGTCATTATATTAACCTTATCTTTAAGTATTAACTCCTAGTTATTTAGTTTCACTTTTACAATGTCTCTTTGTATTTTTATATTATATGGTTAATAAACTTACTATATACATCCAAGAGACCCTCAAGTGGTCAATTAATGATACAACCATCATGATATAAGTCTCTTGGCCGAACGTTATTTTTCTAGGAATTTAATATCAATTAATAATATAATATTGTTTTTGAAAACTCTTTTATGTAAATTTTGACACTATTCAAAAATTGATTTTTGTGAAACTCACAACAAAATTATTAGGTCTAAAAAAGTCAATTAAATCAATCATAATATATCATATTAACCTATAAAATTATTTTAATTCATAAAAAGTTTCAAATTATATTTATTTGGGTATTTATAATATCAATTATTTTAATTTTTCACTATTATGGTAATTACTGCATCATCATTGTGTCATAAATAAATTAAATTATTTATTGTCTAAAAATTATAAATAAACTATCATTATGTATTAAACCTTTTTATCTTTCTAATGAATATTTACAATAAAATTTACCTTATGTATATCCCTATATTAAAAATTGTTTAGTAAATAAACTTTGATTTTAACTCTTTTAAACCATCTTTGAATTAAATAATAATAAATGTCATAATCTTATCCAAGTGGACCTAAATGATAATATTTTACTCCTAAGGTTGTTTTTGGTCGAGATACACTTTTCCAATATAATTAGAACATGTGTTAGGGTAATATTAATATCATTTTTACCCTTAATTACCCTATTTACTTTTAACCATGGTAAATAAAAGTAAAAAGTTATTATTCAGCCAAAATTATTTTCATCTCATTGAACCACATTTTACTCCTTGATATTAACCGTGTGTCTCGTATTTTCTAAATTCCACTCACATAAGCGGTAAAATTAAGTTTTATGAAAAATTCAGTTTTTTAACTACCACTTAGTGGTTTCACTATTCATCAAAAAATGAATGTTTCCAGAAAAATACCAAAAATTAGGCCTAAGATGTATTTGAGATTATGAATTCAATGATGATGTCTATTTTAAAAAATTAAAAGCATATTAGTTGCATTAATTAATTTAAAAATTAATTCCCATCGTCAAAACAAATAGCGTGTTTTTAGGAGATAATAACTATCAAAGGATTGAAACTTGTTTATGTCTGGTTTAAATGTGAAATTACATCCGATGAACAACATTTTATTAAATGGTAAAAATATATTCTAAATATACTTTAAAACCACTCAAATTAAAAATTTATCACTATTAATTATTTCGATTAAAAATGTTGTTTTTAATTAATATTTCGTAATTTTCACTATTTATCAAAATATGAAAGTTATCCGAAAAGTACCAAAATTTCATCCTAAGATAATTTCGATATTACTAATCAAAAAATGAATTCCATTTCGAAAGAAAATATTTATAAAATTTGAAAAATTAGGTATTACTATTCATAACGGCTAGTTTGATTGGTTGTGGTGTGTTAAAATCTCGAAGTTGCGTACAATGCACGCCATTGCATTATTCAAAGGGAAACATTCCGTGGAAGCTTGGGGTGTTACAAAATGTTTCTTGGCACTGAAACAGAAGAGTAGGTCAATGTAATGTACACTTCCTTAAGAAATTGACCAGAAAAGGTTTTGTTAATGACCTTACAAAATTTGATTTTTCAGAAAAATAGAGTGTGAAATCCTTGTCAGAAGGGAAATAAACAAAAAACCTCTTTCAAACCAAAGAATTAGGTTACAACTTCTAAACCTCTTGAGTTGTCTCACAATGAATTGTTTGGACCATCTCGAGTTTCAATTCTCAATGGTAAGAACTATGTTTATGTTCTTGTAGATGAATTCTCTAGGTATACTAGGACATTTTTCTTATCTCACAAAATTAAATCTTTCTATCATATTACCAAGTATGTTAGGACTGTATAAAATCATAGTGGACTTAAAATTAAATCCTTAAGAAGTGACCATGGTCTTGAATTTGAAAATCAATACATTGAATATTTTTTCTCACAAAATGGATATAAGAACAACTTATCTACCAATAGGACACCTCAAAAAAATGGTGTAGTAGAAAGATAAAATAGAACCCTACATGAAATTTCCAGAACTATACTCAATGACTATGACATAACAATTTATATTTTGGTTGAAGCTGTTAATACAACTTGTTAAATAACAAATAGAGTCTTAATCAGACCTATCCTAAAGAAAACTCCTTATGAGTTTTGGAATAATAGGAAACCCGAGGTAAATTAATTTAATGTGTTTGGATAAAAAGTTTATATTCTTAACACCTAAGATAATATTGATAAAGATTCCTCTAAAAGTTATTAAGGAATATTCCTTGGATATTCAACATTAAGTAAATCTTATAGAGTCTTTATTAATAGAACCAAATGTGTGGAATAATTTTTACATATCAAGTTTGATGAAACTGATCCACTTGAACCTAAGACCTCACTAGGTAATTTTGAAGAGGATATGCCCAATTAGGAAATTAATGCAAAACCCTCTGACTATCCAATAGTGTAATCTGTTAAAACTTCCAATTCTACAAATTCTCTAGATTCTAGCCATAATGAACCAAAATCAAGTGGTGAACCTGAAATAACTAGACCTACTTTTACTATACCAACACAAACCCTTAAAAACCATCCCTTATATGTTGTAGATGGAGATTTAGACAGAGGAATACAAACTACATCTTCTTTGAGAAATCAGGTTGAACATCAAAAATTATTTTCACAACATGAACCTCAAAATATCAATGATGTGGCCAATGATGAATTTTGGGTTATGGATATGAAAGAAGAGCTTAATAAGTTTGAGAGAAATAAAGCATGGAAGCTTGTTGATAGACTAAAAGATACATTAACCATATGAACTAAATGGGTATTTAGGAATAATTTATCTAAAGCTGGAAATATAATTTGAAATAAATATAGATTGGTTGCAAAAGGCTATAATCAAGAAGAAAGAATTCATTATGAGGAGACCATTGCACCAATAGCTAGGCTTGAAGCCATTATAATCTTACATTCTTATGCTGCACACTTGGATTTCAAAATATATCAAATGGATGTCAAAAGGGAATTCATAAATGGTTATATAATTGAGAATTTGTTTGTTGAACAACCCCCAGGTTTTACAAATACACATTTTCCAAATAAACTTTTTAAATTAACTAAATCTTTATCTAGTTTGAAACAAGTTCCAAGAGCTTGGTATGATAGGTTTAGTAACTTTATTATTTCTAAAGGTTTTACAAAAGGATTTTTAGATCCTAATTTATTTATAAAAATAATTTCTAAAGATGTTTTGATAGCTCAAATATATTTTGATGATATTGTTTTTAGTTCTACTAAAAATTATTTATGAAATTAATTTTCCAAAATGATGCAAAGTGAGTTTAAAATGAATTTTATGGGTCAACTTGCTTATTTTCTTGGATTTTAAATATTTCAAAACAAATAAGGTATTGTTATAAATCAAATAAATACACTAAAGAAATTTTTAAAAGATATGACTTTGATAGCATTAACAGTAGTGAAACACATATGAGTTCTACATATAAGATGGAACTTAATGAAAATGGGAAATATGTTGATCAAACTGCTTACAGAGGAATGATAGGGAGTTTTCTTTACTTAACTACTAGTAGGCCAGACATCATGTTTAGTGTGTATATGTTTTCAAGATTACAAGAGAACCTAAAAGAGTCACATTTTAATGATGTTAAAAGAGTTTTCAAATACCTAAAATATACAACTAATTTAGGATTGTTCTACCCTAGAGGACAACCCTTTGATATGGTTAGTTATTATGATGATGAATTTGGTGGGTGTAAATTAGAGAGAAAAATCACCTCTGGAACATTCTATAATTTCATGGTATTGTAAAATAGAAAAATTCTATTCCATTATCAACTACTGAAGCAGAGTACATTTCTAATGGTAGTTGTTGTGCACAAATTTTGTGGATGAAACACACTTTATTAAACTATGTGATTCAATTCAGACATATCCCCAGAAATTTTGACAATACAAGTGCTATTAAAATCTCTATAAATTTGATTTATCATTCTAGAAAAAAAATATTGATGTAAGACCTAAATTTTGGATATATCACTATCAAAAAGGTGATATTACCCTTAAGTTTATTGGTATTGAGCATCAACTTGATAACATATTTACCGAACCCTTAAACTTTTAGAAAAAGTGCTACATCAGATATGAACTAGGAATGATAAATCTATAAATTCTATCCAACCTTATCCCATTAAAAAAATTGTGACACTGATCATTGTGACACCGATCTTGTGAAACCGATAAAGTGAAACCAATTAGGTGAAACCGATCACGTGAATCCGTTCAGGTGAAACTGACAGTGTGAAACAATTTAGGTGAAACTAATAGTGTGACGTCATTCAGGTGAAACTGATTGTATGAAACTGTTCAGGTGAAACCGATCATGTGAAACTGATTGAGTAAAACCAATTGAGTGAAATTGATTGAGTTAAACCGATCATGTGAAACAGATCATGTGATACCAATCAAGTGAGATCGACATAGTTAGAGTGAAACCGATACTAATATGTTCTTTTTAGTAAGTTTTTTTGTCTTCTTTTTATGTAAAATGACACAGTTTTGTTCTTTTTATTTTACCATTATTATATTTTGTGGTTTTAGGATGTAAAATCCCTAAATGATAAAATTACTCTGATCCATACTTAGATCATTCACTACCCACTCTACCTTTCAATCCTTCGACCATTCAACTCCCTTTTACAAACCTGAACCATCAAAATGGATAGGACAAAGTGTAAGATGGAAGTACTAAGTGAATTTTCATCGGCCAAAATTCATAAAAGTGAATCAAGTGGTATCGTAGGTTATGTGAATCCGAAGTGGGGAAGCTATATAGTAGCTCCAGATAAATAAGTGTATGTCGAGTGGTTGTCATTGAGAAAGTATCTCTTACTAAAATTTTTGGAATCACTTGGGTGGACTAGCTGATTTGAAAACAATGAGATATTATTCTATCACAAAATGGTACATCAATATTATCACAACTTTTAAGTGTCTTTGGAAGGATCCGAGGAGTCTCATATGTAGTTAGCAGTAAAGGTAAAGTAATTATTTTTCTTCAAAGGAGTGGTACGAATGCTTAGATGTACCTCATGAGGAAATATTTTTTGACTACCCAGGTAACATTCCACAAACTTCAGATTTATTTTTTTATCAAAATAAATTGAAAGAGTTGACTGTAAATAAGGATTCAAGGAGATTTAAATCTACAGATTTAGATGGAGAGTCCAGAATTCTCTTCAAATCTATCCAACATCAAATATTCTCTACGAAGGGAGATTTTTCTACCTTGAATTGTCATGATTTCTTCCTAATTTATTTGTTGAAGAATGAGGTAAAAGTGAACCTATTCAGGTACGTTATGGTACACATTTTTATATGATCAAACCCTATAAAAAGGAAACCTTTATATACTATCTGAGGATGATTTCTGCAATGTTAAAAAGCTAAGATGTGTAGAGGATGGAGATGAGGTGATCACTTCTTGTAGTGGTTTTTGTATATATTAAGATATCTAAAAAAGGATGAAGATATTTTGGAACCCATAGAAGAGAATGTGGGTAGAATATGAGGAAATTTTTTTGAGAATTATAATTATATTGATCATCCTACCAGGACAAGGGATCAAGCTAATCTTGGTCTCAAACCCGGTGAGTGGGTGTTATATTTCAATGAAGAGGAACAAGTTGAGCCTGAGTTGCCAAGATAATAGGGATCTCATATAGATGATAGGAGTGACCTAGATATTGGTGAAATCCGTAATGAAATGTAATATTGACCTTCCATTCCACCATTATAATTACCTACTTGAGAAACATTGATGGATGATGAAGATAAGGAACAGACTGAAGTCTATGGAGTTGAAGGATATGTGATCAAGACTGATACTAATGATGAGGATTATGATGATGAGGAGGAGGAGGATAAAGGTGAGCATGTGATTGACTCACTGAAAGCAAGACAAGATGCAGTCAGTTCAGGTGAGGACTCTATACATAGAGATGATGATGAGGTTGGTAGATAGGCTGATACTGATCCTGTTGGATGGGATGTTGTTGATCATGCTTATGGAAATGATGGTAATGAGGATGGACATGACCACCCAGATGGTGCTCAAGGAATCATTCCAGAAATTAATGATATTATGGATGGAGATCAATAGGAGGAAGCTGAAACTCAGTTTTCAACCATTCCTCGTTGTGAGGAGGAGCCTCAAGTGGCTAGAGTGGATGGAGTTGTTGAAGTTCCAGAATAATCTCAAATTCAAAAAGTACTAGTGCCTTAAAATGTTATCCTAGATGGAGGTCAGGAAGAAGAAGTTTAATCTCAAAATGAGGGGGAAACTCAAGGAAGAAAAGTTTTAATTAACATTATGGAGCTTAGAGATTGGACTTGTTATAGTGATTGGAATAGAGATCTAGGATATATCTTATTTGGGGGAGATTATGATTCAGATGAGGAGATAGTAGCTCCCCCCACTCCACAAATTTATGTGGAACTGATTGCTCATACTTCACCTATATTACCTTATGATGATTAGATAGTTTAACCGTTAGTGGATACAAACTATGTCACCAAGTCTGATCTTGAACAATTCAAGTTGATATATGTGAATCTGTGAGATCCTCTATTTGATTCAGAAATAAAGCTTCTTCATCTGGGAGTATTTTAGAGGCAGATGCTTCTAGGATTTCAAGAATTGTAATTTAGGAGATACAGCCTAACCTAATCACTGCAGTTGAGACCATTGAGAGACAGAATTCAATTTTTGGAGAATAAGTGAAGAAAATGGGTCATGAATTTCCATCCCTATCCAAGTATTTCAGAACCACACTTGGTGGTGTTATGGAGGTTCATAGAAACCTAGTTACACATCTACCAAGTAAAGACTTGAACAATTTAAAAGAGGACCTTGGAAGAATGATTTCTGGTGAATTCAGTTCTAAAGGTACTAGGCATGCTGCTGATATGCATTCCCTCTGGGTTGTGATGAGAGAAGATATGAGGTCCATTTAGAATGACTCTGTGACCCTTGAAAAAGTACAAAATAATTGTGAACTTGTATATAACAAGGTGAGACAATGTACAAATGAGGCATCTACTGCTCAAAAGGAGATTAAAGAAAAAGGTGGACAAGTATTTTGCTAAAATATACACTAGGAATGATCTGAATTATAATTTTAAGTACTTAGATGAGAACCTCAAGATACCACCTATGATAGAGGCATTCCAGAGGAAAGTAATCCAGTTGAAATATTTTACACCAACTTTGAAAAACTTCATGGAAAACATGGAGGATTTTTAAAAGGGTATGAAATATGGGGGAGAAATCATAAATAATTTTATCAAGATTTTTAAGCCCTACCTACATGTATAGGATGAATCTATAGAGGTTCATGCAGCTGTTACATCGGCCCTAGTTCACTGTCTCCTGCTCAGATGACAGTATATCAAGCTTTATCTCAAATTAGGCTAATAATCCAAGAGCAACCTCAATGTCGTATTTGGTTAGAGAAGAGACCAATCCTTGAATTTAATGTCCCTAAAACTGTTTCTTTACCTAGTGTAACCCTTTGTTCATCCCTTCCTATATCCACAACACCACCTCTTGAACCTCCTATTGACCCTTAAAACAATGGAAAATCTCCTCAAAATCCCAAGATTTAGTTGTGGATCATTTTTTGATAGGTCTTTGTACTTTTCTTTTGATGACTATATTTTGATGTTTGTAATTTTTTGTAATTTCATGAATATAAATTTTCATTCACTGTGTTTCAAGTTTCTTTGTGTTCTTTTTCATTATCTTTTCTGTTTTTTTTTTCAACTTTTTGCTAATCCCAAAAGGTGGAGTAATATACAGATGGCATAAACTCTTAACCGAAGGGGGAGACTCAATATGGAATAAGAAATATTGAATGTAATCAACATAGAATTTATATATACATACATATATATATATATATATATTCCAGCTCTGGAATAAAATAAGGGGCAGAATAAAAATACTCTATACATGCTCTGATATAATTATTGAAAGGGGTCTTAAAGGGAAATACTTTATTGTTGTATTGAGAATTCACACTCACTATTGTTATGGTAAGCCAAGTAATTTTTATTCATTAACATCATGTATAACTCATTAATGCCATGATTTGTTATTATCAAAATGGGATATATTGTTGGACCCTTTGTGAGAAAGTGGTTTTAGTAATCACAAATCATGCCATTTTATAAATCATGATATTTCACATATTTTGTTTTAGGTAATGATAATCATGTCATTGCATATTTATAAATTAAAAATTATGTCACATGGTATAATAAATTTCAATAAGTCAATAAATTATGGATATTTGTGTTTCAATATATATACCAGTGTATATATACATGCAATTATGAATTTCAATTAATCTGGTACTATTATATATAAGACAGAAATTTTGTAAGTTTTTCAAAGTCTCTGACACCATGTGGTTTAAAGGAGTCACCAATGGTTGACTAACTGATGAAGACTCATCAATCAATGAAGGTGCTGATGCAGGACTCGCCAATAGAACATACGAAGCACTGATGTACAAGTCATCGATGATCGGTCACACTGATAGTTCAAGAGACTCACTAATAGGCGACACACTGATGGGTGATGAACCATTAGTTAAAATGAGTCATTGATAGATGAGTCACTGGTCGGAGACACACAAATAGTTCAAAATGAGTAACCGATAATGACTCACTGATGCCCAAATAGATTGATAGTGAAAATAAATCACTGATGATCAGAGTCACTGATACCGATGGGAAGGACTCACCGATATAGAGAGTCATCCATGCTGACTCGCTGATGCTAATGACTTACCAATACTTGTAACTCTCCAATAGTCATAAAAATAGTTTTTATATTATTAATTCAAATTTATATCTAATGGTCATATTTAGATAAATTATTGCTTCTGACATTATTTATGGTTGTTTGTAGGATATTTATCGGATATTACAAGGTACATGAACTTGGGGAGATCATTATGTATGTTGTGCCTCAAAGTATAAAATAATTACTAGCTACATCATTCAAGACATGAGAGATACACAGAGAATAGTAGTAATAAAAGAAAGAAGGTAAAATAGAAGAACTCCTACAACTCTTGGGCATACTCCCAAAACCCAACAACTCAAAGGAAGAATATATGGGAAGATTAAGAAATCAAGATAAATCTACTGAGATGATTTGTAAATCTTTCAAACAAGAAGTATAACATCACATAATTCTGGAAGCCGAAACATAGAGTCTTTGAAACTCTGTTTTGGAGTCACCTTCTAGAAGAGGACTCGAACATCAATTCCACTACATCAAATGAGTCCAGACCTACACCACATAACACAAAAATACTTCTAGATGTAACTCTACATATTTCAATATGTTTTGTTCATTTATTTACATTTCTGAGCAATGTGTGTATCTATCTGTTACACACACACTGACTCATGTGCATAACGGTAGGATACTTGATATCCTCAAATATGACACCCATTTTATCCTTTTGTATCCCAATTAGAAATTTAGAAGAGGTCAAGTGTGACCTGTTTTCTTTTTTCCCATGAAAAACTATGGTAGAGGTCAAGTGTGACCTAGACAACCTTGTGTGATATTATGAACCATGATATAGGTTGTGGATCAAACTTTTCTGTTAATTTTAACTTCATGGTGGCAGGTGATCACCATGTGGATAGAACTAAGTCTTAACTTGGGAATGAAACTCTTGTTTATTTTAGCAGTGTTTTTACATTTTAGTTTTACTATGTTTTTTAACATATTTCATAAAAAATGAACATTGATAGTTAGTTTAGAAAAATTTTATAACAATTGTGAACTAGTAGATTAGTTTCAAAAGCTTTATTAATCCTTAGATTAGTATAGCTGAGAACTAATAAATCTTGTGAGAAATTAATTGAATATTCAGGACTCTTATAAATTCACTAAAAACTAACTTGGATTATATTTTTAATTGGGGGAAATTTTCAATGAACCAATTATAAATAGAAATTTTTATAGATACTCAAATCACCCCTGTCTTGAGTACTCTACTCCGACCAATAGGTAGATCTAGTGCATGTTGTTCAATGAAACAAAAAACAGCCGAAGCTCATAAAAACTAAAATTAAAATAAAAAAAATCATATTTTTCCCATAATTGAACGCATCAAGTAACAAAAATCCCATCAATTAGAAGCCTTCAATAATAGACTTTAAGATCAGCACTATAGGGCTAAAAGTGATACCCATAATTCTAGATCTCTCTCTGAACAACTGATGTGTAGTGTAAAAATATTTAACATCCATGCTCCTTTGAAAATTGGGATGGAATATTTTAAAACCTTGATCATTTGATGAGTGGGATGGAAGAAATTGAAAACCCCATCCAATGCCAGATAAAAATTCTTAAAGATAACCCTAATATCATCTTCCTCAAAACAGATATCTAGAAAACGTTTCAACTAAAAAAAATAATATCTTCCCCATTGAAGTCGTTGTCATCGATCCTCAAATTCAATTTGGAATGAATCAAATCCTGATCAAACAACAATGACATGATATTTGAGAGAGTGGATGGATCTATGCTATTCTTCATCATGATGTTTACCCACTCTTTAAACATATTTTTATCTAAAATAAATTAGATCTCATATATAAATATCTTGAATCAAAATTTAAATGTGTTCCAAATATTTTTTAACAATTTTTTTACTTACAATGATATGATTTTTTATGTATTTAAATATTTGTATTCAAATAATTTTTATTTCTATTTATACTTTCATAATATTTTTTTAGTAAATGGATAATTGATACGTGAAAGTTTTCTTAGATGGTTTATTTTTTTGGAATAAATAATATATATATATATATATATATTTGTTGAAAAACATTAATTGGTAATTATAATTAATATTAGTGTAATATAACATTTTTTTCTAAAAATATTTGATGAAAATTTGTATAATACATTATATTTATTAAAAACATAAGATTTAAATATGTTAAATGAATTTAAAGACATTTAATATACCCAAATTGTATTATACTACATCTACTTGTGCCTCCTCATATTATCATGTTTCTGATGAAAATTTAATCAGAGTTATCACATTAATGTTCTAAAATAAATCATATTTGGAAACAAAAAGAATAAAAAATCTTGAAACTGAATCTTGAAATATTTTTTGAGTTGTGTTCTTACAAAAATAGTTTAATATTGTACATTAATATGGGTGAAATTTTCAATATTTTAGTTATTTTTTTTAATAATAGTCCCATTGAGTGTACTATTATGGTTAGATAATTGAGGTTACTTTATTTTGGATTTTTGTTGGTCCCATTCAAGATCTCTATCCATTCAGGGTAGTTGATGTAGAAGTATTTAGAGTCCATATATTTATAAATGGGTCCACCAATGGAGGGCCCTTTCTTTGAGTGTTTCTTAACTAGTTAGTATTTATTAAAAAGAGTAAAATAACTCAAAATATCATGTAATTTTCCAAAACCATGTTTTATATAAATATAATCGATGATTTTACTAAATATATGGTTGATTCCGATAAAATTAAATCATAATGTAAACTTCATGCAATCACCCCGGTAGTACCAATGCTAAGTAAATTTAAAAATAATAAACATGAAGCCCATAGAAAATCATAATTTAACAATTCTATTGTGACTCGCAAGAACAAACAGCTAAATGAACATAGATGAAAAAGAAAAGACTAAAAATATTTTTGATATTTCAAATCAATGAACGATGATAGTTTTTACATTATTGATATGTAGATTAAATGATCAAAACACTAGAGTATAAAAATATTAAATATGCAATTCACATTTTCATTTTGTTGTTACTTCATTATTAATGTGTGGAATTAATGATCCCCTCATGAAAAATATTTTCTTCTTTATCAAATTAACAAATTTTCTAAAGGTGTAACACCCTGATATTTTATGAGAAATATTAGTTTTAATTTCTCTGATATTATCTATTATACGCTACACTAAGATTATCATGCATTATACACAACACCGTAATAGTTTGCAGTATACACAACAATATTCTTGGCCCGTGTTACACACAATTTCAAGTTCTTTGGTAGAAATTATTCTATGCAACATTGAGTACAGATTTTGATCAATGTATAACTGAATTATATTTTGATTATGTTATATGCAAATCCAAAGGAAGCTTTCTCTACATACAACCCTGACTTGGCTTTCCTTACATGCAATAGAAACCTTCCTCGATAGCTTGCGTTGTACGCAATACCGAGTTTCACTAAACAATGATATGTTATTAAAATATTATATAAACTAGTCATTATGAATAGTAATACCCACTTTTTGAAATTTTATAAATTTTATCATTCAAAATGGACTTCATTTTTGGATTTAGAATATCAAAATTATCTTAGGGTGAATTTTTGGTATTTTTCTGAAAACGTTCAATTTTCGATGAATAGTGAAAAACACTGAGTTATAGTTTAAAACCGAATTATTATTTAAATAATTATTTATTTAAATTTATATTAGGTAAAAATTGATACATAATACCTATATAAGTTCAATTTAATTCATTGGAGTCATTTTATAATAATTTTAGATATATAAAAATTATATTTAACTTTTTACCGTCTTTTACTCACCTCCAAAGAGCATTTAAAATTTTCATAAAACTTAATTTTACTGCTTCTGTGAGTTTAATTTTAAAACTCCTATAGACACAGTTAATATAAAAGAGTAAAATGTGGTTCAATAAGATAAAAATATTTTTTTGTGAATTGTATCTTTTTACTTTTATTTACCATGGTTAAAATTAAATAGGGTAACTAAGGGTAAAATGATATTATTATTACCCTAACACATGTCCTAATTCTATTGGATAAGTGTAATTAGACAAAAAACAACCTTAGGAATAAAATTTGACCCTTTAGGTTCACTTGGATTATATTAGGACATTTATTATTATTTTATTTAGAGACGAGTTAAAATAGTTAAAATCAAAGTTTAATAACTAAAACATTTTTAATATAGGGTTTTACAAAAAATAAATTCAACTATAAATATTCATTAGAAATATAAAAAAATTTCCTACATAATGGTATTTTATTTATATTTTTTAGAAATTAAATAAGTTAATTTATTTATGACACAATGATGATGTAGTAATTACATTATTATTGAAATATTAACATAATTGATATTATAAATACCCAAATAAATGTAATTTGATATTTATGAATTACACTAATTTTGAAGGTTAATATAACATATTAGTATTGTTTAGATGAATTTTTTCGACATAATAATGTTGTTATGAATTTAGAGAAAACAAAATACCAAATAGTGTCAAAATTGACATAAAAGAGTTTTTAAAACAAATATTATATTATTAATTGATATAATGGTCGTAAAAATATAAGGTTCGGGAAAAACACTTATATAATAATATATATGACATTAATGAACCCATTGGGGTTCAATTGGCAGTTTTTAGTATGTTTATTAACCATATAGGTTAAGAATACAAGAAGACACGGTAAAAGTTAAATTGTTTAACTTAGAGTTAAATCTAATAGATAAGGTTAAAATGGTAACCTAAACTTGTCTAAAATCTATTGGTTGAGAGGATTTTAACCCATAACCATCATAGCCTCGAACTAAGTCTATTTGGGGCCATTATAAACCGAATATAAATTTTTTATAAAATAATATTTTAAGTTTTTCCTAAGGTGCCCCTCATCCCTCTTATAAAAGGTCACTCCCTCTTCTCTCACATTCACTCATACCAAGCTATTTTCCTTAACCAAACCCCACCAAAATACCCTCTCAACTGTCCTACCTTCATCCTATAGTCCTTCCTTTAGTCAGAAAGCCAACCTAAGGAGCCCTTTTGATCAAATCAAAAGGAAGAACCCAAGTAAGAGGTAAATATCTCACCACCTATTTCAAGTTCCTTTCTTCTTCCACTTCCTCCTTCTTTGTTATTTACATTATAAAATAATAAAATCAGTATCTTCTATATACTTTGATGTTATTATAAAAATTTTACAACCATATTAGTTATTCTATCCATCTTATGAATGAAAAATTCACCACACGTGCGTACGTACAGCTTACCGTATCCATGTCATGGTGTAGTTTGTTATTCAGACATTTCATCATTTGTATGTGTATAATAATGAGTACAAATTATATAAATAATAAATATAACACTATTATGATTCTTTATATATGATATACCATCCAATTATATACTATGTTAATATCAAATTAATGATATCATCGCCCGTGCGTACTTACGGACTACCGTCTCCATGATGCGATGAGATTCATTCTCCATGTTAACCATCCAAGAATGATTATAAATTATATATAATAAGTAATCATGAAACATATGAAAAAATAATACTACTGGATTTATTTATATATATATATGTCATTTAATTCCATAATATTTAATAAGGAAATAAAAATAGCGTTCATGCGTACGTACGGTCTACTGTCTCCATGAACGGTGTATTTCGTTCCATTTATCGATCTATTATATATATTTATATTATGAATATATATTATATATAAATCATGTTTTAAATTTTGGAAATAAGTAATCATATGAATAGTTACACATCGAAACATGTACGATAAATGAAATGATTTTACCCAAAACGATGCTTTAACATGGAATTGACAAAAGAACGGGTAATATAAAGTAATAAGTGAATCATATATGATATAATAAATATTATTATGGTGCTATTACAAGTTAATAATGTTTTTAAACCCACTATACAAGAGTCTTGGACACATATGGGAGAAATTGGACATAAGGTAAGGGATAATTATTCCAATCTCATTCTTATCCGAGATTGTTTATTCGTAAGTATTATTGGGGTTATATTTATCATCCATGTCCATGATTTCTCAAAATGTTTTCATAAAATGTATAATATTATTACATATATGTTTAAATTCATTTTTACCCCTTTCTGACTTTTACTACGATGAAGGGAAGAAATCTTTGTTTTTTTTACCATACGATTAACTTTTTGACATTTTCGGAAAAAGTACGAGAAGAATGTTTTTTTAACTTATACGGCATGAACGGATTTTTACAGTTTTATAACGCCTAATTTTCATGAACCTTCTTATAAAATATTTCATGATTATTTTCAACAAATTCATTTTCTTTTAAAATTGCAAGACATTTTGTGAAAAGAAAATGATTTTGAAGAAGAAAGGATATTTTCCTCAAGAATTCATTTCTACTGTTTTATCAAAACCATTTTCCATCTAAGATGACATTATTTCATATGTGTATTTTTCAAGTATAATGTATCTATGATTTACATGGTTTCAATTTTCTTATGATGAGATAATATCCATTTGTTTTATATGTATTATGTTATGATGGGATGATGTTTATGAAACCCATATTATTCTTTGGGTTATGATGAATGATTTATGTTTATTTTGTGGAACACGTAATAATGATTTCATTATGAGATGGGTGGGACCTATATCTCCCTCCAATTAATTGGGTAAAGATTTATATCTCATGAGATAGACATGGTTGTAATGGCTAGTAAATATGGTATAGTAATATAGGGCTGGAATGGCAAGTAAACACGATTCAGTAATGGACTTTGTCCACTATGATGGTCTTGGAAGCAATGCATTGGCTACTATGGAAATCATATCATGTGATTAGTGGTTTTCCAAAATTACATGTTTTATTCCCATGATATTGTATCATGACTGGTGTTCCTTTATGATATATTCCTTATGTAATTCTATGATTTGTGTCATTGCTCAAGATTTTGATGTTTAGATTTTATATTCAAGTTTTTGCATTCAAATGTTTATGAATTGTTTTTTGTTCCCTATGTTTACCCTTACTGAGAATTTGAGCTCATCCTTTTTATGTTTTCTTTTCCCCAGGATATAAATAAATGTTTTAGGTAAGAAAAAAAATATGAAGATATTTATGGGAAATGTTGAAGATCTTTCACCACGATTAGAATATTATGTTCCGAGTTTCCAAAGACACTAAACTATTACAGTCCTTGGGTGCCTCTTTTTGTTATGTATTAAGTATTCTGAAAAATTAATGTAATGTCCATGTACTTCAATTTTGGGGTCTTTATAGTTGGTATTAGAGAAAAGGAGGTAGGAATGAATTCGATCCTTGGGAACTCTCACGTGTGAGCTTTGGACAAAGCATGAGGAAATGGTTGCCACTAGGGATGGTGGTGTGTCCCACCCAGGGGGTGTAGCTTCCCATGGAGTTCTCTAATAGGTATCAATTCTAGTCCACTGGAAATAAATCCAGACTGATACAGTTTGTATCAGACTGAAGTTTTAGTCAACCTTTGTAAACTAGGATATGAAAACTTTACTGATATCCCTAGAGATATTTCTAAGGTGTGTCTAGTGATTTCCCTAACGTTAAGTATAAGTATAGGTTATAGTCCTAGAATTACGGTAACAATCATAGAATTAAACATAAGATTATATAGATTGAAAGTACTCCCCCTTGATTATGTTGTTTTTCTAGTATGAGTTTTGCCTCTCATACTATTATTTTTGGGTTTTAAGAAATGGCAGGAAATAGGATGATTCATGTTAATGGAGAATATGATGGACAATGGAATGATATTATTCCTGAGAAACCAAATGAAATGGGATTTGGATGTCTAAACAACGTTATTATGCCTAATCATCAATCTCATAATATGATCAATAATATCAACTTTCGTTAGTTTCCTGACTCGACTAATAAGAGAAAGATGGAGTTTCATGATGATCATAGAGGAAAGAAATTTCAATTTCCCTCATGTAAATCATGTGGGAAGATACATCAAGGAAAATGTTTCAAAGGAACTAGAAGATACTTTGTGTGTGGAAAAGAAGGACACAAATCCAGTAATTGTAAAGGAAAAGGTTCAGTTAACACCATAGAAAAGGATATTGGTGTTGCTAAGACATCAACAATGGTTAAATGTTTTAAATGTGGAATGTACAGAAATTATGAAAACCAATTCCCTAAGGGAAAGTCTCATTATGAGAATCATCATGGTTGTATGGGTAGTATTTATGTTGATGATGATGAAGAGACTACAAATGATGTGTGAGATAAAAGAATTGTTGAAGCTCGGTTAATGGTTTAATAAGGTAGTGTAATGATTTTATGTTTATCAAGAGTAATGTTGTATAGGTAATTTAGTGGTACTATGGAATAAAGAAACATCTAAGGATTGTTAAACTATTGTTTTTTCTTGAGTATTTGAAAGTGTACGTTGAATGGTACCTGTAACCATGAAAGGTTATTCATATATTTTTGGAAAGCAGATGATATGCACATAATAAAGGGATAAAGAGAAAATAATATGTTGGATATTATTAATGAGCTCATGATTGATATAAGGAAAAAGTGATATCATGGTTTGAGTATATAGTATTTTTTGGGATTTTGGTATGTGGAAAGAGTTAACTTTTGACAACATTCATGTTTTCACTAAGTTTCTATGGTAACTCTTGTTTCCAAATAATACATGATTAAGATATTCGCATGTTTATAATGTGACCAAAAATATATATCTTATGATTTATGGGGGATAAATGATGGTATTCACATGCTCAGTAGATAACATTTCTTGTAATTGTTTTCTTTATACTATGAGCTTGGACAGAAGTATTTTGGATAAGCCTAAAGATTGGAACGGATTATTTTGGACATAAGTTGGTATTGTTTAAGGCTAAAACTTTTTTTGATATTATTGATGGGATGTTATAATAATGTATTTTTAGAAAAAGTACAACCTGCAAGACGGGTAACAACCCATCGCGTCGGACAAGGTTGCAGGAATCGAACCCACGACTGAAGTGTGACATGCCTTTATCACTTACCACTGGCCTACAAGAAGTCCCTGGTTAGTATATATATTAGTTTTATCTTATTACGAAGTATGATAGTTGGAGTCTAAGTCCATTTTTGGAATCATATACGATTAACCTCACCATATTTGGACTTATGTATATTTGATAACTTTTTCTAACCTTTTGTTTGAGACAAATGGAATGACCCATCATTCTATCACATGATCTGCTAACACTTCGCGAATGACAAATTCAACTTTATTTCTTTAAGATATGAAGTGTAAATTTTTCATAGAATGACCAACGGTGAGATTTTACCAAAAGCAAGCAATTATTTCTTCTAATTCAATTTTTTCAACTTTAGGAAAATGATCTTGAAAACCAAAAACATTGTCCTAGACGGTACCTTAGATCATCACAAATTTATGGCTTTGTAATTGATGGATTTTTCATAGCCATGTTCTCTACCACTCTCTATCAGAACTTGATGGTTAGATTTCTCTTCCATATCCATATTTTCACCTATGTTCTTCTATGTGGAAACCCAGTGATGAGTTAATTTGGGTAACCATTATGTTTCATACATTAGTTTTTAAAATTATGTTTTAGTATTCCTTTTTATGATGTGGGTTTCTATGAATGAAACTTTCAAGTAGTAAACCATTTATAACCCCGACGAATTTCAAGGGGAAAATTCATTTTAAAGGGGGTAGAATGTAACACCCCAATATTTTATGAGAAATATTATTTTTAATTTCTTTGATATCTTCTGTTGTACGCTAAACTAAGATTATTCTACACAACAATGGGTATAGATTTTGGTCAATTTATAACTAAACTATATTTTGAGTATGTTATACGTAAATCCAAATGAAGATTTTCTTACACGCAACCCTGACATGGCTTTCATTACACGCAAGAGCAACCTTTCCTGGTAGCTTGCATTGTACACAATACTGAGTTTCACTAAACAACTATATGTTATTAAAATATTATATAAACTAGCCGTTATGAATAGAAATACCCACTTTTTAAAATTTTATAAATTTTATCATTCAAAATGTAATTCATTTTTGGATTCAAAATATCGAAAATAGCTTAGGGTGAATTTTTGGTATTTTTCTGAAAACTTTCAAATTTTGATGAATAGTGAAAAACACTGAGTTATAGTTAAAAACTGAATTTTTATTTAAATAATTGTTTATTTAAATTTATTTTAGGTCAAAATAGATACATAATACATATATAAGTTCAATGTAATTCATTGGAGTCATTTTATAATTATTTTAGATATATAAAAATTTTATTGAACGTTTTACCGTCTTTTACCCACCTCCTAGGAGCATTTGAAAATTTACATAAAACTAAATTTTACCACTTGTGTCAGTTTAATTTTAAAAATTCGAGACACACGGTTAATATCAAGGAGTACAATGTGGTTCAATAAGATGAAAATATTTTTTGGGGAATAGTAACTTTTTACTTTTATTTTCCACGGTTAAAAGTAAATAGGGTAATTACCGGTAAAAATGATATTTTTATCACCCTAACACATGTCATAATTATATTGGAAAAGTGTAATTATAAAAAAACAACCTTAGGAATAAAATATTACCATTTAGGTCCACTTGGATTAGATTAATACATTTATTATTATTTTATTTAAAGAAGAGTTAAAATTGTTGAAATCAAATTTTAATAACTAAAACATTTCTAATATAGGGTTTTCCATAAGATAAATTCGACTATAAATATTAATTATAAAGGTGAAAATATTTCCTACATAATGTTATTTTATTTATATTGTTTAGTCATTAAGTAATTTACTCTATTTATGACACAATGATGATTGAGTAATTACCTTATTAATGAAATATTTACATAATTGATATTATAAATACCCAAATAAATGTAATTTTAGACTTTTTATTAATTACTCTAATTTTATAGGTTAGTATAACATGTTAGGGATGGTTATCTTAATTTTTTCAAAGTAATAATGCGGTTATAAATTTAGAGAAAACAAATTACCAAATAGTGTCAAAATTGACATAAAAGAGTTTTTAAAACAAATATAATATTATTAATTGATATAATGGTCCTAAAAATATAAGTTTCGTCTAAAAGACTTATATTATAATATATATGACATTAATTAACCAATTGGGGTTCGATTGACAATTTATAGAATGTTTATTAACCATATAGTGTAAGAATATAATAACACACGGTAAAAGTTAAATTGTTTTAACTTGCAGTTAAATCAAAATGATAAGGTTAAAATGGTAACCTAAACTTGTCTAAAACTTATTGGTTGAGATTTTTTCGAACCATAACCACCCTAACCTTGAAATAAGTCACTTTTTGGCCATTATAAACCGAATATGAATTTATTATAAAATAATATTTTAAGTTTTTCATAAGGTGCCCCTCACCCCTCTTATAAAAGGGAACTTCCTCTTCTCTCACATTCACTCCTAAAAAGACATTTGTATCAGCCAAAACCTTCTAAAATACCCTATCATCTATCCTAAATTCATCCTAGAGGCCTTCTTTTAGTCATTAATCCAACCTATGGAGCCATTTTGATCAAATCAAAAGTAAGAACCTGAGATAGTGGTAAATATCTCGCCACCTATTTCAAGTTCCTTTCTTCTTCCACATCCTCCTACTTAGTTATTTCCATTATAAAATAATAAATCCAGTATATTATATATAATTTGATTTTATCATAAATATTTTACAACCATATTAGTTATTTTATCTATCCTATGAATGAAAACGTCACTACACGTGCGTGTGTACGGCTTATCGTCTCCACATCGTGGTGTAGTTTGTTATTCCAACATTTCGTCATTTGGATTGATATAATAATGATTATAAATGATATAAATAATAAATATAACATTATTATTATTATTTATATATGATATACCATCCAATTATATACGCTTTTAATATCAAAAGAATGATATCATTGCTCGAGCGTATGTACGAACTACCGTCTCCACGATGCGATGAGATTCATTCTCCATGTTAACCATCCAAGAATGATTATAAAGTATATATAATAAGTAATCATGAAACATATGACATAATAATTCTACTGGATTTATGTATATATATATATATATGTCATTTACTTCCATTCAATTCAATAAGGAAACGAAAACAACGTTCATGCGTATGTACGGTCTACCGTCTCTATGAATGGTGTATTTTGTTCCATTTAATAATCTATTATATATATTTATATTATGAATATATATTATATATAAATCATGTTTTAAATTCTTAAAGTAAGTAATCATGATCTAAGTAATCATATGAATAGTTATGAGTTGAAACACGTACGATAAATGAAATGATTTTACCCAAAACGATGCTTTAACATGGAATTGACAAAAGAACGGGTAATATAAAGTAATAAGTGAATCATATATGATATAATAAATATTATTATGGTTCTATTACAAGTTAATAATATGCTTAAACCCACTATACTGGAGTCTTGGACACATACAGATGAAATTGGACATATGGTAAGGGATAATTATTCCAATCTAATTCTTATCTGAGATTGTTCATTCATAAGTATTTATTGGGGTTATATTTATCATCCATGTCCATGATTTCTCAAATTTTTTTCATAAAATGTTTACTATTATTACATGTATGTTTAAATTCATTTTTACCCCTTTTTGACTTTTACTACAATGAATGGAAAGAATCTTTCTTTTGTTTACCGTATGATGTACTTTTTGACTTTTCCGGCAAATGTAAGAGAAGAATGTTTTTTTAAATTATATGAAATGAAAGGATTTTTACGGTTTTATAAAGCCTAATTTTCATGAACCTTCCTCTACAATATTTCATGATTATTTTCAAATAAAATCCTTTTCTTTAAAAATTTCACGACATTTTGTGAAAATAAAATGATTTTGAAGAAGAAATGATATTTTCCTCAAGAATTCATTTCAAGTGTTTTATCAAAACCATTTTCCATCTAAGATAAAATTATTTCATATGTGTATGTTTCAAGTATAATGTCTCTATGATTTACATGGTTTCAATTTTCTTATGATGAAATGATATCCATTTGTTTTATATAGATTATGTTATGATGGGATGATGTTTATGAAACCCATTTTATTCTTTTGGTTATGATGAATGATTTATGTTTATTTTGTGGAACACGTAAGAATGATTCATTATGAGATGGTTGGGACCTATATCTCCCTCCAATTCATTGGATAAAGATTTATATCTCATGAGATAGACATGGTTGTTACGGAAAGTAAATCTGGTACAGTAATACAGGGTTGGAATGACAAGTAAACCCGATTCAGTAATGGGATTTGTCCACTATGATGGTCTTGGAAGCAATGCCTTGCCTACAATGGAAATCATATCATGTGCATAATGGTTTTCCACAATTAAATGTTTTATTACCATGATATTTTATCATTATTGATGTTCCTTTATGATATATGCCTTACGTACTTCCAATATTTATGTCATTTCTCAAGATTTTGATGTTTAGATTTTATGTTCATGTTTTTGCATTCAAATGTTTATGAATTGTTTTATGTTCCCTATGTTTACCCTTACTGAGCTTTTGAGATCACCCTTTTTATGTTTTCTTTTACCCAGGATATAAAGAACAGTTTTAGGTAAGAAAACAAAAGGGTAAGATCGTTATGGGAGATGTTGAAGATCATTCACCATGATTAGAAGATTATGTTCCGAGTTTCCAAAGACACTAAACTATTATAGTCATTGGGTGTCTGTTTTTGTTTTGTATTAAGTATTCTGCAAAATTAATGTAATGTCCATGTATGTCAATTTTTGGGTCACTAAAAAAGTTACCTACCATAAATATATATAATATGGATATTTCCTAAAATAATAAATAAAATTCACACATAAGTTATATTCCAACTCAGTCATTGTCATAAACATATATAACATGTATATGTCCAAAAATAATATGAAAAAACCAACATAATGTGTAAACCCACCTTTAAATCATATTTTATAGCACCTTATAACCAGTTTAATCACATAAACACAACTACATTAAAATTGTAAAATTTATTTCAAACCTACATAAAAAATAAATAATAATAAAATATAGAAATACCTTATGACTCTATATAGTACGCCCAATGTTAAAGTGAAATGAAAACTTAAGGAAAATCAATAGGTCATATCAATTTCCTTGAAATAAAAAATAAATAGATAATTTTATTAATCATTCTTAATTCATAAACATGGTAAAACAATATCATTTTAATAAGGAATGTGAAAAAAATAAAAAAAAATTAAACAAAAACATAATAGATTTTGTTTTGGAAATAATTTCTAATCCAAATTAAAAAAAATAGACATTGGTAATTTTTGGTATTTGTTGGATTATATATATGAACAATAACTATCTTACAATCAATTAAAAATAATAATATAATTTAAAATAATGTGTATTTGACATCACTAAACAAATCTAAAACAAAACACTTACTCAATCCCATGTCAAATCATGTCAATAATGGGTCCTACATCTGGAACCAACATTTAAAATTATTATTATATACAGATAAACAACACGGACTCAATATTATATATTTACATTATCATAAAATTGAAATATCAAATGTGTGGTTCCTTAAATAAGTAAACTGAGAAAACAAAAATCAATTTACTAGGTTGCCTTATATTTTAACCATTCTATGGCCATTTATGATAATATGATTAAAAAATTATATTTTTATTGACTAATAAAAATAATAAGTACACATTCATATAAAAAATGTAAATGAAGATTCAATTTTACTATAAAAAATTTATTGAAGTATCCGTGAGTGGTTATATCATATTAAAAATATTAAAATTTCAAAAAAAATTGATATATGAGTTGTATAAAAATTACATTCACAATGGTTAACCTCTCCAGAATTGAGATTGGGAATTTTGAATCCAACTAAACTTTTGGTGTGGGAGAAGATATTATATTCAGACACTTGGGAGGATCTCTTCAAATATAAAAAAAATTATCCTAATAAAAATGGTTGTACTGATATCAATTTATTTTTATATTCTAATGTGTATCCACTTTCAAATCTAAGGTTTTATCCCACTTTTTGTAGTTCACTTATGTCACCAATGAAAACATTACCCTTCTTTGAACTCAGAATAGTAAGGGTCATGGAAAAATAATTTGGAATTAAGAAAGTGAACTTGTGATGAAATTTGTAACACAGTGTCAAAATATTTATTTAAAAAATTAATGATGATATGAAAACCAATAAAATTTATAGTCATCGAATGTATTAAGAATAAAAAAATATTTCATTAATTAATAAAATAAGATAATAGATAAATAATTGACTTACCCAACATTGAATATAGTGTTTCTCTAGAAGCAACAATGTAATTCAAGCGCAAACCCAATGTTGAAGTAGAACGTTAAAAATAATGACCAATTTAAACAATTATTTCGTAAAAGATGGTAACTCAAAATAAAACATTGGTTTAAAAGGAATGGTATGGTTGGGACTAAAAATAATGTAATTCATTAATTCAATAGCTTGTATACCCCCTTGATACACCAACTTAAATGATTTAGTAATTTTATGCTAGGGAAACAAAAATAAAAATGATATGTAAAGAACAAAATTGATGAAAAATTATTTACTAAAAAAAATTATTTGTTTTAATAGGGAATTATAAATTACCTACAAATGAAAAAGTTATAGTGATCAAATAAAATTTTATGCCATGAAATTAATACAATATAAGAATTCTTTGTGTTATATAAAAAAATAATCATATATCCTATTAGAAAAAAATAAATACAAAATAAGAACATATAACTAGAAACTATAATAGAATTCAGTGTTATAGCATATATATAATCACATAGAAACCTTATCCATAAACCCAACTCTAATTAGAAACCAACAAGTTGCATTAGAGTTGAAATCTAGGGGGAGTTATTTCTGTGAAAACCCTCCAAAGTAGTGAATAGTGGGCAAACATAAAACTAGCGGGAAGTAGTGGGTTCCATAGTTTAAGGGAATGGATGATCGTGGGTGATGGTTAGGGATTCTATGGATGGATAGGGTTGAGGTGGAGAACCGGAGATAGAGGGTTCATGCGAGTAATCTGTTCTAAAACGATGTGGATGACAATGTTTGAGAGGGGATGGTGCCTTGGAACACATAGGATGGAAAGGTTTAATGAGGGGTTTCACGCAAGGATGCAATTTGGGGATAGTAAAGGGGGGTCATGTGGGGATGTCAAAGGGGGACTTCAGTCAAGAGAAAGTAGGGGGTTCTTGTGAAGATGTCAACAAGGGATGCCGGTTAAGGATAGTGTGGAATTTCCTGTAAGGATTTATTCAAGGAACACCATTGGGGAATAGTTTAGTATGGATGGGGGAGGGGTTCTTAGGGATTCCTACTAGAAACATGAAATATGGAGGTAGGGTTGTGGAAGGGGTACAAGTAATATGATATTTGTTTCACATATATATATATATATATTTATATTATAAATTATATATAAATTCATAATGTTTTTCATTATAAATATATTATCAATAAATATTAGTAATTTATTAATATTTTAAATAATTATAGATTTTTATCAAAATGATATTTTTTCAATGGGTAATATATATATATATATATATATATATTCAATTCACAGAAAAATATTTAATATTATATATTAAATAAATTATTATAATTTATTTATAAAATGGTAAAATATTTATTGGAAATATTAAGTCCTAATAATATATTCATTTATCAATAAGTCAATTATTGGTATTATTATAATAAGCAAACATATTTAAATTTTATTAAGGTAATTTTTTGTATTAAACTATTGATACAAACAGGTATAACTATTGGTAAAAAAATATTGGTACCTATAGTTAATATGAAAAAATATCTATTGGAATTAATCATTTTTACTCAAAAATATATTATTTATCAGTAATTTTTTCTGGTAAAAGACA
Source organism: Viscum album (assembly GCA_963277665.1). NCBI lineage: Eukaryota > Viridiplantae > Streptophyta > Magnoliopsida > Santalales > Viscaceae > Viscum > Viscum album. The sequence goes on from OY728143.1 coordinate 977,896,001, forward strand.
CTTTTTTGTAGTGAATTTATCCCCAACTTTGAACTCTGGATCTCACCAATGATTTACAACATATAATTTTTTGGTAGGATTTTAGAGGCCCTTATTTTTTGTTTAATGGTTATAAATTTCTCATTCCTTCACTCAGTTAGATTAGGTAACAATAGATTTATTTTTATAAATTTATCCTAATGCATTTGAGTTATGTACTTCCATCTATAGAGATAATCATAAGGATCCATCTGAATTCTTGGGTGAATAATATTATTGTAGAAAAATTATACCAAAATAATTTTTTGATCCCAACCACATTTAAAATATATAGGTCCAGATATCCACATATATTCTAGAGTCTGAATAGTCCTCTAAAACGTACCATATTTCTGAGGAAGGTAAGCATTTTTCATCCAAATATTATTGAAGGATTCTATAAAACTGCAAGGTAAACATAAAATCCTGATCAGATATGATTGAGAGTGTTACTTCATACCATATAATAAATTCGTTAATGTATAACTAAGTTAACTGGTCAATAGATTAATAATATCTAATAGAAATTAATTGTTCTAAATTTTTAAGGTGATCTACTACGACCTAAATAGGCTTATAGACATTATAATCAATGGGGAGTTTGAAGAAAAAATCCATAGTAATGTTTTTCAATTTCTATTCTGGTATGGGTAATAGTTGTAGCATCCCCTTATAAATATTTCTCTTTGAATTAACATACTGACACACCAGGAATTGAGATATGTATTCTTGAATATCCCTTTTCATTTTTTTCCCACCAGGAATCCTCTTTTATATCTTTATATATCTTGATACTTCTGGGATTAATATAGAATGATGAATTGTAAGATTCATCCAATATATCGTTCTTTAAATCTGGTATTGATGGAAAACATATTTAGTTCATGAACCTTATCATTCTAGCATGATCATGGTTGAACTCAAGAAAATTACTCACATTCATCTATAATTATACTCCTTTCTTTTGTTCCTTCTTAATCCTATCATGGATGGATGGTTGAAAATTTATATAATAAGGATAATATATTTCCCCCATTATCAATATTTTAAGATCCATATTCTACAAATATATAAATATTTGATCTCTTTCAATCATTGTCATAGACAAACTAGCATGTTAGTCCAACTTGGAGAATTAGTAACCATTTTCACCTTCCTAGGGTGGTAATGTATTGAACAGTCATAATATTTGATCAGATATAAGCATATCCTTTGATTCATATTCAATTCATATTATTTAAATATAAACTTCAAAATTTTATAATGATTATTTATATATATTCGTTACACCTTTCACCATACTGATAATGCCTCCATGTGTTCAATGAAAAAATTACTAATTCCTTCTCTGAATCATGAATCAGGTAATTATTCTCATGAATTTTCAATTGATGAGAGGTATAATCTATCACTGTATCATTATACATAAGGAAACATCATATTCAATTCTTTTATGCATCACTATATATCACAAACCCTTATCCTCTTCAAGGTAGTGAAATAATATATTTGTTGACTAGTCTTATCTTCAATTCTTTCAAATTATCTTCTCATTTATCTGTCCAAAAGAACTTAACCCCTTACGATTCCACTCAATGAGTGAATTAGATAGTCATAAGGAATCTCCCACAAAGAATCATTAGTATCCAGTCATCCCAATAAAACTACATATCTTAGTTAGTTTGGTTGATCTAGGATATTTCTCAATAACTTCTATATTTGAAGGCTCCACTAATGTACACTCACTTGAAATTATATGACCTAATAATGAGAATTTTTATATCTGAAATTCATTCATGGTAAATTTTGAATATAGCTTCTCCTCCCTCAAAGTCATCATCACAATCATAAAAAAATTCCTTCTCTTTATTTATCTTATAATATATAAGAATATCTTCTATAAATATTACAAAAAACTGATGAAGGTAATCTATAAACACTCTATTACTTAAATCCATGAATATAGTAGTAGCATTGGTAATTTAAAATAGAATTATTATAAATTCATAACGATCGTACCTCATATGGAAGGTTTTCTTAGGTGTATCCTCCAACATGACCCTTGGATCATAATATCTAGATCAGAGATCAATCTTGAAACAAATATTGAGATACTCATAATTGAACAAACATATCATTGATATAAGTTATAGGATGCTTTCACTTAATATTGATCTTATTAAGTTCATGATAATCAATGAAAAGATGCATTGACCCATCTTATTTCTTAACAAGAAGAACAAGTACACCCCATGGTGAATCACTATGACAAATGAATCCCTTATCTAGATTCTCCTAGAGTTTCCTCTTCAATTATGAAACTAAATTGGGACTATTCTAGATAGATTCATTGAAATAGGTGTAGTACCAGGTATGATTTCTATTCAAATTCCAACTTCATAATCCATGGGAAGACTGGGAAACTCTTTTGGAAAGACATCAAAAAACTCACATATAATAGTCATATCTTTAATTTTGATCTTTTCACTAGCCATTTGAGATAAATATACCTCATTAATTGGTATAAAAACCCATAATATGGAAGTAATTTTCATTAAGAGTTAAGGTTTATCCTTGCATCGATAGGCTATCATAGGTTAATTCAAGAAATCAAATATAACTTCCCAAATTAAATAATATATTTTCAAGGAACTTAATCCATTTTGTAGATACCAATGTATTAGTTGTTTCATTAGAACATAGTGTCTTCTATTGAATTAATCTATCTAATATAGGGGAATAATGATTTGGAACAAAAAATTTCTCTATACAGGCAAGTTTATTCATCATAAAAAGAGTCAAATGACCTAATATGGCCATGATCTACTCAGTTCTAAACACAAATACATTCTCTTTCTCAGCATGTAATCTCTACATAATCTATGGGTGTTGATTATAATTATTACATTATGTGCCATTACTAAATAATATAACACTTTGAGTTAGATCATAATCATCCTGAATATTGAGCCATAAAATAAGTATCCCTATAATGGTATAAGTTCTCTAATACTATAAGAGATTATCTTAATTATCATGTTAGTTGTGTTCATCTAAAATCTAGTTCCCTGGGATTCTACAAAACTTCCTATTATACCAAATGTAGTAACCCCAACTCCAGTAACCCAAATTCAGTGTCTACTTTATTAAATTGGAATAAAATACAAAGGATATCTGTCACAAACCGATTCCGGTCGCCATCAAACCGGCACCAAAAACAACTCGTGGAAAGACCCGAAGGGCATTCCCTATCTTCACGGGCTGGCACAAGTGCCCGGGTATCATAAAATTTCATTTGGGAATGATTTACCTGAGTTTGGATTCATAAAATAACCAAAAACAAACAACAAACCAAATCTGAAAAATTATGCCAAACAAGACTTAATAAAAATTCATAACTGAGTATATGGGTTTAAATAAGACACAAGAGGGCCAAAGGTGTATAAAAGTATCAGAAAAAAATATCCCATGAGACTCCACATGACAAGGGGTCATCACCCACGAGCCGTCTCCACAACACCTCACCATTGAGAGAAACTAGCAACCTGAACCGCCATCGCCCAAGGCCTTTCCTTTGCCTGTTTCAAACATGATCAAGTATACTTACACCCAAAGGTTTAAGTAGGGTGTGAGACTAATCCCAATAGGATATCACCCAATTTTTCCAAGTGATAGGTATTATAAAATTAAAAGCTTGCAAGAGTTATAAACCGAAAATGGTAGCATTTTTTTCTAAAAGTGAAACTTTGAAAAGAAAATAACTTGCAATGGGGATAACTTTAAATAATGATTTCATTTGAATAAAACATAAAAGATAATGGTTTTGAAATCCCAAAATACCATATGGAAAGGATAAATTCCAAAAAGGCCACGAGCACCAAGCATAGGAACACCCGTAGGTACTAGTTAGTTGTGAGCCCCAAGTACCTCGTACCTCGGTGAAAGTAACAATAATAAAACTTTTTCTCATGCATGAGCCACTAGTAGAGAGAATACCCATATCCTATTGGTCTCTAATCGTATCCTTTATAGTTTTTTTAGTGTTATCTATGTCAGAGTTGCTAAGTGAACCATCATCAAAACCCCTTCGTTCACTACCGTACTAGTACACGTTAGCCCACCTAGTTACCCGGGTCTCCCATCTTGTGCTCAAATAGTTACCACATTCTACCAAAACCAATTTTCACATATAAATATCAGTTCTGTTCACTCACATTCAAAATAGTATCTACACATTCTTTTCACCTTTTATATAACTCAATAAACCACTTACACTTTCCAAAAAACAATTTCAAGAAAAGTAATCAAATTTTGCACATTAAATTCATCTAAAATTGCACATTTAAAACCTAATGGAGACCAATATTATAAAAAATAAGAAATTTCAGTATCAAAACATTTTTATAAATCCAATCCATGAATTATAAAACAACACCAAGAGGCACAACATGGGTTATACATGTAAATAACCCATTTTCACCCAAAAAATGGCACTTAAAAATCAACCGCTTTGAAAATGCTACCCAAATAAATTTTCACAATAAAAATAATGAATAAAAAACATAATGGAAATATAAATATAGAAATCAAAATCATTCTACAATACCTATATATGAAATCACCGACCAAATGAGTCAAAACCCCCAAATCATTATGTGTCACTTCATCTGCACCTCTGCCGCACCACAAGGGAGTAAGATTGAACCTAAAACCAGATTATTGGACAAATAAACTCAAAAATAAAACTCTAGGTACGAATACCAAGCTTTCAGACAGTTGGGGATTCAATAAAAAATAAGAAACCCTATGATAAAGGGAGGATGAAGGAAGGGAACCAACTTACTTGACAAATCTAGACGTTTTTTGGAGCTCGAGATGTTTGGCCCTAATTCTCGATGCTTCTAAACATAAATTAGGGTAAAAAGAATATGGGTGTGCTTATGGGTTCAGTGGGAACATTTGAGAGGTGTAATCACAAAAAAAAAGATAAAAAATCAAGATTTTATAAAAGAATTAAAAAAACATTTTAAAACATGAAATGAGCTTTTGGGATGGCCCAATACTTAAATTGATCACCCAAATCCAAGATTCTAATGAATGTTTACGGGGCCCAAATTTCTTTGGTGGTTTTAATAGTTAAATGAATCTCATTTGGGATGTTTAATGGGTGAAAAAGGTTAAAAAACGAAGTAGTTATTAAAGAAACAAAATTTATTTTTTGAAAACTGGAAATGGGCTCTCGGGTTGGCCCAAATTTTGAAAACCCACCATTTCTTTCAAAAATGCATGGAAAACCACCAAAAAACAACGAATATAAATTAAATGAAAAATATATTTAACATATGTCATGTATGTGACAATTCGCCCCACCATGAAGAATTCCCACCCCGGAATGTCAACCCGATGCTTGATAGGAAAACAGGTTCGAGTACTCTTCCTCAAACCATGACTTTCACTCCCATGTCTCATGTGTATCACTCCCATGATGCCAAAGAACTAGGACTGGTGTAATAGAATTTCCCCTAAGAACATTCTCTTGGAATTCCATTATTCACACTGGCCGCTCAAAAATAGATAAACCAGGCTCTATATCCAACTCCTCCCAATTCAGCACATGGGACAGATCCGAGTTGTATTTCTTCAAATGGGAGACATGGAAAAAATCATGGATGGATGTCAACTGAGAAGGAAAATACAACCTATATGCCACTTTACCAATACGCTCGGTTATCTCCAAAGGTCTGACATACATCTACGTCAACATTCCCTGCTTCCCCAAGTGGTGGTGACCCAGACCAGGGGCCACTTCCAGAAATACCAGATCACCCACAGAAAACTCTAGGTCTTGACGCCTCCAGTCACCATAATATTTATGATGACTCTGAGCTGTCAATAAGAGTTTTCTAATCAACTTGACCTTCTTAGAATTCTCCTACACAAGGCTTGGCCCCAACAGTGAAGTCTCTCCTACCTCAGCCCATTATAGAGGGGACCAACATAGACCACCATAGAGCGCCTCAAAAGGTCCCATTCGAATCAAGGATTGGTAACTATTATTATAATAAAGATCAACCAATACCAAATGGCTATTTCAAGAACCTCCAAAGTCCATGACACATGCATGAAACATGTCCTCCAAAATCTGATTCACCCGATCTGTCTGACCATCCGTCTGAGGGTGGTATGTCATGCTCATCTTAATATGAGACCCCAAGGCCTTCTGAAGGCCTTACCAAAATCAAAGCGGGGGTCTCTATCTGAGACAACTATTTATGGTATTCCATGGAGTCTCACCACTTCCTGAAGATACAAATAGCCTAACTCATCCACTTTAGTTGTATCTTTTATCATAATGAAGTGGGATGATTTGTTAAGATGATCAATCACCACCCAAATGGCATTCTTACCCCGAGGTATACGAGGTAACACAAAAATAAAGTCCATGGAGACCTTGTCCCACTTCCAGGTAGGAATGGGTAGTGGTTGGAGAAACTCGTAAGGCCTTTGGTGCTCTACATTCACCTGCAGGCATGTGTTGCATCTCGAAACAAAGTCTTCTATGTCTCGTCTCATACCAGGACACCAAAACTGTCGACGTACATTATAATACATCTTAGTTGCACCCGGATAGACAACCCACTGAGACTGGTGGCTATCCTACATCAACACCTTCCGCAGAGACCACGGCACTACTGAACGGCCCTTGAAGCACAAGATGCCCTCGGGAGATGACGACCAATCAGAGGATGTTCCCCACCATGAATAAAATGCTTCAACTACTGACAAATCTCATCACTAGGTTGTTCCCACTGAATCAACTCCAATAGAGAAGGATTAAACTGGAATCTCTCCATGAATTCCCCTCCACTGTGTTCCCTAGTCTCCACATGCATCTGAGAAAAGAGCCCCATCAATGTCCACTCATCACTAGGCTTCCTCAAAGCCTGCACTGGAACTCTTCTACTCAAAGTGTTGGCCACCACATTACCCTTTCCTGGGGTATAGACAATGTCAAAGTTGAACCCCTGCAAGTACTCGATCTAGTGACGCTGCCTCAAGTTGAGGTCTTTCTATGAGAAGATATAGGCTAAGAATTTGTGATCAGAGTAGACCAAAAACTTCTCCCCAAATAGGTAATGACGCTAAGTATTCAAAGCATTCATCGCCACTGCCAACTCCAAGTCATGGGTGGGGTAGTTCTTTTCGTGTGGTCGGAGTTGGTGAGAGCCATATGCCACCACGTGATCATCCTACATAAGAACGCACCCAACACCTATACCCGAAGCATCACAATAGACCACATATCTCTTTACAGCCTCTGGAAAAATCAGCACGGGGGTGGGGGGGTAGTCAACCTCCTCTTCAGCTCCTCGAATGATGCATGATATTCTGGACCCCATACAAATTTAACCCCTTTCTGGGTGAGCATGTTCATCGGTGAAGCAAGCCATGAGAAATCCCAAACGAATCGCCTGTAATAACCAGCCAGGCCAAGGAAACTCATAACCTCAAACACATTCTTCAGTTTCTCCCATGACATGACCATACTAGTTTTCTCGAGGTCCACTGAAACTCCATGCTCTGAGATCAAAAGCCCCATAAATCTCACCTCCTGATCCAAAAAGGGCACTTTGACAACTTTACATAGAGGTGGTGATCCTGTAATGTACCTAAAATGATCCTCAAGTGATGTTCGCGTTCCTCCTCAGAACTAAAGTATACCATAATTTCATCCACAAACACCAAAAAAATGAATCGAGATACTGATGAAACACCATGTTCATGACTGCCATAAAGACTACTGGAGCATTGGTCAATCTGAAGGGCATGACCAAATACTCAAAGTGGTTGTACCTTCTTCGAAAGGCTGTCTTTGGGATATCTGACTCTTTCACCTGAAGTTGATGAAACCCCGAACGCAGGTATATATTTTAGAACCAATTTTTCCCCTTCAACTGATCAAAAAATCATCTATTTGGGGAAAAGTGTATTTATTCTTTGTTGTTACCTTATTCAGCTTCCGGTAGTCAATTCACAACTGGAGGGATCCATCAGCCTTTTTCACAAACAACACAGGCGCAGCCCAAGGAGAGATGCTCGGGCGAATGAATCCTTTGGATTCTAAGTCATCCAGCTGTATCTTTAATTCCCTCAGCTCGGTGGGGACCATACGATAAGAGGGAAGAGATATTGGCTATGTTCCCGGATCCAGATCAATCGAAAACTCCACATCTCGCTCCGGGGGAAAACCTGAAAAATAATCCGAGAATACATCAGGAAACTCATTCACTACATGAGGTAGTGAACCTTCATGGGAAAGAACATCCTCTAGCATGAGTGAAGATAAATGGAAGATAACACATCCCAACTCTAGGAGTGGAGGTCCTGCGCGACCTGACTGAGGATCCCATTCTCCACGAAAAACCTGATGACTCCCATCAGGTGTCGTGAAACTCACATGCCGTCTATAGCAGTTGATGTGTTCCTGGAAGTGTACTAGCCAATACATCCATGGTATGACATCAAAACGGTCCATATCTAAAACTAAGATCTCCCACTCCATCTCGACCCCTGACACAGAAAGCACACACGATGGGCAACTGAGACCCTGCTCCTTCTTCTTTCCCAACGGTGTCACTAACTCCATCGAAAAGACATCAAATCAGTTGGAAAATTCAGCATGTCCACAAAACGGGCAGAAATAAATGAAACAGAGGCACCAGTATCAAAAAGAGTAGCAGCTATAGAAGATGTTATCAAAATGCTACCTCGAATTGTCGACGGTCTCGCCTCTGATCCTGCTGGTGTCTGATCCACCACATGTAGATGTTTGGTCTCTTCCAGAAGACGACCACTACATTGTGGTTGTGCCCTGAAGATGACCCAGCCCTACAACCATGGAATCCAAATCAAGATCCCCTAGTCCTCGACGGATCAGACTATTCTGGCACTCCTCTGGGATCCATGGATCCTGCCCCACTTTGAAGTGGATGCGCTATCCCACAAAAGCGTTGCACGGGTACCATACCTCCACACTGGAAAAACGTCTTCAGAGGATGAGGGCATGCTGGACGGATGAGCCTGGGCTTCCCACACTGGTGGCACATGACCGATCTCGCATCAGAAGCCGCTGACGAAAACTGCCTGGAAGAGTTCCCTGAATAGCTTCCTCCTTTCTTCAGATGATCCTCCCGCTTCTTTTTCTTCTTTCATGAGATGCCACTTCCCACTGCTGATATTGAACCATAGAAACCATCCCTGCCTTTCCTATCAATCTCCACCATGCACGCCCAATAAATAACCTCAGCAAAGGTCCTCATCTTAAACAAGAACACCTGGGAATATATATCTGGTCGCAAGCCTTTCTCAAACCTATGGGCCTTCACTTTCTCATTAGAGACAATTTCTGGAGCATACTGAACCAACTCAGTGAAATGGTTGGCATACTCCATCATAGATAGATTCCCCTAAACAAGTTCCATGAACTCTCTAGACCAAGAATAAGCCAACACCTCAGGTCAGTATTGTTCATTGAAGACAGCCTTGAAATCTCCCCAGTGCATCTGCTCATTCTTCCCAGATTTAAGCACTGACTCCCACCACTTACGGCTAGGACCCTCCAACATAAAGGAGGCACAGTTCACCCTGAGCTCCTCAGGTTTTTCTAGGAACTCAAACATACTCTTGATCTTCTCAAGCCATTATTCTACTTCCTGGGGTTATGAGCTACCTCGGAAGGTAGGAGGCTTGTTTTTCAGAAACTCTTGTGCTTTATCTTTTCTAGGACCTGTCTCTTCTGCCCTAACAGGAATAGGATTAGGATCTAGTCCCTTTCCCAAATCTTGGATAGCTTTAACCACAACCTCCACGAGCCTCTGATCAATCGGTGTGGGGGAACTCTCTTCAGCTTCCTCCTGTGGGTGCATGGGAGCTTTCTGGGGAGGCATGTTGTTATGAAATGTAATAGTCACAAAACAATAGTCAATACTACAGTTCAAAAAATTGTAATCAAATACATCAAATATAAATAAACTAAATACATTTCAGTAATAAAATAAACAACTTCTCCACATCCTCCTAATGTCCACATGTGGTCTGCAGCCCAGACGTCTCACCTGGAAGAGAAGTCAATCCATAAATTCCAACATCCCCGGGTGACTCAAGGTCTTCCATGGGAGGTGAGGGATAGGCACCCAACTCAGAACCAAAACTACAATCTCAGACAGTCCTAGCTTTTGTCTATCCTGACTCGTCCCAAAATAGCAATATAACCTAAAAACATTAACCACCTCTGATACCATCTTGTCATGAACCGAATCTAGTCGCCATCAAACCGGAACCAAACCCTACTCATGACAAGACCCGAAGGGAATTCCCTATACCCATGTCCTGGAAAAAGTTCCCAGGAATTATAAAATTTCATTTGGGAATTATTTACCCTAGTTTGGATTCATAAAATAACTAAAAACAAACAAAAAACCAAATCTGAAAAATTATGCCAAACAAGACTTAATAAAAATTAAGAACTGAGTATATGGGTTTAAACAAGACACAAGAGGTCCAAAGGTGTATAAAAGTAGTAGAAAAAAAATATCCCATGAGAATCCACACGACAAGGGGTCATATCCCAGGAACCGTCTCCACAACACTTCACCATTGAGAGAAACTAACAACCCGAACCGCCATCGCCCAAGGCCTTGCCTTTGCCTGTGTCAAAAATGATCAAGTCTACTTACACCCAAAGGTGTAAGTAGGGTGTGAGACCAAGACCAATAGGATATCACGCAAGGATTCTATGTGATATGCATTATAAAATAAAAAACTTTCAAGATTTATAAGCGGAAAATGGTAGGATTTATTTCAAAAAGTGCAACTTTGAAAAGAAAATAACTTTCAATGGGGATAATTTTAAAGAATGAGTGAATTTGAATAAAACATGCAAGCTACAGGTTTTTACATCCCAAAATACCATAAGGAAAGGATAAAGGCCAAAAATTCCATGATCACCAAGCATAGGAACACCCATAGGTACTAGTTAGTTGTGAGCCCCAAGTACCTCGTACCTCGGTGAAAGTAACCATAATAAAATTCGTTCTCATACATGAGCCACTAGTAGGGAGAATAGTCATATCCTAGTGGTCTCAAGTCATCTCCATTATAGTTTTTTTTAGTGTTATCCATGTCAAACATTCTAAGTGAACCATGTTCAAAACCCCTCTGTTCACTAGCGTACTAGTACACGTTAGCCCACCTAGTTACCCGGGTTTCCTGTCTTGTGCTCAAATAGTTACCACATGATACCAAAACCAATTTTCATATATAAATATCATTTCTGGTCACACACATTAAAAATAATAGCTACACATTCTTTTCACCTTATATATAACTTAATAAACCACTTATAATTTCCAAAAAACAATTTCAAGAAAAGTAATCAAATTTTGCACATTAAATTCATCTAAAATCGCACACTTAAAGCCCAATGGAGACCAATATTATACCAAACCAGAAATTTCAGCCTCAAAACATTTTTATAAATCCAATCCATGAATTATAAAACAACACCCATAGGAACAACATGGGGTGCACATGTAAATCACCCATTTTCACCCAAAATTGTCACTTAAAAATCAACCGCTTGGAAAATGCTACCCAAATAATTTTTTGCAATACAAATAATGAATGAGGAACATAATGGAAACATAAATACATAAATAATAATAATTATACAATACCAACATATGAAATCACATTCCAAAGGAGTCAAAACCCCCAAACACTTGTGCGTCACTTCAACCGCACCTCCGCCGCACCACAAGGGGGTAAGATTGAACCTAAAACCAGATGATTGGACCAAGAAACTCAAAAATAAAACCATATGTTCGAATACATAGATTCTGGACATTTTATTATTCAATAAAAAAAGAATAAAACTTATGAAAAAGGGGAAGAAGGAAGGGAGCCAACTTACTTGAGAAATCTGGACGTTTTTTGGAGCTCAAGAAGTTCGGCCCTAATTGTCTATGAGTCTAAGATCAAAAGAGGGGAAAACGAAAATGGGGGTTTATATGGGTTTAGTGGGAACAAGTGAGAGGTGTACTCACTGAAAAAGGATAAAAAATTAATATTTTATGAAAGCATTAAAAAACATTTTAAAACGTGAAATGGGATTTCGGGTTGGCCCAATACCTAAATGGATCACCCAAATCCAAGATGCTAATGAATTTTTAAGGGGCCAAAATTTCTTTGGTGGTTTTAATAGTTAAATGAAGGTAATTTTGGAATTTTAATGGGTGAAAAAGGCTGAAAAATGAAGGAGTTATTAAAGAAACTAAATTTATTTTTAAAACTGGAAATGGGCTCTCGGGTTGGCCCAAATTTTGAAAACCCACCATTTCCTTAAAAAATGCATGGAAAACTCCCAAAACAAAGAAAGAATGTAAATTAAATGAAAAATACCTTTAAAATATTTCATGTATGTGATAATATCCTTTTAAAGGGTTGATCTATTTAGCTCACTTGAATAACCATGTATATAAAAGATTCCCATATTACATTGGATGTATAAAAAACATATCATATGAAACCTTATAGTATCCTTTATATTATTCATAATATCCTTCTTCATATGATAGGGAAAGGAAAAAAAATAAAGGATTATCTCATAAACTTCTTAAGGGTTATATATAGTAGAATTTATCTTGAGTAAATAAATCATAATTAATATGGAAATGTAAATAACTGAAAATGAATTCCATTTAATAAATAACATGAAAACATAATGCATTCATGGATAAAATCAATTTAGTAATCTTGTGGATAAAAATAATTGAATTCTAAATGAAGAAATATATAATGATGGACATCATGATCTTATAAATCATCATATATTTATCATCAAGGCCTTGTTATAAGATAGTTTAATCAATGGGTAGGTATAAACAAAAACACCATATAAAAAATTTGGACCACTGGTTTGTCCCATTAGACTAGTCGATGCATAAAAGAGCTATGTAATTCCATGACCCACCCATCACTAAATTTCCAATAATGACATCAAATATTGAATAATCAATTTGATTTATAATAAATATTACTTTTCATTAAATATTCTTATTCAGTAAAGAATATAGAATATTAATATTTCTCTAGTCAATCCATTAACATTCATAGTAAAACACCATATGTAGAAATGTTATACAGTTTAGGAAAAAACCATATCCATGATATAAAAAATATGTATATTTGAGATAAATGTAAATTATAATGAAAAATTATCACAATAAAGTGAAATTTGAAAGATAAAGTTAATTAATACAAAATTAATAAGAAAAATAATATGAACATCAATTCAGTATAAACAAAGGTTTTGTAATACAATTTTGTCCTTCAAGGAAATAAAGAAAATGGAATTGAAATATTTAAATAAGATTTAATTAAATATTTTTCTTTATAAAACCATTTAAAACTAGTAGATGATGATAAATATCATAAAATGGTTATGAAGGTGGGAAAATATATTAACTCTATACATGTTAAAAAGAAACATTCCTTTTGACTCTTTTTAAAGAAAATCCAAAATGGCCTTTTCAGAAAACATTAAAAAAATTCTTGAAAATCCTTTTAAATTATTAAGGATAACATAAAATTTCCTTAATAAATAATTTAATTAAATAAAATTAATTTTTTTAAACAATTTTGAAAAATATGGGCATGGAAGAAATATATACCCAATCAAAAAGAAAAATAAAATCAGATTTTATTTTAAATATTTATTTTATTAATTCAAGTAAAAAATAGAGTAAATTTATAAGAAAATATGTAAAATATTTAAATATATAGGGAATAAAAAATATATGTATTTTATTAAGGATATATTACAATATTACTTCATTTAAAATAAGATAAATCCCAAAAAATGTGATTAAAATAAATTATTACCCCTTTGGTAGATTTTAAAATGTAACACATTGAAAGAGTAATCTTGATTTGAAAATTTAATCATCATAAATAAATATATATTCATGTTAAATAAATAATATGGTTATTTTATATACCACATAAAATTAAATAGGTTTATAATACTAAATATGTCTCAATGGAGTGGAAATTAAGATGAAATCTCTTACCTCAAGTTCAAATTTCCTTGTAAGTGATTTTAAATTTATGTATAATAAATTTAGATTTGTTATAATTGTGTAAAATACCCATATACATATCAATAATATCATATATGGTCCATTTATAATATCTTATCACTTATTAGTTAATAATCGTTTATTATTATCATTGTTTTGGGTGTTAAATGCTTCGTATTTCATGTATGTTTTGATTTAGTAGATTTTGTCCTGGTATCTTGATCATGATTAAATCATCACCATAATTTTAATAATTATATAAATATCATATATATTCATTATATATATATATATATATTCATCCATAATATTTCAAGATATAAAAATTAATTACATCATTCATAAAGATGGTAGGTTGTGCGTACGCATTATCATTGTTTTAGCTTTTCAGGGGATGGAATGAAAGAAAAGTGAATAATAATTCACAATTAAATAATAGTTATTATATCATATATATCATATTTATTCATTAAATATATCCTTATCAACATCCATATAAATATTAAATGAAAAAATTCATCACATCGCTTCGTGGAAGTTGTAGGCCACATGTACGCATGAGTGGCATTATTGTTTTGTAACGGATTGGAAGGTAAGATGGTAGATATGATATTATAATTAAAAATGAATAATTATTTCATAAATATCATATATAAATATTATTTCCATATTTATAACCATACTAATAAAATGGTTATGAAAAATGAATTACACCGCTCTATAGAGATGGTAAGTCGTGCGTACCCATGAGAAATGTTTTCTCTTTCCATATGATGAAAAAAGGTAGAAAATGGTTGTCCCATAAAAATACTAACATATTTTTATATTTATGATACTGGATTCATTATTTTATAATAGATTCCATAGATTTTGAGGAAGTATAAGAAGAGATAAAACCCAAAGTACTCTATTAAGAGTTCTAACTGTTCATTGAGAAACATTTTTTGACTAACGCCTTAAGCCATGAAATGATGGTATTTTGGCTAGAAAAAAAGATATAAAAAATGGGAAATGAGGAAAATAATATATTATGTTAGGTATTGGATAATATATATGGTTTAAAATGTGTGAGTAAAAGAGGAGAATATGTTCCCTTTTATAAGTGAGGGGAGGGGTACTCTTGTAAATGCATAATGTATTAAATTAATATAAATTAATTTTCATTATAAAGTGGATCCAAATTTATATTTTTCTAATATAGTAAAGGGAAAATTTTAGATACTCTCACACAATAATATTTAGACAAATATAGGTGATTTTTTAACCCTTAACTCTTTGTTTTAACCCTTCGTTAACCGTTATTAAAATTACTACAATATCAAAGATTTTTACTCTTTAAGGGTTAAGAATGTTACCACAAAAGTAAAAATTGAACCATTAATGGAACATGGTTTATATTTTCATCCATATATTATTATATTTTTCAAATATATAATTTTTTTAATTTTAAAATCTTTTAATAAATTTTTTTTATTAAATATAATTAATATCATTTTTTAAAACTATTCATTTACTTTATCTTTAAAGTAATAAAGAAAATAATGAAATTATAACATAAACCTTTAAAACATCCCTAATATGTTATATTAATCTATAAAATTCTTGTAAAATAACAATTAATCAAAATTTTATTACTTTTAATATTTATAAATTCATTTATTTTATTTTTCTTTTAATTGAAAAAATATTGTCTGCATGGAAAAATTGTTAAATTAAATTATTAAATAACAAAAAACTAAAATAAAATAAGATTATAAAACATTAATTTATCTTTAAAATAAAAATTTAAAACCAAATATAACCTATTTTTATCCTTATGAAAAATATTATAGATATTAAATTCAAGAGAGTAACATGTTGTATTTATTTTTTTCTTAAAATAATATAAAGGTCAATATAAAAGAAAAATGGAACAAAATATCCATAATTTCAATAATTTAATGATAATGGTCTAAATAAAATCATAAAACAGGATAAAGGAAACTTTTACAAATTATTTAAGGCCGTATCCCAAACTTTTATCCCTTTTTACCAATTTACCCTTACTCAGGTGAAAACTATTTACCAAGGTTACTATTCATAATGAAAAAAAATGTAAATATTTATCCAAGTTGATACTCATATTTCTAAATATGGAATCTATTTTATCAAATAATATTCATAGAAGTAGTATAATTTAATTTAAAATTCTAGAAAAATTTATTCTTAAGTATAAAAAGATTTTATACCCAAATCAAGAATAATATTGATTCCAATGGCCGTAATTATATTATTGATAATATAAATATACTATTTTCACTTTTAAACCAATTTAATACTAACTAAAACTTTGTAAATACTTGAAATAGAATGGCATTTTTTTAATAATAAACAGTATTTTTCACTATTCATTGAAAATTAAAACATTACAGAATATTTTCACAAATTAATCCTAAGATAATTATGATATTATTATTTAAAAAAATTATATGATTTTTATCAAATAAAATGTATGAAATTTATATAAATTAATTATAATATTTTCTCCCAAAAACAAATAAAATCCATTTTTTAGGAAAATGTAATTTTGAAGCATGAAAAATCTTTACTAAAAAATAGAGTTTGTATTTCATAAGCATTAATAAATACAATTATATTGAATAGGAAAATTATAAATATTTTTAATAATGTGTTTATTCTTATTCATACCACTAATTTTTTGGTTGGGTTATAATGGTATATTATATACTGTTTCATTTAGAATTCAAGTTGCATGTAATGCAAGCTATCGAATAAATTAAATGTATTTCAATATATCATAAAATCTTGGGGTGTTGTATGAAAGTTTTGAAATATTGGTATAAAATATTCAATTGAGAGTTAGGATAAAGGTTTGAGTTAGGTGCCAATAAAGATTGTATAGGTTTATAGGACATTAAAATCAATTGATCTTGGTGAGTGATGTAGGACAAGTAGACTTATTATGGTGTAGGATTTTAGGGCCCCTCATGATCAAACACAAGGACCTTGAGTTTATTGAACAAAAAAATTATGTGGTGTTACTTACAATATAAATACCTAAGAGAGGCACATGTATCATGTTTATTTCCTCTTGTGTATGAATTGGGATTATTTTGGAAAATTTAAAATGAATCTAATTAAATGAGACTTCAATAAATTTCATACTATTAGGATTCATATGTTTCTCTTGTTTTTGTAGAGATACTTGTTTTTCATCATCTTCACATGGTTTGAATTGGTGTGGTTTGAAAAGATGATATAGTTGATCACTCGATGTTCAAGCCAACATAGGGGGTGAGGCTTTGAGGAAGACATTTTGTAAGTACTAGTGTTTGGATAAGTATAAGGGGACTATCTATGATTTTGAGATGGATAATTAGTTGGAGGAGCTAGATATCGCCTTCAGTATAATCTAATCCAATGCATAGTATGGAGTTCGACTATTCGCCTATCAAATTCATAGAGTGGTGTTTTGATAGAGGATCATGTATCTTAGGGAGAAGAAGGAGGATGATATTTTATGGGATGATTTTTATTGGCAGTTTCATGAAAAGTTTCTATTGCTGATGATGAGGGATTCCCTGAATTTGGAACTACTCACCCTTCCGCAGTAGAGTCTAATCATGTAGGAGCTCAATAATAGATTCAACAACTTTCTTCAATTCACCCCTAATATTTTCTTATATGAGGATTTGATGGTGCTTCATTTAAAGGAGATATTGGGCCCAGTTATTCAATATAAGGTCCCTCCATTTATGCTAGCTGTATATTTAGAAGTGCATATAAATTTTGATGTGATTGAGAGGATGCATGCTCAAATAGAGTCATCTAGAGAGGGGACCCATCGGATTTCTTTGAGTATTAGATCTGTTAGTGGAGGAACTCATGTATTTGGATTGTGGAGGTTTCTACCAGTGGGGCGTCAACATCAACATTTTATGTATCATTTCTATAGGACAAGTAGTTAACATCATCTACTAGAATATCTTTAATAGTGTGTTTTTTCTTATGGGACGTATTTTTATCAATGATTTTAGTACCCTACTATCCTTAAGGATTATTACAGCATAGCTAGTCAGTTTCCATTCCATCTTCACTAGAAGTTTTCTCAAAGGTTGTATTGATAGCTAGGATAGAAGTAATTTTTTATACCTAGAGGAGATGAAGTCCATAGAGTAAAACACTATGATATTCCCTTTCTTTAGGGACATATACCTAAGCATGGATGTAGAGGAGTTCATCAACAGTGAGGTAAGGGTCCAGATGCACATGAGCCTCAGCCCGGTTGGTGAGGACTCTTAAGTGCATCCAGGCGACCCAAGATCAAATATAGGTGGAGGAACAATTTTTGAGGTATTGTAGCTATACTGTAATAGTATTGTAGCAGTACTGTAGTGGGAATTGGGCAGTACTATAGCAGGTATTGTAGTGGGAACTGTAGAAGGCACTGTTTGGCACTGTAGCAGCCAGGAATTTGCCCCTGTTTGGGCCTTTGGGCTACTGATTTGGTCTCCAAGTCCTTTATGTCCTTCAGGACACCCAAGACTTCGAGCCAGTAAGTCCTTTGGGCCACCTCAGGGCCTTCGGGCCACCTTAAGTGAAGATTCAAACCAGACAACCTACAAGGAACAAGATCTATAAGAGGATGGTCAAGGAGCTTTCACCATAGTAGAAGCTACACGGATTGCAAGAATGATAGGGTATAGAACCTGCCATCAGGACAAGCCTATGCATGCATGGGATAGCCTAGCTGAACATACATGCGAAGGTGGAGAGATGATTTCATGATGAAGATGTTGGGGAGGAGCAGTTCCAAGTAGTTAGTCTGTGGTGTATATAATGTTAGAAGCCTACAGGAGATCAATTCCTCTAAGGCCTACGGTCCATGTAATTCTTATGCTTACAGGCCTTGTAAGGGTTCTACCTCACCCCTTGAAATGTGTATTATCATAATCAATAAAAAATGAAGGTCTTCGGGCCATTGGATGGAGGTAAGGGTCTAGATGTGGATGGGTGTATTCTATGGATATTCCAACACTGAATGGTCCAAATATCATCTAAATTTCCATTCATTTATCTTCCACCTTGGTTTATATTTTATTTTATTCTATAGTGTATCAATATATTATTTTACCCACCTTGGTTTGTGCCTTTGTATATAAGTTTGATAACATTCCAATTCCCCTAGTGTTATCTATTCCAATTGTATTCCAGATGAGTTTGATCAATGTGTGTTGGGTTCATGAGTTGATGATGTGAAAACATCAATCATTTGGGGATCAGTCATCCTTGTAATCTATTGGTTATACTCTATTCATGTGGTTATTGATTACTTTTGGTTGAGGGTTGTGTTTTATGATGAAGAGGGTTGGAGTATAGTGTTAATTAGTGAGTGATATCATCATATGAGTCATATGTGTTCGGATTCATTATAGTCTTGTCTAGAATTCATATCATTAGATTTAGAAGTGGAACATGGGTTGAAATTCTCTAGAATTGTAAAATAATATTAAAATGTTTTTACTAAGGATATTTTTACTCTTATACTTCAATGTGGAATCAAGTTTTGGATATATTTTCAACACAATACTTCCCTGATTTTGAGAGATCTTTTTTAGGTATCAACCTCCAAACTACAAGAGTTTTGAATCTAAATTGATGATTTGATGTTGAAGGGTTTCAACATACCTTGGGTATCACTATGGGGTTATCTAGTGTTTCTTTAAAAGAATATGGATGGTCATCTAAGGTTGTGTATAGATTACTAGAATTTGAATTCGGTGATGGTCAATAACTGTTACCCTCCCCCAATGATAGATGATTAATTTGATTAGTTGAATGGATCCAGTTGGTTTTTGAAGATTATATATGGTCAAGATATCCATATATGAAGTTCAAGTAAGAGAAAATTCCTAATTCTACATTCAAATGTCATTATGGGAACATTGAGTACATGGTTATGTTGTTTTGTTTCATAAATCTCCCAGTTGTTTTAATATGACTCATCAACTTTTTGTTCCATTATTTTTTATATTAGTTCATGGAAGTGATCATCAATGGAATACTCATATACATGATTCCAGAGTAGGATTATATTTACTGCCTTATTGATGTTTTAAAAGTCCTTTTACACCATCATATCTATAGGAAGTTTTCCAAGTTCATGTTTTTATGTGATAAATGTATTTCCTTGGATATTTGTTGTCTCGATAGGGGGTGGTAGAGGGTATTTCAAAGATCAAGGCAGTTTCCTCTTGGATAACACCAAAGAATTTGGTTGAGGTATATATATTCCTTGATATTTTGAGATATTATTGATGTTTTGTATCTAAATTATCAAGGATTTAATCCCCATTTACATCTGTAACCAAACAGGTCTATAATTACATATGTACTGACCAATATTAGAAAGCTTTCGAATACATAAAAGAGAAGTTGGTCAGTGCCTATATACTTATAATTTCATAGGATGGGGTGAGGATTGAGTCATTTTATGATGATTATTGTCTTTTTATATGTTTAATCTTTATGTATAAAGAGTAATGATATCATAAGTATATCGGAAGTTATGTCCCCATGGGTGTAATTATGACACCCATGATCTTGATTTGGAAATAGTATTGTTTTCTATGATGTTATGGTGACATTACCTCATTGGTGAACACTTTATAGACTTCAATAATCAAAAATATATTTCTATATATTCTCTCATTAGGATATGAAACAATGGTGGTTTATATATTTACTACAATATTATTATTTTCATATCTCTAACACTCTGGTCAAGGAAAATGTCAAGGCTGATGTAGTGGTTAGGAATTCTTGATGGGATGATATTCAAGATACTTTTAGATTCTTAGAGGGAAATGGATGAGGTTTTAGTTAATCATATTTATATAGAGTAGCATGATAAAATAGGTTTCATATTTTATATAATAGTGGAATTTTCCTTGATGTAGTGGGTGGAGGATTTTTAATGGAAAGACTCAAAGGTATAGGTGATATAGGATTGTTCTTTATATAGTGATTCTCTATAGGGATAGTTGGTGGAAGACTAACATTATATGGTGTTATTAGGAAGTAATTTTGTCCCATCATTGATTCATGGAGAGGTTTTCCATTATTTCCTAATAAGTGGAAGTGTGTCTCAAAAATTCCCAAGATGTATCATTCCATGAGAAGTAAACTTTAGTGGACTAAGATGAAGTATTTAATAGAAAATTGTGTGTCATGATGTTTGGTTTTCTAGTACTTGAAGGTAGAGAATCATGTTCTCGATGGTTTTTTAGAGACATTGTATGTACATGAGTTAAAATGATAGGATATATCAATGTATTTTAACATCATTTTACCACGATCCTAGGGAATATATGATGTTTTATGGGTGATTATGTACTAGATGATGAAATCTGGTCAATTATGGGTGAGTAGGGAGTAGGGGATTTGGTAGGGAAATATTTGGATGAGGTAGTGTGAATTCATGGGTTATTGATGACCATCATCTTTGATCATGATCTTTTTTTTCTTTTGATTCATGAAATTATTACATTGTGATTTTGGATCAAGGCTACTCCTTATCACCCTTTTCTATCCTCAAATTGATTGATAGAAAAAACTGGCCATCCAGTCACTAGAGGTTATGTTTTGGTCAAGTGTGTTAGATCTTAGAGGATCATGGGTTAACCAATTTCACATGGATGAGATTTATTATGAAAAAAAAGATCACTCATCCATTAGAGTGGATACATTTGATGTGTTTTGTGTATGGCCTTGCAAATCCTTGTTTTTTTATGGAGGATGGGGGTTTAATATTCTTTTGGCCAGATATAGTGAATAGTATGATTAAAAAGATTCAAATGGTTTTGGATTATATGAGAGAGGAACATGACCATTAAAAAACCTATGTTTTTAGATGGATGAGGCTGTTGGAGTTCAAGGTTGGTGACAATATGTTTTTTAGAGATTCCTCTCACTGTAGGAAGTAAATTTTTAGTTAGGGAAGTAAGATATCTCCCTGTTTTATTATAACTTTTATGGTTTTGGGAGAGATTAGTGAGGTAGTGTGTCATTTTTTTATTCCTTTGTAGGTGTACTGGATATATGATGTATTCCATGTGTTTAAAATATGTCGTTATCTATATAATGATTCTCATATTATTGATTGGGGAGAGTTGTACATGGAGGATGAAACAATGTTAATGGAATGACTAGTCAATATCTAAGAATGGTGAGATAATGTGTCATATGGACATGTTATTCCACTTTTTCATCTCTTTTGTAGGTTTGGTGGAATGGAGGAATTTATCTAGGAGCATGGTTCATTGATATGAACTCAACATCTTCAGTAGTTTGGAATCTTTTTTTCCCTTATTAATGAGATTTTTGTTTTCATATTGGATTGAATGGGATGGTTGGTAATTTCTTTTTGAAAGATCTATTTTTCATATGTTTGATTTATTTTTGGTGCTATAACTGTTCTATTTGAGAGGTATCTCCTGGGGTATGGTTGATTAGTGGTGTTTTGGTTTTTCTCTTCTGGTTTGGTTTTGATTCTTGAGGATGATAATCATTTGATAAGAATATAATGTAATTTCCTGGGTTTTTTTGAACATTTCCATTGTGTGTTTTGGGTTTTGGAGGTCTCAAGGGAAGTTTGGTGGAGGAGATATGTTGTTAGAGCTAAAATGTTAGCTCGGAATAAGAGGTCATGGGGTGTCTATTTAGGTAGTAGCATAAAGGTTTGGCTTTATTGAGATCGGATTAGTTTTTTGTATATTTTTTCCCTAGGGTAGTCGTGGACCTAAGGTGTGGTCCCCTAGATTTATTGTTAGTGTTGGGTTTTAATAATTGTGCGAGGTGATTTTGAAAATGGAATGACTCTTGAACAGGCAAGGTTTCTCTTACCCAATATCGATCTCTCTTATGTTGTTTCCTCTAGCAGTTTATTGGTCTCGGTGTAAGGATTATTTTTGTGGTGCAATGGTGTTTGGGGTGGGGGTTTTGGTTTTCAATGAATGATATTCATGATGTGACCTAGTATTCCTTAACATGATGGCATGGAAATCGAATTTTGGTTGCTTTATTTTGGATGACATCATAGCATTGTGATTTGGGTCATGGAATGACTATTCTTTCATCATATTGGATTTATAAATTTCACTGAGTCTTTATTGAGGAAGATATAGGGAGATTCACAGTGTGATTTCTGGGGGTACGGTGTAATTTGATCATCATGGTGTGACCATGGTCTATCATGTCGTGACAAAGTAGTTTCTATCCTTGGTATAAATTCAAAATTCCACCCAAATTATTCTATTTTATTTTTTTTTTTCATACCCTTTCAACCTGAGGTATGACCCTAGTTTCCAATTAAACTCCCTTGATTGGATCTCATCCTTATATTCTTGATAATTTCTATTTGTGATCTGAGTTGAGTTCTCCTATCTATTCTTTTTGAACCTCTCTCTGTTTTATCATTTAGGGAGGTCATGGAAGAGATTAATTTTTTATTTGGGAGGTTCCTGGTTAAATATTTTGATTGTTTTTACTATAATTTAGGTTTATTAAGGTTCCTCATGTGAAAGGTTGTTCTTGCAGTCATATCTTCCCTAGTTTCTTGATTTGATTTTCTGGAAGCATTGGTTAAGGTGGGGAATTTTAAAATTATCTTATATTTTTTATAATATAAAACTAGTATGTTTTTAATCTCATTTTTTGGATAGGTTTAATTGCATTAATAAAAACAATAAACCATACTACATAAAATGGAAGGGGATGGGGTGATACGCATATATTTCCAAGATTTTTTAATGTTGTTATGCGATGGATATTTGTTTATTTTTACTACTAAAATTATTATTTCTGTTGTGATACTAGTTCCCTTTATATGATTTTAATGATACATTCACCCTTCATTAATGGTTAATCATTTTAATAAGTTAAATATCCGACTATTGAAAATTTGGGAGATGTTTGTGTTATCATTAATGTGAGAGATATTGAGATTAATCTAGAAGCTTATTTAAAAATGGTTAATTGTGTAGATTCTTGATTCTGCACATATTTTTTTGTTACTAAATTTCCTTCTATGATGTTTTTATTGTGTGATATTGGTTAGAGATATGTTTTGACTAGTTATTTCAGGTCTTGGAGTGAATTGTAGAGTGAGAATTTGGTTTCCTTTCCATGATTGGAAAGGGGTGGTGTGGATGTTATTGTGGTGTGTAGAGGTAGGTATGTATGGTTATTACAGATGTTATGGGGTGTGTTATGGGGTAGTTACTGTATGTATAGTTGATGGTTTTGGGTTTATTTTATGTTTTTTCATTAGAAATTGAATGTGACCAGTAGATATGAAATTGGTAATAGATGTGGATTGTGAATGGAATGCTAATAAATGAATTAGAAGTCAAATGTATTGAAATAAATGTGGGTATGGATAATAATAGTTTTTCTTTAAATATGGGGTTCCTTGAAATAATAAATTTAATTAGACAGTAATTGATAAAGCTATAAATTGTGGAAAGAGAATATTAAATGGGATTTTTTTGGTTTTTTTCATGGGATGTGGGATTGGTTTGGATGTATGTTAAGTGGAAGTAGTTGTTAATGAAAAGTGGTGGAGTTATGGTGATTTGTTTGGGTAGTGATGAAATTGATTTAGTACCATTTATAGGTTTTGATTTTATACGTCTTTACTATACTTATATTTTCCTTGTGATTTCTATATGCACCCACTAAAGAAGAATATCCCTACTAACACCCAAAATTTGTGGGTTCTCATTGTTTTCCCCAAACATCCAAGTTTGGGAGGGAATAGATTAAAAATTAATCCCTCTTCACTGCTCACTATTATACGTGTAATATGAGTTGTAATGAAACAAGTTATGAATGGTCATGTGGTGTTGCATGTGGTGCATCGGTAGACCCTATGAGGTATTGGAATAATGATATACGGTGGGGGTTGTCTATGGTAGGAGGAGGGAATGAGGTTCATGTTCTTCATGATCACAATACCCTATAAAATGGAAATGTGATATGTGGATGGGATATGGTATGTTTTGGAAGACATGTGATGAATATGATGATGTGGTTGTGATATTTGGCATGGTTGTGGTAAAAGATATGGTATGTCACAGAACGGTTGTGGAAGGGATATGAATGAAAATTCATTTGATGTTGGATTATGAGAACAACAAACTAGTGTGGAAGTGGTTGTGTGGAACATTTTTATATATATTTTAGGTATTTTGTTTCTATACATGGATGTGATATTGGGTGAGTGATATTCAGCATGGATGAGTGATAATTGACTTGGTATGTGTTTGTTGGTTATGTTTTTTATCCACTAGGTCGTTAATATTATTCTTCCACATTTGAATAAGATATCTTGAGTATAATCCTACTGGGTATAAAAGTTATGATCACCCCAATATACATAAATCTATTTTACATGTTTCCCAAAGGTATTTGGTGACCGAGACGGATAGTACTAACTTGGATATTGGGATTGATTGTGTAGTTATTACCTATGATTTTTATTTAGTATTTTTTATTTAGAGAATATTTATTTGTATGAAATTATATGAATTTATGGTATTTTGGTTTTATTTTATATTAGGTTATTTATTGGTGTTTTCTTTATATATTCCTAGGATTATGAGGGAAATTACTCCCAATTTCGAGATTATACCCTTGATTATTATCATCTCCTTAGGACCTATTAGCGGTGGGTTTCATGAGTTAATCTCATATTTACTTTATCCCTAAGAGGGGTTCCATGTGGCTGTGGTTCTTGAAAATTAAAACCTCATAAAGGACCCTCTTCACACACTAGTAATTCATAAAAAGTCCTCAAAGTGGAACAGAACCACTCATGGCCAACACATTGAGCATATGATCAGACTGGCCTAACAATTATAAAGGCCTAATAGGATTGGTTCTAACCTCACTTTTACTTAGTATAACATCAATCTGAAGTATAATACTAGATCATATTTATTTATCTCCTTATACATAGAATATAAGAGAAACCAAGAGGCAATAAGAGAAAGGAGACTCAACACCCGTCCTTGTGAAGTAGAGGAGCTCAAATCCTTAATTCATCCTTGTTGGTTGTACAGGAGGTTATAACGGACGACCAAAGGAATAAAATCATTGAAATTATTGTACAAATGGTTTAAACTTATAAATTAAGATAATATTACTATTGACTAGAGAATAAACCTCTATATAAACTGGGTATGATTTTTAATTTTGGTTTTTTCTTTACATTTTCTTAGATTCTATCATATCATTAAAATGGGTATTAGGGGTTATTAAACAAGTGAAAATACAACTGGATTACAAGGGTGATACAATACCATAATTCTAAGGGAGTACACTACACCTAAATTCCATGGAGGTTTTATGACTTGTTTAGAGGAAGGTATTATCAGTATTTACTATCTCAAGGGGTTATCTTCTTTAAAATGGAGGATTTTGTGCTTCCATTATTTTTATCTTCTAAAATAATTATTGTCTCCATAAACCACTTTTTTATATGGGATATTTAATTGATGGTGTATTTACTACATGAATGAAATTGTTAGGGGGATGGGTTAATTTATTTTGATAAATTTTTTCCACTATTTTTATAATTTTTTCCTCATGATTGAATGCTATTTCACTTGGTATAACTCTTATTAAAATCCATTAATTTTTCATTAATTAATAAAATAATAGGAGATTGTTTTTTCAAAAAATATATCACAAAATAATAATTTCTATAATTAACAATAAGTTGATGAATTGAGTTAATGATTAATTGTGGAACAAAAACTGATATTACGAATCCATCTCTTGTCCTATTTCATTTAAAAAAATCGTGAGTCAAATATTTGATGCTACTATGAGTACTGAAATGTTATGAATAGTAAAAAATTACTTCAAGGATTGTGTTGATGAACTGATAAGTGAAATCTAATTTTTATCTATTTACCATGAAATAATTATCTATAACACTGAATGATGATAGATAAATTATTATTTGATGTAAAATTATATAATAAAAGGTTAATTTTCCAACCGATGATGAGTCTATTTCAACATAATTTGCTTATAATCATTTTTTCATTTATGTTTAACATTTACATGAGTAGTTCACATTCAGTAAAATTATTTCAACCCCAATACCCATAGCATTATTAAATTTTTCCCATGTTTGTAAATACACTTCCCTTTAAATTTTAGTTTTCCTCTTTAATATTAGATATTTAATTACATTTTTTTTTGTAATTTTTAGTTGGAAAAGGAGTTAAAGGATTTTTGAAAGGTGTTGGAGGAAGAAGGAGAATTGGGTGAGGTGAATAGAGAACTATGTACCTAGTAGTTTGGTATCAAGTATCCAATACTTTGGTACCAAAGTCTCGATGTGGGTTTAGTGGTTGTATATTTTTTTGAATGGACCCACAAGTACTCGATGTCCCTATACTATGTACCTGATATACACCTCAGAAATTACCCTTTTAAAAAGGGTATTTTTTTCATTTTAAACCCAAAACTAATCCCCTAAAACAACCCTAAATTGGGATTTGATTTATTTTTAATCCTTGGAGATTTCTCTTTCATCTCCACCATTCCATGTGAACCCTTCTTCTTCCTTGGTCATGTTGGCTCCAGGTGGTTAATGGTTATTGACTTCAAAAATGTAAGTCCATAGATCACCTATAATTTCTTGTTTTTGTTATTTAATTATGAAAGTTGTTGTAACACCATGTTCTCCTAATATAGGGATTATGGAATCCTTTAATTTATTTGTTTTTATTCTAGTCTAGTTACTACATAAGGTTAATTATAGAAACATCAAGTTATTTACTTGGTTTAACTTTATAAATTCCTTCCTTCAGGTCAAAAATGTATCAATATCTAATCTCTCATTACCTTAGGTTGGTATCAACAATCATGTGGTGGAATTTTCTCCTCTATCGGGTCACTAAGAGTTTCACTATATGTAATCTATTATGTGAACCATTTATTCCTTTGACACTCATAAATAGTTAACTTAACTATTATTTGGGGCCAATTGAACCCAACCATAATGAAGTTTTTTCTAATAAATGATTTCAAAGGATTTAAATTGTAAATGAATGAGTTATTTGGTTGAATTTACTTATGATCGCTTTGTTATCATGCCATGATTTCAAATGTTATATTGTATGCATTATTTTATATGAGTTTTTCATGATTATTATTTATCTATGTTTTTTGAAACATGAAAGAGGAATAAAAATCTTTATTATTTTTTCAACTGTGACTTAAACGATAATTTTATCTTAAGTTTCATTCTTCGGTGGATAATCATGATTGATGGGTTATTTATTGATTTTTTTTTCCAATTTAGGAATTTTTTATGTGCATATATTATTATATATGGATTTTATAAGGTATAAATGTGTTGAAAAATCAGTGGATGTTATAGGAAAGACTCTTAATTCACTACCTTGGTACACCCTTTCCCTTATTCCCAAAGGGATGATCCATATAATTGTCCTGACTATGGTTACATGATTTTGTTTCTCCAGGGGGGGTCATTGGACCCTAAACATATACAAACACATTATATATAGGTTGTATTTTATATCTATATATGATTGAAATATATATAGGCTTTTGTGTCACCTCCTCTGGTTGATAGTGTTGGTACTTCATCTCAATTTATATGTTGAGGCTCAAAGAAGGTATTTAAGGTATGGATACTCATGGTATAGAGTGTTCATTTATATCATTGATATCTATGTCAAAATAATTGTTCAACAATGTTTTTTTACAATAATAATGTGATTTATCCTTTTTTTCATACACACTCTTGTTTGTGACAAGTTTTTGGGGGTGGGTAGTTATCTTATACTTGATATGGTATACTCACACCCTTCGCAGGCCCCTATGGGACACATACATACTCTTTTATCCATGTTATAGGTAATGTAATGGTACATGATCATAGGATCTAGTTAAATATGGGTTTGGGATCTTTGGTTATGTCTTTAGAGTTTTTAATGAGCACTTGGGGTAAGATAGAAGGTATTTCAAAGGAATTTTACATAGGGGGACTTCCCTTTTGGGTTCCTTGGTCTTTTTCTATCTTGTACATCATGAATATCTTGGGTTTTTTCTAGACTCACATACTTATGTATTTTATGGTTATTTTGAGTCTTGTATATATATGATTCATGATCATAGAATATCTTGTCTTAAATTTGGTATTGTTACACAATTCACCCGCTTCATGTTAAACATTTACTTTTAGTGGACTAAACATTTGATTTAATTTCTTTCAATTATATTTGTGACTAAATATTTATTTTAAGTAATTTATAGTGGTTAAATAATCTCCCACACTCCCTTCATTCATCCCTTGGTGTTTATGCCATCCTTTGGTGATCTGAAGGCATGTTTTAGGTGTTGTGGCGACATTAACCAAATATCATATTGTTATATAGGAAACAATCATTGAAAAAAGGCATTATATCCCAATTGGGTATATTTTATATGGTATTGATGGTGGTTAAGAGATAATATTTTCATAGATTAATAATTAACTAAGAAATATTCCTAGAAACTCAAATTATGGTGGAAGATTGAGACACCGGGGGTTATCTAAGATGTATTCCTATTCTTTATTTGGGCCACTCTTACATCCTTGAGTCTCATTGAATGTAGCATTAATCCATAGGTAGGAATAGATAGGCTCTCATGAAATGTATTTTTCTTGACTATGTTCTTTAAGACCATTATTAGAACCAATTGAGGATTAATATTAACTGAAACATTAGTAATTGATAAATATTCCTATATATCTATTGTTAAATATTAGGCTAATTTGGGATGATAATTGATTCCATTGACTATAAATCCTTACTATATTATAAATTTTTAATTTCATTTATGTTATACAAGAAGAATGGTTTACATAATTTTATGTGGAATCTTGGAAATATGTTTCAACGGTTTTGAAAATGGCCTAGTATAAGAAGGATAAGAGGATGAAGTGAAAATTTAACTAGGTGCCCAGTGGTTTGTCACTTTATAATTGGTGGGGTTTAGTGGTTTTAGGTGGTTTTTTATAGTCTAATGGGTACATAGTGGCCCTATACCAGGTACCTGATGGCCCTATACTAGATCCCCAATAGACACATAGGGAAAATCCATTTTAAAAAGTGTACTTTCATAATTTTAAACCCTAAAATAATTCACAAAAATTACCCCAACTCAAGATTTAATTTATTTTCACTTAATTGATCTCTCCAAAAATATCTCCCTTTCCACTCCTTCAATCCAATTAAACCTATCTTAATCCTTGGTTTATGTTGGCTCTGGTAAGTCATGGGGGATTGTCTTTGGTAAGGTAAGTACATAGCCCACTAATTTATTATTATTATTTTTTCTTTATGGATTCAAGTTAATGACCATGTTTATAGTGAACCATTTTTTATATAATGAGATATTATATCTTTTTAGATTAATATTCAATAAAATTTACAAATACATACCTAGGGAACATATAGTTTTAGTGTCTTCAGAAACTAGATACACAATATTATTATTACATAAAATATATTCAATATATCCCATAAAGATATCCACATTTAGTACTCTTCATATAAATACCCTACTTAAAAGATTTATTCAAAACCTTGGTAAAGTAAACATAATATAGGGTGTGCTCATATGATTAGTAAGGGTAAATAAGGGTGACATCAATGATCACTTAGTTATAATGTGACCATACGGATTTTAAAATATTAGATTAACAATTTAAAACCAAACCCTTCATAACATAGACCATAATCTTGAGTCATGGACTAAATATTGGAAGTTCATAAGACATTAATCATAAAAGAAATAAATAAAAATGAACCATGAGAGAAAAACATGGACATAGGAATATAGAGAAAACATAATCTTATAACATTTTCAATGTTTATAAATCGAAATTGGTTCATTTATAAAGTCAAGGATATGAAATCATTCCCTAAAATAAACTTATTAACATGAAAAATGGGACCATGAATAATCTTATGGACATGAAGGTTGGGTCCATTCATAAAATTATGGACATGAAATCCAATTTTATGCCTAATCTTATGGACACAAAAACTTGTTCTATACATGAAATTGTGAATGTAAATTTTTTATCACATATCATATTTACCTAATCAGTTATCCAACTTTACCCAATGCATTGGAGGGGTATATAAGAATGGGCCCACATATCACCTAAAAAAATCATACATATGTTTACAAAAAGATCCTAAAATATTCATCATATCATAAAACATGAAAATCAAATAGGTTTTATAAATATTTAACCATATCATAAATTGTGTAAAAATAACTAGGTTTTATAAAAATTGCATCATTTCATCATAGCATCACCCGTGGAAAATAAATTGGTTTTATAAACATCATGACATCATAATTATAAACCATACATATAAAGGATATGTATGGTATAGTTAGATCATATCCCCAGTAAATCCTAATAAACATCATAGTTTGTTATCTTTAATTAATATAAATTCTATAGAATGATCATTAAAAGACTACTGAGAAAAATATCCTTTCCATTTTTGAAACAAGTTATTTAAAATATAAAAAATTAATAAATATTAAAGAAAAAAAATTATTTATAAATAACCATAGAAACATGTAAATTAATCTTTAATGCAATTAGTGTTCATGATGGCGGTAAATTCCATGCATTCCGTATAAATTAAAATAAGTCATTCCTTACACTCTTTTGTAAAAAAATAAACAAGTACCTAATTTGAATAAAGAAAAGAAGATTCATTTCAAAACATGTTGTAAAAAATTCATACATTGGTAAAAATTACTTTAGAATATATTTATATATTATTAAAAACATTCTTGAAAACATTTTTATAAAACATGTACATGTAAGAGAAATGATTTTCGACCAAATAGAGAAGTAAAACCATTGTTTCTTAAAAATATTATTTCTGTATCTTGAGCTCTTAAATAGAGTAAAATGAAATGGAAAATTTTATTCTCAATATATAACCATAGGATAAGAAAATATATCTGTTTCTTGAGAGATATATCATAATATTTCACTATCATAAACTTAATCACAAACAATCCTAATAAATAATGAGATTGTAACATAAAACCTTTACCACCTTTGTAACTATTTGATCATAGTCCCTGTGAAAGAGATAAACTTATATGTATTTTTATATCCCATAATTTAAAAAATAATAATCATAAATAATGCATTCTTCTAAGGTATATAAAGATCAAAAAAACAAGTGGTGAATGTGGTATGCGACCCACGAAAATTAAAGTGAGATGAAAATCCCTTACCTTAGGTATTACTTCATTTGTATGTGTTAAAACATACTATATAATAAATATATATTTATTATAAATCTATTAAACAACAATTATTATATATATCATATTATATACGACTTACTTGTAACCTTTTATCACTCGTTTATTAATAATTCTTAATTAAAATCATTGTTTCGGGTGATAAATTCTTTATTTTTTTAACATATATTTTTGTTTGGTAGTTTTAATCCTTGTACTTAGAATATGGTTACATATTCTCAATAATTTTAATCCTGAATTAAATATAATATAAATTTATTGTATACATATTTATATTAATCCATTATATTTATTGATAGAAAAATGAATTACATCGTTCATGGAGAAGGCAGGTCGTATGTACGCATGAACATTGCTTCCATTTTTAACGGATGGAATAAAAGAAATTTTAATAATATTTAACCTTTATAAAACCATTATAATATCATATTTAACATATTTATACATTAAAACTATCCTTATTACCATCCATATATAATGGAAATGAAAAACGAGTCATATTACTTCATGGAGGTGGTGGTCCGCACATAAGCACGAGCGACATTATCATTTTCCAACGGTTTTGAAGGTAAGAATTTATACATTATATTATAATTAAAAAAGAATAATTATGTCATAAATATCATATAAATATATTAAATTCAAAATTATATCCATCCTTGAGATGTGGTGATGAAAAACGAATTGTACCGGTTCATGAGGTGGTAGTCCACCTTACAGACGATCGATGGTTTCATTTACCAGTTGATTGAATAGAAGATAAATATAGGTTATTTAATAAACATAATAACATATAAGTATATTTTAGATAATGGTGATGCTATATTGAAATTATTAAAACATTTATTATGGTGATAAGAGAGTATGTAAAAAAATAAAGTTCTTCGTAAAGATAATTACCTTCGCTTAGAAAAACCTCTTTTGGATATCTTATTAAGGACCCTAGGGTTTGTATTTTGTTAATTCCAGAATATATATAAAGTATATAATTATATTTTTGACATATTTTTGTAGTTTTGTTTCAATAAAAATTTCATAACATGTGTGAAAAATTAATGGGATGTGGTTCTCTTTTATAATTGACGAGGGGCGGTATTTTTGTAAATAACCAAAACTGTGGAATAATGGGAAGTCACTCTCAACCCAAGTTCATAAAAAATTGAAAAATAATTGAGTTTAGGGAAGATAATTTCAACACTAACATCCACAGGAAACATGTTTTAAACATGTCATTCCCTTATCCTCTAATATTATATTTACCATTTAAGTTTCCATTGCTATAACAAGTTTTTTATTTATTTACCTAGGTAATTTATAGTTAAAGTATAAAAATAATTTATACATATTAGATAATTTAGACCAAATAATTATAAATATTATTATATAAAATTCTCATATTTCTATAAAATTAATTTTAACATAAGTGCGTATAACGCGCAAAACATTGTTTTAACCTTAACTAAGGTAATTATTTTTTTACTGTTTTCACTATTAAATTTAACCAAAATGAACAATTAGCATGATCAAAGATTAATATGTGTGGAATAGAAATAGAAAAAAATGATACATTCATTAAGTATATAATTTCTAAAAAAAAATATGAATAACAAAAGATACTAATGAATAACATGCTAGAAATCATCCATGTGATTTTCCTGGTCAATTACATCACCCCTAATAAGGTATACTAGAAATAACTATATTGTTTATTAGTTTCAAATAATTAATTAATGTTTCCCACTTATTTGATCATATCATAAATATGAACATGTTATAGTATTCCTGACTACATGATGTATGAGTCTTTAAAACATGTGTCTCCTATTTGATACTGAAATCACAATAAAAATACTTAACTCTTAACAACTAATGTACTTAAAAATAATACCAACTATACATTGGTGATGCCTACCTGACTACCGAATAATCCATAGAAACATGAGCTTCCACCATAAATAGAATTACAAAAACTTTTATGGGTTACTTATCAAGTCCTAACTCTCTAATATCTATTTTATTCTCATTATCTACCATCCTAATAGCTCTAAATGATAAATGATATTATAAACCTTATCTAATATAAATTTGTAGAAACCATGACCTGATTCACACTACTAGAATTGGGTTTGGATATCACATTACTAAGGTGAGTTCTTTGATCCATTGGAGCTTCAGACTAGCATCATGGATTCTAATTCTTCACTTGGGAAATGATTTTCCCATAGGTAAAATCAAGTACTAACACAAAGATGATAATAAAAATATAACTACTTTAAATATGAATGCATAATGTATCATAACATAATAAATAAACACTCCTAATGATATGTAAACCTTTATCCCCAACAAAATGATAATAGTGGATCTATAAAAATACAACCTCTAGTCTCTAGTTCCAACACTAAATGGAACTCAACTTCTACCAACAACGACCATGTGTAGCATGAAAAAATTTAAACAAATATTAATTCCTATATGTACCTACAAAAAATCAAATCAAATCTTTATATCCACATAATTTTATATACAAGGTTTGATAATATAATACTCTATAGGAAACCATCATGATTCTGATGCGCATAGAATAAATATGGTTGTATACAACAGACAATTATTATCATTCACATAGATATTAAACAAATAATTTCAACACAAAAATTCACATTATCATCAATGAAATGAAACATGATATAATGTTTTCTAAATTCATAAATCTATCTACTAAGATTATCCATAAATAAAATAACTACTTCAATCCTAGTTCTTGGAATATGAGATGATAATCCATGACAATCTTATAGCAACCAAATGCCACTTTTATGAATATATATTTAATAGAATTATTGGTACCTAGAGTTTCAAGTGTTTAGAGATAAAAAATATGAAATATTTAAATATTTTATAAGACACGTATTTTCTACATGGTTTTACATATCATGTAACCTATGTGTGTAGCATCATGTAGTTTATTAGAGTGTTGATTTAAATGGTTTTCATATTTTTTGGTAAACCATGTTGGTAAACAATACAACCCACTCAAAATTATGTATTTTTGAAATTTTGTGATCTTTTTAATTTTTTATTCCCCCATTTAATTCTCTACTCCAAAGGGGACCTTCCATAAATCCCTCTCAATCCAATTTCAACCTACCCTCACACTATAGTAAGATTTTGATGATTTTATAGTGGTTTCTACCATAAATATCAAGTTAAGTGTCTATTTATACCTAT
The DNA here is from genome assembly GCA_963277665.1 of Viscum album. Lineage (NCBI taxonomy): Eukaryota > Viridiplantae > Streptophyta > Magnoliopsida > Santalales > Viscaceae > Viscum > Viscum album. Next base: position 977,931,781 of record OY728143.1, read on the forward strand.
AATTCCATATTCTCTCTATTTATTACTTTTTTCTCCTTTTTTCTCTACCCCAAGAAACCAGGGTGGCTAAACCTCATGCCTAGGGTTGTATAAGCTGGAAATGTTGGTTACTATGACCTATTCATATTGTATTCATCAATGGAAACATGATTACATGGATTAAGGTGGGTTTATATATTCTATTAATTTGATTTTATTCCTCCATGAGTTCTTGTTTCTTTAAAACGTGTTTTATTATCAATGAAAGTATAATATATGTTACTTATGATTTTTATCAAGAATCTTTATGGTTTTCCATTTATTTCCTTTTCAAATAAAGGGGGATTTTTCTAATTTTATTTTATTATCATTATAAATGTAACATGATTCCCTTTATTTTTTGATAAAATTTAAATGTGTTTTTTCTCATAGTCAATGATTTAAATTTGTTTTTTTAAATAGAACATGATTTTTAGATTTTTATTTTTAATTGTTTTATAAATTTTCCATGTAATAAGGTGTGTGTTTATTCTATGGTATGGATTTTGTGGATTTAATAAATGACTGTGATTATGTTTTTATGTTACTTATGTGTTATTTGGATTTTCATTTATTTAAAGTAAATTTAAAATATTTTATTTTAAGTTATTTGATTAGTACATTAAACTGAAGTCCCATTTGGTACTTTATGTAAAACAATTTTAACGGTCATGGATAAAAACTTATTTATCCCTTTAATTATTTATTATTATAGACCATATGTATTGTGAGATGATTTTATTATGGAATGATTTTTTAATACTTTTAAGAGGATATTTTCTAATGGGTATTGTGAGTGTTATGGATCATTGTTTTTATGGTACCTTACATTTGGTTTCACTATTTATTAGTGATTATTGGATGATAATTTTGGACCACCAAATTTAGTTAATTTCATATGGGAACATGGAGAATTAAGTGATATATAACGAGATATATATTTTATTAGTTAAGTGTTTTCACTAGATAGTATCCCATAGTTTAGGTTTGTCTAGCTATGGGGATATACCCTTGATAAGGCTAGTTAGAAATGATTCTGGTGGTGAGTGTAGTACTATAAGACCTATAGGAAGTTGGTTCCACTTAGGTATTTATATTATTGTTCCATTAGTCCTTAAAGTGACTCCCTAGTATATATATTTTATGTTATGATTTTTCATCTAATTATTTAGTATGTGAGTTACTTGGTTCTTGGTTTTTTTACTTTTGATGTATTGGTTAATTTATTATTGAGACTTATTGTTGTAAAGTATTTCCTTGTATTGTTATCATTATTAAATTCATGGTTTTCTCTTACAAAACATTCATTTCGTTTTTCCTTTTCTTTTTATATATTTGATGGGTGTGTAAGGGTTTTTTAGGTAAAGGAGTGGTTTTCTTTAAAATGAAAATATTTCGATGAAATCATATATAAAACATGGTTTAAACCTATTTATATGATTTTGTTTTTAAGGGGGTATTTATAAATGTAAAATAATAATATAATTTTGGTTTTACTAGAAGAAATTTGAGGGTATGTTTGTTTTTAATATCATATAAAGGTAATAAAAACTATTTTCTATTATTTGTCTTCAAACTAGAACACTATTATTCTCTTTATAATGGAATGAAAAATAATATTTGTGGTAACCTTATGGTAATTGTATCACACCCTACATACTCACAATGGTGGGTATATAATATCTATTTCTTACATAGTTTAGTATGTCTTGACTTAAATATTGGATTTCTATTACTCTATATTAGAAAGAGGATGGGTGTTGATTTATGGAAGTAACTTAGAGTCACATAGTGGATGTGGTTTTTTTGGATCTTAGATCAATTGGGTTGTATGGTATATCAGTCACCTATGAATTTATTCCTCATTTAATCCGTGGTTTTGGATTTTAAACTTCATTATAGGGAATTATAATTTTTTTAGTGTAATTGTATAAATTTTATGTTATTATTTATGGTTATAACGTGTTTCAATTTACATAATTTAATGTTTCTTATTGTTTTTTCATGTGTATACAATGTAGGGAGACCTCATTGTATGTTTCTAGTTGGAACATGGATTTTTTTAACTTAAGGGTGAAATCATTCTCAATTGTTTTGTTTCGATACCCTCAATTCTTTTATCTTTACCATAGTGATTAAGAATGTGCTTTGGGACCGGTAAAAAGTTGGTTCGATGGATGTGTCAGATTGACCCAAGCTAGTTCATTACACATATTATATGGGAGGAAATATCAGAACCTATAATATCTCATTAATGTACACATATACACCCATTCATATAATTAAATGTGTGAAATAAGAAGTTAGGGTCCTAGTAACCCATCTTGAGGTAATCAAATTTTACCAGTTAAAGAAATATTTCAACCCATCCCATGGAATAGAGGAATGTGTATAATGAGTTAGGGAATTTAGATCCATTCCCACACTAGGGAAAATCAATCTTATAGGATATCCCTTAATAAATTTTATATCAATAGTCATCATACATTTATTTAGTTTATATAAAACAATATCTACCATCATTCTCATAATTTAACAAAAAAATATACATACTCAAATATAAATGATACCATAATAATTGACATTATTAATAAAAAATTGATAAACACATTTTCACACACTGGATTGATTGTCATATCTAAAAATATTAAATCAAAGTCATATATAAACATAATATAACCATGAAAAATCTATGTCTATTACATTACATGAACTAAGTAGGTACATAATAATCAAGTCAAATAAAGCATAAGTCATGAACACACATTTTTCATCATATTACAAAGGATATATGAATTTTTTTGATCAACCAAGTGTAGCCTAATGATTCTCTAAGATTCACCTATGACTAGGATACCATCAATTATGGTTTAAGGAAGGGAATATATCAAATAAAACATTTTAGTGTCGGTATGTGTGGTATGCGAATATTTTTATGTCATTTGGTTGAAAGAATGCATTAGTGGTGTCCATGGCCTTTGTAAATAGGATTTTTCATACCTGTATTGACTTCTTCATCCTGGTGCTTGTCGACAATATATCGGTACACTCACACACCTGAGAGTTACATGTGGAGAAAATGGGGGTCTTGTTATTTATATTTATTGGAAAGAATCTTCATATCGAGTAATAAACATGTCACTTCGAGATTTAGGTGGTGAACATTATTTGGAATATAATTTAAAATGTAGGGATATTGGTTAATCTATAGAAAGTGGAGGCAGTGATTTCATGGTCATGACCTAGGAATGTGTCCAACATAAGTTTTTTTCTTTTACTGTCAATGTATTAAATAATATTTGTTTAGGATTTCTATTTCTTGGAATTTTAAATGATAGGACTAACCAAAAATGAAGTGAAATGTTTGTTGAATGATCAGTGTGAATATACCCTCTAATAGATGAAAGGAAGATTCATGTATGATCTAATTCTGATCTTTTTGGATTTAGGGATTGGTTATACCATCTATTATAATGGATTTGGATTTAGTATGGTTTTTTTTTCTGATATAGGGATATCATTTAGTCACTTATAGGTCTCATACTCTACAACCCAATGATAAAAACAACCCAACCATAAATGAGTGCTAGTTATTATGGTTCATACATTAAATTGTTGTCGTCATTATCTGTTCGATGAGTGATTTCTTATTCACCCAGACCACAATAGATTTTTTTACATATTCTCTCACAATGACCTAAACTTGTAACTGAGGCATTGAGCATAGTAACTTTAGAAATTTAATTTTTAGATGGTGTATGACCCATGGAAGGGGAATGTTGTCGAATACACTCTATGTAATATGAATGGATTGTAGGGAGTTTGGGAATCTAATAAAGAGTATAATTTATTGCACTTTCTTTCTAAATAGAGGATCAAGGTAACTTAGAGACAAGTTATTGTGATTCCCATTTTCATAACCACTTCACACGTAGAGTACGTAAAATATATCTAGGATCTGGACTCAAATTGTCTTCCGTTGGGATAATGGATCATGGGAGATGACTCGGTTTTAAGAAGGTGTTAAACATATAATGAAGTGATCATGTCCATGGTATGTTGGTGGTCCCTACTTCCATGAGATAGGATTTTATGAGGGACTCTCATGCCTCATGTTTGATGGTATATCTTGGGTTGGAAAATGTGTATCATGAAATTAAGTATCATTTTTTGTGTATGAGTTTGAAGACAAATATTTTGGGGTTTATCGCTCATTTCCTTGGCTCTCAAAGGATAAAGGTGAATTATTAGAGACACAGTGGGTTACATAAACACATTATAGTGCTAATATGGAAGTAGGATAATGTTACTATGTAGATCATCATGGAGATACCTAGGTACCTAAGTGGTCATGTTGTTTTTTGGGTGGTGATGGAGTGGTTGATGAAGGTTATACGATTTTTTAATATTTAGGGGACTTAGTCAATTAATGAATTGGGAATGTTATATATGAAAGATATAGTATGATATCATGGAGTATCTATGTATATATTATCAAATCTGGATGTGTGTTCAACAACAGGATCTTTTAGGGGACTATAAAATTCCATGCAGTCTTAGTTGTAACTTAATACAGCATACCACCAGAAGATTTATAGGTAGTTAGAGAGGATGATCCAAATACTTGAGGATATGTTCTAGGTTTTTGTGCTCTATTTTAGTAAATAATAATACGATAATATATCCTTGGAAGGGTTTTTATATAAAAAATTCTATGATTTGATCCTGAGGTCCCTCATTGAGGATCTTTGTGGTAGGTCGTGCTACTCACCATTATACTGGTTAGAGGTGTGTCAGTCAAAAATAATCAAGCCAATCTTGGTGAAGGAGACCACTAAGAAGGTTTAGATATTCAAGAAGTGGGTAGTTTTTTATTAAATCATGTATAATTATTATTATAATTAGAGGTGATGACCCTTGGGGTTTATCATGAGAGATCGGGTATTCTTGTGGGTATAGCCTTGATTTCAGTATTGGTGTTTGACAAAGCAAATGAAGATCATGCCAAAGTTTTTTAGTCATTTTAATATTATAAAGTCGATTAGAGATGTTTCTTTCAAGTTTTATATTCCATTATGAAATTGAGGTATTCATAATGTATTTCAAACTGAAAAACTGGAAGTATGATCTTGGATTGGTGCACATGATTGATTGAGACCATTTCAAGTTGTAGGCGGACGTAATGTTAAAGGACAAATCAGTGAGTATTATAAAATAAATAAAGAAGGTGTTGTGATGGAAGATAGTTCCTCTTATAAATTTATTTTCATAATATGGATGTATCTAGGAAGATACCTTGGGGTGGGATTTGGGAATATGAGACCAATGGCTAGATCTATTTAGAATAGATCACTAGAGACAATTCTTGAGAATTATAATCCTTTAGCGGTGGAGTTTATAACGACATAGTTTCTAATTCATAATTTTCACTTGTTTGTTTGGGGTCAACAAAGACCTAATTTTCAAAGGAAGATAGTCACTATTACATTACCAGAAACACTTTAGGATGTGTATTGGTTGATATGATGGGATTTTGGGCCCAAAAAAACTTTTAGAAATATTTTTTCTTACTCCCAGAGTTCTAAATATTTAATGAATGTTATAGGATATTAATTATTAATGATGTGGGTTACCCTTAAGAAATTGATTAATTGAAAATATTATTTCAAAATAACATTGTACTTGGGGATTATATTGTCTTTTATTGGATCAAAATATCTAGTTACTCTATAGTTTAAATCCATGTAAGAGGGAACTATAGAATTAATCATTATCCTAGAAGTAAATGAGATCCTATAAAATGAGGTGGGAGGCGTTTTGTAGTTATTTTTGTGACCATGAAAGGGCATTAACAATATATACCTATAAATTGAATCAAATCCAATTTAATTTGTTTTCACTTAATGGGAAATGTGGTACCTTTTCGTGTCATGTGGAAAGGACCATTGTGATTCCTTTTAAGTTTGTGTGTCTAGGACCTATTACAAGTAGTTCATCAACATATATAATGGGATAAAATGTGGAATCACGTGATCATTACCTGAGGAATCCTTACCTCACCACAATAGGCATCCCTAACTCATCACTAGAGGAATCTCTATCTCATCAATAGATTAATTCAGGTTTCAATAATGTCACCTAAGAAATTTTTTTATATCATATACAAGTAACATGGGATTTCTATGTTTATCACATAGGGGAAAGGTAGATTTTCATTACCTCAGGATCGTCACCAGTGGATATTTTGGTTAATACCATTCTAATCACATGGGTTTCTTATTATATTCACATAAGTAGTGTATATATATTCCTCATGTGGGGAAATGAGAGAATATTATTCTCATAAAAGAAGGAAAGTTTGAATCCACTATTCTAATCACATAGTATGGTCAACAAGTTTAAATCCTTATAAGAATGTGGTCATAGTTTAGAGTCTAGAGGGAACTTTCATGGTTTTCATTCTGGTGGGGATCATGTTGGGGTATATTACAAATCAAGGTATATATAGGATAATTGGGTTTCATGATATTGGGATTAAACATCAAAGAGGTATCCTATGTAACATATTATAATAAGAATAAAAACCCGTATAGTTTACATTAAATAGTTTTAGAATGTATGGTAGAACCAAAATATGTAGTTTAATTTCATGTAGTATATAAATGCACTATAAAATTTAAATTCATGTGGAAAGTAATATTGTGTCCAAGTTACCTAGAAATTTTTGGCATAGATCTTATGCATGAGCATCCCTTTCTGGATCAACATGTTTTTTAGTAACTAAATAGGAGAGGGTATTATTAGGTATTACACCTAGTAATAAGCCCATCTGAAGAACTATTAGGGATTAAATATAGTAGGGTGATCATATAGTATTCTATTTTATTGTTTCTTAAAACTAGTTGGAGTATCATGGGTATGTGATTGACTCTTACACCTAGTAGGAGGACTAGATGGTATGGTATATGATTGGGGATTACACCATATATGAGGCACAAAGATTCCATTATCTCATTAGGTGTAAAGAAGTGTCTATTGGGATGATTGGGAAGATAGAATGATATATATAGTGCATATAATATAAGAATCATGATCCAGGGATAGATTCCTCAACCCCCAATGACAGCAGCTTATGGTATAAAGGGGACAGATGATCATCATTTCTTTGAGTGTTCTATCGGTTTTGGAAGATTTCCTAGGATGGTTCTCATTTGGGAGTCCAAGCCTTCTCTATCAAATTAATACATGATATAAGGGGAGAAATATGGAATTCACAACAAATTAATCATATAATTATAGTTTATTTGGATAAGGTCTTGATTTAATGGGGTTTTACCTTGGAAAAAATGAGTTCTTAAGTTATCTTGTCTTGATTCTTCCAGAGTAGGTAACCCGGGTGGAAAAGATGGTGTATATAAGGCTCGATTACCCATAGTTTGGTTCATTTAGGAAGTGATCATGTATAATTTGAATATTTCGTGGTCATAGACAATCAAAATGTGGCCAGTAAACATATTAAGAACATTAATTATTTCATGGAAGTATTATAGTGTGAACCAGTATGGTACATAAAGAGGTATAGAATTTAAGTTTACTTGGTTCACAAAATGGTATTTTTAATTTCCATTCATTAAGGATATTAATGGGAGTACTTCATGAAGTAGTATTCACAAGAATCCATCACTAAATAGACTTTTATGGGAGTCCTTTGAGAAGTTAACTTTGGATGATTCCTTAATGAAGTATTCTTCATGGGAGTCCTTTTAGAAAGAACATTTTGGATGTCTTTATGAGATTTATATGTGAGGCGATCCTAATTACAAATGATCTTTGATGGTGTCTCTCCTACATTAATTTTTGGTCTTGGAGTTCAGAAGTCACCGGATTAATTTTCAAAGGATTTCAATTAAAACAATGAAACCAAAAAATGATATCATTCCCATTTTGAAGTCTATTTTATAGATCAATAAAAATATCCCATCTCAAAGTGTGTTATAGGTATTTATAGGAATATCATGGTATCTAAACTTCCTAGTTATGAAGCCACATAGAATTCACATATACTAGTGGAATTCATGAAGCCATAAAGAATTTATAGAACCATGAATGAAACATTTCAATCTACCAAAAACGAAAAATATTATTAAAAGATTCTCATGAGAAAAAAGTGATACCATCAGTATACCAAAAACGAGTTTCATGTTGTGATAATTATATGAAATAATGATGGATCCATGTCATCATTCCACAAAAGACTCGTGGTGTTGAAGTCTATTAATGAACATAAATGACATGCTTCCATAAAGGATCCACTATCTATGAATAAATCTTGGTGGTGATAAATCCTTCCTTGGATAACATAAAATACTATTTTTGAACAAGGCTTATTCATGAAGGATTGGAACCCTATGTGGTAAATTCAATTTTGTGATGAAAATGAATTCTAACTTAAAATAGTAAAAACATTTCTTCTGTGAGTTTTTTTGGGCTTTAAAAGTAGTAAAATCAATGATTTTGAGATGAAATACACCCTTAGATATTGGATTTCCTATAGAAATTGTTTTATATGATCCAAAAATGCCAAAACATTTCCTTAAAATTGGTTTCTCAATTTTGATAACACCTTTTATAGAAATGGAAGAAACACATAGCCAAATCCTAGAAGGAGGTTCTTACAACCACATCACCATATTGGGAGATGATATTTAAGAAACTCCATACCTTAGTGTGTGATAAATCATAAAAAAATGGACATCCCCTTTATATATTATTTATACATAAAGATATATCTCTACCGATACTTGACTTGTGTCATATGAGTGAGGATTTTGTCATGTATTTATGTGTAAAAGTGTATGTAACACATATTTTAGGGACAAAATATCCTAAAATTTAATGTATAAATTAATGGTTTATTTTATTATTACATTATTTTATCCTTGGTTTTTTGAAATTCACTTGGAGGTAGTGGTGATCTGGAGGCATATCAGAGAGGGTTACAACCCCTTTTGTACTAGGTACCCAATACGATGTGGAGTAACACTATAAGGGATACAACCCCATAGACCACCTAGTGAGGCTATAGTAGGTACCCAACATAGACATGAATACTAAGTTAAGGGGGGATGTAGGTACCTAGTGTCCCCAAGGGTTTTCTTTTAAGGTTGTACCTATAATTTCATTGAGGAACCCCATTTTACTTCTCTCCTCTTCTCTCCTCCCATGACTCCCACTCAACCAAAAACATGATTTTGGGTCTCTTTTGGATTTTATGTTGACCTCCTTACATTTATATTACCTAATTTAAGTGTATATATTTTAGTTTGTATTCAATTTGGATTTATTGGATTTGGATCGAATAAACTTCCACCCTTAAAAAAGTGATATCTATCATGCTTGAGGAAGTAATTATTTGACATGAATAAGAGTGTATGGGTTAGATCGATAAGATTTTGGTTTTGGTATAAAACTTTTGGGAGGGTATAGGTTGATGTAATTGAAACCTTATATGGTAGTTATGGGGAAAACAGACCAAGTATGATGAAACCTCTCATTGTTCCATGGATTGGGTTTGGGATGTATTCTTATATAAATTCGGTATAGGGTGAGTTTTTAGGGATTAGTTAAGGATTGTGAGGATTAGTATGGTGTAAGATGGGTTTAAGTGATGAATCATTCATTTGAGAAGATTTCAGGAGCATAAACATGAATAGTGGGGGTAATCGAGAGGGGTTATCTTAGGAGAAACCTATGGGGAATACCAATAGTATCCTTATTCTCAGGATATTTTTTTGTATTAGTGGTTAACTTATTAATTTTTCTTGATTATATGATATTCGTAATATTTTTTTATATGTTGAAATTGATATTCGTGACCATTTCTTGATTGAGAGGATGGTGGGTAGTGATGAGATGGCATGAGATCATTGATATTGAGGCCTCCTTATTGGATAGGGTTTGATCCTATGATATTGGAGTGTGGACACATCTACATAGGGGTGTTTTTATTACTTAATATAGGACATGATGCGAATAGAACCTTGGGTGATGGGGTATGATTAGAGACTTGGTATGAGACTTACTTTTTTACCTCCCTTTAGTGAGAGGGAATAGTTTTAGAATTTATGTAGGGTGTGACTATAAATGATTTATGTGACATTATATTGAGTGATGAGGTATCGGTTATGCTATGGGATTTACTTCTGTATTTATGTGACTTTTCCTTTTATAATAGAACCAAAGCAGGCATGGTTAGAGTTTTTTGGAGGCATGGTTAGTGCACAGTGACCCATTTAAAATGTAAGCTTATCTCTTAATTATTTTTGTTAGTATATGCACTCCAATATATATTTTTTACTTATGATAAGGATGTTTTTCTGGGGTCATACTTCATTTATTAATCGCATACTATGTGGAAACCTAAATGCATATCAAGACTCTCTTATTGGGGATCTAGCCATGGGAAAGGGCCCAATTTTACTCTTATGAGTAGGTGGATATTTTCAAGAATTTATGGTGATTCCATGACATACTCTTGGATTTATTTCCTATATTACTCTAATATTTTTTCGTGTGTTTCATGTATTGATTCTCCATATGTGGGGATACATTTGACTTAATTTTATGATAAATTATATCTAGTTTTGTTATTGTATTGGATGATATTTATCAATTGTCTTCTACATTGTTACTCTTACTAGTAATATTTTTTATTACAAATTTTTTATTATATAAGATTGATGGTTACTTCATAACAAGGGAATAATATCCCCATTGTATGAATTAGGACATGGGAACTAGTTGGAAACCTCTTTCATACAGATAGGTTTACAAGAGGCCTTGTGTTATTCCATTTTAGACATAGTGATTTGGTATAAGGTATTGAAATAATCATTTTAAAACTAAAAAACATAGGCTCACCCTTATCCAAAATCAAAAAAAATTATCCATAATTTCATGAAAAATTTTCTATAAAACATGATGACCAAGGTCTGATTCATCCCATGTATGGTTGTGTTATTCCTCAATTTTCAATTGAATTGTTTACTTTATTACTTTATTTTGAAAAACATGATGAATAATAAGGTTATTTTTTATCACCATGTTAATATTCACATAAATAATTATTTTCATTCTATTAAAATTCTCTTATTGATATGAATACCATTTTCTGTTATACAAGTATTCTTGAGTTCCTTTTCATGAGAAATAATGAAATTCATTCCTTTGTATTTATAACAAGAATAAATCATAAACCAATTGTAGAAACTTAATATTCAGTTAAGAGGTTGCATCTATGGTGAAGTTATGGTTGGGTTTAGTAGATTAAAATGGAATAATTTATTAAACTAGCATTTAAAATTTCCAATATTAAATTACTAATGGTTTTAAATGGAATCCATTGACATTACAAATTATTTATTTTTCTTGATATGGTTCATTGGGATTAATATAATTGCAAAGGTGTATATTTTGGCTTGAGGGGTTAACCATTCCATTATCAAATACAAAGGTGATGTGTCAATCATATGAATATGTTTTATCTTCTTCTATGTATTCTACATTCTCTTAGTGAGTAGGTTCGGTTGGTTTTATTTCACCCTTATTTTTATTTCTTTAATCTCTCATGGTGACCATCATAAATTTAAAATCTCATTAATTCTATTTTTGTTCTTCATGAGTTATTTTTATAATGTTTGAAGTAGTTTCTATAACATTCTACCCCAACACGACCACACCACTAAGGCAAAATGTCACTTGACATCATGTCCACTCTTTGATCACTAAAGGATAGTTACTTGAACGAGAGTAAATGATATCACATGAATATTGATATACTATCTAATGTTCCATCATAAAAAAATAAACATAAAATAATAATAATCAATCAAAATAGTATAAACAGGCTCAATATATCATAACAATATCCCATTTGTCTCATACTTCCTAACAAAACTCAATGATAAAACTCAAGTAATATAGATTCGATATACATCTGAAATGTAAACTAAAATAATGTTTGGGAAACCCTACAAAAAATCTCTAAACTTATAAATCTATCATATGTATCTTAATATCATCTCTCATGCTATTGAGGATTCTTTTCATTAACTAAAGTATCATGCACATAGTCTATATAGACATGAGGTGTATACGTATAGGGAGTGAGAATAAATCCACAATAGTAACCACTACAAACAAAAGAAACCATTTCAGTTTAAATGTTATAATATACAAATAGTGAAATTATTAAAATTATTTTAATATTTATAAACTTTTAAATAAATATTTATTTTTGATAGATTATGATATAAGAAAAACCAAACCAGGTTGGATATTATTTATTTCAATAAAAATGGAAGACATTACGACACAACTAAATGAAACATAATTAATAATATTACTAAATTAATGAAACCACAAGTATTTAAAAATACTTCAACATTGAAATTTTAATTATCCTGATTTTATATAATTATCATACCACTGATGATAAAAATAGGGAGAATACACCATGTCAAAAATAGGAAAACATCTTGAAAAATAAATTATAGAATAAGTTGAATGGTTTTAGAGATGTATATAAGTCCATATTTAGGAATCTATCTAATTATTATGTATATGGTCATTAGGCATATTTTTATTAGATATATATAGTAATTCAATTTATTTTCATTGTACACGACTATATCCAATAGAAACATTAAAATTGTTTAATTTTTATTTTCAAATTAAGAAAAACATTAATTCACACATAATAACTAATTTTAGAATGTAATAAAAATATTATAATTAATCAATGTTATTTACTATAAAAAAATGTATTTTAATTCATTTTTATTATTATTAAATAATTATATGATGTGTTAGTAAAATTAAAATAATTATTTTAATATAAATTTATTTATAAAATTTAATGGTTAAAAGGGAAATAATTAATTGGATGTGATTAAAGTCATTTATTATCAAAAGACCTATTTTTTAGATAATTGTTTTTCTAAATGTTGTATATTTATAAATTTAACTAATCTATATTACAGAGTGATTTGAATAAAATTAGTTGTTTATATATATATTCAAATAATTTTATAATCATATAATTATATTCATTTGGTAAGGAATAAGAATAAATGAATTTTTATGCTTAAAATACATTTTTCTCAAAAACAAATTTATGCTATATGTATTCTTATATTAAAATTAGTTTTTATAACTTTTATAAATAGATTTCAAAAAAATTTGTTTAATATTTTTAATCATATTTTCCAAATTAGGTAATAATCTCAATTCCATTTATAGGCATAAAAATAAGTTACTAAGGTAAAAATTAAGTTACAATAATAAATGTAAAATAATGTAAAAGGGTTTAACTAAGGGGTAAATGCCAAAAATATCATAAAAAATATATCTATATAAGAATATGATGTCATTTTCAACCTACCCTTATCCTTTATCCTTTATTTATCCACCTTGGATCCACTTTCCATGAGAAATTAGATTCTTTATTCATTAAGGAATAGGTATTTGTGAAAATAACACTCAAGCACACCCATAAAAAGTCTACTCCCCCAACCACATCAACCCACACCATTTCTTCATTTCACTATTTAGTATATAAAAAATCTCTATAATAAACCTCTAACAACTTTTGGAACCTCTATTCACAAAAAAGGATTTAGAAATCCCTGATTTCTAAGAAGCTCTCTAAGAGAAGATTCAAGTCTCTAAGGTAAGAGTTATCCTATCCAAAATAATTATTCATTAACTTTTTCTTCCACATATTATTAAAGATGATTTAATTTAATAAAAAAAATAAAATCATTAATATTCTATAAAAGTTATATTTTTACTATATAGTGTAATTTTCTTACTGACTTAGTCTTTATAAGAAGTTCTTATTTGTGTTGGTTTTACCACCTTCATGAATTATGATACAATATTTACATCCCGAATGACTAATAAAATTTAAATAATATTAATATTATGTAATAATTATTGATTTTAGATGATTTTATAATTATATAGTTGTAATATGTAGAAGTATATTCACCAATAAATTCAATTATCTTGTTAATTCAATAATCATTAAAGAAGAAATTTTTAATAATTCCATGAAAACTACGACCATATGTTTCATGACATAAAATTGGGAATCCATAAATATATAATAAATATATAATAAATTAATTATTAATATTATGAACCCATTATCAAGGGAGAATTATAAGAATCTTCAAAACAAAACATATGTGGAAGAAACTTATTTACACCTGAATATTAATTTTAACAATTAAAAATTATTATATAGGTAATAATATATTATAAATTAATAGTAAAAAGAAAAATAAATATGAATTGTGTTTTTATAAAAATGATTAATAAGAAATACATTATTTTATATGAATTTAAAGCGTGTATGGCGAAGCATTTTTTTAAGGTAAGGGTTTCTTTACAATCCCACTTTGAATTTAAGATTTTCTATAAATAGATTTATATTTTGTAAAATTATATTTTTTTTATCTCCAAAACCACATATAATTTATTCTCTTATAGTTATTTCAATGGTTTACAAGTCTCCTTACCATTTTACCTCCATTTAGTACACAATTATATCAAACGGTATGTGGAGCCAATATTGTCTCTTCATTTCAGTTGTGAATATTTCTCCTCTATATCCAGGATATTTATATATTTTTATAGATGTAAATATACTTTATTAAATGATTTATAAAGGTAATTTTTAATTTTCTTTTACCTTCTTTACAAAATTTTGAAAGGAATATTTTTTAATGATTTTCACATGGTCATTTTATCATGTTATTTTCTTTTTTTTCATATAAGAATTAATTTCTAAGTTACCATAATTATATAAAGTAGTTTTTATAGATTAATTAAATATTTTTTCAAAACTATTATTTTATAAATTAATTCCTTTTAAAATAAAAGTTATCAAACAAAATAAATTATATTTAATTTTATATTTGAAAGTAATTTTATAATTCTCTTATAAGGGTTTTTAATCTATATAGATATCCTTTAATATTTATTATGTTTAAATGGGGATCTGTTTCAGTGGAATCATTAAATTTCTTTCTATGTTTGATTCATTTTTATTTCTTATGATGATTCTAATGAAGCTCATTTAGTACTCAAATATTAAATATTTTATGATAGAGCTAATAATATGATAATGTTCATGTGATATATACATATAAGGTTTTTTAATATGTAGTGGGTAATACTAGAATTATATATCCCTTAACTTCATTAGATAAAGGTTTATATCTCATGGGATGATAATGAATAGGGGTGAACCTAGTCCACTATATGATGGGTGGGCCTGGAATTGTATATTCATCTAATGCATTGGGTAAAGCATTATATTACGTGAGATGAAAAGGGGTGAAGAGTAAACCCAAACCCATATGGAATTTTATCTTCTATTTTTATAGAAATAGAGTGTGAACCCAAACCCATAAGAAAATTTTTACACTATGATTATGGAAATTGAGATTGAACACAAACCCATAAGGGAATCTATCCAATATTTGAGGATTATTGTTCCACCTTCGAGGTGGTTCTTTTCGAGTGATGAGGAAATTGTTTGACGAGAATTATCACCCATATCATTTTTGAGATAGGGTTCCCTTTCAAATTCACTATTTCTTTTATTTTGTCCCATTCTGCATCATTATCTTTTCAAGGAGGGATGGATTAAACCCATAGGGAATGGGATATTTTTCCCCTATGTATTGTGAGGTTTCCACCGTAGTCAAATGGTCCCCCCCAGGTGATTGCATGGGGTCAATTAAGGGTGCAATCAGTCCTCCTAGGATATAACTTCCTCAGATGGTCTCCAATGGGTTTATTCGTGGAGCCAGAAACACCCAACAGCCCTAGTATCCATGATTCATAGACCTTCTTTCCAAAGGTAGGCATTCATTGGATAATTTTTTGGCCAACTAAACTTAAGAACTTCATTAGTCGAGAGGATATGAAGTTGGGCTCACCGTACCCTTTTTTGGGGGGGGGGATTATTTCCTATTCTGGGACACTCTTATAGATTTAAGTCTCATGAATCCTTGGTTTTTTCCTGAAGAATGTGTCCATGGGCTACCGTTGGTTGGAAGGATCATTGTAGGCATACATATATTTGATTCTATAGTGGTAATGCTGACTTGAGCCATAAAATAACGCACCCAAGAGTTTATCATCATCCAAGAGGACTGAAGGTGACTTGATATTGGGATCAGACCCATAAAATGGGTTTCCTACATATCTCTGGGAGAGGAATGAGAACCCTTGTAGTTTGGAATTGTGTGGAGCTTACATGTGGAAACGACCCATTTGAGAGGGCATGGATGGGTGAACCGTTTTGAATGGGCACCCTTTTTGAGATCAAGCCTTCATAAAGGTGTCCTACGTGTCCTAGTTTGATCAGGAGTCATAGTTATCGTATTTCATATTATGTGGATGTTTTAATCTTTAAAAATCTCTAAGAACACATGAGTCATGATCGGTGTGAGAAACAAGAGGATGTGAAATATTTAACAAAGCATAAGCTTCCTCTATTTTTGGTGGGAGAGGGTGAGCCTACAGTGGATGAGGTCGGGGAGATGGTGAGTGAGGGTGTGGAGCAATGAACCTTTAAATGTGAAATGACATTAAAGGTCATACGGCTCAGCCTTGAATGATTGGGGACTTACCTCAGGGGTAGTGCCCCATAACGCATTCTAGGAAGGGGCGGAATGTTGTCCTCATCAAAAGGGGATGCGAACATAACCCCTTTGACTAATCAAAATTCCTCATTGAATGGAAAAGCATGTGATCACCCTTAATATCTATAACAGGGAGGTTCACGTTGGCATCCCAATGTTAGACTCTAGGTTAACATGG
Organism: Viscum album; assembly: GCA_963277665.1. Classification (NCBI taxonomy): domain Eukaryota; kingdom Viridiplantae; phylum Streptophyta; class Magnoliopsida; order Santalales; family Viscaceae; genus Viscum; species Viscum album. The sequence continues at coordinate 977,948,695 of OY728143.1, forward strand.
GAATGTAGGCTCACAAACATTCCTGAAGATTGAACCATTGTAGGAAGAGCCTTCGTGTCTCCTCTTACCATGGTTATGTAGACTCAAAGGGGTGCGTTGATACACCCAATGGTCAAGTCATATGGGTGTGGTGGCATTGAAGGATGATTTGGCCTGATTTTGAGAGACTGGTTTGTAGAAGGATTGGGGAGTACTAGACGATATCGAAGGGGTGAGATCGGAACCGGAGGAAATAATACCCAAAAAAACCCATTTTGCATACTGATTTCTTATGCGGGGTGAGGGAAACTCCACATAACGCAGGGGGTATGTGGGTAAAGGGGTCTTCCACATTCTGATATGATACATGAGCATGGGTATTGACCACTACACACCATGGTGGTACGTGGTCCTAGACATGGTCTGTCACGTCGCTTTGGGTTTTACCCGTGTACTGGTGTAGTACGTGGCACCGAGGTAAATCCACATAGTGATTTACTACACAGAATACCTTTTTGAAGGAGGGTCTGGGGGATTATCTTTCACAGGGATTCCATCCACAAGAATTATGTGGTTCTTGGTTTCACTGATTAGGTCTATGGGTCTATTATTAATATTCAATTACCCGATTATATGGTTTGTGGCTGGCTGTACATGCGGGGAGTGTGGTTCACAATTCGGGTTCCCTTCAAGATTTCATCAACCTCCTCCCTCAATTCCTTATGTGCTCCTTTTATAGAGCATTAGGGAAATTGTATCTATTAGGAATGTAGCACCATTTTAGGTGGCCCATGAAGAGATATCCTGACCATTGGAAGACTCAGTCAATCGGGGTTTGCGGAGTCTGTGGTTCGCAATCATGGTTTGCGGAACCCTATCAGTTTGCTTCATCCATGAACTGCTCAGTTCATGAGAAGTTACACGGATCACCTTCATGCCCCTGTTTCCTTCCGCAACTCATTTTTTGGTCTACTGTGTTCACTGGACATCGTTTCATAGGCTAGTTCCTCACATCTCATTTTGGGTACCAGCGGTTCCCGGCTTAGGAGGTCCACGAACCGTTCTCAGTGATGGTATGCAGGCCACTTAAAATCCTTTCAAAACATAAGTTCCTTCAAGTTTCATCTAAAATGTAAAACTCAATTTGTGTCTATTCACCTTTCTAGACTTGTATGAGTACTTTATTCCTTCTTCAAAGTGATTTTGGGAGAATTTTCTTCACTTTGTGTAATTTTCAGGACCCTACAAATACCCCCATCAGAATGGGGTCCATTCGGAATGAAAAGGGGAGTATTATGATGTAAAATCTCTACTGAACTGAAATGGTTTGCAGTAGAACCAATAGGCCGGGTTAGAGAGAACCACACCTATATATAGGGGCCCATGTCATTTTTCTTTGACCGTTTCTCGTGGTGAAAAGTTCTCTCAACTCCCCCAGCTTCCTCTACATTTGCGTATTGTGCCTCTTGCAAAACTTTTGTTCGAAAACCAGATTTTAGGTACTGTGAACCAAATGTTTTGAAATTTCTCTGTCCACGTACTGAATTTTTTATTTCAAAAATGATATTGTGTAATTTTAAAACTAAAATCCAAATTCCATGTAGGAGAATGCTACGCTTCTCGGGTGTTCATAAACCAAGTTTGAACTGATGAACCGGTCATTAAGAATGAATCTGAACATAAACTTATAATCCACAATCCTTAAAAATGAACTTAATCAAGGCCTAGGTTCATGGTATCCACCTTCTGCAAACCCTTCTATTCACCAGACAATTCTCTACATGCTATAACCTCACGGTTGCATCACTTACCATGGTTGTATGTAGTGTGATGCTTTCGAGTACCGTAGTCGTATGTGGTTTTCACTTCCGCTCATTATATATTATAAGGTATATGGAAACCATGTACCATTTCTGGAAATAGAACTCGGTGCCTTATTTGGAAAAATTTTATATCCTTTATCCATTCTTCAATAGTTGTTATCCAACAATTTTTATTAGACTGAATTTTTGTCGACTTTCAGATTTTTCTCGTGCATGCTACAATGGATCTTTACATGCTGTAATAAAATCGATGAAGAAAAGGGTAACCATGGTGGGGAATAGTGAGGATCATCTTTGAGCCTACTTTATTTCTCATGACAGATTCTTAAATGATTTATTGATGCTAGAGATTCTAACATACACGCTATCTATATAGTTTCCCCTTTACAACTATGGTCTTCCTAACAACATTCCTCTGCCATTGGCTGACCTCAATAACCCTTTCATCCTCTTATAATCACTATGATTACATGATAGAGCCAACATTTCCCTAGTAATAGAATTCATATCCACTCTGATTGAGAAGAATATCTTGATATTAAAAGTTATGGCATGGATTCAGGGCAATTGTGGGTGTCGTGATAGTGTCTCGAGACTAAGTTCCTAAGTATATCCATTCACTATCCACAACTCCCACAAAAACCCTAACAGCATGTAGAGAACCAATTGGGATCTGTGGGCTTGAGGATGTTTCTCTAATGATTGGGATTGGGAATTTCGGTTACATCAGACCTGTTTGGATTCCCCTGACTAGTTGGAGGCGGTGGGCTTGTATCAGGCAGCCTAGATTTCTATGTTTGTAGTCTTCTCCCTAGGAGAAATCCTTCTGGAGCTGTTGAGCCGCTAGTGTTCAAGAACCAACACCTTCCAATTAAAACATGGGGAGGTGGGAATCAGCCTATGGGATATCCACCAGCTTGGAGGAATCACCATATAGGGAGATATGTACGATGAGTTTCTCCCAAAAACCACTACTTTGAATGAAACTGACCACGTGTCCCCTTTGAAAAGGAGTTTAATGGTAATGGCAGATGAATTAGTTGATCATCCCCTCCAGGATTGCTCTCTTATCCCATTCGAGGTTTGGATAGGATTATTCTTGCAGGCAAGTGGACCCAAGATGAGGGTTCACCATAGACAAACTCATTCATCTCATTAGTCCCACCATGCTCCAGGGTCATATTATCTTTAAGAGATATAATACACCTCTTGAGGATACAAACTTCAACAAGACGTATCACCTGTGCATAGATTAGTAGTTTTATTTTCCATGTTTTTGAGTCTTTGTCTTTTCACATCCCACAATGTATATACTGGGGTTCGGGTCTATACATTGATGATGGCGGCCATGATGGCAGAGGGTCGACCTATTAATTTGGTTATTCCTACACTCACCAGACTTTATGAGTTGTTCGGAAAAATACAGGATGGTATTCCCCCACATCGTCCAAGCGGGCCATTTCCATTAATAGATAGGTGGATGGAAGAACACTTCCCCAGTTATGAATATTTTCATACTTCAATGGTTCCTCCTTCTAACTTTCAACCCTCCCTTCTTAACATTTCTGTTGTATATCCAGGGAATCTAAGAATTATTGATGCATTTTGGTTTCTGAATGATTCTTCTCTCTTCTCATGTTCACTTCATCTTACCCCCCATTGGTCATTAAGAGGTGACAATGGTGGTTATTTGGAGGAATGGTCATACCTCATCGTGCTTCAGGGTGGGATGATCACTACTCGTATAGATCAATTATTCATTTTGGATCCATACCTCCCTTACCTATTTTCTAGGAAATTCTGGTGCCTTCAATAAGTTTCACTTATTATTTCTTCCCAGTTAAGGGGAGAGTTTCATCCCATAATTCTTCGCCAGTTATGTCTTATGATGATGCATGAGGGGGCTTCTATGTAGTTTATTCTCCCCAATATGACAAAATCCACCTTTGTGTCACTAGAGCATGCCTAACTGTGGTGGCCTGTTACCCTGATGTGGTTCTGAGAGAACTAGTTCGGTGGGTGCAAAAACCTTTAACCATTCCCTGCCCCATCCTTACCCCAACAACAATTCTACACATTCCTTCTATAGTGAAGAGAACGCCATCTATTCCTTCTACTCCTATCCCTCGAAAATCTAAGACAGATTCACCACTTATTCATGCCATTATGGTAAGAAGATTCTTAGTTCACCAGAAGAGGTTTCTGAAAGGGGATTCATTAGTACAACCTATCTCAATGGGGAGTGATTCACACTACTCCCGTCTTATGGGTACTTACCCTCATCTTAATGAGGTTGGCCCCAGAAGAGTTTCACCAGACATTTCATATGTTCTAGCTATTCCTCCGCATCTGGCTCCAGAAGTTGAACATTTTAAGGATAAATTGATCCCCCCATCATGGGTAACCTATATTAGGTTCCTTCTAACTCTTGTGATGACACTTCATACTTATAGACACATTGATGAGGGGGAGAATCAAGTTATCGGTGCCATGGGGAGGCACTAAGAAATTCAAAAGCAGGCATGGCCCCAGATATGTTCTCTTTCCATGGAGACACCTATGGTCAATTATGCTGATGAAACTGATAATTTTTGGAGATTATTCACTGAGTTAGGTTCTAGAAGCTTCAATTATCTATACTTACACTTTCTCATCTACCAAATCATTATATCCCAATAGGGCCTCGCTTCTTATGAGGAAAACCTTGCCAAGTCCAATTCTTCCCATCATCAGGTGACGACCTCCCGAGATGTTTCAGAGGAACTCGATCACTTAATAGTTGAGGAGGTGAAGGATCATGAATTGGTGGACACCCAAAAGGAAGAGTTGTAGGACTGTGTGGCTCATGCAGAAAGGATAGGGGATCAATTGGACTCTTTGTGTGCAAATTATTAAGCTATCCAGAAGAAAAGGCGGGACCTTAAAGTCATTTTGGAGTGGGTTAATCGGATGGTCAAGGATGAAACGGAAGAGAAAGGTTCTTTTGAGAAAACTATTGACAGCTTGTGGAAATAACTTACCATCCTTCTAGAAAGGGTGATCCAAGCCTTGTTGTAGCTCCGCCCCATGTCATTATATGTACTCCTCCCTTTTTTCCTCTTGATACTTTCAAGAGACTCCGAACAGGGGATGTTCCTCCATTTTTATTGAATTCAATGAAACGGGTTTGCCTTTAAATCCTCCTTCTTTTCCTTTTCCTTCCATGTCAATTAATCACAAAATATCATTTTGATCAAGAATTAATTTTAAACCATGATAGTTAAACTAAAATAATTGACTCGACCTCTAATTGTTTCATGAGTTTTGGGACTCATCAAGCATAGTTTTACTATTACTAAGGTTTTATGGAACAACCTCATGAACATTAATGTCTTTTTTCAGTATTACCCTGATTTTTTGCTTAACCATTCTTTACATGGGATTAATGAGAATAATTTGACTTTTTTAGGCCTCCATTTGTGGTTTTTTGACCTAACAAGCTTTATGTATCTTTTGATGTCTCAAAAAACATTTTTTTTAACAAACAATACATGGTGTAGGTTTAATGAACTGATACTTGAATTTTATCTAGATGCACCCTTTGTAGACCTTCATGATGGAAAGTATAGCGTCTTTTTTGATGGTAGTTCACAATTTTCCTAATAAACCTTATTAATAATGTTTTTTGTCAGACAGATTTGACCAAACTTAAAGGGTCGGGGGGGCCAATACATGATTCATCAACGGAGAATGTTCTAATATCCTTCAGACATGGATTTGGGACTTTTATTGACCCTTAATTTGTGAATTGTAAACCCACATGAGGCTCGGAAGCCATTTTAGGCATACAAAGGTAGGAAAGGACTCTCATAGGGACAAATTTGCCTTTGTTTGATGGTCGTTTTGTAGGTGACATATGCAGACCCACTGGGAAATGTTGTGCGTAGTCAAAAAAAGGTGTCTACAGGACACTGGGCTTCCATCTCCAATGGCCAGGTAGGGTTTCCAACACTTTGAATTTTTTTTTGGGAGCCATAGTGTGTGGCTAGTCCGAGTAATGGTGTCTGAAAATATTGGGGACATTCATATTGGTTTTTAGTGGGAAGTTGTTCTTGTAATGTTCTTACTTTCATAAGGGAGATCTAGTGAATGGTTAGTTAAAATAGAAATATTTTTTTGTTATGGGTATTTAGAAAGAGAAAGGTATGTAAGCTGATATCCATGGGTTTTCCAAATCCATGGGTGTGATAAGACATTGTTTCGCACGGAATCCGGGGATGACCTCCTGGTCGGGAGATTCAAACGTTCTGATCGGTTTCTAACGGTTTTGTTCGTAGAACCGGAAACATCCAATGATTCCACATCCGTTTGGACCTACTTTCCAAAGGCAGGAGCTCATTAGCTTGTGGACTAATGAGGCTTAGGAATTTGCATTGGTCGAGAGGATGGGAGGTCGGACTCATCACACCTTTTTGAGGGGAATTATTGTCTACTCCGGGTCTCTCTTTATAGATTTAAGTTATGTTTGTGAATCCTTATTACATTACCAAGTATAAAATGTGCTTTCCTTTAGTTTTAACAATCAATGATTAAATATGGAAGAAATTTAGAGAATCTTTTATATGTATTCGAGGTTCTTCATCAATAGAGAATCATCTACATCTATTTAGATATTCTTGGTCAATGGTATCCTTCAAAACATTTATATAAAAGTCTCTTGGTCATTATGATGACCAGACTGGTTTTAATGCCACTCAGTGGGGCACTTGAAGTTTATCGTCATTCAAGAGGACAGATATTATTTAAAAGTTGGGATCGAACCCATAAATGGGCTACCTACGTATCCTTTGTTTTGAAAAAGGAATCAGAACCCATGTAGTTCGAGAAATGGAGTATGATGTTTATGATTGATGGCTCAAAGATGAATGTCATAATTACTTTTACACTCTAAGCTCACGTGAGTCATGCTCGGTGTGAGAAACAAGAGGTATTAGTAAAATTTAGACAATTGTGCCATGAAAGATGCAATCATAAGAATTTTTTTGGGGATTATGTATGGATGACTGCCCAGATAGATGAAGGTTTAGGATCTACTTTTAGGGAGAAAATCCATGAACAGGGTCCATAAAGTTATATGTGCTTCATGGAGATTTGAATACTCTAATCTTGGGGCTTACTCCTAAGGAGGATGCCCAAGTTAGGAGGGGACTTATGATTGGGTTTTACTCCTGAAAAGGAAACCCAAATCAAAGGTAAATTATGACTGGTTAAGAGAAATTTAAGGGGACGTGGGGCTTATTCCTGAAAAAAAGACCCAAGATTATGACTGAGTCTTATTCCTGAAAAGGAGACCCAGGTTAGGGATTAAGGTTTGGGGCTTACTCCTGAGGAGGATGCCCATATTTGATGTTTGGGGATTATTCTTAAGAAAGATGCCCAAGATTAAAGGACATGATTGGGGCTTACTCCTGAGGAGGATGCCCAAGATTGGGAACTTTAAGAATTTGGGGCTTACTCCTGAAGAAGATGCCCAGATTAAAGGTTTTATCACTGGGGATTATTCCTGAAAAGGAGACCCAGGTTAAGATTCTCTCATCTTAAAGGATGAGGTTGAATGAATGAACTCTCCGTATTTTAGTGACATAAGGATATTTAAATCACTAGACTTTGAGAGAGATTCCACAGAATTCCTTTCAGATAAGAAAGTCAAATCAAGAAATCATGCCATAAATGGCTTTGAAGAGTGTCTTGAAGACTGAATCTTGAAAAGGAAATGTGAAATGGCTTAAGAGGGGTAAAAATGGACAAGATGGGCACCCAAAAAGATAGGGGCGCGCAAGTCTTTCAAGGCGCGCAAGTCCTCCGTGGGCGCGCAAGTGTTTGGTCGCGCAGGTATACCTGCGCGACACATAGTGTACTTGCGCGATTTTCAACCAGCAAATGAAATACTTGAGCGACTCTTTTTTGAACCCTTTAGAATGTTCTCGAGGTTCTTCCAGAAAAGGGACGCGCAAGTTATATTGAAGTAAATAAGTCGTCGCGCAAGTGTTTGATAAGTTTCAACACTTAGACCTTCCTTCTTCTCTTTAGATCTTCCGTTCTAGGTAATAAATTACCTTAGAAGTGTTCCGGAAGCTTTGAGAAGAGACTTGGGCATCGGGAGCTTCAATCCGAGTTTCTGGAAAAAGATCCTCTCGAATGGGGGGCCCACAGAGTCTATTTATAGGCAAAAGAAGACCCAGGGCGGTTACCGGGCGGTTACCAATTAGGTCGCGCAAGTCACCTGCGCGACCAAGGGTGTCGCGCAAGTGTACTTGTGCGACAGTGATAAAACTTGCTCGGTGATTTTTCTTTTGATACTGTGCTCATGCCTTTGTCGATTTTTGATGTTTTCTTCAAAGGTTGAAATCACTTTGAGCTCAGATATTCCCTTTTCCGATCTTTAGATTCTGTGACGAAAAGGAGCATCAACAAAAGTCCCCCCTTAGAGTTGGATCCGGAGAGAATTGAGGATTTGACTATGAGGAAATTGAATCCCTCCAAAGGAAAAGGGAGGCGCGCAAGTCTTCTTTGCACAGAGGGCGGTGCGCAAGTCTGCGTCGCGCAGGCCTTAAGCGTTCTGGGTGTGGCGCGCAGGTAGGCTTCCTGGCCTATAAATACACGGCCTCACCTCCGTACAAGTATCCGAATTCTGAATTTCTCGAGCTCTCACCGCGCAAGTCTCTTGTTTTCACTGTTCCCTCGCTGCCGCGCTACTCTCAAGGTAGTAGGGCTTGCGCGGTAATACTTGCGCGACAAAAACTTGTGCGGCACATGTATTACTTGCGCGACATCTCCATACTTGCGTGCCTTAATTCCTTAGCCATTTTTTTCAAATTCTTTCACAAATTTTATGAAAAAATAAAACCCATTTAAGAGTTTAATTTATTCAACTCCTGTGCAGATTCAATGGCTCTTAGACCTGGATTAATTGATGAACTGGCTAGCAAGCGGATAGATGATATGATGGATATCATTGGCCCTGATTACTATACTGTCAAAGATAGTACTCTTCCAGATTTGGCTAAGTATCTGAAGAAATATCATCGCAACTTTCCTCACTGCACTTATCTACCTTTGTATGGTCATGGTCATCTGCAAGAAGTCATTATTCCAGAAGTAAAGAATTATCTTCCATTTTCGTGGTTTCAGAATTATACCGATTTTTCTTCAGCAAATATCTCAGGTGAAGGAGTATTTCAAACTGCTGGAATAGTGGAGAAGGCTTATGTGATGCATCATAGCCCTTGCACACCAGATCTGATAAAACATACACCTGAGCTTCAACCACATTGTCATCCTTCAATGTTCCGAAATGCTCAGATGGATCAATCCAAAGGCTGGAAGAAAAGTTGGGATTTCCATCCTGGGGGAGGTGTGAAGCCAACTTGGATGTGGGCATACTGGGTGCGACAGAATTGAGCAGAGTTTATTGAGGATCTGAAGAGAGCTGCAATATATGAGGATGTTTGGGTTGGGCAAACATATATTTACAGACATGATAACTTCGTGCCAGAGATACTCAGCCACTGGAGCCCAGCGACTAATTCTTTCCATTTGACTCATGGAGAAGTAGGTATCAGTTTGTGGGATGTCCACAAGATTTCAGGAGCTCCAATCTTGGGAGATATGTATGATGAATTCATTCCTCCCAAGGTGACATGGAATGATCCAGAGAAGACTCCTGCTTTGGCTCGAGAATTATTTAAAATCTTTCACAGGCTCAAGAGTTCAGAGACCTCATTAACTCATTTTAGAAAAGATATCCATCCGGAAGAATGGATGAATGTATTTCTTACTGAGAAGAAAGGGATGGATCCAAAAGAAAAAGGATCCAAGAAAAAGAAATCCAAGGATACCCGGCCCAGACGTCCTACCACTTGTCCAAAACCTGAGAAGAGAGGAGCTCCTGGGACATTCTGGCCAACTCTAGAAGCAGGAGAGTTTAAAAAATGGGGATATGAATTGAATCAAAGAATTCCAAAGAAAACTCGTCTGGCGGGTTTCTTGGCAATGTGGCTCAGTGTTTATCTCTTGCCGGTCAGGGATTCGAAGGGAGGCGTTAGGCCAGGGACCTTCGTCATTGCGGACAAGTTGGCTGAGGGAAAAATGGTTGGGTTAGCTACCCCCATTTTAGCAAAGATTCACAGGAGTTTACTTCACGTCTTCCAAGGTAAATCTCCATTAAGAATAGTGGGACCATTCCAGGTTTTGTGGGGATGGATCGCCACTCACTTCAGGAATTACAATGTACAGAATGGATTACAAATCCCTAGAAGCTCTTTCAGACCGTCAGTGCAAGCATTCTCTGGAATTGCTCCATTAGATGTTAATGGTTATGATATGAAAGTAAGACTAAGCATGTATAAGGAATTCAACTTCTTTCCTTATGGAAGTCCGCCATCCGGGCGGTTTGTTGATGATGGGACAACCCATTTGGATTTGAGGGCATACATGCTAGCTTGCAGGGATGGCGTGTTAGTAGCCAGGATTGATGGAGAAATCATATGTGAGGCCTATGCTCCATATAGATTTGCACGCCAATTCAAATGCTTGCAACAGATTGTTGTATCCCCTCCAGTACATGTCAGGTTAGAGCAACATCTGATGGTTGCTCGACAACTATGGTTGCTGACATCAAGAGAGAAGACTGGGGCAGTATTTGATCTACCAGTTGAAAAAACGACACATTATCTGACTACATTTTATGCCGAACACTGGATAGCATCATACCCTAAAGGGATATTGAATCACCCAGTATATCAAGTGGGAAAGAGGAAGAGGACTGTAGAGAAAGAAACCCTTCCTCATGAAGGTGATGCTTCTCCACCTGAAATAGGTTCAACAGACTCCTCTTCTAGAACTGATTCATCGGATTATCACGATGGGGATGATGAGGCACAACCGGCAGCAAAGCGGTTTCGTGCCCGATATAATCCTCCGGCCAGAGTTAAAAGACCCACTCCATCAACTCCTGGTGAGTTATTTCATTGTAGAAATTTCAATCACTGCTACTTTATAACGTAATAAGTCTTACATTCTTATCCTCTATTTGTAGTTACAGGAGTTGGGAAGAGATTAAAATCAAAAATTGTAGGACCTTCCTCACAGCCTTTATATCTAAGACCAGAGGCTGTTCAGCTATGGCAGAGCTTATACTGTGATACTGAGACCGCCTGGCTGGACTTGTGTGAGGGCCTACAACTTCCTGGAATATGAAATCTTCTAGCTTCTAAAAACCTTCAATACGGAGATAACCCCAATGAAGTGCGAGCTTACATCAGAGAGCTGGAAATGATCATATATGCCACTGATAATTCGGTTCCTATCACCAGGCGGGTGAAGGAAATGATTGATCATGGCACCACTGAGGGGGCTGGTGGTTCTGGAGATGAGGAATGGCAAGAGTACATGGCTCCTGAAGATGTAAGTTTTCTTTCCTTATTTTCTTTGCAACTTGATTTTAGTTGAAGCTTTGTTACTTAAGGAAGTTATTTTCTTCATCTTGCAGCTTGCAAAGAAAGGAACCGGGGTTCCTTCGCCACAATATAGCCCTGATGGTACTGCTATCGGGGCTGCTGCTGATTCTCCTCGCGAACCAGGCGAGATATCTCCAGGCCAGCAGGCCATGAATGAGGCACTGGACATAGCCTTTCATTCTCCAATCCAAGTGCCAATAAGGGAGACTACTGATACTCCGAAAAAACAAAAGAAGCCAAGGAAACGAAGGAGGAAATCCATAGCTAAACATTTCATTAGCAGTGGTAAGTCCTTCGAACAATCATGAGTTTATACTCATAATCATATAGTTACTCATATTTCTGAGGATTGCAGGGGATTCTTCAATTTCCCCCTTGAGGGAAAGGACTGACCCTCCTTCAAAGGTCGTGGAAGGTGTTGTAGAACAATCACAGACCCAGGCTGACTTGGTTGCTCCTAGAGAAGAGCTACCATCCATTCCCAGTATCCCTCCTACTACTGAAGATGTTGTCCAGGGTCAGGGGTTGCAGGACATAAGTCGGCAAGAAGACGTAGCAAATGTTCCCACTGGTGAGACTAACCAAGATTCTGAAGTATCATTGGATGAAATGATGAATCAAGGAATGACTTTTGAAGAATTTTATGATCATTCTAAGTTGTCATATGATTTAGAAGACCTTGGGCGTGAGTTCTACCCTTCGCCCAAAATTGTTTTTAAAAAATTTACTTCTAACCATGATGGAAAATGATATGCAGTTTCTTCCGTAGAAGCCGCTGAACTGCCGATGCCCGAAGAGGGTGTGGACACTGATGTCAACCCTATCATTGTAGAAACATTAGCTCAAGTAGAGGTAAATCCAATAAACTCTCCTGAGACCCATCTTGAAAATACTGTTGAAACTGGGAAAGATGGGGAGAAGTCTTCTCAGGTTTCCGAACCACCATTGGGTAAGGGATAACAATATTTGTGATTGTACTTTATTTGCAAGACAATCAATTCTTTTGTTATACTTTGAAGCTAACTAAACCTTTCAATTAATCATGCAGGACCATCAACTGCAATGACTAGATCCGAAGATGAGGCCTCAGCCTCTGCCCCAACGGGAATTGAAAGTGAAGAAGCACAAGTCAGGGGGGAAAGAGTAGGACAAGGCACCTCCCTAAGCGCGCTAATTCCAGATTACATACCCCCTTCTGACGATGATATTGAATCAGATCCAGATATGCTTAAAGCATTCAGCTTTTCACGACGTAAGGCATGGAATAACATATGGAACATCATATCGGGGGTGCCTTTAGAACAGATACCATCAAAAATTTCTCGATTGTCATCCCAATTTGTTATAATGGGACTTGGTGGTTTTGGATATGAAAAGATCCATGCTGCGGTGAAACAGATCATTTTCAGGAGAAAGCAAGTGCAGGCATGTCGTGAAGATTTGACCAGAGTGAAATTGTCAGTCAACATAGGCGAATTTGAGGCTGCGATATCCCAGGCTGAAGCTGATTATGCTGTCAAGATGAAGGATCTGAAGCAAAAAATCAAAGAAAAGGTCATCCAGCAGGTGCAACTCCAGCAACAGTTAGATGCTGTTACTGGGGAACTTGATCAGCTTAATAAATCATTGGATGAAACTCATATGAATGGCATGAAATCCATCGCAGATGCTAAGAAGGAACTTCAGCAAGCTGAAAAGAGTGAAGCTGGTCAAGTTCATGAGCTTCAAGTAACTGCTGATAAGGCTCAGGATGCTATACATCAAATGAAGACTTATGTTAACAATCTTCTGTAATTCTTGAAAAAGAGAAGAGACTCCAGTATGTAGATGTCCTTCTAACTCTTGTGTATCAATGAAAAACACTTTCGTCTTCAATCATTTATCCCTGCATTCTTCCATTACCTGCTTCAAATTTACTTAAGCCAATGGGCTTAGTAATCATAGTTTGATTTTTACTAGGATTATTATAAATAACCCTACAAACTTTGAATCTTTTAACTGCTCAATATTACCTAAATCATACAAAAAAAATGTATATTTAGTGAGCTGCAACTTGACTTTTATTCAGAGTTCCTTTGTCTTTTGTGTGGGCAGTTTAAAGTCATGCACACCGGACATAAAGGGGCTAATGTTTAAGGTCGAAAATAGCTTTGACCAAAATGGATTAAAATTGACTCAATTCCTTGACAATTTATCTGAAAACATATTACCATACTCAAGTATGAGGAAAAAATGTAAACTATGGCTTAAGAATATTCAAATCTTAGGAATGATATGAAAAAGAGCTAAAAGGCATTAGAAGAAGTAGTTTCCAAGAATGAAGTTACTATTATTTAACAAAACCTGTTATGGGGTTGAAATATGCAGGGCCACCTATGGGCGTTGGCTGCATGGTCAAATAAATAGCATCTTTTGGCTGACAAGTCTGTTATGTGGACTGTTTATGCAAGGCCACCTATGGGCATGTGCTGCATAGTCAGGCAAAAGAACTCCCAGAAATTTACTTTCCTAGTGCTAAAAGACAGTGAAAGTTTATGGAGATTCAAATTTTCTAAAGTATAGAGTTTGTTGTATGGAAAGAGGTACTTGAATATGGACAAGATATTTCCGAACAAGAATATCGAAGAACTGGATGAACATCACTCCTACGAAGGTCTGACCCAAACGTAGGGAAGAAGAATAAACCATAGACTTGAATACTTTCAGATCATGAAAAAGGATTTGGGACAAATATGTTAAGGATGGCTATTTTTTGCGGATCCCTTCATATTGTCGTTTAAGACAAATAAGGAAAAAAGAGGCATTCTTCCCAAGAATGAAGTTACTATTATTTAACAAAACCCGTTAGGGGGTTCAAATATGCAGGGCCACCTATGGGCATTGGCTGCATGGTCAAATGAATAGCATCTTTTGGCTGACAAGTCTGTTATGTGGACTGTTTATGCAAGGCCACCTATGGGCACGTGCTGCATAGTCAGGAAAAAGAATTCTCAGAAGTTTGACATTTTTGTGACTAGAAGTCATGAAAAGGGTTATGAAGATCTGAAAATATTTAAGGTTAGGATTATAACACATAAATATGGGTACTGTCCAATGTATATAGAGATACATAGGTCAATGAAAACCATAATCATGTTGTGTCTGGGTCCTAAATTGAAACTTGGACTTCACTACGTATCTCATAAGAATGAGAATCAAGCCATACGTAGTTCTTGAAATGCAGTTTAACGTCATGCAGGACGAAAGTATGAGTGATCTTAGTTTAGGGTCATAGAATTTGGACCATAATAATGAATAAACAGTGTGTGTTTTCATGAGGACTTTTCATCCAAGGGATTGAAAGTGAAATTTGGGGTTAGGCCCAAAAGACTTGGGACTGGATTCGAGGGACACTCGAATGTTCCTACGTATCCCATAAGGATGGGAATCAAGTCCACGTAGTTCTAGAACTACCCTTTGTACAAATTTGGTTCGTACATGTGAAGGGTGAAAGGGGACTTTAGTGCAATGATGGTTTAACCTGAGAAAAAAAGTTTAGGCATTACCATGTATGCACGTAGTCTTTTGAAAATGAAACATGATTTAAAAAATCAATGTCAATAATGGTTCTCTCTCAAATGAGGAAATCAAAGAATATTGTAGTTTATTGTCGTACCGGACAAAAGTGTTGTATAGTTTAACGTCATATAACAAGGACGAAAGTGAATCAATGTAAAGATATTGATTCCAGGGGCAGTTTCACAAATCAACATCATATGAGGTTGTGGTGAACCGATGTGAAGAGATTTTTTTTTGGCTTGAACCCTGGGAGGTTTCCTACATACCCAGCCTGGAGGGCAAGGATCAAAGTCCGTGTAGTTCAATTAAAGAATGAATTAATGATAAAGTTGTTCTTGTGGACAATGATCTAAATAAAAAAATAAAAAATAATGTTGGGACTTACACATGGTTAGTGGCCCAAAGGGAATGTTATGGTTGATGTTCACTCTAAGCTCACGTGATTCATACTCGGTGTGAGAAACAAGAGGTAATAACAACCTTAACGATGCACAGTTTAATGTCATGTAGGACATTAAAAAAAGGGACTATGCAGTTTAAAGTCTTGCAGTTAGGAATATTGGTGCTGCACAGTTTAGTGTCATGTAGCAGGGATAAAATAACAGTTTAATGTCATGTAGGACATATCAAGGATTTTCTGTAAAGTTTAGCATCATGTAGTTAGGACGATGGGGATAAAATAGTTTAACGTCATATTGGACGAAAGGGGGACTGTGCAGTTTAATGTCATGCAGTAAGGACAAAAGAGTGTACCATTTTAACATCATGTCGGACGAAAGTGCGAATAGTTTAAGGTCATATGCATGGACCATGGATGGTGCAGTTTAATGTCATGCTGGTCCTTTTATGATTATATAATTTAACGTCTTTTCGGACGTGAGGGACTTTTTACAGTTTAACGTCATGTTGGACGATGAAAGTGCCACACAGTTTAATGTCATGTTGCTAGGACACAATATAGTTTAATGTCATCTCGGACAATTTATAGTTTAATGTCATCTCGGACATTGAAGGTGACACAGTTTAACGTCATGTTGGACGAAGTTGCAGTTTAAGGTCATACTGGACCATTGCTGTATGAACCAATTGTAAGAGTCTTGGTTCTGGGAACAATATTTTGTGTTTATACAAAATACTTCTTTAGAAATCTGTCATTAGTTGGAGTCGTGATGTGTTCTCCATCCATTGAGATCAAAGAATACGCTCCATTGGAGTAGACCTCATGTGTTGAATAATGTCCTTCCCATTTTGGTTCAAGCTTGGGAGGCTTCTTTCCTGGTATCATTGGTGCTCTGAGAACCAATACCAATTCTCCCTGAATGAATGAACGAAGATGAACTTTTTTGTTAAAAGCTCGTGCTATCCGATTCTGATAGATTTCCAAGTGGTGAAAAGTGCACAATCTTTTCTCATCTAACTGTTCCAATTCATTCAACCACTTTTGGGATTTCTCATCTGTTGATAACTGATCACAAATGGCTATTCTGAATGAGGGAAATTGAAATTCAATTGGCAAGACTGCTTCTGTTCCATATACCAATGAATATGGAGTAGACCGCGTTGCATTGCGAGTGGTAGTCCGATAAGCCCATAAAGCATGAAAGAGTTTATCAGGCCATGACCTCTTATCTTTATCCACCATCTTTTGCAGTATATTTGAAAGAGTCTTGTTGAAGGCCTCTATCTGTCCATTAGCCGCTGCATGATATCAAGATGAATGGTTGGACTTAATGTTGTATTCTTGATACAATTTCTTTACCTCAGAAGAACAGAAATTGGTGCCGTTGTCCGTCAATATGGTATGAGGGACACCAAATCTAGTAATGATGTTAGACTTGATGAAGCTAACAATGCATTTAGAACTGACTTCTTTGAGAGGTACTGCCTCTGCCCATTTGGAAAAGAAATCAGTAGCAGTAAGAATGTACTTAAACTGCTTGGCCGTAGCTGAAGGGTAAGGTCCCACCACATCCATTCCCCATGTGGAAAATGGCCATGAGTATTTAGCTGTATGAAGCAACTCTGGAGGTTGATGAATGAAGTTGGCATATACATGGCATGAATGACAATTCTTTGTGAAATTAACATAATCTTTTTTCATTGAAGGCCATAAGTATCCAAGCCTTCGAATTTGATCAGACAGTCTATGTCCAGAGTGGTGGGCACCATAGACTCCCGCATGCACTTCTTTTATGACAGCCATTGTCTCTTCACCATCAATACATCTGAAGAGAACTCCATCAAAACAACGTTTGTAGAGAATTTTCTCGAGGTGTTTTGGACCATCATAAAGAGTAAAATTGACCACACGTCGCCGAATTTGTTCTTTCTCGGCTCTATCAGGTGGAAGTGTTTCATTTTGAATGTATTCCTTGATAGGTGGCATCCATCCTGTAATATGACCATACGGTTCAGGAATGGGACTAATTTCATTAATTTCCTCTGTTCTGACTTGAACATAAGGTGAAATTGCACGACGGTGGGAAATACAGATGGTTGCCTCGTCCCGATTTGGATCTGCTAAAGCTGTGGCTATATTAGCCAGTGCATCAGCTTGAGCATTTTGTGATCTTGGGACATAAGAAAATGTCAGTTCTGAAGGGAATTCTGACATTAAATCTCTAACGTAATCATACAAAGGGATTAATTCTTCTTTTCTGATGGCATAATCCCCATTGACTTGTTTGATTACCAGGTCTGAATCACCTTTCACCTTTAAGTGATTCACTTGTGCTTGAAGTGCTAACTCCAAGCCTGTAATGAGAGCTTGGTATTCAGCTTCATTATTGGTACCACCTTCCCACAACAAAAAGGAATAAGGTAACACTGCCTTATCTGGAGAAATGAGCACAATTCCTAAACCAACTTTGTTGAATTTAGGATTTTCCATTTTCTTCCCTGTTGGACTTCTAGAAGCACCATCAAAATACATTTCCCATGTTTGAGGACTCTCTTGAATAGAGAAAACATCCTCATCAGGGAGTTCGATATCTGAATACCTGTCTTCCACTGAAGGATGTTCATCCAGTAAATCATCCAGAGCTTGGCCCTTAATTGCGTTTTGAGACACATACTGAATGTCGAACTGCTGTAGAATAACCGCCCATCTTTCCAGACGTCCTGTAAGCATTGGACGATTAAGGATGAATTTGAGCGGATTATTACGAGATACCAATTGGACCTCATGATGTTGCAGGTAGTGTCTCAGTTTCTGAACTGCAAAGATTAATGCTAGGCAGCACTTTTCAATACTTGAATACCGGGTTTCTGCTTCAAGCATAGTTCTACTGAGATAGTAGAGACTATTTTCATTCCCAGCATCATTCTTTTGAGCGAGAAAGGCACCCAATGATCGCTCTAAAGCTGTCACGTAGAGGATAAGAGGTCTACCCTCAACAGGTGGCATAAGTACTGGTGGACTCAAGAGGTATTTCTTGAGAACATCAAATGCTTCTTGACATTCTTCAGTCCATTGGTAAGTGACTCCTTTCTTCAATAATTTGGTAAAGGGTAAACTTTTGCCTGCCAAATTGGCGATGAAACGCCGAATATAGGCTAAGTGTCCTTGAAGTCCTCTTAATTCTTTAAAATTCTGAGGAGGTGGCATACCAAGGATTGATTTGGTCTTCTCAGGATCGACTTCAATACCACGATGGCGTACAACAAAGCTGAGGAATTTTCCTGAGGTTACCCCAAAAGCACATTTTAAGGGGTTCATCTTCAAATTATGTTATCGAAGCTTGTGGAATACAACTTCCAAATCAGTCAAGTGATCAAAACGTTGTTTGGATTTAACCACCAAATCATCTACATAGCATTCAACAAACTTCCCTAGAAAAGGTTTGAAGATACGATGCATGGCGCGTTGATATGTTGCACCTGCATTCTTTAAACCAAATGGCATCACCCGGTAACAAAACACACCTTGAGGAGCTCTGAAGGCTGTATATTCCTCATCTTCTGGGGCCATTCAGATCTGATTATATCCAGAATATCCATCCATGAAAGAAAGTACTTCATAGCCAGCCGTCGCATCAATTAAGAGTTCTGTAATCGGAACTGGGAAATCATCTTTAGGACAATACCGATTAAGATCTCTGAAATCGATGAAAACCCTAATTTGTCCGTTCTTCTTCTTTACAGGGACAATATTAGCCAACCACTTGGGATATTGAACTTCTCTGACAAAGTTAGCTTTGATAAGATTATCCACTTCAGCCTCGATTTTGGCAGCATAGGTTGGGTGTGTTCTTCTCGCGGCTTGCTTGAATCCTCGATGTTCTTTTGGAAAACCCAAATGATGGGTGGCAACATCAGGATCAAGGCCAGGCATCTCTGTATAATTCCAAGCAAAAATATCTTTATTTTGTTTTAGAAAATAAATATACATCTCTTGCTCTTCAAGGGTCATGGTCGCACTAATTAAAGTGGGGCGTGGATCTTTCTCTGTACCCAGATTTACTTCTCTGAGTTCATCCACAGTGGTAGAGATACCCTCTTCAAATGCTGGAGGAGCATCTCTAAGATCTTCCTCTTCCTCTTCATCATGTGTTATTTCTTCCGTTTCTACTTGCAAAGTAGATGAAAAAACGAAATTCTCATGATCATAAGAGATGTCAAAATTTTCACATTTTGAAGAAGAAGCTTCCATTTCCGACCCTATTGATGATAAAGGGTCTTCTTTGAGAAATAAAGAGGAGATGATGGATTGAGAATCGATATCAATATTCACCTCTGGTGTTGCTATAACTTCTTCTTGCCTGATTAGCGAAGTATAGACTTGTTGGATTTCAGCAGACGAAATGAAAACGTCACCACTTATGCTTTCATCACTGCTTGGTAAGTTACCAATTTCTCCCATGTTCTCTGGCTCGATTGCTTTAATTGACATTATGGATCTTTCCATAAGAGTATTTTGATTTGGGCCTATTTTGTCAATTTGACTGATATGTAACACATAATCTGTACTCACATGTGAAAATGGATTTATTGGAATTTTTTCCAAACCATATGGAGCATTAACTTTGGTAATTTCCTTCATTGTAGATTTTTCTCTTCCCTTCATGTGATAAAATTCCACCTCAATGTATTGAGACTCACATGTCTTGAACGGGGCCTTATCACCATACAATGTTCCAACTTGACCATCGAAATAGTATTTGAGACATTGATGGTATGATGACGGAATAGCTGCATGCTGATGTAGCCAGGGTCTTCCAAGCAAGATATTGAAAGCTGAGTTTTGATCAACAATCATGAAATCCGAATTGGAAACAAGATCTCCAAACTGAGTTCTGAGCGTAACTTCTCCCAGTGGTTCTTGTTCATTTTTATCATATCCTTGCAACATCATGGTAAAAGGAGATAAATCAGATTCCGTGAGGCCCAATCGACGAAGTGTGCGAATGGGCATGAGGTTGACTCCTGAACCATTGTCAATGAAAGCTCTTCGAACATCTATACCATTGACTTTTCCAGATAAGTACAAAGGTTTTATGTGCCCATGCACAACATCATCTTCATCTTTATTAGTAAAAGATATCACTGCATGGCATTCCGCAGGATTATTCTCTATGTGATAGATTTCAGCTGCAGCAATTTCAGTTTCAAACTCCTGAGGACTTGACAAAGCTTCGATGAGTGCTCCCCGAAGATCTCTTGACAGATTCAAAGCATCCAAAATTGATAACTTGGCTGGTACTTGGACCAAGTGTTTCAATATATCATACTTTTGATCTAGAGGTCTGCGTTTCCCAATAGGAATATGCGGTTTAGCAGGTACTTTGGAAGCAGATGCTTTGGAAGCTGATGCATCTTGTATTGAAGTTGGCAACATCCTTGGTTTTGGAAAATTAGACTGATTAGATCCATTTACTTGCTGAGATAAAGAAGATGGAACTTTTAATCGGTCTTCCAAAATAACTGTGCCGAAACTGAGTTGGCCATTGGCAGAAGAACTTGCTTGTTCTTTTTGAGCTCGCTGAAGGGCTTTACCACGAGTTTCTGCTGCATATACAGTGCTAGCAGGGGTAGAATTAGAGTAGTGGCTTCGGAAAGATCCACGTTTTCCCCTGTATCCTGAACCTCTAGAACTTCCTCGGGTTCCCTTATTTGATACAGGGAATTCAGGTTCATCAAGACTGGAATATGAATCTGTTAATTGAATCATATTAACAGAACAAAAGATTAATTCTTCGTCTGATAAAGACTCTGCCTGGTTAGCCTGTTTAGGCTGTTCCGTTTGGTGGGACGGTGGCCGTGACTTTGAAGTAGATGGCATGAAATCTGCCAGAGTCAAAGACAATTTAGGCTTTGATACATACTCATCTTCTCCTGATTCCTCTTTCTTCTTTGAATTGAGCTACCCTTTTGAGGATTTGTCTTTTGATGGAGGCTTTACTACAGCTTTTGTAGGAGACACAATTGGCTTCTTCAATTGTGTTCGCAAAATGGAATGGGTCCGATTGATTGTCTTTCTGACCATCCAATCATCATATGTTTTCGCAGTTTTGCTTTTGACTTCCTGCCACTCGCCTCCTTCCTCTGGATCTGTAGCGGTAATACATGCTACATGAGCTGAAGAACCCTTCAATTTGACTTGTCCCAAGTCGACCATCTTTTGCAGGAGGTCTTTAAAGACAAAACACTCTTGGATGGGATGCCCCAACATTTGATGAAAGGGACAATAATTGGGAAGGTCTTCATCTCCTTCCTTGTTTGGCCTCTTGGGCACTGGTAATTGAACCAAATTATTTTCCAGAGCTGAAATGAAGTAACCAGGAACTTTCTCACTTCGGAAAGAGTATGTTTTACTCTTCATATCCTCAAATTGTTTTCGCCGTTTATCTTTTTGATCATTTGGATGAAACAGCCTTTGTTGTTGGCGTTCAGGAGGTGGAGCCCTTCGAGAAGATGAAGGTTTTGAAGTAGAAATAGGTATAGGTGCCTGTTTAAGCATAACTGTAGCAGTTTCTGCTTTACCCATTCTTCTTCCTGGATCTGATGGAATTACAGGAGATTTAACCTTAGCCTGTATAAGTGAATCTTCAATCTGTTGAGCGATTGAAGTAAGGTCTCGAAACCCTCCTGTGTATTTCACAGGGATCAATGGCATGCGTAATTCGTCACGCAAATTTTCCACACAGATTGGCAACAATTCCTCCTAAGGGAGTGCTAAACTCAAGGAATACGTTAATCCCTTCCAACGAGCAATGAAATCAGAGACTCTTTCATTTTCCCTTTGCTTGCAGTTTCTAAGATCGAAAACTGTCGTTTTTGGAAAAGTTGAGCTAAACTGAAGAAGGAATTTTTGACGAAGATCCTCCCATCCGATGACTGACCAGGATTGCAAGCTTGTATACCAGACAAAAGATGGTCCTTGCAGGGTTCGCACGAAGCATCTGAGTTTCACTGCTTCTTGCTGCTCTGGAGTTCCCATTATATGATCACAACAAGACACGTAATGCGTCAAATGTTGTTCAGGGTCGCCAGATCCATTGAAAGTAGGGAAAATAGGGTTTCCAAAACTGGATGGAGGAGAAATTGAATCCACCCATTCAGGGTAAACTTTCTTTTCAGGTTGAACTTGCGCCCTTTTCCCTTCCATAGTTTCTAACCGAGCTGTTAATGACTCAATAGTAGTTATTAACTTTTGAGAAACGTCAGGTTGAACTTGGTTTTGGGTAGGTGTAATGAATGGAGCTTGGACAGATGTGGTGGTTGGTGCTGCAACTGATGGTAGTGCTGCCAACCGTTGTTGCGTTTGACCCGTAGGATTAGACCTCTGTGGGTGTACTGATAAAGGAGGATATTCTTGATCCATCTCAGTAGTTACAACAAATTCTTTCGGCTGTCGGACTTCATCATTCTTAAGAAGAATACTATTCTGAAGTAGTTCTGCATTCAACCTTCTTAATTCTTTCATTTCTTCCTCCTGTTGTGCAAACCATTGCTCTAATGAGAGCGATTGACCTCCTTCAGAGGAAGGGTGAGGAGTAACCTGATTCATTCCTTTCCCCTTATTGGATACTTTTCGGAGAGGGGGAAGTGGGTTACTTGAAGGAATACCCATATTTTGGGTAAGCCTTTGATTACGTGTGCGCACACCTTCTTCATTTAGGTCTGTGTGCGCAACTTCTTGAGCAGGAACCTCTTCGTCTGATCCCTCTGATTGAGCCTCATCTGGTGAATCAGCAGCAACGACATTGATGACATTAATGGATGCATATTTCATGGAATCCTTTCTATCAGCATTTCTGTGATATTGTCTCCTTCTATGTACAAGATGAGACATGGAATTCTGTTGACTTGATCCCTCAGGAATTTCTTGGAGAACTGTCACTTGGAGAGAATCTCCTGACAGCTTGGCTCTTCGTTCCTCTTGAGGCTTATTCCCTAATCGAGAGAATACTGATTTTCTCTGAGGGAGGGATTGAGGATTTGAAAAAGTCCCCAGTCCGGTGGACTGGGGATGTTCCTGCTGCTTCCGCTCAACTCCTCGAATCCCATTCGTTGACTCTGAGGGTTGGGTTAGAGAAGTCCCCAGTCTGGCAAGCTGGGGTGTCTCTTGACATGCTATGTCTGAGATCTTCTTAAAATCTCTTTTGATCTTGCGAATCTTAGTTCGGAAATTAGCTGGATGCATTAACCTGTATCCACTTTTATCGCCTGGTTCAACAGACCGTTGGATGATTTCCGAAACTTCTGTCATTCTGATGACGTGTTTGCTCCAGACGAGAAGCTTGTGCAATATTCTTGCCTGCTTGATGTAGGAGCAATTCAACAACTTGTTCTCTATATACTTGATTTTGAGAAGAACTAGTTGAAGCTTGTTCTTGAGCAAGCTTTTGATTATGAACAAAGCACATTGACTGTGGCCGGCCATGGGCAATAACATTGCATGAGACCATTTTCGGTGGGCTTTGCTGACCGGAAAGCACTGTGAAATGTAGTGCTCCGTGAACACCCCATCCTCTGATATGAACATCAGATGGAGCATTGGAAATTAACTGACGCAATATTCTTAGTGCGCCAAGGAATGAACGTTGAAGGGTTCTCTGTTGCTTTTCAGCCTTTGGATACCGAGAGACTGATAGAGATTCCAAATCAATCTGGCGTTGTAACCCTTCTATTATCTTAAGATGATTTTCATATTCATCGTAAGATAATACCTTCTTCTTTAATTGACAAAGAGTTTTCCATATGTTGAGACGAATATCATGGATTCCATCATCCGTCAACATCTTTGGAATGTCGTACTGGGAGTCAGCCAAAGGCCAAAACATGACTGGTACTTCACCTTTTGCCAGTTTTTTCCTCATGTTCAGCATTTCCTCTTTATCATTAAATGAAGATTCTTCTACCTGTTTGGACCAGAGTTGGTGTTTCCTTGTTGCTTCATCGGATTCAACAAGATTGGTAGAGAAATCACTATTCATGCTGGAAGATGAATGACCCAGGGATGGTTCGGAGAATAATCTGAACCCCAGGCTATCTTCTGATGGAGAAAGAGTTTCACCTGCCGATAGTAAAGCATCAGACATGACTGGTTTTACGTTTGCAAGTGTCTCGAGATAGGAGGGCTTTCTCGTCACTACATTGCCTTCTGAAGAATTTTCGAGACAACGTGAATCACTACTGCGGAGAGGACTTTCGCAGCGAAGTTCATCACCATGAGGAGGACCGTCATGATGGGTTACAGCAAAAGATGAAATCTCTTGCTCCTTGGTCTTCTGACCACACAGAGGGTTCCTGTGGCTCTCACCTGAAGAAGAAACTTCAAGATTGACTGAATTTTCATGAAGCAAGTCTTCATGAGGAAGTGTCTGTTGAAGACCTTCAGAATTAATGTTCCCGTTATTGGGAACTGAGGGAGTAGAATCTTGAATTCTGACAGATAAATGTCTGAGGGCTTCAAGAACTCCAGCATCGAGCAAAGCCTTGTTGCAGATTGGCCTTTGATCTCCTGACTGTGCTGGGCGGATCGTTTTCTTAGATGCCTTCTTACTCGCTTTAGAAACCACTTGATGACGAAAGTGATTTCTCTGAGCAGGTGTATGTGCCTGATCAGGAAAGATGGTCAGGTTAGGCTGACGATCTCCACTCAAATCAGGTGGATGTGCCTGACTTGGTCGTCCGTATGATATGGGGGAGTATTCCCCATAACCCTCTTGGACTAGAACAGATGTGTGTGTCTGCTCCGGAGTGAATCGTTGATGTTTCACTCCATTGCTAGGGATAGATTTATGTGTCTGTCCCTGAGATGATGCTGAAACTGTTATGATATCCTGGCAAGCATCCAGAATATGAGCAGGAATTTACTTCTGCTCTTTCACCATTGAAAAAATATGTTTGGTGACTTCAGCCGCCGGAACGGGGATATACGTCCATTCCGGGCTTGGAGTAGGTGTATGTGCCTGCTCCTGTCCTCCTTTTCTTGTCAGTGAATCCTGACAGTACTCAAGTGTGGAGGCAGAGAGTTGAGTCTGCCTCTTGTTTGTCGTCGGGACTTTCCGACTGACTTCTCCGGGCGCTACCAAGCGAGACTGTTGGTAGGCCTGATTAGTATTAGCAGGTGTATGTGCCTGCTGATTACACTTCGCCAAACGCGGTTGACGAGATCCACCATATGTAGTCAGACGAGCCTGCTGACTAACTGGTGATGTATAAGCAGGTGTATGTTCCTGCCTATGGTACTCTTCCGGAATTTCCTGGCGGGATCGACTTGATGCTGCCAGACGAGTCTGCTGGACAGCGGAATTAAAACGGACAGGTGTGTATGCCTGCTCGTTTTTTGCCACCAAGTTAGGTTGGTGGACTTATCCGGAGATGGCAGGGATGAAAACCTGCTTATTATTAACCGGATTCCGTCTCTGGCGGTTCATCTTGCCTGCTCGAGTTCGAGGAACCTGAGCTGAATGCCTGGAGTCGGTACCCTCATCATGTTGAGGGCGCACTACCGCACGAGTCTGGCGGCGATTGTTGATGGGAGCCCTTGAGAAGGACTCCTGTCTTTTTGAATTAAGGTCCTGCGGGACCTGCTCATTCACTTCCTCAGAGTAAGGGAGTGAATGGAAATTGTGTTCCGGGGATAACGACCCGAAACGGTTGGAGACGGTAGTCAGCACCGCCTGCTTATTGATTGCTGGCCGCCGTTGTCTGGACGACCAGGTAGAGTTGTTAACTTGGAGGGCTTGACGAGCGGCCTCCAGAGTTGGGATAGTACCGTTGCGACGGTACTCCTTAACCAGTGCATTAGAAACACAGCGTTGAAGACGCTGAGTTGGTGAGGTCATCCTCAGAGCGGATGACGTTCCAGCAGGAGTAGCAGCATTGGTTTTCACAGCAGCAGACCTCACAGTAGAGGTGTTTACAGCAGCAGTATTCACAGGGGTGAATTTAAGGAAAGCCATTTTTTGTAGAAGATCTTGAGAAAAGAGTGCCTGTTCCATGTAACAGACATAATCAAGATGAATCCAGCCACTGCATCTTTTGGATGAGCACATGTCAATGATTGCTTTGTTGGTCCAAGGGGCTTTAACAAATAAGAAGAACATCACTTTCACTTGGTTAAGGATTCACGTCGGGTTCACCATTTTTGTTTCGCACGGAATCCGGGGATGACCTCCTGGACGGGAGATTCAAACGTTCCGATCGGTTTCTAACGGGTTTTTTCGTAGAACCGGAAACATCCAATGATTCCACATCCGTTTGGACCTACTTTCCAAAGGCAGGCACTCATTAGCTTGTGGACTAATGAGGCTTAGGAATTTTCATTGGTCGAGAGGATGGGAGGTCGGACTCATCACACCTTTTTGAGGGGAATTATTGTCTACTCCGGGACTCTCTTTATAGATTTAAGTTATGTTCGTGAATCCTTATTACATTACCAAGTATAAAATGTGATTTCCTTTAGTTTTAACAATCAATGATTAAATATGAAAGAAATTTAGAGAATCTTTTATATGTATTCGAGGTTCTTCATTAATAGAGAATCATCTACATCTATTTAGAGATTCTTGGTCAATGGTATCCTTCAAAACATTTATATAAAAGTATCTTGGTCATTATGATGACCAGGCTGGTTTTAAAGCCACTCAATGGGGAACTTGAAGTTTATCGTCATTCAGAAGGACAGAGATTATTTCAAAGTTGGGATCAAACCCATAAATGGGCTACCTACGTATCCTTTGTTTTGAAAAAGGAATCAGAACCCACGTAGTTCGAGAAATAGAGTATGATGTTTATGATTGATAGCTCAAAGATGAATGTCATAATTACTTTTACACTCTAAGCTCACGTGAGTCATGCTCGGTGTGAGAAACAAGAGGTATTAGTAAAATTTAGACAATTGTGCCATGAAAGATGCAATCATAAGAATTTGTTTGGGGCTTATGTATGGATGTCTTCCCAGATAGATGAAGGTTTAGGATCTACTTTTAGGGAGAAAATCCATGAACAGGGTCCATAAAGTTATATGTGCTTCATGGAGATTTGAATACTCTAATCTTGGGGCTTACTCCTAAGGAGGATGCCCAAGTTAGGAGGGGACTTATGATTGGGTTTTACTCTTGAAATGGAAACTCAAATCAAAGGAAAATTATGACTGGTTAAGAGAAATTTAAGGGGACATGGGGCTTATTCCTGAAAAGGAGACCCAAGATTATGACTGAGTATTATTCCTGAAAAGGAGACCCAGGTTAGGGATTAAGGTTTGGGGCTTACTCCTGAGGAGGATGCCCATATTTGAGGTTTGGGGATTATTCTTAAGAAAGATGCCCAAGATTAAAGGACTTGATTGGGGCTTACTCCTGTGGAGGATGCCCAAGATTGGGAACTTTAATAATTTGGGGCTTACTCCTGAGGAAGATGCCCAGATTAAAGGTTTTATCACTGGGGATTATTCCTGAAAAGGAGACCCAGGTTAAGATTCTCTCATCTTAAAGGATGAGGTTGAATGAATGAACTCTCCGTATTTTAGTGACATAAGGATATTTAAATCACTAGACTTTGAGAGAGATTCCACAGAATTCCTTTCAGATAAGAAAGTCAAATCAAGAAATCATGCCATAAATGGCTTTGAAGAGTGTCTTGAAGACTGAATCTTGAAAAGGAAAGGTGAAATGACTTAAGAGGGGTAAAAATGGACAAGATGGGCACCCAAAAAGATAGGGGCGCGTAAGTCTTTCAAGGCGCGCAAGTCCTCCGTGGGCGCGCAAGTGTTTGGTCGCGCAGGTATACCTGCGCGACACATAGTGTACTTGCGCGATTTTCAACCAGCAAATGAAATACTTGAGCGACTCTTTTTTGAACCCTTTAGAATGTTCTCGAGGTTATTCCAGAAAAGGTACGCGCAAGTTATATTGAAGGAAATAAGTCGGCGCGCAAGTGTTTGATAAGTTTCAACACTTAGGCCTTCCTTCTTCTCTTTAGATCTTCCGTTCTAGGTAAGAAATTACCTTAGAAGTGTTCCGAAGCTTTGAGAAGAGACTTGGGCGTCAGGAGCTTCAATCCGAGTTTCTGGAAAAAGATCCTCTCGAATGGGGGGCCCACAGGGTCTATTTATAGGCAAAAGAAGACCCCGGGCGGTTACCGGGCGGTTACCAATTAGGTCGCGCAAGTCACCTGCGCGACCAAGGGTGTCGCGCAAGTGTACTTGCGCGAAAGTGATAAAACTTGCGCGGTGCTTTTGCTTTTTATCCTGTGTTCATTCCTTTTTCGATTTTTGATGTTTTCTTCAAAGGTTGAAATCACTTTGAGCTCAGATATTCCCTTTTCCGATCTTTAGATTCTGTGACGAAAAGGAGCGTCAACAAACATGAACATCATTTGAGCGTACGAAATCTAGAAATAACTCTCCTAAGAATGAATTTGCCTTTTATTGGCTGTCGTTTTTTAGGAGACATATGTAGAGCCACCGGGGAATGATGTTCATAGTCAGGCAGAGGTTTTTGCAGGACACTGGTCTTCCATCTCTGATGGGTATGAATGATTATGGAGATTGGGAACTTTCTGAATAATGTATGTGACCTTTGACAAGGGGTGAACCTGAACACTAAAAGGGGAAATTTTAACTATGATTTTTAGAGGAAACCCTAAAATTAATGGGGGCACTCTTCTTTTGTATGTGGATCAAATTCAAGCATATGGATGGGGTTTCTTTAGAAACCTCCAAAGGAACTGAAGATGAATCGAGCCCATATGTTCTGATATATCTAGGATGTGTGTAGGGTGGAAAATGTAAACCATGACTTTGAGGGACCTTCAATAAAGAGGGGTGGAATGAGTATTAGAACACATTGGACGTACGGAGATAGGATAGGACTCTCTTGGGGAAAAATATACCTTTGATTGATGGCCATTTTTGTGGGAAAAATATTCAGAGCCCCTGAGGCATGATGTGCATAGTCAAACAAAGGTTTCCAAAATAAATTTTACTTTCTACTCATATGTCCATGAATGATTATGGGGATTCAAGATCGCTCATAGCACGGAATTTGAGGTATGAAAAGAGATTATCCTAACATATTGGGAATATTTCTGCTATAATTTACTCATTGAATCAGGTATCACATACGTAGATCTAGCTCACACGCAGGTTGAGGCGTTCATACCATCTTTGGGTACCTAGTTATTTAACGTCACATATCCATGACTTGGAGTTCCTCTTGAGGAAGGGAACTGTGACATTCCTTTTAGGGTAGTTCTTCTATAAAAAAATTCTTTGACTGTTATTCAATAATGTCACTATGGATCTCTCACTAAGATCCATAAGCTCACTTGAGCTATGATCAGTGTGATAAATATGGGAATACAAGGGTTCTGGGTTATTACCTAAGAATATAAAAATAAACATCAGAGTGCTCTTTAGGCTCAAACCATTGCTATAAAGTTTGACATTGTACAACAAGGATGATTTTGGCCTTGCAGTTTAACGTCATGTGGTGAGGACATGATGTTTTCTAGTTTAGGGTCATTCCATGAGGATGATTAGGATATCATAAAGATTTATAATAGCTTTGGTTTAATCTAAATTAAGGTGTTCCATTTTTCCTTAGACGTGGGTGATGATAGAAGGTGTAAACCATAGTTTCGGGGCGGGACATGGATTAGGAGGGGTGGTACGGGGCTTGGAAGTCTATTCGGCGTACCGTGTTAAGAAAAGACTCTCATGGGGATGAATTTTCCTTTTATTGATGTCCATTATTGTGGGAAACATATGAAGATCCATCGAGGCATGATGTGCATAGTTAAACAAAGGTGTCTGCTGGAAACTGGCCTTCTATCTCAGATGGCCGTGAATGTTTATGGGGATCCAATTTGTTCTTGGAATATGGAGTTTGACAAACATAAAAGATGTGATTGGTAATATAAATAATACCCATAACATGAATAACCATGAACTAATAGAGCATCCATATAGGTTTTACTCATATTTATAGGGGGAGGTGGATATTTTGACTTCTTATGAGTGGGGGGCCATGTGCGAGATCTCATAAAACTGAGAACTGGGCCACACATAATTCCTTAATAATTTAGCAGTTTATTGTCATGCGGTTAAGATATTTCACTGAAACCTCGTATAATTCTGACCTACCCATGGGGAAAGGGGTATTCTTTTATGGTGGTTGGGCTGGGATGTCATGTCTGGGAGTTTCTAGGTATCGCGCAATGGCAGGAATCAATCCATATGTATTTTTGAACGTCACCTTTACTGATCTTTCTTGGTCCATGTGTGAGAACATGCGAGGGAACATTTTCAATGATGGATGGGCCGAGATTCCAAGTTTGGGCATCACTACTTATCCTTCAAGGACACGAATCGAGTCACACATAGTTCTGAACATTCCCTATACCGATTTGGATTTAA
This sequence comes from Viscum album, assembly GCA_963277665.1. Classification (NCBI taxonomy): domain Eukaryota; kingdom Viridiplantae; phylum Streptophyta; class Magnoliopsida; order Santalales; family Viscaceae; genus Viscum; species Viscum album. Next base: position 977,979,420 of record OY728143.1, read on the forward strand.
CATTGGGGTATGAACATTCTTATTTCATTCTATATAGGTTTTGGGTCAACCATACCTCTCTATAACATGTTCATGTAAAGAAAGCCTTACCACTAATCCTAATCTTACATGAGTTATACTCGATGTGAGAAACAAAGAGTGACAGTGGTTTCTCGCGCTAGTCGAGGGAAATAGAGGATATGATAGAGGTGTTTGTTTGTGGGGGTGGGGAAAGATCGACGATCGAGGCATCATTATGTATCTTGTGAGTGCAGGAATCAAGTTAGATGTAGTTCTGTGAGAGATAATTTAGTTTATCATCATGTGATTAGGATACTTTGTGCAATATAGTTTAACATCTTGTAGTGATGACATGAGTCACAGCTTAATGTCATGTTTCAGGGATGATTAACTTATAGTTTAACATCATGTTGAAAGGATTATGACTCGTATTTTATGGTCTTAGAGTTTGGACCGTGATTCTGGATTTTATTACTACTCATAGTTTAAGGTCTTAGAGTTTGGACCATGAGGCTGGGTTTTATTACTACTCATAGTTTAAGGTTTTAGATTTTTGACCATGACTTGGCTTTATTACTACTCATAGTTTAAGGTCTTAGAGTTTGGACCATGACTTGGATTTATTACTACTCATAGTTTAAGGTCTTAGAGTTTGGAGCATGTCTTGGATTTATTAATACTCATAGTTTAAGGTCTTAGATTTTGGACTGTGAGGATTTATTATTTCTCATAGTTTAAGGTCATAGAGTTTGGACCTTGAGGATTTATTACTACTCTAGTTTAAGGTCCTAGAGTTTGTACCATGACTTGGCTTTATTACAACTAATATTTTAAGGTATTATAGTTTGGACCATGTCGTGGCTTTATTACTACTCATAGTTTAATATATTATATCTTGGACCATGACTTTGATTTTTTACTACTCATATTTTAACATCTTAAATTTTGGACTGATGAATTGTCTTTATTAATACTCATAGTTTACGGTCTTAGATTTTGGACCATGAGGACTTATTACAACTCATAGTTTAAGGTCTTAGAGTTTGGACCGTGAGGCATTATTACTACTCATAGTTTAAGGGCTTACAGTTTGTACCATGACATTGACTTATTACAACTCATAGTTTAAGGTCTTAGACTTTGGACCATGACTTAGCTTTATTACTACTCATAGTTTAAGGTCTTATAGTTTTGACCATGACCTAGATTTATTACTACTCATAGTTTAAGGTCTTAGAGTTTGGACCATGACTTTGATTTATTATTACTCATAGTTTAAGGTCTTAGATTTTGGAGTATGAGGCTAGGTGTTTCTATTACATGAAGTAATTCTTCAAAAACATTACATTAGTGGGAGCCGTGATGAGTTTTTCTTCCATAGATATCAGGGTGTATGCTCCATTGGAATAGACCCTATTTATGACATATGGTCCTTCCCACTTTTTTCAAGATTTGGGAGCTTCTTCCTTAGTAACATCAGAGTTTTTAGGGATAACACCATTTCTCATTTGAGGAAAGATTGAAGGAAAATTTTTTTGTTAAGGCTTGTGAAAACCAATTTTGGTAGATTTCCAAATTGTATAAATTGTGCATCCTTTTTTCATCTTACTTCTCTAACTCGTCAAACCATATCTGGGATTTCTCATCCATGGACAGTTGATCAGAAATGTCCACACAGAATGATGGAACTTGGATTTCGATGGGTAAAACCGCCTCTTCCCTGTATACTAGTGAGTATGAGGTCGATTGGGCGGGAAGTACGGGTCGTGGTCTGGTAATCCCACAAAGAATGAAGGAGCGTTTCTGGACACGATTTCTTATCCTTGTTAACCATATTTGCGATTATATTGGAAAAAGTATTTTTGAAAGACTATATCTTCCCATTGGCCACTACATGGTACTGGGATGAACGATTGGATTTGATTCCATACTCTTGGTAGAACTTTTCCAACTAAACAAAGCAGAAGATGGTTCCATTATTCGTCAATATTGTATGAGGGACACCAAATCTGGTAATGATGTTAGACTTCGAAAATCTAACAATGTTTTTCCCACTGAATTCTTTAAGGAGTATGGCTTCGGCCCATTTGGAAAAGAATTCGGTAACTATGAGTATGAACTTGAATTGTCTGGTTATGGTGGGAGGATATGGTCCCACAGCATCCACACCCCAAGCGGAGAATGGCCAGGAGTACTTAGTTTTATGAAGTAACTCTGGTGTTCAGTGTATAAAATTAGCATGAACTTGGTCGGAATGGAACTTTTGGGTGAATATGGAACAATCCTGTATCATATTTGGACAGTAGTTCCCAGGCCATCAAATTTGATGAGAGAGATTGGTTGCTAATTGTTGTGCTTCACAAGCTCTGGTGTGCACTTCCATAATGATGTAAATGGTCTCTTCTGCATCAATGCACCTAAGAAGGACTCTATAGAGGCCTTGTTTGTAGAGAACCATTTCATGGTTTAACCCATTGTATAAGAAAAAGTTGACTACCCATATTCAGACATGTTCCCTTCTAGCCCTATCTCGTGGGAGTTCCCCTTTCCATAGGAAATTTTCAATGGGTGTCATCCAGTCGGTGGTGTGACAATAAGGCTCAAAAAAGAGGATAATTTCATCGATTTCCTCCATATTGCTCTGGATAAATGGCCAGAACATCTGGCATTGGGAAATGATAATGACAGTTTCATCCTGGTCTGGATCAGTCAAGGTTGTGGCTATATTTTCCTAAGCATCGGCTTGGGAATTTTTTTATCAGAGGATATAGTTCAATGTTGGTTTTGATGGTAATTCTACCATTTGTTCTCAAAAATGCTTCATCAAGGGGGGAAATACTTCTTTCATAATGGCATAGTCACCATTGACCTATTTGATGACTTGTTCTAAATAACCCTATATCTTTAGGTGTTTGGGTTTCACAGGATGCTCTAGTTTTAGCCCCTCAATGAGGGTAGGATATTCGCCTTCATTTTTTGTACACCCTTCTGAATGTAAGAAATAGTAAGGAAGAATGGATTTTTTGTGGGATACAAGTATAATTCCTAGTCCAACTTTTTTGATCTTGGGATCCTCCATCCTTTTCCTTATCGGGCTTCAGGAATCATAATAAAAGTACATTTCCCATGTTTGGGGGTCCTCTTTGATAGAGAACAGTTCTTCATCCGGAAGTTCGACATCCAATGGTGTTGTTTCTTCCAAGGGGTGCTCTTCCATGAAGTTAGCTAATTCATGTCCTTTGATGTCCTTCTAGGGTAAGTGCCGTATGTAAAACTATTGTAGTATGACCTCCCATCATGATAGGCATCAATTTAACATGGGAATATTTAGGATATATTTGGGTGGGTTGTAGTGGGAGACCATGTGGACCTCATAGTGTTGTAGGTAATGCTTGAGTTTCTGAACCACAAATATTAGGTCTAGGTAGTTATTTTAAATTTTTGAATACTGAGTTTCAGCATCAATCATTGTTAGACTGAGGTAATAAAGGTTGTTCTCACTACCTACATCATTCTTCTACACGAGGAAGGCACCTAATGACCACTCCAGGGCGGTTATGTACAAAATGTGTGGTCTCCCCTCTACTCACGACATCAACACCGGTGGTCTTAGGATATATCTTTTTAGATCATCGAACGCTTCTTGGAAATCATAATTTCACTCATACGTAACCCCTTGCTTCATTAACCTGTTTAAAGGTAAACATTTACCCGCCAATTTGGATATTAAGAGCCGAATATAGGTGAGGTTCTTATAGATACCTCTCAACTCGCTGAGGTTGTGAGGTTGGGAAATTCCAAGTATGGTTTTTGTCTTATCTGGGTTTAATTCGATGTTGTGATGGTGTATGGTAAATCAAATAAATTTTCCAGAGGTAACGCCAAAGGAACACATGAGAGGATTCATCTTTAAAATTTGCTGCTGTAATTTTTTTAAGACAGTTTAAAGATCGGTCAGGTGGTTTCAACGCTGTTGTGAATTAACAACTAGATTTTTGATGTAACACTCAAAGAATTTTTCTAATAAGGGATTGAATATTTGATTCATGGAACACTGATATGTGCCTCTGGAATGTTTTATACCAATGGGAATCACATTATAAAAAAACACTCCCTTAGGGTCCCTGAAAGCAGTAGCTTCTTCATCCCACTAGGCCATACAAATCTGGTTGTATCTAGAATATCCTTCCATTAAATAGAAGGCTTTGTATCCAGTGGTTGCATCGATCAAAAATTATATGATCGGGACTGAGAAATCGTCTTTTGGGAAATGTCGATTGTGGTCCCTGAAGTCAATGCGGATTATAATATGTCTATTCTTATTTTTAACAGGGAATATGTTTTCCATCCAGATCAGATACTAGACCTCCTTTATGAAGTTGGATTTGATCATCTTGTTAACTTTAGCCTCTATTTTGGCAGCATGTGTCGGGTGGGTCCTTTTGGTGGCCTGATTTGTAGCCCCATGATCTTATCGTAATCCCATATGATGATTTTTGACCTTAGGATCGAGACACAACATATATATGTAATTATAGAAATAAACATCTCAATTATTCTTTAGGATTGAGGTATATTCTTCCTGCTCCTTGACAGGCATATCCGCACTGATCAGAGTGGTATGTGGATCATCCTTAATTCCTAGGTTTATCTCCTTAATTTCATCAATTGCGGTGAAGACACCTTCATCGAATGCAGGAGGGGAATCCATGAGGTCGAATTCTTATTCTTTATAATCTTATTCATTTTCAACCTCTTTTGATGTAGAGAGGATTCTTGAGGTGGACTCTCCAACATGGGGAGAGAAATATTCTTTTGCCTTAGTGAGTAAGGCAAGGACAGCTTTGGGTCCTGTGGATGTGTTAGGAGCATCTATGTTAGGGATTTTCCTGACATCATGGGAGTTAGCCTACTCTTCCATATGTTTGGACTCGGATTCCATAACAGAGACCATGCAGGAAATTGCGTCTGTATCCTAACGTTCACTTATGCATTCAACTTGGTTGATGGGTAACACATACTCTTCCCCAAGTTATTATAGGAGGTCGACAGGATCCATTTCCAATCCATTCATGGCAGTAATCCAATCAATTTCTTCAATCGAATAATGTTTTTATTTCTATTCGTAGAACCCTACATCGATATAATGTGACTCCAAGGACTCAAACGGTGAATTATCAGCATGAAATGTCCTGTTTCTTCCATTAGTGCAATATTTGACACACTGATGGTATGATAATAGAATTACAGTGTGCTGATACAGCCAAGGCCTCCCTAACAGGATGTTAAAAGTCATACATTGTCACACTACTAGGAATTCAGAATCCAACATGAGGTCTCCAAGATGAGTTTTAAGCTTGATTCATCCCAGCAGCTTCTGCTAGCATTTTCATATCCCAGTAGAGTTGTGGTTTAGGGTGTCAAGTTTTCTTTATCTTAGCCCAGTCAACAAATCATTCGCAATGGTTGAAGGTTTACTCCATATCCATTGTCGAGGAAAATCATCCTGACGTCAATTCTATTTATGTTTCCGAACAAATACAAGGGTTTAATGTGCCATTTCATGATGGCGTCTTCATCCCTGTCTATGGAGGAGATGACAGCGTGAAATTCTTTGGGACTGGTCGATGTCCGATCGACATCAGTTGCTGCTACTTCGGCCTCAAACTCCTTGGGACTTAGTAAGGCTTCGATGAGTGCCTCCCTAAGATCCTAGGATAGGTTTAACACATCCAGGATTGACGATTTTGCACGTAATGAATCCATATTCTTTATAATATCATATTTCCATTCTAATGGTTGGTTCTTCCTGACTCAGGGTTTCTCTTTCACAAAGACTTTAGGGGATTGGTATTTGGACATAAATGGTTTAGCGTATGTGAACAAGGTCGGTGGTGTTATGGTCTTTTCTAGGTTTAGCCAAACTGGTCCTCCTGCATTCCTTGGGAGATTTAATATTTGTTCATCCCCTAATCAATATTCCATGATAATTTGGCTTAGATTTCTTCTGATAGGGGAAGAGGAGAATTCAGGTTCTGCTTATGTCTATTAGAGGGTCCTTCCATGTGTTTCCGCAATGTTAACGGTTTGACCTATGGTGTGGCCAAGAATTTGACTTCTTCTATGATAGTGTCTTCATAGAAACATCAGGCATATGGGGCCTCTTCCTCCGACTATCAGATTGGGTGGGGGAATGTGGGTTCTTGGATATATTCCCCATTTGATAAGGGGTACCACTAGTGAATGAAATCAATGGATCCAAATATCAGTTCTTCATCTGACAATGTTTCTATCTTAATGTCCCCTTATGATGGTATAATTTGGTAGGGAAATGCCCATTGTACCAAGTTCTTTTGTATTAAATGATCCTATGTTAACACTGACTTCTTCTTTGGTTTCATCCCATCTTCTTTCTCCTTCTTTCTTACCTTCTAGCCTTTAGAGGACTGCGGGGCTTCCGGAGGACAATTGTATTGTGTCAGGAAATTTTAGGGGCACATTTGGTTATTTCAACTATGCCTGGAGGATGCCAGGGACTCAACTGACTGTCTTTCGGGTCATCCAATTTTCAAATTTTTTCCCCTTCTTACTAACAACTATTTTTCACTCCTCTTCCTATCTTGAGTCTAAGGTGGAATCATATGCTACATGTGTTGGTGGCGGTCCCAACCTGACTTTCCAAAAATCCACCATATTTTGTAAGATATACTTGAAAACTAATCATTTCTGGATTGTGTGTCCCAATATCTGGTGATAAGAAAAATAATTTGGATAATCTTCAAGACCCACTTCATCAGATCACTTTGGCTCCGGTAGCCGGAGAAAGTTGCAATTCATGGAAGCTAGAAAATATACACAGATCTGGTCATCTCAAAACGAGTAGAATTTATTTCTTTTTTCTTCAAACTGATATTTTTTAGCACCCCGCCGCTCATCTTGTCGAGGTGGAGTGGATGTTGGAATCCAGGGGGTCCTGCATAGTTTGTTTGGGGCCTCCCACCTGAAGCTTGTGCCGGGGTGGCTTAAGCATGAAAAAAGTCACTTCATACTTTCCCAACCTTTTCCTTGGGGCTGATGGGGCCATCGGGACTTAGGATTGTTCTATATTATGGAGTTTTCTATCCTTTGGGAAATGGAAGAGAAATATCATAATCTACTTGTGTACTTCACTAGGATGAACAGTGATCTCAATTCATTTTGAAGGTTATCGATGCACATGGAAAGCATTTCATCTTGGAGAAGTGGATGATTTTGGAAATAGGTCAATCCTTTCTATCTGGAAATTAAGTTTGAGAATCTTTTGTTCTTTCGTTGCTTGCAATTATTGAGATGAAGAATCTTCATATAAGGAAGGGTTGAACTAAACTAGTAGAGAAACGGTCAGTGTAGATCCTCCCATCCTATTATTGAATTGGATGGCAGGATAATATACCATATTAAAGTCGATCCATGTAGGGTTCATACAAAGAACCTGGAATTTATTTCTTCTTGATACTCTGGAGAGCCCATCATGGGGTCACAATAAGAGACAAAGTGCATAATATGTTTTTCAGGGTCCCCTGAGCCATTGAATACTAGAACTAAGGGGTTTATGAAATTTGGCGATGGCAGAACGTTGCTCACCCAATCGGGGTAGGGTTTGCGCTTTGGTTTTATCAGATTGTGTCGCGACTCAATGGATTCTAGTCGAGATGTTAATTGATCGATGGTGTTCAAGATCCCTTGATGCATATCTTGACATTATCGAACATGGGATAGTACGATAGTAGCCAAAACTGTGTGTGTTAGCACTCCTAGAATTTGGGGTGGAAATCTAGTTGAGGGTATCCTTTGTGGGTTTCCATGAATATATTATAGATTTCTTCCTAGTGGGGAGAAATCTTGATGTCCTTCCAAGGATAGGTTTATGTGGGATTATGGTCCCAATTACCAATTGGTCGGGCCTCCGAGCTCATATTCATTCACTGGGATGAGTTCATGTGGCAAGGGAACCTCTTCTAGGAGCACATACTAATGTTTCATAGGGTGAACAAATCCAGTGAGGTATCTCCCTCGATGCAACTCAGCATTAATTCTCTTGAGATCTTTCATTTTGTCCCCCTACATAGTGAACCTTATTTCAAGGGCGAGGGAAACATTCTTTGAGGGAGGAGGAGGCAGGTCATAGGGGACCTTGTATTTTTTTTCTTCTCCTTGATGGGGTTTCACAAGGGAGGTAGTGTCAAATTAACTTATGGGGTGCCCAAATTTAGGACCACTCATTGGTTCCTAGTATACACAATATCAGGCTCAGAGTGGGATGCATCTGGGAGGGAACTGTCTCCCCTTTCTTCCTCTCCCTCTGATTCATTTCATGTGAGATCTGTAGGGTTGATTTTTACCACATTCACTAAGGCATACCGCATAGGGGGTGGTGTACCAGGTGTCAAATGGTAAGAAGGATTTCGTCATTCTTTGTTGGACTTTCTCCTTCTATTATGTGGTATTCTTTGGGTTTCTTGTTGAAGATTGACCCGAATAGAGCCCTGATCCAACCTCATAATTTTCCTTTGTCTTAGAGGGAGAAAACCACGAGAAGGGGTGGAACAGGTGACTCATCTGTCCATCTTTCTTCATATATGGGAAAGGACAGACATCTATTGTGCGGGGACTTTAGGTAAACAAAATCCAGCCTTATGGGCTGGGGCTATTCCCATTCTTCTATTGATGTGCTACAGCCAGGATTTGATGGTAATACGAAGGAACTATGATTTAAAATTTCCCCCAACCAAGTAGGCTAGGGTTGTTCCCACATTGCAATGATATCCACCGCTATTTTTTCCTTTTAAATATCACATACTCCCATGCATGTGTGAACCAATTATAGAATTGTGCCTGTATAGAGTATATGGTCTTTTGAAGACATGGGAAATTCTTTCTGGTTGGATTCCCTTAGGTTGGAAGCCTACAAAAGTTTCTTGGTTTATTGAATTAGAATATTTTCAATTGATTGATCTCTTTGGTCCTCACGCTTTTTTGACATACTCCAGGATAGTAATTGTCAAGTATCTCATCTCTCCTGGGTTAGATTTTCATTTGATTTCTACCTCTGGGAGGTTACATTGCAGTAATTCATTTCCAATGAGGTTTTCAGGATGGGACATGGGCTGAAGTGTAGAGCTCCATGATCTCCCCATCCCCGGATGTGAACTCCAATAGTGGTGTCACCAATGAGGCGACAAAACTTATACAGCACATGGAGGAAATCCAATTCAATGTTTTTCCTTCACCTTTATGATCATGGATGTCATTTAGATGGGAGGGCTTCTATGTTAATTATATGGATAAGTTCCCCTAACATGTTGACATGGTCCGCATACCCTTCTTAGGGTAGGAATTTTTCCATCAACTGATGAAGAGTCATCCATATATTGAGTCGAATGTCATGTAAACATTCCCCAGACAACTCTCCTAGTGTGTCGAATTGATAAGTGGTCATAGGTCAATAAATCACTGGTATATTATCTGTAATTAGTTTCCTTCTCACAAGAAACATATCTTGTTGTTGTTATTCTGGGGGATACTCTACTTGATATGCCCATATTGACTGCTTCTTAATAATTTTGTTCCATGAAAATGAGATGGTGGGAGCCTTATTGATTTGCGGATGGTGTGGGGGTGGATTAGAAGATGAGTGTGGATCTGGGCCATCTTTTGGTTAAGAAAGAATATCACTCATCATATAAATAGTGCATAATGTGTCTGAATCTGTCTTTCTGAGTGCCTCATCATAGGATAACTTCCTCGCATTTGTTTCAGCAAGGGGAGGACCTTCTTGCCAGTATGAATTTTGGTTTTAGGGAGGAACTTCATAATTTGGGCTGTAATGGCGAGTGATACTATTGAAACTTGATTCCCGACTCTGGAAAATGTATTTATAGTGTATACCCTAGGGATGACCTTCGGGGAGGGCTGCGGTGAGGGGATGACCTTCTTATTACTCGATGTTATTGTTGGTAGGACCATCAAAAAAACTTCCATTGCTGGGAGGACCTTCATAATGATGGTCATTATCGTGAGGAATACCATCATGACTAGATACCTGACTGTAGGGAGAATTTCTAATGTGCACATCCTCGGTAGGAAATTCATGATGTGCTATAATGATAGAAGGACCTTCTTGATGCTTGATGTTACTATGGGGAGGAGCTTCACAACAACTACCATTGCGGGGAGGGACTTCATAATTACTATCATTATGGAGAGGTCTACCATCATTACATGATACCTAGCTACAGAGAGAATTTTTGTTGTGCACATCCTAGGGAGGGCCATCAAGATGTACTATAATGAGAGGAGGACCTTCTCATTGCTTGATGTTACTATGGGGAGGACCTTCATAGAAACTGTTATTGTGGGGAGGGCCTTCGTAATGACTGTCATTGTGGAGAAGAATACCATCATGACTTGATGTATGAATACAGGGAGAAGAAAATCTACAACCTATACCCTGGGGAGGAACATCTAGGAAAACAATAGGAAGGGGATGACCTTATTACTATTTTATCTTAAGTTCGAGGGGAGGGCTACCCTGACGTGCATCAGGAGATAGGATTTCATGATCGATCATTCCTGGCCCACGGAGTGAGCCCCCATGGGTGCTCTAGGGAGGACCTTCAGAGATGATGATAATGATATTGTGGGGAGGACCTTTGCAACTACTACTGTCACTTTCATAATTATTTAATAGGATGACTGGGTCTTGATATTTTATTGATATGTTTTTTAGGGCACCAATAACCGTATCTTCTAGAATAGTAGAATCATGTATGTGATCTTTATTTTCCAGTTGCCTTTGGTGCGTTTCATTTTTAAGTGCTCTGTTGCAGGAAATTGGTGTCATCTGCTATTGGTGATGGACTTCATATATAGGTCCTTGTCATTTTGAGTCCCATGATGTCGTTGGGATACACCGACAGACATCTTGAATATTGGAAGGGATATATGTTTTCCCTGGAGTGGCCAACATATTGGACTGGTGTCCCCCATTTAGAATTAGTATTTATTCCCAATCTGATTGTTCGTGTATCACAAGAAATTATTGTTGATCCTCATAGACTAGATCAGGGATGCATAACTTCTTTGGAGTGACTAACTCATATTCTGAGTGAGTCATTCCATTTGAGGAAATATTTTTTTGGGAAAAGTTTCTCACCTTTTCCACCAATGAAATAATTTCTTCGCATGTTTGGATGATATGGTCTGGGATCGACATTTAATCTTCCATCATGGCCAGGATGTGCTGAGATACAGCATTGGATGGAATGGTTATGAAGTCCCATTACAAAATCAAAGTATGAGTTTGTGCCTGCTTTGGTCTGTCATGTGTTTCTAGTAGATACTGGAAGTTCTCCTATGTTGGGATAGAGGAATGAGTCTGCCACCAGTTGTCTTCTCTAGTTGCCAATGTATTTGACCGGTGGACTCCATATTCACAAGCGGGGATATTAATCCAATTTTTTCCACTGTATTTTTCTCATGGGATTCATATGCATCCGTATAAATTTGACTCTACTCATATTTTCTTTTTTCCACCCTATTTGGAAGGTGGGATTGATATAAATCTGTAGGTATTTGTGCCTATGTATAGCTGGTGGTCGTCTTATTTGGATGGCAGACATAAAATTCGTCATTAATTATTTGTGCCCACATATAGCTGGTTACCGCCCTATTTGGCTGAAGATCATGTTGTGCATTGGTAGATATCTGCAACTACCTATATTTTTTCACTCTTTCTACATGGTGGGACTGACGAGCACTTGAAGGAACGTGCATGTTCTCATATTGTGCCCCCAAATTTCTATGGTTAGATTTATTGGAGGGGGAAAAGTCATATTTCTGGCTGTTTAATTCCACTGTGTTAGTATAATGGAGTTCCTCCTCAGGAACCAGGGTGATTAAATGTTATTGATTATATATTCACCGCCCTTGGTGAACAACATGAGGGGACCGGGTCTCCTAGACATCAGAAGGTTCCCTTAGTATAAGTTCCTCTTCGGTGGGAGGAGGCATGGTTGTTCAGTGTCAGCGGTGACACTCTCTGGTGGGGGCCCATGAGTCAGACCCATGTGCAGTTGAGATGAATTTTTCAGAATCAACTTCATCTTCCTCACTAAGACAAGGGAGGTACTCATTATCATGATTCTGGGATAGTTTCCTGAAACGGTTTGAGATGACCACTACGGCCACCTCATGTTGGGGTTTCGGTCGTGACTGAAGAGGAAGATGGTGAGTCTCCACATACTAGAGGGCCTATCTTGCGACCTCCACTGTGGGGAGAGTTCCATTTTGGTGGTACATTTTGATCAGAATATTGGATACCCAGTGTTGATGATACTGTGTAGGTGAGGGGGTCCTACTCTTTTTTGGGACCTCAGCCGCCTGGGGATCATTGATGTGTGTGTCTTCATTGGTTGTTGGGATTTCCTTGGGATTGAAGGTTGCTATGCGGGAACCTAAAACATACAAATATGACATAAAGACCACAAAACCTCATCAAAATATCATTATTTTAAACATATTCATATTTTATGATTCTTCCTGGCCCCCTTCCCCTATTTTTTATTGTGGGGTGAAGGGGCTTGGGTGGGGTAGAACCACCACCTTTGTAAATGATTCACGTAGGGTTCACCATTCTTGTTCATCCTCTGAGGTGGTGTGTTTCACGCATACAGGGGAGAACAAAATGGTTTGATGTGTAATATAATTTTTTCTATTATCATTGGGTTAGAACGGCCACCATGGTTACAGATTCATGTCAGGTTCACCATTTTTGTTCCACCTTTGAGGTTGTGCTGTTTGGATGATGAGTAAATGGTATGACAAGAATCACCACCCGTCTCTTTTTCCAGAGATGGTTCCTTATCAAATTCGCCATTTATTTATTTTCGACCAATTTGGTATCATTATCCTTTATGGTAAGTTTGTTTTAACCTCATGGAAACTGGGAAATGTTTCCCCTCTATGGTGTGAGGGAGATACCATAGTAAAATGGTTCTAGTGGGTGATTTCATGGGGTCATGTACTGGTGAAATCAGTCCTCCTAGGATATAACTTTCTCGAATGGTCTCCAATTGGTTTATTCGTTGAGCTAGAAACACCCAACATCCCTAATATCAATGATTCATGGACCTGGTTTCCAAAGGCAGGCATTTGTTGGATGATTATTTGGCTAATGACACTTAAGGACTTCATCGGTCAAGAGGATAGGAAATTGGGGTCATCGTACCCTTTTTCGAGGGGGGGTTATTATCTATTCTGATACTCTCTTATAGATTTAAGTTGTGTTCCTATGTTCATGAAACCTTGTTTAATTCTTGAAGATTGTGTCTATAGGCTACCCCTAGTTGGTAGCATCGTCGTAGGTATATATATATTTGATGCTACAAAGGCAATGCTGAATTGATCCATAAAAAAGGTGCTCCGGAATTTATCATCATCCAAGGGGACAAAAGGTGGTTTGATGTTGGGATCGGACCCATAATATTGGTTCCCTACATATCCCTAGGAGAGGAATTAGAACCCACGTAGTTTATAATTGTGTGGGGCTTACATGTGGAAGCTTCCCATTTGAGAGGGAATGGCTGGGTGAACCCTTTTGAATGGGAACCCTTTTGAGATTGGGTCCCCAAGCAGTCATCCTAAATATGTTTGTTTGATCAAGAATTAGAGTTCTCATAGTTCGGATTGCGTAGATGTTGTAATCTTCACAAATATCTAAACCCACGTGAGTCATGCTTGGTGTGAGAAATAAGATGATTGAAAGATTCAACAAAGAACATTCTTCTTCTCCTGCTGGTGGGAGAGGGAGAGCCTATGGTGGAGAAGGATGAGGCGACAGTGGGGTAGGGTGTTGAGCAATGAAATTTTTAATGTGAAATGACATTAAAGGTTATGCGGCTCGACCTCAGATGATTGGGGACTTACCTCAATGCGAGTGCCCGGAAACATGTTATGGGAAGGGGAGGAGTGTCTTCCTCAGCAAAAGGGGATAAAAACATAGCCCCTTTGACTTATCACCATTTCTTGTTGAATAGAAAACCAGGTGATCACCATTAATACATAGAACGGGGAGGTTCAAATTGGAATCCCAAGGTTGGACTCCGGGTTACCATGGGAATGTAGACCCACATACATTCCCGAAGATCCAACCTTTTGGGGAGAGCCTTCGTGACTCCTCTTACCATGGGTATTTAGACTCAAAGGGGCACATTGATGAACTCAATAGTCTAATCATATGGGTTATATGGATTTGGAGGAGGCTTCGGTCGGATGTCAGGGTACTAGTTCATGGAGGGATTATGGATGAATGGACAATATTGAAAGGGTGAGATTGGTACCAGACAAAATAATACCTAAAAACACACCATTCCACATACTAATTTCTGGTGCGGTATGGGGGAAGCTCCACATACCGTAGGGGTATGCAGGCTGAGGGGTCGTCCACATTTTGATATGGTACGTGGGCATGGGTATGGACCACCATGAATTATGGTGGTATGCAGTCCTGGACGTGGTCTGTCTTTCCGCTTTGGGTTCCACCCGCATACTGGTGTAGTACACGGTGCTGAGTTTAATCCATGTAGTGATACACTACACAGAACACCATTTTGATGGAGGGTCTGATGTATTATTTTTCACGTGGAGTTCATCCATGAGAATTATGTGGTTCTCAATTTCACCGATTAGGTCTACAGTTCAATTATTATTATTCAATTCCCAAATTTTATTGTTCGCAGCTGGTTATACCTTTGGGGAGTGCGGTTCGCGATTCGGGCTTTACTGATGATTCAATACTGAGGTAGGAATATTATTTTAGTTCGTTCTTCCAACCTATGGGTTCCCTTCAAGCTTTTGTTTTCCTCCCCCCTCAATTCCTTTTGTTCTCCTTTTATAGAGTATTGGGGAAATCATATCTATTGGGAATGCATCACTATTTGTGGAGGCCCATGAAGAGATATCTTGGCCCGTGG
This sequence comes from Viscum album, assembly GCA_963277665.1. Taxonomy (NCBI): domain Eukaryota; kingdom Viridiplantae; phylum Streptophyta; class Magnoliopsida; order Santalales; family Viscaceae; genus Viscum; species Viscum album. The sequence continues at coordinate 977,994,431 of OY728143.1, forward strand.
AAGACTCAGTCAACCGGGGTTTTCAGAGGCTATGGTTTGCGATCCTGGTTCGTAGAACCCTATTGATTTGCTTCGTTCACGAATAGCTAAGATTGCAAGATGGTATGCGGATCTCCTTCGTGTGCATGTGTCCTTCATCAATATATTTTGTGGTCCACTGGGTTCACTGGCCACCATTCCATGGGCCATCACCTCGGAATCATTATGCATACCAGTGGATCGTGGCTCAGGCGGTCTGCGAACCATTCCCAGTGATGGTTTGTGGGCCACATAAAATCCTTTGAAAACTTGAGTTTCTTAAAGTTTCTTTTGAAATTTTCAACTCAATATGAGTATATTAACCTTGCTATACTTGTAGGATTACATTATTCCTTCTACAAAGTTATTGTGGGATCATGTTCTTACCTTGGCATAATTTTCAAAACCCTACAATGATCTTGGTAGTGACCCTTGAGATAAGAAATTATTTTATATACTTATATATAATACACATTACTTTAAATCATTTCAGAAGTTAGGTAAAAAGAAGTAAGGTCGTGATTCATGATTTATGATATATATTTTATCAAGTATGATTTCCTTATTTTATGTTCATGTACCTTTGTTATGTTCTCATACCCACATATTCTTCTTATGCTCACTTCTGATCTTTGATTGATATCTCTTATTTTCACCCATTAATGAGTATCGAATCTCACCCCTTATTATGTTTCCATTACTATAGTAATAAAGAATAGAATCATGTATTATGGGGATAAAAGGGTATCATGTAAGAAAATTATTTGTGGGAGATGTGGGAGAATGTTTATAAAATAAGTTGGTTATGAATCTAATCTCCAAAGAAACTAAACCTTTAGGACATGGGGTGACACTTATTATGAGATTTAATGAATATTCTTATAAAATTATGTAATATATATTCATACTACTGTTGGGTTATATTAGTTGATATTAAATCAGGGTTTTCTTATTTTGGGGATTAGGTTATGGAGAATAAGTGTAAACTACTTAGAAAAATTATATTGGAACTAAAAGTGATGTAATGTGAATCTAAAATGGAATATTTTGAAATTAAAATGCTATAATTTAAGACATATTATGATTTATCTCTCTTATCATATGATTTTCTACTCTGGTTATTATTTATTGATACTCACAATAACCTTTTTGGTTTTATAAAATGTCTAGAACTAAGAGGATCCGAGTAAGAAATGAGTGTAATAGATAATATAATAATTTTACCAATGAACAAAAAAACAGGATGAGAATTAGAGTTAACAATATCATAGAAATTATCACCTAAAATTCTCAATATTTGAAAAATGATAGAAATGATTTCAAATTCCCAAACATTCCAAGGGAGGTTTAACTCTCCATTGAGTCTTTCACGTGGAAATATACACCATCCTTTTGTGGGTATTTTGATCTAATAATTCTTTAATGGGGGTATATACAACAAAAAAATGTTTTCAAATTTATAGTAATTAGATAATAAATTTTTTTTTATCCATTTAGCATTTGGAAGATGGGTCTGGTGAATGGTTGACCATAATCAAAAACACAAATAAATATGAAGAAATTGACATGGAATGGGAGGTTTTTAAGAAGTTATCTTTCAAAAATTATGTTCCAAAAACTATTCATAGATAAATAGATAGAGGGTTCCTTGATTTTATGCCAAAGGAGCATGAATACATTGGTACTTATGAAGAAAATTTTGTTAAAATTTTAAGGTACAATTATGTTTTTATCATTGTTCCGGAAAGAACAATCAATTATTTCATTTATGGTTAGAAATCAAGTCTATAAAAATAATTATCTATAAAATAATTTGGATGATATAAATAAATTTTTCAATGCCACCCAAGGTGTGAAAGGAAATAGGAGATTCTCATTATTCTAATGGTTTTTTGGATAAAAAAAGGAAAATAAAATTTCATGGAAACTAAAAGGATAAAACTCATGGATAAAAGAAGATTCATATTACTACATTCCAAATAATATGGAAGAATTATGGGGTAATTTCCTTAAATTAATATGTACATTATTTATGTTTAGATTAGAAGGACATTGATTACATGAATACTGAAAAGATATGAAGATGCCACATAATGAAATGGATGGAAAGAAGTATTATCTCAATGAACCACCCACACATTAATGATTTAATTTTAAAGAGTACATACATTATGAAATTAGTTCACCAATAAAATGTTAAATGTTTGAAATCAATATTAGCAACCTATTAATTCAATAGAAGTAAATCCTATGAAATCATAACTACAAAAGTGGGTCATGAAAATGAAGTGTTGAAAGTTATACTCATTATCTACTCACGAACAACAATTCTCAAATATTATTCTGGTTCTACCCTATGCTTTATATCAGGTAACTTTTATATGATCATACAATCACCACCCAAATGGATTGATATTAAATTAATGGTAAATACTATGGGTGGTATAGTGTTATCATATAAAATATATAACTCCTCTCTCATAGAATCTTGTCGGAATGTGATTCCTAAGAATCTTATTATTATCCATTTAATTGAATTTAATGTGATTTTTTTCCCTCTAGGCATAGATATAATATTAATATTTCAGTAGGGAAGTCACATTTTATATCCCAAATCAACATATCATCATCTATCAATGTTATGATAACTTTGATCTCCTAATAAAAATTAATTAAATGGGCCTTAATACAAAATTATGAAGGATATTTGTCTCAAAAGGTTGAAGTGAAACACAATACTAAGGATATATTTATTGTTAAGGAATACATTGATGATTTTTTAGAAGAGTTTTATAGTATTCCCCTAGATTATAAGGCTGAGTTCTTGAAATAACTTATACACATTTTTATGCCTATATCAAACCCTACTAATATAAAAGAGATAATTTAATTATAGGAAGTGAAGAAAATACTCTAAGATAATTTGGAAAAGGGTTTATATGCCTTGGTTCATCACCATGGGGTTAACCAATCCTTTTTTAGGAAAAAAATATGGATCAATTCATCTTTGTGTTGATTATAATGTAACTAATAAGATCATTATCAAGAACAAGTATATTCTATCCATATTGATGAATTATTCAATTAAATTTAAGGGGATGGATAATCCTTAAAGATTGAACTTCGATCAAGATATTGTCAATTAAGGGAGAAAAGAGAGGATGTAATCATAATAGCCTTTTATAAAATATATGGAAACTATAAATTCACTGTGATGTTATTCAAGTTTCTAAATTACCCTATTATCTTCATGGAAAAAATGAGTAGATTATTTTTAGATTAATATAATAAATTTATAGTAGTCTTTATAAATGATATTATCATATATTCTAACAGTAAGGATGATCATGAATATCATGGGAATTTTAATTAAGTTGATAAAGGATAAATTTTATATCAAATTTTTAAAGTGTTAATTTTAGATATGGAAAGTATCATTCATGGGTTATGTAATCATATGAGAGGTATATTTGTGGACCCTTAAACTAAAAAGGTAATTAAAGAATTTAAAAGACAATCTATTATAATATAGATCCTTAGTTTTCTAGGATTTTCAAGATATTATCAATTATTTATGAGAAATTTATAATGACTATCAAATCCAAAAGTCAAGTTAACTTGGAAGGAATTCAAGTTCCTCTAGGTAGAAGAATGTGAATTAAATTTAAAGGAAATTAATATAAGATTTTTTACAACTCATGTACTCACACTACCATAAATTTAAGAAGGGTATAATATATATTTTTATGTATCAAATAAGGTATCGGGATGTGTCCCCATGTAAAATTACATACTGGTATCATATGCCTTATTTCAATTAAAGGCCCATGAAAAAAATTAAATGGAGCATGATCTGTAAAAATCAGTGATAATATTGGAATTAAATATATAGAATAATTATCTCTATGGTGAAAAGTGTGATATATATATTGATCATAATATCTTAGAGTATATATTCACTCAAAATGGGTTGAAAATGTTCTATAGGAGGTGGTTAGATTCAATAAATTACTATGTGTCCTCAATACATTACCACCCTTGGAATCAAATAAGGTGGATGATACTATTAGTGGGAAGGATCATGATACCTTATCCATTATTAGAAATAAAGGATACCCATTACTCATGGATTTACAAAGGGTAAACCTAGGTATCATAAGTGAATGGTAGAAATCTTATATTTCCCAAATAACTATACAGTAATCCATCTATATGAATATAAAATAGATGAAAAGGGAGGATATAGATATATAAAATAAGTTAAGTATTACTCCAATGTTTAACCTTAACATTATTGTAATTATATGAATTAAGAAATTAATGTTTGTTCCTACCATAATTGATGGAGTTATTGGATGATTTTTATAGCTCATCATTATCTATCCATCTTGTAAGTACAATGATGTATAGAGATAGCAAGGTGAATTTATGGTTATACAACATTAACAGGGATATTAAATAGTATATATCTTAATTATTAGTTTTAGAAAGTTAATCCATAACTATAATGGTCTAATGGGGTGATGAAACTATTTCTCATATCTACATAGAAATGAGATAACATCACTATAGATTTCATCATAGAAATTCCCAAGGCATAAACAGACCATAATTACATTAGGGTTATAGTTAATCACCTTAAAAGTTCAATGAATTTCATTATTGTTTAGTAATATTTCACACTCAATCAACATTCCAATATATGAATAAATGAAGTGGTAAGGCTTTATGGAGTAGCAATTTCAATCGTATTTGATCATGATCTAAGGTTTACCCTAATTTTTTTGAGGATTCTTCGATAATAATTGGATAAAAAGTTGGTCTTTAGAAATTTTTATCATCCTTAGATTGATGGTTAAGATATAAGGACTATTAATTTCTAAAAATATATACTGATATCTTACTCAATAAATTTAAAAGGATTTTGGTTTCAACACATTCTCTAATATGGTTCTCATATAACTATAGTTTCCATTATTATATTCAAATGAACCATATGAGGTTTTATTTAAGAAGAGATGAAAAACTATAACATATTGTTAAAAATATAGGCTGGTTAAGCTTCTAGGGTTATATCTTTCTAATAAAATATTATAGAATATTCAAATCATTCGTCATCACCTTAAAACTGCATAATGTCAATAAAATATCGTTGCTAATAATCATCAATTATATTTGTTTTCTGAACTTAGAGAAAAGGTATTTATTGAAATATCACCATGTAAGAGGGTTATGATATTTGGGAAGAATTTAAAGTAAATCCAAAGAAATATTTTCCCCTTTAAAGTCCCCTTTCATTTGGTGATTATATCTTATCATCTTGGAATTATACTGAACCACTCTCAAGTACATTAGGTGTTTCATGTCTAAATTTTTAGTAAATACATACCTAACCCTTCACATGAACTAAAATCAAAGGAAATACCACTAGAATATGATCTCTCTTACGAGGAAAAACTGGTAAAAATATTAGATTATAGAGATAAAGTACTAAAAAACAATACTACTACTAAAACTAAAGTTCTCTGTAGGAATCATATGTTTGAGAAATTAATTTGGGAACCTGAATATGTAATGAGAGAAAAAACCCTCATTTTCTCATCAAAGTAATAAAATTTATATGAATAATTCTTTAAAGGAAGCTATAATGTAACACCCCATGATTTTAGTATGTATTTCCATTTAAATAGATATTTTTCTAATAGCTTGTAATGCATGAAAAAATGAACCAATTGAAAAATTCTTTACTTACATAAAAAATGTAATACATTACAAGAGAACTAAATGAAATGTATTTAGTAAAATTACTGAATGAATAAAACCATAAGTAAATAAAAAATACAAAAATATTGAAATTTTCATCCTCATGATATACTATAAACATCATACCACTAATTATAGATAAATAACGAATAAAACACATTATAAATATTATAAACATCCTAAAAAAGAAATTATAGAATTTGATGAATTATTTAAGAGATGTATATAAGGCTCTATATAGGAATTTAATTTGAACATTATGTAGATGCTTTTTGGTTATATGGTCATTGGATATATGGTTACTAAACATCCATGTGTCAAATAAATACATTATATTTGTATAATTGTTAGTAAAAATTTAGAAATAACATAATTCGCATATAATAAATAATTATCGAATGAAATAAAAAGATAATGATTCATTAAAATGGATTTTTATAAAGTTATATATTTTTATTCATTGTTATTATTATTAACGAATTATTTTAGATGTTTATAAAAATAAAATAAATACTATAATACAAATGGATTTATAAAATTTAATTTTTTGAATATTAATATTTGATTATATGATATTAAAATCATTTAATGTTAAATGATTTATTTTTCAAGGAATTTTTTTTCACTTGTTATATTTTTATAAATTAAAAAAATCTCTAAGAAAGAGTAATTTTAATTAAATAAGTTATATATATATATATATATATATATATTCAAACAAATTACCAATAATCTAATTATTAATAATTGGTAGGGAATAAGAATAAATGCCTTTTTATTGTTTTTAATAGGCTAGGGTGAACCCCTTTTATTAAACCAATGAAATGCCACTTTTTCTTTTTATTAGTAGATGAAGACACATTACATGACTCATGGGCCTAGTATAATGATAGGTCAATACATTTTTCTTATAGGGAAAGACCCGTAGGTCTATAAGACCCATGAAACATTCCCAAAAACCCATGGGATCCCCCCCTCCTCGTACACCTTCTACATATGTTTCCCAACATCCGATCACACTAATAGTCACTAATTTTCCTATATCATGTCCCAAATACTGACATCCATAATTATTCTTATACATATTGATCTCATATCTTGATCACTCACGCATGTTGTGACCACCGATAGTCACCTGCCTGCACATACGAGATCTTGTTGTTTGTTTCGTCATCTGTGACGTGACTACAAAAAGTCATAACTCACCTTACATATGAATAATTTCCTACATCCACTATTAACCTACATGTGTGGGGAAATATTCTATTTCTATTAATTGAACCCCATCTACCTTGTCTAGTGGGTGCGACATTGGTAGAAATTGAATTATCGCGGTAAAGGTAAAATGGGATAAAAGGGTTTAACTAAGTAGTAAATACATAAAATATCATAACATATTACCTCTAAATGAATTTATAATGAAGTTATAAATATATTAATATCCTATAATCATTATCATTTCACTTTGGATCCACTTTACATAAGAAATTGCATTCCTTACTCATTAAAGAATGGGTATTTGTGAAACATCCACTCAATCTCACCCATAAAATGACCCCTCCAATACCCACCTCAACCCACACATTTTTTTTCTAATTGAATACCAATCTAAATTATTTTACTAAAAATATTATCCTATTCTTTTGAACATCTAGTCACAATAAGGAGTCTAAAATACCACGTTCCCAAGAGGAACTCTAAGAGAAGATTCAAGTCTTCAACATAAGTGTTATCCTCTCCATAATCATTCATATTTATCTTATTCATCCACATATTATAAAATATTATTTACCAATTCAGTTAAATTTTATAAAATCATTAAAATTATATAAAAGTCATATTATTACTAGCGTATTCTTATTCATTCATTCATTATAACATGTTTATGTTTAAGTCAGTTTTAGCACCTATATGAATATAGTTATAAAGTTTATATCACTAATAAATAATAAAAATAAATATTTGTAATATAATATAATAATTATTTTATTAATATGTTTAAATAATTCTAGAGTTGTAAAATTACAAAGTATACTCACCCATAAATTCAATTATTTTGTTAATTCAATAATCATCAAAAAAATATTTGTAACCGTTCCATACAAAACATCAACATAATTTCTATAAAACAATCATGGGATTCCATAACCATATAAAAATAATATAATAAATCTTCATGCAAATTTTATCAGGGATTAGACTATGATCCATGATCAAGTATTGTACCTTCCAAATCGAAACATGTTTGGAAAAATGAAATGGTTAACGTCAAAATATTAATTTTGATAATAAAAAATTAACTTCTGGATAATAAAGAATTATAAATTAATGGTTTTGAGTAAAATAAATATGAATAAGGTTATAAAAAATATTAATGATAAACCTAAATTTATTATAGAGGGTGTTAGAACATGTCTAACCAAGAAGAAGTTTGAGGAAAGGGTATGTTTCTTATCTCACTTTGAAATTAGATTATCTATGACTAAATTTAAATCAAGGGAATTTTATGTTATTTCAATATAAAACCCCTTATGTTTTCCTATACTCTGGTTATTTTTATGTTTTATATGTCTTGTTACTATTTCACCTCCCTTTGGTTCACAAATCAAAAAAATGTTTCTTATAAGTATAACCAATGTTACCTATTCTTTTAAGTTGGAAATCTTTCTCCTATATTCCCATGATTTTCAAATTATTTATGGAAGTGATTATCCCTACATCTATGACTTCTTATGTTCATTTTAAACTAACCTTAACTTTCTTTACAAATATTTCAAAGCAATATTTTTTGAAATGTTTTCTTCATGGTCATTATCTATCACAATTTTCTTCATTTTTATTTAATTTGATTTATTTTTAAGTTTTCATAATTTTTCAAAGTAGTTTTTATTTATTTTCTATTAATTTTAAAAAAAAACATTTTATAAATTTTTTCTTTCAAAAATAAATTTATAAAAAAATTAAAGGTTATTTTTTCTTATTTTTCAAATAAATTTTCCAATGCTCTAAAAGATTTTTATTATCAATGTTGATATCCTTTAATATTTATTATGTTTCACTAGGGATGCACTTTAAGGGAATAATCCAATTTTTCTATGGGTGATAGATTTTTATTCCTTATGATGATTCTTGTGAAACTCATTTCATTCTCATGGGTTAATTTTGTTATGATGGAGTTATGAATGTGATCATGTTCATGTGAGACACATATGTATAGTTTTGCACTATATGGAAGGTGATACTGTAATTATATATCCCTTAAATGTGTTAAGTAATTATTTATTTCTCATGAGATGATAAGGACAATAGAGTGAACTAATCCACTATGTGATAAGTGGACCTATAATAATATATGCCTCCAATGCATTAGGTAAATATTTATATCTCATTAGATGATAGAGAATATAGAGGAAACCCAAACCCCTAATAGACTTTATCCACTATGTTTATGGGAATGGGGAGTGAACAAAACCACTTAAGGGAATCTACCAACTATGAAATAATGACATCTACAGTGATCCATGGTATAAAAAATAATTTATTATGCATATGAATATTCCAAATTTTTATACCTCATTCCACGTGTTTGGAAAAAATCCTTAAGGATGTGATTCATGATTTATGATCAGGTTTTATTGGGAATGATTTTCTTTTTTATGTTCAAATACCCTGATTATGCTCTCACACTCAAATGTGTTATGTCTAAATGTGAGAATTGTTTAATTGTCAACATGGGGCATGAATCATTCTATTTTGAATAATTTAATGAATCATTATCAACATTAATAATCAGTTTAGTGTTAATAAAAACAAATATGGACACAATGATATTTATAAAGGTTCATACCTAAAATATCATACACTACTCTTCATCAAACTCAAAGAGAGATGACACCCAATAGCTATGGAATCTATTAATTTTAAAGGGAGTCACAACCCTTTACAACTACCTACTTAAACCCTTGAGTAAAACCCAAAGCTATATTTTTCTCACTTCGAGTCACAACCCACTACGAACTTTTTCTAACCTTGAAAAATGACAAAATTATCTAGAATTTTTGACATAGGGAGGTATAACCCAAAACATAAATATTTTATAGATTAGTATATATACCAATTACTATATTTTATAGTTAGCATAACTCAACACAATTAAGTATTGTAATGAATAGAAAAAAGTAAGAACTAGATAAACTAGATGATCGAAAAAGGATCTGAGTGTCAAGGTGGAAAGGTTATCTCTATTAATGATGGATCAAATGATTTGAATTCATCCAATAGTAGTAATAAAATTCCATTTTGTATTCTATAGTACATTTCAAGAATATCCTCAACCTCTATAATTCACTGGTTCTATCAAAATTAATTTATAGAGTTATTTCATGCACAATATATTCAAGACATTAATTTTAATGCATTTCATTCTTCCCAAAGAAATATTTTATTACTTCATTAAATTCACATAAAAAATACTACCATGTGGTTTAATTTGATAATAAATAATATTAAAATATGTTTTATTGTGTAATTCATTTGAATTATTTATATACCACTAGTAATCTATAATAAATAGTATTAGATCTCATTAGAACACTCCAAAAAAGCATGTGAGGCAATCTATTCAAATTACAAATAATTTAAATTTTAAAATCATGTTTTTTCAAGAAATTGGTGTGATATTTTAACCCATGTGATGAGAATTTAATATTGTACATAATTATTCCATGTAAAATTTCTTATTATCATGAGAACGTCTAAAAAATTTTATAAATTGAAAATATAAAAAATATAAAAATTATGAAAAATAAATAAATTTAGAAAATATTTCATTAAAGAATAATCGATTAATAACAGTAGGTAAAAACTCAAAACTTGTTCAAACATATGGTAGTTTTTATTTCTCAATGAGGAAAATCAAATTAAATGTTTATTTGATTGGTTTTTTTAACATGTGGTTGATTTTTTTTTCAATATGTGGCCGATAAATTCAACACGGTCAGTTCAATCCATTTGTATGGTTAATTAGTTTTTAAACATGTGGTAAATCAGTTTAGTGTAGTCGGTTCAAACTATTCATGTGGTTGATTCAACACTTATAAAAATTTAACTTATGTTTGATCAAGTTTATTCATGTGGTCAGTTCCATAGTGATAAAAATTTTGAATTCCCATCTTATGGTTGATCCATAGTCTTATAGTCATTAAAGATTCATTATGTGATCACTTTTTGATTCTTCACATGGTTTCTTAGAATTTTGTTCATGTGGTTTCTTGTATTTTGTTCATGTGGTGTCTTAGATTAAATGGAATATTTTCTAAATTTATTTATTTTTCAAAATATAAATAAAAAATTTTTATAAAAAGACAGATCAACAATATGTTCAACTTAAGATCGCTTATGATCTTCAATTGAAAAATCCAAATTTCACCCCTTATTAAGCATATTAGCTTCTCCCTTATTATGTTTACATTCCATGGGTAATTAATAATAGTATTTTTTATGATTTTTGTAAAAGGGTATCATGTGAGAAGATTCTTTTTAAGATAGGTTGAATAATTTTTATAAAATATTTTTTTGTTTCTAACCACTAAATACACTAAACTTATTAGTTCTAGGGTGTTATTTCTAGAGATATGTAATGAATATTCATGTAAAATTATTTAATATGTATGTATGACAAGGTTGGTCCATCCCAAAAATAATTTTCAATGTAAAAAAATATATGATGACTTAACTCTAACACCTAAATATTACCATACTTTCTTCGACAAATGTATTTAAAGTTATGATATAAATTATGGAAAAAATTAGATAAGATCATGGATCAAATCATCTTAAATATTTAATACATATAAACTCATGTAATCTCTATCCTAACTCATGTTTTATAAAAACACATCATTCATAATCAACTTATCATTTTATCAGCCTCCCCCAAGTCTCCTTGGAGGTGTCTATATTCATAGAACTGTTCCAGAAAAAAGAGTTAGTGTGAAATGTCAATTTTTTTAGAAAAAATAATATAATTATATCCCTATGTAACCATAAAAAATAAACTATTTAATTGTTTAAAAACCCATTTAATTTCCCTTAATTTATTTTAAACATAGATATATCAACTTTAGAAAATTTATTTCACACCAAAATACTAATTTTAAGTCCTTTTTTCACAATTTTTTATTTAATAATTGTTACACGTCTATTAACCCTTTTTATATTTGATTTTCCTTATTAAAATCTAAATTATAGCAATAATATATTACTTTATACCTTGAAAAAACTATAGAAAACATCATCAAAACACTAGAAAATTTTCTCTTGTGTGTTAAGGGTCTTTATCTTATTTAAACCTATTTTTTCTCATGAGAATATACAAATTACTATAGTCAAAAATTAATCATATAACATAAAACATTGTCTAATTTCTCTAAAAAACATACTAAATTTAATATACACAATATATAAAATCTTATAGTAATTCACAACACCTAAACACATCAAACTACCATCAAAATAAATATTTTACCCCTAATTTACATAATATTAAATTATCTGTCAATTTTTGCATCAATTTTATAATTTATCAAATCACATTACTCATTAATTCACCACATTATACATGAAATTCAATACTTTAATCATTAAATATTGATTGAAACTATACACAATGTATAAAAATTCTTAGAAAATTATTCTATTAAATTAAAACTCATTTTTCTTATTGAAGAACACTCAATAATTAGTAAATCATATAATCAGTGTATAAATCATATAATATGACATGTTAAAATTCCAATGGAAGTAATAAGAAAACTAATTCACCCTCAATTAGAAATACATACAAGGTATAAAGTCTCAAGTCCTCTTATAATGAAAATAAATATCAAAATAATTAAATTAGAAGAAAAGAGAGAGAGAATTAAAAATTCACAATGATTGAACCTCATCGTATTGTCAAAAACTTATATGTTTCCTATAGTTCATACTGATAAAAATTTAATTCCACTGATGTATAATTATTCCAACATAAAATGAGGATTAAATCACCACTTGAAGTTGTTGGATGAAATAGATACTCAATTAATGAATAAATTCACAAAAAGACCACTAAAGTGAATAAAAAATGAAATATAGATTTAATCCCATGATAATACAAAGAACTATGTTTACCTATTTCATAATAAAATCACCCAAAACTCTTCCATATACTATGTATCCATATAATGTGTACTTGGTGGCCTGAAAAAGGCACCCAGAACTCTTACCAACCCCACCGGGTACCTAGAATCCCACACCAAGTACCCGGTAGTACCTAAACCCTTCTTTTCAACACCTAACCCCTAACCCATTATTTTATCCTCCATTAACAATAATCCCCTAAAACCAACTCAAAATAAATTCAAAAACATTTAAAAAAATTAAAATGTTCCTTAAAAACTAAAGGTTTTTAAAAACTCTCTTCTGTAGGGATTCTCTTCCACAAGAATCATCAATGATCAATGCCAATGAATAACTTTACCCATTAGGGCCTCACAACTTCTTCACATTCTAAAGACTCATCTTCTATACATCTATACTACTATAGAACACAAAAAGTGCTATAACATTTTACCCCACAACTATTCTCATTATAATCAATAATGTGTACTAATATTTCTATAAATATATAATTAGATCATGATCCAAATAAATACAATTATGTACATGAGATCGATCTAGTTCATACTTCCATAGGTGTGACATATAAAAACAACATTCATAACATTATATGTTGTATATAACTCCAAATGATAAGAAACATTTTTGGAATTTTCTAGAAGCTCAAATAATTGAACAAACCATCGATCCAAATTACCATGCTTACCAACTCTCTCATATCCCAACCAAGGTAAGACAGAAATAAAAATGAAATACATAAAATAAAACTAAATAGGATGATTCCTTTGATCATTATATGATTTTTTCCTACTCTTAGTTTTATCTAACCTTTTATTGGAAAACAATCCTGATCAAAAGTCTCTTATAATTGGTTATTCCTCAATAAATACATCTCACTAACTTCCATACAATATAACAGGGAACAACATGAATTTCCATATAGAGCCAAAAATCGAGCGCTTTGAATAAATTCTTTGTTATTATTGTTACAAATAAACCCTACAAAGTGTGTATGATATTACTGCACACCTCAAAGATAAGGAATTATTGAAAAAATTATATCATCATGAAAATGAGTACTACACTTAGACTAAATATCTTTATATCGATGATAAGTTGTTTCCAACTTCCCTTGACAACCCAAACCTTTCTACAAGACTTTGTATAATTGATATGTGAATCTTACTTCATGATTAGATACAATGTTATTAGATATCCCAGGAAGTATAATGGGCTCTCTCATATTGAAGTTCCAAAGGATCAAATAACAACTAGGAAGGAGGGATGAATCAGTTGTTCACATTCTATAAGTTTTAAAACTTTTAGAAACATAACCCCTACAATCGGTTAATAATTATTTCTTTATAAACATTTATTAAATAATCATTCATGAAAATTTTGGAAATCAAATAAAGAACAAAATACTTACGAGGTTCAACCTCAGTATAGAAACTTACATCTTTTCCATAGCCACTCTCATGGGTCTATGACAATCCATTATTATGAATAAGTGAATAAAACTTGTTCCAAGCCTCGTTAAACTCCTTCTATTTCTCGATAAGAAATATTACACTAACTCTTGTTAGTTTAAAATTTTTTATTATAAAAAAATTGATCCAAAAATAATAATAAATACATTTTTCAAACTACTCCACAATTTCTCAATATAAATCCCTAGTTTGATTTGCCTAAATCATATTTTATTAATCTGATGAGTCTATATCTTATTCTCTCAATATGATGGATCTTAATCTCATTCTCTCAAAACGATGAGTCTAGATATGATTCTCTCAGTATGATGGATCTAGATCAGATTCTCTCAATATGATGGATCTAGATCTGATTTCTCAAGATGATGGATCTAGATCGGTTTCTCCCAATACGAGGAGTATAGATCTGATTCTTTTACTACGATGGAATTAATATGATGAAACCATTCTCAATCTACAAAACTCAAACTCTACTCAAATGATCAATACAATCTTTCTCATTCTGATCAACTCAATATTATCTCCACAATCTATTAAAAAAACATTCCCCACTATAATCCTCCTCAATATATCTCTTGTTGGAAATAAATTCCACTTTATTTCTTCACTACTCCTCTTATTTCTCTTTCATGAAAAATTCACATGGAAAAAATGATCTGATCAGGTATTTATAGGTCACTCAACAATCAAAATTGGGAAACATAAAAATTTTCCCAGCTTTCTCAAATTTCAAAAAGCTCAAAAAAAACTTTCCCATTTATACTTCAAATGTCACTACTTCAATCCTCCTTATATTTCTAATAGATCTACGCAAAATTTAATTTCACATTTGACCTCTTCGACTCTTCATAAAACTTATTGAATTTTCTTTTTGAGCCTTCTTCATAATCATCCCATTAGAATTTGTTTCCTTCACAGCTCATTATGATTTCTATTTCTTTATCATCTGATTATGATCTTCCTTTGTTTCTCAACTCACTATGATCTACCTTTATCTTTATCCCTAATTAATTCTCAAAATGACCCAATTATCATTATGATGGATTTTACCATTATGATGAAATTCCCAATCCAATGGAATCTCCATACTTCATCTTTTAAATTCTTCAATCTTCATCAGCTTCACACATTTTGAATTCTAGATCTGATCTTCTGAAACATTCTTCCTTCGATAAATTTATTCATAATGATGGAATCCCCATTACGATGAAATTATCATTATAATATATTTTTTCATTATGATGGAATACTTTACTCTGTAATTTTGAATTTTTTTAAACCTCTGGACCATTTCTTTAAAACTTTATATCATTAAAGTTTTAATGATTTGTGAGAACTTATTGATCATAAAAGCATCTTCGGATTTAGTTTATTAAGTATGAAAACTTTCTAACTTCTCACTTCACAATCTTTCTAAAGAATTCTTAATTAACAATAAAGCATCTTCAAATAGCAACATTTGAATTTCTAAGAAACTCTATTCTTTTTATACTTATGGTAAAGGTAAATTTACAATAATAAATAATTTCTACCTCCATTTATTTTGGATCCAATTATCTCAAATTGATACTGATAAATACGATACTTTGAGTCTGATGAATCGTCATTATGATGGGTATGGGTATGATACCTAAATAATAAAAATATTATTTTACAAAAAGATTATTTTTCAAAAAATAAAAAAAACATTATTAAAACAGTTTATCACAAAATAATTTTCAATCGCCCCCTTTGGCTTTGTTGAGTACCATTGTCAATAAATTTTCAAATCTTATAATTTTTTCACAACTCTACATTTTTAAAAAAACTCCAATTTTTGTTAATTTTTATCAAAACATATCCTTTTCTCAAAAGAGTGTGTACTAACACCACACTACTAGATAAATTAATTTTTTTTACAAAATTATATCCCTTAGTAGAAATCAGTTTTTTCGACCATGTAAAGATACCCTCCCCATAACTTTTATATTTTCATCTTCCACTTTTTTTCTCTCTCTCATTATTCGATAACAAAAACCTCGTATTCATTTAAGAAAGATAATTAAAAACTTATTCCAAATTATAAATTTGTTTCTTTCTATCCCCCTTTTTCAAAATAATCCAAAGCATAGTGGGGGTTCTCCCTTATGAGGTTTAGGAAGACATGGGTAGAGGATTAAAATGAATTTGCAACCTCAATTCCACAAACCTTTTTTAGAGTTTCTTTTTTAAAGATATCAGCAATCTCATACTTTGTAGAAATGTATTCTATAAATATATCTCCATAAAAACCTTTACCATTTATAAAGTGAAACTTTATATAAATGTGTTTTGATTATAAATGTTGGATAGTATTTTTAGAAAGATCAATTTCACTTTGATTATCACAAAGTATCTTCAATGGTTTAAAAACATTTACATTCAAATATTCCAAATGAAAATTCACCCATAACATTTGTGTCCAAGCCTAAGTAGCTACAATATATATTTGAATTCAACTATGTTCAAAGTTACTAAACATTGATTCTTATTATTCCAAATAACACAACATTCACCCAAGAAAAATTCCCCTTCCGATGTTGATTTTCTATCATCATAATCTCCATCCCAATTATCATCAATATGACAATGAAACATTATCTCACTATTTATTTTGTATATAACCCATGTGAATTTGTTCCTTTAACATATCACAAAATTCTTTTTGCTTCCAACATTTAAGATTATTTTGGATTACTTTGATACCTGGAACACAAATTCACAACATAAACAAAATCGAGCCTTGAGGCTATAAGGCAAATAATACTTTCTACCAGCTTCCGAAAGTATTTCTGATTCACACTTATTACAGATTCATCTTTTATAAACATTATGCTCACGGAAATAGGAGTTGAAAATCATTTTTATTATTCTATCCCAAAATTCTTAGACAATTCCCTAGAATAATTTTCTTGAGATAATAAAATTTAATTTTCTTTTTCTTGAACTTTTAAGCCAAGTAATAAAGTTAATTTTATCAATATTGATATTTTAAAATCTGTTTTACTTTTTTCATAAAATGTATTACAAATATCTTCTCTATCCCCATCAAAAATTATATCAACCACACAAACACTTACAATTAAGGCTCCAGAGTCAACATATTTTACATATATGTTGACATAAACTTTTCCTTTATAAAAATTTTACATTTTCAAAAAAAATCAAGTTTTGAATATCAAGCACATAGAGCTGGTTTTAGCCCATAAAAAACATCCTTCAACTTACAAACATCGTTTTTATTCTCATCTAGTACAAACCAAAAAGTTTGTTCAATGTAAAATTCTTCCTCAATCTCACTATTCATGAAATATGAATTTACATCCATTGAATATACTTTTTAATCCTTATGTGCTTCCATTGATAAAAATATTCAAATTGTCTCTAAAATTGAACCTGGGGAAACATTTTCTTCAAAATCCACACCATCCACCTATGAATTTCCTTTAAAAACAAGCTTGGATTTGTTTCATTAAACTTTTCCATGTTTATTTATCTTTATTCTGTAAACCCACTTGGTTCGAGTAAAATTTTTATTTTATGGCTGTGATACAAGTTCCAATATTCCATTCTTCTCAGTCTGATCCAAATCTTTATTCATAACTTCCACCCATTCTTTGTATTAAATAGAATCTGAAAATGATTCTAGTTCAACTTTTGAGATAGGTGAAGTCTGATTTTATAATCTCAACTTCCTTATAGTCTAAACTGGATCTGTCAGATTCCCAATAATGTTTTTGGATTCAACATGTTTTTGTAAGGTAGTAAATTTCAAAGTTTTTATCCCAGTTTAAATTTTCTCATCACACAATTCGTCTAAATCTTTACAAGGATGTTTTGTATTACTTTCACTATTATTGGAAATATTCATTTTATCCTCCTCAGTATTCTCAAAAACTTTTTTAAAGTAACATTGATTTTAAATTAATTTTACATCATATGAGTCCACCAACTTTTGTAAACATTTTCTCAACATTTTTAACTTCTTACATTTAGTGAATAATTCATAAATGTTACTTCCTCATCATTCTCATCAAACATTCCAAAATATAAATTTTTTATTTTGAGAAAACATGGACTTCCAAAAACATCAATGTATTTCAATGTAGGTTTTTTGTTATATGACAATTCCTAAAGAGTAATGTTGGTTTCCTATCTCAAAAAACATATATTTGGAATATGTACAATAAAACTAATAAATCATCTCTAATAGAACCTTGAATGTTTGTATTCTGCTAACAAACATCTTCTCATTTTCACAAATCTTATATTCTTTATTTCTTCTACTCCATTTTTTTGTGGAATATTGGGAGCACCATACTGATGTTTGATACCATGTTTTCTAAGATTATTTTCAAAATTATTTTTTGTGAATTTGCTACCATTATTTGTTCTAAAATTAATTATGGAAACCCCTATTTCTTTCTCAACATCCTTTCTAGAGAATTTGAATATTTCAATATCCTATGACTTATGCTTCATAAAAATGATGTTTTTAATCCAAGTGAAATCATTAATAAAAGTGATAATCTATAAATATTATTTTATTGATTAATGTCTCATCATCCCACATAAATCAGAATGAATAAGCTCAAGTGGTCTAGTAGATTTAATGTCAACTCTTTTTTTACATTTTTTAGTCATGTTTATTTTATAAAAATTAATAAAAATATATTCATCTCTTATGTTCAATTCTTGAAAATTCGGGAAAGAATAAAATTTAGAAATATCATTATTTTTTTACACCCATGTTGTCCAAGTTTTCAGTTCCACATTTTTTCCCATCTTCAACACTCAAGTAACAAGAGTTGTTGAATTCTCTTATTTGAGAGATATTTCCACTGGTTCTTTCTCATTTTGTAATAACTTTTCCATCAATCACACTACTGATAAAAAAAATAAAATCTAAAAACAAATTAATTTCCATCATCAAAAAGTTTACTTACACTAAGTTATTTATGTTTTATCCCATCAAAAAATAAAACTTTCTTATATTTTAATTTTTCTTATTTCTTATCAATCATTCTAATTCCTTTGACTTTTAAGGAATTATCATTACCAAAGGTAACTGCTCCTCCATCAGGAATTTCAGAATGTTTCTTGATTTTTATATCATATTTCAAATGTAATGAATAACCAATATCAAGTATCCATGTTTTATTCCCTTTACTTGATTAAAAATTTGTCTCTACAATAAAATCACTTTCCTCAAATTTATTCTTTTCAGATTTATTTTCATTTAGTTCATAAGAAACATGTTCTGTAAAGAGTGTCATACATATTTTATCATGATTACCAGCCTGATCACGTATTCTAAAATAATCTTTCAATAATTAAAATTGATTTTTTAAGGATATTTTCTAAAATCCTAAGAACTCACCTTTTCATCTTTTTATAAGTTAGAAAGGTTACTCATTCTACTTTCATTATTTCTTCCACTTTGCTTAAACATTATTCTAGGTAGATATATATTGTGCCAACAATTACAAGCTCGTGTCCAATATATTCCACATTAAATGAAATAGCTATAAAATCATGATTTTCTATTCAAGAAAGATCATTCTTTATAGAAACCATGTTGAGTTTGGTAACTTCTTTTGACTCTAACATACTCAGGGCATGGACCATCTTTTCCTTTGAGTGAATTTTCAGATTTTGTAGATTTGATAGGTTTCCCACATATTTTCTGAACCTAATTTTTCCTAATTCATTTTCAAAAAACTCAAATGTTAATGGAATCAAATGTAACATTATTTTGGTAAGAGAAAATTTCACCTGATTCTCGTATTAATCCTTCTTAACAACATTAGAAGTCAAATATTTTACTTTTAAAGATGTGTTGAAGTTTTCATTCATCATCTTCAAGGTACATTCAGATTCAATAAGTATTTATTGAAACTTGATAACTACTTCTTCCTTAGATTCAATCTTTTGACTAAGATCTTAAAGAATCTTTCCTTGTTTAGAAATTATATTTTTGTCACTTAAAATCTCCTCAATGTATTATTCCTCATTTTTCATGAAATATTTTACTCCATCAAAAACATCTCTATAATCTTTCTTTAAAGATCTAATTTCTTTCTTGAGGGTTTTTTTCCAAGACATGCAACAAGTTTTATTTTGAGTTTATACTCTCTATAAGATTTATCACTACCTTCTTCATTATCTAGGGAATCTTTTATTTTATAAAATTCAGAAATGAAGGTTTTTAATTTTTCTGAAATTTTATATTTAGAATAATTATTATCATATGAGTCCAATTATAATTTCTTACTCAGGATACATATTTTGTTCCTAGTAAACTTCTTCTTGTATTTTTGGAAGATTTTTATTCATTATCATTTTTGTTCCACTTCTTCCATCATGTTTTTTCATCAAAATCATCTTGATATTCTCCAGCTTTCTTCTTGGGTCAATTCATATAATAGTGTGTTATTCCACCACATTTAAAACATTTTAGAGGAAGTTTACGTCTATAATTATTTATTCCTATTCGATAGTTATTGGATATAAGAGACAATATTTTTTCATTCAACTAATCATCTTATTTAACTTTGGACTCATAAGGATCAGTTTCTTCAGCATCTTGGATTTTCATCTTTCTCATAGCTTCAAAAGCTATTTCATATTTCATATTCTATTTAAATATTGGAGATTTCCTCATTTCATAAGAAACAAGAATGTTATGTAATTCATCAAGAGATAAATCACACTTATCGTCTATAGAAAAAATTTTAGAATCAAACCAGTCTAGATTTTTTCTCATAAGTTTATTCACAATTGTAGAATCTTATAGGATATCTCTGAATCCTCTTATGTTCCAAAGAAATTCATTTACTCTACCAAATTATTATTTCATTGTCTCTTCATCTCTCGTTCTGATGTTTTCATACTTAATACACCAAATATATAGCATTATTACCTTAACCTTTGTATTCTATTTGAAAACACTTTCCCGCTTGCCCACATAATTTTTGAAGTTTTGAGACCCATCACCTTCTCAAAAACATTTTTTGATAAGGATGATATAATAGCATTTCTATCCTTTCTATAAAATTATATATTTATCTTATTAGAAATGTTTATTGAGTAACCCATCTCAATAGGTGTAAAACTAATAGTATAATCATTAACAGCTTCCATTGTAATATTTATGTGTTAAGGAATCATCATATTTTTTAATCCATAATATTGTTTTCCATCAAATGTAGGAATTATTATACAATTGAAAGAATTGATATTATCCATGCTAAGGTTTCAATAAGGGAATATTCCATTTGATACTAATTGAAGTTTCAAAGGATCAAATAATAATTTAGTGGGGGGTTGAATCATTTTTCACTTATTATAAGTTTTAGAAAAAATTATAAACGTAACCGCTATAACCTATTAAGGTTTATTTCCTTATAAAAGTTTAGTAAATACTAATGCATCAAAAAGTAGGAAATAAAGTAATGAACATAATATTTACAGGAATTGGCCTCATTGTGAGAACATACATCCTTTCCATAGAGAGTCACATGGGTCTATGGAAATACATTATTATGAATAAGTGAATAATACTTGTGAAAACTTCTGTTAGACACCTTCTATCTCCCAATAAGAAATATTATAATGAATATTTCCAACTTATAATGTTTTATTATAAAAAATTGATCCAAATAAAGGAATAAAGTCTTTGTTGAAACTAATCCATAATTTCTCAGTTTGAATCCTCAGTCTGATTTGGATGGATCTGGTTTTCTCAACCCAATGAGTTTAGATCTAATTATATCAACAAGATAGATCTAGATATGATTATATCAGTACAGTGAGTCTAGATCTGATTCTCTTTATATGATGGATCTGGATCTAATTCTCTCAATAGGATGGATTTGGATGTGATTATTCCAATACAATGGATCTGTATCTGATTCTATCAATAAAATTAGTTTGGATCTAATTCTCTCAAGATGATAGACTCAATAGGATGAAACCATTCTCAATCTGTAAAACTCAAAATTTTCTCAAATTCTAAATATTATATTTCTTACTCTGATTAACTCAATATGATTTTCTCATTCTGGTAAAAAACATTCATCTATCTGATCCTCCTCATGATATCTCTGACTATAAATGACTTCCACTTGATTTCATCGGGGCTCCACATTTTCAGCTTGTGTGAAAAATTCTCATAGAATGAATGATTTGAATGGGTATTTATAGAAGACTAAAAAAAGTGAGAAACCTGAATAATTTCCTTGATTCCTAACATTTTGAAAAACTCTAAAAAACTATTTCTTTTTTATATAAAATTTTACTTCTTCAATCCTCATTATATTTCTCCAAGATTTAATTAAAAATTTTATTTAATTTTTTCTCTCTTCGACTCTTCATAAAACATCTAAAATTTTATTTTTGAGTATTCTTCATAATCAACTAATTTGATTTGTTTCCTTCTAATATCATTATGATTGTTTCATTCTCATATGATTACAATCTTACATTCTTTATTAGCTCATCGCGATATACCTTTATCTTCATCCTAATATAATCCTTAAAATGGTGGAATTTTCATTACGATGGATTTTACCATTACCATAAAAATACCATTCTGATGGATTCTCCATACATAAATATTAAAAAAATTCAAACTTCATCATCTTCAAACTTTCTGAATTCTAGATTGGATCATCAGAAACATTCAACCTTTGATGGATTTTCTTCATAATGATGGAATCCCCATTACGATGAAAATATCATTATGATATGATTTCTCATTCTAATGTAATTATTCACTCTACAATTTTGAATATTTTAAAACTGCTCCACCATTTATTCAAAAGCTTTTATCAAGAATGTTTTCAATATTTTTGAGAAATTATGGACCAGCAAAGCATATTCTGATTTAGTTTAGAATGTATGGAAAATTTCTAAGTCCTGACTTCAAAATATTATTTCAGAACTCTTCAGCAACAATGTGAATTCTTAAAATAGAAACATACGACTTTCTAAAAAACACCATTTTTCCCTGAATATGGAAAAGGTAAATTTCAAGAAATAAATAGTTTATTACTCTAATTATTTTGGATCCAATTATTTAAAATTGATACAGAAGAATACAATGCTATAAGTTCGATGAATCTTCATTACGATGGATATTGGTCTGATTCCTAAATAACAAAAGCAATATTTTACAAAGATGTTAGTTTTCAACAGATAAAAAAACTTTGTTAAAAACATTTATCACAAAGGTTCTTCAAAAAAAATATTTCTAGGTGCCTTAACAAAATGGTTCCCCTATTTAAAATAAATTGAGAAACATTTTTTAGTTAATCACTAATTATCTAAACTGCATCCCTCCCTTTATATAAATATGTTATGAAATAAATGGCAACATAATCTAATTTCCATTCCATAATAGATAATTATGGAAGCTTACCATCTAGTCACTGATATTCATCTTTCATCTATTTATGGGAAACACATCTTGAAAAAAACTATTTATATTCTATTTCATATCTAGACACCAACATTGTCACTAAGAATAATGGTATATTTTAGTCAAATCAAAATGAAATGACCATCTATAAATATAAAAATTTACCATTAATTATTCCCACTAATCCATAGGAACATAAATACACCTAAGTAAACACAAGAGTTAATCCTCACTGAGGGACCATATATTCATCATATCCTCCCATATAATCATTCATTAAAAAACAAACACTCAAATTTTGAAATATATAATTATTTAACTATCTCCATAACATTTGAAGTGATGGTCAAAGCATCCAAAATAGGATGGCCTTTTAGCTCAAATACATAAATATGCAACTATGAGAAAAGGTACATAAACTACACCTTCTCCTTCAACTTACGAACTACATCCCTCGGGACTTTCTACTTAAAGCATCAAAAATAAGATTTCCCTTCCCAGGATTATATATCATATCAATAAATGAATAACTAAGGATATTCAAGACATATTATATATAATGGATTCAAATCCATTTGATAAAATATATATTTCAATATTTTATGGTAGGTGTACACTGGAAATTTCTCACCGAACAAATAATGCTGCTAACATTTAAGCATATGCACAACAATGGCTAAATCAGGATCATGTGTAGGTCAATTCTGCTTTTGTATCATGATCTTCCAAAAACCATATGACACTACTCTTCCTTATTACATCAACTAATTAACTCTCCATAACTAGAATAATTATAATATACCCCATAACACTTCACTAGTTTCAATAAAATTATAATAGGTGTTATTGTTAACCACTTCTTTAGCTCTTGACATATATATTTTCACATAACAACCCATAAAACATAACTTATTTCCTAGTAAATTAAATTATAAATGTATTTAATCGACATAAGTCTTCAACTAATTGATGATAATGAACTACTATGACTTTGAAAATATATATTTTAAATAAATTCTTTGGAATTTTCTATAAAATAATAGAAGAATCCTTCTTAGGATCCACTAATAACCAATTTTTAGAGACAACATGCCCAAGAAACATCACTTCAAAATCCAGAACTGATATTTTGAGAAATTTTCATATAAATGTGGATCTTTTAATGTATCCATGATGATGTTCAAATGTTCATCATGCTTCTCATTGGGCCATGATAATATCAATATATCCCCAATAAATATAATCACAAAGGAATCCAAATAATTATAGAAAACATGTTTCACCATGACCATAAATATTTTTGGGATGTTAATCACCTCGAACGACATCACCAAATATTAAAAATGGTCTTACTATAACCAAAAGGTTATGTTAGTAATGTATTTTTTCTTTCACTGTCTTTTGAGGATAATTTGGAGATAAATCATTAAAAATCATTGATCTTCTCTTAATTGATCAAATAAATCATCAATTTGTGGTAAAGGATAACGATTCTTGATGGTGGCATGATTCAACCAGAAATAATCAATACATATTCACATGATCATGTTGAATTTCTTGGAAAAAAATATTTGGAACACAACACAAAGACACAGTCTACCTAATGAAACCTTTGGATTCAAGATTTTATAACTAAGTTCTTAACTATATCATCTTAGTTAGATTCATGAAATAATAAGTTGTAAAGATGGGATCAGTACTAGGTATTAAGTCTATCACAAAATCCATCTCCCTATCTAATGAAACCCCTAAAAATATTCTAAAAATATATCCTGATATCAATCAACAACAAGAATAAAAAAACACTACAAACACCTTCAACGGATCCAAGAACTATCCCTACTACTTGAGAAGTAATATTTCATAGATTCAATAAATAATAATTGACTATACTAGCATGATAGTCTTATTATCCTATAAAATCATAATATTCATCACAATATGAAAATAATGTTACCCATATCTAGTATAAATCAGTGTTCACTCAAAAATGTTATAACCAATCGATTTTGATAATCATGTTAAATCCTTTCATCTTCAAAACAAAGAAATATCAAATTTTTCTATATAAAAATGTATCAATTTAATAGGTTGGACATCCTCTAATAGGCTCCTAGATTCCTCAAAATTGGGTATTCATGTATAATCCTCCATATTATTACCTAACAACCAAACCTCGGTTAGTCACCAAACAAGTAGGCATACAAGAATGAGATACAAAAGAAACAAAAAACACTCTAACCAATGTAGAGGTAACTTGCATTATAACTTTTATCGTGTATGAACCCTTACTAAGATCCATTATCACCTTTTCAAAAATGAATAACATCCCATAACCTACACCTCACTCCATACCCTAGGTTACCTGACTCCCTTACACATAATCCCATCACTGAACCTATCCCAAATAACATTTTCTATATCTATAACTAGACCTCCCAAACAATATTGACTAGAATTCTATTTTGGTAAACTATATCATGCATGAGATGCCAAAATAGAAGCTAAATCATTACTTCCACCTCTTTATAATCCCTTACAATAGAACTAAAGAAACCAAATGTATTTTTCTAAAGAGTGTAGTATTTTTTTAATATGAAAGAAATTCAATGAGAAGTAAAGTCAATATTTTTTATAGGTAAAGATAAATTATAGAAAAAACTTATCCTCATGATTATCAGTATAATGAAATATGCATGGAATAGAAGTATCACTTGAATAAAGATAATAAATTTTTATAAATGTACAAATAGTTATTTTTAAAAGATAAGTAATCTGGTATATGTCATTTCCTAAGTTATAACTCGTGATACAAGTTGAAATGAATATATACCTCGAGTTTTTTAAAGATTACTCTCCATACACTGGTAATGTTTGATTATACTTTAAAAGGACAACATTATAGGAAAAGATTTTGTTTTTTGATGTAATTTGGTTAGTGATTCTATCATTTGAAGATGGATATATTGTGGATGATCTTGGATATCAGTTCATTTTTATGAAAAAATTTTCTGATGAATGTTAGGTGATGAAAGACTATAAAATTTTTCTTAAAGAACTCACTAATATTTTTTCAGAACATGTGCTCCAAAAAGGATATTTAATTTAAGTTATAAAGTACATGAGAAAGCTATAAACTGTCAAGATCTATATGATCAATAAATTAATTTTTTTTGAAGTGGCATCTGGAAGTTAAAGTTTCAAAATTTACACTTTCACAATATACATTTATAAAATGAGTACTTAGGAAGTAAACACTTCTAGAGATAGAGTTCAGAAGTTCAATTTTTAAATTAGGTTCTTAGTAAAAATTAAATAATTATTTATAGACACTATTATCCAAAATTTATTAAATGATATATGGATGTTGATATGAAATGCATCCAGAAGATATGTTTCTTGGAAGGTAGTTAGGAGTTCATTGTAAATCATTTGGATGTTATAGAGAATTTGAGTTTTGAAAAATGAATCAACGTAGAAGTGTTAATTTGAAACATTGAATGATATATAAGATTCATTTAACTCATACATAAACGTATCCAAGATATAAATTGAGTTGGAGAATTTATATAGGTAAAGGCTTTGTTGTGAAAAATCTAGAAATTACACTTGAGGAAGAAACATTTCCAGAAGAAGAGTTGTAGATGAAAACTATTATATGTATAAGATTAATCATAGATTGAAAATTTTTTATTTAATAAAATATATCAAAAGAGAATTAATTTTAACCTATCACTTATGTTAGGGTTGTTTGTTTGATGAAATTTGAAAGGGTTTTAGGAGATGAATTTGGAATGGAAATCAAATGATGTTATGTTGATCCTCAAAGTTACAAACATCATGGTTAAAAAAGTAAATCATTATTCATGCTACTTTTATAATTTAAAATTATCATAAGTTTATTGGAATAATTAGATGATAATATAAATATTAAATTAGGGTAAATGGAATCAATAGATAAAGACAATTGAAAGTTAATGACACTTGATAGATATGTTTCGGATGTTTGAGAGGTGTTAAACATGAACTATATCAGATTTTGGAGAAATTGATGTTAAGGATTCTATCAAAGAATCACATAATAAAAAAAATTATAGAAGTGAAGGATGAAATTATGAATTCTAATAATGATGTTTTGTAAGATGATGTTCGAAAGTAGGAGTAGTTATTAATTTTGAAAACTTTGGTTGATGAAAATACTAATGTGTTATGGTTATGTATGTCTGATTGACTATTCTACATGAATTGAAAGACAGCCAAATCATTAGTGGTTGGTGTATATAAGTGGAATATAAAGTGAAAGGTAAATAATAATTTGATGTTTCTTTATTTTGATTGGAAAGTGTTTTAAGGTGATAACAGTTGAAAGTTTAAAAGGATAGAAGATAATATAAAAGGAAGTTAAAAATTCACTGAACTTATTAAAATGGAAGGAATTCACTCAGGTAGGTTGAATCATTAATAGGCTATGAATTTACATAAATTGAGTTACACAACCCCAATGTTGTTTAAGAATTGTAGTAATCCTGATTTATAATAACAAAAAAGGATTGTTTTCAAGGTTGATGATGCCTATAAATAGGGATTGACCACATCATTTATCGATTTAAAATTTTAATAGGAGAAATTCATATGATAATATCAATTGATCCATTATTTTGTGATGCTTATGAAAAAATTATTCCATGTATAATAAATATTAGATAATAAAAAAATTTGCACAAGTAGTAAACTGGTCAATATGTTTTAAAAATTATACGGGTTAAATAAATTACGGAATTAAAACATAATATCTTATAAGATAAGGAACATTAACTTAATATTTGGAAGTATAAATTTTTTTAATTTTTTTATACTTTAATAAGCTATGACTTAATGAGGAAAATTATCCCTATCCTATATAAGGTTTTGATGGTAGGTCACTTGAAAGAAGTTGTGTAAAATTATATATTTCATCATATGATTATCATAATATTGGAGAAGAATAAAATTAGAAGAAAAATGGAGAATATCTTTTTAATCATTCTTAAGATTGAGGGAATAGAGATTATGTGCATGAAATTGGATTTATTCATTTAGTGGTAGTGGATAAAATATTTTTAAGGAATGAGATCATATATTTTGATATAAACAAATCCCATAGCATACTAAATAAATTTTTCAATTGTATAAGGAGGGAATTTTTAAATGAGTGGGAAATAGTATAAAAATTATTAAGAGGCATTAGTGTTGGTAAATTTCATTAGTTAAAGGATTATTACATCACATAGTGATGAAAACTGTAATGATACATGAGTGATCATAGTGATTAATAGTTCCAATATAAATCCACCAAGAATGTACCATAACCTACCAATGAAACAAGACCAAAATATATGAAGAAAAAAAGGAAATTTATAGATTATTATACCATAGTGTGTAAACAAAATAATAATATTAAACAAGTAAAAACTAAGAATAATTATAAAAATTATTTTTCACTAATGAAGATATACTTATACTATTGAATAAAATACCATATCATGGACTTTTATAAATTGTACAAGAATATAAAAGCTAAAGGAATAAATCTAGAATTAAATAAATAATAAATCTTAGAAAGAAATAAAAAAAATTGGTGGAATAAATCACAAAATAAGAACATGAGAAGTTACCATATAATGGTATCTGAAACAAAGAATAAAATCTATGTGGAAGCTTAAAAAAAATTGGACACCTCAAATAAATTCATTACATGGATACCAAGAAATTGTTTTTTGAGAAATAAAGGAAAATAACAATTTAATCCATGTGTTAAGAACGCAACAATGAAAATAGAGTCCTCACATAAGAATAAATATTTTAATATTCTTAAATAATTTTTGGTCGTATGGATAAAAAATTAGAAAGTATAATAAGATATAGCATACACAAAATAATGAATTTTTCTTAATAGAAAATGTGAAAAGGCCAATTTCATATTATACTACGGTTGTAAAAAGTAATAATACAATTTTTTATATGAATTATCAAGTTTGGAAATCCAATAGTAGAGCTAAAATAAAAATTTATCACCATGATAGAGATAAAAAGAAAAAGGGTTAATGTGTTGAGAAATAAATCTCATATATGTTTCTCTAATTAAGGAGTTGATAGAGAGAAAAATTAATTCCCATTAATTTAATTGATTGGTTTTCTTAGTAAAAAAACTAAAGGTGACGTATTGATAATGTATATAAACATATTATTGGTATAAAAATCATTCATCATGGAGTGCTTTAACTAGTACCATTTTTTATCTTCAAAACACTTCAAGTGGTATCAAAAGTATATGTTAAGATCTCATTATTGGTGTTGAAATATTCTTTTCATGAACATTTCTATAAAACCCATGACATTATCCTCACATAGATAACACATGTCAATTTTGAGTAGAAACAAATATATATACAAGAAGGAGAGTCAAATTAGATATTTGTATACCACCTAATTTATCACACACCAGGGGATGAATATTCCCCAAAAACATTTCTTTTTTATGGTGATGTGTCATTGAGAATATACCTCTATTATGTGTCTATGAATTTCACCATTTTATAACAAAAAGGGTTTCAAAACCAGAAAAACCAATTTTGAGGGTCTTTTGAGCATTTTTGGCTATCAATAAACATATTTCTAGGTTGTATACAGCATATATAGCATCATAGTTTTCTTTAAAATATTTTATTTTACTAATCGTAGATCCTAAATGTACTTATAGATAACAATTTATGGCCGTAGGAATTTAGGAATATTTCATGTGTAATCCAAGACTATGATCAAGTTGTGAAACCCGCTCATTTTCTTTTTGTCCAACTCCTTCTCTCCTTCACCCATCTCATATGCATATGTATCTCACCCGTATCACATTCCTATATCATTGGTTTTTTCTATTTTTAGACACATTACCTTCAATTTTTAGAGGGACGGATGAACTCCTAGAGGACAAATCACGGTGTGAGATCTCTTTCCCTAACTATTCTATCTACCAGTTATCCCTTACTTGGGAGCATCACTATGGATAATACTCACTAGGGAATGTCCCTATATTCTACCTTACTAGAGAAACCCACCATAGATTACCCTCACTTGGTAGAGGCCCGATTTTCTTCCTTATTAGGGAGAACCACCATTTCTCTCCCTAACTAGGGAAATACCTCATGTTCTCCCTTTTTAGATTCAACCACCATGTCTCTTCCCTACTAGGTAAAGGTCCCATGTTTTCCATTACTAGGGTTAAAAACCATGGATTTCCCTCACTAAGGGAGATTCCCCCTTATATCCCTTACTGGGTAAACCACCATAGTGTGAGGTCCCATTTTCACCCTCACTATGGTGAAACATCGTAGCACCCCCTCACTAAGGTGAGGTCCCTATTTATCTTCACTATTTATAACTACCTTGGCTCACCCCCTAAAGGTAGAGGACCCCTATTTGTCCTTAATAATCCAAACAAATTCCAATTATCCCTTCTAAGGTGATACCACTATGTTCCCTCCCTAAGTAAACCCTCTTTGAAATCCCTCCATGAGGTAAAAGATCTATCTTCACATATCCATCTTCTGGGGTGAAGAACCACCACTCACTCTTTTCTATAATAAGTAAAATCTTCATTATTCTTATATGTACATCACCTAGGTACCCCAGTTAGGGAGAACTCTATTCACCCTGGTTTCACACATGGGAGACCTTATTAGGATAATGCCTCATTCTATCACTCACTACTTTTTATCACCCTCCTTATTATATCTAAATAGGTATAAGCACCTTAATTATCCCGGTATAGGGATAATCACCTTCATTATCCCTCAATAAGGATAAGAACCTTCACTATCCCTCATTAGGGATAATCATATTTAATAGCCCTCTCTAGGTCTAATCTTCTTCATAGTCCCTCACTAGGGATAAGGAATTATTCACCCAAATACCATCCATGACCACTCGTCCATTATAAAATACCTAGAGTCGAGATACCCATCTTGGTTTCCTTATATAAGGGTACCCTACAAAGTATATACACTAAAATCTCTCTAACTTCACCTGGTTTAGTGAATAGATTTATGTACTTCAGTGAATCACCTTTGTATAAGACCCACACAATCACCTTTAATCAATATAATCTTATTGGTTCCATCATTACCTCAAATAGATATATTACTCTTAGTTTTCATCATTACCTTGAGTCGATATACTCCGCATGGTTATCACTACTCACCTTTACTTGATATACTTCTCTTGGTTTTGACTATTCACTTCGATTTGATATACTCCTCTTAGTTTTTTTATTCCCGTTGTGTCAATATACTACACTTGTTAATCATATATTATCCACCACCTAGGTGTAAGCCCCAAAATATACCTTTTCCTGACATATCTACTAGGTCCAGTATCTCAGGGATACTAATGTATAATCCCCACTATCTCTTATATTTCCACCCCTTTATGAAATAGAAATCCTTTATGGGAATCTTATTTAATGTACTCCCCAATAATTCCTTCAATTAATTCACAACCCATATTGGGAACATCAGGGTAGAATATAGACATAAGCCCCACATTACCACATTAGGTCAATGTGCTCAGCACGATTATCATATATGAGCCTCCTACTAGGTGTAAGCCCAACCATAACAATAAAACATTCTTATAATATTGCAAAAATAAATAGGGGGACTATTTATCTGCCTTATAATAGTTGTAAGCCCCAATCCTTCATTCCTTCACCTGAGTCACTTAACAATTTAAGCACCTAAAAGGGCATCTCATGTGTATTCCACACACAATCACTTATTGTTAAATACAATGAAATATACCTAATATTTTATCTTTTTTTCCCATATAGCTCATGACTCACATATCCTTATAGGTTTAGTTTATCATTTTAATAAAATAATTGAGATGAATCATAGGAATAACTTTCATATCCAAGTTTTATGCCTTTAAATTTCATGGCACACATCCTTATTGCACAATGTAAAACTACATGGTCTGGTCTTCACTCATATCCTACAAACTATGTCACTCAAACAATGAGGGATTTGATTCCTATTAAACATACTACTTAGAATTCCTCCCTATGATTCAATCCCAATATTCAAAAAACGTTACTTTTCTATTATGTGATATAACACATCTCACCTTTAGTTGAGATACTCATTTTGGTTTCCCTATATACACTATGAGTTGATATTAACCTCTTGGTTTCTAAATATACCTAGATTAAATTTAACCCTCTTAGTCACCACATATACAGGCCTCATATTTGGTTTAATCCCCAACCTAAGATAGATTTCTTCTATGTGATGAGAATAGGGCCTACTTATACTTATAAATATAAAAATAATCATCCTTTGTTGGTAATAAGCCAAGTATTTCTGTAGTGATGAGATAGAGATGGTTTATACCTTCTCCTATTTTGTTACCCATATATAGGACAAACCATCAAGGGATTACCATGTCTAATTCCCACACCTACCATTACTAAGAAACGTTTTCCTAGTTTCCCATAACGCATAACATTAAACTACATGGATTGACACTTATCACCCAACCTTCAAAGGTATGATGTTCCTTGTTAAGTGGAATCAAACTATGTATATTTTTATTCTATTTATTTGGATACATGGGAAGACCTCTCATATGCTTGATCCCAACTCCACAATACCTATTTTCTCTCTATATGGTGATGAACTACATAGATCCAAGATTTTCATATTTAAACCAGAGCATCACAAACTAAAAAGATAAATGTGGGAAACCTCTAATACATAGAGGTTTGTATATATCTACATGGTTTTGATTAGATCATTGGAATAGGTTTAAATTATTCTAAACTGGTATATGGTAAAGAATCATGAAATACGTATTAAATATATTGGAGAGTCCCAAAGTAGGTACTAATTACCCTAAAAAAGTAGAGAAGATCCCAACCTCCCATCCTCTAGACCAATACGCATTCTGAATTGTTATTGGTAAGAAACACAAATAACTACCAACCTTTAGAAATTAGTCCCATGATGATGTTCCCATTATATTTTCACAGATTTGGGAGTCATTGGAACCTTCATCAAAACAAAAATGATGAACTTAACATGAATTTTTCAAATGTGACAAGCCATTCTCATTTTGAAAGGGACTGAATAACTATTTCACTTTGAGACATTTTGTTCCACGTGTTCAACACAAACAAAAATGATGAACCTGATGTGATTCCATTAACTGTAAAAGAAATCGATCGACCATGCACTCTTATTTGTGATGTATAATTGATAAAAATCTAGTTTTTATTTCCTTCTTAGTACCTTCAAGACTCATTTAAATCAAAATGGTTTCACCAGATTCCCTAATAAATTCCAAGATCAATGGATAGGCTAGTAGTACCAACAACCCCTTAAAAACACTTTGTACAACTAGATAATCTACTGAACATACACCTCTATAGTCATGAATACCATGGATTTATGACCTTTATGTACGCTATCAATGACCTAGTAACTCCAACATCAGGTGGTGAATTCAAAAGTGTGGGAGTATTGTTGCAATAGCCTCATCCCATATTTGTATTCAACTAATGAGAACCTTTGGGTGATGAAGCCCCAATGACTTTCCTATCAATGATAGGACACAGAGAGGTAGGTGTACTCTATTTCCACATCCAACTACTTTGATATCCTATCATGGGAGTGTAGTAACTAATACCTACCTTAACTTATTTATATGGATGATGACACCCATCATACCAATAAAAACACCCATGTTTTTTCTAATATGGATCATACTCACCATGGTCATTGTCACTAGTGTGTGACCCAAATTCTACAAGAATCTAAAGAGGAATCTATTTCTATTCTAGTCATACAAAACAGTGCACCCAAAAGAAGAAATCTCTGGGGTTAGATAGACAATAAAATTGTAGATAAGTTCAATGTTCTTTCCACTTCTATCACCCCTGGGTCCCATCAGTATTTCCCAAAAATATCCTAGAACTAATCCAGAATAATCACTATCCATAATATTCTACCTTCATAAAATCTATATTTATGAATACAGAGTCCCATGGAGAACCCTAGACCCCATGGATGGTGGAATTTATATCATCTTTAACCTTGGATTCATCCATGATATCATCAAGTGGTTAGGGACGAACCATGATTACATATACTTCTCCCCCAAGGGAATCTATATTTCCTACCATAACTTTCACAATAGTTAATTTCATCACTATTATCCCAGATGATTTTGCAAATCATGACACTATTGAAGAGTAAATAGGTGTGGTGACATTCACCTCCCACCCACCACCAAAAAATGTTGATGTTGTCTCAGAATAAGAGAATATTACTCACTTTGAATCTAATTTGTCAGAACTTGAGTATATCAATGTTAAGTTTCTCAAGGGAAACAAGTCCACTGAGTACGGTCTAGAGGCTGAGGTTAGAGTAACTTAGTCATATAAACTCATCCAACGACGGTATTTATTAACCTATAAAATAAAAAAAATCCAATCCCATCAACTTGAGATCATATCCATCAACCCACTTGACTACATCACTAATTGGTTATCAAGAGTTCCCACCATTGGGGTAACATTAGCTTCTAGTTCAGGAAAGTTGCTTAAGGTTGGATGAGGTAGTGGAATCCAATGAATTACTAAATTATCTATGTGATGAAATATATTATCATAAATTTATACATGAAATAGTATAATAATATATAAATTCATATCCTGAGTGGATTTATTTGAATCATCCTCCACTAAACATTGAGAACACCAGCTTCACATCATTACGGTGGAATGGGTGATTCAGAACAGTATATCACCCATTTCTCTTCCTAGTATGGCCCAATGTTATCAACCCCAAAATAATAAATGGAATCCAATATCATTTTTTTATAGGCATTGGGTGGACCATGATTATTTTGATTGATTAACCTTGAAGATAGGATTAATTCAAGTTGGGAAGATCTCTATCAGTAATTCTTATTCCAATTCAGATCTACACTGAGTAAAATGAAAATCCTTAAGATCTAAAATTATAGGTTGTACGAAAATGAGATATTACATGGATTTCATTACAATATGGAATGTATTTTCATATTTATTAGAAACATAAATTCCCCAGGAAAATTTACTGGATATCTTCATACAAAACATACAAGATGAGTTTTCAACTACACTCATCCCTTTGAAGTATCCTGGTAGATTCCAAGAGTTCATTTTTATATTATATCATTTATAGTTGTATATGATATGAAGTAAGGAAATAGATCATATTTAACTGGTAATATAGACAAGTAACTTGGGGAGATAAGAGGTAATTGTTGTCACCCATAAACTGAGAAGGTTGAGATGATGTGACCTTGAAAGTGGGAAGTATAAAATTTATTCCATCCATAATGTTTGGGTTATATAGTAATTCACATATTATCTAGAAGAAAACCTAATAAAGAATGTATAAATAATTGATCCAAATTAATTGAGGTATAGTGATCACCCAAACTACTTCCATTACCATCACATGTTGGGTCAAATGATTAAATAATTCTTCATCATTAAATATCTCTACAAAAATTGGTTAACAATGGTAAAATTGTCTTGTAAAATTGAAAATAGAATCTGATTTATGAATATGAATGTAAGTCAGCCCACAAAATGGTTTAATGGGAATTGAACTACCAAATGTCATACTCTAATGATGAGGAACAACAATGAACCTTTGTTTCCATCAACATTGTATCAACCAAGTCTAAAGAATTACCACCTAGTTTTGATGAGTTCACTCTTAATAGAGATGATTGAACATTTCAAAGAAAATCTTATCCTAATTATGTTTTACTATCCTATACTCCTAGTATTGGTAATGAAGGGCCTGGTGATGTCATACATACCTTTAAGGAAGTATTTATCAACCCTGTTAATACCTCAAAGTGTAATGTTGATAGATAATATGCCCAAAGTCAATTGTTGATCTAGTATCTAAGATCCACACTAAGACTCCCATCATAATCTTCTTATCATTCCCTCAAGAAAGGTAAGTGTGTTCAAAATTCTTCTTCTTAATATACCCTTGAGGATGAAAAGAATATTTTTGATGAAGAACATATCACTTAGTTATATTGGGAAAATGAGGATCTCTGTGAAGTAATTATAAAGATTATTCATATATATTTTAATCATGGTGAAATACAAGAATCCTTTTATAAAGGTCCTCCTTGAAATAAATTACCCCAACCCATAGGGTTGTGAGAATGTTCATATTTTTTACCCCCTCATAGGGTGAATTTCATACATCATTCCACCTCACCCCATCCAATAGTGCTAGGGTATTTTTTATATTCTCCACCCTATCATTAGATGAATTCATAGTCAGTGGTGGTTTTCACATCTGCCCTTAGATTTATTGAAATTTAGGAACCAAAACCATGTCCCGAAACTCAACCATGTTCCTATACTCGTCAAGTCATAAATGGAGGAAAAGGTAAGTACCATTGTTATCCATCGATAGATAATATAATAACAAAGGTATATTCCTTCTAACTAGAGAATGTTCTTAGGTATTTTCCATTATCCATGGAGAATAATTTGGTCGATAACTTGAGGATCATGAGAGAGATACCTATATATACATATTTTAGATAAAATTCTAATTACAAACCCAATAATCAATTATTAGCTCATACAATCGAAAGGTACCTTGTCTTTAGGGATTGGATTCATAAGGGGATAGATAAAGGGATATTGGATCCTATGACACCCAAGTCTTCTCTTAGACCATGTGGGAACCCTATAAAGAACACAGAAATAATATAAATGTTTCATTATCATCCATCTCTTAGTGATAGAGATATAAAAGACTATTCATTTATTCCTAATCATATAGAAAAATTATTTATATATTCATTCATGCATAAACTTTTTCCACTCCAATGATTAGAAAAACTAAGGATTAAGTATTGAAATATAATTTCAATTATTATCCCTACCACTTATTTTTGGAACATATGATTGAATAATGATTCATCTTCAAGTATTGGATCTATAAGTAGATAGATGGAGGTTATATAGAGTTAAATAATCTTGAGATCCATGTGACATTCATGTTAGCCATTCTTACTATAATAGAAAAATTATCTCTCCTAATAGGTTATGTTAGTAATAAATATCCTTGTTACATGAAATTAAAGTGTACGACATAATATTTCTATCTACATGACATTAAACTGCATTATTTTATAGCTGTGTAGAATTAAATCACATGTCCACCTAAGACATATAAGCTACATGACATTAAATTGTGTGGTTTAGGTCCGTGTTCTAAGACCTTAATCTACATAGCACCATTTTTCTTGTAGCTTGAAATTAAAGTGCATGACAAATGATCACTTTATAATACCATCCCTACCTCTTATCTATAATCCATATCTATATATAGGGTTTCCATCATATGGGTTTACCAACTCGTTATGGGTTTTAGAAAATAACTCTACACTATGATGAACTTATCTCATCATGTACTAGAACTATGACCTCACTCACTTCATATTTTCTTCCTTATAAATCCAGGATTATTGTTCTTTTCATTGGTCATTCATATCACATGATAGAAATCTATATAGAATATGAAATTCCTCATTCCTTATATAATAGTATAATCCTCATAGGGGCCATTTTAAAAGAACTACATATGTCTTGCTTACTATGGTAACATGATACATAGTGACACCCTATTATCATTCCATGGAAATAAAAATAAAATTATATTATAGGTTCTCTTGAAGCGGTTTATCTGCCCTTCTAGACATAGCTCATCCATCCTGGTTTTAAACTCTAGCATGATATGAACAGTCCTCCAATTTTTCCTTATTTCACACACTAAGCATGAATCATGTCATATTAGGGTTTATGGATTATTATCTCAATTATATTGTTTGATCTTTGTCATTATAATAAATAGAGAATCACTATTGTAGTTTTATGAAGTTAAATGAAATTTCATATTTTTCCATTTTACACAACCTAACACTATTTGGATAGGTTGTTCCATATGAAAAAAAAAATTGAAAATTCCTCAATACCCTATTTGTTAGATCAATCTGTATGGGTTACCTGCTATGTTTCATCAAAACTCCTTGGGTTAGGGTCATCCTAGGAATCCCTTGTGTCAAGGTTCACTTGGACTACTGGTATTCAGACTTTAAATTCCAAACATAACCACTAGTTTCAGTTTTATCATAATGCACTGGTCCAATAAAATACCACATATTTCTTTCCTTATTTTTATCCTCTATAAAAATAATTAAATTTCCTTTCTCTATATATTAACAATATATGTGTGGGGAACTTACAAAAACTATTTGTGACTTGATTCTGATACCATGGGATGCGTAGTGTTTCCTAGAATTTCTAAACTGCGTCCATCTATAAAAATTGAAAATAATTGCACCTTACCTTGGGGTATAACCCTTCACTTACTCAAATTGTTTTTTTTCTTTACCCAGAACTAGGGCATGATTTTACAGTTCACTT
This sequence comes from Viscum album, assembly GCA_963277665.1. Taxonomy (NCBI): domain Eukaryota; kingdom Viridiplantae; phylum Streptophyta; class Magnoliopsida; order Santalales; family Viscaceae; genus Viscum; species Viscum album. Next base: position 978,033,843 of record OY728143.1, read on the forward strand.
TTAAATCATATCTACACAAAACAAAACATAGGTCATTTCTTCATGACTATAAACTACACAACATATTTTTCCTTTCATTATGAAAATAAATTTCATGATTAATGAAACTCATTGTTATGTATTCAGGAGTAATATGAGTAATTTACAAATAAAACCTTATTTATCATAGTGATCATGAATTTTGTGATCTTATAGGTTTTTGTTGTTAACTTGGATTATAAAAATTTAGATGCATTATACCCAAAATCAAAGAGATTCAAGTCCCTATTGTACGTCTCTAAACTACACAACATGTATGGTTCATCATGTAAGACCTTAAACTGCTTAGAGTGGCCAAATATGTAACACTCCTAGATTTTATGAGATATATTTATTTTAATTTTTTTGATGTCTTGTGTTGTACACTACACCAATATTATCTTGCGCTATACGCAACACTATTCCTGCCTTGTGTTACACATAAGTTCAAGTACTTTTGATAAAATTTATTTCATACAACATTGAGTATAGATTTTTTTCAATTCATAAATGAACTAAGTTTGGATTCTATTATATGCAACACCAAAGTAATCTTTCACTAAATGCAACACTTACTTGGCTTGTGTTACATGGAAGAGTGACCTTCCTCGATATCTTTCATTGTAAAAGATATCATGTTTCACTAAACCACAAAATATTTTTACAATATTGTTATTTAATGGGATATAAACTTGCCTTTATAAGTATTATTAACTTGATTTTGAATTTTATATAACATTATCACTCATCTTACAGACTTTCTAGACCATGGTACGATAATTAAATCAATTTTTTAGATAAAGGAAGTATTTTTTTCAAAAAAAATGTAGTTTTGCCACCTTTTGATGGCACACCCATTTTAAATCTAGTTTTTGACACTTTGATAAGTAAAATTTTACAGGATAAACTTCCTCTAAAGAAGAGGGACATAAAATATTACATTTTCTGAATTTTTAGTATTTTTCTAATAAAATTAAAATTTTAATGAATAGTGAAAATACTGCATTTTAATTCGAAACTTCCTTTTCATCTAATTTATATATATAGTTAGATTATCTTTTTAATTAGTTTTAAAGTTTAATTGTATTATATTTTAATATTTTAATCAAATTATTTTCGTTGTAATTAATTTCACTTTTAAATGTTACATAAACAAATGTCAATCTTTTTATAGTTATTACTTCTTATAAACCTGTTTTTTGGTTTTGACAACATGAATTAATTTTAAAATAATTACTGAAAATTCTGTGTTTTGAATTTTGAAAAATGGATTCCATATTTCAAATCAAAATTTTCAAATTATGTAAATATTTACCTTTTATTTTTGGACATTATTAATAGTAACATTAGTAATTATTTTATTTACCAAGGTTAAAGGGTAAATCTGGTAAATAAGGGTAAAAAATACTATTATAATAATATTAAACTACCCTAACACATGTCCTAATCCAATGGTATGATATATTTCCAACCATGGGAATCCTAGGGTCGATTTTTGGACATCATGGATTCATTTGGATGTGAAAATGACATTTTATAAGAATTAATTTATAGTAAATATAATAATAAACTAAACATATATCTTTTACTAAATGGATTTTAATATAGAATTATATTACAGATAACTATGTTTATAAATATTCATTAGAAATATATAAATATTTCCTACATAAATTTATTTTATTTATAATTTTTATACACCATATAAATAAGTTTATTTATGACACAATTTGTAGTGATTTCCTCATTAATGAAAGATTGAAATAAATGAATTTATATATATTAAAATAAATTTAATTTGAATATTTTTATGTCATCCATAAATTTTATGGATTAAATATATATATATATATATATATATATATTATTTATGATTTTATTCCTTTTTTAGAAGTAATAAATTTCTTATAAAATTTTAAAAAGTAAAGTTTGAATAGTATCCAAAATCGACATAATTTGTAACTTAAAACAAAAAATAGTTTGTTAAATAATATTACATTAATAAAAATATAATATTTATCTAAATTGTTAATATAAGTCTAAATATTTTATATATAACTTTTTTTGGGTCTTTGGACAAGATATTGTAATTACATTAACCCACAATGTGTAAATAACATGATATCACAATAAGATTAAAGGTAAAATAAGGGTTAAACCAAAATGATAAGGATAAAAATAAATTCAAAACATGTTTAAAAATTATTTTATTATTTTTATTATAACAATAATCATCTTAAATTATAATTAAAGAAGTTTCACAACCTTTTAAATTGAAATTGAATTTATAATAAATTAATATTTTAAGACTTTATAAAAGTGCCTCACTCCTATCATATAAAAGGGAACCTACCCTATCTCCTATTCACTCCATTTTGAGCATTAAATATCATCCTAACCCTAAAAATTTATCTTATAAACTTCTCTAGTTACATTCTAGAGGTTTTGGTATTCTCTAAAGACTAACTCTAGTTCCCTATAAAGAAATTTAAAGGAGGCACGTCGAGGAAGAGGTAATCTCTTCTACCGATTCTTTCAAATTTATTTCTTATTATACTTAATCTTATTTAGTTATTTAATTATAAAGTAATAACATAATTATCACTCATATACTGATATTTTATTATAAATATTAAAAAAACCTATTTCAACTTCTATCTATCCTATGAAAAATGAAATCATCGCACGTGCGTATCTATGGCTTACCATCTCCACGCCGTGGTGTAATCAGTTTTTCACCACCACCTTACATGGATGGGTATAATAGTAGAAATAATAACTAAATATGATTATTATAACATTATAATAATTACGCTATTTTATACACTATCTAATTCAATATCATTCAACAATTATGGGAACGATATAGTCGCTCGTGCGTGCATACGACTTATCGTCTCCACAACGCGATGAGATTCATTCACCATGTTAACCATTAATGAATGATTATAAAGTATATATAATAAAAAATCATGAAATATAGGACATAATAATTCTAATGGATTTATATATATATTTATGTAATTTACTTACTTCCATTCAATCCAATAAGGAAACAAAAACAGCATTTATGCGTATGTACGACCTACAATCTCCACGAACGGTGTATTCCATTAATTTTATCTATCTATTATATATATAATTATATAATAAATATATATAATATATAAATAATTTAATACATTCTTTAATTAATTAAATCATGATATAATTAATAATATCTAGAATAATAATTCGAAACACATATGATAAATAAAATGTTTATTACCCAAAACGTTGCTTCAACAAGGAATTGACAAATTAATGGGTAATATAAATTCATAAGTGAATCATATATGATATAATAAATATTATTATGGTTCTTTTAAAAGTTAATAATATGTTTAAACCCACTATATAGGATTTTCAGACACATACAAAAGAAATCAGACCTATGGTAATGGTTAACTTTTCCCATCTCGTTTTTATCCAAGATTGTTTATTGGTAATTATTTGCTGGGGATTTATTTATCACCCATTTCCATGTTCTCTAAAAATGTTTTAATAAAATGTTTAATATTCTTTTATGTATTTTTAAATTCATTTTTACCCATTTTTAATTTTACTACATGGTTTGGAAAGAATCTTTCTTACTTTTACCATATGTGGTACCTTTTGACTTTTCCAGAAAAAAGTACAAGAAGAATGTTTTTTAACATATATAGAATCAATGGATTTTTATAGAATCATGAATCCTTCTTTCAATTAATTTTCCTCTACACTATTTCAAGTTTATATTCAACTAATTTCTTTTCTTTTATTATTTCATAGCATTTTGAGAAAATGAAATTTTTTTGAAGAAGAAAGGATATTTTCCTCAATAATTAAGTTCAACTGTTTTATCAAAATTATTTTCCTTCTAAGATGATGCTCCTAAATAGGGTTATGTTTTTATCCCTATTATTACTATGATTCTATTTCATTAATTATGGAATGATCATTTATGTGGATTATTTTATGATGAAATGATATTTAAGAAACCCATTTTATTTATTGGGTTATGCTATTATGAATGATTTATGTTTTCTGGAACATGTTATAATGATTTAATTATGACATTGGTGGGACCTATATCTCCCTAAAATTCATTGGTTAATGATTTTTATCTCATGATATAGACATTACTGGAATGAAAAGTAAATGCAGTTCAGTAATACAGGGTCGAAACGACAAGTAAATCTAGTTTAGTAATACATGGATGGAATGACATGTAAACCCATTTTGTAATAGACTATGTACACTATGATGTTATTATAATAAATTACTTAGATACTATAGAAATAATATTATTTTATTATTATTTTTCCACAATTATAGTTTTAATTCCAATGCTATTATATCCTGGTTAATGTTCCATTAAGATTTATACCTTAAAAACTGCCAAGATTTATTTCATGACTCATGATATTGATATTTAATCTATATGTTCATGTTTTTACATTAAAATATATATGGTTGTTCTATATTATCCATTTTACCCTTACTGATCATTTGAGGTCACCCTTTTTATGTTTTCTTTTCCCCAGATATAAAGAAAGGATTTAGGTAGAAAAAAAATGGGAAGATCTTTATGGGTGATGTTTAAGATCTTTCACAATATTAGATGATTATGTTCCATGTTTGCAAAGATGATAAAAAAATATGGCATTTGGGAGTATTTTTGTTTCTTGTATAAATTATTCTGTAAAAAGAAATTTAATGCCCATGTACGTCAAGCTTGGGTCTCTACAGTTGGTATCAGAGCTATGGTTTAGTCAACCTTTGGAAACTAGGATGCGAAAACTTTTCTAAGATCCCTAGAGATATTTATAAGGTATGTATAGGGATGTCCCTAAGGTTAAGTATAAGTATAGGTTTTAGTCCTAGAATTATGATAACGATCTTGAATAAACTAGGATTAAACGTAAGATTTTCGATATTTAAAGTACTCCCCCTTGATTATGTTATTTTTCGAGTATGATTTATTCCTCTCACACTGTTCTTTATGGGTTTTAGAAAATTGATGGAACCCGAAGGAACCATGTTAATGATAAATGAACATGGAAATGAAATTAATTCCCTTATAAACAACCAAATTTTATGAGAGATGGAGTGAAAAATTTTATTTCTATGATTACACAAGCTATGAATCATTCTGCATATCCAAATGAGAAAATAAGGGAACAACATTCTACTGAGTCCTTCATGAGGCAATGTCCACCTTTTTTCTGGGGGTCTTCTGATCCACTTATTTCAGAACAATAGATTAGTACCATTGAAAATATATTTTCCATCCTTCACTTTTTGGAACATGAAAAATTAATTTTGGTTTTTTACCATTTATAAGGTGAAGAAAACCAGTGGAGGACCCTAATTAAGAATACAAGGAACCAAGATGAAATTGAATCCATGGAATGGGACGAGTTCAAGAACTTTTTTTCAAAAAGTAATTCCCTCATATTCTTCAAAAAAAGATGAAAAAAGAGTTCCTTGAGCTTAATCAATAGGATGATGAATCTATTGGTACATATGAGGAAAATTTTGAAAGGCTTGCAAGGTATGATTCAGGATTTATCATCCAACATGAAAGTAAAGTTGATTGATTCATTACTGGCTTAAAACCAATTTTTCAAAGGGAATTTTCTATAAAAGATTTCAAAAGATATGAAGAGATTGTGTGTTGTGGTCTCATGGTAGAACTTTAGTTTGTGTTACTTATCCATATCATGGTTTTGACAAGAAAAGAAATTTTGAGTTCAAGGGAAAATCCCAAAACAATGGTGAAAAGAATATAAATGTTTCTTTATGATCAAAGTGTGGAAAGAAGCATGGTGGAGATTGTCTTAAAGGGACTAGAAAATGTTTCAAGTGTGGAAAAGAAGGTCATAGAGTTGGTGAGTGCCAAAGTAATAGGAAAATTGTTGTTAATGATGTTAATAGAGAAAAGATTACAAAGAATTCACCACCAACAATTCAATTCTACAAGTACAAGGAAATTGGGCATTATGATAATCAATTCCCTAATCCAAAGGTTAATGATGATAGACGTTAGCAACCTCTTAAAGAAAAAAGACAAAGGGAAGTCACATGCTATCAATATTGGTGATGTTGAATATGAAAATGAATTTGTGTAATGATTAAGTGTTTATACAATGGGATTCAAAAATATTGTATTGGAATCTCATTTATAGTATTATGGAATATTAGAATATCTATGTATTGCTTTATTATGGTTTTCAATAATTATATGGTATCGGTAACCCTGAAAAGTGATTGAAATATTTTTGGAAAGCACCTGATATGCATAATTAAGGGATAAGGTGATAATGAGATGTTTGATAGTATTAATGATCTCATGGATGATAAAAGGACAAAGTGATATCTTGGTTTGAGTATATAGAGTTTATGGTTTTTTTGGTGTGGGGAAAGAATTAATTTTGATAGAATGCATGTTTTCACTAAGGTTATATGCTAATTCATGTTATTATCATGTTTCAATAGAATACATAATTAAGGTATTCACATGTTTGGAATGTGAAACCCAAGAACTGCTAAATGAGATATGGGAGAAATGTTAAGTCAATTTAGTTCACATCTTTCTAAATTTTTATCTTTTAGATTTTTGGAAGGATTGTAATGTTATCCAATTATGGATAGTATAAGTTATATTCTGGTTAAAGTTTTTATTATCTCACTATAGGTATCCTTATGCAAATTTTATTAGATGTGATAACTTTTTTGTTGAGATAGATGGAATGGCCTATCATTCTATCGCATGATCTTCTAACACTTCAATAATGAAAAATTCAACATCATTTATTTAAATAAGATATGATGTTGAAATTATTCAAGGAACGAACAATGGTGATATTGTACCAAAATCAAGTAAGTATTTATTCTCATGAAAAATTCTTCAACTTTAGAAAAATGATCTTTAAAACCAATAAATTAATCCTAGTACCTTCTTATCTTATGAATCAGATTGTCTCGTAAATCATCACATATTTATGGATTTCTAGTAGTTATCTTTCATTATACCTTATTCTCTATCACTATCCATCAGAACTTTAAGGTTGGATTTCTCTTCCATATCCATGTTTCCACTTACCACCTATGTTCTCTTATGTGGAAACCTAGTGATGAGTTACTTTGGGTAACCTTTATGTTTCTAACATTTCTTTTTAAAATGAAGTTTTATTAGTCCTTATTATAATGTGGGATCCCATGAATTAAATTTTCAAGTAGAAAACCATTTATAACTCCAATGAATTTCGATGGTGAAATTCATTTTATGGGGGGTAGAATGTAACACCTCGAGATTTTATGAGATAGATTCATTTTAATTTTTTTATGTCTTGTTTTGTATGCTACACCAAGAATAACATTCACTATACGCAACACTATATTAGCTTTTAGTATACACAACACTATTCTTATCTTGTGTTACACACAAGTTCAAGTTATTTTAATAGAATTTATTTCACGCAACACTGTGTAGATATTTTTTTCAATGTATAAATGAAATAAGTTTGGATTATGTTATATGAAACACCAAAGGAATATTTCACTACATGTAATACTAGCTTGTCTTTCATTACATGCAAGAGTGACCTTCATCGATATCTTGTTTTGTACGCAATACCAAGTTTCACTAAACAATGATATGTTATTAAAATATTATTATTTAATAGGATATAAACTAGTCGTTATATATATTATTAACCACATGATGAATTTTATATAACATTTTCATTTATATTACATATTTTTTATAACGTGTTATGAGAAAAAAATCATTTTTTTGTATAAAAGACGTATTTTTTCAAAAAAAATGTAGTTTTACCACCTTATGATTGTGCACCCATTTTAAATCCATATTTTTATACTTTTATAAGTTTAATTTGATAAGATAAAATTCTTCTTTGGAATATGGACATAAAATTTTACTTTTGTCAAATTTTTTGGAATTTTTTTAATTAAATTCAAATTTTTAATGAATAGTGAAACATAATGCATTTTAATTCAAAACCTCCTTTTCATATAATATATTTATATATTATGATTATATTCTAAATTGGTTTTAAAGTTTAATTGGATTATATTTTTATCATTTAATCCAATTTTGTTCATTGGAAGTAATTTCACTTTTAAATTGGACATAAACACATGTTAATCTTTTTATAGTTATTACTTCTTGAAAACCCACTTACAATGGGAATTAATTTTAAATTAATTACTACAAATTCTGTGTTTTAAATATTTAAAAAATAATTCTATATTTGGAATCATAAGGTTCAAATTTTCTAAAAAGGTACCTTTTATTTTTTGTCATTATGAATAGTAACTTCAATAATTATTTTATTTACCATGGTTAAAAAGTAAATATGGTAAATAATGAAAAAAATTATATTATAATAATATTAAACAACCCTAACACATGTCCTAATACTATTTGATGATATATTTTCGACCATGGGAATCCTTGGGTCTATTTTGGGACCTCATGGATTCACTTGGATGTGAAAATGACATTTTATAAGAATTAATTTAAATTAAAGATAATTATATCCTAAACATATATCTTTTACTAAATTGATTTTAATATATGTTTATATAACTGATCACTAGGTTTATAAAAAGTCATTAAAAATATAGAAAAATTTCCTATATCATTGAATATTATTTATAATAATTAGACACAAATAAATAAATTTATTTATGACACAATTACGATGTTGTGATTACCTCATTAATGAAAGATTCAATTAAATGAATTTATAAATATTGAAATAAATTAATTTTTATATTTTTATTTCATTAAAGAATTTTCTGGAATACATTGACATGTTATGGATGATTTAATCCATTTTTTTAAGTAATAAGTTTGTTATGAATTTTTAAAAAGTCAAGTATGAATAGTATCTAAATTGACATAGTTCATAACATAAACCATAAATTAGTTTATTAAAAGATATTAAATTCATAAAAATATAATATTTGAAAAAATGGTTAATATATGTAAATATTTGACACAAATAACTTTTTTTGGGTATTTTTACATGATATGGTAATTACATTATCCCAAAATGTATAAATAACATGATATCATGGTAAGATTAAAAATGTTAAAATAAGGGTTAAACCAAAAATATAAGGATAAAAAAATATGAAAAATTTATCTAAAAATTATTGGATGATGATTATTAGAACCAAAATTATCTTATATTTTAATTAAATATGTTCTTGGTCATTTTAAATTCAAAATTAATTTATAAGAAATTAATATTTTAAGACTTTCCTAAAGTGCCCCTCTCCTCTCTTATAAAAGGGCACCCCTCCCTCTCCTCTCGACTCCATTTTGAGCCTTCAAAATCAGACAAACCCTACCCATTTATCTTATAAAATTACCTATTTACATTCTAGAGTTTTTTTTCTTCTCAAAATACCAACTCTAGTGCCCTAAGAAAAAATTTAAAGGAGGCACGTCGAGGAAGAGGTAATCTCTTCTATCGATTCTTTCAAATTTATTTCTTATTCTAATACCTCTTATTTAGTTATTTTGTTATAAAGTAATCACATAGTTATCACTCATATACTGATATATTATTATAAATATTAACCAGCCCTATTTCACCTTCTATCCATCCTATGAAAAATGAAATCACTGCATGTGCATATATACGGCTTACCATCTCTACATCGTGGTGTAATCAGTTTTTCACCACCACCTTACATGGATGGGTATAATGGTGGAAATAATAACTATATATTATTATTATAACATGATAATAATTCTGAGATAATATTCACCATCCACTTCAATATCATTCAACAATCATGGGAATGATATCGTCACTTGTGCGTACGTATGGATTACTGTCTCCACAATGCAATGAGATTCATTCTCCACTTTAACCATTAAAAATGATTATAAAGTATATATAATAAATAATAATGAAACATATGACATAATAATGACACTGGATATATATATGTGTGTGTTTCTGTGTGTGTGTGTTTTTTTTATTTACTTACTTCCATTCAATTCAATAAGGAAACGAAAATAGTGTTCAGGCGTACGTACGACCTACCATCTCCATTAAAGGTGTATTCAATTTGTTTTCTCAATATATTTAATATATATATTTATATACTGAATATATATAAAATATAAATCATGTTTTACAATTTTTAAGTTATCAAATCATGATATAAGTAATAATATCAATAATAACAATTCAAAACTCATACGATAAATAAAACGATTGTTATCCAAAACATTGCTTTAACATGGAATTGACAAATGAATGGGTAATATAAAGTTATAGGTGAATAATATATTATATCATAAATATTATTATGGTAATTTTACAAGTTAATAATATATTTAGACCCACTATACAATAGTTTCGTACACATATAGAAGAAATCGAACCTAAGGTAAGGGATAACCTTGCAAATATTGTTTTTATCTGATATTGTTTATTTGTATGTATTTACTAGGGATATATTTATCATCCATGTACATGTTTTATAAAAAATCATAAAATGTTTAATATTATTCTATGTATGTTTAAACTCATTTTTACCCATTTTTACGTTTACAACATGGTTTGGAAGTAATCTTTCTTACATTTACCATACGAGGTACTTTTTGACTTTTTAGGAAAAGGTATGAGAAGAATGACTTTTTAACTTATATGGAATGAATAGATTTTTATAGTTTCCTGAATCCTTCTTTCCATGAAGATTCATCTACAGTATTTCAAGATTATTTTCAACTAATTTCTTTTCTTTTAAAATTTCACATCATTTTGATAAAATAAAATGTTTTTCAAGAAGAAAGGATATTTTCCTCAGGAACTAAGTTCATGTGTTTTATCAAAATTATTTTCCATCTAAGATAACACTCCTAAATATGTTTATGTTTCTATCCCAATTATTACTATGATTCAATTTCATTAATGATAGAATTATCTTTTATATGGATTATGTAATGATGAAATGATATTTCCGAAACCCATTTTATTTCTTGGGTTATATTAAAGTGAATGATTTATGTTTTGTGGAACATGTAAGATTGATTTCATTATTATATGGTTGGGACCTATATCTCCCTCCAATGCATTGGGTAATAATTTATATCTCATGAGATAGACATGAATGGAATAGAAATTAAATCTAGTTCAGTAATGTAGGGCATGAACGGAAAGTAAATCTGGTTCAGTAATAAATTTTTGGAACAGAAAGTAATCCCAGTTCAGCAATGAACTATGTAAACTATGATAGTCTTGATATCAATTCCTTATCTACTATGGAAATAATATTATGTGATTATTAGTTTTCCACAATTACATGTTTTATGTAAATGCTATTATATCATGGTTAATGTTCTTTTACGATCTATTCCTTACAAACTACCAAGATTTATTTCATGACTCATGATTTTGATATTTAAACTTTATTTTCGTGTTTTTAAATTGATAAGTTTATGATGGTTTTATCTTCTTCATAATTACCCTTACTGAGCATTTGAGCTCACCCTTTTTATGTTTTATTTTCCCTAGGATATAAATAAAGGTTTTAGGTAGGAAAAAAAGGAATATCTTTATGGGAGATGTTGAATATCTTTCATAATATAAGAATATTATGTTTCATGTTTCCGAAGACACTAAACTAATATATTATTTGGGAGTCTTTTTGTTTCCTGTATTAAGTATTCTGCAAAAGAAATAAAATGTCCATGTATGTAAATCTTGGTTATCTACATAATACATATATCCTTATTTCCTTTGATGAGATCCAGATCTATGTAATAGCCTTTTTAGCACCTTCAATATCCTAGTAACCCATGAAGAATATGGAAATTCCATTTTTTTGACTTTCTCAATCATTTTATGCTTTTATATTCATGGTTCGGTTCTACAATGCAACAATTTTACCAATTCCATGTATGACCTTGATATATTTATGATCCATTTATAAAAAAACACACATCTTTATTCCCATATCATGGTATTTTTTGTGGCAATCAAAATTATTATTATGGATTTACCCCCAAACCCTTTTGATTTTACTCCTAGTGAAAATTATCTTGTCAATTCATGTGGGGTTCACAAAAGTCAGTTCCACATGAATTTAAAATTCTTGGTATAGGTCATCTTTATATAACATTAAACTATATGATATATTAATCCTCATCACAAGAAGTTAAACTGTATCACACATGTCAGTGTCATATAATGTTAAACTACAAGACATTTGGTCCTGAACACATGACCTTTAAAATTTATGGTTCATGGTCTATCTGGAATTATTATAAACTACATGGAAAGATCAATCAAATATGATCTTAATTAATAATCAAGATTCCCTATAACATATTTAGTATTAGATTCATTCTTTATGAGGATTAGAGGACCCTTCCTTTTATTCAAGGATCAATACTTCTACTAAACGAACTTATGGATCAAAATTTATGGTCTTAGAAAGTTGTTAATTTTTTAGGAATAAATTTAGGATCATTCTCAATTTGTACCCCCATATTCCTCACCAAACACATTTTCTCCTCCACCAATCTCACACATGAAATTATCTCACCTATCTCAGATTCTCATCCTGTGGTGTTTGTCTATAAATAGTCCCCCCACCACACACATTCTATTTTCAGAGGGATGGACAAACTCCCATAGAAAAATTAAAGGTGAGAGATATGCCCACCCTACCTATTCAACGAACCTGTTCACCCTTACTTGGATGAAACACCATGGATTTCCATCACTGGGATGGGTCCCATTATTCCCCCTTACTAGGGTCGACAACCATGACTCTCACTCTATAGGTTCAAGCCCCATGTTCTTCCTAAATAGGGAAAACTACCATGGATCACCCATGCTAGGGAAAGACCCCATGTTCACCCTTTCTAGGGAAAACCACCATGGATCTCCCTCATGAGTAAAATTCCCCATGTTCACTCTCAATCGGGAGAAAAAACATGTCCCTCCCTCACTAGGTTGAGGCCCCCTATTCACCCTAACAATGTCAAACCTCCTTGTCCCTCCATCACTTAGACAAGGTCCCTATTCACCCATACTACGGTGAACCACCATTGATCATCCTCACTATAGTGAAGCTCCCTATGTCCAATATTTGGGGTGACCCACTTTTCCATCCCTATATGTGGGAAATCTCCATCTTTTCTTGTCCCCCTACTAAGTAGAAGCTTTACCATTATTTATGATCTATAGTAGGGAAAATCCTCATCATTCACCAAGGTCCTTCGCCTTGGTACCCCAACTAGGGTGAATTTCATTCAACTGGGTCTCACACCTGGGATCCCATTTTAGGGAAAGGACTCATTCTATCCCTCTTATGAACTCATATTTTCATACAAAAAGTAAAAAATATTAAATAATTTTAAATTTATTTTAATAAATATTCCCATATAATTTATTATTTTATTAAAACTTATGGATTTTATAAATGAGGAATTAATGTTCTTTAAAATGAATAAAAATGTTCAAATTTCAAAATGTAGTTATATATAACATTCTAGTTGAAAATAAGTGTTTGAAATGATTTATTTTTATTTAAAAAAAGAGGTCATCGTAGCTAGCCATCACCCAAAGTGAATCCATGACACATAGCCAGCCAGGATTTGTCGACCAGCTAAGGAATCCTCCTGATTATGTAGTGTATGTGTGAGGAAAATCCTACAACAAGTTTTTTATCCACATATTCCATGATTAGTAGCACATTCAAGTTCTTGATTTCACTAAAACTTAATCTGGGACAACAATTATATGGGTAATATTCATTGCTAAATTGAATGAGTCAACTTCACCTCGGTCATTATTCTGTGACCATAGAAATTTCCTCTTACACTTCCACATCTTTATGTCATTTGGATTCCATCTATAAGACATAGGAACCCACCATGGATACCACTAGAGAGATTAGGATTTAGCCGAATGTACACTGTCAAGGTCAAAAACCACAATTAAACACTTATGGAACATCTAGAGACCTCGATTAAACCCAGTGAAAAGAACAATTACCCTGTATAGAAGAATAAATTGATCCAAACACTATGAAGTCTGAATCACATTAAGGAGAAAACTCACTCATTTTTATAGAAACACCACTATATCATGGGGTTTACCGAGGAAATATTTATAATATCTTTATCTAATAGGTTTAGATAGATTCAAATTTGGTTCATCGATCCCTTTAATATCATGTTTCACCCCACTAGTCTATTATGTAACATATAAGATCATGAATATCCATTTTGCACAGTTTTATGAAAATTAAACATACTTGGTACAAGTTTAATAGATCAGTAGATATTCTAGCTTCTTGAGGGTTCCAGGAAGACACTGTCGTTATTTATTTCAATACCAGGTCACTTCTTAATTATTGAATGATTATTTTTAAAGATGATTACATAGGGATTCACCATTTTAGGCAACCTTTATTTTGGGGAGATTCTTTAATAAAATTCATATTTTTTTTGTTTGTGATCCCTGGAGGTTTCATATATATCGCATATATGAAAATAGAAATATAGAGTAATGAGAATGGTACTATGAGAAAATATTCATGAAATTGATATGTGAGGGATAGAAAATCCAAATGGTATATGGGAGATACTGTTAAAGAAGGTGATAGTATATGGGTTCTACCATTGAGGTCATGGTGAATAGTAGCTATAATTGAAGAAGCAAACAGTCGATCTAGAGGAATCACCAATGGTGGATCATGGTGAACATTGATGTTGTTACCATTAAGGAATGGTGTACCATGGAATTTAATTAGTGGTAGATATCATACAATAATGGTGTGATACCATAGTAAATAGTGATGGTGGATATAACCTCTCATGAAATGGATGTAGATATTGAATTGTACCATAAGGTGTGCTTCTGTGGGGAAGCACTGGAGATTATTAAGTTGTATGGCCATTCATAGAAATCTATAAGAATTCATGTGATGAAGGAGGTACCCCAAAAATTTATCAGCCAATGTGTTTTGTTTAAGCACATGATGAAAAAATGGAAAAACCTGATACCTCATGTCATTAAATGGTGAGATTTTTAAAAATAAGATAGATAATCAAAAGATAATATAAATAGAGATAAATTAAAAATTAGACCTAGATAAATGAATATATAACTAATATAAACAAGATATAAGTTAGGTTTCCTCCCTCTATAAATGGTCATGATTCTAAAGGAAGATTCCCACATTAGAGGATTAGGAGTGGAATATTTTTTTATTCCATGATCTATTTTTTATTCGTTTCTAATACGTTAGTTTTTATTTTAGTTTTCTTTTCTTCATTGTAATTCATTAATTTTGTTAATCAAATTGAACCCTTTATTTATTTTATTTTTTATCTTTATTTTTTCTCTCACTCTATTCATCCCCATTCTTCCTCTCTGGCCTATTATAATTGACAATGACAAGATAACTTGAGACTTTACCTCAGGGGAGTATAGCTATTTTTTGAATTCTATTATTAATTTCTAAATGATTTAAATCTTTTTATTATTGAATGAAAATGAAGTTAACAAGTGTGATGATTTTCCTATATGGCATGGATCTCACTTTATCTCTATTATTTTATTAAAATATTCTCCCTCAATTACATTGAACAAAATCTATTTTTATGATGGATTTGAGATGTTCAATGAATGAAATGGCTTATGATGGAGTTAACTCAAATCCAAACCCTAAAGGCTATGTTATTTATTTTATAACCCCCATTCTATTTATATATATTATCCTTTAATTTTTCATTTCTTTCATAAATAATTAAATCAACAAAAATACGTGGTTTAGGTTAATTAAAATTAGTAAGTGAATTAGCTATGAAGATCCTCAAGTGAGATAGCACTGGTCAGCCAATATGTTATACTAAGAAAACATAAATAGTATATTTTATCAAACCATATGATAGGTTTGTTTCAACACTTGGTTCCCTTTCTAATGAGCCAAGAAGTTTATTTTATATTTATTTTTTATATTTCATATAGTTTATTAATTTATTTTATAATAAAAAAACCTAAAAATATTATTTTTCAATGATGTATAAAACATAACATATTATTATGAATGGAATAATTACTCCCAAGTGTTGGACCAAGAGAAATTGTTTCATAATTCTACAGAATCTCTCCAAAAAAGTTTTTATCCTCCCATGTTATCAGTATGGATGATGTAAAATGGATAGGATATAGGATTGTAATATTATGAATTGATGGGCATGGTCAATAAATCCCAAAATGAATATCAAAAATTGTAGTCCATAAGGGAAGAACCACTATAGCTTCCCAATTTGTTTGAAGAGTTCCAAGAGGTTGATTCCTTACATGAGAAACTTCCATATCCCAACTATTTATAATATCATATCCAAACCTACCATGAAGAGATAGAGTGGATTTATGATAAGGGTTACTTTTCTACAAAGTTATGTGTGGGGGATTAATAAGACCTGGGCAACCTAAGGAATGTGAATGAAGTAAAAAATAATACCCTTGTCCCTTAGAAAGTAGAAGATCTAGCACCATTGCATTTCACTCTATCCTTGGAAGTGTAAGATACCACCAAAGTGGTGGATTTTGAATAATGTACAGAGGATCCCAACTACCTACCTCTATCTAGTGATATCCAACTATAAGAGGTACTTACCACTGATGAACAGATTAAAGATGAACCAACTTAGAGAATTGATATTATCTTAAACTCTATATATTTTATTTTATTCAATCTTAATTGAGTATTAACTCCCATAATTTTTTATATTTGGATAACTCTTGTTTTATATTAGAAGAGGAACAAGAACATTAACATAAACCTAAGGAGTAACACATAAATACTCCATTACTTAATCAAAATTCATTGAAGGAAGACCTTAAGGAAACAAAATTTAACTTTACAAAGGAATTAAATACATAAGATACCCACATTAAAATGGAGTATTTTGACTTTCATTCTGTATGTTTAAATTTTTTGCATTTAATATTACATTCTAAACTCCCCTTTTAAAATTAAACTGATGGATCCCACATTCAGTATGAACTTAACAACAAATAGGAGGATGCTTCCCAAGTTGTAATCAAAGAATAAGTAAGGTCCATAATTTATCCTACCCCACCATTAAAGCTATACCTTATTGTGAAGGGGTGGAATTGGTGTAATATATCTATGGACTCCTCTCCACAAAAAAAAAGAATTTCAAGATGGTAAAAGCCACATGTCATGGTTCAACTCCAATTAGAATCACCCACCAATACATTATATATGATAGAGGGTACATCCGTTATGGAGGAAATAAAAATTTAGGCACCACTAGGGGGATTAAGCCAAGACTTATCTCATTACATTATTTCTAGGAACTTAGAAATTCATTTTTAGGGAATAGTTTAGGAATAATCCCCAATACATTATTATTTTTAATAATTAATGACATTATCCTTGTGCTTAAATTAATTGATTTACTTTTTAGGACCATGATGGCACAAGGCAGACCCTAAAAAATAAAGAGAAGAGAGGACTGAAGCTACATGAGAAAAGGGAGTTTTTCTTTTATTATTTACTCTTTAAACTCCATATATTTTTTCTTAAAATTATATTTAGAAATTAAATTCTAGAAGTTGTGTCAATGTAAATGTTACATTCCCATACTTGAATTATTTCCTCACTTGACTTATCTAAGAGATGTGAGTTTCTTAGGAACCATATGATTCCATGTTTTATAATACAATGATAATGATATTGAATGAGTAATGTGTAGAATTTAATTATTAGAGTGAAGCATGGATATTAAAATGGTGAATCTTTATTTGAAGTAGTTGGTTGATTCATGTAAATTAAATTTTCATACAGTTTTTTTATACTTTAAATTTCTGAAATATATATGGGCTGGTTTTCTATTATTAGTCATACCAATAGTGATTAAACAATGTTAAATATCTCATTAAGAAAAGAATTTCTATACCAAAACATTATATTTTATTTTGATCATATTTATTGAGTGATCTTGGGGAATGTCACCTTCTATAACTTTCATTAGAACTTTTCAAAATGATGACTATAAAAAACACATTGAATAATAATGAGTCATTTTTACTGATAAGTGATTATACTTATGGACACCTTTTACAACAATCCTTATTTATCCCATAGATACAATTAATGATATTTTTATTAATTAGCCTCATTTCAATCCATTTAAATCCATTCTTACCCTCCTCATTGTATTTTTCATGATATTGTAATCTTAAAATGTGTGGGTGAGGGAAGTCATGGTGGAAGGATGCACTACATAACAAGGAAGAAAAATATTGGTTATAAATTTTTTTGTTAGGAAATATTTATTTATTCATTCATTTTTCTCTAATTTTTTCCATATTGAAATAAAAAATTGAAAAAAAGGGTTGTGACTTGGACGAATAAAAAATCATTATTACTATACCAATGATTTTTATCAGATGTGGTTAGGTGGTCGATGGGAGGTTTATTCCAAGCATGACATTCTATTAAGTAAAAAAATCAATGAAAACTTAGTTTGAAAAAAATGAAAAAATTATATATATATATATATATATATAAACTTCAAGAAGGATTAATTTATTCATTATGTTATCATTGATCAAGACCTTACTTTGATCTTCAGAAGTGGGTGTTTTCACATTGAAGGGGATATTTTCATTACAATTTACTTTTAGTATCATGCTTCATACCATAGAGATTAACCTACTTTTTTATCATTATTTTCATTCAAATCAATTCCTACCCTTGGTATCATTAGATCCCTAATTAAAAACTTTTCATGATTTTATGTTCTTTTTATCTTTACAAAGTGGTAAAAATAGTACCTTTTAAATCCTATGGATAAGTATCATTTTCTCATGATATGAGAATAACACTACATGGATTTTTATCAGGATTAATGAGTGAAAAGATTCATATATATCATGAATTTTAATTTTTAATAATAAATAAATACAAGCATAAATTAATGAATGGATAAGTTTTATCATTTTCAAATGGGATAAATTAAAATTCATGGAATGATTATTTCGTTGTAAAATGAGAATCTAAATTTATTTTTTATGTGAAACTTAAAATTTTTTTTTAACATTAATAGTAATTTATTTTATATATTTGAAATTTAAAAATTAGTGGAATTTGTGTTTCTATTTAATTCAATTATGAGATTAAATGATTTAGGATAATCATAGCTTAGGTGTGGGGGTATGTGATGTACTCATATTTTTATGAAACATTTTGAATAATTTTCAATAATTTTAAATGTATTTTAATGAATATTCCCAAATAATTCTTTAATTTATTAAAATGTGGGGATTTTACAAATGAGGAATTATTGTTTTCTAAAATTAATAAAAATTTAAAATTAGAATATGAGGTTATTCATGAAATTCGGTTTAAATTTAAGTGTTCGAAATAATATATTTTTACTTGGAAAAAATGTTTCCAACATAGATATCCCTCAACTAGAGGGGATCCATGACACTTAGCTAGCCACGAATGGTCGGTAGAATAAGGAATCCCCTTATGAAGGCCCATATGGGTGTTATATGAGAGAAGGTCACACAGGGAAGAAACCACACCGTTTTTTGACCAAGGTCCATATAGGTCGCATGTATAGGTGCATCCCATTATGTGTGTGTTTAGTGTAAGTGGGAGCCCATTCCCAAAGTAGTCTTATGATCCATGTATTTTTTTTTGAGTTTTAATATATTCAGGTGCTTAACCACGCTCAATAATGACATGGGACAACAATTATATGGGTTTTATTCATCACTTAACTGAACGATGATACTTCACCTTAGTTTCACTTCCTCACCCACACACATTTCCTTATTTATTTATGACACTCAATTTCATTGGGCCTCCATCTAAAACACACTAGAAACCAACATGGATACCACTAGAGAGCTTGGGATCGATCCAAACTTACACTATCGAGGCCTTGAACCACCATAGAACACATAGAGAACCTTAGGTGACCTAAGTGATTCCCACTATGAAGAAACATTTACCTTAATATAATAATATATTGATCCATCCACTATAAAGGCTAGATCACATTGATGAGAGAGGTTACTCACGCTTCCATAAGAGACATTATGTCATAGTGTTCATCCTTGTGTCCTAGTGTACAAGAGAGACCAAACCATATATTGAAATGGATACATGATCCATGTAAAAAATGGATATGTGATCTCTGTATATATTCATATACATTATGTATATACAAATATATATATATGTGGAGTAATGAGAATTCAACTATGAGAGGATGTGTGTGAAATGGATGCATAAGGGATAGAAAATATAAATGGTAGATGGGAGATACCATTGTGGAAGGAAATAGTAGATGTTTTTTTACCATTGAGGTCGTGGTACATGGGATATACCATTGAAGAAGGAATTTTTAGATATAGAGGAGGCACTGGTGGTGAATCATAGAGAAAATAGATACTACTACTATTGTGGAAAGGTGGTACCATGGAAGTGCACTCTTGATAGATGTTTTATAGTATATGTGTGCTACCATAGTTAAGATTTATTGTATATATGAACTAACATGGAACTATTGGTAGATGTTTAATGATAGAACAAGGTGTTTAACCATTGTTAAACACTAGTGGTTTGTGTGTTTCATGGCCATACATAGCCATGCAAATGCATGCATGTAACTGTAAGAACCTAGTTCTTATTTAAGGTATGGATCCTTTACTTTATGTCAATTATTAGTTTAAATGTTTAAATATGGCCTAATATGAATAACATTTGAGTTTATGGAGGTATCGAGGGTGTATAAGGCTAGTTCAAGGCCTGGAACCCAAGTTTTGTGTTGAAATAATCTAGGCACATGGTTAGTTCAAACCATGTAGGGCAGGCCACACAGTCTGATATGCTATCTGAGGCATGGTAAGAGAGTAGGGGAAGGCTGAACAGTTATACTGAACTATGATATTTGGTATGTATATCCATCCATCCATCTTTTTAATTTCAACAATAGGGTTTTGCACGGTTTATACACAGTTTGTCAAATCATGTAGGGTGCTCTTATCTATAGCTAACCATGAACAGTTGGAATATGAGTTGGAAAATGTGTGTATAAACCATGTGAAGCCCAGTTTTGTGTGAAATTCCAAAAATACCCCCCACTTAATTCTATTTCTCACCTAAATCCCTCATTTCTCTCACATTGGACATCTTCCCTCCTTTGAGAGAACTTTTGGTGTCTATTCTTGAAATTAAAGGATATCAAATAATTTTTGGAATTTCTTCATTCTTGTGTATATTGTCTATGCTATTTAGGTGGAAGATAATTTTCCCTATTATTAGGTTCTTTATTCATACTTTTATTTTCTCCTAATCAGAGCCGAATCAAGAGCTGGTATTGGATGATCTATCAATTACATACCAACGGTATGTGTTATCATGCCTATTGTTTAATGTAAAGTGGTTTATATATATTCCATTGTGTCATGAATCCAATTCTTAGGAAATTATTTTAAATGTATCTTAATCCTTGAATTTATTTGTTTAGTATTACTATGTAATTATAGGGTCCTGTCATTGAATTTTTATATATTGAGAACCTTGAATGAAATCACCTGTTTGGGTGTGTTGGTTATTATAAATAGAACACTATGGGTGGAATATGAAATTATAACCCTTTTTAGGTGTTCCCCATTATCCCATGTCTTGGGATATTAAATTTGAGTTTTAAATAGATGTTTGATTTTTGAAATGATATGTAGATTTAATTATGAGAACAATTGGAATTGAATTTCTTAGTGGGAAGGGATGAATGACCCTGAACCTTGGATCTTTTCATGTATATATTATTTGAGCTTGAACTTCTTATTATAATGAATTTACCATGTGATTTAAGTTAAGAAAATCCTTCTAAACTTGTTCAATGATTTGTGCAACCTTTTGAGGTGAGATTGAAATTAATTTTTCTTGGTGTTGTCCTTGATATGTGTATATGATTTTATTAAATGATTTTGAACTGGTCAAATTATTATATTCCTTGGGTGACACATGGATTAGTATGATAATGACATGGATGGAATCATTTGAATTTAACCTTGATTATTCCTATGTGATACGTGGACTCCCTATCGGACTTCCAATGATGTACTATGAGGCTTGAATAATATGTTGATTAATATATGGATTGATATGATAATTCCATGGATAGACTCAAAGGGAATTGATCATTAAGCCATGTGAGATACTTAGGCTCCCTTAGTAGGGTTCCAAGGATGAACTTGAATGGTAGTGACATTATACCACAACTAGTGTGATACCTGGGTTATTGAGAGATTCTCCATGGAAGGTCTTGTTGGGTGTTGGTTTATATTACACATATAATGATACATGGATTCTAAATTCGGAATTCCATAGATAGGCTCGATTCATAAATCAATAATTAATGAAATGAGTTGTATGACACATCTTCCAAGACAAATCACATGCTTGGATTTGGTCTTGTTAAACTTTATAGATGGGCCTTTTAGGAATCTTTTTATCATTATATCATGGAGTACATCAATCTACAAACTGGGTCTTGAGGATTTTCAATTAAATGAAATTCAAACCTTAATTGAACCTTCTTATAAATGAAATAGACCTGACTGTTAATTCATAGACTGGTCTTTTAAATGAAATTGATTAAATGAACTGGTTATAAAATGAGAACCTTTACTTATAAGATGTCTAATTTTGAGTACTTCCTTTACAAGTTATATTTTCTTGTTCATTATTTTCATATATATTCGCATACATGATGGAACATACCTTGGGTGGTTTCCCACTACGATTATGTCTCACACCCTATTTGGCCCACCTTTGGATACCCAAACTGATAATATGATTGCAGGTATTGGTAATGGTAAGCACCCTACTACAGGTTCCTAATTATTGCTTAGGAGTAGGGGAGCATGGGACCAATCTGAGTCTTGTGATACTATCTTGACACTATTTTTCTTTTTTATTTTTTAATGTATTGTAAATCTTCATTGTATACATGTTTTGGATGTTTTTTAGAAAAATATGACATGTAACATCATCATTGTATGTGATCTGCTTTTATTTTTTTTATTCTTTCTGGTTATCTATTGTCTGATTGTTATTACTGCTTCCTCTACTTGTATGTAATTGATATTCCATTGTGATACATTCAGGTAAAGAGGGAATAGTCTCCCCACATAAACACCTAGGACCTCACTACTTGTTAGAAGCCTCTAGAGTTTGGGGATATGTGATTGAGTTCATGTGGCCAACTGGGCTCGAGGCACTCTTTAATGGCATCTAAGTTCAGGGGTGTTAGAAAGTTGTATTAGAGGGATATTTTCTTGTTTTCTATACTATTTTTATATAATATAAAAGGATAGAAAGGAAATAGAATTTGGTAATGAGATGTTCTTGGGCGTATCTAATCCATGTACAAAATAAAGTCCAAATTACCTCAAATTAAATTTTTATTTTCTAGATTTTATAAATTACTATTGATTCGATTCCAAAGTTGGGATATTCTTTTTATTTATGTAGTTATTATTGATATGATTATTTCTTATATATTGTTACAACCTGATGAGATGAGGTTATTTCATCTCATTCATCATTTTGGGCACTTTACAAGAATCACAAGTTATTCCATTTTAGATGCATTACTTATTTCAATATATTTTGATAGCTATTGTGATAATTATATATATATATACCTACTGTTTTGATCGGTATTTTAGAATTATTTATGGTATAAAATATCTGGATTCCATACTTTGGTTCCTGAGGAGTATGCACCCTCATTGATCATAATTTGGAGAACCATTACATCAATTTTAATGAAAAATTATATAAATGGAAATGAGTATGAAATGAAATGAAAAATGAATAAGTGAATTTATATGAAAATTGAACTGGAAACTGAAATTTATTATAGCAGAGAACATGACTTAGACCCAACCTTAAGAGTGGGAAATAGGTAGAATCTCTTGATTATGTGTGATCTGAACGTCACCTAGAACTGACACTGGGAGTTGGAAGAGGGGTGTGTTCTTATATAGTAAGACTTCTACCTATCATGTTTTTTATATGTGATTCTGATTTGAAAAATTTGATAATGTTCATGATCTGAGGAATGCCCTTATCATTTGTAGAGGTATGAATCCATGACTTCCTCTAATCGTACATCAAGAGGGTGGTGATGATCATATTGCAGAGTTGGTGGTTTATGGTCTACCAGTGGATCCTCTATTAGTTCCAATTATGGAACCAATAGTTATACTAGACACGGGTAATGAGGTACCGCTCTGTGATGGGTTCTTGTGCTTCATGAATACCATTCTTGGAGCACCACTACATACACCGACTATGGCAGAGTTAATGTGTGATTTCTATCAGTAGCATCCATCCACATGTTTGGGGGATGGAAGACCAAAAACTGTGGATTCGTTGCTAAAGATCATTATATCTATCTTTGATCATCTAGATATGCTTAAGTGCCTTTCACAAAGTGTAACTCCCCAACCCTAGATACCCAGATTCGGTTAATTATTACATAAAAATGGAATGATCACAAAGGATCAAGTCTCAAAAGACCGATTATTTTAGTAGTCTTGGAAACACTAGATATATTCATAAGTCTTACATTACATCATAAGGTAAAAAAAACTACAACAACATCTTGTCTTCATATCCCCTCATACTATCCCTGCAGGTCATTCATAAATTACTTCTTCACATCCTGGGAAAAATAAATCATTGAAAGGGGTGAGCTCAGATGCTCAGTAAGGATAACAATATAGCAGAAGCTTTCTTAGATAAGCATAAACACTTAAATCAATTTATAACTAAAATAAAAGCCTTTTAAACTTGAACTTCAGCATAATATGGCAAAGATAAAATGAAATAATGCCATTTACTTATTCACATTGATATTCTACTAGTCGAACAATCACATGCAATATCAATAACCACTTTCATAATGATGGAATTCATAATGCCAGACTATCATAACCACATAGCCAAGCCCTCGTGACAAGACTACAAATAATATTTTTCAAAGGCCTTGTGCCAAGACACTAGTTTGTCTCCTGAGACCTACCGATGCATCGAGGAGCTATAGCGGGATCCACCCGTCACTTACTAAGTCCAATGCATTCCTCATATGAAAAGTTTGAAAAATGTCATAAATATTCATATTAAAACTAGCATACGAAATGTCAATACTTTATCCACAAACCAGGAATGGTATAAAAATAGCACATCCACAGTCAAAAAAACTCATTCGATACAATATGGAAGATTCTATTGTATCATATTGACCTCAATCGAGAATTATGAAGGGTATTCACATAGATGAAAATGATCATAAAAACAATTAGAGTGAAATATCCCCCTTTTTCTTGAAATCATTTAAAAGTCACACTATTTTTCAAGAATCCATTTAAAATAGATTTTAGAATCAAAGTGTCCCATACCACTTTGAAACTTTTAAAAGGAATTTTGATTTGAAAACATTAATGTCCATATAAATAAATCCTTAAAACCATTTTTAAAACATGGACATTAATGAGCAAGATTTAGAAGAATACGTCTTTAAAACATTTAAAAATGGTATTTTATTTAGTGTTTCTAACCAAAAGAGAGAAAATTTAATACAAATAATTGAGGTAATAAAAACTTTGTAATATAATGAGAATAAATGGATTCATGATATACTATGTCAAAGTACATTATATACACCACATAAAAGTGATTTGGTGTATAACAACAAAGAAGTCTCAATGGAATGTAAATTGGGATGAAATCTCTCATAAAGGTCGTATCCTTAGTTTAAGGATAAATCAACGACATAATTATGTGTAACAAATTTAAATACAATAAATATGATTGAATATTCAGTGTAAAACAATCAATGTCAATTCACACATATTCTTGTAAAAACAACACTAAGGAATTGGATGTTTATCTCAACAAATCGAGATTGAGTAAAAATTACTCTTATCAAGTTCATACCGATGACTTGAGATTTTTTCAATGGAGTGATTATGTGGATAAAAATTATATCCATAGAAAGGGGAGTGGAAATTATGACATAATCAAATGAATAGTGATTCCACACATAATCTTGGAGTAAAATAATCAATGAAGTATGCGTAAAGCCGAATGAGTGGAAATTGAAATTTCAAATTCCCTTATCGATTTGGTAACTTATGAAACATGCACCCATGAAATAAGGATAATACAATGATGATGTAAATACCCATAAATTAAATTATATTAGACAATTAATACAATCATGGGTTGTACACACAACACATGCAATAAATAAGTGGTGAACAATGAAAATCTCACTGAATTAAAAGTGAGATAAGAAACCCCTTACATTGTACTTTTTCCTTGGTCGATGGTAGGTTAACCTCATGTATAATGGTTAAATAATTGTTATTGAATTATACAAGAATAATTTACATTAATATGATATCATATATGATCTTTTAACATTTATTTGTTAATAATATCTTCGTATTATCATCATTTCCGGTGTTAACTTACTCGTTTTCCTTTATATTCTTTGTTACGTAAGCCGTGTTTTTTATGGATAGGTTGTATCTTATTCATATCCAGAATTATATCAATTCCTGAAACATTATTTTTAAATCATAAAATGATAATTATTCTTTAATGGATACGATGGAGAATGAATCTCATCACTTTCGTGGAGACGGTAGTCCGTACGTACGCATGAGCGAAAATATCATTCGTTTGATGTTAAAATAATATATAATTGGATGGTATATCATATAGATAGAATAATTATCTTGTTATATTTATTATTTACATGAATTACACATCATTATTATACCCATCCAAATAATAATTTATTGAATAACAATTACACCACGACGTGGAGACGGTAAGTCGTACGTACGCACGTATGGTGACATGTCATTCAAAGGATGGATAGAATACTGAATATGGTTGTACCATATTTATAATAATATTATAGTATATAGGAGATACTGGATTCATTATTTTATAATGTGAATAACAAATAAAGAAGAAGTTGAAGAAGAAAATAATTTAAAAAAGGGTGGTAAAAACATTACCTCTTCTTCGGGTTCTTCCTTTTGATTTGATCAAAAGGGCTCCTTAGGTTGGCTTTCTGATCAAACTAAGGCCTCTAGGTTGTATTGAGGGAAGTCAAGAGATTATTTGGGTAGGTTTTGGCTGAACCAAAAGGCTTTGAAGGTGTGAAGTAAGGAGAAGGGGGAGTGCCCTTTTTATAAGAGGGGTGAGGGGAACCTTTGGAAAAGCTAGAAATATTATTTTATAATAAATTCATATTCGTTTTATAATGGCTAAAAAGTGGATTATTTAAAGTTTATGGTGGGGATAGGTCGAAAACCACTAATCCAATATAATTTAGATAGGTTTGCATTATTATATTAACCTTATCTTTAAGTATTAACTCCTAGTTAATTAGTTTCACTTTTACAATGTCTCTTTGTATTTTTATATTATTTGGTTAATAAACTTACTATATACATCCAAGAGTCCCTCAAGTGGTCCATTAATGATACACCTATCATGATATAAGCCTCTTGGCCGAACCTTATTTTTTTAGGAATTTAATATCAATTAATGATATAATAGTTTTTTGAAAAACTATTTTATGTCAATTTTGACACTATTCAAAAATTGATTTTTGTGAAACTTATAATAGAATGATTAGGTCGCAAAAAAAGTCAATTAAATAAATCCTAATCTGTCATATTAACCTAGAAAATTATTTTAATTCATAAAAAGTCTCAAATTATATTTATTTGGGTATTTATAATATCACATATTTTAATTTTTCACTATTATGGTAATTACTGTATCATCATTGTGTCATAAATAAATTAAATTATTTATTGTCTAAAAATTATAAATAAAATATCATTATGTAGGAAATATTTTTATCTTTCTTATTAATATTTACAATAGAATTTACCAAATGTATATCCCTATATTGAAATTGTTTCAGTAAATAAACTTTGATTTTAACTCTTTTAACCCATCTTTGAATTAAATGATAATAAATGTCTTAATCTTTTCCAAGTGGACCTAAATGATAATATGTTACTCCTAAGGTTATTTTTGGTCGAGATACATGTGTCCAATAGAATTAGGTCATGTGTTAGGATAATATTAATATCATTTTTACCCTTAATTACCCTATTTACTTTTAACCGTGGTAAATAAAAGTAAAAAGTTACTATTCACCAAAAATTATTTTCATCTCATTGAACCACATTTTACTCCTTGATATTAACAGTGTCTCTCGGATTTTCTAAATTCCACTCACAGAAGCGGTAAAATTAAGTTTTATGAAAAATTCAGCTTTTTAACTACCACTTAGTGGTTTCACTATTCATCAAAAAATGAAAGTTTCCGGAAAAATAGGAAAAATTAGGCCTAAGCTGTATTTGATATTATAAATTCAAAAATGATGTCTATTTTACCAAATTCAAAACATATCAGTTGCATTAATTAAATTTAAAAATTAATTCCCATCGTCAAAACAAATAGCGTGTTTTTTAAGAGATAATAACTATCAAAAGATTGGCACTTGTTTATGTCTGGTTTAAATGTGAAATTACATACAATGGCCAAAATTGTATTAAATGGTAAAAATATATTCTAAATATACTTTAAAACCACTCAAATTAATAATTTATCACTATTAATTATTTCGATTAAAAAAGTTGTTTTTAATTAAAATTTAGTAATTTTCACTATTCATCAAAATATGAAAGTTATCCGAAAAGTACCAAAATTTCATCCTAAGATAATTTCTATATTAAGAATCCAAAAATGAAGTCCATTTCAAAAGATAAAATTTATAAAATTTCAAAAATTAGGTATTACTATTCATAGCGGCTAGTTAGATTGGTTGTGGTGTGTTAGAATCTCGAAGTTGCGTACAATTCACACCATTGCATTATTCAAAGGGAAACGTTTTGTGGAAGCTTGGGGTGTTACATTCTCCCCTCCTTCAATAAACTGTGTCCTCGAATTTTTTTTAAAATTGGTCTTGAGAATATAATGGAAAGTCCCACATCGGAAAAAGATTCAATAAAACTATCACTTTAAAAGAAAGAAAGAGAGGTATAAAGGTCACCCATGATAACCCATACTAGGATTCCATATAAGGCCCTGTCCTTAAACCTTATTTAATATTGAATTAAATGAATAATTCACATTGAGGATCTTTTCAGGTTTAGAGTTTTAGAGAATTAGGACATAACTATTACATCTCAAAAGATTACAAAGTAGAAACTTTTACTAAGTTTCCATAAAATAAAAACTCTAAAAAAGAAACATGTCAAGTTCCATTCTTTTAGGTTTCATGACTTTCCCTTGATCCTATCCTTGACCCTATTCCATGTTAAGTCCTGTGAAAAACATTTCAAAAACATGGGATGAGCATAAAAAGCTCAGTAAGGGATACATAAAGAATGAAAACTGTTAGTTTTTCAAAACAACAAGTAAACCATGTTTACTTTATCAAAGTAATAGTTTTCACCTTTTCGAAGTAGTAAAAACTCTTTACTGAATAAAAGATCATTACTTACCCTTTTGTAACCAAAATATTACCATAGAACCCATATAAAGATCACATAACATATAAAGGTAACTTGGGATATAAACATACTTAAGTGGAATAACCATAAGGTCGACTTCCACACATATCACTTAATGGAATAGCCATTCAGCCAACTTCTATACATACTTAATGGAATAGCCATACAGCCGAATTCCATACCCAATGCATTGGAGGTTATAATGTAACCACCTGTCCTGGTATTCACGGCACCACCCGTCATATGATTTATCACGTAACCACCCGTCAAATGTCCAAGTACCAATATAAAATCATAAAACATAAAACCAATATAAAGGAATGATAACATTTCCACAATTCAATCACAATATATCATTCAATATATTGACATAATAGAATCCTTTATCAAAACCATTTTCAATACCAAAATACATAAAAGAGTATATGGTATTTATTTTATTTTAAAAACATTACGGCTTGTTGAGGAAGCCAAAGACCAAATAATACTCGCGGCGACGGAGAAGGTCGTTGTCACCGTGTACGTTAAAAAAACATTCCGTTTTGTTGTTTAGTAAAAATCTTCATAGAAAAAGATTCCTTTTGTATAAAAGTAAAAGTCAAAGGGTTTTATACACCATATAAAATAAAGTTGTGTATAAAACAAAATATGCCTCAATGAAAGGAGATTAAGACGAAGTCCCTTAACTTTGGTCTGACTTGACTCGATCGTTATTTAACATCCTGAATAATAAACTTGAGTTAATTTCTATTTTATTAAGAACCTTTTTTAAGTTCATTATTCCTTTTATATCACTTATTTCCATGTTATAAACATTATTTAACCATTTAAGTTAATAATATTTGTTTTGTCGATATTTGGTTCTTAAGTCGAAAGTAGACTTCTTACAATTACATGTTGTTCGTATGGTCAAAGGTTCTTTATATCCAGAATGAAATTATTGATTTGGATATCATATATATCATATATATCTAGCATATATATGTATTTATAATATCATATAATCATTTAGAGGTAAAAAATGAAATGCACCGTTCATGGAGACGGTAAGTCGTACGTACGCATGAACGCTACTTTCATTTCTATGTCATATTAATGGAATTAAAACTAAATGAGAGGTATGTATATTTTATTTTTAGATTTATATTAATAATTTAGATATAACATACATCATATATATCCATTATATATATGTACTTATAATAGTACATTACATTTGGGGATAAGAAATGAAATGCACCGTTCAGGGAGACGGTAAGCCGTACGTACGCATGAATGCTACTTTCATTTCTATCTTATAATTTAATGGGAAGAAATAATAATGATATAGAGGTATATTATAATTCCAGTATAACATCATATATAATAACTTTAAATCCATCCTTTATACGTCCCACATATGGCATTAACGAATCAAATCACTTTGAGGGGGCGGTAGTCCGCACTTCCTTAAATGAAGATATCGCGTTTACCCATAATGGAAACCATAAAGCTATGCCCAGAATGAAAAATACATAATATTAAGGAAAACATAAACATTTTATATATCATATATAAATATAGTGTCATCTTAATGGCCACATTTAAAGGTGTTAAAATAATGTTGAACAATCATCGTTTCGGGAGGCAGAAATTCGCCATCCACAGAAACAGTATGTTCTTTAACCATTAGATGTAGGTGTGTGTAAGTGTAGCTCAAATACTTCTTATAAAAAAATATTAGTATATTGATGATACTGGAGTTGTTACAAAAGAAATTAATAAAAAGAGTTTAGGGGGTTGGAGAAGCAAAATAAAACAAAAGGACTCAAGTGAAGACATTACCTTAAAATCGGGTAACTTCATTTGATTTGAGCTCAAAGGCTTCCTTGGAAAGTATTCTGCCAAAAGTGAGGCTTCAAGGAGTTATATAGGGATGTGGAGAGATGAAATGGGCAGATTTGGCTGAGCCAAAGGCTTGAGAGGTGTGGGTAAGGAGGTAGAGGTGGGGGCCTTTTATAAGAGGAGAGGAGGGGCACTCTTGGAAAGTAAGCAAATGTTACTTTATTTGAAAATGCGTTTCGGATTTAAAAGGTCCCACATTGATATAATTCGTGGATAAGGTGATAATGGTTATAAATCCACCCATAAAATAGGTTTTGGACATGTGTAGTTCTTAGATATTACATTATCTTTCCATTTTATTTAAAACGTTAAATAATGAGGTCATCGCTGCATCATCATGTTGTCATAAATAATTTAATTTATTTAATGTCTAAAAATTATAAAAAAACTACTATGATGTAGGAAATCGTTTTATCTTTCCAATGACTATTTATAGTCAAAAATATGACTTGTATAACCCCATGTAAAAATTGTTTTATTAAAACATCTCATGTTTGTGTCATTTTTACTTTATCATTAAATAAAAAGGTATTTATGTCATTTTCCAACCAAAGTGGCTCCATGGGATCCCCAAGTTGACCCATGGATTGTCTTGGTCGGACATGAAAAATCCAATGAGGGTAGGACATGTGTCTAGGTCATTTCATTTATTAAAACATTATTCTTACCTTAAACTACACTAATTACCTCTAATCGCGATTAAAAACTTAATAAGTTACTATTCATCAAAAAAATTATTTTAATCCCATTGAACCACATTTTACTTCTTAATGACAACCATGTATGTCGGATTTTTGAAATTCAAAACACAAAGGTGGCAAAATTTCATTTAAACGGAAAATCAGTTGTTATAAGTACCACTTAGTGGTTTCACTATTCATCAAAAATTGAAGTTTTTCAGAAAATTACAAAAAATTCATCCTAAGCTATATTTGATATTCCGAATTCAAAAATGATGTCTATTTTTCAAAATTAAAAACTTATAAGTTGCATTAATTAATTTAATAATTAATTCCCACTGTCAAAACAAATAGCGTGTTTTTATGAAACAAAAAGTATCAAAAGATTGACACTAGTTTAAGTCCGATTTCAAAGTGAAATTAATTCCAACGGCCACTATTGGATTAAAT
The DNA here is from genome assembly GCA_963277665.1 of Viscum album. NCBI lineage: Eukaryota > Viridiplantae > Streptophyta > Magnoliopsida > Santalales > Viscaceae > Viscum > Viscum album. The sequence goes on from OY728143.1 coordinate 978,066,580, forward strand.
GGTAAAAATATATTCTAATTTAACTTTAAAAACAATTGAAAATATAATCTAATCATATAAATAAATTAGATTAAAAAGAGGTTTTGAATTAAAATACAACATGTTTCACTATTCATTAAAAATTGAACTTTTTCGGAAAAAATACCAAAAATTTACACAAAGTAAATTTTGATGTCCCAATTCTAAAGAAGAATATTATTTTGTCAAATATAACACATAAAATTTTCAAAAAGTGTATTTAAAAGATGTTCGCCATCAAAAGGCGGTTAATCGACCTTTTAAAGAATATTAGAATGTTTACGTTTAAAATTGGATTCATTCGCATTTTTAATCCTCTAACATTTATTGTAAAAAGTAAAAATATTTGACAAACATATATAATCATTTTTTAGTTAGTTATGTTCATTCCCGCCATTACAACGGCTAGGCGTTAACTACCATTTAAAATAATATTATTTTACAATTAGAGTGCAACGTAAGATTCCTAAGAAACTCGTTGTTGCGTATTGGGTACGCCATCGAGCATAGGATCCCCTTTAAATTAATATTAATATTTGATTCACAAATATGGATAAATATAAATATTTAATATTATTTATTTACCTGGGGTGTTACATCCATCCCCCCTTTTGGTAATTGCGTCCTCGCAATTTTAAAATTGGGCTTGGAAACATCCTTGAAAGTACCACATTGGAAAAAGAGTCAGTAAAACAATCACTTTAAAATAAGGAAAGATAAGTACAAAGGTCACCCAATTTAACCCATAATAGGATTCCAAGTATGAAAATATGGACATGGAGGAAAAAAAGTCATGTTCTGGTGGAGAGTGATAGAAAACATGTTTAGGAGAAAGTTAACCACAAGAAAATCACAAACTTGTGATGGGTTAAACGGTATTCGATTCCCCAGTAGGAAAAGTTAATAGAAATTTTTTTTTTTAAGTTACTTTTTATTGAGGAATTTATTCATACAAAAACATAATCACTTATCATGTTGACTTTCAACTTTTATTAGATTCCTTACACAAACTCATATTTTCTCCAAAAGACAAGTATTTAGGAAGACTTTTTCACATTAAGGGTACTATAATCAACTTCTAGAGAATCACCTAATCCACAAAAGAGAACTATATACTTCCCATGTCTTTAGACTTTAACCAAAAACAAAACCAAAAAGTTTAGTACAAGATCAGATAATCCAGAAAAGGATAACCCTTTATAAAAATAAAATCTATTCTTAACCTCAAAAATTTGTCCAACAAAACCCAAAGTTCAACAAGGACCATTCGATAATCAATTTGTACATAAAATTCTTCAAATTAAACCAAACTAAGATTGAAACCCAAATATTTGAAGGATTTAGTCACATAGTCTTCCAAGTTAAATCGTAACATTTATCTCCAAACAATATCAGTTGCTCTTAATGTCTCGTATTGAAAAGTAATTAACCTAATCACATATCCTCCATGATAGGTTAATAAATATCCAGAGATAACCCAAAATCAACTTACTCTTAATTCATAAAATCATCTAACTAAAAAGAATCAGTCAAACTTACCAGGGACTTCACGTAGTCCAGTGGTAGGCGATAAATACCAGTCACACTTTGGTTGTGGGTTCGATTTCCACAGCTTTGTCCGACGCGACGGGTTGTCACACGGTCTGCATGTTGTCCTTTTTATAAAAATCCAAAAATAACCCCAACATGTTTTAACCTAAATCGTTTCCTTATACCTTTAATTTTCATCCGAATTCGTTACGATCTCAACATCTTAATTCTTGAAGTCTTATTTCACCACCATTAGATAAAATAAAACGATTCCCAAAATGAATAAAATCATACCTTGATCATGGAGTCCACTCGGTTTCATCATCATCTTGCTCACGTAGGTAGAAGTCCCATGAATTACAAAAATGATTTAGAGTTCCTTCAAAATCATTTGCTTCCTCCATCCAAATACACCTCATACAACATGGGTCATATGGGTGTTCACAGAAAAACAGTTTTGGGAGATAATCATGTATGACATATAATTCCAAAACATCTGATAAAAAATGATTTCTATAAAATAGTCGGACCGAAATTGAGTTGAAACTTTCTATTATTGGTCCTTTTAAAATACCATAAGTATGTGATGTGAGACTATATTTTGAAAGAAAATATAAATAGGTTGTGCAAGGGTCTCCTTCCTCAGCACCATTTTTAAAATCCTAATATGCTTCAAATTCTTGTGATAAGGTAAAATATTTGAAAATACCTTGATAATATTTACCTTTCTTGAAAATATGAGAATATTGTAAAAATAGTATGTTTATAAAAACAACCCATGATCCACGATGATAACGAGGTATAGTAGAGGTGTTTGTTATCTCAAAAAACTGCTTATAAGTGAGTTGTATGCTAGAAAAAGTTTCACAATAATCTGAAGATGAAATTTCAATAATAATTGCAAGCATGTCATCAGGAAGAGATAGGAATGTCGTTTGAGATCCTTCTCCTTCCATTCGTAACTGACTTTACTTGTCCTGAAAAAATGTTATAAAACAAGGATTTAACTGAAATAATATATATAGTGACTAATCATGTGTCTCACAAGAACTCCTAATCCCTAAAGTTGTCTAAACCTCCCTTTGATACCAACTATAAGGCCCCAGCCTTAAACCTTACTTAATATTGAATTAAATGAATAATTCACATTGAGGATTTTTTCAGGGTTAGAGTTTTAGAGAATTAGGACATAACTATTATATCTCAAAAGATTACAAAGTAGAAACTTTTACTAAGTTTCCATAAAATAAAAACTCTTAAAAAGAAACATTTCAAGTTCCATGTTTTTAGGTTGCATGACTTTCCCTTGATCCCATCCTTGACCCTATTCCACTTTAAGTCATGTGAAAAACATTTAAAAAACTTGGGATGAGCATAAAAATCTCAGTAAGGGATACACAAAGAATGAAAACTGTTAGTTTTTCAAAACAACAAGTAAACCATGTATACTTTATCAAAGTTATACTTTTCACCTTTTCGAAGTAGTAAAAAATATTTACTGAATAAAATATCATTACTTACCCTTTTGTAACCAAAATATTACCATAGAACCCATATAAAGATCACATAACATATAAAGGTAACTTGGGACATAAACATACTTAAGTGGAATTACCATAAGGTCGACTTCCACACATATCACTTAATGGAATAGCCATTCGGCCAACTTCTATACATACTTAATGGAATAGCCATACGGAAGACTTCCATACCCAATGAATTGGAGGTCAAAACGTAACCACCCGTCCTGGTATTCACGGCACCACCCATCATATGGTTTATCATGTAACCACCCGTCAAATGTCCAAGTACCAATATAAAATCATAAAACATAAAACCAATATAGAGGAATGATAACATTTCCACATTTCAATCACAATATATCATTTAAATATATTGACATAATAGAATCCTTTATCAAAACCATTTTCAATACCAAAATACATAAAAGATTATATGGTATTTTTTTATTTTAAAAACATTACGGCTTGTTGAGGAAGCCAAAGACCGAATAATACTCGCGGCGGTGGAAAAGGTCGTTGTCACCGCGTACGTTAAAAAAACATTCCTTTTTGTTGTTTAGTAAAACGCTTCATAGAAAAAGATTCATTTTGTATAAAAGTAAAATTCAAAGGGGCTTATACACCGTATAAAATAAAGTTGTGTATAAAACGAAATATGCCTCAATGAAAGGAGATTGAGACGAAGTCCCTTCCCTTGGGTCCGACATGACTCGATCGTTCTTTAACGTCCTGAATAATAAACTTTAGTTAATTTATATTTGCTTAAGAACCTTTTTCAAGTTCATTATTCCTTTTATATCACTTATTTCCATGTTATAAACATTATGTAACCATTTAAGTTAATAATATTTGTTTTGTCGATATTTGGTTCTTAAGTCGAAAGTGGACTTCTTACAATTACATGTTGTTCGTATGGTCAAATGTTCTTTATATCCAGAATGACATTCTTGATTTGGATATCATATATATCATATATATCTAGCATATACATGTATTTATAATATCACATAATCATTTATAGGTAAGAAATGAAATGCACCGTTCATGGAGACAGTAAGCCGTACGTACGCATGAACGCTACTTTCATTTCTATGTCATATAAATGGAATTAAAACTAAATGAGAGGTATGTATGTTTTAATTCCAGAATTATATTAATCATTTAGATGTAACATACATCATATATATCCATTATATATATGTACTTATAATAGTACATTACATTTGGGGATAAGAAATGAAATGCACCGTTCATGGAGACATTAAGCTGTACGTACGCATGAACGCTACTTTCATTTCTATCTCATAATTTAATGGGAATAAATAATAATTATATAGAGGTATATTATAATTCCAGTATAACATCATATATAATAACTTTAAATCCATCCTTTATACGTCCCACATATGTCATTAACGAATCAAATCACTTTGAGGGGGCGGTAGTCCGCACTTCCTTAAATGAAGATATCGCGTTTACCCATAATGGAAACTATAAATGTATGCCCAAAATAAAAAATACAGAATATTAAGAAAAACATAAACATATTATATATCATATATAAATATAGTTTCATCTTAATGGCCACCTTTGAAGGTGTTAAAAGAATGTTGAACAATCATCGTTTCGGGAGGCAGAAATTCGCCATCCACGGAAACAGTATGTTCTTTAACCATTAGATGTAGGTGTGTGTAAGTGTAGATCGAATCCTTCTTATAAAAACATCCTAGTATAGTGATGATACTGGATTTGTTACAAAAGAAATGAATAAAAAGATTTTAGTTTGTTGGAGAAGCAAAATAAAACAAAAGGACTCAAGTGAAGACATTACCTTAAAATCGGGTAGCTTCCTTTGATTTGAGCTCAATGGCTTCCTTGGAAATGATTCTGCCAAAAGTGAGGCTTCAAGGAGTTATATTGGGATTTTTAGAGATGAAATGGGTAGAGTTTGGCCGAGCCAAAGGCTTGAGAGGTGTGGGTAAGGAGGTAGAGGTGGGGGCTTTTTATAAGAGGAGAGGAGGGGCACTCTTGGAAAGTAACCAAATGTTACTTTATTTTCAAATGAGTTTCGGATTAAAAAGGTCCTACATTGATATAATTCGTGGATAAGGTGATAAGGGTTCGAAATCCACCCATCCAATAGGTTTTGTACATGTTTAGGTCTTAGATATTACATTATCTTTCCATTTTATTTAAAACGTTAAATGATGAGGCCATCGCTGCATCATCAGGATGTCATAAATAATTTAATTTATTTAATGTCTAAAAATTATAAAAAAAATACTATGATGTAGGAAATATTTTTATCTTTCCAAAAACTATTTATAATCAAAAATATTACTTGTATAACCCCATTTAAAAATTGTTTTAGTAAAACATCTCATGTTTGTGTCATTTTTACTTTATCATTAAATAAAAAGGTATTTATGTCATTTTCCAACCAAAGTGGCTCCATGGGGTCCCCAAGTTGACCCATGGATTTTCGTGGTCGGCCATGACACATCCAATTAGGGTAGGACATGTGTCTAGGTCATTTCATTTTATTAAAACATTATTCTTAGCTTAAACTACACTAATTACCTCTAATCGCGATTAAAAACTTAATAAGTTACTATTCACCCAAAAATTATTTTAATCCCATTGAACCACATTTTACTTCTTAATGACAACCATGTATGTAAGATTTTTGAAATTTAAAACACAAAGGTGGCAAATTTTCATTTAAACGGAAAATCAGTTTTTATAAGTACCACTTAGTGGTTTCACTATTCATCAAAAATTGATGTTTTTCAGAAAATTACCAAAAATTCACCCTAAGCTATATTTGATATTCCAAATTAAAAAATGATGTCAATTTTTCAAAATTAAAAACATATAAGTTGCATTATTTAATTTAATAATTAATTCCTGCTGTCAAAACAAATAGCGTGTTTTTATGAAACAAAAAGTATCAAAAGATTGACACTAGTTTAAGTCCGATTTCAAAGTGAAATTAATTTCAACGACCACTATTGGACTAAATGGTAAAAATATATTCTAATTTCACTTTAAAAACAATTCAAAAGATAATATAATCATATAAATAAATTAGATTAAAAAGAGGTTTTGAATTAAAATACAACATTTTTCACTATTCATTAAAAATTGAACTTTTTCGGAAAAATACCAAAAATTTACACAAATTAAATTTTGATGTCCCTATTATAAATTAGAATATTATTTTGTCAAATATAACACATAAAATTGTCAAAAAGTGGATTTAAAAGAGGTTCTCCATCAAAAGATGGTTAATCAACCTTTTAAAGAATATTAGAATGTTTACGTTTAAAATTGGATTCATTCGCATTTTTAATCCTCTAACATTTATTGTAAAAAGTAAAAATATTTGACAAACATATATAATCATTTTTTAGTTAGTAATGTTCATTCCCGCCATTACAACGGCTAGGCATTAACTACCATTTAAAATAATATTATTTTACTATTAGAGTGCAACGTAAGATTCCTAAGAAACTCGTTGTTGAGTATTGGGTACGCCATCGAGCATAGCATCCCCTTTAAAGTAATATTAATATTTGATTCACAAATATGGATAAATATAAAGATGTCATATTCTTTATTTACCTGGGGTGTTACATTCCATGTCGAAAACTTGGATATGGATGATAAACTAAGTGTTAAGTTCTGATGGAGAGGGATAGAAAACATGATCAGGAGAAAGTAATCAATAAGAAAATCAAAAACTTGTGTCGGGACAAACGGTCATTAGTCTCCCAGTAGGAAAAGTAAACAGAGAACATATTTTTGTTTTAAGTTACATTACATAAGGACGAAGAATTCATTTATGATATTGACTAATAATATAAAGAGATATACTTATTTTTTAAGTAGAGTTTCATTCTTTAATAAATTTTTACCACTAACTCATTTTTTGAACAATGAGTATTCAAGAAGACTTGGTCACAATGGAAGAGCTAGAATAAACTTCTATATAAATACATGATCCACGTAGGATAAACTATATATTTACCTTGTCTTTAGAGATTAATCAAAACCAAAATGGTTAGTATAATATCTGATGATACCCCAAATGGATATTCCATTAGATTAAAAAACTAATCTTAATTTCTAAAATTAAATCATCAATACCCCAAAGATAAATAAATACCATTCAATAATAAATTGTCCTTAAAATCCTTGAATATAATCTGAACTAATATTGAAACCCAAAACTTATAAGAATGTAGTATCCCACGTTAAATTGTATCTCCAAATGACATTAATTACTCTTAAAGTCACATACTTAAAAGTAATTAACCTAATAATTTCCATAAATAACCTAAATCACTATAAATCCACAATAAAAACATAGATAAAAATCCACCATTACTCCTCAAATGAAATCCCATACTATTCTATTTTCCTTGGTCATATAGTGTTCACAACAAAGAGAACAACTTCCAAAATAACATTTATCACTTAATTACCAAATCATTTTCCTATACTAAGGGTATTCATTCGATAAGGCATAAGATCCCAAATCAAATTATTATTGATCAATAAAATTATTTAACTAAAAATAATAGTCACACTAACCAGGGACTTCATGTAGTACAGTGGTTGGCGATAAATCTCAATCTCACTTTGGTTGTGGGTTCAATTCCTACAGCTTTGTCCGACGTGATGGGTTGTCACACGTTCTATGTATTGTCCTTTTTCAAAAACAATATTTTATAACATTACAAAAATGAGATAAATTCCTCAAAATAACCATAAAATAATTTAACCACAAATCTTATCTCTTACCTTTCATTTTAATCCCAAATTATAATAACTTATAATTGCCTCAAACCCAAGGATCATATAAAACCAAATGGTTATTTATAACTATATCCACAATGGAAAAGATAATTCTTCCTCAAATATCATTCTCACATGGAAAACTGCAGGGTTAAAAAAACAAGAGAAAATTATTCCAAAGTAAACCCATCAACAAGGAGCACTAATACATTTTAAATATTTCTCCAATCATTTATTTCCACATAGCTTCTTCTTTGACCAAGAAAATATCCTATAGAATAGGGCATTCACTCGGGTAATGGCCAGGTCCCCTACATTTACGGCAAATGACTGTAAATGGACTCTTGGGACCATTTTTATCTTCTTCCATAGTACTCTTAATTTTTCTTCGGCAATTCTTCACTTTATGTCCTTCCTTTCTGCACGTAACGAATTTCTTTGTCCCATTGAGACACTTTCTTGGGTGTCTCCTTCTACATTTCCTGCATGATGGAAATTGAGTATTTCTTTCTCCATGGTCTCCACTGCTGGAGCTCTTGTCATTCATCACCTTTCTCTTCTTTGTTGAGTCTAGGAATTGGTTAATATATATATTGTTGATCATATTTTTTTAAAATTGAATTGGCATAGAGACGATATCTTTTACGCCTATCAACATTCCATTTTGTTTCTCATTTCCACCACCGTTCCCACCTTTTACATCATTCTCAATGTCACTATGACTTCCTTGGAATCCAGCCATTGACTAAAACCAGAAATCATTTTGTGAGTAACAGTAGTCATAAAATCATTTAGAGATTAACATGTCACCATATTCTCAATTTCAAAACACATTAGGATTAACCAAGGTCATTTACTCTCATCTTATATATATAATACTTAAAATCGGTTTGTAAAGAAAATGTAAATTATCCTAACCATATCCCCCGGGAGTGTCGTAACCAAGAGTGCAGTAAGGCCCGTTGTCATGCACCAATTCCCGTTTGATTCTAGCTCAAAGTGGTGTTTTCGGGTTTTAACCCTAGGTACATCTATGCCAGAGCCGCCTCTACCTTATCATATCCAAACAGGGATGTATTACTCGGAAAACTCACAAAATCTCTACAATACCAAAATTATAGGAAGTTATTCTATAATAATCCTCAAAGTTTATCTTAGGTCTGCGTGCTCTAATCATAGTTTATCTAAATCTTGCTTCCAAGGTTTGTACTAAACTTCCTCTGATACCAACTGTAATGCCCCGAACATAGATACCCAAAGTCGGTGCATTATTACATAACATTGGCATGATCACAAAGGATCAAGTCTCGAAAGACTGAATAGTTTAGTAGTCTTGGAAACACTAGATATATTCATAAGTCTTACATTATATCATAAGGTAAAAAAAATACAACAATATCTTGTCTTAATATCCCCTCATACTATCCCTACAGGTCATTCATAAATTACTTCTTCACATCCTGGGAAAAATAAAACATTGAAAGGGGTGAGCTCAGATGCTCAGTAAGGATAACAATATAGCAGAAGATTTCTTAGATAATCATAAACACTTAATGAAATTTATAACTAAAACAAAAGCCTTTTAAACTTGAACTTCAGCATAATATGGAAAAGATATAATGAAATAACGCCATTTAATTATTCACATGGATATTCTACTAGTCGAACAATCACATGAAATATCAATAACCACTTTCATAATGATGGAATGCATAATGCCGGACTATCATAACCATATAGCCAAGGCCTCGTGCCAAGACTACAAATAAGATTTTTCCAAGGCCTTGTGCCAAGACACTAGTTTGTCTCATGAGACCTGCCGATGCATCGAGGAGCTATAGCGGGCTCCACCTATCACTTACTAAGTCCGATTCATTCCTCATATGAAAAGTTTGAAATATGACATAAACATTCGTATTAAAACTAGCATACGAAATGTGAATACTTTATCCACAAACCATGAATGGTATAAAAATAGCACATCCATAGTCAAAAAAACTCATTTGATACAATATAGAAGATTTTATTGTATCATATTAACCTCAACCGAGAATTATGAAGGATATTTACATAGATGAAAATGATCATCAAAACAATTAGAGTGAAATATCCCCCTTTTTCTTGAAATCATTTAAAAGTCACACTATTTGTCAAGAATCCATTTAAAATAGATTTTAGAATAAAAGTTTCCCATACCACTTTGAAACTTGTAAAAGGAATTTTTATTTGAAAACTATAATGTCCATATAAATAAATCCTTAAAACCATTTTTAAAACATGGACATTAATGAGAAAGATTTAGAAGAATAAGTATTTAAAACATTTAAAAATGGTATTTTAGTTAGAGTTCCTAACCAAAAGAGAGACAATTTAATACAAATAATTGAGGTAATCAAAACTTTGTAATATCATTAGAATAAAGGGATTCATTATATACTATGTCAAAGTACATTATATACACCACATAAAAGTGATTTGGTGTATAATAACAAAGAAGTCTCAATGGAATGTAAATTGAGATGAAATCTCTCATAAAGGTCGTATCCTTAGTTTAAGGATAAATCAACGACATAATTATGTGTGACAAAGATAAATACACTAAATATGATTGGATATTAAGTGTAAACCAATCAAAGGACATTCACACATATTCTTGTAAAAACAACACCAAGGAATTGGATGTTTATCTCAAAAAAATCGAGATTGAGTAAAAATTACTCTTATCAAGTTCATACCGATGACTTGAGATTTTTTCAATGGAGTGATTATGTGTATAAAAATTATATCCATAGAAAAGGGAGTAAAAATTATGACATAATCAAATGAATATTGATTCCACACATAATCTTGGAGTAAAATAATCAATGAAGTATGCGTAAAGCCGAATGAGTGGAAATTGAAATTTCAAATTCCCTTATCAATTTGGTAACTTATGAAACATGCACCCATGAAAGAAGGATCATACAATGATGATTTAAATACCCATAAGTTAAATTATATTACACAATGAATACAATCATGGTCTGTACACACACCACATGCAATAAATAAGTGGTGAACAATGGAAATCTCACTGACTTAAAAGTGAGATAAGAAACCCCTTACATTGTACATTTTCCTTGGTCGATGGTAGGTTATCCTCAAGTATAATGGTGAAATAATTGTTATTTAATTATAAAAGAATCATTTACATTAATATGATATCATATGTGATCTTTTAACATTGATTTGTTAATAATATCTTAGTATTATCGTCATTTCGGGTGTTAACTTCCTCGTTTTCCTTTATATTCTTTATTATGTAATACATGTTTGTTATGGATAGGTTGTATCTTATACATATCCAGAATAATATAATGTCCTTAAACATTATTTTTAAATCATCAATTGATAATTATACTTGAATGGATACGATAGAGAATGAATCTCATCGCTTTCGTGGAGACGGTAGTCCGTACATATGCACGAGAGACAATATCATTATTTTGATGTTAAAATAATATATAATTGGATGTTATATCATATAGAAAGAATAATTATAATGTTATATTTATTATTTACATTAATTACACATCATTATTATACCCATCCAAATAATAATTTATTGAATGACAATTACACCACGACGTGGAGACGGTAAGTCGTACATACGCACGTATGGTGACATGTCATTCAAATGATGGATAGAATACTGAATATGGTTGTAAAATATTTATAATAATATTATAGTATATAGGAGATACTGGATTAATTATTTTAGAATGTTAATAACAAAGAAAGAAGAAGTTGAAGAAGAAAAGAATTTGAAAAAGGGTGGTAAAAACATTACCTCTTCTTCGGGTTCTTCCTTTTGATTTGATCAAAAGGGCTCCTTAGGTTGGCTTTCTGATCAAAATAAGGCCTCTAGGTTGTATTGAGAAAAGTTGAGAGATTATTTGGGCAAGGTTTTTCTGAACCAAAATGCTTTGAAGGTGTGATGTAATGAGAAGGGGGAGTTCCCTTTTATAAGAGGGGTGAGGGGCACCTTTGGAAAAGCTAGAAATATTATTTTATAATAAATTCATATTCAGTTTCTAATGGCTAAAAAGTGTATTATTTAAATGTTAAGGTGGGTATAGGTCTAAATCCACTAAACCAATAGAATTTAGACAGGTTTGGGTCATTATATTAACCTTATATTTAAGTATTAACTCCTAGTTAATTAGTTTCACTTTTACAATGTCTCTTTGTATTTTTATATTATATGGTTAATAAACTTACTATATACATCCAAGAGACCCTCAAGTGGTCAATTAATGATACAACCATCATGATATAAGTCTCTTTTCCGAACCTTATTTTTCTAAAAATTTAATATCAATTAATAATATAATATTGTTTTTAAAAACTCTTTTATGTCAATTTTGACACTATTCAAAAATTGATTTTTGTGAAACTCATTACAAAATGATTAGGTCTAAAAAAGTCCATTAAATCAATAATAATATGTCATATTAACCTAGAAAATTATTTTAATTCATAAAAATTTTCAAATTATATTTATTTGGGTATTTATAATATCAATTATTTTAATTTTTCACTATTATAATAATTATTGCATCATCATTGTGTCATAAATAAATTAAATTATTTATTGTCTAAAAATTATAAATAAACTATCATTATGTATTAAACCTTTTTATCTTTCTAATGAATATTTACAATAAAATTTACCTTATGTATATCCCTATATTAAAAATGTTTCAGTAAATAAACTTTGATTTTAACTCTTTTAACCCATCTTTGAATTAAATAATAATAAATGTCATAATCTTATCCAAGTGGACCTAAATGATAATATTTTACTCATAAGGTTGTTTTTGGTCGAGATACACTTGTCCAATAGAATTAGGACATGTTTTAGGGTAATATTAATATCATTTTTACCCTTAATTACCCTATTTACTTTTAACCATGGTAAATAAAAGTAAAAAGTTACTATTCACCAAAAATTATTTTCATCTCATTGAACCACATTTTACTACTTGATATTAACCGTGTGTCTCGTATTTTCTAAATTCCACTCACAGAAGCGGTAAAATTAAGTTTCATGAAAAATTCAGTTTTTTAACTACCACTTAGTGGTTTCACTATTCATCAAAAAATGAAAGTTTCCAGAAAAATACCAAAAATTAGGCCTAAGCTGTATTTGAGATTATGAATTCAAATATGATGTCTATTTTAAAAAATTCAAAGAATATTAGTTGCATTAATTAATTTAAAAATTAATTCCCATCATCAAAACAAATAGCGTGTTTTTTAAGAGATAATAACTATCAAAAGATTGACACTTGTTTATGTCTGGTTTAAATGTGAAATTACATCCGATGAACAACATTTTATTAAATGGTAAAAATATATTCTAAATATACTTTAAAACCACTCAAATTAATAATTTATCACTATTAATTATTTCGATTAAAAATGTGGTTTTTAATTAAAATTTAGTAATTTTCACTATTCATCAAAATATGAAAGTTATCCGAAAAGTACCAAAATTTCATCCTAAGATAATTTCGATATTCCTAATCCAAAAATGAATTCCATTTCGAAAGAAAAAATTTATAAAATTTGAAAAATTAGGTATTACTATTCATAACGGCTAGTTTGATTGGTTGTGGTGTGTTAAAATCTCGAAGTTGCGTACAATGCACTCCATTGAATTATTCAAAGGGAAACATTCCGTGGAAGCTTGGGTGTTACAAAATGTTTCGTGGCTCTGAAACAGAAGAGTAGGACAATGTAATATACACTTCCTTAAGAAATTGACCAGAAAAGGTTTAGTTAATGACCTTACAAAATTTGATTTTTCAGAAAAATAGAGTGTGAAATCCTTTTCAGGAGGGAAATAAACAAAAAACCTCTTTCAAACCAAAGAATTAGGTTAGAACTTCTAAACCTCTTTAGTTGTCTCACAATGAATTGTTTGGACCATCTTGAGTTTCAATTCTCAATGGTAAGAACTATGTTTATGTTCTTGTAGATGAATTATCTAGGTATACTAGGACATTTTTCTTATCTCGCAAAATTAAATCTTTCTATCATATTACCAAGTATGTTAGGACTGTATAAAATCATAGTGGACTTAAAATTAAATCCTTAAAAAGTGACCATGGTCTTGAATTTGAAAATCAATACATTGAATATTTTTTCTCTCAAAATGGCTATAAGATCAACTTTTCTACCAATAGGACACCTCAAAAAAATGGTGTAGTAGAAAGATAAAATAGAACCCTACATGAAATTTCCAGAACTATACTCAATGACTATGACATACCAATTTATTTTTTGGTTGAAGCTGTTAATACAACTTGTTACATAACAAATAGAGTCTTAATCAGACCTATCCTAAAGAAAACTCCTTATGAGTTCTGGAATAATAGGAAACTCGAGGTAAATTAATTTAATGTGTTTGGATAAAAAGTTTATATTCTTAACACCTAAGATAATATTGATAAAGTTTCCTCTAAAAGTGATTAAGAAATATTCCTTGGATATTCAACATTAAGTAAATCTTATAGTATCTTTATTAATAGAACCAAATGTGTGGAATAATTTTTACATATCATGTTTGATGAAACTGATCCACTTGAACCTAAGACCTCACTAGGTAATTTTGAAGAGGATATGCCCAATTAGGAAATTAATGAAAACCCCTCTGTCTATCCAATAGTGTAATCTGTTAAAACTTCCAATTCTACAAATTCTCTAGATTCTAGCCATAATGAACCAAAATCAAGTGGTGAACCTGAAATAACTAGACCTACTTTTACTATACCAACACAACCCCTTAAAAACCATCCCTTATATGTTGTAGATGGAGATTTAGACAGAGGAATACAAACTACATCTTCTTTGAGAAATCAGGTTGAACATCAAAAATTATTTTCACAACATGAACCTCAAAATATCAATGATGTGGCCAATGATGAATTTTGGGTTATGGATATGAAAGAAGAGCTTAATAAGTTTGAGAGAAATAAAGCATGGAAGCTTGTTGATAGACCAAAAGATACCTTCACCATATGAACTAAATGGATATTTAGGAATAATTTATCTAAAGCTGGAACTATAATTTGAAATAAATCTAGATTGGTTGCAAAAGGCTATAATCAACAAGAAAGAATTCATTATGAGGAGACCATTGCACCAATAGCTAGGCTTGAAGCCATTATAATCTTACATTCTTATGCTGCACACTTGGATTTCAAAATATATCAAATGTATGTCAAAAGGGAATTCATAAATGGTTATATAATTGAGAATTTGTTTGTTGAAAAACCCCCAGGTTTTACAAATACACATTTTCCAAATAATCTTTTTAAATTAACTAAATCTTTATCTGGTTTGAAACAAGTTCCAAGAGCTTGGTATGATAGGTTTAGTAACATTATTATTTCTAAAGGTTTTACAAAAGGATTTTTAGATCCTAATTTATTTATAAAAATAATTTCTAAAGAATTTTTGATAGCTCAAATAAATTTTTATGATATTGTTTTTAGTTCTACTAAAAATTATTTATGAAATTAATTTTCCAAAATGATGCAAAGTGAGTTTAAAATGAATTTTATGGGTCAACTTGCTTATTTTCTTGGATTTTAAATATTTCAAAACAAATAAGGTATTGTTATAAATCAAAGTAAATACACTAAAGAAATTTTTAAAAGATATGACTTTGATAGCATTAACAGTAGTGAAACACATATGAGTTCTACATATAAGATGGAACTTAATGAAAATGGGAAATATTTTGATCAAACTGCTTACAGAGGAATGATAGGGAGTTTTCTTTACTTAACTACTAGTAGGCCAGACATCATGTTTAGTGTGTATATGTTTTCAAGATTACAAGAGAACCTAAAAGAGTCACATTTTAATGATGTTAAAAGAGTTTTCAAATACCTAAAATATACAACTAATTTAGGATTGTTCTACCCTAGAGGACAACCCTTTGATATGGTTAGTTATTATGATGCTGAATTTGGTGGGTGTAAATTAGAGAGAAAAATCACCTCTGGAACATTCTATAATTTCATGGTATTGTAAAATAGAAAAATTCTATTCCATTATCAACAACTGAAGCAGAGTACATTTCTAATGGTAGTTGTTGTGCACAAATTTTGTGGATGAAACACACTTTATTAAACTATGTGATTCAATTCAGACATATCCCCATAAATTTTGACAATACAGGTGCTATTAACATCTCTATAAATTTGATTTATCATTCTAGAAAAAAAAAAATTGATGTAAGACCTCACTTTTGGAGATATCACTATCAAAAAGGTGATATTACCCTTAAGTTTATTGGGATTGAGCATCAACTTGATAACATATTTACCAAAACCTTAAACTTTTAGAGAAAGTGCTACATCAGATATGAACTAGGAATGATAAATCTATAAATTCTATCCAACCTTATCCCATTAAAAAAAATTGTGACACTGATCATTGTGACACCGATCTTGTGAAACCGATAAAGTGAAACCAATTAGGTGAAACCGATCATGTGAAACCGATCACGTGAAACCGTTTAGGTGAAACTGACAGTGTGAAACAATTTAGGTGAAACTAATAGTGTGACGTCATTCAGGTGAAACTGATAGTATGAAACCGTTCAGGTGAAACCGATCATGTGAAACTGATTGAGTGAAACCAATTGAGTGAAATTGATTGAGTTAAACTGATCATGTGAAACAGATCATGTGAAACCAATCAAGTGATATCGACATAGTTAGAGTGAAACCGATACTAATATGTTCTTTTTAGTAAGTTTTTTTGTCTGGTTTTTATGTAAAATGACACAGTTTTGTTCTTTTTATTTTACCATTATTATATTTTGTGGTTTTAGGATGTAAAATCCCTAAATGATAAAATTACTCTGATCCATACTTAGATCATTCACTACCCACTCTACCTTTCAATCCTTCGACCATTCAACTCCCTTTTACAAACCTGAACCATCAAAATGGATAGGACAAAGTGTGAGATGGAAGTACTAAGTGAATTTTCATCGGCCAAAATTCATAAAAGTGAATCAAGTGGTATTGTAGGTTATGTGAATCCGAAGTGGGGAAGCTATATAGTAGCTCCATATAAATAAGTGGTTGTCGTTGAGAAAGTATCTCTTGCTGAAATTTTTGGAATCACTTGGGTGGACTAGCTGGTTTGAAAACAATGAGATATTATTCTATCACAAAATGGTACATCAATATTATCTCAACTTTTAAGTGTCTTTGGAAGGATCCTAGGAGTCTCATATGTAGTTAGCAGTAAAGGTAAAGTAATTTTTTTTCTTCAAAGGAGTGGTACGAATGCTTAGATATACCTCATGAGGAAATATTTTTTGACTACCCAGGTAACATTCCACAAACTTCAGATTTATTTTTTTATCAAAATAAATTGAAAGAGTTGACTGTAAATAAGGATTCAAGGAGATTTAAATCTACAGATTTAGATGGAGAGTCCAGAATGCTCTTCAAATCTATCCAACATCAAATATTCTCTACGAAGGGAGATTTTTCTGCCTTGAATTATCATGATTTCTTCCTAATTTATTTGTTGAAGAATGAGGTAAAAGTGAACCTATTCAGGTAAGTTATGGTAAACATTTTTATATGATCAAACCCTATAAAAAGGAAACCTTTATATACTATCTGAGGATGATTTCTGCAATGTTAAAAAAGATAAGATGTGTAGAGGATGGAGATGAGGTGATCACTTCTTGTAGTGGTTTTTGCATATATTAAGATATATAAAAAAGGATGAAGATATTTTGGAACCCATAGAAGAGAATTTGGGTAGAAGATGATGAAATTTTTTTTAGAATTATAATTATATTGATCATCCTACCAGGACAAGGGATCAAGCTAATCTTGGTCTCAAACCTGGTGAGTGGGTGTTATATTTCAATGAAGAGGGAAAAGTTGAGCCTGAGTTTCCAAGATAAGAGTGATCTCATATAGATGATAGGAGTGACCTAGATATTGGTGAAATCCCTAATGAAATGTAATATTGACCTTCTATTCCACCATTATAATTACCTACTTGAGAAACATTGATGGATGATGAAGATAAGGAACAGACTGAAGTCTATGGAGTTGAAGGATATGTGATCAAGACTGATACTAATGATGAGGATTATGATGATGAGGAGGAGGAGGATAAAGGTGAGCATGTGATTGACTCACTAGAAGCAAGACAAGATGCAGTCAGTTCATGTGAGGACTCTTTACATAGAGATGATGATGAGGCTGGTAGATAGGCTGATACTGATCCTGTTGGATAGGATGTTGTTGATCATGCTTATGGAAATGATGGTAATGAGGATGGACATGACCACCCAGATGATGCTCAAGGAATCATTCCAGAAATTAATGATATTATGGATGGAGATCAATAGGAGGAAGCTGAAACTCAATTTTCATCCATTCCTCGTTGTGAGGAGGAGCCTCAAGTGGATAGAGTGGATGGAGTTGTTGAAGTTCCAGAATAATCTCAAATTCAAAAAGTACTAGTGCCTTAAAATGTTATCCTAGATGGAGGTCAGGAAGAAGAAGTAAATCTGAAAATGAGGGGGAAACTCAAGGAAGAAAAGTTTTAATTAACATTATGGAGCTTAGAGATTGGACTTGTTATGGTGAGTGGAATATAGATCTAGGATATATATTATTTGGGGGAGATTATGATTCAGATGAGGAGATAGTAGTTCCCCCCACTCCACAAATTTATGTGGCACTGATTGCTCATACTTCACCTATATTACCTTATGATGATTAGATAGTTTAACCGTTAGTGGATACAAACTATGTCACCAAGTCTGATCTTGAACAATTCAAGTTGATATATGTGAATCTGTGAGATCCTCTATTGGATTCAGAAATAAAGCTTCTTCATCTGGGAGTATTTTAGAGGCAGATGCTGCTAGGATTTCAAGAATTGTAATTTAGGAGATACAGCCCAACCTAATCACTACAGTTGAGACTATTGAGAGACAGAATTCAATTTTTGGAGAATAAGTGAAGAAAATGGGTCATGAATTGGCATCCCTATCCAAGTATTTCAGAACCACACTTGGTGGTGTTATGGAGGTTCATAGAAACCTAGTTACACATCTACCAAGTACAGACTTGAACAATTTAAAAGAGGACCTTGGAAGAATGATTTCTGGTGCATTCAGTTCTAAAGGTACTAGGCATGCTGCTGATATGCATTCCCTCTGGGTTGTGATGAGAGAAGATATGAGGTCCATTTAGAATGACTCTGTGACCCTTGAAAAAGTACACAAGAATAGTTAACTTGTATATAACAAGGTGAGACAATGTACAAATGAGGCATCTACTGCTCAAAAGGAGATTAGAGAAAAAAGTGGACAAGTATTTTTCTAAAATATACACTAGGAATGATCTGAATTATAATTTTAAGTACTTAGATGAGAACCTCAAGATACCACCTATGATAGAGGCATTCCAGAGGAAAGTAATCCAGTTGAAATATTTTACACCAACTTTGAAAAACTTCATGGAAAACATGGAGGATTTTTAAAAGGGTATGCAATATGGGGGAGAAATCATAAATAATTTTATCAAGATTTTTAAGCCCTACCTACATGTATAGGATGAATCTATAGAGGTTCATGCAGCTGTTACATCGGCCCTAGTTCACTGTCTCCTGCTCAGATGACAGTATCTCAAGCTTTATCTCAAATTAGGCTAATAATCCAAGAGCAGCCTCAATGTCGTATTTGGTTAGAGAAGAGACCAATACTTGAATTTAATGTCCCTAAAACTGTTTCTTTACCTAGTGTAACCCTTTGGTCATCCCTTCCTATATCCACAACACCACCTCTTGAACCTCCTATTGACCCTTCAGACAAAGGAAAATCTCCTCAAAAGCCCAAGATTTAGTTGTGGATCATTGTTTGATAGGTCTTTGTACTTTTCTTTTGATGACTATATTTTGATGTTTGTAATTTTTTGTAATTTCATGAATATAAATTTTCATTCACTGTAACACCCCAAACTTCTACGGTACGCTTCTCTTTGAATAATGCGATAGCGTGTGTTGTACGCAACACCGAGTTCTAACAACCAATCAAACTAGCCGTTATGAATAGTAATACCTACTTTTTAAAATTATATATATTTTATATTTCAAAATGGACTTCATTTTTGGATTCGGAATATCTAATTTAGCCTAAGGTGAAATTTTGGTACTTTTCGGATAACTTTCATATTTTGATGAATAGTGAAAATTACTAAATTTTAATTAAAAACAACTTTTTAAATCAAAATAATTAATAGTGATAAATTATGAATTTTAATAGTTTTAAAGTATATTTAGAATATATTTTTACCATTTAATATAATGTTGGTCATTGGACATAATTTTACAATTAAACCGAACATAAACTAGTGTCAATCTTTTGATAGTTATTATCTCTTAAAAACACGCTTTTTGTTTTGACAGCGGGAATTAATTTTAAATTAATTTCTGCCACTTCTGTGTTTTGAATTTAGGAAAATGGATTCCATATTTGGAATCAGGATGTTCAAATTGTGTAAATATGTAACTTTTATTTTTATACATTTTGAATAATTATTGCGGTAAATATTTTATTTACCATGGTTAAGGGTAAATCCGGTAAATAAGGGTTAAAAAATAATATTATAATAATACTAAATTACACTAAAACGTGTCTTAACCCTATTGGTTGATACAGGGTCGACCATGGGCATCTTTGGGTCGATTTTGGGACCCCATGTATCCACTTGTAAGTGATAATGACACTTTATTTTAATTAAGTTAAAATGAATACAAAAATGATACAAGCATATATCTTTTAGAAAACCAATTTTTACATAGGGTTATATATGTTGGATTTTAGACTATAAATATTAATTAGAAATATAAAAATATTTCCTACATAATGATAATTTATTTATAATTTTTAGACATTAAATATTTTATTTTATTTATGACACAATGATGATGCAGTAATTACTATAATAGTGAAAAATTAAAATAATTGATATTATAAATGCCCAAATAAATATAATATGAAACTTTTAATGAATTAAACTAATTTTCTAGGATAATATGATATATTAGGATTGATTTAATTGACTTTGTTCGAAGTAATCAATCTGTTATGAGTTTCACAAAAATCAACTATTGAATAGTGTCAAAATTGACATAAAAGAGTTCTTAAAACAAATATTATATTATTAATTGATATTAAATTCCTAAAAATCTAAGGTTCGGCCAAGAGACTTATATAATGATAGGTTCATCATTAATGGACCACTTGGGGTTCTCTTGGATGTATATAGTAAGTTTATTAACAATATTATATAAAAATACAAAGAGACATTGTAAAAGTGAAACTAATTAACTTAGAGTTAATACTTAAAGATAAGGTTAATCTAAGTACCCAAACCTGTCTAAATTCTATTGGTTGAGTTGTTTTCGACCCATCCCCACCTTAAACTTTTAATATTCAACTTTGGAGCCATTGTAAACCGAATATGAATTTATTATAAACTAATATCTCTAGCTTTTCCAAAGGTGCCCCACACCCCTCTTATAAGAGGGCACTCCTCCTTCTCATTTCTTCACACCTTCAAAGCCTTTTGGTTCGGCCAAACTCTGCCCAAATACTCTCCCAACTTCCCTCACTACAACCTAGGGGCCTTAGTTTGATCAGAAAGCCAACCTAAGGAGCCCTTTTGATCAAATCAAAAGGAAGAACCCGAAGAAGAGGTAATGATTTCACCACCCTTTTCTAAGTTCATTTCTTCTTCCACTTCTTCTTCCTTTGTTGTTACCATTCTAAAATAATAAATCCAGTATCATATATATACTGTGATGTTATTATAAATATGGTACAACCATATTCAGTATTCTATCCACCCTTTGAATAACATGTCACCATACGTGCGTACGTACGGCTTACCGTCTCCTCGTCGTGGTGTAATTGTTATTCAATATAATATTATTTGGATGGGTATAATAATGATGTGTAACTCATGTAAATAATAAATATAACATATTAATGATTCTTTATATATGATATACCATCCATTTATATATTATTTTAATATCAAAATAATGATATTGTCGCTCGTGCGTACGTACGGACTACCGTCTCCACAAACGCGATGAGATTCATTCTCCATCATATCCATTCAAGTATAATTATCATTTGATGATTTAAAAATGATTTTCAAGGACTAGATATCATTCTTGATATGAATAATATAAAACCTATCCTTTACAAACATGTCTTACGTAACAAAACATATAAAAGAAAACAAGTAAGTTAACACCCGAAACAACGATAATACTAAGATATTATTATCAAATCAATATTAAAAGATCATATATGATATCATATTAATGTATATGATTATTGTATAATTTAATAACAATTATTTCACCATTATACAGGAGGTTAACCTACCCCAACCAAGGAAAAGTACAAGGTAAGGTTTATTTCACAATCTCTTCATTATCCGAGGTTGTTTATACGTAATAATCTGCTGGGATCTCGTTATCATCCACATCCATGTTTCTTCAAAATGTATTTCAAAACATTTTTACAAGAATATGGTTTAAAGTCATTTATACCCTTGTTTTACTTTTTATAAGAGGAATCATTCTGTCGTTTTCAAAACAAGGTCCTTTTTAACATTTTCGACAGAATTAAGGTAAGAATGTTTTTTTTAACTTATACGTCGGGTGCGGTTATTTTCCGCCGTTATAAAATATTCAAAGCTTTCCTTACAAGCTTATAAGAATATTTTCAAAGAAAATGTTTTATTTTATATGGATCTTAAATGATTTCAAAATAAAAGGAGATATTTCTTTAAAAAGAATTTTGATTTCATCTATGTCAACATCCTTTGATGGATTTTAAGATTATTTGAAGTTGATTTATTATGATACAAAATTTCTATATTGTATTGAAGGTTTTGTGATATGTTTGACTTTGGATGTGCTATTTTTATACCATTCATAGTTTATGGTGAAATTATTGACATTTCGTATGCTAGTTTTAATACGAATGTTTATGTTATGTTTAAACCTTTTCATATGGGAATGCATTGGACTTAATATATGACGGGTAGAGCCCGCTATAGCTCCTCGATGCATCGGTAGGTCTCATGAGACAAACTAGTGTCTTGGCACAAGGCCTTGATAAAATCTTATTTGTAGTCTTGGCACGAGGCCTTGACTATGTGGTTATGATAGTCTGGCATTATGCATTCCAACATTATGAAAGTGGTTATTGATTTTTACATGTGATTATTCGATTAGTAGAATATCCATGTGAATAAGTAAATGGCATTATTTCATTTTATTTATGCCATACCATGTTGAAAGTTCATGTTTGAAAGGCTTTTTTTTAGTTATACATTGCCTTAAATGTTTATTCTTATTTATGAAAGTTTCCGCTATATTGTTATCCTTACTAGGCATTTGAGCTCACCCCTTTTCTATGTTTTATTTTTCCCAGGAAGTGAAGAAGTAAATTATGAATGACCTGCAGGGATGTTATGTGGGGATATGAGTGTGGATTATGGAGACATTATGTTGTTGTAGTAGTTTTTCATTTTATGATGTAATGTAAAACTTATGAATATATCTAGTGTTTCCAAGGCTACTAAACCAATCGGTCTTTCGAGATTTGATCTTTCTTGTGATCATGCCAATGTTATGTAATAATGCACCGACTCTGGGTAACTAGGATCAGGGCGTTACAGTTGGTATCAGAGGAAGTTTAGTACAAACCTTGGAAGCTAGATTTAGATAAACTCTGATTAGAGCACGTAGACCTAAGATGAACTTTGAGGATTAGTATAGAAGAACTTCCTAGAATTTTGGTATTGTAGAGATTTTGTGAGTTTTCCGAGCAATACATCCATGTCTGGATACGAGCAGGTAGAGGCGGCTCTGGCACAGATGTACCTAGGGGTAAAACCCAAAAACACCGCTTTGAGCTAGACTCGAACGGGAACTGGTGCACGACAACGGGCCTTGCTGCACTCTTGGTTACGACACTCCCAGGGGATATGCTTAGGATAACTCTCATTTTCTTTACAAATCATTATGAAGGGTTTATGAGTATATAATTATTCAAAGAAAACATTTTTATGATTATGGATTATATCCATAAATAGTTCAATTTATGTTAAGTGTTTTATAAGTATGGGATTATGTATTTTGATTCATAATCTGATCTAGTTTATGCCATTGTTTAGAAATGGCGCCTAGTGGAAGAAATAGAAACCGTATCAATGCACGCACTCCATGTAGGGATTGCCCTCCTGCTCAAGATAAGTATAGTGGGGCTGGTGATGCAACTGGTGCCGATCAGCTAATCACCATACTGGGACAACTTACTCAGGTTATGAATAATAACCTTACCCGTATGGAGCACCCTGATCCACAGCATGGAGGATCAATGTTAGATCGATTCATGAGGCAACAACCACCAACGTTCAATGGGAGTACAAATCCCTTAGTAGCCGAGCAATGGATAAATTCCGTAGAGAAAATATTTCAGGCTTTGGGGAGTAGTGAAAGGGAAAAAGTTATCATGGCAGTTTACCGCCTCACTGGAGATACTGATCAATGGTGGTCATTGATTCAAAACATGAAGGAAGATGATGAAGTATCAAATATGGAATGGAGGGAGTTCAAAGATCTGTTTTTAGAAAAAATACTTCCCTCGCGACCATCGAGTAGATATGGAAAGGCAATTTCTAAGTCTGAGACAGAAGGAGGATGGGAATGTCGCAAAGTATGAGGCTAACTTTACAAGGTTAGCAAGGTACGCTGGTGATTATATACGTAACCAAAGAAGTAAGATTGATCGTTTCTTTGATGGGTTAAATCCATTTCTTCGTCGAGCATTAGTCTCACAATCCTTTTCGTCATACGAAGACATTGTCTCATGTGCTATCAAGACCGAAAAGGAATTCTCTAAGTCTTATGACTTTAAAGCAAAGCAATAGAAGAAGAGACATGCTGATCAATCTGGGAATGGAAATAAGGGGAAGAAGGGAAAGGTTGAATATCCATCCTGTGGTAAATGCGGGAAGAAACACCCTGGTACTTTCTTGAAGGGAATGGGAGTCTGTTACAAGTGTGGTGAAAAAGGCCACCAAGCTCGTGATTGCAAGGGGAAGAAGGAAGCTACCAACGTTCAGTGATACAATTGCAGGGAGATGGGGCATTATGCAAATGAATGTCCTAAGCGTCAGGAGAACTTACCTCAGAAAAGGCCAAGGGATCAAGGCCAGGCTTATGCTATCAATACTACTGAGGTAGAAGCTCCGAAAGACGTGGTGGCAGGTAATTTAATGGTTTCCTCAAGTTTAGCAAATGCATTATTTGACTCTGGATCGTCGCATTGTTTCATATCTTCCCAGTTTTCTAAGAATATTAGATATTTCCAATTTGATTTAATAAGGGAGTTTTCAGTTAAAACTCCTAAGGGAAGTATCATTGCAACAAAGTTTTGTGAATCAGTCCCCATTAGAGCACATAAATTTTCTTTATCTGCTGATCTCATCGTCATACCTATGATTGAGTTTGATATAATCCTCGGTATGGACTGGCTTTCGGACTATGATGAGAAGATTTATTGTAAGAAGAAAGAGGTTACGATTCTTGATGATAATGATAAGGAACACCTTATTTTTAGAGCAGAATCATCACCACCTAATTCTTATTTAGATCCACCCCCAGTAGCTCAACTTAATTCAATTATTGGGGAGGAAGAGAATGAAATAACTGTCGGTGAGGAAAGGAATGTTCAAATAGAGGATGTACCTGTTGTGAAAGAATTTGTAGATGTATTTCCGGAAGATTTACCTGGACATCCTCCAGAACGAGAAGTTGAGTTTTCCATTGATTTAATTCCTGGATCATGGCCTATATCGAAGACCCCTTATAGAATGGCCACTGTAGAATTAGTTGAACTAAAGAAAAAACTAGATGAATTGAGTAATAAGGGATTTATTCGCCCTAGTGTTTCTCCATGGGGATCCCCTGTTCTTTTTGTTAAAAAGAAAGATGGATCTATGAGGTTATGTATAGACTACAGGGAGATCAATGCTATAACGATAAAGAACAAGTATCCCCTACCTCTCATTGATGATTTATTTGACCAACTACATGGAGCTCAATACTTTTCAAATATTGACCTTCGATCTGGATACCATCAGTTGTGTGTAAAGAAGGAAGACATTCCGAAGACAGCATTTCGAACCAGGTACGGGCATTACGAGTTTACTGTAATGCCTTTTGGATTGACTAATGCACCCTCTGTATTCATGGATCTGATGAATAGAGTTTTCAAGGAGTATCTCGATGAATTTGTGGTGGTATTTATTGATGATATATTGGTATACTCCAAAACCTACGAAGATCATGAAAACCACTTGCGCATTATCTTGAAGACTCTGAGGAGGCATGAATTATATGGGAAGTTTAGAAAGTGTGAATTCTGGCTTCTGGAGATTTCTTTTCTTGTCCACATTGTCTCTAAAGATGGAATCTCTGTTGATCCTTCTAAGACCAAGGCAATCCAAGAATGGCCAGCACCTACGAGTATAACTGAGGTACGCAGTTTTATTGGTTTGGCAGGTTATTATCGACGTTTCGTCCAGAATTTTTCCCGATTGGCTAACCCATTAACGAAGCTCACACGTAAAGGGGTTAAATTTGTTTGGACAAAAGAGTGTGAAGAATGTTTTTAAGAACTGAAGAAAAGATTAGTCAATGCTCCTATATTGACTCTACCATCGGGGAATGATGGGTTAGTTATTTATAGTGATGCATCGAAGAAAGGACTTGGTTGTGTCCTTATGCAGAATGATAGAGTTATTGCCTATGCATCACGACAGTTGAAAATTCATGAACAAAACTATCCTACTCATGATCTCGAGTTAGCAGCTGTGATCTTTTCTTTGAAGATATGGAGGCACTACCTCTATGGTGAAAAATGTGAGATTTATACTTATCACAAGAGTTTGAAGTATATTTTCTCACAAAAAGAACTCAACATGAGGCAAAGGAGATGGCTTGAATTACTCAAGGATTATGATTGTACGATACACTACCACCCGGGGAAGGCAAACAAGGTGGCAGATGCTTTGAGTAGAAAATACCATGGAGTTTTGAACAATATGAGAATTGAAAGGGATCCAATTTTCATGGATCTAGTGAAGATGGACATGGGAATAATCAGGGAAGGTGAAACATCAATGCTTTTTCAAATGGTTGTCAAACCATCTTTACTAGAAAGGATTAAGATTTCTCAGACCGATGATGAAGAATTCCAAAAGAAGATTAAAGCTGTAAATGATGGGAGATTGAGAGACTTTGTGTATGAAGATGGAATTTTGAAATTCGGGAAGAGACTTTGTGTTCCCGATTTACCTGATCTAAAAAGGGAATTGCTGGATGATGCTCATAGTTCCAATTTCTCTATACACCCTGGGAGCACCAAAATGTATAGAGATTTGAAGGAACATTTTTGGTGGGACAACATGAAGAGGGAGATTGCTGATTTTGTGTCAAGATGTATGGTTTGTCAACAAGTGAAAGCCGGAAGGCAACAGCCTGGAGGAGTCATGCAACCTCTTCCCATACCGGAGTGGAAATGGGACAATATTACGATGGACTTTGTCTTGGGGCTACCAAAGACTCCTAGAAGGAACGATGCAATATGGGTTATTGTTGATCGTCTTACCAAGTCAGCACATTTTCTTGCTATAAGAGAAGATCTACCCCTGGAACGTCTAGCAAGACTATATATTAATGAAGTTGTGAGACTTCATGGAGTACCCTTATCGATTGTTTCTGATCGTGATCCCCGTTTTACTTCAAGATTTTGGAAAAGTCTTCAGAAGTCCCTGGATACTGAACTTCATTTGAGCACTGCTTACCACCCTCAGAGAGATGGACAATCAGAATGGACTATTCAAACCTTAGAAGACATGTTGAGATCTTGCTCACTTGACTTTCAGGGTATGTGGGATCAATATTTACCACTGGTAGAATTTTCCTATAACAATAGCTTCCATTCGAGTATTCAGATGGCACTATATGAAGAATTATACGAAAAGAGATGTCGTACACCAACCTGTTGGGATGATGTTGGTGAAAGAAAACTTGTAGGCCCAGAACTGGTGGAGGAAACGATGGAAAAGGTGAAGTTAATCCAAAATCACATCAAAGCAGTTCAAAGTAGGCAGAAGAGCTATGCCGATAATCGAAGGAAGGATTTGGAATTTCAAATCGGTGATCATGTTTTCCTGAAGGTATCTCCATGGAAGGGAGTCATATGTTTTGGTAAGAAAGTTAAATTGAGTCCCAGGTACATCGGACCTTTCGAAATTCTAGAACGAATTGGGGTTGTAGCTTACCGATTGGCAATGCCGCCAAGTCTCTCCAAAGTTCACGATGTGTTCCACGTATCTCTGTTGAGGAAATACATGCCTGATCCAACGCATGTACTCACCTATGAGGAATTAGAACGGGAACCCGATCTTTCCTATTGTGAAGAGCCCGTCAGGATTCTTGATACGAGAGAACAAGTACAGAGAAACTGGACGACGCGTCTGGTAAAAGTTTTGTGGAGAAACCATAAGATGGAAGAGGCAACGTGGGAACCCGAGGAACTTATGATGAAGAACCACCCGAGTCTTTTCATGCGATAGTATTCTAGAAATTTCGAGGACGAAATTATTTGAAGGAGGGGAGAATGTAACACCCCAAACTTCTACGGTACGCTTCTCTTTGAATAATGCGATAGCGTGTGTTGTACGCAACACCGAGTTCTAACAACCAATCAAACTAGCTGTTATGAATAGTAATACATAATTTTTAAAATTATATATATTTTATATTTCAAAATGGACTTCATTTTTGGATTCTGAATATCTAATTTAGCCTAAGGTGAAATTTTGGTACATTTCAGATAACTTTCATATTTTGATGAATAGTGAAAATTACTAAATTTTAATTAAAAACAACTTTTTTAATCAAAATAATTAATAGTGATAAATTATGAATTTTAGTAGTTTTAAAGTATATTTAGAATATATTTTTACCATTTAATATAATTTTGGTCATTGGACATAATTTTACAATTAAACCGAACATAAACAAGTGTCAATCTTTTGATAGTTATTATCTCTTAAAAACACGCTTTTTGTTTTGACAGCGGGAATTAATTTTAAATTAATTTCTGCCACTTCTGTGTTTTGAATTTAGGAAAATGGATTCCATATTTGGAATCAGGATGTTCAAATTGTGTAAATAGGTAACTTTTATTTTTATACATTTTGAATAATTACTGTGGTAAATATTTTATTTACCATGGTTAAGGGTAAATCCGGTAAATAAGGGTTAACAAATAATATTATAATAATACTAAATTACCCTAAAACGTGTCTTAACCCTATTGGTTGATACATGGTCTACCATGGGCATCTTTGGGTCGATTTTGGGACCCCATGGATCCACTTGTAAGTGATAATGACACTTTATTTTAATTAAGTTAAAATGAATACAAAAATGACACAAGCATATATCTTTTAGAAAAACAATTGTTACACAGGGTTATATATGTTGGATTTTAGATTATAAATATTCATTAGAAATATAAAACGATTTCCTACATAATGATATTTTATTTATAATTTTTAGACATTAAATATTTTATTTTGTTTATGGCACAATGATGATGCAGTAATTACTATAATAGTGAAAAATTAAAATAATTGATAATATAAATGCCCAAATAAATATAATATGAAACTTTTAATGAATTAAACTAATTTTATAGGATAATATGATATATTAGGATTGATTTAATTGACTTTGTTCGAATTAATCAATCTGTTATGAGTTTCAAAAAAATCAACTATTGAATAGTGTCAAAATTGACATAAAAGAGTTCTTAAAACAAATATTATATTATTAATTGATATTAAATTCCTAAAAATCTAAGGTTCGGCCAAGAGACTTATATAATGATATTTTCATCATTAATGGACCACTTGGGGGTCTCTTGGATGTATATAGTAAGTTTATTAACAATATTATATAAAAATACAAAGAGACATTGTAAAAGTGAAACTAATTAACTTAGAGTTAATACTTAAAGATAAGGTTAATATAAGTACCCAAACCTGTCTAAATTCTATTGGTTGAGTTTTTTTCGACCCATCCCCACCTTAACCTTTGAATAGTCAACTTTGGAGCCATTGTAAACCGAATATGAATTTATTATAAACTAATATCTCTAGCTTTTCCAAAGGTGCCCCTCACCCCTCTTATAAAAGGGCACTCCTCCTTCTCATTTCTTCACACCTTCAAAGCCATTTGGTTCGGCCAAACTCTGCCCAAATACTCTCCCAACTTCCCTCACTACAACCTAGGGGCCTTAGTTTGATCAGAAAGCCAACATAAGGAGCCCTTTTGATCAAATCAAAAGGAAGAACCCGAAAAAGAGGTAATGATTTCACCAACCTTTTCTAAGTTCATTTCTTCTTCCACTTATTCTTCCTTTGTTGTTACCATTATAAAATAATAAATACAGTATCATATATATACATTGATGTTATTATAAATATGGTACAACCATATTCAGTATTCTATCCACCCTTTGAATAACATGTCACCATACGTGCGTACGTACAGCTTACCGTCTCCACGTCGTGGTGTAATTGTTATTCAATATAATATTATTTGGATGGGTATAATAATGATGTGTAACTCATGTAAATAATAAATATAACATGTTAATGATTCTGTATATATGATATACCATCCATTTATATATTATTTTAATACCAAAAGAATGATATTGTCACTCGTGCGTACGTACGGACTACCGTCTCCACGAACGCGATGAGATTCATTCTCCATCGTATCCATTCAAGTATAATTATCATTTGATGATTTAAAAATGATGTTTAAGGACTAGATATCATTCTGGATATGAATAATATAAAACCTATCCTTTACAAACATGTCTTACGAAACAAAACATATAAAAGAAAATAAGTAAGTTAACACCCGAAACAACGATAATACTAAGATATTATTATCAAATCAATATTAAAAGATCATATATGATATCATATTAATGTATATGATTATTGTATAATTTAATAAAAATTATTTCACCATTATACAGGAGGTTAACCTACCCCAACCAAGGAAAAGTACAAGGTAAGGTTTATTTCACAATCTCTTCATTATCCGAGGTTGTTTATACGTAATAATCTGCTGGGATCTCGTTATCATCCACATCCACATTTCTTCAAAATGTATTTCAAAACATTTTTACAAGAATATGGGTTAAAGTCATTTATACCCTTGTTTTAATTTTTATTAGAGGAATCTTTCTGTCGTTTTCAAAACAAGGTTCTTTTTAACCTTTTCGATAGAATTAAGGTAAGAATGTTTTTTTTAACTTATACGGCGGGTGCGGTTATTTTCCGCCGTTATAAAATATTCAAAGCTTTCCTTACAAGCTTATAAAAATATTTTCAAAGAAAATGTTTTATTTTATATGGATCTTAAATGATTTCAAAATAAAAGGAGATATTTCTTTAAAAAGAATTTTGATTTCATCTATGTCAACATCCTTTGATGGATTTTAAGATTATTTGAAGTTGATTTATTATGATAAAAAACTTCTATATTGTATTGAAGGTTTTGTGATATGTTTGACTGTGGATGTGCTATTTTTATACCATTCATAGTTTATGGTGAAATTATTGACATTTCGTATGCTAGTTTTAATACGAATGTTTATGTTAGGTTTAAACCTTTTCATATGGGAATGCATTGGACTTAATATGTGATGGGTGGAGCCCGCTATAGCTCCTTGATGCATCGGTAGGTCTCATGAGACAAACTAGTGTCTTGGAACAAGGCCTTGACAAAATCTTATTTGTAGTCTTGGCACGAGGCCTTGACTATGTGGTTATGATAGTCTGGCATTATGCATTCCAACATTATGAAAGTGGTTATTGATTTTTGCATGTGATTATTCGATTAGTAGAATATCCATTTGAATAAGTAAATGGCATTATTTCATTTTATTTATTCCATACCATGTTGAAAGTTCATGTTTGAAAAGCTTTTGTTTTAGTTATACATTGCCTTAAATGTTTATTCTTATTTATGAAAGTTTCCGCTATATTGTTATCCTTACTGGGCATTTGAGATCACCCCTTTTCTATGTTTTATTTTTCCCAGGAAGTGAAGAAGTAAATTATGAATGACTTGCAGGGATGTTATGTGGGGATGTGAGTGTGGATTATGGAGACATTATGTTGTTGTAGTAGTTTTTCATTTTATGATGTAATGTAAAACTTATGAATATATCTAGTGTTTCCAAGGCTACTAAACCAATCGGTCTTTCGAGATTTGATCTTTCTTGTGATCATGCCAATGTTATGTAATAATGCACCGACTCTGGGTAACTAGGGTCGGGGCGTTACATTCACTGTGTTTCAAGTTTCTTTGTGTTCTTTTTCTTTATCTTTTCTGGTTTTTTTTTCAACTTTTTTCTAATCCCAAAAGGCGGAGTAATATACAGATGGAATAAACTCTTAACCAAAGGGGGAGACTCAATATGGCATAAGAAATATGGAATGTAATCAACATAGAATTTATACATACATACATATATATATATATATATATATATATTCCAGCTCTCGTATAAAATAAGGGGCAGAATAAAAATACTCTATACATGCTCTGATATAATTATTGAAAGGGGTCTTAAAGGGAAATACTTTATTGTTGTATTGAGAATTCACACTCACTATTGTTATGCTAAGACAAGTAATTTTTATTAATTAAAATCATGTATAACCCATTAATGCCATGATTTGTTGTTATCAAAATGGGATATATTGTTCGACCCTTTGTGAGATAGTGGTTTTAGTAATCACAAATCATGCCATTTTACAAATCATGATATTTCACATATTTTGTTTTAGGTAATGATAATCATGTCATTGCATATTTATAAATTAAAAATTATGTCACATGGTATAATAAATTTCAATAAGTCAATAAATTATGGATATTTGTGTTTCAATATATATACCAGTGTATATATACATGCAATTATGAATTTCAATTAATCTGGTACTATTATATATAAGACATAAATTTTGTAAGTTTTTCAAAGTCTCTGACACCATGTGGTTTAAAGGCGTCACCAATGGTTGACTAACTGATGAAGACTCATCAATCAATGAAGGTGTTGATGCAGGACTCACCAATAGAACATACGAAGCACTGACGTACAAGTCATCGATGATCGGTCACACTGATAGTTCAAGAGACTCACTAATAGGCGACACACTGATGGGTGATGAACCGTTAGTTAAAATGAGTCATTGATAGATGAGTCACTGATCGGAGACACACAGATAGTTCAAAATGAGTCACCGATAATGACTCACTGATGCCCAAATAGATTGATAGTGAAAATAAATCACTGATGATTAGAGTCACTGATACCGATGGGAAGGACTCACCGATATAGAGAGTCATCAATGCTGACTCGCTGATGCTAATGACTTACCAATACTTGTAACTCTCCAATAGTCATAAAAATAGTTTATATATTATTAATTCAAATTTATATCTAATGGTCATATTTAGATAAATTATTGCTTCTGACATTATTTATGGTTGTTTGTAGGATATTTATCGGATATTACAAGGTACATGAACTTGGGGAGATCATTATGTATGTTGTGCCTCAAAGTATAAAATAATTACTAGCTACATCATTCAAGACATGAGAGATACACAGAGAATAGTAGTAATAAAAGAAAGAAGGTAAAATAGATGAACTCCTACAACTCTTGGGCATACTCCCAAAACCCAACAACTCAAAGGAAGAATATATGGGAAGATTAAGAAATCAAGATAAATCTACTGAGATGATTTGTAAATCTTTCAAACAAGAAGTATAACATCACATAATTCTGGAAGCTGGAACATAGAGTCTTTGAAACTCTGTTTGGGAGTCACCTTCTAGAAGAGGACTCGAACATCAATTCCACTACATCAAATGAGTCCAGACCTACACCACATAACACAAAAATACTTCTAAATGTAACTTTACATATTTAAATATGTTTTGTTCATTTATATACATTTCTGAGCAATGTGTGTATCTATATGTTACACACACACACTGACTCATGTGCATAACGGTAGGATACTTGATATCCTCAAATATGACACCCATTTTATCCTTTTGTATCCCAATTAGAAATTTAGAAGAGGTCAAGTGTGACCTGTTTTCTTTTTTCCAATGAAGAACTATGGTAGAGGTCATGTGTGACCTAGACAACCTTGTGTGATATTGTGAACCATGATATAGGTTGTGGATTAAACTTTTCTGTTAATTTTAACTTCATGGTGGCAGGTGATCACCATGTGGATAGAACTAAGTCATAACTTGGGAATGAAACTCTTGTTTATTTTAGCAGTGTTTTTACATTTTAGTTTTACTATGTTTTTTAACATATTTCATAAAAAATGAACATTGATAGTTAGTTTAGAAAATTTTTATAACAATTGTGAACCAGTAGATTAGTTTCAAAAGCTTTATTAATCCTTAGATTAGTATAGCTGAGAACTAATCAATCTTGTGAGAAATTAATTGAATATTCAGGACTCTTATAAATTCACTAAAAACTAAATTGGATTATATTTTTAATTGGGGGAAATTTTCAATGAACAAATTATAAATAGAAATTTTTATAGATACTCAAATCACCCCTGTCTTGAGTACTCTACTCCGACCAATAGGTAGATCTAGTGCATGTTGTTCAATGAAACAAAAAACAGTCGAAGCTCATAAAAACTAAAATTAAAATAAAAAAATCATATTTTTCCCATAATTGAACGCATCAAGTAACAAAAATCCCATCAATTATAAGACTTCAATAATAGACTTTAAGATCATCACTATAGGGCTAAAAGTGATACCCATAATTCTAGATCTCTCTCTGAACAACTGATGTGTAGTGTAAAAATATTTAACATCCATGCTCCTTTGAAAAGTGGGATGGAATATTTTAAAACCTTGATCATTTGATGAGTGGGATGGAAGAAATTGAAAACCCCAACCAATGCCAGATAAAAATTCTTAAAGATAACCCTAATATCATCTTCCTCAAAACAGATATCTAGAAAACGTTTCAACTAAAAAAATAATATCTTCCCCATTGAAGTCGTTGTCATCTATCCTCAAATTCAATTTGGAATGAATCGAATCCTGATCAAACAACAATGACATGATATTTGAGAGAGTGGATGGATCTATGCTATTCTTCATCATGATGTTTACCCACTCTTTAAACATATTTTTATCTAAAATAAATTATATCTCATATATAAATATCTTGAATCAAAATTTAAATGTGTTCCAAATATTTTTTAACAATTTTTTTACTTACACTGATATGATTTTTTATGTATTTAAATATTTATATTCAAATAATTTTTATTTCTATTTATACTTTCATAATATTTTTTTAGTAAATGGATAATTGATACGTGAAAGTTTTCTTAGATGGTTTATTTTTTTGGAATAAATAATATATATATATATATATATATATATTTGTTGAAAAACATTAATTGGTAATTATAATTAATATTAGTGTAATATAACATTTTTTTCTAAAAATATTTGATGAAAATTTGTATAATACATTATATTTATTAAAAACATAAGAGTTAAATATGTTAAATGAATTTAAAGACATTTAATATACCCAAATTGTATTATACTACATCTACTTGTGCCTCCTCATATTATCATGTTTCTGATGAAAATTTAATCAGAGTTATCACATTAATGTTCCAAAATAAATCATATTTGGAAACAAAAAGAATAAAAATTCTTGAAACTGAATCTTGAAATATTTTTTGAGTTGTGTTATTACAAAAATAGTAGAATATTGTACATTAATATGGGTGAAATTTTCAATATTTTAGTTATTTTTTTTAAGAATAGTCCCATTGAGTGTACTTTTATGGTTAGATAATTGAGTTTACTTTATTTTGGATTTTTGTTGGTCCCATTCAGGATCTCTATCCATTCAGGGTAGTTGATGTAGAAGTATTTAGAGTCCATATATTTATAAATGGGTCCACCAATGGAGGGCCCTTTCTTTGAGTGTTTCTTAACTAGTTAGTATTTATTAAAAAGAGTAAAATAACTCAAAATATCCTGTAATTTTCCAAAACCATGTTTTATATAAATATAATCGATTATTTTACTAAATATATGGTTGATTCCGATAAAATTAAATCATAATGTAAACTTCATGCAATCACCCCGGTAGTACCAATGCTAAGTAAATTTGAAATTAATAAACATGAATCCCATAGAAAATCATAATTTAACAATTCTATTGTGACTCGCAAGAACAAACAGCTAAATGAACATAGATGAAAAAGAAAAGACTAAAAATATTTTTGATATTTCAAATCAAAGAACGATGATAGTTTTTACATTATTGATATGTAGATTAAATGATCAAAACACTAGAGTATAAAAATATTAAATAGGAAATTCACATTTTCATTTTATTGTTACTTCATTATTAATGTGTGGAATTAATGATCCCCTCATGAAAAATATTTTCTTCTTTGTCAAATTAACAAATTTTATAAAGGTGTAACACCCTGATATTTTATGAGAAATATTAGTTTTAATTTCTTTGATATTATCTATTATACGCTACACCAAGATTATCTTGCATTATACACAACACCGTATTAGTTTGCAGTATACACAATAATATTCTTGGCCCGTGTTACACACAATTTCAAGTTCTTTGGTAGAAATTATTCTATGCAACATTGAGTACAGATTTTGATCAATGTATAACTGAATTATATTTTGATTATGTTATACGCAAATCCAAAGGAATCTTTCTCTACATACAACCCTGACTTGGCTTTCCTTACATGCAATAGAAACCTTCCTCGATAGCTTGCGTTGTACGCAATACCGAGTTTCACTGAACAATGATATGTTATTAAAATATTATATAAACTAGTCATTATGAATAGTAATACCCACTTTTTGAAATTTTATAAATTTTATCGTTCAAAATTGACTTCATTTTTGGATTTAGAATATCAAAATTAGCTTAGGGTGAATTTTTGGTATTTTTCTGAAAACGTTCAATTTTCGATGAATAGTGAAAAACACTGAGTTATAGTTTAAAACTGAATTATTATTTAAATAATTATTTATTTAAATTTATATTAGGTAAAAATTTATACATAATACCTATATAAGTTCAATTTAATTCATTGGAGTCATTTTATAATAATTTTAGATATATAAAAATTATATTGAACTTTTTACCGTCTTTTAATCACCTCCAAAGAGCATTTAATATTTTCATAAAACATAATTTTACTGCTTCTGTGAGTTGAATTTTAAAACTCCTATAGACACAGTTAATATAAAAGAGTAAAATGTGGTTCAATAAGATAAAAACATTTTTTTGTGAATTGTGTCTTTTTACTTTTATTTACCATGGTTAAAAGTAAATAGGGTAACTAAGGGTAAAATGATATTATTATTACCCTAACACATGTCCTAATTCCATTGGATAAGTGTAATTCGACAAAAAACAACCTTAGGAATAAAATTTTACCCTTTAGGTCCACTTGGATTATATTAGGACATTTATTATTATTTTATTTAGAGACGAGTTAAAATAGTTAAAATCAAAGTTTAATAACTAAAACATTTTTAATATAGGGTTTTACAAAAAATAAATTCAACTATAAATATTCATTAGAAAGATAAAAAAAATTCCTACATAATGGTATTTTATTTATATTTTTTAGAAATTAAATAAGTTAATTTATTTATGACACAATGATGATGTAGTAATTACATTATTATTTAAATATTAACATAATTGATATTATAAATACTCAAATAAATGTAATTTGAGATTTATGAATTACACTAATTTTTAAGGTTAATATAACATATTAGTATTGTTTAGATGAATTTTTTTGACATAATAATGTTTTATGGATTTAGAGAAAACAAAATACCAAATAGTGTCAAAATTGACATAAAAGAGTTTTTAAAACAAATATTATATTATTAATTGATATAATGGTCGTAAAAATCTAAGGTTCGGGAAAAATACTTATATAATAATATATATGACATTAATGAACCCATTGGGGTTCAATTGGAAGTT
This sequence comes from Viscum album, assembly GCA_963277665.1. NCBI lineage: Eukaryota > Viridiplantae > Streptophyta > Magnoliopsida > Santalales > Viscaceae > Viscum > Viscum album. Next base: position 978,104,801 of record OY728143.1, read on the forward strand.
TTTAGTATGTTTATTAACCATATAGGTTAAGAATACAAGAAGACACAGTAAAAGTTAAATTGTTTAACTTAGAGTTAAATCTAATAGATAATGTTAAAATGGTAACCTAAACTTGTCTAAAATCTATTGGTTGAGAGGATTTTTACCCATAACCATCACAGCCTCGAACTAAGTCTATTTGGGGCCATTATAAACAGAATATAAATTTTTTATAAAATAATATTTTAAGTTTTTCCTAAGGTGCCCCTCACCCCTCTTATAAAAGGTCACTCCTTCTTCTCTCACATTCACTCATACCAAGCTATTTTCCTTAACCAACCCCCACCCAAATACCCTCTAAACTGTCCTACCTTCATCCTATAGTCCTTCCTTTAGTCAGAAAGCCAACCTAAGGAGCCCTTTTGATCAAATCAAAAGGAAGAACCCAAGTAAGAGGTAAATATCTCACCACCTATTTCAAGTTCCTTTCTTCTTACACTTCCTCCTTCTTTGTTATTTACACTATAAAATAATAAAATCAGTATCTTCTATACACTTTGATGTTATTATAAAAATTTTACAACCATATTAGTTATTCTATCCATCTTATGAATGAAAAATTCACCACACGTGCGTACGTACAGCTTACCGTATCCACGTCGTGGTGTAGTTTGTTATTCAGACATTTCATCATTTGTATGTGTATAATAATGAGTAAAAATTATATAAATAATAAATATTACACTATTATGATTCTTTATATATGATATACCATCCAATTATATACTATTTTAATATCAAAATAATGATATCATCGCCCGTGCGTACGTACGGACTACCGTCTCCATGATGCGATGAGATTCATTCTCCATGTTAACCATCCAAGAATGATTATAAATTATATATAATAAGTAATCATGAAACATATGAAAAAATAATACTACTAGATTTATTTATATATATATATATATATATGTCATTTAATTCCATAATAATTAATAAGGAAATAAAAATAGCGTTCATGCGTACGTACGGTCTACCGTCTCCATGAACGGTGTATTTCATTACATTTATCGATCTATTATATATATTTATATTATGAATATATATTATATATAAATCATGTTTTACATTCTGGAAATAAGTAATCATATGAATAGTTACACATCGAAACATGTACGATAAATGAAATGATTTTACCCAAAACGATGCTTTAACATGGAATTGACAAAAGAACGGGTAATATAAAGTAATAAGTGAATCATATATGATATAATAAATATTATTATGGTGCTATTACAAGTTAATAATGTTTTTAAACCCACTATACAAGATTCTTGGACACATATGGGAGAAATTGGACATAAGGTAAGGGATAATTATTCCAATCTCATTCTTATCCGAGATTGTTTATTCGTAAGTATTATTGGGGTTATATTTAACATCCATGTCCATGATTTCTCAAAATGTTTTCATAAAATGTATAATATTATTACATATATGTTTAAATTCATTTTTACCCCTTTCTGACTTTTACTACAATGAAGGGAAGAAATCTTTGTTTTTTTTACCATACGATTAACTTTTTGACATTTCCGGCAAAAGTACGAGAAGAATGTTTTTTTAACTTATACGGCATGAACGGATTTTTACAGTTTTATAACGCCTAATTTTCATGAACCTTCCTATAAAATATTTCATGATTATTTTCAAAAAAGTCATTTTCTTTTAAAATTGCATGACATTTTGTGAAAAGAAAATGATTTTGAAGAAGAAAGGATATTTTCCTCAAGAATTCATTTCTATTGTTTTATCAAAACCATTTTCCATCTAAGATAACATTATTTCATATGTGTATGTTTCAAGTATAATGTATCTATGATTTACATGGTTTCAATTTTCTTGTGATGAGATAATATCCATTTGTTTTATATGGATTATGTTATGATGGGATGATGTTTATGAAACCCATATTATTCTTTGGGTTATGATGAATGATTTATGTTTATTTTGTGGAACACGTAAGAATGATTTCATTATGAGATGGGTGGGACCTATATCTCCCTCCAATTAATTGGGTAAAGATTTATATCTCATGAGATAGACATGGTTGTAATGGTAAGTAAATCTGGTATAGTAATATAGGGCTGGAATGGCAAGTAAACACGATTCAGTAATGGACTTTGTCCACTATGATGGTCTTGGAAGCAATGCATTGGCTACTATGGAAATCATATCATGTGATTAGTGGTTTTCCAAAATTACATGTTTTATTCCCATGATATTTTATCATGAATGGTGTTCCTTTATGATATATTCCTTATGTAATTCTATGATTTATGTCATTGCTCAAGATTTTGATGTTTAGATTTTATATTCAAGTTTTTGCATTCAAATGTTTATGAATTGTTTTTTGTTCCCTATGTTTACCCTTACTGAGAATTTGAGCTCATCCTTTTTATGTTTTCTTTTCCCCAGGATATAAATAAAATTTTTAGGTAAGAAAACAAAATAGGAAGATATTTATGGGAGATGTTGAAGATCTTTCACCACGATTAGAATATTATGTTCCGAGTTTCCAAAGACACTAAACTATTACAGTCCTTGGGTGCCTATTTTTGTTATGTATTAAGTATTCTGAAAAATTAATGTAATGTCCATGTACTTCAATTTTGTGGTCTTTATAGTTGGTATTAGAGCAAAGGAGGTAGGAATGAATTCGATCCTTGGGAACTCTCACGTGTGAGCTTTGGACAAAGCATGGCTCTCCGCCCAAGGGCTTCCTGAGGAAATGGTTGCCACTAGGGATGGTGGTGTGTCCCACCCAGGGGGTGTAGTTTCCCATGGAGTTATCTAATAGGTATCAATTCTAGTCCACTGTAAATAAATCCATACTGATACAGTTTGTATCAGACTGAAGTTTTAGTCAACCTTTGGAAACTAGGATATGAAAACTTTAGTGATATCCCTAGAGATATTTCTAAGGTGTGTCTAGTGATTTCCCTAACGTTAAGTATAAGTATAGGTTATAGTCCTAGAATTACGGTAACAATCATAGAATTAAACATAAGATTATATAGATTTAAAGTACTCCCCCTTGATTACGTTGTTTTTCCAGTATGAGTTTTTCCTCTCATACTATTATTTTTGGGTTTTAAGAAATGGAAGGAAATATGATGATTCATGTTAATGGAGAATATGATGGACAATGGAATGATAATATTCCTGAGAAACCAAATGAAATGGGATTTCGATGTCTAAACAACGTTGTTATGCCTAATCATCAATCTCATAATATGATCAATAATATCAACTTTCGTTAGTTTCCTGACTCGACTAATAAGAGAAAGATGGAGTTTCATGATGATCATAGAGGAAAGAAATTTCAATTTCCCTCATGTAAATCATGTGGGAAGATACATCAAGGAAAATGTTTCAAAGGAACTAGAAGATGATTTGTGTGTGGAAAAGAAGGACACAAAGCCAGTAATTGTAAAGGAAAAGGTTCAGTTAACACCATATAAAAGGATATTGGTGTTGCTAAGACATCAACAATGGTTAAATGTTTTAAATGTGGAATGTACAGAAATTATGAAAACCAATTCCCTAAGGGAAAGTCTCATTATGAGAATCATCATGGTTGTATGGGTAGTATTTATGTTGATGATGATGAAGAGACTACAAATGATGTGTGAGATAAAAGATTGGCTGAAGCTCGGTTAATGGTTTAATAAGGTAGTGTGATGATTTTATGTTTATCAAGAGTAATGTTGTATAGGTAATTTAGTGGTAATATGGAATAAAGAAACATCTAAGGATTGTTACACTATTGTTTTTCCTTGAGTATTTGAAAGTGTACGTTGAATGGTACCTATAACCATGAAAGCTTATTCATATATTTTTGGAAAGCAGATGATATGCACATAATAAAGGGATAAAGAGAAAATAATATGTTGGATATTATTAATGAGCTCATGATTGATATAAGGACAAAGTGATATCATGGTTTGAGTATATAGTATTTTTGGGATTTTGGTATGTGGAAAGAGTTAACTTTTGACAACATTCATGTTTTCACTAAGTTTCTATGGTAACTCTTGTTTCAAAATAATACAAGATTAAGATATTCGCATTTTTATAATGTGACCAAAAATATATATCATATGATTTATGGGGGATAAAGGATTGTATTCACATGCTCAGTAGATAACATTTCTTGTAATTGTTTTCTTTATACTATGAGCTTGGACAGAAGTATTTTGGATAAGCCTAAAGATTGGAATGGATTATGTTGGACATAAGTTGGTATTGTTTAAGGCTAGAACTTTTTTTGATATTATTGATGGGATGTTATAATAATGTAGTTTTAGAAAAAGTACAACCTGCAAGACGGGTAACAACCCATCGCGTCGGACAAGGTTGCAGGAATCGAACCCACGACTGAAGTGTGACATGCCTTTATCACCTACCACTAGCCTACAGGAAGTCCCTGGTTAGTATATATTAGTTTTATCTTATTACGAAGTATGATAGTTGGAGTCTAAGTCTATTTTTGGAATCATATACGATTAACCTCACCATATTTGGACTTATGTATATTTGATAACTTTTTCTAACCTTTTGTTTGAGACAAATTGAATGTCCCATCATTCTATCACATGATCTACTAACACTTCACGAATGACAAATTCAACTTCATTTCTTTAAGATATGAAGTGTAAATTGTTCATAGAATGACCAACGGTGAGATTTTACCAAAATCAAGAAATTATTTCTTCAAATTCAATTTTTTCAACTTTAGGAAAATGATCTTGAAAACCAAAAACATTGTCCTAGACGGTACCTTAGATCATCACAAATTTATGGCTTTGTGATTGATGGATTTTTCATAGCCATGTTCTCTACCACTCTCCATCAGAACTTGATGGTTAGATTTCTCTTCCATATCCATATTTTCACCTATGTTCTTCTATGTGGAAACCCAGTGATGAGTTAATTTGGGTAACCATTATGTTTCATACATTAGTTTTTAAAATTATGTTTTAGTATTCCTTTTTATGATGTGGGTTTCTATGAATGAAACTTTCAAGTAGTAAACCATTTATAACCCCGATGAATTTCAAGGGGAAAATTCATTTTAAAGGGGGTAGAATGTAACACCCCGATATATTATGAGAAATATTATTTTTAATTTCATTGATATCTTCAGTTGTACGCTAAACTAAGATTATTCTACACAACAATGGGTATAGATTTTGGTCAATTTATAACTAAACTATATTTTGATTATGTTATACGTAAATCCAAATGAATATTTTCCTACACGCAACCCTGACATGGCTTTCATTACACGCAAGAGCAACCTTTCCTGGTAGCTTGCATTGTACACAATACTGAGTTTCACTAAACAATGATATGTTATTAAAATATTATATAAACTAGCCGTTATGAATATAAATACCCACTTTTTAAAATTTTATAAATTTTATCATTCAAAATGGAATTCATTTTTGGATTCAATATATTGAAAATAGCATAGGGTGAATTTTTGGTATTTTTCTGAAAACTTTCAAATTTTGATGAATAGTGAAAAACACTAAGTTATAGTTAAAAACTGAATTTTTATTTAAATAATTATTTATTTAAATTTATTCTAGGTCAAAAATAGATACATAATACATATATAAGTTCAATGTAATTCATTGGAGTCATTTTATAATTATTTTAGATATGTAAAAAGTTTATTGAACTTTTTACCGTCTTTTATCCACCTCCTAGGAGCATTTGAAAATTTACATAAAACTAAATTTTACCACTTGTGTGAGTTGAATTTTAAAATTCAAGACACGCGGTTAATATCAAGGAGTAAAATGTGGTTCAATAAGATAAAAATATTTTTTGGGGAATAGTAACTTTTTACTTTTATTTACCATGGTTAAAAGTAAATAGGGTAATTACCGGTAAAAATGATATTTTTATCACCCTAACACATGTCATAATTCTATTGGAAAAGTGTAATTAAAAAAAACAACCTTAGGAATAAAATATGACCATTTAGGTCCACTTGGATTAGATTAAGACATTTATTATTATTTTATTTAAAGAAGAGTTAAAATTGTTGAAATCAAATTTTAATAACTAAAACATTTCTAATATAGGGGTTTCCATAAGATAAATTCGACTATAAATATTAATTAGAAAGGTGAAAATATTTCCTACATAATGGTATTTTATTTATATTTTTTAGTCAGTAAATAATTTACTCTATTTATGACACAATGATGATTGAGTAATTACCTTATTAATGAAATATTTACATAATTGATATTATAAATACCCAAATAAATGTAATTTTAGACTTTTTATTAATTACACTAATTTTATAGGTTAGTATAACATGTTAGGGATGGTTATCTGAATTTTTTCAAAGTAATAATGCGGTTATAAATTTAGAGAAAACAAATTACCAAATAGTGTCAAAATTGACATAAAAGAGTTTTTAAAACAAATATTATATTATTAATTGATATAATGGTCCTAAAAATCTAAGTTTCGGCTAAAAGACTTATATTATAATATATATGACATTAATTAACCAATTGGGGTTCGATTGACAGTTTATAGAAAGTTTATTAACCATATAGTGTAAGAATATAATAACACACGGTAAAAGTTAAATTGTTTTAACTTGCAGTTAAATCAAAATGATAAGGTTAAAATGGTAACCTAAACTTTTCTAAAACTTATTGGTTGATATTTTTTCGAACCATAACCACCCTAACCTTGAAATAAGTCACTTTTTGTCCATTATAAACCGAATATGAATTTATTATAAAATAATATTTTAAGTTTTTCATAAGGTGCCCCTCACCCCTCTTATAAAAGGGAACTTCCTCTTCTCTCACATTCACTCCTACAAAGACATTTGTATCAGCCAAAACCTTCTCAAATACCCTATCATCTATCCTAAATTCATTATAGAGGCATTCTTTTAGTCATTAATCCAACCTAAGGAGCCCTTTTGATCAAATCAAAAGTAAGAACCCGAGATAGTGGTAAATATATCGCCACCTATTTCAAGTTCCTTTCTTCTTCCACATCCTCCTACTTAGTTATTTCCATTATAAAATAATAAATCCAGTATATTATATATAATTTGATTTTATCATAAATATTTTAAAACCATATTAGTTATTTTATCTATCCTATGAATGAAAACGTCACTACACGTGCGTGTGTACGGATTACCATCTCCACATCGTGGTGTAGTTTGTTATTCAAACATTTCGTCATTTGGATTGATATAATAATGATTATAAATTATATAAATAATAAATATAACATTATTATTATTCTTTATATATGATATACCATCCAATTATAAGCGCTTTTAATATCAAAAGAATGATATCATTGCTTGAGCGTACGTACGAACTACCGTCTCCACGATGCGATGAGATTCATTCTCCATGTTAACCATCCAAGAATGATTATAAAGTATATATAATAAGTAACCATGAAACATATGACATAATAATTCTACTGGATTTATGTATATATATATGTCATTTACTTCCATTCAATTCAATAAGGAAACGAAAACAACATTCATGCGTATGTACGGTCTACCGTCTCCATGAATGGTGTATTTTGTTCCATTTATTAATATATTATATATATTTATATTATGAATATATATTATATATAAATCATGTTTTAAATTCTTAAAGTAAGTAATCATGATCTAAGTAATCATATGAATAGTTACCAGTTGAAACACGTACGATAAATGAACTGATTTTACCCAAAACGATGCTTTAACATGGAATTGACAAAAGAACGGGTAATATAAAGTAATAAGTGAATCATATATGATATAATAAATATTATTATGGTTCTATTACAAGTTAATAATATGCTTAAACCCACTATACTGGAGTCTTGGACACATACAGATGAAATTGGACATATGGTAAGGGATAATTATTCCAATCTAATTCTTATCTGAGATTGTTTATTAATAAGTATTTATTGGGGTTATATTTATCATCCATGTCCATGATTTCTCAAATTTTTTCATAAAATGTTTACTATTCTTACATGTATGTTTAAATTCATTTTTACCCCTTTTTTACTTTTACTACAATGATTGGAAAGAATCTTTCTTTTGTTTACCATATGATGTACTTTTTGACTTTTCCGGCAAATGTAAGAGAAGAATGTTTTTTTAAATTATATGGAATGAAAGGATTTTTACGGTTTTATAAAGCCTAATTTTCATGAACCTTCCTCTACAAGATTTCATGATTATTTTCAAATAAAATCCTTTTCTTTAAAAATTTCACGACATTTTGTGAAAATAAAATGATTTTGAAGAAGAAATGATATTTTCCTCAAGAATTCATTTCAAGTGTTTTATCAAAACCATTTTCCATCTAAGATGAAATTATTTCATATGTGTATGTTTCAAGTATAATGTCTCAATGATTTACATGGTTTCACTTTTCTTATGATGAAATGATATCCATTTGTTTTATATAGATTATGTTATGATGGGATGATGTTTATTAAACCCATTTTATTCTTTTGGTTATGATGAATGATTTATGTTTATTTTGTGGAACACGTAAGAATGATTTCATTATGAGATGGTTGGGACCTATATCTCCCTCCAATTCATTGGATAAAGATTTATATCTCATGAGATAGACATGGTTGTTACGGAAAGTAAATCTGGTACAGTAATACAGGGTTGGAATGACAAGTAAACCCGATTCAGTAATGGGATTTGTCCACTATGATGGTCTTGGAAGCAATTTCTTGCCTACAATGGAAATCATATCATGTGCATAATGGTTTTACACAATTACATGTTTTATTACCATGATATTTTATCATTATTGATGTTCCTTTATGATATATACCTTACGTACTTCCAATATTTATGTCATTTCTCAAGATTTTGATGTTTAGATTTTATGTTCATGTTTTTGCATTCAAATGTTTATGAATTGTTTTATGTTCCCTATGTTTACCCTTACTGAGCTTTTGAGATCACCCTTTTTATGTTTTCTTTTACCCAGGATATAAAGAACAATTTTAGGTAAGAAAACAAAAGGGTAAGATCTTTATGGGAGATGTTGAAGATCATTCACCATGATTAGAAGATTATGTTCCGAGTTTCCAAAGACACTAAACTATTATAGTCATTGGGTGTCTGTTTTTGTTTTGTATTAAGTATTCTGCAAAATTAATTTAATGTCCATGTATGTCAATTTTGGGGTCTCTACAAAAGTTACCTACCATAAATATATATAATATGGATATTTCCTAAAATAATAAATAAAATACACACATAAGTTATATTCCAACTCAGTCATTGTCATAAACATATATAACATGTATATGTCCAAAAATAATAAGAAAAAACCAACATAATGTGTAAACCCACCTTTAAATCATATTTTATAGCACCTTATAACTAGTTTAATCACATAAACACAACTACATTAAAATTGTAAAATTAATTTCAAACCTACATAAAAAATAAATAATAATAAAATATAGAAATACCTTATGTCTCTATATAGTACGCCCAATGTTAAAGTGAAATGAAAACTTAAGGAAAATCAATAGGTCATATCAATTTCCTTGAAATAAAAAATAAATAGATAATTTTATTAATCATTCTTAATTCATAAACATGGTAAAACAATATCATTTTAATAAGGAATGTGAAAAAAATAAAAAAAAATTAAACAAAAACATAATAGATTTTGTTTTGGAAATAATTTCTAATCCAAATTAAAAAAATAGACATTGGTAATTTTTGGTATTTGTTGGATTATATGTATGAACAATAACTATCTTACAATCAATTAAAAATAATAATATAATTTAAAATAATGTGTATTTGACATCACTAAACAAATCTAAAACAAAACACTTACTCAATCCCATGTCAAATCATGTCAATAATGGGTCCTACATCTGGAACCAACATTTAAAATTATTATTATATACAGATAAACAACACGGACTCAATATTATATATTTACATTATCATAAAATTTAAATATCAAATGTGTGGTTCCTTAAATAAGTAAACTGAGAAAACAAAAATCAATTTACTAGGTTGCCTTATATTTTAACCATTCTATGGCCATTTATGATAATATGATTCAAAAATTATATTTTTATTGACTAATAAAAATCATAAGTACACATTCATATAAAAATGTAAATGAAGATTCAATTTTACTATAAAAAATTTATTGAAGTATCCGTGAGTGGTTATATCATAATAAAAATATTAAAATTTCAAAAAAAAATTGATATATGAGTTGTATAAAAATTACATTCACAATGTTTAACCTCTCCAGAATTGAGATTGGGTATTTTGAATCCAACTAAACTTTTGGTGTGGGAGAAGATATTATATTCAGACACTTGGGAGGATCTCTTCAAATATAAAAAAAATTATCCTAATAAAAATGGTTGTACTGATATCAATTTCTTTTTATATTCTAATGTGTATCCACTTTCAAATCTAAGGTTTTATCCCACTTTTTGTAGTTCACTTTTGTCACCAATGAAAAAATTACCCTTCTTTGAACTCAGAATAATAAGGGTCATGGCAAAATAATTTGGAATTAAGAAAGTAAACTTGTGATGAAAGTTATAACACAGTGTCAAAATATTTATTTAAAAAATTAATGATGATTTGAAAACCAATAAAATTTATAGTCATCGAATGTATTAAGAATAAAAAAAATATTTCATTAATTAAAAAAATAAGATAATAGATAAATAATTGACTTACCCAACATTGAATATAGTGTTTCTCTAGAAGCAACAATGTAATTCAAGCGCAAACCCAATGTTGAAGTAGAACGTTAAAAATAATGACCAATTTAAACAATTATTTCTTAAAAGATGGTAACTCAAAATAAAAAATTGGTTTAAAAGGAATGGTAAGGTTGGGACTAAAAATAATGTAATTCATTAATTCAATATCTTGTATACCCCCTTGATACACCAACTTCAAATATTTAGTAATTTTATGATGGGGAAACAAAAATAAAAATGATATGTAATGAACAAAATTGATGAAAAGTTATTTACTAAAAAAATTATTTGTTTTAATAGGGAATTATAAATTACCTACAAATGAAAAAGTTGTAGTGATCAAATAAAATTTTATGCCAAGAAATTAATACAATATAAGAATTCTTTGTGTTATATAAAAAAATAATCATATATCCTATTATCAAAAAAAATAAATACAAAATAAGAACATATAACTAGAAACTATAATAGAATTCAGTGTTATAGCATATATATAATCACATAGAAACCTTATCCATAAACCCAACTCTAATTAGAAACCAACAAGTTGCATCAGAGTTGAAATCTAGGGGGAGTTATTTCTGTGAAAACCCTCCAAAGTAGTGAATAGTGGGAAAACATCAAACTAGCGGGAAGTAGTGGGTTCCATAGTTTAAGGGAATGGATGATCGTGGGTGATGGTTAGGGATTCTATGGATGGCTAGGGTTGAGGTGGAGAACCGGAGATAGAGGGTTCATGCGAGTAATCTGTTCTAAAACGATGTGGATGACAATGTTTGAAAGGGGAAGGTGCCTTGGAACACATAGGATGGAAAGGTTTAATGAGGGGTTTCACGCAAGGATGCAATTTGGGGATAGTAAAGGGGGGTCATGTGGGGATGTCAAAGGGGGACTTCAGTCAAGAGAAAATAGGGGGTTCTTGTGAAGATGTCAACAAGGGATGCCGGTTAAGGATAGTGTGGAATTTCCTGTAAGGATTTATACAAGGAACACCATTGGGGAATAGTTTAGTATGGATGGGGGAGGGGGTCTTAGGGATTCCTACTAGAAACATGAAATATGGAGGTAGGGTTGTGGAAGGGGTACAAGTAATATGATATTTGTTTCATATATATATATATATATTATAAATTATATATAAATTCATAATGTTTTTCATTATAAATATATTATCAATAAATATTAGTAATTTATTAATATTTTAAATAATTATATATTTTTATCAAAATGATATTTTTTTAATGGGTAATATATATATATATATATATTCAATTCACGGAAAAATATTTAATATTATATATTAAATAAATTATTATAATTTATTTATAAAATGGTAAAATATTTATTGGAAATATTAAGTCCTAATAATATATTCATTTATCAATAAGTCAATTATTGGTATTATTATAATAAGGAAACATATTTAAATTTTATTAAGGGAATTTTTTGTATTAAACTATTGATACAAACAGGTATAACTATTGGTAAAAAAATATTGGTACCTATAGTTAATATGAAAAAATATCTATTGGAATTAATCATTTTTACTCAAAAATATATTATTTATCAGTAATTTTTTCTGGTAAAAGACACTTTTTTGTTGTGAATTTATCCCCAACTTTGAACTCTGGATCTCACCAATGATTTACAACATATAATTTTTTGGTAGGATTTTAGAGGCCCTTAATTTTTGTTTAATGGTTATAAATTTCTCATTCCTTCACTCAGTTAGATTAGGTAACAATAGATTTATTTTTATAAATTTATCCTAATGCATTTGAGTTATGTACTTCCATCTATAGAGATAATCATAAGGATCCATCTAAATTCTTGGGTGAATAATATTATTGTAGAAAAATTATACCAAAATAAGTTTTTGATCCCAACCACATTTAAAATATATAGGTCCAGATATCAACATATATTCTAGAGTCTGAATAGTCCTCTAAAACTTACCATATTTCTGAGGAAGGTAAGCATTTTTCATCCAAATATTATTGAAGGATTCTATAAAACTGTAAGGTAAACATAAAATCCTGATCAGATATGATTGAGAGTGTTACTTCATACCATATAATAAATTCATTAATGTATAACTAAGTTAACTGGTCAAGAGATTAATAATATCTAATAGAAAATAATTGTTCTAAATTTTTAAGGTGATCTACTACGACCTAAATAGCCTTATAGACGTTATAATCAATGGGGAGTTTGAAGAAAAAATCCATAGTAATGTTTTTCAATTTCTATTCTGGTATGGGTAATAGTTGTAGCATCCCCTTATAAATATTTCTCTTTGAATTAACATACTGACACACCAGGAATTGAGATATGTATTCTTCAATATCCCTTTTCATTTTTTTTCCCACCAGGAATCCTCTTTTATATCTTTATATATCTTGATACTTCTGGGATTAATATAGAATGATGAATTGTAAGATTCATCCAATATATCGTTCTTTAAATCTGGTATTGATGGAAAACATATTTAGTTCATGAACCTTATCATTCTAGCATGATCATGGTTGAACTCAAGAAAATTACTCACATTCATCTATAATTATACTCCTTTCTTTTGTTCCTTCTTAATCCTATCATGGATGGATGGTTGAAAATTTATATAATAAGGATAATATATTTCCCCCATTATCAATATTTTAAGATCCATATTCTACAAATATATAAATATTTGATCTCTTTCAATCATTTTCATAGACAAACTAGCATGTTAGTCCAACTTGGAGAATTAGTAACCATTTTCACCTTCCTAGGGTGGTAATGTATTGAACAGTCATAATATTTGATCAGATATAACCATATCCTTTGATTCATATTCAATTCATATTATTTAAATATAACCTTCAAGATTTTATAATGATTATGTATATATATTCGTTATACCTTTCACCATACTGATAATGCCTCCATGTGTTCAATGAAAAAATTACTAATTCCTTCTCTGAATCATGAGTCAGGTAATTATTCTCATGAATTTTCAATTGATGAGAGGTATAATCTATCACTGTATCATTATACATAAGGAAACATCATATTCCATTCTTTTATGCATCACTATATATATATCAAACCCTTATCCTCTTCAAGGTAGTGAAATAATATATTTGTTGACTAGTCTTATCTTCAATTCTTTCAAATTATCTTCTCATTTATCTGTCCAAAAGAACTTAACCCCTTACGATTCCACCCAATGAGTGAATTAGATAGTCATAAGGAATCTCCCACAAAGAATCATTAGTATCCAGTCATCCCAATAAAACTACATATCTTAGTTAGTTTGGTTGATCTAGGATATTTCTCAATAACTTCTATATTTGATGGCTCCACTAATGTACACTCACTGGAAATTATATGACCTAATAATGAGAATTTTTATATCTGAAATTCATTCATGGTAAATTTTGAATATAGCTTCTCCTCCCTCAAAGTCATCATCACAATCATAAAAAAATTCATGCTCTTTATTTATCTTATAATATATAAGAATATCTTCTATAAATATTACAAAAAACTAATGAAGGTAATCTATAAACACTCTATTACTTAAATCCATGAATATAGTAGTAGCATTGGTAATTTAAAATAGAATTATTATAAATTCATAACGATCGTACCTCATATGGAAGGTTTTCTTGGGTGTATCCTCCAACATGACCCTTGGATCATAATATCTAGATCAGAGATCAATCTTGAAACAAATATTGAGATACTCATTATTGAACAAACATATCATTGATATAAGTTATAGGATGCTTTCACTTAATATTGATCTTATTAAGTTCATGATAATCAATGAAAAGATGCATTGACCCATCTTATTTCTTAACAAGAAGAACAAGTACACCCCATGGTGAATCACTAGGACAAATGAATCCCTTATCTAGATTCTCCTAGAGTTTCCTCTTCAATTATGAAACTAAATTGGGACTATTCTAGATAGATTCATTTAAATAGGTGTAGTACCAGGTATGATTTCTATTCAAATTCCAACTTCATAATCCATGGGAAGACTGGGAAACTCTTTTGGAAAGACATCAAAAAACTCACATATAATAGTCATATCTTTAATTTTGAGCTTTTCACTAGCCATTTGAGATAAATATCCCTCATTAATTGGTATAAAAACCCATATTATGGAAGTAATTTTCATTAAGAGTTAAGGTTTATCCTTGCATCGATAGACTATCATAGGTTAAATCAAGAAATCAAATACAACTTCCCAAATTAAATAATATATTTTCAAGGAACTTAATCCATTTTGTAGATACCAATGTATTAGTTGTTTCATTAGAACATAGTGTATTCTATTTAATTAATCTATCTAATATAGGGGAATAATGATTTGGAACAAAAACTTTCTCTATACGGGCAAGTTTATTCATCATAAAAAGAGTCAAATGACCTAATATGGCCACGATCTACTCAGTTCTAAACACAAATATATTCTCTTTCTCAGCAAGTAATCTCTACATAATCTATGGGTGTTGATTATAATTATTACATTATGTGCCATTACTAAATAATATAACACTTTTAGTTAGATCATAATCATCATGAATATTGAGCAATAAAATAAGTATCCCTATAATGGTATAAGTTCTCTAATACTATAAGAGATTATCTTAATTATCATGTTAGTTGTGTTCATCTAAAATCTAGTTCCCTGGGTTTCTACAAAACTTCCTATTATACCAAATGTAGTAACCCCAACTCCAGTAACCCAAATTCAGTGTCTACTTTATTAAATTGGAATAAAATACAAAGGATATCTGTCACGAACCGATTCCGGTCGCCATCAAACCGGCACCAAAACCAGCTCGTGGAAAGACCCGAAGGGCATTCCCTATCTTCACGGTCCGGCACAAGTTCCCGGGTATCATAAAATTTCATTTGGGAATGATTTACCTGAGTTTGGATTCATAAAATAACCAAAAACAAACAACAAACCAAATCTGAAAAATTATGCCAAACAAGACTTAATAAAAATTCATAATTGAGTATATGGGTTTAAATAATACACAAGAGGGACAAAGGTGTATAAAATTATCAGAAAAAAATATCCCATGAGACTCCACATGACAAGGGGTCATCACCCATGAGTCGTCTCCACAACACCTCACCATTGAGAGAAACTAGCAACCTAAACCGCCATCGCCCAAGGCCTTGCATTTCCCTGTGTCAAACATGATCAAGTCTACTTACACCCAAAGGTTTAAGTAGGGTGTGAGACTAATCCCAATAGGATATCATCCAAGGATTCCAAGTGATAGGTATTATAAAATTAAAAGCTTGCAAGAGTTATAAACCGAAAATGGTAGCATTTTTTTCTAAAAGTGAAACTTTGAAAAGAAAATAACTTGCAATGGGGATAACATTAAATAATGATTTCATTTGAATAAAACATACAAGATAATGGTTTTGAAATCCCAAAATACCATATGGAAAGGATAAATTCCAAAAAGGCCACGAGCACCAAGCATAGGAACACCCGTAGTCACTAGTTAGTTGTGAGCCCCAAGTACCTCATACCTCGGTGAAAGTAACAATAATTAAATTTTTTCTCATGCATGAGCCACTAGTAGAGAGAATACCCATAGCCTATTGGTCTCTAATCATCTACTTTATAGTTTTTTTAGTGTTTTCTATGTCAGACTTGCTAAGTGAACCATGGTCAAAACCCCTCCGTTCACTACTGTACTAGTACACGTTAGCCCACCTAGTTACCCGGGTCTCCCATCTTATGCTCAAATAGTTACCACATGCTACCAAAACCAATTTTCACATATAAATATCAGTTCTGTTCACTCACATTCAAAATAGTATCTACACATTCTTTTCACCTTTTATATAACTCAATAAACCACTTACACTTTCCAAAAAAACAATTTCAAGAAAAGTAATCAAATTTTGCACATTAAATTCATCTAAAATTGCACATTTAAAACCTAATGGAGACAAATATTATACCAAATAAGAAATTTCAGTATCAAACATTTTTATAAATCCAATCCATGAATTATAAAACAACACCAAGAGGCACAACATGGGTTATACATGTAAATCACACATTTTCACCCAAAAAATGGCACTTAAAAATCAACCGCTTTGAAAATGCTACCCAAATAAATTTTCACAACAAAAATAATGAATAAAAAACATAATGGAAATATAAATATAGAAATCGAACTCATTCTACAATACCTATATATGAAATCACCGACCAAAAGAGTCAAAAACCCCCCCAAATCATTATGTGTCACTTCATCTGCACCTCCGCCGCACCACAAGGGAGTAAGATTGAACCTAAAACCAGATTATTGGAAAAATAAACTCAAAACTAAAACTCTAGGTATAAATACCAAGCTTTCAGAAAGTTGTGGATTCAATAAAAAAGAAGAAACCCTATGATAAAGGGAGGAGGAAGGAAGGGAACCAACTTACTTGACAAATCTAGACGTTTTTTGGAGCTCGAGATGTTTGGCCCTAATTCTCGATGCTTCTAAACATAAAAGAGGGTAAAAAGAATATGGGGGTGCTTCTGGGTTCAGTGGGAACATTTGAGATGTGTAATCACAAAAAAAAAGATAAAAAATCAATATTTTATAAAAGAATTAAAAAAAACATTTTAAAACATGAAATGAGCTTTTGGGTTGGCCCAATACCTAAATTGATCACCCAAAGCCAAGATTCTAATGAATTTTTACAGGGCCCAAATTTCTTTGGTGGTTTTAATAGTTAAATGAATCTCATTTTGGATGTTTAATGGGTGAAAAAGGTTAAAAAACGAAGTAGTTATTAAAGAAACAAAATTTATTTTTAAAACTGGAAATGGGCTCTCGGGTTGGCCCAAATTTTGAAAACCCACCATTTCCTTCAAAAATGCATGGAAAACCACCAAAAAACAACGAATATAAATTAAATGAAAAATATATTTAACATATGTCATGTATGTGACAATTATCATGTGTATCACTCCCATGATGCAAAAGAACTAGGACTGGTGTAATAGAATTTCCCCTAAGAACATTCTCTTGGAATTCCATTATTCACACTGGCCGCTCAAAAATAGATAAACCAGGCTCTATATCCAACTCCTCCCAATTCAGCACATGGGACAGATCCGAGTTGTATTTCTTGAACTGGGAGACATGGAAAAAATCATGGATGGATGTCAACTGAGAAGGAAAATCCAACCTATATTCCACCTTACCAATACGCTCGGTTATCTCCAAAGGTCTGACATACCTCTACGTCAACTTTCCCTGCTTCCCCAAGTGGTGGTGACCCAGACCAGGGGCCACTTTCAGAAATACCAGATCACCCACAGGAAACTCTAGGTCTTGACGCCTCCAGTCAGCATAATATTTATGATGACTCTGAGCTGTCAATAAGAGTTGTCTAATCAACTTGACCTTCTCAGAATTCTCCTACACAAGGCTTGGCCCCAACAGTGAAGTCTCTCCTACCTCAGCCCATCATAGAGGGGACCAAAATAGACCACCATAGAGCACCTCAAAAGGTACCATTCGAATAAAGGATTGGTAACTATTATTATAAGAAAGATCAACCAATACCAAATGGCTATTTCAAGAACCTACAAAGTCCATGACACATGCATGAAACATGTCCTCCAAAATCTGATTCGCCCGATCTGTCTGACCATCCGTCTGAGGGTGGTATGTCATGCTCATCTTAATATGAGACCCCAAGGCCTTCTGAAGGCCTTACCAAAATAAAATCGGGTGTCTCTATCTGAGACAACTATTGATGGTATTCCATGGAATCTCACCACTTCCTAAAGATACAAATAGCCTAACTCATCCACTTTAGTTGTATCTTTTATCATAATGAAGTGGGATGATTTGGTAAGATGATCAATCACCACCCAAATGGAATTCTTACCCCGAGGTATATGAGGTAAGACAAAAATAAAGTCCATGGAGACCTTGTCCCACTTCCAGGTAGGAATGGGTAGTGGTTGGAGAAAATCGGAAGGCCTTTGGTGCTCTACATTCACCTGCAGGCATGTGTTGCATCTCGAAACAAAGTCTGCTATGTCTCATCTCATACCAGGACACCAAAACTGTCGACGTACATTATAATACATCTTAGTTGCACCTGGATAGACAACCCACTGAGACTGGTGGCTATCCTACATCAACACCTTCCACAGAGACAACGTCACTACTGAACGGCCCTTGAAGCACAAGATGCCCTCGGGAGATGACGACCAATCAGAGGATGTCTCCCCACCATGAAAAAAATTCTTCGACTACTGGAAATTCTCATCACTAGGTTGTTCCCACTGAATCAACTCCAATAGAGAAGGAGTCAACTGGAAGCTCTCCATGAATGCCCCTCCACTGTGTTCCCTAGTCTCCACATGCATCTGAGAAAAGAGCCCCATCAATGTCCACTCATCACTAGGCTTCCTCAAAGCCTGCACTGGAACTATTCTACTCAAAGTGTCAGCCACCACATTACCCTTTCCTGGGGTATATACAATGTCAAAGTTGAACCCCAGCAAGTACTCGATCTAGTGACGCTGCCTCAAGTTGAGGTATTTCTATGAGAAGATATAGGCTAAGAATTTGTGATCAGAGTAGACCAAAAACTTCTCCCCAAATAGGTAATGACGCTAAGTATTCAAAGCATTCATCACCACTACCAACTCCAAGTCATGGGTGGGGTAGTTATTTTTATGTGGTCGGAGTTGGTGAGAGACATATGCCACCACGTGATCATCCTGCATAATAACGCACCCAACACCCATACCCAAAGAATCACAATAGACCACATATCTCTTTACAGCCTCTGGAAAAATCATCACGGGGGTGGGGGGGTAGTCAACCTCCTCTTCAGCTCCTCAAATGATGCATGACATTCTGGACCCCATACAAATTTCACCCCTTTCTGGGTGAGCGTGTTCATCGGTGAAGCAAGCCATGAGAAATCCCAAACGAATCGCCTGTAATAACCAGCCCGGCCAAGGAAACTCATGATCTCAAACACATTCTTCAGTTGCTCCCACGACATGACCATACTAATTTTCTCGAGGTCCACTGAAACTCCATGCTCTGAGATCACATGCCCCATAAATCTCAGCTCCCTGATCCAAAAAGGGATCTTTGACAACTTTACATAGAGGTGGTGATCCTTTAATGTACCTAAAAAGATCCTCAGGTGATGTTCGTGTTCCACCTCAGAACTAGAGCATACCAAAATTTCATCCACAAACACCAAAAAAAGGAATCGAGATACTGATGAAACACCCTGTTCATGACTGCCATAAATACTACTGGAGCATTGGTCAATCTGAAGGGCATGACCAAATACTCAAAGTGGTCGTACCTGCTTCGAAAGGCTGTATTTGGGATATCTGACTCTTTCACCTGAAGTTGATGAAACCCCGAACGCAGGTCTATATTTTAGAACCAATTTTCCCCCTTCAACTGATCAAAAAAATCATCTATTTGGGGAAAAGTGTATTTATTCTTAGTTGTTACCTTATTCAGCTTCCGGTAGTCAATTCACAACTGGAGGGATCCATCAGCCTTTTTCACAAACAACACAGGCGCGGCCCAAGGAGAGATGCTCGGGCGAATGAATCCTTTGGATTCTAAGTCGTCCAGCTATATCTTTAATTCCCTCAGCTCGGTGGGGACCATACGATAAGAGGGAAGAGATATTGTCTATGTTCCCGGATCCAGATCAATCGAAAACTCCACATTTCGCTCCGGGGGAAAACCTGAAAAATCATCCGAGAATACATCAGGAAACTCATTCACTACATGAGGTAGTGAACCTTCATGGGAAAGACCATCCTCTAGCATGAGTGAAGATAAATGGAAGATAACACATCCCAACTCTAGGAGTGGAGGTCCTGCGCGACCTGACTGAGGATCCCATTCTCCACGAAAAACCCGATGACTCCCATCAGGTGTCGTGAAACTCACATGCCGTCTATAGCAATTGATGTGTTCCTGTAAGTGTACTAGCCAATACATCCATGGTATGACATCAAAACGGTCCATATCTAAAAGTAAGAGCTCCCACTCCATCTCGACCCCTGACACAGAAAGCGCACATGATGGGCAACTGAGACCCTTCTCCTTCTTCTTTCCCAGCGGTGTCACTAACTCCATCGAAAAGACATCAAATCAGTTGGAAAATTCAGCATGTCCACAAAACGGGTAGAAATAAATGAAACAAAGGCACCAGTATCAAAAAGAGTAGCAGCTATAGAAGATGTGATCAAAACGCTACCTCGAATTGTCGACGGTCTCGCCTCTGATCTTCCTGGTGTCTGATCCACCACATGTAGATGTTTGGTCTCTGCCAGAAGACGACCGCTAGTTTGTGGCTGTGCCCTGAAGATGACCCAGCCCTACAACCATGGAATCCAAATCAAGATCCCCCAGTCCTCGATGGATCAGACTATTCTGGCACTCCTCTGGGAGCCATGGATCCTGCCCCACTTTGAAGTGGATGCGCTATCCCACAAAAGCGTTGCACGGGTACCATACCTCCACACTGGAAAAACGTCTTCAGAGGATGAGGGCATGCTGGACGGATGTTCCTGGGCTTCCCACACTGGTGGCACATGACCGATCTCGCATCAGAAGCCGCTGATGAAAACTTCCTGGAAGAGTTCCCTGAATAGCTTCCTCCTTTCTTCAGATGATCCTCCCGCTTCTTTTTCTTCTCTCATGAGATGCCACTTCACACTACTGATACTGAACCATAGAAACCATCCCTGCCTTTCCTATAAATCTCCACCATGCATGCCCAGTAAATAACCTCAGCAAAGGTCCTCATATTAAACAAGAACACCTGGGAGTATATATCTGGTCGCAAGACTTTCTCAAACCTATGGGTCTTCACTTTCTCATTAGAGACAATTTCTGGAGCATACCGAACCAACTCAGTGAAATGGTTGGAATACTCCATCACAGGTAGATTCCCCTAAAAAAGTTCCATGAACGCTCTAGACCAAGAATAATCCAACACCTCAGGTCCGTATTGTTCATTGAAGACAGCCTTGAAATCTCCCCAGTGCATCTGCTCATTCTTCCCAGCTTTAAGCACTGACTCCCACCACTTACGGCTAGGACCCTCCAACATAAAGGAGGCACACTTCACCCTGAGCTCCTTAGGTTTTTCTAGGAACTCAAACATACGCTTGATCTTCTCAAGCCATTATTCTACTTCCTGGGGTTATGAGCTACCTCAGAAGGTAGGAGGATTGTTTTTCAGAAACTCTTGTGCTTTGTCTTTTCTAGGACCTGTCTCTTCTGCCCTAACAGGAATAGGATTAGGATCTAGTCCCTTTCCCAAAGCTTGGATAGCTTTAACCACAACCTCCACGAGCCTCTGATCAATCGGTGTGGGGGAACTCTCTCCAGCTTCCTCCTGTGGGTGCATGGGAGCTTTCTGGGGAGGCATGTTGTTATGAAATGTAATAGTCACAAAACAATAGTCAATACTAAAATTCATAAAATTGTAATCAAATACATAAAATATAAATAAACTAAATACATTTCAGTAATAAAATAAACAACTACTCCACATCCTCCTAATGTCCACATGTGGTCTGCAGCCCACACGTCTCACCTGGAAGAGAAGTCAATCCATAAATTCCAACATCCCCGGGTGACTCAAGGTCTTCCATGGGAGGTGAGGGATAGGCACCCAACTCAGAACCAAAACCACAAGCCCAGACAGTCCTAGCTTTTTTCTATCCTTACTCGTCCCAAAATAGCAATATAACCTAAAAACATTAACCTCCTCTGATACCATTTTGTCATGAACCGAATCTAGTCGCCATCAAACCAGAACCAAACCCTACTCATGACAAGACCCGAAGGGCATTCCCTATCCCCATGTCCTGGAACAAGTGCCCGGGAATTATAAAATTTCATTTGGGAATTATTTACCCTAGTTTGGATTCATAAAATAACTAAAAACAAACAACAAACAAAATCTGAAAAATTATGCCAAACAAGACTTAATAAAAATTCAGAACTGATTATATGGGTTTAAACAAGACACAAGAGGTCCAAAGGTGTATAAAAGTAGTAGAAAAAAAATATCCCATGAGAATCCACATGACAAGGTGTCATCTCCCAGAAACCGTCTCCACAACACTGCACCATTGAGAGAAACTAACAACCCGAACCGCCATCGCCCAAGGCCTTGCCTTTGCCTGTGTCAAAAATGATCAGATCTACTTACACCCAAAGGTGTAAGTAGGGTGTGAGACCAAGCCCAATAGGATATCACGCAAGGATTCCAAGTGATATGCATTATAAAATAAAAAACTTTCAATATTTATAAACGGAAAATGGTAGCATTTATTTCAAAAAGTGCAACTTTGAAAAGAAAATAACTTTCAATGGGGATAATTTTAAAGAATGAGTTAATTTGAATAAAACATGCAAGCTACAGGTTTTTACATCCCAAAATACCATAAGGAAAGGATAAAGGCCAAAAAGTCCATGATCACCAAGCATAGGAACACCCATAGGTACTAGTTAGTTGTGAGCCCCAAGTACCTCGTACCTCGGTTAAAGTAACCATAATAAAATTCGTTCTCATAAATGAGCCACTAGTAGGGAGCATAACCATATCCTAGTGGTCTCAAATCATCTCCATTATAGTTTTTTTAGTGTTATCCATGTCAAAATTTCTAAGTGAACCATGGTCAAAACCCCTCTATTCACTAGCGTACTAGTACACGTTAGCCCACCTAGTTACCCGGGTTTCCTGTCTTGTGCTCAAATAGTTACCACATGATACCAAAACCAATTTTCATATATAAATATCAGTTCTGGTCACACACATTAAAAATAATAGCTACACATTCTTTTCACCTTATATATAACTTAATAAACAACTTATAATTTCCAAAAAACAATTTCAAGAAAAGTAATCAAATTTTTCACATTAAATTCATCTAAAATCGCACACTTAAAGCCCAATGGAGACCAATATTATAACAAACCAGAAATTTCAGAATCAAAACATTTTTATAAATCCAATCCATGAATTATAAAACAACACCCAGAGGCACAACATGGGTTTCACATGTCAATCACCCATTTTCACCCAAAATTGGCACATAAAAATCAACTGCTTGGAAAATGCTACCCAAATAATTTTTTTAAATACAAATAATGAATGAGGAACATAATGGAAACATAAATACAGAAATACAAATCATTATACAATACCAACATATGAAATCACATTCCAAAAGAGTCAAAACCCCCAAACACTTGTGCGTCACTTCAACCGCACCTCCGCCGCACCACAAGGGAGTAAGATTGAACCTAAAACCAGATGATTGGACCAAGAAACTAAAAAATAAAACCATATGTTAGAATACATAGCTTCTGGACATTTTATTATTCAATAAAAAAAGAATAAAACTTATGAAAAAGGGGGAGGAAGGAAGGGAGCCAACTTACTTGAGAAATCTGGACGTTTTTTGGAGCTCGAGAAGTTCGGCCCTAATTGTCTATGAGTCTAAGATCCAAAGAGGGGAAAACGAAAATTGGGTGTATATGGGTTTAGTGGGAACAAGTGAGAGGTGTACTCACCGAAAAAGGATAAAAAATTAATATTTTATGAAAGCATTAAAAAACATTTTAAAACTTGAAATGGGCTTTCGGGTTGGCCCAATACCTAAATGGATCACCCAAATCCAAGATGCTAATGAATTTTTAAGGGGACCGAATTTCTTTGGTGGTTTTAATAGTTAAATGAAGGTAATTTTGGAAGTTTAATGGGTGAAAAAGGTTGAAAACTGAAGGAGTTATTAAAGAAACTAAATTTATTTTTAAAACTGGAAAAGGGCTCTCGGGTTGGCCCAAATTTTGAAAACCCACCATTTACTTAAAAAATGCATGGAAAACCCCCAAAACAAAGCAAGAATGTAAATTAAATGAAAAATACCTTTAACATATTTCATTTATGTGACAATATCCTTTTAAAGGGTTGATCTATTTAGCTCACTTGAAAAACCATGTATATAAAAGATTCCCATATTACATTGGATGTATAAAAAACATATCATATGAAACCTTATAGTATCCTTTATATTATTCATAATATCCTTCTTCATATGATAGGGAAAGGAAAACAAATAAAGGTTTATCTCATAAACTTCTTAAGGGTTATATATAGTAGAATCTATCTTGAGTAAATAAATCATAATTAATATGGAAATGTAAATAACTGAAAATGCATTCCATTTAATAAATAACATGAAAACATAATGCATTCATTGATAAAATCAATTTAGTAATCTTGTGGATAAAAATAATTGAATTATAAATGAAGAAATACTTAATGATGGACATCATGATCTTATAAATCATCATATATTTATCATCAAGGCCTTGTTATAAGTTAGTTTAATCAATGGGTAGGTATAAACAAAAACACCATATAATAAATTTGGACAACTGGTTTGTCCCATTAGACTAGTCGATGCATAAAAGAGCTATGTAATTCCATGACCCACCCATCACTAAATGTCCAATAATAACATCAAATATTGAATAATAAATTTGATTTATAATAAATATTCCTTTTCATTAAATATTCTTATTGAGTAAAGAATATAGACTATTAATATTTCTCTAGTCAATCCATTAACATTCATAGTAAAACACCATATGTAGAAATGTTATATAGTTTAGGAAAAAACCATATCCATGATATAAAAAATATGTATATTTGAGATAAATGTAAATTATAATGAAAAATTATCACAATAAAGTGAAATTTTAAAGATAAAGTTAATTGATACAAAATTAATAAGAAAAATAAGATGAACATCAATTCAGTATAAACAAAGGTTTTGTAATACAATTGTGTCCTTCAAGGAAATAAAGAAAATGGAATTGAAAAATTTATATAATATTTAATTAAATATTTTTCTTTATAAAACCATTTAAAACTAGTAGATGATGATAAATATCATAAAATGGTTATGAAGGTGGGAAAATATATTAACTCTATACATGTTAAAAAGAAACATTCCTTTAGACTCTTTTTAAAGAAAATCCAAAATGGCCTTTTCAGAAAACATTAAAAAAATTCTTGAAAAGCCTTTTAAAATATTAAGGATAACATAAAATTTCCTTAATAAATAATTTAACTAAATAAAATTAATTTTTTTAAACAATTTTGAAAAATATGGGCATGGAAGAAATATAAACCCAATCAAAAAGAAAAATAAAATCAGATTTTATTTTAAATATTTATTTTATTAATTCAAGTAAAAAATAGAGTAAAATTATAATAAAATATGTAAAATATTTAAATATATAGGGAATAAAAAATATATGTATTTTATTAAGGATATATTACAATATTACTTCATTTAAAATAAGATAAATCCCAAAAAATGTGATTAAAATAAATTATTACCCCTTTGGTAGCTTTTAAAATGTAACACATTGAAAGAGTAATCTTGATTTGAAAATTTAATCATCATAAATAAATATATATTCATGTTAAATAAATAATATGGTTATTTTATATACCACATAAAATTAAATAGGTTTATAATACTAAATATGTCTCAATGGAGTGGAAATTAAGTTGAAATCTCTTACCTCAAGTTCAAATTTCCTTGTAAGTGATTTTAAATTTATGTATAATAAATTTAGATTTGTTATAATTGTGTAAAATACCCATATAAATATCAATAATATCATATATGATCCATTTATAATATCTTATCACTTATTAGTTAATAATCGTTTATTATTATCATTGTTTTGGGTGTTAAATGCTTCGTATTTCATGTATGTTTTGATTTAGTAGATTTTGTCCTGGTATCTTGATCATGATTAAATCATCACCATAATTTTAATAATTATATAAATATCATATATATTCATTATATATATATATATATTCATCCATAAAATTTCAAGATATAAAAATTAATTACATCATTCATAAAGATGGTAGGTTGTGCGTACGCATTATCATTGTTTTAACTTTTCAGGGGATGGAATGAAAGAAAAGTGAATAATAATTCACAATTAAATAATTGTTATTATATCATATATATAATATTTATTCATTAAATATATCCTTATCAACATCCTTATAAATATTAAATGAAAAAATTCATCACATCGCTTCGTGGAAGTTGTAGGCCACATGTACGCATGAGTGGCATTATTGTTTTGTAATGGATTGGAAGGTAAGATGGTAGATATGATATTATAATTAAAAATGAATAATTATTTCATAAATATCATATATAAATATTATTTCCATATTTATAACCATACTAATAAAATGGTTATGAAAAATGAATTACACCGCTCTATAGAGATGGTAAGTCGTGCGTACCCATGAGAAATGTTTTCTCTTTCCATATGATGAAAAAAGGTAGAAAATGGTTGTCCCATAAAAATACTAACATATTTTTATATTTATGATACTGGATTCATTATTTTATAATAGATTCCATAGATTTTGAGGAAGTATAAGAAGAGATAAAACCCAAAGTACTCTATTAAGAGTTCTAACTGTTCATTGAGAAACATTTTTTGACTAACGCCTTAAGCCATGAAATGATGGTATTTTGGCTAGAAAAAAAGATATAAAAAATGGGAAATGAGGAAAATAATATATTATGTTAGGTATTGGATAATATATATGGTTTAAAATTTGTGAGTAAAAGAGGAGAATATGTTCCCTTTTATAAGTGAGGGGAGGGGCACTCTTGTAATTGCATAATGTATTAAATTAATATAAATTAATTTTCATTATAAAGTGGATCCAAATTTATATTTTTCTAATATAGTAAAGGGAAAATTTTAGATACTCTCACACAATAATATTTAGACAAATATATGTGATTTTTTAACCCTTAACTCTTTGTTTTAACCCTTCGTTAACCGTTATTAAAATTACCACAATATCAAAGATTTTTACTCATTAAGGGTTAAGAATGTTACCACAAAAGTAAAAGTTGAACCATTAATGGAACATGGTTTATATTTTCATCCATATATTATTATATTTTTCAAATATATATTTTTTTTAATTTTAAAATCTTTTAATAATTTTTTTTTATTAAATATAATTATTATCATTTTTTAAAACTATTCATTTACTTTATCTTTAAAGTAATAAAGAAAATAATGAAATTATAACATAAACCTTTAAAACATCCCTAATATGTTATATTAATCTATAAAATTCTTGTAAAATAATAATTAATCAAAATTTTATTACTTTTAATATTTATAAATTCATTTATTTTATTTTTCTTTTAATTGAATAAATATTGTCTGCATGGAAAAATTGTTAAATTAAATTATTAAATAAAAAAAATTAAAATAAACTAAGATTATAAAACATTAATTTATCTTTAAAATAAAAATTTAAAACCAAATATAACCTATTTTTATCCTTATGAAAAATATTATAGATATTAAATTCAAGAGAGTAACATGTTGTATTTATTTTTTCTTAAAATAATATAAATTTCAATATAAAAGAGAAATGGAACAAAATATCTATAATTTCAATAATTTAATGATAATGGTCTAAATAAAATCATAAAACAGGATAAAGGAAACTTTTACAAATTATTTAAGGCCTTATCCCAAACTTTTAGCCCTTTTTACCAATTTACCCTTACTCAGGTGAAAACTATTTACCAAGGTTACTATTCATAATGAAAAAAAAATGTAAATATGTATCCAAGTTGATACTCCTATTTCTAAATATGGAATCTATTTTATCAAATAATATTCATAGAAGTAGTATAATTTAATTTAAAATTCTAGAAAAATGTATTCTTAAGTATAAAAAGATTTTATACCCAAATCAAGAATAATATTGATTCCAATGGCCGTAATTATATTATTGATAATATAAATATACTATTTTTACTTTTAAACCAATTTAATACTAACTAAAACTGTGTAAATACATGAAATAGAATGGCATTTTTTTAATAATAAACAGTATTTTTCACTATTCATTGAAAAATAAAACATTACAGAATATTTTCACAAATTAATCCTAAGATAATTATGATATTATTATTTAAAGAAATTATATGATTTTTATCAAATAAAATCTCTGAAATTTATATAAATTAATTATAATATATTCACCCAAAAACAAATAAAATCCATTTTTTTAGGAAAATGTAATTTTGAAACATGAAAAATCTTTACTAAAAAAATAGAGTTTTCATTTCATAAGCATTAATCAATACAATTATATTGAATAGGAAGATTATAAATATTTTTTATAATGTGTTTATTCCTATTCATACCACTAATTTTTTGGTTGGGTTATAATGGTATATTATATACTGTTTCATTTAGACTTCAGGTTGCATGTAATGCAAGCTATCGAATAAATTAAATGTATTTCAATATATCATAAAATCTTGGGGTGTTTTATGAATGTTTTGAAATATTGGTATAAAATATTCAATTGAGAGTTAGGATAAAGGTTTGAGTTAGGTTCCAATAAAGATTGTGTAGGTTTATAGGACAATAAAATCAATTTATCTTGGTGAGTGATGTAGGACAAGTAGACTGATTATGGTGTAGGATTTTAGGGCCCCTCATGATCAAACATAAGGACCTTGAGTTTATTGAACAAAAAAATTATGTGGTGTTACTTACAATATAAATACCTAAGAGAGGCACGTGTTTCATGTTTATTTCCTCTTGTGTATGAATTGGGATTATTTTGGAAAATTTAAAATGAATCTAATTAAATGAGCCTTCAATAAATTTCATACTATTAGGATTCATATGTTTCTCTTGTTTTTGTAGAGATACTTGTTTTTCATCATCTTCACATGGTTTGAATTGGTGTGGTTTGAAAAGATGATATGGTTGATCACTCGATGTTCAAGCCAACCTAGGGGGTGAGGCTTTGAGGAAGACATTTTGTAAGTACTAGTGTTTGGATAAGTATAAGGGGACTATCTATGATTTTGAGATGGATAATTAGTTGGAGGAGCTAGAGATCGCCTTCAGTATAATCTAATCCAATGCATAGTATTGAGTTCGACTATTCTCCTATCAAATTCATAGAGTGGTGTTTTGATGGAGGATCATGTATCTTAGGGAGAAGAAAGAGGATGATATTTTATGGGATGATTTTTATTGGTAGTTTCATGAAAAGTTTCTATTGCTGATGATGAGGGATTCCCTGAATTTGGAACTACTCACCCTTCCGCAGTAGAGTCTAATCATGTAGGAGCTCAATAATAGATTCAACAACTTTCTTCAATTCACCCCTAATATTTTCTTATATGAGTATTTGATGGTGCTTCATTTAAAGGAGATATTGGGCCCAGTTATTCAATATAAGGTCGCTCAATTTATGCTAGCTGTATATTTAGAAATGCATATAAATTTTGATGTGATTGAGAGGATGCATGCTCAAATAGAGTCATCTAGAGAGGGGACCCATCAGATTTCTTTGAGTATTAGATCTGTTAGTGGAGGAACTCATGTATTTGGATTGTGGATGTTTCTACCAGTGGGGCGTCAACATCAACATTTTATATATCATTTCTATAGGACAAGTAGTTAACATCATCTACTAGAATATCTTTAATAGTGTGTTTTTTCTTATGGGACGTATTTTTATCAATGATTTTAGTACCCTACTATCCTTAAGGATTATTACAGCATAGATAGTCAGTTTCCATTCCATCTTCACTAGAAGTTTCCTCAAAGGTTGTATTGATAGCTAGGATAGAAGGAATTTTTTATACCTAGAGGAGATGAAGGCCATAGAGTAAAACACTATGATGTTCCCTTTCTTTAGGGACATATACCTAAGCATGGATGTAGAGGAGTTCGTCAACAGTGAGGTAAGGGTCCAGATGCACATGAGCCTCAGCCCGGTTGGTGAGCACTCTTAAGTGCATCCAGGTGACCCAGGATCAAATATAGGTGGAGGCACAATTTTTGAGGTATTGTAGCTATACTGTAATAGTATTGTAGCAGTACTGTAGTGGGAATTGGGCAGTACTATAGCAGGTATTGTAGTGGGAACTGTAGAAGGCACTGTTTGGCACTGTAGCAGCCGGGAATTTGCCCCTGTTTGGGCCTTTGGGCTACTGATTTGGTCTCCAAGTCCTTTATGGAATTCAGGACACCCAAGACTTCGAGCCAGTAAGTCCTTTGGGCCACCTCAGGGCCTTCGGGCCACCTTAAGTGAAGATTCAAACCAGACAACCTACAAGGAACAAGATCTATAAGAGGATGATCAAGGAGCTTTCACCACAGTAGAAGCTACATGGATTGAAAGAATGAGGGGGTATAGAACCTGCCATCAGGACAAGCCTATGCATGCATGGGATAGCCTAGCTGAATAGACATGCGAAGGTGGAGAGATGATTTCATGATGAAGATGTTGGGGAGGAGCAGTTCCAAGTAGTTAGTCTGTGGTGTATATAATGTTAGAAGCCTACAGGATATCAATTCCTCTAAGGCCTACGGTCCATGTAATTCTTATGCTTACAGGCCTTGTAAGGGTTCTACCTCTCCCCTTGAAATGTGTATTATCATAATCAATAAAAAATGAAGGTCTTCGGGCCATTGGATGGAGGTAAGGGTCTGGATGTGGATGGGTGTATTCTATGGATATTCCAACACTGAATGGTCCAAATATCATCTAAGGTTCCGTTCATTTATCTTCCACCTTGGTTTATATTTTATTTTTTTCTAGAGTGTATCAATATATTATTTTACCCACCTTGGTTTGTGCCTTTGTATATAAGGTTGATAGCATTCCAATTCCCCTAGTGTTATCTATTCCAATTGTATTCCAGATGAGTTTGATCAATGTGTGTTGGGTTCATGAGTTGATGATGTGAAAACATCAATCATTTGGGGATCAGTCATCCTTGTAATCTATTGGTTATAATCTATTCATGTGGTTATTGATTACTTTTGGTTGAGGGTTGTGTTTTATGATGAAGAGGGTTGGAGTATAGTGTTAATTAGTGAGTGATATCATCATATGAGTCATATGTGTTCGGATTCATTATAGTCTTGTCTAGAATTCATATCATTATATTTAGAAGAGGAACATGGGTTGAAATTCTCTAGAATTGTAAAATAATATTAAAATGTTTTTACTAAGGATATTTTTACTCTTATACTTCAATGTGGGATCAAGTTTGGGATATATTTTCAACACAGTACTTCCCTGATTTTGAGAGATCATTATTAGGTATCAACCTCCAAAATACAAGAGTTTTGAATCTAAATTGATGATTTGATGTGGAAGGGTTTCAACATAACTTGGGAATCACTATGGGGTTATCTAGTGTTTCTTTAAAAGAATATGGATGGTCATCTAAGGTTGTGTATAGATTACTAGAATTTTAATTCGGTGATGGTCAATAACTGTTACCCTCCCCCAATGATAGATGATTTATTTGATTAGTTGAATGGATCCAGTTGGTTTTTGAAGATTATATATGGTCAAGATATCCATATATGAATTTCAAGTAAGAGAAAATTCCTAATTCTACATTCAAATGTCATTATGGGAACATTGAGTACATGGTTATGTTGTTTTGTTTCATAAATCTCCCAGTTGTTTTAATATGACTCATCAACTTTTTGTTCCATTATTTTTTATATTAGTTCATGGAAGTGTTCATCAATGGCATACTCATATACATGATTCCAGAGTAGGATTATATTTACTGCCTTATTGATGTTTTAAAAGTACTTTTACACCATCATATCTATAGGAAGTTTTCCAAGTTCATGTTTTTATGTGATAAATGTATTTCCTTGGATATTTGTTGTCTCGATAGGGGGTGGTAGAGGGTATTTCAAAGATCAAGGCAGTTACTTCTTGGATAAAACACAAGAATTTGGTTGAGGTATATATATTCCTTGATCTTTTGAGATATTATTGATGTTTTGTATCTAAATTATCAAGGATTTAATCCCCATTTATATCTCTAACCAAACAGGTCTATAATTACATATGTACTGACCAATATTATACAACTTTCGAATACATAAAAGAGAAGTTGGTCAGTGCCTATATACTTATAATTTCATAGTATGGGGTGAGGATTGAGTCATTTTATGATGATTATTGTCTTTTTATATGTTTAATCTTTATGTATAAAGAGTAATGATATCATAAGTATATCGGAAGTTATGTCCCCATGAGTGTAATTATGACACCCATGATCTTGATTTGGAAATAGTATTGTTTTCTATGATGTTATGGTGACATTACCTCATTGGTGAACACTTTATAGACTTCAAGAATCATAAATATATATCTATATATTCTCTCACTAGGATATGAAACAATGGTGGTTTATATATTTACTACAATATTATTATTTTCATATCTCTAACACTCTGGTCAAGGAAAATGTCAAGGATGATGTAGTGGTTAGGAATTCTTGATGGGATGATATTCAAGATACTTTTTGATTCTTAGAGGGAAATGGATGAGGTTTTAGTTAATCATATTTATATAGAGTATCATGATGAAAGAGGTTTCATATTTTATATAATAGTGAAATTTTCCTTGATGTAGTGGGTGGAGGATTTTTAATGGAAAGACTCAGAGGTATAGGTGATATAGGATTGTGCTTTATATAGTGATTCTCTATAGGGATAGTTGGTGGATGAATAACATTATATGGTGTTATTAGGAATTAATTTTGTCCCATCATTGATTCATGGAGAGTTTTTCCATTATTTCCTAATAAGTGGAAGTGTGTCTCAAAAATTCCCAATATGTATCATTCCATGAGAA
Organism: Viscum album; assembly: GCA_963277665.1. Classification (NCBI taxonomy): domain Eukaryota; kingdom Viridiplantae; phylum Streptophyta; class Magnoliopsida; order Santalales; family Viscaceae; genus Viscum; species Viscum album. The sequence goes on from OY728143.1 coordinate 978,138,461, forward strand.
GTAAACTTTAGTGGACTAAGATGAAGTATTTAGTAGAAAATTTTGTGTCATGATGTTTGGTTTTCTAGTACTTGAAGGTAGAGAATCATGTTCTCGATGGTTTTTTAGAGACATTGTATGTACATGAGTGAAAATGATAGGATATATCAATGGATTTTAACATCATTTTACCACGATCCTAGGGAATATATGATGTTTTATGGGTGATTATGTACTAGATGATGAAATCTGGTCAATTATGGGTGAGTAGGGAGTAGGGGCTTTGGTAGGGAAATATTTGGATGAGGTAGTGTGAATTCATGGGTTATTGATGACCATCATCTTTGATCATGATCTTTTTTTTCTTTTGATTCATGAAATTATTACATTGTGATTTTGGATCAAGGCTACACCTTATCACCCTTTTCTATCCTCAAATTGATTGATAGACAAAACTGGCCATCCAGTCACTAGAGGTTATGTTTTGGTCAAGTGTGTTAGATCTTAGAGGATCATGGGTGAACCAATTTCACATGGATGAGATTTATTATGACAAAAAAGATCACTCATCCATTAGACTAGATCCATTTGATGTGTTTTGTGTATGGACTTGCAAATCCTTGTTTTTTTATGGAGGATGGGGGTTTAATATTCTTTTGGCCAGATATAGTGAATAGTATGATTAAAAAGATTCAAATGGTTTGGGATTATATGAGAGAGGCACATGACCATTAAAAAACCTATGTTTTTTGATGGATGAGGCTGTTGGAGTTCAAGGTTGGTGACAATATGTTTTTTAGAGATTCCCCTCACTGTAGGAAGTAAATTTTTAGTTAGGGAAGTAAGATATCTCCCTGTTTTATTATAACTTTTATGGTTTTGGGATAGATTAGTGAGGTAGTGTGTCATTTGTTTATTCCTTTGTAGGTGTAATGGATATATGATGTATTCCATGTGTTGAAAATATGTCGTTATCTATATAATGATTCTCATATTATTGATTGGGGAGAGTTGTACATGGAGGATGAAACAATGTTAATGGAATGACTAGTCAATATCTAAGAATGGTGAGATAATGTGTCATATGGACATGTTATTCCACTTGTTCATCTCTTTTGTAGGTTTGGTGGAATGGAAGAATTTATCTAGGAGCATGGTTCATAGATATGAACTCAACATCTTCAGTTGTTTGGAATCTTTTTTCCCTTTATTAATGAGATGTTTGTTTTCATATTGGATTGAATGGGATGGTTGGTAATTTCTTTTTGAAAGATCTATTTTTCATATGTTTGATTTATTTTTGGTGCTAGAACTGTTCTATTTGAGAGGTATCTCCTGGGGTATGGTTGATTAGTGGTGTTTTGGGTTTTCTCTTCTGGTTTGGTTTTGATTCTTGAGGATGATAATCATTTTATAAGAATATAATGTAATGGCCTGGGTTTTTTTGAACATTTCCTTTGTGTGGTTTGGGTTTTGGAGGTCTCAAGGGAAGTTTGGTGGAGGAGATATGTTGTTAGATCTAAAATGTTAGCTCGGAATAAGAGGTCATGGGGTGTCTATTTAGGTAGTAGCATAAAGGTTTGGCTTTATTGGGATCGGATTAGTTTTTTGTATATTTTGGCCCTAGGGTAGTCGTGGACCTAAGGTGTGGTCACCTAGATTTATTGTTAGTGTTGGGTTTTAATAATTGTGCGAGGTGATTTGGAAAAGGGAATGACTCTTGAACAGGCAAGGTTTCTCTTACCCAATATCGATCTCTCTTATGTTATTTCCTCTAGCAGTTTATTGGTCTCGGTGTAAGGATTATTTTTGTGGTGCAATGGTGTTTGGGGTGGGGGTTTTGGTTTTCAATGAATGATATTCATGATGTGACCTTGTATTCCTTAACATGATGGCATGGAAATCGAATTTTGGTAGCTTTATTTTGGATGACATCATAGCATTGTGATTTGGGTCATGGAATGACTATTCTTTCATCATATTGGATTTATAAATTTCACTAAGTCTTTATTGGGGAAGATATAGGGAGATTCACGGTGTGATTTCTGGGGGTACGGTGTAATTTGATCATCATGGTGTGACCATGGTCTATCATGTCGTGACAAAGTAGTTTCTATCCTTGGTATAAATTCAAAATTCCACCCAAATTATTCTATTTTATTTTTATTTTTTCATACCCTTTCAACCTGAGGTATGACCCTAGTTTCCAATTAAACTCCATTGATTGGATCTCATCCTTATATTCTTGATAATTTCTATTTGTGATCTGAGTTGAGTTCTCCTATCTATTCTTTTTGAACCTCTCTCTGTTTTATCATTTAGGGAGGTCATGGAAGAGATTAATTTTTTATTTGGGAGGTTCCTGGTTAAATATTTTGATTGTTTTTACTATAATTGAGGTTTATTAAGGTTCCTCATGTGAAAGGTTGTTCTTGCAGTCATATCTTCCCTAGTTTCTTGATTTGATTTTCTGGAAGCATTGGTTAAGGTGGGGAATTTTACAATTATCTTATATTTTTTATAATATAAAACTAGTATGTTTTTAATCTCATTTTTTGGATAGGTTTAATTGCATTAATAAAAATAATAAACCATAATACATAAAATGGAAGGGGATGGGGTGATACGCATATATTTCCAAGATTTCTTAATGTTGTTATGTGATGGATATTTGTTTATTTTTACTACTAAAATTATTATTTCTGTTGTGATACTAGTTCCCTTTATATGATTTTAATGATACATTAACCCTTCATAAATGGTTAATCATTTCAATAAGTTAAATATCCGACTATGTAAAATTTGGGAGATGTTTGTGTTATCATTAATGTGAGAGATATTGAGATTAATCTAGAAGCTTATTTAAAAACGGTTAATTGTGTAGATTCTTGATTCTGCACATATTTTTTTGTTACTAAATTTCCTTCTATGATGTTTTTATTGTGTGAAATTGGTTAGAGATATGTTTTGACTAGTTATTTTAGGTCTTGGAGTGAATTGTAGAGTGAGAATTTGGTTTCCTTTCCATGATTGGAAAGGGGTGGTGTGGATGTTATTGTGGTGTGTAGAGGTAGGTATGTATGGTTATTACAGATGTTATGGGGTAGTTACTGGATGTATAGTTGATGGTTTTGGGTTTATTTTATGTTTTTTCATTAGAAATTGAATGTGACCAGTAGATATGAAATAGGTAATAGATGTGGATTGTGAATGGAATGCTAATAAATGAATTAGAAGTCAAATGTATTGAAATAAATGTGGGTATGGATAATAATAGTTTTTCTTTAAATATGGGGTTCCTTGAAATAATAAATTTAATTAGACAGTAATTGATAAAGCTATAAATTGTGGAAAGAGAATATTAAATGGTATTTTTTGGTTTTTTTCATGGGATGTGGGATTGGTTTGGATGTATGTTAAGTGGAAGTAGTTGTTAATGAAAAGTGGTGGAGTTATGGTGATTTGTTTGGGTAGTGATGAAATTGATTTAGTACCATTTATAGGTTTTGATTTTATACGTCTTTACTATACTTATATTTTCCTTGTGATTTCTATACGCACCCACTAAAGAAGAATATCCCTACTAACACCCAAAATTTGTGGGTTCTCATTGTTTTCCCCAAACATCCATGTTTGGGAGGGAATAGATTAAAAATTAATCCCTCTTCACTTCTCACTATTATACGTGTAATATGAGTTGTAATGAAACAAGTTATGAATGGTCAGGTGGTGTTGCATGTGGTGCATCGGTAGACCCTATGAGGTATTGGAATAATGATATACGGTGGGGGTTGTCTATGGTATGAGGAGGGAATGAGGTTCATGTTCTTCATGATCACAATACCCTATAAAATGGAAATCTGATATGTGGATGGGATATGGTATGTTTTGGAAGACATGTGATGAATATGATGATGTGGTTGTGATATTTGGCATGGTTGTGGTAAAAGATATGGTATGTCATAGAACGGTTGTGGAAGGGATATGAATGAAAATTCATTTGATGTTGGGGTATGAGAACAACAAACTAGTGTGGAAGTGGTTGTGTGGAACATTTTCATATATATTTTAGGTATTTTGTTTCTATACATGGATGCGATATTGGGTGAGTGATATTTAGCATGGATGAGTGATAATTGACTTGGTATGTGTTTGTTGGTTATGTTTTTTATCCACTAGGTCGTTAATATTATTCTACCACATTTGAATAAGTTATCTTGAGTATAATCCTACTGGGTATAAAAGTTATGATCACCCCAATATACATAAATCTATTTTACATGTTTCCCAAAGGTATTTGGTGACCGAGACGGATAGTACTAACTTGGATATTGGGATTGATTGTGTAGTTATTACCTATGATTTTTATTTAGTATTTTTTATTTAGAGAATATTTATTTGTATGAAATTATATGAATTTATGGTATTTTGGTTTTATTTTATATTAGGTTATTTATTGGTGGTTTCTTTATATATTCCTAGGATTATGAGGGAAATTGCTCCCAATTTCAAGATTATACCCTTGATTATTATCATCGCCTTTGGACCTATTGGAGGTGGGTTTCATGAGTTAATCTCATATTTACTTTATCCCTAAGAGGGGTTCCATGTGGCTGTGGTTCATGAAAATTAAAACCTCATAAAGGACCCTCTTCACACACTAGTAATTCATAAAAAGTCCTCAAAGTGGAACAGAACCACTCATGGCCAACACATTGAGCATATGATCAGACTGGCCTAACAATTATAAAGGCCTAATAGGATTGGTTCTAACCTCACTTTTACTTAGTATAACTTCAATCCCAAGTATAATACTTGATCATATTTATTTCTCTCCTTATACATAGAATATAAGAGAAACCAAGAAGAAATAAGAGAAAGGAGACTCAACACCCGTCCTTGTGAAGTAGAGGAGCTCAGATCCTTAATTCCTCCTTGTTGGTTGTACAGGAGGTTATAACGGACGACCAAAGGAATAAAATCATTGAAATTATTGTACAAATGGTTTAAACTTATAAATTAAGATAATATTATTATTGACTAGAGAATAAACCTCTATATAAACTGGGTATGATTTTTAATTTTGGTTTTTTCTTTACATTTTCTTAGATTCTATCATATCATTAAAATGGGTATTAGGGGTTATTAAACAAGTGAAAATAGAACTGGATTACAAGGGGGATACAATACCATAATTCTAAGGGAGTACACTACACCTAAATTCCATGGAGGTTTTATGACTTGTTTAGAGGAAGGTATTATCAGTATTTACTATCTCAAGGGGTTATCTTCTTTAAAATGGAGGATTTTGTGCTTCCATTATTTTTATCTTCTAAAATAATTATTCTCTCCATAAACAACTTTTTTATATGGTATATTTAATTGATGGTGTATTTACTACTTGAATGAAATTGTTAGGGGGATGGGTTAATTTATTTTGATAAATTTTTTCCACTATTTTTATAATTTTTTCCTCATGATTTAATGCTATTTCACTTGGTTTAACTCTTATTAAAATCCATTAATTTTTCATTAATTAATAAAATAATAGGAGATTGTTTTTTCAAAACATATATCACAAAATAATAATTTCTATAATTAACAATAAGTTGATGAATTGAGTTAATGATTAATTGTGGAACAAAAACTGATATTACGAATCCATCTCTTGTCCTATATCATTTAAAAAAATCGTGAGTCAAATATTTGATGCTACTATGAGTACTGAAATGTTATGAATAGTAAAAAATTACTTCAAGGATTGTGTTGATGAACTGATAAGTGAAATCTAATTTTGATCTATTTACCATGAAATAATTATCTATAACACTGAATGATGATAGATAAATTATTATTTGATGTAAAATTATAGAATAAAAGGTTAATTTTCCAACCGATGATGAGTCTATTTAAACATAATTTCCTTATAATCATTTTTTCATTTATGATTAACATTTACATGAGTAGTTCACATTCAATAAAATTATTTCAACCCCAATACCCATAGCATTATTAAATTTTTCCCATGTTTGTAAATACACTTCCCTTTAAATTTTATTTTTACTCTTTAATATTAGATATTTAATTACATTTTTTTTGTAATTTTTAGTTGTAAAAGGAGTTAAAGGATTTTGGAAAGGTGTTGGAGGAAGAAGGAGAATTGGGTGAGGTGAATAGAGAACTATGTACCTAGTAGTTTGGTATCAAGTATCCAATAATTTGGTACCAAAGTCTCGATGTGGGTTTAGTGGTTGTATATTTTTTTGTATGGACCCACAAGTACTCGATGTCCCAATACTATGTACCTGATATACACCTCAAAAATTACCCTTTTAAAAAGGGTATTTTTTTCATTTTAAACCCCAAACTAATCCCCTAAAACAACCCTAAATTGGGATTTGATTTATTTTTAATCCTTGGAGATTTCTCTTTCATCTCCACCATTCCATGTGAACCCTTCTTCTTCCTTGGTCATGTTGGCTCCAAGTGGTTAATGGATATTGACTTCAAAAATGTAAGTCCATAGATCTCCTCTAATTTCTTGTTTTTGTTATTTAATTATGAAAGTTGTTGTAACACCATGTTCTCCTAATATAGGGATTATGGAATCCTTTAATTTATTTGTTTTTATTCTAGTCTAGTTACTACATAAGGTTAATTATAGAAACATCAAGTTATTTACTTGGTTTAACTTTATAAATTTTATCCTTCAAGTCAAAAATGTATCAATATCTAATCTCTCATTACCTTAGGTTGGTATCAACAATCATGTGGTGGAATTTTCTCCTCTATCGGGTCACTAAGAGTTTCACTATATGTAATCTAGTATGTGAACCATGTATTCCTTTGACACTCATAAATAGTTAACTTAACTATTATTTGGTGCCCATTGAACCCAACCATAATTAAGTTTTTTCTAATAAATGATTTCAAAGGATTTAAATTGTAAATGAATGAGTTATTTGGTTGAATTTACTTATGATCGCTTTGTTATCATGCCATGATTTCCAATGTTATATTGTATGCATTATTTTATATGAGTTTTTCATGATTATTATTTATCTATGTTTTTTGAAACATGAAAGAGGAATAAAAATCTTTATTATTTTTTCAACTGTGACTTAAACTATAATTTTATCTTAAGTTTCATTCTTCGGTGGATAATCATGATTTATGGGTTATTTCTTGATTTTTTTCCAATTTAGGAATTTTTTATGTGCATATATTATTATATATGGATTTGATAAGGTATAAATGTGTTGAAAAATAGGTGGATGTTATAGGAAAGACTCTTAATTCACTACCTTGGTACACCCTTTCCCTTATTCCCAAAGGGATGATCCATATAATTGTCCTGACTATGGTTACATGATTTTGTTTCTCCAGGGGGGGTCATTGGACCCTAAACATATACACACACATTATATATAGGTTGTATTTTATATCTATATATGAGTGAAATATATATAGGCTTTTGTGTCACCTCCTCTGGTTGATAGTGTTGGTACTTCATCTCAATTTATATGTTGAGGCTCAAAGAAGGTATTTAAGGTATGGATACTCATGGTATAGAGTTTTCATTTCTATCATTGATATCTATGTCAAAATAATTGTTCAACAACGTTTTTTTACAATAATAATGTGATTTATCCTTTTTTTCATACACACTCTTGTTTGTGACAAGTTTTTAGGGGTGGGTAGTTATCTTGTACTTGATATGGTATACTCACACCCTCCGTAGGCCCCTATGGGACACATACATACTATTTTATCCATGTTATAGGTAATGTAATGGTACATGATCATGGGATCTAGTTAAAGATGGGTTTGGGATCTTTGGTGATGTCTTTAGAGTTTTTAATGAGCACTTGGGGTAAGATAGAAGGTATTTCAAAGTAATTTTACATAGGGGGCCTTCCCTTTTGGGTTCCTTGGTCTTTTTCTATCTTGTACATCATGAATATCTTGGGTTTTTTCTAGACTCACATACTTATGTATCTTATGGTTATTTTGGGTCTTGTATATATATGATTCATGTTCATAGAATATCTTGTCTTAAATTTGGTATTGTTACACAATTCACTCGCTTCATGTTAAACATTTACTTTTAGTGGACTAAACATTTGATTTAATTTCTTTCAATTATATTTGTGACTAAATATTTATTTTAAGTTATTTATAGTGGTTAAATAATCTCCCACACTCCCTTCATTCTTCCCTTGGTTTTTATGCCATCCTTTGGTGATCTGAAGGCATGCTTTAGGTGTTGTGGCGACATTAACCAAATATCATATTGTTATATAGGAAACAATCATTGAAAAAAGGTATTATATCCCAATTGGGTATATTTTATATGGTATTGATGGTGGTTAAGAGATAATATTTTCATAGATTAATAATTAACTAAGAAATATTCCTAGAAACTCAAATTATGGTGGAAGATTGAGACACCAGGGGTTATCTAAGATGTATTCCTATTCTTTATTTGGGCCACTCTTACATCCTTGAGTCTCATTGAAAGTAGCATTAATCCATAGGAAGGAATAGATAGGCTCTCATGAAATGTATTTTTCTTGACTATGTTCTTTAAGACCATTATTAAAACCAATTGAGGATTAATATTAACTGAAACATTAGTAATTGATAAATATTATTTTTCCTATATATCTATTGTTAAATATTAGGCTAATTTGGGATGATAATTGATTCCATTGACTATAAATCCTTACTATATTATAAATTTTTAATTTCATTTATGTTATACAAGAAGAATGGTTTACATAATTTTATGTGGAATCTTGGAAATATGTTTCAAGGGTTTTGAAAATGGCCTAGTATAAGAAGGATAAGAGGATGAAGTGAAAATTGAACTAGGTACCCAGTGGTTTGTAACTTTATAATTGGTGGGGTTTAGTGGTTTTAGGTGGTTTTTTATAGTCTAATGGGTACATAGTGGCCCTATACCGGGTACCTGATGGCCCTATACTAGATCCCCAATAGACACATAGGGAAAATCCATTTTAAAAAGTGTACTTTCATAATTTTAAACCCTAAAATAATTCACAAAAATTACCCCAACTCAAGATTTAATTTATTTTCACTTAATTGATCTCTCCAACAATATCTCACTTTCCACTCCTTCAATCCAATTAAACCTATCTTAATCCTTGGTTTATGTTGGCTCTGGTAAGTCATGGGGGATTGTCTTTGGTAAGGTAAGTACATAGCCCACTAATTTATTATTATTCTTGTTTCTTTATGGATTCAAGTTAATGACCATGTTTATAGTGAACCAGTATTTATATAATGAGATATTATATCTTTTTAGATTAATATTCAATAAAATTTACAAATACATACCTAGGGAACATATAGTTTTAGTGTCTTCAGAAACTAGATACACAATATTATTATTACATAAAATATATTCAATATATCCCATAAAGATATCCACATTTAGTACTCTTCATATAAATACCCTACTTAAAAGATTTATTCAAAACCTAGGTAAAGTAAACATAATATAGGGTGTGATCATATGATTAGTAAGGGTAAATAAGGGTGACATCAATGATCACTTAGTTATAATGTGACCATACGGATTTTAAAATATTAGATTAACAATTGAAAACCAAACCCTTCATAACATAGACCATAATCCTGAGTCATGGACTAAATATTGGAAGTTCATAAGACATTAATCATAAAAGAAATCAATAAACATGAACCATGAGAGAAAAACATGGACATAGGAATATAGAGAAAACATAATCTTATAACATTTTCAATGTTTATAAATCGAAATGGGTTCATTTATAAAGTCAAGTATATGAAATCATTCCCTAAAATAAACTTATTAACATGAAAAATTGGACCATGAATAATCTTATGGACATGAAGGTTGGGTCCATTCATAAAATTATGGACATGAAATCCAATTTTATGCCTAATCTTATGGACACAAAAACTAGTTCTATACATGAAATTGTGAATGTAAATTTGTTATCACATATCATATTTACCTAATCAGTTATCCAACTTTACCCAATGCATTGGAGGGATATATAATAATGGGCCCACACATCACCTAAAAAATCATACATATGTGTGCAAAAAGATCCTAAAATATTCATCATATCATAAAACATGAAAATGAAATAGGTTTTATAAATATTTTACCATATCATAAATTGTGTAAAAATAACTAGGTTTTATAAAAATTGCATCATTTCATCATAGCATCACCCGTGGAAAATAAATTGGTTTTATAAACATCATGACATCATAATTATAAACCATACATATAAAGTATAGGTATGGTATAGTTAGATCATATCCTCAGTAAATCCTAATAAACATCATATTTTGTTATCTTTAATTAATATAAATTCTATAGAATGATCATTAAAAGACTACTGAGAAAAATATCTTTTCCATTTTTGAAACAAGTTATTTAAAATATAAAAATTTAATAAATATTAAATAAAAAAATTTATTTATAAATAACCATAGAAACATGTAAATTAATCTTTAATGCAATGAGTGTTCATGATGGCGGTAAATTCTATGCATTCCGTATAAATTAAAATAAGTCATTCCTTACACACTTTTGTAAAAAAATAAACAAGTACCTAATTTGAATAAAGAAAAGAAGATTCATTTCAAAACATGTTGTAAAAAATTCATACATTGGTAAAAATTACTTTAGAATATATTTATATATTATTAAAAACATTCTTGAAAACATTTTTATAAAACATGTACATGTAAGAGAAATGGTTTTCGACCAAATAGAGAAGTAAAGCCATTGTTTCTTAAAAATATTATTTCTGTATCTTGAGCTCTTAAATAGAGTAAAACGAAATGGAAAATTTTATTGTCAATATATAACCATAGGATAAGAAAATATATCTATTTCTTGAGAGATATATCATAATATTTCACTATCATAAACTTAATCATAAACAATCCTAATAAATAATGAGATTGTAACATAAAACCTTTACCGCCTTTGTAACTATTTGATCATAGTCCCTGTGAAAGAGATAAACTTATATGTATTTTTATATCCCATAATTTAAAAAATAATAATCATAAATAATGCATTCTTCTAAAGTATATAAAGATCAAAAAAACAAGTGGTGAATGTGGTATGCGACCCACGAAAATTAAAGTGAGATGAAAATCCCTTACCTTAGGTATTACTTCATTTGTATGTGTTAAAACATACTATATAATAAATATATATTTATTATAAATCTATTAAACAAAAATTATTATATATATCATATTATATACGACTTACCTGTAACCTTTTATCACTCGTTTATTAATAATTCTTAATTAAAATCATTGTTTCGGGTGATAAATTCTTTATTTTTTTAACATATATTTTTGTTTGGTAGTTTTAATCCTTGTACTTAGAATATGGTTACATATTCTCAAGAATTTTAATCCTGAATTAAATATAATCTAAATTTATTGTATACATATTTATATTCATCCAGTATATTTATGGATAGAAAAATGAATTACATCGTTCATGGAGAAGGCAGGTCGTATGTACGCATGAACATTGCTTCCATTTTTAACGGATGGAAGAAAAGAAATTTTAATAATATTTAACCTTTATAAAACCATTATAATATCATATTTAACATATTTATACATTAAAATTATCCTTATTACCATCCATATATAATGGAAATGAAAAACGAATCATATTACTTCATGGAGGTGGTGGTCCGCACATAAGCACGAGCGACATTATCATTTTCCAACGGTTTTGAAGGTAAGAATTTATATATTATATTATAATTAAAAAAGAATAATTATGTCATAAATATTATATAAATATATTAAATTCAAAATTATATCCATCCTTGAGATGTGGTGATGAAAAACGAATTGTACCGGTTCATGAGGAGGTAGTCCACCTTACAGACGATCGATGGTTTCATTTACTAGTTGATTGAATAGAAGATAAATATAGGTTATTTAATAAACACAATAACATATAAGTATATTTTTGATAATGGTGATGTTATATTGAAATTATTAAAACATTAATTATGGTGATAAGAGAGTATGTAAAAAAATAAAGTTCTTCGTAAATATAATTACCTTCGCTTAGAAAAACCTCTTTTGGATATCTTATTAAGGACCCTAGGGTTTGTATTTTGTTAATACCAGAATATATATAAAGTAGATAATTATATTTTTGAAATATTTTTGTAGTTTTGTTTCAATGAAAATTTCATAACATGTGTGAAAAAGTAATGGGATGTGGTTCTCTTTTATAATTGACGAGGGGCGGCATTTTTGTAAATAACCAAAACTGTTGAATAATGGGAAGTCACTCTCAACCCAAGTTCATAAAAAATTGAAAAATAATTGAGTTTAGGGAAGATAATTGCAACACTAACATCCACAGGAAACATGTTTTAAACATGTCATTCCCTTATCCTCTAATTTTATATTTACCATTTAAGTTTCCATTGCTATAACAAGTTTTTTATTTATTTACCTAGGTAATTTATAGTTAAAGTATAAAAATAATTTATACATATTAGATAATTTAGACCAAATAATTATAAATATTATCATATAAAATTCTCATATTTCTATAAAATTAATTTTAACATAAGTGCGTATAACGCGCAAAACATTGTTTTAACCTTAACTAAGGTAATTATTTTTTTACTATTTTCACTATTAAATTTAACCAAAATTTAATTTGATCATATTATATAATATTAATTATAATTATTACCAATATTAGATCCATATTTAAAAATTAAATTCTCATAATTGGATAAATTTAAATTAAAATTAAACCCTCAAGCAAGATAAAAATACAGTTTTCCAAAGAAAAGTTTCCTTAAGTAAAAAACAGTTTTTATATCAAAATTTAAATATAAAATTTATTAATATGATATAAATTGGATTAATAATAATATAATTTTACTAATTTTACTTTTAAAAAAATTTTAAAACAAAATTTATTTTTTAAATTCTTTAAATGAAAATGCATTTTTCAATAAAAATCAGTATTTTTCACTATTTATTGAAAATTTAATATTTTCAGAAAATTATCTACAATTTACTATAAGATAATATAAATAAAATTTCTAAAAAAATTATTTTAAAAAAATTATTATTTCAAATAAATCTTATAAAACTATTAAAAATTTAATTTTAAAATGAGTACATGGCTGAACAATTTCTTATAAAAATACACTTTGTAAGTATAAAACTGGATTTATTCTTATACCATGCCTAGAAAAAATATTATATGAATGATAAAACATTTTATTAAATATATTATGTAAAATTAATTCAGAAATAGTGATTAATTCTTTTTATTAAGATAAAAATACATAATTCCTTTAAAAAAAGTTTTTCAAAAAAAAACATTTTGTTGGTCGGAGTAAAGTAATCCAGAGGGTGTGAATTGAGTTTCTATAAATATTTTTGTTTAAAATAATTCTTAAAAGGTTCCCCAATAAATTTAAATATTATCTAGTTAATCAAAGTAATATGGTTATGAAAGTTCGACTATTTAAATACTTCTCATAAGATTGATTAGTTATCATTAATATTAATATTGGTTATTAACATTACTTTTGAAGCTATATAAATAAGGCAAATAAATTATAACTTCTTTCCAAGACTAAATATCAAAGTAAAGTTAGTGATTTCTGAATTATCCAGTAAAATAGAGAAAACTAATTTAAACAACACGGCAGATATTAAACAGGGGATTCAGTCTCAAGATGAGACCTAATCCACTCCACTTAGTGACCACCTGCCACCAAGCAGTTTATATTAAAAAACATGATCCACATCCTGGATCGGGTTAAATAATAGTACACAGGATTTTCTAGGTCACACGACCTCTTCCATAGTTCTTCATGGGTATGAACTATCAGGTCACACATGGAACTCTTCCACAATTCCACCAAGCAGTTTATATTAAAAAACTTGATCCACATCCTGGATTGGGGTAAATAATAGTACATAGGATTGTCTAGGTCACACGACCTCTTCCACAGTTCTTCATGGGTATGAACTATCAGGTCACACAGGTAACTCCTCCACACTTATCTGTGAGAATAAACAAGTATAAAAATATGTGAGAGGAAGGATATCTTATATCCCTCCGTTTAATACAGGAGATAGTGTGTGTTTTTATACAGATACACACAAGCTTCTCAAAAGCTAAAGACAATACACAAAAGATAAAAAATATTGATATAAGGTTGAAAGTTCTTTGAGTGTTATTCTATGCATTTCTAGACTTCTAGGATGAAGCAGATGCAGAAATCGAGTCCTCTTGTGAAAAATAGAGTATTGAAAATCTGGTGCTCTGGTTCATATCTTGCTCGTGTTCTTTATGGAGTCTGTATTGTGAAGATGTTATCGACTCTAATCAATGGTATCTCAGCTTTTTGGATTCAAGAATGATTCTTGTGTTCTTCAAATGTATTGAGTTTCATGTGTCAGTTTTTCTCATGAAAAATGGGGGTTCAAAACCCATTGGGCGCATGTACTGTAGTAGCGGCGGCACTGTAACATCGATTGTATTATGCAGCATTATAGCTGCACGGTACTATAGCAGTACTATTCACAGAATGGACTTTGGGCCCAAAAAATGGGTCTACAGGCCATGTAATTGGCTAAATGCCTATTGGGCCTTCGGGCTATGTAATGGGTCTCCCTCTACCCAGTTAAAGAGGTATCTGCTTTGCTTTAATAATAAATGAGGCTTTGGCCCCAACCTTTTGAAAAAGCAATGTGTCAATTTTTCTCAAGAATACTCGTTCTTCTTCGTTGTCATGTTATCTTGTTTCCGGGTCGCACTTCTCTTTTATTCTTGGTGTGCAGGTGTTGGAGCTAATTGGATGCATGTATTCTACAACTCGTACCTCGTAATGTCAGGTGACATGTCTACAAAGAAACATTAATTATTGCATTTAAAAGCTTCAAATATTATTGTTAGAGATTAAATTCAATAATGAAAAAATAGATTAATAAACAATGTCATAGTCTATC
This sequence comes from Viscum album, assembly GCA_963277665.1. Classification (NCBI taxonomy): domain Eukaryota; kingdom Viridiplantae; phylum Streptophyta; class Magnoliopsida; order Santalales; family Viscaceae; genus Viscum; species Viscum album. Next base: position 978,153,494 of record OY728143.1, read on the forward strand.
TGGAAATAGTTTCTCCATGAAACAGTGTCTCCTTGAAATAGTGTCTCCTTCTTTGCCTTTGATTGATGAGACAGTCATGATGGCATAGTTATATAGAGATCAGGAACTGGTAGCTCATATGTTGTGCCTGATCACGGTGTGTGGTCACAGTGTCTGGATGGTCACAACGTCTGGTCACGATGTCTAGATAGTCACGGTGTCTGGATAGTCATGGTGTCTGGTCACATTGTCTGGGTCACGGTGTCTAGGTCCTTTGACAAAAAAATAATCGGTGGAAGACTCATAGTTTCTTAGACATAGCCAAATATTTGTACACATACTTAAATAGTGATATACATATAATGGATTAGAATAAATCATTTATCAAGGAAATACATAAATTAAAAATAGTTTACAAAAATTATTTAAGGCATAAAGAAACTAATCATCTGTAAACTTGGTTTGAGAAATATTAAATAGGATTAACATGTCTTACTGGATTTATAGGATTTGTGATGATTAAAACATGATTAACACATGAGAAGTCCAAAAATATCCCCCTTTTTGATGATCCCTAGTCATGTGAGGGAGAGATCTATTCTTAGTAAATGTGTCTCACCCTTTTCTTTAGTTTCTGTATCTCTCATTGTGCATATCTCGCAGTATTCATATCTCTCCTCCTTTGGGGATTATCAAAAATAATGAAAAGGTAAAAAAAAGAATAGATAAGAAGATTTCACATTACATTAGATGGATAAAAAGTTTCATTACAAACATTGAGTAACAAAAATACAAAAATAATTCCTATAAAAAGATAGTGTTCATTTTTCATCAGCACCAGCTGTCTTCTCTTTTCCCTTGGAAACAACATCAGAAGAAGCCACAAGAGAAAAAGTAGAAGTGGAAGAAGGAAGTGAAGAAACTAACAGAGAAGCTAGAGGGAGTCCTTCAAAGACATAAGGGTCCAAGGTAGGTGTGGTGGAAGAACGAGGCAGTTTTTGATCATGGATAACAGGTCTGATCTGACTCAGAGCCTGCAAGACAGACATAGAAGTTGAGGCAAAGGAAGAGGATGAGAAGGTAGGCCAACCAGGTCTTAAGGGTGCCGCTGCAGGAGCAATAATAGAAATACATTGTACATGAATATAAGGCCTCAAAATATTGATGAAGGCAACAATAATCTCACCACCATACTAAATCTCTTTCTCAAAGTCATCCTCATTCTTTATAAACATGTCCAACAAGGGAGTGAAATCTGTAAGCTTTTGAACTTTAGTTTTGAAATCTTGAGTGATGGGAGGGATTCTCATATTCTCTACAAGGTACATAAAGTGTTTTTTAATGTAATTCTTTGAGAAGATCATATTGAAGTAGAAGTCCACCTTATTATTAATCTCTTCATGAGCATCATTTTCAATTTTGGAATGAATTCTCACCAAATCAAGAACTCGGTCACTATTCTTAACAACCATGGATAGATACTCTTTGTCAAAGTCACTGAGCATAAATTGGAGTTCTTATTTAAAAACTTTTCTAAGAATATCACTATCCAAATATGATTGAGATGACAGTCCAAAAGCACTAGAAGATGTAACAACTGAAGTAAGGGACTTTAATTGATTCATAACTTTCTGGAGACAGCCCTTATACACATCAGTCAACTTGTTAAGACCAATAGCAAGCTCAGACATCTCTTGAACAATTTTTTTATTTCTTTCATCCAGCTTGTTAGCCATGGAGTTTAGATTAGGTTGAATCTAGGAGGCAAATTCATGTGGAATATAACTACCAATATCCTCAATAGGATGAGAAATAGGTTTTGGTCTTGAGTTTAGCACTCTCTGCATAGCTTCAACCATACCTCTGAGAGACTTCACTTCATCACTTACTATTTGTTCTTAACTCTAACTTCTTGAATTTCATGAAGCATCTTGGGTTGAATCTTCCAAAAAATATTTTCTAACAACAGGGTAGTATCTCTTTCACACAATTTTGTCACAGGAGCAGGTTGAGTATTCATGATCATTTCAACCCCAGCCAATAGGGTAGCTTCAAATGATTTCAAGTCATCCTTACTCACCAAGTTTGAAGGCTCTTATGATGGTTTGGAAATAGAAGCTGACACAGGCTCATGTTTCTTTGCAGTTATAACATCAAGAGTAGATATTGGTTTCAATTGAAACATATTATAAAGATATATACCTTTAACTATGGCTTCCTGGGAGTAATTCACATCAAAATAATAAGGTGATTTATACCTTTTATCCACTAAGCATGGATCAACTGGATTCAGCACATCAACACTTTCTAGACTGGGGGGCTGCTCCCCCTGAATAGGTACATATTTCTCAGGGATAATATATTTAGATACTTGATCTATTTCAAATATTTCATCCCCAATAGCCTCACCCATTTCCTTTATATCCAACTGAAATGATTTCTCCATTATCTATTCAACAGATGGGATAATTTTAGGAATCTTGTTCCTCCATATGTTCCTCATAAGAAGATTATTTCACAAGAGAAAGATCTTATTTTATATGATCTTCTACAATATCCATTTCACATACCTTATCCATAAATTCTTCTTTAGAATCAGGTTGTTCATCCAAATCAGAAACTTCTTCAGGAACATGAATTTCCTTCTCAGTTAATTCTTGGAGAATAGGTTCACTATCTTTCTCATCCAGAATAGTTTCTCTTGTAGGTACAATAGCCTCTTCCTCTTTTTCCACATCAGAATACTCAACAATTTCATCAAGTTCCAAACTAGGATAAGAAATTTCTTTAGGTCTTGAATAGTTCTCAATTGGGTTGATCTTTTCATAGATCCTCTCATTATCATCCATCCATGATTTTATCCATGGATTCTAACTAGTTTTCATTCTCTTTACTATAAATTTTGAAAGAAAAAATTCATATTACTTAATTACTTCTTTATTGAGTCCAACCAACCCATTATCATGAAGCATATTGTGATTAATCTTGAGTATAACCAGGAGGTTAACCTAGAGGTTTTTCTGATCAACTCACACTTGTGAAGGATAACATATTTTCATATGTTAATCTTGTATCCATTTTTTATGATATGTATCAAGAATACATCCTAATACCTGACTGTAGAAAAATCACCTTTTCTGGGGCTAATTATATTCTGAAAAAATTTAAACAAAAGTCTGGTTTCACCATCTAGCTCAGCAGCTATGGCTCTTCTCTTTGTTTCATTTCCATATAAGCTTCCCAATGCTTCTTCCAAAACAAAGATCTCACTTGGAGGTGGGGGACCTCTCTATTAGTCCTCAAAAATAACCTCATGAGGTATCCTAAGGTATGCATCCCATAAACTTGAAGAAAAGGTATATATCTGGCCATTTATCCAAATTCTCAAAAAAAAACCATCTTCCGTATCAAAAGAAAATTGAATGAACTGATAAAACTGTGCAACTAGCTTCGGGTAAATTGGTCTATCCTCATTTTTTGAACCAATCTAGACACACTTTTTCTTTTAACACTTTAAATAATAAATAATTAAATGATATAATCCACTTGGTGAAACTCTCTTTTTTAGGAACCATTACTCTGTTCACCAGGTTTGGATTCAAAGAACCTTCGGGCGCTAACTTTGGTGCTATTTTCATCTTCTTTTTTGAACTGCGCTTCTCAGGGCTTGATGATGATGGGCATTTCATCATGGGAATTCAACTAAGGTTCAAGAGAGAGAAGGTTTTAAAGATGGGTTACGGTTTGAGAGAATAGATCTTGAGTGAATAAAGGAGTGTAACTTCTTTAATTTTTACCATTTTGGTATACCAACCATCGCAAAAACAAAAGTGTAGGAATGTAAAAATAGAATAATTAATTACTGAGATACAGGTTCTAGTATGTAAATAAAAAAACAAAGAGCCTTTATGTTGAGACCGTGATGGAATTTTATGGTGAGACCAGAATTGGATTTCACTATGAGACCATAATAGGCTTTCACGGTGAGACCGTAACAGGCTTTCATGGTGAGAATATTACTGTGTAATTTCTAAACTGTGTGACCATATTTAATAACTAATTGGTAGTAACTGTGAGACTGTAAAAATGAAACAGTACACTTAAAACTTAATATTTATCATTCCCAACTCATGTATGATGTAATATATTCTTTCAGAATTTAATGGTTTGGTAAATATATCAGCAAGCTAATATTCAGTTCGAATGAATTCCAAAGTGATATCACCATTTTGATAATGATCTCTTAAAAAGTGATGACTTACATCAATATGTTTTGTCTTGGAGTGTGAAATAGGATTTTTTGAGATGTTAATAGAACTTTTATTGTCACAATTTATAGGTACATTCCTGAATTGATATCCATAATCTAGTAATGTGTGTTTCATACATAAAATTTTTGCACAACAACTACCAGCAGCTATGTATTCAGCTTCTACATTAGATAATGCAACATAGTTGTGTCTCTTACTACACCATGAAACTAGTGAATTTCCTAAAAAGTTACATGTTTCAGAGGTGATTTTTCAATCTAACTTACAACCACTGAAGTCAGTATCAAAATAACTAACTAACTCAAATGATTATCTTCTAGGATAGAAATTTCCTAGATTTGGTGTATTCTTGAGGTATTTGAAAATTCTCTTAATAACATTTAAATGATATTCTTTAGGTTTTTCTTGAAAACAAGAACACATACATACACTAAACATAATGTCAGTTTGGATAGAAGTTAAGTACTGTAGACTTCCAATCATTCCTCTATAAGTGGTTTGATCAATATATTTTTCATCTTCATCAAGATCATACTTGAAAGTAGTACTCATTGGAATGTCACTACTTTTAGTGTTATCTAAACCAAAACGTTTTAGAAAATATCTAGTATATTTTCTTTGATTTAAAATAATAGGTTCTTTATTTTAAAAGATTTTAAATCTAAGAAATAATTTTAGTTCACCCATAAAACTCATTTCAAATTCATTTTTCATCATTTTAGAAAATTTAGTATAAAATAATTTCTTGAATATTCTAAGATAATGTATTCTACATAAAGTTTAACTACTAAAATATCATTGGAAATTTATTTTATAAAAAGGGTAGGATCTTATATTCCTTTTATAAAACCTTTGGAAATAATAAATGTACTTAATCTATCATACTAAGCTCTTACAACTTGTTTTAAACCATATAAATCTTTTGATAATTTAAAAATATGATTTTGAAAATGATGATTTGTAAAAACAGGGTGTTTCTCTACAAAAACATCCTCAACTATATACCCATTTAGAAATGCACTCTTAACATCCATTTGATATAGTTTGAAATTCAGATGTGCAGCATAAGAAAGCATAATTCTGATGGCTTCAAGTCTAGCTATTGGTGAAAAGGTATCTTCATAGTAAATTCCTTCTTCTTGACTATAGCCTTGTGAAACAAATCTCGCCTTTTTTATAACAATATTACCAGCTTCATTAACCTTATTTCTAAACACCCACTTAGTACCTATGTTAAATGTGTCTTTAGGTCTGTCAACAAGTTTCCAAAAATTGTTCCCTTCAAACTAATTAATCTCTTCTTGAATATCCATCACCCAAAATTCATCATTTATAGCATCAATAATGTATTTAGGTTCAAGTTGTGGCAATAAAACTTCACGTTCAACTTGATTTCTTTGAGAAGCTCTAGTTTGAGTTCCTTTATCTACGTCTCCTGCAATAACATGTAAAGGATGGTTCTTAAGAGTTCTAACAGCTCTAGAAAAAAGACTAGTGATTTTAGGTTCTTCAATAGGTTTAGGTTTATTGTGACTTAAATCATAAGAATTTCTAGAACTAGAAGTTTTCATTGATTCCTTCACAGGATGGTTAGAGGATTTTGAATTAATGTTCAGATTTGATATATCATCCTCTAGGTTCTCTAGAGTAGTTTTAGGATAATGTGGATCTGTTTCATTAAATTTTACTTGAACAGATTCATCCACACAATTAGTTATTTTGTTAAACACTCTCTAGGGTTTACTAGATATTGAATATCCTAGAAATATTCCTTCATCACTCGTGGATGAGAATTTTTCAATATTGTCCTAAGTATTAAGGATATAGACTTTGGAACCAACAACATTGAAGTATCTTACTTTGGGTTTTCTATTGTTCCATAAATCATTTGGAGTTCTTTTAAGAATAGGTCTAATCAACACTCTATTGATAATATAGCATCTTGTATTTACAGTTTCAACCCAAAAATAAATTGGTAAGTCGTATTCACTAAACATGGTTCTCAAAATCTCTTGCAAGGTTCTATTTATTCTTTCTACACTCCATTATGTTGAGGTGTTCTAGGGGCAGAGAAATTATGACTATAGCCATTTTGTGAGTAAAAGGATTCAAACTCTTTATTTTCAAACTCATGTCCATGATCACTTCTAAAGGATTTAATTCTAATTCCACTAAGATTTTCTACAGTTTTGGCATATTTGAAAAAATTAGAAAATTCTTCACTTTTGCGATCCAAAAAGAATGTCCAAGTATATCTAGAAAAGTCATCTACAAGAACATAAACATAGTTCTTCCCATTTAAAATAGAATCTCTAGATGGTCCAAAAAAATACATGTGAACCAATTCGATAGGTTGAGAAGTTGACACTTCTTTCTTTGGATTGAAGTAAATGTTGTGTTTCTTTTCCTTTTGACAAGGATTACTTACTTTATCATTTGGAAACTCAAATTTGGGTAGTCCTTTGACTAAAATATTTTGAGTTAACATTCTAAGAGAGTGAATATTATAGTTTCCTAGTCTCCTATGCTAAAGATATGACTCTTTGTGTAAAAAACTTAAACATAAACCATTTTGAGGGACTAAAGATTCTATGTTAACAGAATATACATTTTTATTTCTTAATGTAGAAAATAATAATTCATTTTTAGAATTGAAAACGTTGAAATAATCACATTCAAATTTAAAATGAAATCTATCCTCACATAGTTGTGAAATACTAAGCAGATTATATTCCAATCCATCAACAAAAAGTACTTTGGAAATTAAAACTGAGTTAGAGTTACCGATTTGTCCAAGGCCAATGATATTTCCTTTCGAATTTTCACCAAAGGTGACATGTCCACCATCAATGTTTATTAAATTATTGAAGCATGATTATTATCCTATAATGTGTATTGAACACCCACTGTCCAAGTACCATAAGATTTTATAGGATCTCTTTAAGAATATTTCCTAAAAAATAGTCAAATAAAAACAGATTTTGTTGCCCATATTTGTTTGGGTCTAGTAATATTATTGAAAAGTTCTTTATGAAACAAAATCTATCTCATAGTTTTCCTATAAGAATTGTGTAAAGTGTTTGAAAAATAAACTCTATTTGGTCCAGAAAATCTTGAAATAGTAGAGAGTGTATCATAACTTGAACTAGCTGAAAATTTTCCAGAACTAGGAGTGAAGATATATGTCCTAAACTTATAGAAAAAATTAGTTATTCCAAAATTTATTTTACTAGGTTCATAGCCAATTCCAGTAGTATATTTAGGAGCAATCTGTTTACTTAGAATTTGTACCAATGTATCTTTACCATTAGTAAAACATTCAAGATCCTTTTTCAATTTCTCATTAGATAGCTTTAGTTCATTGTTCTCTTTAAGTAATTGAGAATTATTCTCCCTTTCTACAATAGTTTAAGTTTTAATAGTTTAGGTAAGAGCATGTTATTTCTTTAAAGATATGTATTTATCTTTTATATCATTACATGTCTCTTAAATCATATTACAGTACTTATACATTTCTTCATTAGACATATTTTCAGAGTCACTTTCATCTCCAAAATAATAGGAATTGTGTATTAGAGATTTGAGTGTTACATCAGATGTGTTTGTTATAAAACACATATTGGCTTTGTTAGACTGTTCATCATGTAAATATTATAAGTTACTTGAACTATCCTCAAAATCACTCCATGTTGCTTTCATTTCCTTTTTATACTTTCTATCTTTGTCCTCATTATTCTTTTTGTACTTGAGCTTGGGATAGTCAACCTTTATATTTCCCTTTCCTTTACACTCATAGCAGACAATCTCATCAAACTTTTCACTTCTTTTCCAATCATTCTTCCATCTTCCTTTTCGATCATATCTTCCCTTGAAGTTAGGATTTTTGAAAATTTTCTTCTTCTTGTAAAATCTCTTAAACCTTCTGTCTAGTGGAATCATCTCCTCATAACTGTCAATTAATGGTTTTCCACTACTGGAACGTTTTACAAAACATCCAATTTCCCTTTATCTGTGTGTTTAGAAGTTGTGGTCTTAAATGCAACAGATTTTTTTTTGGTCCATCCTCCTCTCCCTTGTTGACTTTCATATCTTATTCATACATCATCAGTTTCCCAATGAATTATTTTACAGGTAACTTTTTGATGTCACATGAATCTCTAATAGAGAGAGAGGTTCCTATCCATCTGTCAGGTAGGCATCAGAGAATCATCATAATTTTTTCTTTGATAGTGACTTCTCTTCCAAGAGAAATCATTGTGTTGACAATTTTGTTGAACCTAAGATACATGTAAGAAATAGGCTCGACAGGTTTCATTTAAAAGTTATCATATCTAATAGTATAAGTATTAAGTGTCATTTCTTTCACACTAGAAGTTCCTTCATGTGAAATAGACAAAGTATCCCAATTTTCATGGGCAGTTTTACATGTATAAATTTTGTTAAATTTCTCATCTCCTAAAGAGAAATATAAAGCATTCATAGAATTTCAATTTTTATTTTAGGCAGTCTTGGTAGGGTCATCCCAAGTGATTCAATATGTAGCAGGAATCTTATACTCATCTATAATTGAAGACCAAATTTCAAAACCCATACATTCTAAATGAATTTTCATTTTCATTTTCCATTGGGTGTAATTGGTTCGATAAAAGAACTATGGTATGTTTGTTACATCACCTTCCAATATAATATCAATAATAAAGAACTACTTTTAAAGACATAGAAATTTTTAATTAACAGAAATTTATAGATCTTTAAAGTACAACTAAAATCATAGTTGAATAGGGTCAAAAACAGAGTCTGAACAAGAATAACAAACAACTTCTAATACCAAATGTTTTTCAGAGTAGAGTACTCAAGAGGGGGGTAAATTGAGTATATAAAAAAAATTTGTTTGAAAATTATTCTTGAAAGGTTCCCTAATAAATTTAAATACAGCCTAGTTAATCAAATTAATATGGTTATGAATGTTTGACTATTTAAATAACTTATCATGAGATTGATTAATTCTCACTAATCTTAATATCAGTTATTAACAGTATTTTTGAAGCTATTCTAATAAGGAAATGAAATTATAACTTCTTTCCAATATTAACTATCAAAGTAAAGATAGTTATTTATGAATTATACAGTAAAATAGAGAAAACTAATTTAAACAGAACAATGGATATAAAACAAGTGGTTCAATATCAAGACAATACCTAATCCACTCCACTTAGTGATCACCTGCCACCAAGAAGTTTATATTAATAAACTTGATCCAGACCTTGGATCGGGGTAAACAATAGTACACAGAAATGGTCAGGTCATACGACCTCTTCCACAGTTCTTCGTGGGTATGAACTATCAGGACACATAGGGACATCTTCCACACTTATTTGTGGTAATAAACAAGTATAAAAAAATGTGAGAGGAAGGATATCTTTTATCCATCAGTTTAATATAGGAGACAGTGTTTGTTTTTATACATATACACACACACTACTTGAAAGCTAAAAACAATACACAACAGAGAAAAAATAATGAGATAAGGTTAAAAGTGCTCTGAGTGTTAGTCAATGAAACTCTAGACTTCAAGGATGAAGAAAATGCAGTAATCAAGTCCTCTTGTGAGAAACAGAGTATCGCAAGTCCGATGCTCTGGTTCAGATCTGATTCGTGTTCTTCATGGAGTCTGAATTACGAAGATGTTCTGGACTATGATAAATGGTGTCTCATATTTTTGGATTCAAGAAATCTTCATGAGTTCTTTAGATGTTTTGAGTTTCATGTGTCGGTTTTTCTAAATAATGCTCGTGTTTCTTTGTTGTCATGTTATCTTGTTTCTGGGCTGCACTTATCTCTTATTCTTAGAGTGCATGTGTTGGAGACGACTGGATTCATGTATTTAGAACCTCATAACAAGTACTATTAGGTGACATGTCTAAAAAGAAACATTAATTATTTCAGTGCATTTAAAAACTTCAAATATTACCGTTAGAGACTAAATTGAAAAATGACAAAAGAGATTAAGAAATGGTGTCACTGTCTATCTAGAAATAGTGTCTCCATGAAACGGTGTCTCTCTGAAACTATGTCTCCTTGAAACGGTGTCTCCATGAAATAGTGTCTCCTTCATTGCCTTTGAGCGATGAGGCTGTAATGATGGAAAAGTTGTATAGAGATTAGGAACCGGTAGTATAGATGCGGTGTCTGATCATGGTGTCTGGTCATGGTGTCTGGATAGTCACAGTGTCTGTTCACAGTGTCTGGATGGTCACAGTGTCTGGTTATGGTGTATGGATGGTCACGATGTCTGTTCACGGTGTCTGGTTCATAGTGTTTGGGTTCTTTTCTAGAAAAACATAACTGATGGCAGACTCACAGTTTCTCAGACTTGGCCAAATATCTGTACACAGACTTAAATAGTGATATTCATAGAATGGATTAGACTCGATCATTTATTAAGTAAATCGAAAAAATAAAAATAATTTACAATAATTATTTAAGGTATAAAGAAACTAATCATCTGTACACATGATTTGAGAAAGATTAAATAGGATTAAAAAGTCTTATAGGACGTAAAGAATTTGTGATCATTAAAACATGATTAACACATGAGATGTCCAATACATTTATTTTTCATTAAAATTATTTTTTTATTTCTAATCAATTGATAAAAAAAATTATTTTATTCATGTATAAACCAAATAATTTTCATAATTTAATAAGTCCTATTAATACCCAAGAATTTAATAGCTAGGTTTTAATTGTAAAATTAAATAATAATATTTTAATATTATATCATGGTTTATTTATACACTATATTGTGTATAACACAAGCTACCAAAGGAATTGTAGTACCCCAATTTTTTTGTATGTAACCCTTACTTCATGCTTTTCATGGTTTTAAAGTTAAGGGTGTTGAATGGGAGAGTTGGGAGAACTTGGAATTATGTTTTGAGGCAAAATGGGAAGTCACACGAGAGGCGCATAGTTTGTATAAACCGTACGGCCAAACCATGCATAGTGGGTCTTGGAGAAAGTGGATTACACATGGTCATCACACAGTTTGTCTAACCTTATGGTCAAACCATGCAATAAGGGTGGTCAAGGCAGTAGCTAACGCACGGTTAGCGCACGGTTTGTCAAACCGTGCGAACTAACCGCGCGTATGACAACCCTGCTTTTTATTACAACTTACACATGCTTTATTACATAAAAATCCACTTGATACAACAAAGAAGATAGAGATGTTTAGTGTATTTGGGGCTTAGTATCATTACATAAATACTTAAAACATGAAATACAACATCTTTATTGAAAACTTCCTTTACATGACCAATATATTCCCTCGTACTTAGCATTGCATAGGATAACCTGAGGACATGCATAAGAAAAGGGTGAGCTATAAAGCCTAGTAAGGGAGTACAGATGGAATAACATGAGGAGTAAAATACATGTTAGGCAATAGGAATGTAAATAGAGCATAATATAAACATGAACATAAAGTCATGATAATCATAACATGGAAATGTGGCAACAACACTTAACATTTAATTAGCATGACCCAAGGCTCATTTAACATGGAGCATGAGTAAACCCTCATTGCACATAAAGCACGAGTAAACCCTCATTGCACTTGAATTAGCATGAGTAAACAATCATTTCACATGACGTATCATGATACTATACTTTACCCAATGCATTGGAGTGCTATAAGGGTGCACCCTTCTTAAACATTTCATTTCATGCATAAGTGTGCCACATGGATCATAAAACATGGATTCATAAAACATAATAATTTATTCCACAATAATGGAATGTGGAATTCATAAATGAAACATTACAATAAATATGTACATGTGTATAACGGTGAATACCCTTGATGGAGAAATGGGCATGGTATTCACTACACAATGACATTGGCTTAGAAAATCGGTTTGATTTCGGCAGCGTAACGGCGTGACATAAGAATTCATAAAAAAGGTTGATGGGAGAGAAATGGGTTCCTCATAATATTTACATTTAATGTATAGTAAGGATTTCATATAGATACATGTACCAACAATTGTAATGGAATTTATATTCATGATACAAAAGTATTTCTTGAATGTAAAAGAGGAGAGAGAAGTTCCTTTCGGAATTTCGGCAGAGTAACGGGTGTACATGGGAGGAATTTAATGAGAGAGAAAGGGGTCTCCCATAATTAAAACAATAATAGGGAAGTATGGGGGAGGTTCTAAACCATACCCCAACATTCATAATTGAAATTAAAAGGGCAATACAATTTAAATAAAATTGACAAAAATGAGAAAGGAAGAAAAAACCCTTACTTGGAAGTGTGCTTCCAAAGGCTAGAGAGAGGCTTGTGAGAGGCTTCTTAGGAGCTTGGGTCACATTGGGAGGATTATAGAGAGAGTAGGTAATAGTTTGGACGAACTCCAAGGGATTTTAGTGAGGAGGAAGTGGGAGATTGGGTGGGTTTATATAGGAAAGGTGAGGGAATTCTTTATTATTTAGGTTTGGGTCCCCTTACATTAAATTAATTCAAACCAAAAACCATCCCATGGTTTTTGCCCATGGGTTTTGGAAAAGGGAAGAGGAAAACAATATTTTATATGGCCCAAGTCCTAACTTCTTAAAATAATAAGGTTACCTATGTGGAGGTGAGTCACACTCCCATGGAAATTAATTTAAAAAGGAAAAATGTTGAATATGTCTTGAGGGGTCCATTAATGCTTTGAAAAGTAAGTAAAACAAACCCAAAATCACATTATTTTATTGATAAAACATATATTGGCTGAAGATAAGGATTATGGTATTTTATTACATCACCATTGGGTCATTATGATGTCATAAAACACATTATATATTTAAACGGTATTTAATTTTTACCCAAAATTTTGACTATCTCAGAAAATTATGAAAAATTCACCGTTGGATAATTTCGACGTCCTGATTCAAGAAATGATATTTATTTTATCTAAAAAAATTTATAAATATGTTAATTTTCACTTTTAAAATAAAAACCAACATTTATCGAAAATTCACGGGTTTTGACAGAAATGGCTTTCAAACCTTAATAAAAATTTTAATTGCATTCATAAAATTATAAGATCATTTATATTTAATAAAAATTAATTTAATATTAATAGTAATATTTTATTAAAATATTATTTAATTCAAAAATCCCTTAATTTAATAAAAATGAATTCTTAATTAAATAATAACTAAAAACACCATTTGTACTTTTAAAACTATTTACAATGTATCAAAAATGACTAGAAATTATATTAATTATTATATACAAAAAAATGATTCACATCAACATAGTAATACATATTTGTTACATAACCACTTAAAATAGTCGCATAAGACCTAAGGGTAAGGTGTGCGATGGTGACAGACTCTTGGGGCGGCTCGGATAACATCGCTCGAGTGGTAATCTCTATCAACTTCCACTTTTCCCATAGACGGTCACATTCGAGCTTGACATAATGAAGTTCAGCTTGGGCTTGGTCAAGGGCGAAGCCCAAGGATGCCACCTCTTTTCCGAGCTCTGAAAAATGGGCTTCGTATGGGGAAATTCTACTGGATGAGGCCATCGCTTCCTTTTTCTTAGTAAAATTGGGTTCGTTAAAGCCTTATATTTATACTAATAATGTGATCACTGTTCAACAGCTATAAAAGTAATAGTCACAACTCTTATCATAAAACCAAAGAAGTTGACATCTTATAAAAACATTTTTTATACAGAAACATTTAACTGGATCAAGAGGGATTTTCCATTAATGAAACTTTGGGTCGTTACAATATTCCTCCCTTAAGAAATTTTGCCCTCGAAATTTTCCTTTTCCCACACTAAAATAAATGTGGGTAACTCAGCTTCATCATATCCTCCGACTCCCAAGTTGCTTCTTAAAACTTGTGGTTTCTCCACAACACCTTCATGAGGGGCATTGTCTTATTTCGTAGAACTTTTTCTATATGATCTAAGATATTTAATGGTTCCTCTTCATAAGAAAGATCATATTCCAATTGTACCACCTCAGAAGAGAGTACATTTGAAGGGTCAGGTATGTACTTCCTTAAGAGGGATACATGAAAGACATCATGCACCTTGGACGTAGTAGGTGGAAGTGCTAGTCAATAGGCCACAACCCCAACACGATCAAGAATCTCTAAGGGGCTGATGTACCTTGGACTTAACTTCCATTTCCTTCCAAAACTCATGACCTTATTCCACAGAGATATGCGTAAAAACACCGTGTCTCCAACTTTAAACTCAAGGTCTCGTCGATGATTATCTGCATAACTCTTCTGTCGACTATGGGCTTCCTTGATATGCTACTAAATGGTTTTCACCTTCTCCACCATTTCCTTGACCATTTCTGGTCCAAGTAGCTTACGTTCACCAACCTCATCCCAACATGCTGGTGTCCTACACCTTTTCCCATAAAGGGCTTCATATGGTTCCATTTGGATGCTCGAGTGGAAACTGTTATTATAAGAGAACTCAACTAGAGGAAGATGTTGATCGCATCCTCCTTTAAAGTCCATTGAGCACGCTCTCAACATATCCCCAAGTTTTTGGATAGTCCGCTCGGATTGGCCATCAGTTTGAGGATGATAGGCCGTACTGAAGTTTAGTTCAGTATTCAGAGCATGTTGAAGACTCTTCCAAAACATAGAGGTGAATCGTGGATCTCAGTCAGACACAATAGATAGTGGTACTCCATGCAACCTTACCACTTCCCTAATATATATCCGTACAAGTTGATCCAATGAGAAATACTCCCAAATAGAAATGAAGTGTGTAGTCTTTGTAAGATGATCCATAACAACCTAGATTGCATTGTTGCCTTTGGATGTCCTTGGAAGTCCGGTGACAAAGTCCATGGTGATGTTTTCCCATTTCCATTCTGGTATAGGAAATGGTTGCATCATCCCCTTAGACTTCTGCCTCTCTGCCTTCACTTGCTGACACACCAGGCACTTTGATGTATATTCAGCAATCTCCTTCTTCATATTATCCCACCAAAAGTTTTCTCATAGATATTGATACATATTTGTGCTCCCTTGGTGAATAGATAAATTTGAACTATGTGCATCATTTAAGAGTTCCTTCTTTAGCTCCGGACTTTATAGAACACATAGTCTTTTCCCAAACCGCACAGTTCCCTCTTCATTAACATTAAACTCCGAGGATTTTACCTTTTTGATAGCTTCCACTTTTTCTTGAATTCCCACATCATCCTTTTGAGCATCCTTTAACCTTTCCAAAAGAGATGGTTGAGCAATCATTTTTGAAAGGATTGATGGTTTTCCCTTCTTTATGATTCCCACATACATCTTCATCAAGTCTAAGAATATTGGATCCTTCTCAATTATCATCATTGATAGAATCGCTGGATCCTTTCTACTTAGGGCATCTGCCACCTTGTTCGCTTTCCCAGGGTGGTATTGTATTGGACAATCAAAATCCTTAATGAGCTCTATCCATCTTCTCTGGCTCATATTAAGCTCTTTCTATGTGAATATATATTTAAGACTCTTGTGGTCAGTATATATCTCACATTTCTCTCCATAGAGATAATGCTGCCATATTTTCAAGGCAAAGATCACCGCCACCAACTCCAGATCATGTGTTGGATAGTTTCACTCATGGATTTTCAACTGCCTTGAGTCATAGGATATTAATTTATCATTCTACATCAGCACACATCCTAATCCCTTCTTTGAAGCATCACGAAATATCACAAAAAGCTCCCCACTTGTGGGTAAAGTGAGCACGGGTGCAGTGATAAGCCTCCTTTTCAACTCCTTGAAGCTTTCTTCGCATTAATCACTCTAAGAAAACTTTACTCCCTTTCGAGTTATCTTGGTAAGAGGGTTGGACAATCTTGAGAAATTTCTCACAAATCATCGATAATATCCAGTTAACCCCAAGAAGCTACGGATATCGGTTACTAATGTTGGCCTCGGCCATCCCTCAATTGCATCTGTTTTGGAGGGATCCACAGATATCCCATTGCTTGTGATGATATGGCCCAAGAATGAGACCTCCTTCAACCAGAACTCACACTTGTTGTACTTTGCATAGAGCTTCTCCTTGCGCAAATTCTCCAGTACAGTTCTTAAATGCTCCTCATGATCCTCCTTGGTTTTGGAGTATATTAGAATATCATCTATAAAGACTACCACAAATTTGTCAAGGTAATCTCTAAAGACTCTATTCATCAAGTCCATGAATATTTCTGGAGCATTGGTGAGTCTGAAAGGCATTACTATGAATTCATAGTTCCCATACCTTGTATGAAAAGCTGTCTTGGGGATATCTTCCTTCTTCACCCTTACTTGATAATATCCCGACCGCAAGTCCACCTTTGAGAAGTATTGTGCTCCATGCAACTGATCGAAAAAGTCATCAATTCATGGGAGAGGATACTTGTTCCTTATCGTGATTTTGTTAAGTTCACGATAATCGATGCAAAGCCGCATTGACCCATCATTCTTCTTGACGAAGAGGACTGGTACACCCCATGGTGAAGCACTTGGGCGTATAAACCCTTTATCCATATTCTCCTGTAGTTGTTTCTTCAGCTCTTCGAGCTCAACAACATCCATTATATATGGAGTCTTATATATTGGTAACTCCCCAGGTATAAGTTCAATTGAGAACTCAACAGCTCTTCTAGGAGGAAGACTAGGCAGTTCCTCGGGAAACACTTCCACGAATTCCCTCACAATAGGCATTTCTTCAAGGATGGATTCTTCCTTGGACTCAATCATCTGAGCCAGATACTTGTGCTCATAGGGCAGTAATATCCATACTTGAGATGATGTAGCTAAAGGAGATTCATCTTGCTCCTGACACTTGTAAAGAGTCGGGGGTCGATTCTCCATATGGAGTGTGATTTCCCACTCCTGACAATTTATGTTGGCTCTATATAAGGAAACCCAATCCATGTCAAGAATTTCATAAAATTCTACCAGAGGGAGTATGAAGAGGTTCTTCGGGAAATTTAATCCACAGATTATAACAGGGGAGGACTTATATTCATGGGAAGCAATGATTGCCCCATTTTCCATAATCACTGACTTCTTTACTTTCATGATTTGTAGTGGTGCTGGGATTGTTCTACTAAACTTTCAAGATATAAAATAATGCGTAGAACCTGAATCAAAAAGTACGTTCACTATTCTTGAATTAATAACTAGTGTACCTATCACCACTTCATTGTCAGGGTTCACTTCGGCAGAAGTGATGGAAAAAGCTCTTCCTTGCTATCTTGGAGGTTGTTGGTTGCCTCCGATAACCCTTGGATTAGGGCACTGATTTGCAAAATGACCTAGTTATTTTCATTAATAGAATTGAACAACGCGTTGAGGTTCGAACGGAGCGTTCCTCTGATCTATCGCAGCTGCGGGTCCTTCTTGCCGACAGTTAACAGCTAGGTTCCCTTCTCTTCCACACTTGAAGAATTTTCTCATCCCTTTAAGGAAATTTCCAAGGTTCTTCTTTCCACACTTTTGGCAAGTGGGGTGCTGGAACTTCTTAGTGTCGTTGGATTTATCCATCGGCCCACCAACATTTAAGTCAACCTTACGCTTCTTATCCCCATGATACCCCTATGATTATCCGATCTCCATTTCGACCTTGAGGGCACATCGGACAATTTCCGCATAGCTGTCGAAGTCACGGATTACTAATGCTTTCCGCAATCTAGGCTTCAGCCCACCAAAGAAGCGGTCAACCTTGCATTCAGGGGTAACGACAAAGCTGGAAGTGTATCATTCAAGCCTTGTGAAGTTTTCCTCGTACACTCCAACGGATTCCTCATCTTTTTTCTTTAGGGAAAGGAATTCCCTTTCCATCTTAAGCCAGAGGGTGCGTAGAAAATATTTATCGAAAAACATCTTCTGGAATTTCTTCCATTCCAAAGCCTCAATATCCTCGTCAGGATTTGTATTTTTGATCAACATCCACCATTTATCAGCATCACCCTACATACGATAAGCAGCCAGGAGAACCTTATCTTGTTCAGAACATTGGAGGATGGAGAAGATCTTTTCAATGGAGTTGATCCATTGTTCAGTGATCGTGGGATCGGATGATCCACTAAAAGTATGACGCCTTTGTCTCATAAAGCTCTCGATAGTGACTTGTTATTTCTTAGGGGGGGTTGAACGTTCCTCTTGAGATGTGTTTCTATTCAAAACTTGAGTTAGCTGAGAGAGAAGTGTGACAAAGTTCAAGATTCCCGCTCCCATTGGATTTGGAATCTCAATAGTACTGTCATCACACTGATCTTCACAACGGTTGTTAGCCCGAGTCCTCCTATTACCGGCCATTGGCTGGAATAAAAGGAAAGATAGGGGTAACACATAAAGGGTAATCCAAAGACAAAATTTTATGACTCAAAAATAAACTTTTATTTCCTTAACTCATGAGTCTATAGGCTTCAATCTAGGCTTTTCATGATCTACTTTCTAACATATATTCTTAGGGGCATTTTCCCTTAATAAGGGTTCATACTAAGATTGTGAATTTATCAAAACATATCCCCTGGGAGTGTCTTAACCAAGAGTGCAGCAAGGCCCGTTGTAGTGAACCAGTTCCCATTCGAGTCTAGCTCAAAGAAGTGTTTTCGGGTTTTACCCCTAGGATACATCTGTGCCAGAGCCGCCTCTACCTGCTCGTATCCAGACAGGGATGTATTTGTTTGATAAACCACTTATTTAGTATTTTCCAAAACTTAGGGATGTTTTTATTATACTTAGTCTTGTATCTAAGGCTCTACTAGGGTTTTTCTAATACCAAATATAACTAAACCTATCCTTTGAAACCAACTACGACAACCATGCTTTTTATTACAACTTAAACATGCTTTGTTACATAAAACTTCACTTGATACAATAAAGAAGATCGAGAGGTTTAGTGTATTTGGGGCTTAGGATCATTACATAAAAACTTAAAACATGAAATACAACATCTTTATTTAAAACTTCCTTTACATGACCACTATATTCCCTCGTACTTAGCATTGCATGGGATAACCTTTGGACATGCATAAGAAAAGGGTGAGCTATAAAGCCCAGTAAGGGAGTACACATGGAATAACATGAGGAGTACAATACATGTTAAGAAATATGAATGTCAATAGAGCATAAGATAAACATGAACATAAAGGCATGATAAATCATGATAATCATAACATGGAAATGTGGCAACAACACTTAACATTGAATTAGCATGAGCCAAGGCTCATTGCACATGGAGCATGAGTAAACCCTCATTGCACATGAAGAATGAGTAAACCCTCGTTGCACTTGAATTATCATGAGTCAACACTCATTGCACATGACGTATCATGATACTATACTTTAACTAATTCATTGGAGTGCTATAAGGGCGCACCCTTCTTAAACATTTCATTTCATGCATAAGTGTGCCACATGTATCATAAAACATGGATTCATAAAACATAATCATTTATTCCACAATAAAGGAATGTGAAATTCATACATGAAAATTTAAAATCAATATGTACATGTGCATAAAGGTGAATACCCTTGATGGAGAAATGGGCATGTTATTCACTACACAATGACATTGGCTTAGAAAATTGGTGTGATTTCGGCAGCATAACGACGTGGCATAAGAATTCATAAAAAAGGTTGATGAGAGAGAAAGGGGTTACTCATCATATTTAAATGTAATGGAAAGTAAGGAGGTCATTTAGATACATGTCCCAACAATTTTAATGGAATTTAGATTCATGATACAAAAGTATTTCTTGAATGTAAAAGAGGAGAGAGAAGTTCCTTTCGGAATTTCGGCATAGTAACGGGTGTACATGGGAGGCATTTAATGAGAGAGAAAGGGGTCTCCCATCATTAAAAAAATAAGAGGGCAGTATGGGGGAGGTTTGAAACCATACCCCAACATTCATAATTGAAATTAAAAGGGCAATACAATTTAAAGAAAATTGACAAAAATGAGAAAGGAAGAAAAAACCCTTACTTGGAAGTGTGCTTCCAAAGGCTAGAGAGAGGCTTGTGAGAGGCTTCTTGGGAGATTGGGGAACCTTAAGAGGATTATAGAGAGAGTATGGCAGAGGTTGTACGAACTCTAAGGGATTTTAGTGAGGAGGAAGTGGGAGCTTGGGTGGGTTTATATAGGAAAGGTGAGGGAATTCTTTATTATTTAGGTTTGGGTCCCCTTACATTAAATTAATCCAAACCACAAACCATACCATCGTTTTTGCCCATGGTTTTTGGAAAAGGGAAGAGGAAAACAATATTTTATAAGTCACAAGTCAGAACTTTCTAAAATAATAAGTTTTCTTATGTGTAGGTGAGTCACACTCCCATGGAAATTAATTTAAAAAGGAAAAGTGTTGAATATGTCTTGAGGGGTCCATTAATGCTTTGAAAAGTATGTAAAACAAACCCAAAATCACATTATTTTAATGATAAAACATATATTGGCCGAAAATAAGGATTATGGTATTTTATTACATCACCATTGGGTCATTATGATGTCATAAAACACATTATATATTTAAACGGTATTTAATTTTTACCCAAAAATTTGACTGTCTCAAAAAATTATGAAAAATTCACCGTTGGATAATTTCGACGTCCTGATTCCAGAAATGACATTTATTTTATCTAAAAAATTTCTAAATATGTTAATTTTCACTTTTAAAATAAAAACCAACATTTATCGAAAATTCATGGGTTTTGACAGAAATGGCTTTCAAACCTTAATAAAAATTTTATTTGCATTCATAAAATTATATGATCGTTTATATTTAATAAAAATTAATTTAATATTAATAATAATATTTTTTTTAAAATATTATTTAATTCAAAAATCCCTTAATTTAATAAAATTTAATTCTTAATTAAAAAATAACTAAAAACACCATTTGTACTTTAAAAACTATTTACAATGTATCAAAAATGACTAGAAATTATATTCATTATTATATAAAAAAAATAATGTACATGAACATAGTACTGCTTATTTGTTACATAACCCCTTAAAATAGATTCATAAGACCGAAGGGTAAGGTGTGCGATGGTGACAGACTCTTGGGGCGGCTCGGATAACATCTCTCGAGTGGTAATCTCTATCAACTTCCACTTTTCCTGTAGACGGTCCTGTTAGGCTTGACATAATGAAGCTCAGCTTGGGCTTGGTAAAGGGCGAATCCTAGGGATGCCACCTCTTTTCTGATCTCCGACAAATGGGCTTCTTATGGGGCAATTCTACTGGATGAGGCCATCGCTTCCTTTGTCTGAGTAAAATTGGGTTCATTAAAGCCTTATATTTATACAAATCATGTGATCACTGTTCAGCAGCTATAAAAGTAACGGTCACAACTCTTATCATAAAACCAAAGAATTTGACATCTTATAAAAACATTTTTTATAAAGATACATTTAACTGGATCAAGAGGGATTTTCCATTAATGAAACTTTGGGTCGTTACAACGCGGCCACTTAAACGAGATCCTATAAAAGTGAATCTTACGTGTTTTTTCCTCTAAGTGGTTCGTTTAAGCTCTTAAGCAGCCGTAACTTGGGATTTTGGTTATCCTATGGTAAAAGAGGGTTCTCCCATCATTTCGGAGGCGATCTGAAGGCTTCTCTTGGCGAATCGAAGCCGGATTCTTGAGGTATGTGATCGTTCTTGTTTGATTTCTCAGATCCACTTAGATCTACTTCCCCTCTTGTCTCAGTTTCTTAGATCAATGCCCGTTATTGGTAGATATAATTGTGTGGATTCCAAACATGATGGGTTTTGGTCTTGGTTGTGTTAGGAGAAGAGATCTAAGGAGCATCCTTGGTAAATCGGTCGGGTTTTCTTGTGCGTTCTCCGTTTGTTAGGTTTTTCATCAAAACCTTGAGGTAGGTGGATTCACTCTCAATTCCTCTTTCTTAGGACTTGAAGGATTAGTAAAATTTGATTTAATTACTTGGTTTTTATTGTGAAATTTTGGTGCAAATCATTTTATAAATCTTCTTCAGTGATGATTTATGGGTTTGATGGAATTTTGGAAATTGAAAGAATGGGTTGTGTAAAGTGTTTTGGTTTCTGAATTTTAAAATAGTGATTGTAAAATATGGCTTTACTGGATTTTTAAAATGTTTTTGATGATTTAAAGTAATGTTTTTCAATAAAACATTTGATGCTTTATTGAAAGGTTTTGAACACACTTGGTTTTGGGCATGGATTTTCATGGGTTGTGGTGTGTGTTCATATGCATTGGGATGTATAAGGGTGAGAAGTACCCCCATCAAACGGTTGGATGGTTAAGGTTGATAAGTACCCCCATAAAAATGGATGGATAAGGTATTTAAGTACCCCCATCAAGGTAGTTCACTAAGTGACGACTTAGTGGAAGGATAACTCACCACACGCGAGTATAGGTAGGTCCAGGTTGCATGCATGGTTGGTTGTGTAGATTTGTGAAACAGAATGGATGTGCCAAAATGGAAATTTGAATTTGATTGGAAACCTTTCATGGTTGTTCTTCTTGATAAAGATGGTTTTTGTTGGAAAATGGTTTTTTCATGGAACTCGTTTATTGTGAACTGTTTTGGAATTGTTTTATATAAAATGTTTTATATAAATTTGCTAACATGTTTTATCCTAGAGGCATGGGTTGGGAATTCATCGGGGAAAACCTACTGAGTTTCATTACTCACCCCCTACATTGGCACATTGGTGTTTTTGATGATTTCATATACCGAGATGTTGTCAAAGGTAAAGCATCACGTGTTTATAGTACTACTTTTTGATGCTTGGGTTGGTTTGTGATGTTGGAGCTTGGAGCTTGTGGAGCATGGAGTTGGGTTTTCGTCTTGTGGACTTTTAGTTTTTCTTTCCGTTGTTTACTCTGATTTAGTGTTAGTTTCCACTGTGGTACTTTTGGTTGGTTTTTGATAAAATAAATGGTTGAATTGTCTTAGCTTTTATCATGCATCATTTAGTTGACTTGTTTGGTTATGGTTGTTGGCCCTATGGTATGTTCAAAAAGGGTAAATCATCCCCCACTTATTTTGAAACCCTTAGGCATTTATTTCCAGCCTTTGGCACTTTGGGGATATCACTTAAGGCCTAGTAATGACTCATAGATATCTCAATCCAATGAGAATTGGTGGGTCATTACAAATGGTATCAACTTGTTTGGTCCTTGCCTAACAAGTGGTCATCGATGATCTTGGTTTTTGATTTGAAATTCCTTTTCATCTATTCCTTGGGTCGGAATCTTAGACAGGAGTAGGATTTTCGGAACATGAAATTTATAGCATAAAAGGACGTAGCTAACCTATTTATGCTGAACTTCAAGTTACCATGGTGTTGGGTACATAAGTGTTTTGGATACACTTCTAGAATCTTGGAAATCTCATTGTCATGGGTTTAGACAATGAGATGTGCATGACATGCATTAGAGGAATGACTTCCCACTAGTATTTCATATCTCATTGTGAAGAATGATTTATGATTTAGGTCAAGGTGAAATGTTTTTGAAAAATGTAGAAATTTATTTTCAAATGAAAGATTTTGAAAAATGGATATTTGGTGTATTTTGAAAACGGGTGGATTTTCAAAAATCATGTGGGATGTTTTAAAAAATGGATGAACATGTGGAAAAGCGTGATGGTTGGAAATAAATGTGGTGATAGTTGATGTGATAGAATTTGAAATTCTAAGCCTTCAGTTTCTAGGAATTGAGACTTACATCGTGCGTTGTTTATATAGAAAATGGCACCCGTTAAGCGTCGTAGAAATGAAACGGAAGACGCTGCGGAGAATGTGGTTGAACCTGAACCACATGTGAACCAAGATCTAGTTCATAGTATCATTCAAACATTCTAGGCTGTGGACATGAGGAATTGTAGGGATGAGTCAAGGCATGTAGACCATTTCGTCCAGTTCTAGAAGCAGAATCCACCCATCTTTCGGGGAGATTCTGAACCAGAAAGGGTGGAGGTGTGGTCGAGTAGGATGAATTGTATCTTCAATTTCATCAGAACACCAGTAGAACTGAAAGTAAAGTTGGTGATGTATATGCTGGAAGATCTTCCACGATAGTGGTGGGAGCTAGTGGTGCAAGCTAAGGTGGACAAGGCCTGGGCTGGGAGTAATTTGAGGAGTTGTTTAATAAAAAATTATATCCTCACACGTTCAAGATCCAGAGGATGACGAAATTTTTCAGCTTGAAGCAGGATAATCTCTTTTTCACGGAGTATGCAGCTAAATTCATGAATTTAGTGCACTTTTCACCAGAAGTTGCTGCCAATGAGTCGCTAAAGGCACACATCTTTGAATCAGGGTTACGATAGAAGATAGCTCGATGATAGTTGGGCTATGTATTATGGATTATACTGAGATTGTAAACAGAGAAACAGTAGCTAAAAGAGACATCTCGGGAGTTATGGGAGGATGAATTATGATGATACCAATGGGAAAGGGTGGGAACTCTAATGCTGGGAACAAGTGGAAGAGGGACACCTACTTCCAAGGTGGGAGTTTGAATCAGAATCAGACGGCTGGATCGGTGAATCTTCCTCCATGACCCATGATGAAATCCAGGTGTTTTCAATGTGGATCGACTGATCACATAAAGCAAGAGTGTACGGTGCAACCTAGACAATGTCACAATTGCAAGCAGATGGGGCATCTACAGTGCTATTGTAGAAATACTATGAGGTAGGGTGGACGTGACACTTCCCAGGCGTCGCAAGAATCATATGCTTCGACAGGACGAGGACAGAAGAGTCAGTCTCATCAAAATAACAGAGCTAGCCATGGTGATTCACAAAATACCATGACTCCTCAACCAGTACAATCTCAGAAAGGCAACAAGGAGAACAGTTCAGCGACGAAGAAATTGTATGGAGCAGAGCAGATGATTGTTGATGATCAGGCTAGACCATCAAAAGTAAGAGGTACGATTATTTTGAATTATACCTTTGTACAATTGTTGTTTGATACTGGTGCATCACATTCCTTCATTTCTTCTCATGTTTTTGACTTGCTATGTTTAAAATGGGAAATGATGCCTTCTGTGTTGAAACAGCAAACTCCTATTGGTGAAAGAGAATGTCAAGGATTAGTGTGTCAATCATGTGCTATAACTGTTGATAGATCTAAGCTGGAATGGTACTTCTCCATGTTGGATATGGATGTGTAACACCCTGAGCTTCCACGATACGCTTCTCATTCAATAATGCAATAGCTTGCATTGTACGCAACTTCGAGTTTCTAACACACCGCAACTAATCAAAGTAGCCGTTATGAATAGTAATACCCACTTTTTAAAATTATAGAAATTTTATATTTCAAAATGGACTTAATTTTTGTATTCTTAATATCAAAATTAGCCTATGTTGAATTTTTTGTAATATTCTGAGAACTTCCAATTTTCTATGAATAGTGAAAAATACTTAAAAACAACTTTTTTAATCAAAATAATTTATAGTGATAAATTATAATATTGAGTGGTTTTAAAGTATAATTATAATATATTTTTACCATTTTATCCAATTTTTTTCATTAGAATTAATTTCACTTCGAAATTGGACATAAACAATTGTCAATCTTTTGATATATATTGTTTCTAAAAAAACACGCTATTTGTTGTGACAGCGGGAATTAATTATGAAATTAATTAATGAAACTTATATGTTTAGAATTTTTTAAAATAGGCATCATTTTTGAATTTGGAATATCAATTATAGCTTAGGGTGAAATTTTGGCATTGTTCTGAAAAACTTCAATTTTTGATGAATAGTGAAACCACTAAGTGGTAGTTAAAAAACTGATTTTTCATTTAAATGAAACATTAACACCTCTATGTTTTGATTTTCAAAAATCCAACATACATGGTTTTCATTAGGAAGTAAAATGTGATTCAATGGGATTAAAATAATTTTTTTGTGAATAGTAACTTTTAAGTTTAATTAATCGTGATTAAAGGTAATTAGTGAAATTTAAGGTAAAAATGATATTATAAAAATATGAAAATACCTTTACACTTGTCCTACCCCTATTTTATGTGTCATGGCCGACCAAGACAATCCATGGGTCAACTTGGGTACCCCATGGAGCCACTTCGGTAGGAAAATGACATAAATAATTTTTATTTAATGTTAAAATAAAAATTTCACAAACAAGAGTTGTTTTACTAAAACAATTTTTAAATAGGGTTATAAAAGTAATATTTTTCACTATAAATATTCATTATAAATATAAAAATATTTCCTACATCATGATATTTTTTTTATAATTTCTATACATTAAATAAATTAAATTATTTATGACACCATTATGATGCAGTGATTACCTCATTAATTAACGATTTAAATAAAATGAAAAGATAATGTAAACTATACGACTTATACTTGTAAAAAACCTATTGGATTAATATATTTAGAACCCTTATCACCTTAGCCTAGAAATATATAAGTGTGGGACCTTTAGAATCTGAAAAAGCATTTTATAATAAAGTAACATTTCAATCTTTCAAAGAGTGCCCCTCCTCTCCTCTTATAAAAGGACCCCACCTCTACCACCTTATTCACACTTTCAAGCAATTTGGCTCATCCAACATCTGCCCAAATACTCTCCCAACTTCCCTCTATTACTCCTAGAAGCCTCACGTTTGGCAGAAGTCTTCCCAAGGAAGCCTTTGGCTCAAATCAAAAAGAGTTATTCGATTTTAAGGTAATGTCTTCTCTAATGTTGTTTTGTTTTATTTTGCTTCTCCAACCCCTTAAACTCTTTTTATTCCTTTCTTTTGTAACAACAATAATATCTAACATATACTAGGATTTTTTTTATGATAAGGATTTGGTTTACACTTACACACACCTTCTTCTAATGGTTAAAGAACATATTGTTTCTGTGGGTGGCAAAATACTGCCTCACGAAACGATGATTGTTCAATATTCTTTTAACACCTCTAATGGTGACCATTTTGATGACACTATTTTCATATATGATATATATATTATGTTTATGTTTTCCTTATGATTCTGTATTTCTCATTTGTGGCATACTTTATGATTTCCATTATGGGTAAACGCGATAATTTCATTTTAGGAAGTGCGGACTACCGCCCCCTCAAAGTGATTTGAATCGTTAATGCCATATGTGGGATGTATAAAGGATTGAGTAAATGGTATTATACATTATATTATATTGTAATTATATTATACCTTTATATAATTATAACTTCATCCCATTAAATACAAAATAGAAATGAAAGTAGCGTTCATGCGTACGTACGGCTTACCGTCTCCATGAACGGTGCATTTCATTTCTTACCTCGAAATGTTATGTAATATTATAAATGCATGTATACACTGGATATATATGTTATATATGATATCTACATCATGAATATAATTCTGGATATAATGGATATTTCACCACATGAACAACTTGTAATTATAATAAGTATATTTTTTACTAAAGTACCAAAGATCGACAAAATGACTGTTATTAACATAAATAATTACATAATGTTCATAACATGGTAATAAGTGATATAAAATAAATAATGAACATGAAAAATGTTCTTAAGAAAATAGAAATTAACTCTAGTTTATTATTCAGGAGATTAAAGAACGATCTAGTCGAGTCGGACACGAGGTAAGGGAACTTCTTACCCCAATTTCTATTCTTTGGGTTAATCTCCTAATTTCAAATTATGTCGTGATATTATTATGTAGTATATTGTATTTTTACTTTATTTATGTGTACTTATAGTGAATACACATAATAGATGTACTTTATTTAAAAAAATGATCTTTGTAAGGGTCTTCGTCTCAATCTCCTTTCATTGAGGCATATTTTGTTTTATACATAACTTTCTTTTATACGGTGTATAAACCCCTTTGACTTTGACTTTTATTCAAAAAGAATCTATTTTTACAAAGAGTTTTACTAAACGACAAAAGGAATTTTTTGTCTTACGTATGCGGCGACAACGACTTCTCCGCCGCCGTGACCATTATTTGTGTTTCGGCTTCCTCTAAAAGCCATAACCTTTTTTTAATGAAAAATAAATACAAAGTTTTAACTTTCTTTTATTTTGGTATTGAAAATGGTTTTGAAAGTGTTTTTATTATATAAATGTGTTTTATTGATATCTTGTGATTGAAATGTTGATATTTTATGTTTCCTTTATGCATATTTTATGTGATACGATTATGTTATGGTTTATGATATGTTTAAACCTATTCATATGAGGAATGCATTGGACTTAATAAGTGACAGGTGGAGCCCGTTACAACTCCTCGATGCATCGGCAGGTTTCATGAGACAAACTAGTGTCTTGGCATGAGGCCTTGACAAAATCTTATTTGTAGTCTTGGCATGAGGCCTTGGCTATGTGGTTATGATAGTCTGGCATTATGCATTCCATCATTATGAAAATGGTTATTGATATTTCATGTGATTATTTGACCAGTAGAATATCCATGTGAAGAAGTAAATGGCATTATCACATTTTACTTTTGTCATATTATGTTGAAGTTAAAGTTTAAAAGGCTTTTGTTTTAGTTATACATTGCCTTAAATGTTTATTTTTATTGATGAAAGCTTTCTCTATATTGTTATCCTTACTGAGCATCTGACCTCACCCCTTTCAATGTTTTAATTTTTCCAGGATGTGAAGAAGTATATTATGAATGACCTACAGGGATAATATATGGGGATATGAAGAGAAGATGTTGTAGTTTTGTTTTACTTTAAGATGTAATGTAAGACTTATGAATGTATCTAGTGTTTCCAAGGCTACTAAACTAATCGGTCTTTTGAGACTTGATCTTTTGTGATCATGCCAATGTTACGAAGTAATGCACCGACTCTGGGTAGCTGGAGTCGAGGCGTTACAGTTGGTATCAGAGGCAGTTTAGTACTAACCTTGGAAGCTAGATTTAGATAAACTCTTATTAGAGCACATAGCCCAAATATAGACTTTGAGGATTAGTATGGAAGAACTTACTAGAATTTTGGTATTATAGAGATTTTGTGAGTTTTCCGAGAAATACATACCTATCTGGATATGAGAAGGTAGAGGTGGCTCTGGAATAGATGTACCTTGGGGTAAAACCCAAAAACACCGCTTTGAGCTAGACTCGAATGGGAACTGGTGCACGACAACGGGCTTTGTTGCACTCTTGGTTACGACACTCCCGGGGGATATGCTTAGGATAATTCTCATTTTCTTTACAAACCACTATGAAGGGTTATGAGTATATACTTCCTCAAAGAAGAGATTTTTATGATTATGGATTATATCCATAAATAGTTCAATTTATGTTAAGTATTTTATAAGTATGGACTTATATATTTTGATTCATAAACTAATCTAGTTTATTCCATTGTTTAGAAATGGCGCCTAGTGGAAGGAATGGAAACTGTATCAATGCACGCACTCCGTGTAGGGATTGCCCTCCTGCTCAAGATAATTATTGTGGATTGATCAACTTATTACCATACTGGGACAACTCACTCAGGTTATGAATAATAACCTTACTCGTATGGAGCACCCTGATCCGCAATGTGGAGGATCAATGTTATACCGCTTCATGAGGAAACAACCACCAACATTTAATGGGGGTACAAATCCATTAGTAGCTGAGCAATGGATAAACTCCTTAGAAAAAAATATTCCATGCCTTGGGGAGTAGCGAAAGGGAGAAGGTTGTCATGTCAGTCTACCGCCTCACTAGAGATGCCGATCAATGGTGGTCGCTGATTCAAAACACAAAGGAAGATGAAGAAGTATCAAATATGGAATGGATAGAGTTCAAAGATCTTTTCTTAGAAAAATACTTTCCACATGACCATCGAGCAGATATGGAAAGGCAATTTCTGAGTCTAAGACAAAAGGAGGATGATAATGTTGAAAAGTATGAGGCCAACTTTACAAGGTTATGTAACCCAAGGAGTAAGATTGATCGTTTATTTTATGGGTTAAAACCATTTCTCCGTCGAGCTTTAGTATCACAATCCTTATCATCGTACGAAGATATTGTCTCGTGTGCTATCAAGACAGAAAAGGAATTCTCTAAGTATTATGACAACAAAGTAAATCAAGAGAAGAAGAGAACGGTGGAACAAGAGACGGATAAAGGGAAAAGGGGAAAGAAGGATTTTCCATTATGTGATAATTGTGGGAAGAATCTCCTCGGTTCTTGCCTAAAAGGAATGGGAGTTTGTTATAAATGTGGAGAAAAAGGTCACCAGGCTCATGATTGCAAGGGAAAGAAAGAGGCTATCAATGTTGAATGATACAATTGTAGGGAAATGGGGAATTATACAAATGAATGTACTAAGCGTCAGGGAAACTTACCTCAGAAAAGGCCAAGGGATCAAGGACAATCTTATGTTGTTACTACAATTGAAGTAGAATAATTAATGTATTGGTGCTTTTGGACTCAAGGATTATATTCTGGTTATAAGAATAATGTGATATATATAAGGATTGTACTGCAGTACTTGTTCTTTTCATTAAGGTCTTAATATGATGAACTTAATCATATTTTTAGTATGTGACAATAAGAGAAACTTTACTTTGTTTGGGGAATCTGATAAATTGATTTTGGAATTAAGAGACCTTTTCGAGAAAGTCTGGACATAGGTATTTTGGATAAATATAAAGGTTGGGATGGATTAAGTTGAACTTTGAATAGTATTGTTTAAGGTTAAAACATTTCTGAAGATTATTTTTGGAATATTATAATGCTATATTTTTAGGAAAAGGAGAACCTGCAGGGTGGGGCATAACCTGTCGCGTCGGACAAAGCTGCAGGAATCGAACCCACAACCATAGTGTGACAGGCCTTTACTACCTACCACTAGCCTACAGGAAGTCCCTAGTTATTACAAAAAGTTTTCCTAATCTAAATGGTATGTGTTAATATTTGGAACCTTATACAATTATGATAAATAGAATATTTTCGAGTTCTATTACCTTTTAGAGTGAAAGATGGATTTGTGGTAAAAATTTATTAAAGAATGAAAGTCTACCTGACCAGTATGTATATTCCCTTACGTTCTTAGTAAATCTCCTAAATAAATTCCTCAACTTTATAAAAGGTAACTTAAAACAAAAACATTGTCAGTTAACTTTTCCAACTGGGGACTCAATGACCGTTTAACCAATCAAAGGTTTGTGATTTTCTTATGGTTAACTTTCTCATAATCCAGTTTTCTACAAATCTCCATCAAACCTTGATGGTTTTTTTCTTCCATATCCATATTTTTATAGAATCCTAGTATGGTCTATCTTGGGTGACCTTTGTACTTATCTTTCATTCTTTTAAAGTTATATTTTTATTAACCTTATTTCCGATGTGGGTTTTCCACAAAGGTATTTTCTATTTTCAACCTTTTATTTTCAAAGAAAAATTTCAAATTACGAGGACGCAATTTATTGAAGGAGGGGAGAACGTAACACCCCGAGCTTCCACGATACGCTTCTCATTCAATAATTCAATAGCTTGCATTGTACGCAACTTCGAGTTCTAACACATCGCGACTAATCAAAGTAGTTGTTATGAATAGTAATACCCACTTTTTAAAATTATAGAAATTTTATATTTCAAAATGGACTTCATTTTTGTATTCGTAATATCAAAATTATCCTATGTTGAATTTTTTGTAATATTCTGAGAACTTCCAATCTTCTATGAATAGTGAAAAATACTTAAAAACAACTTTTTTAATCAAAATAATTTATAGTGATAAATTATATTATTGAGTGGTTTTAAAGTATAATTAGAATATATTTTTACCATTTTATCCAAATGGTGTTCATTTGAATTAATTTCACTTTGAAATTGGACATAAACAATTGTCAATCTTTTGATATATATTGTTTCTAAAAAACACGCTATTTGTTGTGACAGCGGGAATTAATTATGAAATTAATTAATGAAAATTATATGTTTGAAATTTTTTAAAATATTCATCATTTTTGAATTCGGAATATCAATTATATCTTAGGGTGAATTTTTGGCATTGTTCTGAAAAACTTCAATTTTTGATGAATAGTGAAACCACTAAGTGGTAGTTAAAAAACTGATTTTTCTTTTAAATGAAACATTACAACTTCTGTGTTTTGATTTTCAAAAATCCAACATACATGGTTGTCATTAGTAATTAAAATGTGGTTCAATGGGATTAAAATAATTTTTTGGTGAATAGTAACTTTTAAGTTTAATTAATCGCGATTAAAGGTAATTAGTGAAATTTAACGTAAAAATGATATTATAAAAATATGAAAATACCTTTACACTTGTACTACCTCTATTGTATATGTCATGGACGACCAATAAAATCCATGGGTCAACATGGGGACCCCATGGAGCCACTTTGGTAGGAAAATGATATAAATAATTTTTATTTAATGTTAAAATAAAAATGTCACAAACAAGAGTTTTTTTACTAAAACAATTTTTAAATGGGGTTATAAAAGTCATATTTTTTACTATAAATATTAATTAGAAATATAAAAAGCTTTCCTACATCATGATATTTTGTTTTTAATTTTTAGACATTAAATAAATTAAATTATTTATGACCCCATGATGATGCAGCGATTACCTCATTAATTAACTATTTAAATAAAATGAAAAGATAATGTAAAATCTATGACTTACACTTGTTAAAAACCTATTGGATGAATATATTTCGAACCCTTATCACCTTATCCTCGAAATATATAAGTTTTGGACCTTTAGAATCCGAAAAATCATTTCATAATAAAGTAACATTTCAATCTTTCCAAGAGTGCCCCTCTTCTCCTCTTATAAAAGGCCCCCACCTCTACCACCTTATTCACACTTTCAAGCAATTTGGCTCGGCCAAACTCTGCCCAAATACTCTCCCAACTTCCCTATATTACTCCTAGAAGCCTCACTTTTTGCAGAAGTCTTCCCAAGGAAGCCTTTGGCTCAAATCAAAAAGAGTTACCTGAATTTAAGGTAATGTCTTCTCTAATGTTGTTTTGTATTATTTTGCTTCTCCAACCCCTTAAACTCTTTTTATTCCTTTATTTTGTAACAACAAAAGTATCTAAAATATTATAGGATTTTGTTATGATAATTATTTGGTTAAAACTTACACACACCTTCGTCTAATGGTTAAATAACATACTGATTCTGTGGGTGGTGAAATACTACCTCACGAAACGATGATTGTTCAATATTCTTTTAACACCTCTATTGGTGGCCATTTTGATGACACTATTTTCATATATGATATATATATTATGTTTATGTTTTCCTTATGCTTCTGTATTTCTCATTTGTGGCATACTTTATGATTTCCATTATGGGTAAACGCGATAATTTCATTTTAGGAAGTGCGGACTACCGCCCCCTCAAAGTGATTTGAATCGTTAATGCCATATGTGTGATGTATAAAGGATAGAGTAAATGGTATTATAAATTATATTATATTGGAATTTTATTATACCTTTATATAATTATAACTTCATCCCATTAAATAAGAAATAGAAATGAAAGTAGCGTTCATGCGTACGTACGGCTTACCGTCTCCATGAACGATGCATTTCATTTCTTACCTCTAAATGTTATGTAATATTATAAATGAATGTATACACTGAATATATATGTTATATATGATATCTACATCATGAATATAATTCTGGATATAATGGATATTTCACCACATGAACAACTTGTAATTATAAGAAGTATATTTTTGACCCAAGTACCAAAGATCCACAAATTGACTGTTATTAACATAAATAATTACATAATGTTGATAACATGGTAATAAGTGATATAAAAGGTTCTTAAGAAAATAGAAATTAACTCTAGTTTATTATTCAGGAGATTAAAGAACGATTGAGTCAAGTCGGACACGAGGTAAGGGAACTTCTTAACCCAGTTTCTATTCTTCGGGTTAATCTCGTACTTTCAAATTATGTCATGATATTATTATGTCCTATATTGTATTTGTACTTTATTTATGTGTACTTATAGTGAATACACATTATATATGTACTTTATTTAAAAAAAATGATCTTTGTAAGGATCTTCATCTCAATCTCCTTTCATTGAGGCATATTTTGTTTTATACATAACTTTCTTTTATACGGTGTATAAACCCCTTTGACTTTGACTTTTATTCAAAAGGAATCTTTTTTTACAAAGAGTTTTACTAAACGAAAAAAGGAATGTTTTTGTCTTACGTATGCGGTGACAATGACTTCTCCGCCACCGTGACCATTATTTTTGTTTCAGCTTCCTCTACAAGACATAACTTTTTTTAATGAAAAATAAATACAAAGTTTTAACTTTCTTTTATTTTGGTATTGAAAATGGTTTTAAAAGTGTTTTTATTATATCAATGTGTTGTATTGATATCTTGTGATTGAAATGTTGAAAATTTATGTTTTCTTTATGCATGTTTTATGTGATACGATTATGTTATGGTTTATGATATGTTTAAACCTATTCATATGAGGAATGCATTGGACTTAATAAGTGACGGGTGGAGCCCGCTACAGCTCCTCGATGCATCAGCAGGTCTCATGAGACAAACTAGTGTCTTGGCACGAGGCCTTGACAAAATCTTATTTTTAGTCTTGGCACGAGGCCTTGGCTACGTGGTTATGATAGTCTTGAATTATGCATTCCATCATTATGAAAATGGTTATTGATATTGCATGTGATTATTCGACCAGTAGAATATCCAGGTGAAGAATTAAATGGCATTATCACATTTTAATTTTTCCATATTATGTTTATGTTAAAGTTTAAAAGGATTTTGTTTTAGTTATACATTGCCTTAAATGTTTATTTTTATTGATGAAATCTTCCGCTATATTGTTATCCTTACTGAGCATCTGATCTCACCCCTTTCAATGTTTTAATTTTTCTAGGATGTGAAGAAGTATATTATGAATGACCTGCAGGGATAATATAAGGGGATATGAAGAGAATATGTTTTAGTTTTGTTTTACTTTATGATGTAATGTAAGACTTGTGAATGTATCTAGTGTTTCCAAGGCTACTAAACTAATCGGTCTTTCGAGACTTGAGCTTTTGTGATCATGCCAATGTTACGAAGTAATGCACTGACTCTGGGTAGCTGGGGTTGGGGTGTTATAGGATGTCTATGATGTAATCATGGGTATGGATTTGTTGACAAGGTTTAAAGCCTACATTGACTGTTATAGAAGAATAGTTAGTTTCACGACTAAGGACGGCATCGACCATCTCTTTAGAGAAGAAAGGATAGTAAAGAATGGTGCAAAGAGCTTGTTGGCACCAATGGTGGGAAGTATCTCTCATCAATTGGTAGCATTGACTTTGGAATCAAAGGAAGAGATTGAGGAAAATATTTTTCTAGCTGTAGTGGATCAATTTCCATATGTCTTTCCCAAGAACTTCACAGGGTTACCACCTCTAAGGGAAGTGGAGTTTACGATTGATCTCCTTCCAGGGACTAGTCCTATTTCCCTTCCATATTATAGGATGGCACCAATAGAGTTATGGTAATTGAAAGTGAAATTAGATGAGCTATAAAGCAAGGGTTTCATTCGGCCAAGCGTGTCTTCATGGGAAGCACCAGTTTTGTTTGTAAAGAAAGCATATGGAAATTTGAGGATATGTTTGGATTATCATAAACTTAACCAAGTTAAGATAAAGAATAGATATCCACTTCCATGCATTGATGACCTGTTTGATAAATTGAGGGGAGCTCAGTGGTTCTCTAAAATTGACTTGCGGTCAGGATATCACCAGTTGCGAGTTCGGAAGGAGGATATTCCTAAGACAGCCTTCAGATGCAGATATAGACACTACGAATATGTAGTAATGTGTTTTGATCTTACGAATGCACCAGTAGTCTTTATAGAATTGATGAATCGGATATTTCAGCGATATATGGATTCTTTTGTTGTGGTGTTTGTCGACGACATATTGGTGTATTCAGGAACAAGGGATGAGCATGAGCAACACTTGATGATAGTGTTGGAAATCTTGAGAGACCATCAGTTGTATGCCAAATTATCAAAGTGCAATTTTTGGATATAAGAGGTATGCTTTATGGGCCATGTTGTTTCTGATAAAGGTGTTTTAGTGGATCTAGAAAATATAGAAGTTGTTCTTTCTTGGAAACTGCTGAAGAATTTCTTTGAAATACGAAGTTTTCTTGGTCTAGCTAGTTATTAACGATGCTTTTTCTATGACTTCTCATGACTGGATTCACCTATGACAACATTGAAAAAGATGAATGGTGCATTTCAATTGACTGAATAATGTCAGAGATCTTTTCAAGAGTTGATAGTTCACCTTACATCAGCACCCATCTTGATTTTTCTGAAATCAGGACAGGGGTATGTGGTGTATTGTGATGCTTCGGGAATAGGGTTGGGTTGTGTTCTCATGCAAGGAGACCATGTGGTTTCTTATGGCTCAAGGAAGTTGAGAGTTCATGAGAAAAATTACCCAACACATGATTTGGAGTTGGCTGCAGTCGTCCATGCTTTGAAAACATGGAGACACTATCTCTTTGGTGAGAAATTTACTGTGTTTACGGATCAAAAAAGTTTGAAGCATATTTTATCACAGTGAGATTTGAATCTGAGGCAGAGGGGATAGGTGGAGTATCTTCAAATGTTTGACTTCTACTTGATGTATACACCGAGTAAGGGCAATTCGGTGGCCGATGCTTTAAGCACAAAGTCGTATGCTCTGTTGGCGAAAGAAGCTTCAGATGAGTGGCAGTTGATGTCGGTCCTAACCAACATGCATTTGGAATGTGAAGAATGAGGTGATGTTGCGGTTTTCATTCCACTTGCGCTTGTTCTTGATTTGGTGGAGATATTAAAGGAGGCACATGCATCTGATGTTGACTGTGTTGCAATGAGTTCAAAACTCAATGGTGGGGAGATCATTGAGGGATAAAAGCTAGATGGGGGTACAATTTTGCGATTTCAAGATCAGATGGTTGTACCTTTAGCTACTCAGGAACAACTCCTTCATTCTTACCACCATTCAAGATGGGTTTTACATCCGAGTACACAGAATATGTATATGGAGTTAAAGGTGCAGTTTTGGTGGAGAGACATTAAACAGAAGGTAGCTGAATTTGTTTCAAGGTGTTTAACTTGTCAGTAAGTTAAACCAGAACACCAGTGGCCAATTGGTATGTTAAAATATTTACATATCCTAGTGTGTAAATGGGATCAGATAGTAATTTATTTTGTCACAAGTCTTCCAAGAATAGTCCGGAAACATGATTTCATTTGGGTGATAGTGGATCGTCTAACCAAGTCATCCCATTTCATCCCTATTCGTGAAACTCATATGGTGGAAGATCTTTCAAAAATCTATATTCGAGAAGTGGTAAAGAGACATGGAATACTTGTTTCAATCGTTTCAGACAGATATTCGAGGTTCACATCTTGTTTCTGGCGATCCTTACAGAAATCCCTAGGAACTCAGTTGAATATGAGTATGGCGTATCATCCGTAGATGGATGGACAATCTGAAAGGATGATACAGATGTTGGACGATATGTTGCGGGCTTGTGTAATGGATTTTGGGGGCTCATGGGAGGAGCTTATACCTTTAATGGAGTTCTCATATAACAACAATTATCAGGACTTGATACACATGGCTCCATTTGAAGCATTGTATGGGCATCATTGTCGTTCTCCACTATGTTGGGTGGAAACATGTGAGACTTCACTAGCTGGGCCGAGCCTTGTCCAAGAATCTACGGAGAAGATCTATTTGATTAGAAAGAGGATGGAGACGGCTCAAATTCTTCATAAATCTTATGTGGATCATCGCCAAAGACCGTTGTCGTTTGTAGTGAGTGATCATGTCTTTTTTAGAATCTCTCCAAGGCTTGGGCATCGTCGTTTTGGGAAGAAGGGTAAATTATTTCCTCGATATATAGGCCCTTTTGAGATATTGGAATGGATTGGAATGGAGTATCGGTTGGCATTACCACCATGGTTCAGTGCAGTGTATAATTTGTTCCATGTATCTCAGTTGAAGAAGTATCAACCCAATCCTGACCATGTGATCATATGGGATCACGTTGACCTAGATCCAGATGCTTCGTTGATACATATCCCGATACAGATTGTGGATAGGCAGGATAAAGTCTTGTTTGAAAAAGCATCGGTCTAGTGCTGGTTTTTTGGCAACATGGTCAGATTCAGGAAAAGACTTGGGAACACGAGAAAGAAATGAAAGAGCAGTGGCCAGAACTCTTTCTGGAAAGCGATGATATTATAATTTCTGGGGATGGAAAGGCCAATGGTGTGGAGAATGTAGTACCCATGGTTTCTAGTATGTAACCCTTACTTGATGATTTTCATGGTTTTAAAGTTAAGGATGTTGAATGGGAGAGTTGGGAGAACTTGGAATTATGTTTTGAGGCAATAGGGGAAGTCGCACGGGAGGTGAACCGTTTGTATAAACCGTGTGTCCAAACCGTGCGCAGTGGGTCTTGGAGGCCATGGCTTCTGCATGGTCGGCACATGGTTTGTCTAACCGTGCATCCAAACCATACGATAATGGTGGTCGAGTTAGTAGCTAACGCCCAGTTAGCGCACAGTTTGTCAAACCATATGAACTAATCGTGCAGCCACTTAAACGAGATCCTATAAAAGTGTATCTCACGCGTTTTTCCTCTAAGTGGCTCGTTTAAGCTCCTAAGTGGCCCTAACTTGGGATTTTGGTTCTCCTAAGGTCAAAGAGGGTTCTCCCATCATTCTAGAGGCGATCTTAAGGCTTCCCTTGGCGAATCGAAGCTGGATTCTTGAGGTATGTGATCGTTCTTATTTGATTTCTCAGATCTACTTAGATATACTTCTCCTCTTCTCTCGGTTTCTTAGATCTACGCCCATTATGGGTAGATCTAAGTGTGTGGATTCCAAACATGATGATTTTTGGTCTTGTTTGTGTTAGGAGAATATATATGAGGATCCTTGGTAAATCGGCCAGGTTTTCTTGTGCGTTCTCAGTTTGTTAGGGTTTTCATCAAAACCTTGAGTGAGGTGGCTTTACTCTCAATTCCTCTTTCTTAGAACTTTAAGGATTAGTTCAATTTGATTTAATTTATTGGTTTTGATTGTGAAATTTTGGTTCAAATCATGTTATAAATCTTCTTTAGTGATGATTTATGGGTTTGATGTAATTGTGGAAATTAAAAGAATGGGTTGTGCAAAGTGTTTTGGTTTCTGAATTTTAAAATAGTGATTGTAAAATATGGATTTGTTGGATTTGTAAAATGGTTTTTCTTCTTGAAAGTAAGGGTTTTAAATAAAAGGTTTTATTCTTTATTGAAAGGTTTTGAACGCACTTGGTTTTGGGCATGGATTTGCATGGGTTGTGGTGTGTGTTCATATGCATTGGGATGGACAAGGGCGAGAAGTACTCCCATCAAAAGGTTGGATGGATAAGGGCGAGAAGTAGCCCCAGCAAAATGGACGGATAAGGTCGTGATGTACCCCTGTAAAGGTAGTTCACTAAGTGACGACTTAGTGGAAGGATAACTCACCACTCGCGAGTATAGGGAGGTCCATGTTGCAATAATGGTTGGTTGTGTGGATTTGTGAAATGGAATGGATGTGCCAAAATAGAAATATGAATTTGATTGGAAACCTTTATTGTTTGTTCTTATTGACAAAAATGGTTTTTGTTGGAAAATGGTTTTGACATGGAACTTATTTATTGTGAACTGTTTTGGAATTGTTTTATATAAAATGTTTTATATAAATGTGCTAACATGTTTTATCTTAGAGGCATGTGTTGGGAAGTCCTCGAGGAAAACCTACTGAGTTTCATTACTCACCCCCAGCTTTGGAATGTTTGTGCTTTTGCAGATGTCATATACATGGATGTTGGAAAAGGTAAAGTGTCACATATTTATAGCACTACTTTGTGATTCTTGGGATGGTTCGTGATGTTGGAGATTGGAGCTTGTGGATCATGGAGTTGGGTTGTCGTCTTGTGGTCTTTTAGTTTGTCTTTCCACTGTTTACTCTAATTTAGTGTTGGTTTCCACTGTGGTAATTTTGCTTGGTTTTTGATAAAATAAATGGTAGAGTTGTCTTAGCTTTTATCATGCATCATTTAGTTGATTTTTTTGGTTATGGTTTTTGGATCAGTGGTATGTTCAAAAAGGGTAAATCGTCCCCCACTTGTTTTGATACCCTTCGGTATTTATTTCCAGCCTTTGGTGCCTTGGGGATGTCGCTTAAGGTCTAGTAATGGCTCATTGATCTCTCAAGACAATGATAATTGGCGGTTCATTACAGTAATTGAATTTATTTGAAAAATATACTTCATAAAATATTGGTGTATTACCTTCCCCCATCATTAGTAAATTGTGTCATTGTAATATAAACTTGTTCTCAAAAATCAAGGGTTTAACATTTGAAAATTATTTTTGCGGAAACCCACATCATAAAAGTGGTCAACAAAACTAACTATTAGAAAGAGAGAAAGTGAAATATGAAGGTCATCAGAAATAGAACATAACTAGGTTTCCAAATAGGATAATATTAGTGGAAATTTAAATTATGGACATGGAATAAAATTATATTCCCCAAATCAATGAACACAAGAAATTAATTGATCATGAGAAAGTTAACAACTACAAAACTATAAACCAAAGTGGTGAGAAAAACACCATAAACTAAAAAAAAGTGAAGTTAATATGACTTTTTTAAAGATAACTTTCCAAAATTTGAGTAATTTTCATGAGAAAATGTACTTAATTTATTTCATTCCATTTAATAAGTAAAATCTCATCCTTTGGTTGTGTTTTGATCAATTTATTCTTTATCTCTTACTCTAAGAAATGAATATTAAAGATGATATTTTCATACCTAAATCAATAAAATTAACTTTTAATGGGTCATAATATCCATTTAAGGATGGAACTTTGTTCATCCTATCTTTAAATATTTTCCAAAACCAAAATTTCTTTCACATGTTATCCAATATGGATAAATATAAAGTATTAAGTTCAAAAACTTCAATAATAACACTAAAACATCAACATAACTCATTACTTAGATATTTAACCTTAAGGATCCTCTAAAATATTTATTACCAAAATTAAATCCCAAAGATTAGAATGATTTGATCTCACATCCTTCCAAAATCAACATAAAAATTATCTATAAATCACTTATAAAGTATCATACCCAAAAGTATATACCCTGATAATTTTCTAAAATAAAATTAGATATACTCCTAAAATATAATTCACCCTTTATTCCATAAAAAATATCATATCATAGAAAAAACATTTCCATTAAAATATTTGGTTCATACTTTCACCAACATACTGTCATAGGTTGATTCAAAATATCAGATTTGATTTCATAATTCCATAATCTATGAAGAGAAAGACAATCAATGCTTAGAATCACATCAAATTTCACTAAATGATGAACAATAAAATTTTCATAGGCCTCTTTCTTTTAAAATAAAACATGAAATTATGAATACTATATTAGATTATAATTGTTACCTAATTATCATTATTCACTTAATTTTTTGAAATTACATAAACTTTCCCTTTATCCTTTGTACTCAGTGGTTATTGTGGCTTATTATCCTCATTTTCCCTTGTTTAGAGCATTGATTCATATAATTAACAAAATAATTAAATCTATAGAGATGAAGTTTGGGTGGTTTATGCTTTTAAAACATTTTTTTATTCCTTTCATTGAATGGATTCTTTACATTACTTCTACATTATTTTTCCCGATGTCTAGGTTTACTACACATGAAACATCTTCTTATTCCTTTTAGGAATTAACCTTAGTTCTCCTTCCCACATTTTCTCAAGGAATAGAATGAAAAATTTCCTTCCCTCCATGTAATATTCTACTAGAGATTTCATGAAAATCCATATTCATTTTCATATAACTAGAACCAGGAGAATTTTCAACTTTTATTTCCACTTTGAGTATACATAAAATAATTTCTCCATATCTTCCAAAATAGCATATGGATAATTTCTTTCAAAGACTTTGTTTAAAACCATTAAACAATTTATAAATTTTTCTTTTAGGGTTGATGATTAAACCATAATTATTTATTTCAAGTCTTGTTAAATTTTCATCATATTTACTAATGGATTCTTCATCCTTCAGCATAAGCACAAGGAACTACTTCTCTATTTTTGTACGTAAAATGCATAGGAAGTACTTACTAAAAACTATCCAATTAAAATCATATCATTAC
The DNA here is from genome assembly GCA_963277665.1 of Viscum album. Taxonomy (NCBI): domain Eukaryota; kingdom Viridiplantae; phylum Streptophyta; class Magnoliopsida; order Santalales; family Viscaceae; genus Viscum; species Viscum album. The sequence continues at coordinate 978,196,015 of OY728143.1, forward strand.
ATGGATTCAATTTAATCCTATTTACATGTATTCTTAATAATATTTCACCATTTATATTCTTTACCTTCCAAATGATAAATAGAAAGGGAAATGATAGGGTTAATATTTTAATCATTTTTCATATGTATATCAATGAATTAAAACATCAAAATTTATAAATTTGATTTTATTTTCATCATTTTAATATTTTTAGAGTGTTTTGGGATAAAGTTATAAATTTTTTAATTATGGACTAGGAGCTGATTCAAACATTCACAGTACCTAAAAAATAAATCAATTTGAAAAATTGTTCTGGATGACAGAATAGACCCCACCTCAGTAATTGAGTAACAAATAAGGATGCAAACCTCCAATTTATATGATTCAAAATGTATTTAAAAGATAATTATAATTATAATTTTAAAATTAAATATAATAGAGATATTCCATAATTAATATTTCCTTTGGAAACTATAAATTAGAGTAATATTTATGAAACATTCATACAGAAAGAATGTGCCTCGTTAATTGTTTCATAACATTATTTATAATAATCCAATGTATTTGAAATTTAAAGGGTTAATAGAAAAATAAATTTTGAGAATATTATAATAAGTATCCTTGAGTATATTATTCCCTATAGTGTGGAAAACAGGTGGAAAATATTTTAGAACATATTCTGGAGGAGAACTTTTCTGCTTTTCTTTTTATCTCTTTTCTTAGTTTTGTAATGCCTTCTTATTACCCATTATTCTTGGTTACCCTTACCATTGTGGGGTATAATTATGATTTATTGTGTAAGGGGTTGTTTTCTATTTTATAATTTTTTTGGTATTTCACTTTATTGAATAAAAATTATTTCTCTCTTCTGTGAGGCTTCTTTCAATTTCATATAGCAATTTTTATTATCAAGTATGATCATATTTGGTTTTTGATTCTGTTATTGATTTTTGTTTTTCTAAATGATCATTATCCCCTATATTATGTTCTTGTTTATATACAATAGAATATACTAGGGATTGGTGGTGAAATACGCGATTATCGTCATTACTTGTGAGATTGGTAGTGGATATTCTTGATTTTTTGGGATAAATAAGACTTTGTCGGTATTTTCTAATTCAATTGAGGATATTCACTACAATTATACCACACAAAGAAGGAGATTGGACCAAACTATGTTCTTGTAAATTTGTTTACTCACCATCACCATTTGAATAGGGGTGAGAGGAAGCGATCATGGAATCTCACTTTAATCGACTTAGCAGAAGAGGATTGTATATAAAATAACTAGGATAGCATTGAAATTGTAAAACTAACCCTGACCTGATCACCATTATCATGTAATAGTTTTTAATCACTTGAGTTCCCTATTTTTTCAATATTTTTCTTAATTTATTTCTTTTTTTATTAATTATTTTTCAAAACCAAACAATTTAAAAAAAAACCCATTTTTTCTAAAATTAAAAGTGAAAAAATATTTTTGTGAACTCCTATTAGGAAGAATACATAGGTTTAATCACTAGACTATACTTAGGTAATATAAAAATGGGTTTTCTATTCCCCACAATAGGTGTGCATCAAATTTGGCACCATTTTCTAGAAGTTTGTTCCTCTTAACAACCAAAAAATTGATAGTGCAAGACACTTAGTTCTCATAACTAATTAATTGATTTTTAACTTGATATAATGGCTAGAAATCCCAACAAAACTCTAAGATACATCTAAACCCCCCAATTCACTAATCAGTATAACAAAATAATTGCACCAGATTTAAATAATGATTTTGAGTTTCGAATTAATATGATTCAAATTCTACCGAAATTTCATGGTCCTACAGGAGAAGACACAAATATACCAAACCTGAAAATAAGAAGAAGACACAAATATACATATTCAAGAGTTCGCATGTATATTCCTGATCTTCAGGGCAAGAGGATCACCTTAAGATTCTATCATAATCCGCCTTCACCAAGATGAGAGAAGGGACAACAGATTTCCAGACCCTTCCTTCTTCATGTTGAAGGAGAGATAATGAACCCTGAGACCCACCTTCAATAGGTCCCAGAGTTGCAACTAGCACCAAGGTTAAATAATCACACACAAGATGGAAGGCATTACCCTTTTTCATTAATAGGATCGGGAGATATGATAGTAAAACCGAACAACACCAAAACTAGGGGGAAAATAATACCAAGAAAATTGTCCCCATATGCATGTCACAAAAGTAAATACGACAAGGTACGAGGATAATACAAAGGTAAAGTACCAAATAAAAGAAAAATATCAACTACAATTTTCCCAATGTCTGAGCTAGTATGGCCCCACATGATCCTTGAAGTCCTCCTAGAAACCTGAAAGCAGTTTTATATATGTAGGGTGACCATACAAGTATACTCAGTAGGTAGAACCAAAGACTCTCATGCATGAGTGGGGTGGCATTCTAATTCCCTGTGAGAAAAGTGACAACCAAATCACCTAGAAAGGGAAACTATCCACCCAAGCCTCACCAAGGCACACTCCCCAAATAAGGCAAGTCAAGTAATGTATAGTAATAGCACATCGATATTTGGGTACCCCACACCACTTTCCCACTGGTTATTTAAGACATCTTATGCATCGAACCAATCCCGCCATTCTCACCACAGTCCCACTGCCACTCCCCACCCGCACACACCTGGGCTACATCCACACATCCCACCCGCAAACACCTGGGCCACAATCACCATCCCTCCTGCAAACACCTGGGCCACAATCAACATATGTAACCATGCTCGCAAACACCTGGGCCAGAATAACTACTGTCATGCCCGAAGACACCTGGGCCTCATCCTAAAGATTCTTGGGAAACAATCTGCCCGCACACACTTGGGCCAACCACCACAACTTCCGTGCCCAAAAAATCTTGGGCTATAATGGACCTCAGGCCGTCACAGCCTACCCAAAGAGTCTTGGGCTATTCAGGAAAGGGAGAAAAAAAGGATCTAATAACCAGCCACACATAGGAGTGTTGGAAAAACACCCTCCACCGTCAAATGGGGGTGTTCAGCACTAAGTGCTCAACTTGGGTGGTATGCGAATAAGAAACATAAAACTACAATTATATGTATAGGTAACAATCACTCATCCCAACCTAAGGTTTCCAGAGCCAACCTAAGCACAAACACCCTCGTTACTATTCATTCATAAAAGAAAATCACAACACTCACGGCCAAGTCACAACTCATTCCCAAATCCAATTCCACATTTAACTCATTCTTATTTTCATGTTCAGGTGATCCCATTTAGGTGAATTATACACTAATGGGCAACTAACAGGCATAACCACAATCCAGAGAAAGAGAAACACCCAAACAACAATTTAAGCATTCACACCCGGTTCTCTTGTGAAGTCACAACAACAAAGGGATCAGTGAGATCCCTCAAAGTACTAGAACCAAACCAATCCTTGAGATACAGCTCCACATAGCTTCAAATTCCTAACCAATGACCATGTCCTCGCCGAGTGGTCTTCGTCCCTTTTTCCAGTTTCTAACTTTTTCTGCTCCCACAACATATCTTTTAATGTAAAGATGACTTAATGCCCCTTTAAAAGCCATTTAAATACCATAAATAATATCAAAAATCCACCAAAATTTGGGAAAACCTTACACTTACCAAAACATGTGGTTTTTCCTTGGTGTCACACCCTTTCCCTATACCTACCATTTCTTCCCGCGTTGCGCATTTTTCCTCCATTTAAAAAAAATGGTATAAAGGATGGAATTCCCTCTCTAACTTTATTGAGTGTCTAAGGAATGGTTTTTCAATATAAAACCAAGAGAGTCTAATGATTGTAAATAACTAAAGAAGTACTTCTTGAGGAAATTTTTTCCCACTTCACAAATTATAGAAATCTAAAAAGAGATATACATTATCTATAAGTCAAAACGATAGGATTTATATGAATACTATGAGAGTTTTAATAATATATATGTAATATTCCAATGTTAAGCCATAGAGTAACATCAATTCCTCGTATTTTTCTACCATGTCTTGCTCGATAATGAGCATAAGCTTCTCAGAGGATCATATGTAGGGGTCATGATCAAAAAATCACTAGCATAATTTATAGTTCTAATTGAAAAGCTTTCTCAAAACTCACAAAAATATGGAACTAGAGGTATAGGAACCATAGACATTCATGGGGTAAGGAATAATGATCATCATCACCTTTACTAGAATCCGCACACAAGGAAATGACCAGTGTAATGAGAAAAATTGTTGTGATTCAAACCACTGGAAAACAAACCATGCCTTTGTTATTTGGTATATATTAATCTTCTTAACATTATAATGACTAGTTTGCTAATATTGAAGGGAGAGAAAGTTGCACAGTAGCCTTCCAACCAAGGCTGTTTTAACAGAATTAGCAACATCAACACTAAGACCAAAAAGGATATGGAAGCCAACAAAACTAGGTGAGATCTTTCTATCCAAAACAATACCTAAATCATCCACCTTAAAAAAAATCCCTCCAACTAACACCTTTGTAATAGAACACTTATGAATAGCTTTCCACCAGTGCATCATCAAGTAAAGACCAAAAACTTCAGGCTAAAGTTCTGGGATTGGAAGATAAGATTGATAAGATAATAGATCTATTTGGAAGTTTTATGTACTTCATGACTAAAAATACAATAAATATACCTACAAAAACATCCTAAAATCCCAAGAAGAATTTTAGTTCAATTACAACAAGAAGTGGAAAAGGGATTATGACACCTAAAAAAGTAAGGTCGATAATTCTGATAAGCCTTTTGAATCTTCATCCATTCATCCAAAGGAAGGGGACTAGAACATTTAAATAACTAGAATGATGTTCAAAAATAAAAGGCTAGAATCACCCTTATAATTACAGTAGAGAGAGAAGAATAAAAATTAGGTATCATTACAATATGAATTAGTAGAGTCAAACAAAGCGTAATAATATCAACCTCAAAAATAAATTAGTGAGACATTTCAGAAAGTAGGGATAAATATTCTGTTACTATAGAAAATCTGAAAAATCCCAAAATATGAAAAGTTTCTCAAATATAAATGCAATTAAAGATGGTGATGGTATGGAAATGAGTGAATTGGCCTATTTAGAATCATATCAAGAAGAATTATCTCCTTCACTCTCTCAATGCTTGAGTATGGATTCCCTAGGTGGTGATGGCCACAACCGCAGTCCCTCCCCCTCTTGAGGGGGAGGGACTCACTTCATTCTTCATATCCCTAATAACTTCCTTCTCTCCATTTTCAAACCCATAATTTCTTCTATATTTCCTAGTCATCGACCTCATCCATAAATTCCCCAATCTTTATATAGATTTCCTTAAACTTTAATTATCTCCCTCGAAATTCAATGAAGCCTCGACTCATATAAATATGACCCTATTGGCATGATTCAGGCATCTTAGTCCTTAAGTTGTAAATTTTGATAGATTTTTATTCACTTCCTAGGGTTTACATGATAGAGTAGTTGTGGGGCTCCTTGACAAGAGGCACATGATGATTCGTTTCTAGTCAGAGGAAGACTAGATCATGGAATGGTCCAGAGCTCCTTACGTTGGCAATAGATATCTCTTCCACCTTTTTCGTTGGTTATTTTTTTTCTACATGAAATGTGACGATATTTCTAGGGCTTTGTGGGTTAGTTTTCCATAATTCCAACTTACCTTCCAAAATCCAACTATGATCTCTATTCTTGGAAATATGATTGGTTGATTCATGTATTCGGATAGTATAACCAAGTCTATGTTTCATCCCATCTCCTTGTGAATTTATTTGAGGTGGATACTACTAAATCTCTTATTGACTATATTGGGATCACCGTTGGGGAGGAATTCTAGTGAAGACAATAGACGATTTTTGAATATTGGAAAAAATTCTTCTCTTCATGTCATCACTTGGGGAATTTATCCACTACTTATTGGAAGAGTTGTTTGATTCACCATAGGGTGGTGAATAATGTTCCACAAAATGGTTTGTATCTCCCTCGGTTCTCCCAGTTGACAATATGGGTTTTAAGGAATCACGGATGACTTGTCATATCCAGAAAGAAAAAGGACCTGAATATCTAAAGGTATATGATATCTTTAATACCTTAAAGTATGATTTGGGATTCAACCATCATGAAAGACCGGTTCTAGAAGAGGATCATCTTTTTTTCCTTTGGTTTCTCCTTTATTTTCTGAAAATGTGAATAATTGAGGCGATATCACTAGGTAGAAGGGTGCCTTGGGTTCCTATTTCAAGTTGGTTGATGTGCCTCCAGTTCCAAGGCCTCCATATTAGGTTGAACTAGAATAGAATGCTTCAATAACTTGGAAGAGAGGATCTACTAAACATAATGATGTTTCAATTTTATATGGTCACACCTTGACCATGTAGGTGTGGCTAATGTGTAAATTAAGGGAGGTTCTATAGGTACTAAGAAGGCAAAATTTAGAGGGTATGGGAGTAAATACAGTGACCATGTCCAAACCAAAAAATGTTCAGGCAACCATTAGTCTTATTAACTATTTTTAAGGCCATATAGATGAAGGTCCAGTTCAGGACCAGGAAGCAGAACAGTTGTCCAGTGGAGGTATGAAGGATAACCATCTAATTTAGTCCCTAGGGACTACTCTAGATGTGGGCACTCCACTGTTAGTGGAGTATCCCTTGGGTTTTCAGGCTCTTCCTATGTTTGATAATGATTTTATGGTATCTAGTAAATTTTCTATTAGAATTGAGGAGGGAGTGGTAATTAAAGGTTTCCATAGCCAATGGAAGAAGAAGGGTTGGAATGGGAATCATGATGGGGGACATGCATTGTGACTAAAGTGAAAGGATCTAAAGGGATGAAGTAAAACTCCCAGTTTCCTAAGTCAAAGAAAACAAGATCATTTAGTAAGGAAAAAAGAAAAATAATATAAACTAAAACCTCTAGATATGGAATTTTTTTGTCTAAGAATTGAAAAAATTAAAGCTAAGTGTGGGGATATCCAAAATCAAGGGGAGGGTGGTTTGGTAGGAAAGAAGGAAGTGGATAAGAATCAATATCTTGACTTAATTATTCATTCTAATGAAAAATTTCAAGAAAAGGATATTAAAAGTAATGCCTCAGTGGAGGATGTTTAAAGAATTCTAGAAATTAAGATTAAAATGAATGTTAGTAAGGAATAAAGGGATTGGATCAACCACTAAGATTTTATTTCGGAATGGGGTTTTAATGAAAAAAAGATCAATGTGGAGGAATATATCCAAACATGGGACAAACTAGAAACCCACTTTCAAGACTCAATCAAGGATGACCCAAGCATGAATGTTGAACCACTTCAAGGGAGATTATATCAGGTATGTAGTTATAACAATCTTAGTATTGTATTAAATGACTTTTTTATATCCTTTTATATTGGATAACCTTCAGATTTAATTTTATTTTGTGGTTTATCACTTTTCAAATAAAGTTTTTTTAATAAAAAAATTAATTTTAGATTTAGGTAGAAGCGTATCAGCACTTATTACAGGACTAATTCCATAAAAATGTCAAGATCTATAGAAATTATCTATTCTATAACCTATTGTATTTTTAAATTTTATTAAAACATTATGTGATTTAGTTTATTCGATAATCATCATTCCTCTCTATGAATTTCATCTTTACATTTTGTAAAATTGAATCCAGCTAGAGTGGTGGTCCAACTCGCAAACATATCCACAGTTTTCCTAGCATGTTTTTTGGAAGATGTTCTTGGTAAAGTCAAAGATCTATTATTCCCAAATGACTTTTATCTACTGAAAATGGAAGAATATAGGAGTTCATTACACTCACCCATCATACTAGGGAGACCATTCTTATAGAAAGAAAAGACCATTATCAACATTCATGAGGGAACACTTTCAATGGAGCTTAAAGATAGTCGACTGAATTTCAATATACTCTACTCCATGAAGAATATGACAAACGATCATTAACTAAATTAAATATCCCAAAAAAAGGTATATAAACAATGAAAGATTTAGAATATACAACCTATGACTTCTTGGATATTTTTTAGAAGAGGCTGAAGAATCAATATCAGGAGAATATGTTCATATCGAGAAGTATAAACTCAAAGAGGCTGAATGTGTGAAGATTATCATAGTTCTATGGAAGGAACTTTCTATAAGTTAAGAAGATCTAGTCAAGAATAATTACATATGTCTCACTATTCAAAATGAGTTGAATAAGGTTAGAGAAAACCCCACTAACACTGAATTGGTAAGTAAAGGATATTCTCAAACCAGTGAGAAGAGTGGATCACAACAAAGATGTAAATATGTACTCAATAAATTTAAAAATATATATATTTTATTAAAAAGTGTATACGTAAAAAACAAAACCAAGTTCATGTAGGTAAATAAAATTGAGTTTCAATCTCCTGTACCAATATAAGAGAAGAATTTCCCAAGGACACCACAACCCATTAATAATAGTGAGGCTCGTATTGGTATAAGGAAGCAAAAAATATCTGAATAGATTGAAAACCATCCCGGAGGAACAAAATTTCAAGGGTTTTTCTATGTTGTGGTAATTATGCACACAAATCATACTATTACTGGTATATCATGTCTTTACTAGGAAATAGGAAATATCCAGTGGTGGAGATTACACTCCTCCAACTATTTTATCAATAAAATCCAGTAGGTTATACCTTTTTGTAAAACTTTCATTCTTACTATGATTGAATTATAAATTTTATTACATGTTGAAATATACTTTAATTAATTAAGGACCCTTCATAATTTAATTATGTGGGAGGGAACCTTTGTAGATTAGCATTTTTAATTTTATTTTTGGTTTTCTATTTTTGAAGAAACAATGTTCGTTCTCTTCAAAAAAAATGGTCTTCCTTTTTCAATATTTTTTTATTTGTTAAACCTGTGAGCTGAAATGATTATCTTTTATTTTTTTAAACCCATTTATACGAGTGAAACAATTTTATCTATTAAAATCAGCTTAAATTAATGTTGAAAATGACTTTGTTTCAAGTTTAAATAATGGGGGAATTTCATGAAAATTCCTATAATTTTTAAATATCATACCACATTTCATGGCCTTTATCTTTGAAATAACATTATCATGAAGATTATCAACCATTTTTTTATATTATTTACTTTCACCTCACTTCTTGAGAGAAGCAATGCCTATTTTCTTTAACAAAAAATTGATTTATTTCTATCAAAACATTAGGGTTTTAGGTACTTGTGTTTTAAATATTGAGGAATTTATTTGGTTTTAAATCCCCATTTTCAAGAAAATAATTTTTATTTTCGACTTCCTTATACATTAAAAACATTTAGTCCTTATAATACATGAATATAATATAATTTTAGACACATTACAAGCCAATTTACCCTATCCAATCTTCTCTTGAAATTAAATTTCATTATCTAGTTGAACTTAATTATGGGGGGAAACTATCTTCTGTAGTCTTAGCTCATTTAGCTAAAATTTGGCTAGATAGTAAATTTTTTAATAAATGATTTTATTACTGAAAATTTAATTCTATTTAAATTTGTTCCTTTCAGGTTCTTTTATGATAAAAGAAGTTGTGACTTTCGGGATCTTCCAAATGAGGAAGAAAGTCGTTCCTATCTGAGGATTTTAAAAAAAAAATAAAAAAAAATACATGGAATTTTTTGAAATAGTTGTTATGATAAGGATAGAGAATTTTAGAATGTATGATCAAACCATGAAAAAAAAAATATTATTTTAGAGATTATTTGAAACTATGGGAAGTGAGGAAGAGATCATACTTGAGTAAATATAAAATCATGCAATTTTTCTTCAAAAAGAGTCTATCCCTCATTATTCAGCCTTAGAAACTATTACATATAAATCCTACCAACCAAAATAAATAGAACAAAAAATTAAATTTCTCATTATAATCACATGTTCTTGACTCACATCGGGTTTAAATGTAGTAATTTATCAAGCCTAGGGTGACTCTTTCATGGTTTGGATGAGAAAAGCACTGTTAAAAAATTGAAATTATTGAGATGAGAAAAAATTCATGTTAAGTGTTTTGTGTGAATGGGATGAGAAAATAAGTGTATATATAATTAATTCTATTAATAGAGAACATTAAATAATGGTTCTTTAGTAGGCATTAAATATTTTGTTTCTTTTTAAAAAAATGATCGATCTCATGGGTATGTGTTTTGAATTTTCTTTGATTTTATTTTGATTCTTACTTATCTCGGAGTCCAAGTTCAAAGTGTGGGAAAGTTAATAGAGATAATATTTATATAATCTTTCATATGTATATCAATGATTTAAACCATCCTAATTTATCAATTTGAGATCATTTTCATAATATTTATATTTTTGGTGTGTTTTCGGCTAATATGTAAAAATTGCATAATTCTAGAATTTTAATAGTTTTTTATCTCTTTGGTATTTTAGGAATAAATTTTAAAATATTGATCCAATTTTAGTGATAACTTTTTTTAGTATTAAATTATTTGTTTTCTTCAAAATCTTATTCTAGACTATGAGCTTATTCAAGATTCCATGAGCCCTAAAAAATTAATCATTTTGAAAAAAAATCTGGATGATAGAGTGGACCTCACCTCAGTAATTGATTCATAACTCAGGATACACACCTCCAATTGATGTGATTATAAATTTATTGTAAATATGATTCTAAATATTTTTTTACAATTAAATATAATGGTGATATTACCTTATTAATGTTGTCATCGGATGCTCTAAATTGAAGTAAGATTTAGGTAACATTCATCTAGAAAGAATGTGACACATTAATTGTCTCATAAGATTATTTTTACATGTCTAATGTATTTTAAATTTGAAGGAACAATAAAAAAATTAAATTTAGATCATCTTATAATAAGGATCCTTGAGAATATTCTTCCAATAGTTGAATGAAACATGATAAATCTTTTGGAGAAAAAAATTATGGATAACTTTTCTACTTTTCTTTTTAGCTCTTTTATTATTCAAAGTTTTGTAATCACTTATTCTTATCCATTATTCTCAATTACCCTTACAATGATGGGTAAATATTTTGAGTGATTTTGTAAGGTGAGGTTCTATATTTTTTAGTTCATTATTTCTTTCACTTTATTCAATAAAAATTCATTCTCTTTTCTATGAAGTTGTTATCAATTTCATATAGTAGTTTTTATGATCAATTATGATAGAATTTAGTTTTTGATTATGTTATTTATTTTTGATTTAGTCAATTATCATTATTTATATTCTCTAGGTTTTTTTTATATATGATGGAATGGACTAGGTATTAGTGGTGAACTTCTTGACGATTGTCGGTATGTGTTAGAGGGGTTGTGGATATTCTTGATTTTTTGGGATAACCAAAACTGGATTGGGTATATTATAAGTCAATTGATTATATTTAATTCAAATCTATCTCACAAAGAATGATTTTAGACCAAAATAATATCATGTAAATTTTTTCACTCACCATCACCATTTTACTGAGGAAGTGAGATAAAGTAACCACGAAATCTCACTTTAATCGACTTAGCAGAAGAGGATAGTATAAAATGGAACTAGGATAGCATTTTAAATAGAAAACTCACCCCTATATGATCACCCTTCTCATATAATATTTTTAAATCTCTTTAATTTCCATTTTTTTCAATATTCTTCTTAATTTATTTCTTTTCTTTTTTTCTTTCATTTATTTTCAAAAACAAACAATTAAAAAAACACCTCATTTTTCCTCTAATAAAAAGTTTAAAAAAATATTTTTTTTTCACTCATATTTGGGAGACTACCTAGGGTTAATCCCTATAATATACTTTGGTAATATAAAAAAATGTTTCAGCACTCCCCACGACAGGCGTGCATCATACAAATTTTCCATAGTCTGGCCATTGAAGAAAGGAAGATATCTATTCCATCACATTGATCCATTTCTAAACAACTAGTAGATTAAAAGTCTCATAAAAGTACGGTGGATGTTGCTGTATAAAAGATTAAATGGCATTCTTCTCTAACATTGTTAGATTTATAAGTTCAACATGACCCATGTTTACACTTATATATTGAGAGAGTTGAGTGAACATGGTCACAAAATATTACTTCCTAGCTTCTAAGCCATTTGGTTACACGTGAGGATAGTCATTTCATTAGCCATAATATTCATTGTTCACGCGATTACATTGAGTTCTATCAATTGAATAAAACTAAAAATAATGGTGTGATAAAAAATGTTAAAAATTATAAACAAATAATTTATAGGATTTTAAATCACAACACCTTCTTTTTAATCTATGACAACATAAGTTTTATATAGATCATTCATGATAATTATATATTTAAATCCTTCATTATGGTTTATAAATAAAATATTAAATAACCTAATCATAATCATTAGAAGTTTCAAACTCGGTGTAAAGCAAGGCTCGTTGTCGTACCCCAAGTGAAGATTGAGTCAAAGACACATGCACCCTTTTTTGGAGTAATTACCCCTAGGTACATTTGTGATAGATCCAAATCCACCTTTAGTATCCATACAAGTATGTTTTTCTAGTAAAATTACATAATATATTCTTTACCAGAAGTTTATAATGTTTTCATATAATTAAACGTATCCTCTAGATTTTCACTAAATTTTTATAAACCTGGTCTCTAAAGTTTGACTAAACATAGGCTCTGATACCAAGTATTGAAACCTACTTTTTTGTACTTTTATATTACATCTTTTTAGATAAATATTCAATAAATTTAAAAAATTCATACCCAAGTACCATATAGGTTTACTGTATTTGGAGACTAGATGCACAATATTATTTTTTAATGAAAGATCTTAAACATCTTCCAAAATGACCTCCCACTTTAGTATTTTCCATAGACATACCCTACTTAAAACTTTTCTTCAAAACCTAAGGATAGGGAACATAAGAAAGAGTAATATTACATGACCAATAATGGTAAATTAGGGTGATATTAATGATAAATTAGTTATAATATGAGAATAATGGTTTGATAATATGATCTTAACATGTCAAAACCATACCCAGCATAACATAGATCATAATACTGAGTCATGGAATAAAGCTTGGTGGTTCATGAGACATGAATCATAAATGAAATCAATGAATAAGGTATATTAGATCATAACATAGAAATATAAATGTGTAATAAAATAATTGTATAACATTGTGAACATGTATAAATAGAAACAAGTTCAATCGTTAAGTTAAGAACATGAAATTAGTCCCTCTCCTAAACTTAGGGACATAAAGACTAGGTCCATGCATAGTTTTATGATCATTAAATCCAAGTACTTGAATGAACTTAAGGACATGAAATACATGTCCATTCATAGTATTATGAACATGGAAAACATGTCCATGCATAAAATTGTGAACATTAAATGAGGTTCATGAATAACATTTTTACATCATGAGTTATCCAACTCTTACTCAATGATTTTGAGGGATATGTAATTTCAGGCCCACCCATCACAAAATGAAAATCATATATATATGTTCCACAAGATAATAAAATTTTAATTATATCATAACCCAAGAAAATTAAATTGATTTCATAAGAATTTCATCTGTTGGCGCCAAAAATGTGGCCCGAAAGAAAGGAAGGAAAAAGAAGGTCGGCGCGCTGCCTCGCGAAGCTCCGCCGCGAAGCCCCGCCGCGAAGCGCCCCGACCATGGCGGCGCCGCGAAGCTCCAGAGGCGGTAATGCTCCGCGAAACCATTTTACGTTCACGAGCCTCCGAGAAGCTCCAGAGGCGGTAATGCTCCGCGAACCCATTTGACGTTCGCGAGCCGCCGCGAAGCACCAGAGGCGGTAATCCTCCGCGAACCCATTTGACGTTCGCGAGCCGCCGCGAAGCACCGAAGGCGGTGTGCGAGTCCTGAATCGCGGAGCCCCTTCCCTATAAATACTGGACTCCCCCTGAGTCCCGGGGAGGGACAATCCGACCTTTCGGCTTCTCCTCTTCCGAATCGAAAAACACTCTTTGCCCCGGGAATCATGAGCTCGGCGAGGTATTTCTACTTCGCGAGACGCCTCTGATTTGTCTCGTTTTGAGCCCCTCTTCCGAGAGGGATGCCCTTCGCGAAGCTCAAGGGCGTTTGCGAAGGAAGGGGATTCCCAAGGGAACCCGGGCAGCCGCGGAGCGTTTATGCTTCGCAAAACTCCCAGCCCATTCTAGTGATCCCGATGCTAAGGCAGGATCGCTCCACTTCGCGAAGCACATTGCTTTGCAGGACCCTGCTTCGCGAGACACCCCTTCTTTGCGGGGCAGTGCTCCGCGAACATTGTTCCACTTCGCGAATCACATTCCACTCACACCTGTGCCCCATACCAAGGCCAAGTCACTCCACTTCACGAAGCACACTCATCTGCTTAGCGATTCCTCTTCCCGTGCGACCCTCCAGGTTTGCACGATGTGATTTCAACGTCCCGTGGACAATACCACCCGTAGCGTTTCTTCGCCTAATGCTTCTTTGCATAGGCACGCTAAAGGCTATTGCTTCTTCGCATAGCCACACTAACGTGGACCCCTCGATGGTTTGTTCCATGACCCCCCTTAACCATGGCCTTACTGGTACCTTCCCTTCCCCAACGACCAGAGGGTACCGGTTATGTAAGTCCTAGGGGTGTGGAGTGAACCCACTTAGTCCGAGCTGCAGGACGTTAAACTGCCAAGCACCACGTCCTCAACACATGACGTTAAACTGTGACACAACCTCGTCTCCCTCACGAAGGGTCCCCCCAGCTCGAACATTCTTTACACCACCTGTCTCCACGGGAATGGAACTCTTCCGCACATGGAATGAGATCCTCCTTGTCGGAGTGGCGTATGTTCGTAGGGGAAGGGCTGCCTCAGAGCGTAATCCCCTAACCTTTCGTACGAATGATTTCACCCGTGCATCTCTGTACTTCCCCACTACCAAGGTCAGTGGAGGGAGTGATAGGGAATGAAGCACCCCCCTCTGGGCCTCCATCCTGGAGTAAGTCCCAACACCATGGGCCGCCCAACGCGTAAGCCCCTTTTCGCTTCTCACGGATGCACCCCTCGCGACGTGATCGTCAGATCCTTGCAACATCTTTTTTCTCACACCGAGCATGACTCACGTGGGCTTAGAGTGAGCATCGACCCTGACCCCTCACCTTTATGAACTACGAGGTCTTTGATCCATGTCAAGGCATGGTACGTAGGAAGCCTCCATGAGGTTCAAGCCCACCCGTCATTTCACGTCGGGTCTCACCCCGGTCCAGCATGACGTTCAACTGCATTCTGGTCCAATGGAAAGCCGTTGAGACCCATCCTAGTGAACTACGAGGTCTTTGATCCATGTCAAGGCATGGTACGTAGGAAGCCTCCATGAGGTTCAAGCCACATTGCTCAGTCGTTCATTTCACGTCAAGTTTCTCCCTCGTCCAGCATGACGTTAAACTGTATACCCCCTTGTCCCGTATGACATTAAACTGAACACCCATTCCCACCCCGAACTACGAGGTCTTTGATCTGTGTCAAGGCATGGTACGTAGGAAGCCTCCCAGAGGTTCAAGCCCACCACTCCTTGGACCAAGGTCCACGTTCACGTCGGTTCGCCGACAAAGCCCCATTCGAACTACGAGGTCTTTGATCCATGTCAAGGCGTGGTACGTAGGAAGCCTCCACGAGGTTCAAGCCCACCCGTCATCCAATTCACGTCGAGTACTACCTACGTCCAGCACGACGCTAAACTGCAATTCCCGTCCGACGACAATCCGTTGTGACCACCCCGAAATACGAGGTCTTTGATCCATGTCAAGGCATGGTACGTAGGAATCCTCCCAGAGGTTCAAGACCAACTCCCATCAGACCAAGGTCCCTCACTTACGTCGTTTCGTCGACACCCACCGCCCGTCGTTTATTCACGTCAGGGTTCACTATCGTCCCGCATGACGTTAAACTGCCTGAACTACGAGGACTTTGATCCATGTCAAGGCATGGTACGTAGGAAACCTTCCCAAGGTTCAAGCCCACCACTAGTGGACCCACGGGTCTACTTTCACGTCGGTGCACTGACGATGCTCATCGGGCCAAGGTCCACCTTCACGTCAGTTTATCGACCTCATCCCGAACTACGCAGACTTTGATTCCCTGCCACAGGGATACGTAGGAAACCTCGTCAAGGCTCAAGCCCAACTTCACCGTCTCCCTTGCGATGGTCCCATTTCACTCTCCCTCTACTCCATTCATCAACATATCCCCCGTCCCGATTCTCACCCGGACCGTCTTATCCTGGTGAGACCATGTCGGTACGCTCTTCTTCACAGCCATCCATGGGCTAGCCCTGGTATCGACATCCCTTCAAGGAGGATCCCTCAATCCGATATATCATAGCTAATTCTCTGGTTGGTTTGATCCGTCTCCGCTAGACGTTAAACTCGCGGCATACCCTATGTTGAGAATGGGAAGCTGAGGAAAACCTCAGATATGTGTCTATGACATATAATTCCCAGCGCTCGATGTGGGATGCCTCGGGCCTCCACGCCCTCGAGAAGCCTTGTTACTAAGGATAACAGACAGGAATGCCAGGTACCCCAGCATCTAGACACGCTACTGATGCCTCAACGTGACTACTCCCCTGACTGAAGGTTGCTGCCCTGACTGGACCCTTTGGAATGTCCCGACAGAAGCAGTGTAATTAACCGGCGTCCATGGAAACATGGCACTGGGAAGAGTTTCACGAACTACGTATTAAATCTTTGAGGGAGACCCGGACTAGGTGATGAGTTCTGAGGAGGAATCCACGGAAGGAAGAACCGACATCCCATCATCCCGTTTCGATCAAGGAGCAGACGTCCTTGAATAAAGAGCGGATGCCGCCTACCTTTGGAAAGCGGGAATTCGGGGCAACAAAGCAGCGCGTCCTCCAGAGACGGATGTGCGCGCCCCGGTGGAAAGCGTCGAAAACAGAAATGGTGAACCCGACGTGAAATGCTTCTCCTTAGTATGGAGATTAGTAGCGTTCGAGACACCAGTAGATCGACGTGTCACCGGATCCAGATATCCGGTGCCTGGTCCCGCCAAGAAAATAGCGGGCCTGTCGTGAAACTCACCGGAAGTCGGGGCAGTAGAACGTGGGGCACTGCGCTCTGCAGCGTGTTGGTGTGGATCCTTCTTACAGACGTGGAGAATGAAAGGACGCTGGGGCACTGGCTGTCAATCCTTTTCCTCTTAGTATTGACGAGTTGATCCCTTAGTTTGCCAGGAGCCAGGTTGTTGTTACAGAGACGCGGTCACCATCCGCTCCTCGCCCACGCAGGGGCAGGGGCAACACCACGACGGCCACCCCACGTAGCGCCACTACCGCCACGACGGCCGCCACATCGCGGAATACGGGGCACCCACGCCCCCTCTCCCCATCAGAGGTCATCCAGCGAAGGGTGATCAACAACCTCGTGCGCAGGTATGAGGAAGAAGGGGTCATCCCAACCCGGGATATGGCCCGCCTGGACCTGGAGGCCTCCAGGCCCCGCCGTCAATGCCGCCCTAACAGGCCGCGTAGGGAGCCTCTGCTCCCCACCCCAACATTCAACCGTTTCGGGAGCTTGTCTCCAGAACGCCTTGACGACTCCTCGCCTTACGCTGAAGAGGCGGGCGCCGTCCGGCTCAGTCCGCTTAGGGCCCCGACCTGGGGGCCCCCGGCGAGACCTCCCGTCCGGCCGCGTCAGCACCGCCGTCCGGCCCCATAGGAAGAGCAAGCAGACTACGTCCCTGGACCACCTGCACCAGCTCGCCTGACCTGACGTCAGCGCCGAGCACGGGCTGAGGACGCTCTCCTAGGCGCGTCAACGTTGACAGCTACAGTGGCCCGAGCCACCGCCGACATGTATCGTGAAGCCCCTGCATACACTGAGCAGGGGCACTCCTTCACCCAACCAGGATCGAGACCCCAACTGCCCCACGGGTAGGCTGGGTTGACTCTCCGGGTTGCAGGCCCAAGTGGTGATCGCCGCGAGCTAACCCGCGGTAATGTCACCCCGTACGGAGGTCCTCCCCGTACCACTACTCTACAGAGCGTGGGCCTTCCCCGCTTCGAGGTTCGACATGGAGGCATGCCTCGTGCTACCCCCATCCCGTAGGAAGACCTACCCCGCGGCAGTTACGCTCAGCGCGGAAACATTTCCCGCACCCACTATACAGGGTATGGAGTCCATCCTCCTGCCCCCGGCCGCCAACCTGAAGGCACCGTCCATCCGGTCCCTCTCTAACGTGGGGTCCCTCCCTACGTCCTCTCTGCAATCGGCAAAGGTCCTCCTCTCCCCAGCAACTCGAGGAGTGAAGGTCAGCCCCGCTCCACCCGCAACGACCATGGAGGTCCTCCCCATGCTCCTGCCAATTCCAACAGAGGCCTCGCCTACATTGGTGCTATTCATGGAGGTCCTCCCCATGTACCCTTCGACATTTTCCCCGGTTCCCCTCGCACCCCGGCTATCTCGAGTGGGGGCCCTCTCCGCCATGGCGCCAGCGCCGCCCCGATGCTGCCTCATAGGGATCAACCCTGTCCCGAAGAGCCACCCCGGGGCAGAGGAGCGGGTCGTCACCGCCACAAGAAGAATCCTGGGAAGGCCCAGGTGGAGATCAAACATGCCCGCTTCTCCGACTCGGAAGCGGAATGCGATTCAGCGATGGAAACTTCTCCCCGCTCCTCCGTATCAAGGATTGGGGAAGGAACCAGACGTGTTAGCCTCATTCTCCCATAATTTGAGGTCCACCAGATTCCCGTCTCTCTCCGCAGGTACATCCAGAAGGAAGAAATCCTGGGAATTCCGCAGGTCTCGACCACGCAATCACCGCCTCTGTCACCAGAAGAGCCCTCTACCTCTACCAGAGATCACGTAGAGTTATTTTGGGGGCCAACGACGATAGAGCGACGACACGACATGTCACCGGTAGCCGCGGCTCCTGTTCCGGAAGCTGTGGTTAACAGCCCGTCATATCGTGACATCGTGGCCAGGTCACCTCACTCTTCAGAGGATGGACCGGAATTCGGCGGCCAGTCAGCTCGTTTTCCGTACTCTCCACCGCCTAGCTTATTATCCCAGAGGTCCGCCTTGGTACCGCTACCGGTTCCTCAGCCGACCCCGGTCGATGAGTGGGGCAACACAGGGCCAGACCCTGAGTTCGAGCCCAGGAGCTTCTGGAGTATTCTTGCAGCGGATTACTTCCCGGAGAAGTTCTGGCCGACGGCAGCACTGAATTTTCGCGTACCGGAGTCTCTTACCCCTGAAGAAGTGGTGTGTTTTTGTCGAACCCTATGGGCGACACACTTCTGCCTCCGTTATGAATGGGTGGTGTACAGAAGTCGATAGCACTTCGAAGAAATCGGCGAGCAGTGACTCCTGATTGATGCAGCCGCACTCCTTGTGGCCTAGCACCCTAAGTCGCCAGGCCACCAGAGGGCCCTTCAATGAAAATGCGTTCAGATTCTTAAAGCACTCCGCAGAATCGTCAGGGAAGCCACCCCCCATGTGCAAGTCCGTGGTTAGGGACACTACGCTGCTCTCCTCTTCGAACCTATCCGACGGCAGCCTGATTCGCTATGTGACATCGAGGACATGCCCTCAAGAGGGGTCGCAGTCCACATGGCCGACGTTGTGGATAAGGAAGATGAGATTGAATTCATTGATGGAGACTTACCACCCGA
Source organism: Viscum album (assembly GCA_963277665.1). Classification (NCBI taxonomy): domain Eukaryota; kingdom Viridiplantae; phylum Streptophyta; class Magnoliopsida; order Santalales; family Viscaceae; genus Viscum; species Viscum album. Next base: position 978,215,701 of record OY728143.1, read on the forward strand.
GGGCGTACCGCCGCTGCTGGACCCATCAGGGAGAGTTACCCGTCAGCAGAGGAACCTGCTGGGCCTCCCCGTACCCACCGAATCACTGGTACTCGGTAGAAACACCGGCAAGGGTAAGGAGCACGTCGGAGCTATCAAGCACTCCGACCCGTCTGCCTCTGCGCAGAAGACGGAAGAGGATCCTGAGAAGGCCGTGTTACGCCAGAAGCTTGCTGAGCAGAAGAGGCTGGTTGATGAACTCTTGGATGAGCGTGTCGCAGAGCGACGACCCGACTATGGTAATCCCAGGCCGGGGCAGCAGGGGCAGGAACAATTCCCCCCCGGTGAGATGCCTCCGGGCAACCCTGATCATGCTACTGCCGCAGACAGGGCGGAAGCCGGAACATATGGAAAGAGGGCGCAATACGTCTCGCCAACCCCCCCACCCCACCCCACCCCCCCCCCCCCCCCCGAGCGACGGGGTAATCTGAAGAAACCAACTCGGGTTCCCCCAGTCGCCCCGCAGGTCGTCCAGCCAGTTGACCCACGAGCGGCCGAAGACGTCTACTGTGTTGAAGAACCTGGCAATGCACTTGTGGTTAGGGATCCTCGTCAAGACAGGGACCCCCACCCGGAGGACCTTATTGCGGCACTCACAGTCCGCCTCGAGGCGTTGGAAACGCGGCAGGTGGCGGTCCCACCGGATGGCAAGCCTTATCCCGCGTGGGTTGATGATATGCCCGTGCCTCCGGGTTTTGGGAACCCCACTTTCTCGCCTTTTAACGGGACAGGGGACCCGCCCCAGCACTTGGATCATTTCTCTTCTAGGTGTGGCCCCATGCTAGGGACCCCGGCCCAACAAGAAGCCGCCAAACTTCGATGTTTTGTACAAACATTGGAAGGTTCGGCATTCGTCTGGTACAGCCAGCTCCCTATCGGATTGGTGACTGTTTGGGAGGATCTTCGCTGTATGTTCTTATACCAGTTCAGCTCTACCACGCGAAAGACCAGCATTGCAGACCTCTTCAAGTGCAAACAGAGGCCTGATGAGCGGGTTGCAGATTTCATCGCCCGGTGGAAGGGACTTACGTATTCCCTCGATATGCCACTGACTCAGGAGCAATTACTGACGATGTGTGTGGGGAACATCAAGACAGAGCTGGTAACCTCCCTAATTACCCAGAAATACCCTGGAGGGTTCATAGATTTCTCGGATAAGGCCCAGCACCTCGAGGAAGCCCTGCAACAGGCTAGTCAGGAACGTTTGTTGCCCCCTATGATCCCAGCCAGGAGGACCGCCAGGGCTGAACCCGCCGCGGTGGCTCAAATAGAAGCCCCGAGGTAGCTGGAGTTTCTACCGGCGGCACCACCCCCGCAACCCCGCAGAGGTCCTCCACCTCAAGCACAGGCTCCTGCCCAGCAGCGACCGCCTCAGAACCGACAGGTTCCCCCGCGCAACGCGCCACCGCCACCTAGGTGAGACAATCAGGCGCCGCTTCCTCGGCAGGCCCCTCCGACCCCTCGTTAGGGCCAGGACCCCAGGGCCCCCTATCCGGAAAGAAGGTACCATACCTATTCGTTCAACGAAAATCAGGTCCCTGGCTACTTCCTAAGTGCTCTAGAGAAAGGGATTGTGCACCTGCCTGAGTGCAGAAGGCCGGTAGAGGCGCATCTCACCGATCACCCCAACTATTGCCCTTATCATCAGATCCTGGGGCACACCCTCAAGAAATGCTATGTGTTTAAGGACTGGCTTCAAGGCCAGGTCAACAACAACATAGTTAAGTTGGGCCCAGCACCAGCGCAAGTGGCAGGTGTCTTTGCAGGATCAGAAATCGGCAGCGACAGCGAAGGTGAGTGGCAGCAGGTCCCTAGCCGCGGATCCTAGAAATATGACGATTGGATGGCTCGAAAAACCGTCGTTCGTTCCCATGGTATCATCTGGGCACACCTGAAGCAGTCGTAACCTTCAGAAGAAGTAGCTGGTGCCTCTGCATCATCTTCACAGTAGGCCCCTTCCCAAAAGGGCAAGCAGCGGCGACGCAAGAAGAAGCAACGTGCACCGCCGGTGTCGTCGTCATCCCTCACTCTCAGTGACTTTATGCCCCCCGAAATGGGGATTCCTCCCAGAATCCGCCCAGCGGTGGATGACTCCTCGAGCGATAGCCAAGGGTACGCTTCGGTTAACACCGTGGAGCTAGTAAAGCCCTATATGACCCCCAACGAGGGGGAATGCCAGGCAGACCTCCCCAACGTTTCCATCCGACGTCAACGTCAGCGGAATCGCAATCGCGCAGATCATCGAGGCACGTCAGCAAGCACATGTGGCCAAGCCGTGCACGCTACCGAGACCAGGCAGCAGGCTCAGCGCAGATCTCAGCACGCGCAAACCCATCCAACACCCTCGGCTCTACCTCCACCGCCATTCGTGCTACTGGATCGGGGGGGAGCTGCCTCGTTCGTATCACAGTCAGTCTTGCCCGGCTACAGGCCAGCCGCCGTTGTTCGATCCTAGTCCGGCGACTACTCTTAAGGCTTCTACTGGTAGGCAGCAAGATGTACCCAGTACTAGTCAATCATCGGTTCAGCCAGCTGGACCCACTGTGCCTCCAAATGCCGAACGACCTCCTGTAAGCAGAGGTTCGCGTTTGGCACGAAAGTACGATGTTCTGAAGCACCTGGTCGGCATTCCGGCGAGGCTCTCCATCCTTGAGGCCCTTCTCCTGTCATCTAAAATGGGCGAAGCACTTGCCGAGGCCCTAAGGAGCCCCCTCCAGTTCGAGACGGAGGTAGAAGCTGCAGAAGCCTTCCATACCGAGACGATTGAAAACGCCGAATGTCAGGCGGTTATCTCGTTCTCCGGTGAAGATGAGGACCCTCCCATACAGGGGAACATTCGCCCGCTGTATATCACTGACCACTTCAACGGTGTGGAAGTCCGCCGCTTCCACGTTGACACAGGTTCTGGAATCAATCTAATTCCGACCCGGACGTTACGAAAGTTGGGTCTGTCTGAAGGTGATTTAACCCCCTCTGACCTCAGGATCCAGGGGTACGACAGGACAGAGCAAACCCCAGTCGGCAAGATCCGCCTGAAGACTCAGTTCGGTGGCTTAATTGCTAGCACCGAGTTCATGGTTGTTTCTTAGGACACCGCCTACAACGCATTGATGGGTAGGCCATGGCTCCATCTGCATGCAGCGGTCCCTTCATCGTATCACCAGTGCCTCAAGTACTCGCTCAACGGTCAAGTAGGCGTGCTCCAAGGAGACGTGTCCCCTTTCGATTCTTGTGAGGCCCGCTACCTGGATGCGGGTTATTACAAAAGTAAGGATAAGCAAATCCTAGTAAGCGAGGGCGAACCCGCCCCGGTCACAAGTGACCCCTGGGAAAGCATGGATGACGCATACATCCTCCCGATCCACCGGTTGGAGGCCACAACACCCGACATGGGGCAATGTTTTGTTGTTTCGGGTACGCAAGGAAGGCATGTTCCCGTGTCCAAGCGACCACGGAAATTCACCTCGTACTCCTACATCAACCAGGCTCATGTGATCCCGGAATCTCCTACCCCTATACGGTACCAGGACGTCAAGCTGATGACAACGGCGGTGCTCCATACGTATCTCTTCCGCCGAGCTGGAATTAACCGACTAAGGCCGACACGTCACCACTTCTTCGATATCATCAAACGGGGCCCCTTAGGCCGAAGGCTAGATGGGATAGGGTTGACTGCTTTCATTGCTACGGTCTCAATGGCAATTGAGTCTCCTGATGTGATGACCGCTGCTGCCCGAGCCAGCACCAGCCGCCCCGTGGATCTTGATAGCCCAAAAGCACCTTTCGTCGCGGGAAGTCCCCCCACTGGTGGGGATAAAGACCTGGAGGATGCTCCCCCCGCCTTTGAAGAAGGCGTCTCTACCACAGTTGATGAATTGGTACAGGTGAACCTTGGCAGCGAGGCAAATCCGAGACCCACATTGATTAGTGTAGCCATGTCCCTCGAGGAGCGGCAACAGTACGTAGACTTCCTCAAACAGCACCGTGATGTGTTTGCATGGAGTTACGATGAGATTCCAGGGCTGGATCCCCAAGTGGTCGTCCACCGTCTGGGCCTCCCAGCAAAACATCGTGGGTTTAAGCAGCCTCCCAGGAAGATGCACCCTTCTCATGGTTCCATGGTTGAGGCCGAAGTTGATAAGCTAATCAAATCCAACTTCGTTAAGGAGGTCCAGTACCCCAAGTGGCTTGCCAACATTGTTCCAGTCAGGAAGAAGAATGGGCAGATCAGAGTCTACATCGACTTCCGCGATCTTAATCTCCACTGCCCAAAGGATGACTTCCCACTCCTGGTGACGGAGCTGTTGATTGACGCCACGGCCGGGTTCCAAGCCCTCTCTTTCATGGATGGGTATTCCGGGTATAACCAGATCCGGATGGCCCCCGAAGACGAGGAGTCCACTACCTTCAGGGATCCCAAAGGTACCTTTTGCTACCAGGTAATGCCATTCGGTTTGAAAAATGCAGGTGCCAGTTATCAGAGGGCCATGCATCGCATATTCAAACCAATTCTCGGGACATTGGTGGAATGCTACGTGGATGACCTCGTAGTCAAATCATGCCAGCTCCAGGACCATCTCAAAGACCTTGAGAAAGTGTTCGGTTTCCTCCGTTCCTGTCACCTGAAGATGAACCCGCTAAAGTGTGCCTTCGGGGTCACCTCCGGGAAGTTTCTGGGCTTTGTTGTCAGATACCAAGGTATCGAGATCGACCCGGAGAAGATCAAGGCCATCAGACAAATGCCTCCCCCGAGAAACATTCGGGAGATCCGAGGCCTTTAAGGCCACTTAGCCTATATACGCCGATTCATTGCGAATATGGCCGGCAAGTGTAAGCCCTTTTCCCAGCTCATGAAGAAGGGCACTGCCTACGAATGGGATGAGGAGTGTCGGACCGCCTTCGAGGAAATAAAGTAGTATCTGCTCCAACCTCCGGTCCTGATGCCACCCGTCTCCAGAAAGCCGCTGGTCCTTTACGTGACCGCCCTGGAGAGATCCCTCGGTGCGCTGCTCGCCCAGAAGAACAATGAGGGTACTGAGAATAGTCTCTACTATCTCAGCTGCATGCTTCTCGATACAGAGATTCGATACTCCCCTATCAAAAAGAGCTGTCTTGCGCTCGTCTTCGCCGTGCAGAAGTTGTGACATTACCTACAGCACCACGAGGTGCAATTGGTCTCCTGGGTAGACCCACTGAAGTACATCCTGAACCGTCCCATGCTGACTGGCCGACTAGCACGGTGGGCAGTGATTATCCAGTAGTTTGATATCAGGTTTGTACCTCAGAAGGCCATTAAGGGACAGGGATTGGTAGACTTTTTAGCTTCCCATCCAACCTCCGTGGATCAATCCCTGGACCTGGATTTCCCTGATGAGACGATCCTCTCAGTTGATCATGTTGTCCCGTGTTAGCAAATGCATTTCGACGGTGCCTCCCGGAGCCCCACCGGTAGGAGGCTCAATGATCCCAAGTTCAACAGAGTGGGCCTGGGTATTGTCTTCATTACCCCGCTGCAGGCCGTCCTGCCATACTCGTTCCTGTTGTCAGAAGGCTGTACGAACAACGAGGAAGAGTACCAGGCTCTCATCACCGGCCTCGAGTTGGCCCTTGAGATCCATGTTCCCCACCTACATGTGAAGGGAGATTCCGACCTGGTAATCAAACAGGTTAATGGCGACTACGTCGTCAGGAAGACAGATCTTGCACTGTTGCTGGAGTACACCCTCCTCCTAATGGCCCAGTTCTCTTCTCGACCAGAGGTTACCCATGTCCCACGGTCGCAGAACGGCCAAGCGGACGCCCTGGCTGGCTTAGCCGCATTGCTCGCAGAACCCGAGCAAGATGATTTGGTCATACACGTGGCCCACTGGAGAGTCATTGCCCCCGTCACCCAAGAGGACCGTGATAGCCTGCGGGTAAGTCATATCACCGCCGGACCCTCCATATCAGGAGTCTCGGGTTCGTCAGACGCAGTGGTTGAAACCACCCCCGACTGGAGAGCACCTCTTGTCGAGTATCTCCAAAATGGTCAGCTCCCGGATAACCGGGCCGAACGCGAGCGAATCTGACGCTGCGCACTGCAATTTACCCTCCAGAGCGGTCCCAGTCTTGAACAGATACTTTATAAGCGGAGTTTCGATGGTGTCCTCCTCCGTTGCATCCAAGGAGGGGAGATACCTCAAGTTATGCAAGAGGTTCACGCCGGTTCTTGTGGCGCCCATCAAGCTGGGCCGAAGCTGTCCCATCAAATTCGTAGGTTAGGGTACTTTTGGCCCTCTATGAACCACAATTGTATTGGATATGCCAAGAGATTCCACACGTGCCAAGTACACGCCAACTTCTTTCATCGGCCGCCGGAGCCCCTCCACCCCACCATGTACTCTTGGCCGTTTGCGGTATGGGGACTTGATGTAGTGGGACCGTATCCACGGGCAACAGCCCGCTAGTGTAGGTTCATCCTGACTGCTACAGATTTCTTCTCCATGTGGGCAGAAGCAGTTCTGCTCAAAGAGGTCAAGCCCCGTTCCATCGTTGACTTTGTGAGCTCCAATATTATCCACCGGTTTGGAGTCCCTCACACCGTCCTCACCGATAACGGAACCAACTTCCGAGCAGCTGAATTGAAGAAATTGTACGCTAAGTACGACATCCGGTCGAACCATACCTCCCGCTACCACGCGCAGGCGAATGGACAGATCGAGGCGTTCAAGAAGACCCTCTCTAACATTCTGTAGAAGATGGTTGGTCAGAACAAGAAAAGTTGGCCGGACAAGCTCCCCAACGCCCTCTGGGCTTACCGGACGACGACTCGCAACTCTACCCAGGTGACCCCATATTCCCTGGTGTATGGAGCTGAGGCCATCCTACCCATTGAGATCCAGCTGTCGTCGCTACGCACTGCAGTTTATGATCACCAGACATCAGATGAGGTAGCCGAGATCCGTCTAGCTAAATTAGAGGCACTGGACGAGAAACGGCTTCGTGCCCTGCACAATCTGGAAAGGCATCAGGACAAGATAGTGAGAGTCTTTAACAAGAAGGTTCGTCCTTGCTCTTTTCTACAGGGTGACCTGGTACTGGCCCTTCGAGCGCCAATGATTCCCGGTAGGAAACCGCCCAAGTTAGAACCCAAATGGGAAGGGCATTATATCATCCATAAGGTTCACCCCAATGGAGAATACTCCTTGGTGACCACGGATGGAGAGCGTATAACCCCTCCCACCAATTCCAAGTTCCTTAAGCGGTACTTTGCCTAGGGAAAAAAAGGTACAGCACGACCCTAAACTGCGTGAAGGTCCAGCACGACCCTAAACTACGTGAAGGTCCAGCACGACCCTAAACTGCGTGATGGTCCAGCACGACCCTAAACTGCGTGAAGGTCCAGCATGACCGTAAACTGCGTGAAGGTCCTGTACGACCCTAAACTGCAAAATGGTCCTGCACGACCTTAAACTGCATCTTCGTCCTGCAAGACGATAAACTGTGAAACGGTCCCGCATGACCTTAAACTGGACACTATGGTCCAACATGACTCTAAACTGTAAAGTCCTGCACGACCATAAACTGCATCTTCGTCCCGTAAGACGTTAAACTGCAAGCCGGTCAGGCCTTCCTGACCGAGGCTCAGCCTCAGGCCCCTTGGCCTCCTTGGGCCCCTGGCCCCCGTCTTCACCGTGGTTTGGCCCCAGGCCCCCCTTGGTTTTTCCCCGACTTACCCTCTTGCGGGATTGTACGGTATGGTGTAGGACTACGTCCTCATTCACGTCGGATTACTTGTCGTACCGTACATATCCCCAAATGAGGTGCTTCTCATCGTCCCACATGACATTAAACTGCATTTCTAGAACTACGTGTGGCTTGATTCCCATCTTCATGGGATACGTAGGAACGCTCGGACGCCTCGTCTTGAGCCCAGCCCCAAGCTTTTCTCTTCCGCTATTCCCCCTGGGAATAGTTTCCTTGGAGGATCTTTGTGTAGCAGGGAGTAGGCTTTCTTGGCCCTGCTCATGCAACCCCACTCGCACAAGGATTGTAAGGGTCGCACCATGTGCCCACTCCCGTTCTTCTATCCTCCCACGTCCTCACTGCATGACGCGAAACTGCATGGCCTTCAAGAACTATGTATGGCTTGATTCTCATCCTCATGAGATACGTAGGAATGCCCAGACATTTCGTCCACTGGCCCAGCCCAAAAGCCAAAATCTTCCCCTCGGGTCAAGACATGGAAGGGCGCACACTTTTTCCCCAACTCACATCGAGAAAGCCTCGACCCGGCTGCAAATTTCCCCCTGGAGGTGTTTTCCCCTTTCGTGGATGGATACAGCTATGCTTCACCCACTCCTTGACTAGGATTCCATCATTTTTTCACACCCAGAGGGACCCCCAAGAACGGCCTGGATACAATGCCCAAGGGATCTCCTACCGATATGGGCCAACGCCCCCGAGGGTTTTCAAGCAACAAATCGATACAAGTCCCGAGTTGTGAATTTGGTCAGCGGTCGACATTCATTTGCTGCTCCCACAACGGGTCACCACAGGAACGCTGTGTTTCGAACATGGTCAATAGTGTCCTGGATCTTTGGGTCCACCCCGAGATGTCCCAGACATCGAGTGCAGTGATTCATTCTTCCCCATCCTGAGGTGACAAACTTCCCCCAGGTGGTGCTAGCGATCGGGCCACGGCCCAGGATTCCTCATAGGGGTGTACGGTGTGATGTGGGACTATGTCCTCATTCACATCGGGATCATGTACCATGTCGTACGCCCTCCCTTTACGAGACCCAGCCTCAGGCCCCTTGGCCTTCTCGGGTCCCCGACCCTCGTCCTCATGTAAGACGTTAAACTGCAAACCAGTCAGGCCTTCCTGACTGATGCCTGACCTTAGGCCCCTTGGCCTTTCCGGGCCACATCCCAGGTCCCTTCTTACCCGGATTGTATGGTGTGATGTGGGACTATGTCCTCATTCACGTTGGGATCATGTACCATGTCGTACGACTCCCCTTACGAGGCCCAGCCTCAGGCCCCTTGGCCTTCTCGGGTCCCCGACCCTCATCCTCATTGCAAGACGTTAAACTACAAGTAGGTCAGGCCTTCCTGACCAATGCCTAACCATCAGGCCCCTTGGCCTTTCCGGGCCACGACCCAGGTCCCCTCTTATAGGAGTGTACGGTGTGTTGTGGGACTACGTCCTCACTCACGTCGGCTTCTTCACTATACTGCACACCTCCCTTGTTTAGGGGTATATTGCTTCCCCTTCTCGTCCAGTATGACATTAAAATACATATAGAGAACTACGTGCGGCTTGATTCCCATCCTAATGGGATACGTATGACCACCTGAGTGTCCAAGATTTGGGTCCAGCCCCATCTCTCGGGAATCCTCATCCCATCTTGGCCCCTTGGCCTATCCTTCCTCCATGAGAGGATCATATGGTGTGGTGTGGGATTATGTCCTCATTCACGACAGTCTCGTAATGACCACGCCATGTTCCCCCCCTACTGAGCTGTTTCGTCGATCCCTTTTTCGGCAGTTCGCCAATGTGCCTAAGAGTACTCTGGTTTATTACCTGGAATGCCAAGCTTTACTCGGACACGTCCTCACCTGCTTTCCAGGATTTGTGTATCCTTGCATTAGGGCTTTCATCATCTCTCACACCCAGAGGGACCCCCAAAAACAGCCTGGATACTACGCCCAAGGGATCTCCTACCGTTACGGGACAATGCTCTGAGGGTTTCGGACAACAAATCGATAAAATCCCGCGTTGCGAATATGGTCAGCGGTCGATGCTCATTTGTTGTTCCCACCTCAGGCTAACGCGATATGGACGCTGTGTTTCCATCATGGTTAACAGTTTTCCTCTATCTCCGCACCAACCCATTAAGACCAAATGCCGAGTACACGATTCACATCCTTCATCACTTCATCGTGTCCAAGTAGAGTCTCAGAACTCTTGGTACTTTTCCTCTGTGCACGTCTGCGTGTTGGGAGAACAATCTGCATCAAAGGGGTCCTTCGAAACTCTCTGCCGACTCCCCTTTGATGGGCGCCCCAAGTATTGCGATAAGGATCTTCCCCCCTTGTTTCCCACGCCGAGTTTATCTCATGTGGGCTTAGGGATTGGGTTGACATTTGTGCTTACTCGGGAGTTGTCACCATCCACGGTCCGAGCTCTAAGACCATAAACTAAGACTCTCATCTGGAACTACGTTCAAGACCCCTTGTCTTTGGGTCCAGCTTGAGTTCAGCAAGTTCGCCTCTCTCGGGTCCTACCATTGGGACCCCGACCACGGGACCGCATGGCGTGGTGCGGGATTATGTCCTCATTCACGTCGGGTTTGCAATAGCTGCACCACGCACACCCTGTTTTGAGAGTTGCCCCTCCTATTCCTTGTCCTGCATGACATTAAAAGGCACCCTTCAGAACTAAGTGTGGCTTGATTCCCATCCTCATGGGATATGTAGGACCACCTGAATGTCTAAGATTCGGGTCCAGCCCCACCTCTTAGTGATCTCCTGATCTCCCGGTCACCTAGGCCACTTGGCCTATCCCTCTCCAGAAGAGGGATGTGTAGGTATGATACAAGGTTTTGGGCACCGTGCCCCCTTCCCCCGGGAACCTTCCATCTCTCGATCACCCTCAAAGTTGAGTCCCTTGACTCCTTGCAGTGGTTCACCCATGTATTAAGAGTACTCTAGTCTAGGACCAAGAGTGTCAGATTCAACTTGATCAAGTTCGTTCCACTTGTTAAGCTTCGTGTTCCCCTCCATTCGGGCTTCCATCACCTTTCACACTCAGAGGGACCCCCAAGAACGGCCTGGATACAATGACCAAGGGCTCTCCTACCATTACGGGCCAACTCCCCCGAGGGTTTTGGACAACAAATCGATAAAATCCCGCATTGCGAATATGGTCAGCGGTCGATGCTCATTTGTTAGTCCTCATTTCAGGTTAACGTGACGGGATGCTGTGTTGCGAACATGGTCAGCAGTAATCCTCTGTCATCATACCAGCCCCTTCATTCCTTGAATGTTGGTTGCATGATTCACATAATTTTCCACCCCATCATGTCCAGGTGGAATCTCGACACTTTTGGCGCTATCCCTCAGTGCACCTTTGCATGCTAGGGGGACAAAGCTTCAATCTGGCGTCCTTTGGGGATCCCATTGTCTGAGCTCTAAGACCATAAACTAAGATCCATTCGGGACTACGTTCGACTTGATTCCCATACTCATGGGATACATAGGACCACCCAGATGCCCTGTCTCTGGGTACAACCCATTCAGGAAGCCAGTCTCTCCCCCTGTTTCACCTCTGTATAGGCCCCTAGGCCTAAGGTTTCCCTCTCCGAATGGCGTACAATTTGATGTGGGATCATGTCTCTGTCAATTGTGTTTTATAAAACTGTGCAAATTTCCTGCCTAGCATCGTCTCTGCTACGTCTGTGCTGCATGATGATAAAATGAATGCTTGGTCCTATCATACGACCCTAAACTGTGACATTATCATCCTGGCCGCACGACGAAAAACGGCACTGCATTGTGGTGAACTTGTTGTAGAGGACATCACGTTGGGTATTGGTCATGTGCCATGCCATTTGTCGATGCCCGTCATGGCTTGATCCTTGTGGTGACATCACAGCCTACTATTCTAGGCCTGTCGCTTCACAAAAAAAACCATTCACCTTAAAGAACAAACAAGATACATCAAATTCCGCTTCTTTTAGTGCAAGGGCCACGCCCGCACTCCCCTTTTCCCCTGGCACTGGTATCCTACCATGTCATTTCCAGAACTACGTGTGGCTTGATTCTCATCCTTATGAGATACGTAGGAGCGCCCGGGCACTTCCCCATGGGCCCAGCCTAACCTTTGTGTTCGGTCCCTCGACTCGAGCATTTCCCCAGAGAACGCATGGTAAGCAGGGCTTAGGTCCTCCTTCACGTCGGGTTTTTTAAACCACCTTGCCATGTATCCCCTGCTCCCCTTACCAATCCATGGTCCGAATTCTACGACCCTAAACTAAGATCTCCCCAAGGGAAAGGAATCTGCTCCCTCTCTCTAATACATTTTGTTTCCGTATTCAGATGTGTTTTGACAAAGAGCCTGAAGTGTGGGATTTTCACAGGGACATTCCCCTCGTCCCATGACCAAGCTTCGTGAGCCCGCTATTTGGATCCTCATCCTCTTCCACATCCAAAAGGAACCTCGGACAACGTGGATACTAATCTTAAGGGCTCTCTATGAATGTTGGACCTAAGGGCCCTTCAATCGTTTCGGGCCAACGTCCCCACGGATATTGGACAACAAATCGATAAAATCCTGCGTTGCGAATATGGTCAGCGGTTGATACTCATTTGTCTGTCCCCATTCTAGGATAACGCGACAGGATACTGCGTTGCGAATACGGTCAGCAGTTACCCTCCTTCGTCACGCCGCCATCATTGTGATCTGAATCTCGAGCACCATGATTCACACATTTCCACTTCCCCATGTTCAAGTGGAATTCCATCATACTCGGCTCTTTCTCTTCGCGCATCTAGGTGCGCCACAAGATCGTGTTAGTGTCACTGGGCCGGGATTCACCGAGTGTCCCTTTTCCCTAACTAGCCCCTCTCTGTGTAAAGAAATTCCCACCACTACTGCTTGTTTCCCACACCGAGCACGCCTCACGTGGGCTTAGTAGTTTTGGCAGGATGTGTACCAACACGGTCGGGCTGCTCATCATCCTGCATGACGTTAAAATGCGCTTTCAGAACTACGTATGGCTTGATTCCCATCCTCATGGGGTACGTAGGAATGCCCAACCACTTTTCTTCGTGCCTAGCCCAATCCTCACTCTTGGTCCCTCGACCTGAAGAGTTTCCTCCGGGGGTATGTGGTGTGATTTGGACTCCAAGTCCACATTCACGTCAGCTTTGTATCTACCGCGCCACACGCTTCCCTTTTATTTCGCGTCCTATCGTATGACGTTAAACTACAGGAGTCTATGTGTCCTCAACGCATGACAATAAACTGCGGTTCTACCCTGAACAAGTTCAGGATGCCCCAAGATCCCACTGGGAAGTGACAGATCCCCTTGACAAAAGAGGCCCTATCCCAAAGAAGGAATGATCCATGATCAAACCAATACGCCCATCGGATGTACTCCCACCACAGTGGTGTAACTACCTAAGTGTTGGATTCTGTACGGACAGACCATCACTCCATATTCCACGATTTGGGTGCCCCTTATTCAGACCCTCGTCCTCTTTCGTGTCTAAAGGAACCCCCTAACGGCCTGGTCCCATGCCGCATCAGCTCACCTACCGTCATGGGCCAACGTTCCGGAAGACTGGTCATGTCTGGAAGGACCCCCTAACAGTATGGATGTTCGACCTATGGTCCTCCTACTGTCCTGGGCCAACGTCCCGAAGGATTGATCGACAACAAATTGATAAAATCCCGCGTTGCGAATACGGTCAGTGGTCGATTCTCATTTGTTGTCCCCATTTCAGGCTAACGCAGTAAGGGTACCGTTTCTCCTCTAAGGTTAACGGTTGTCCCTTATTGTCACGCCATCCCCCCAGTGTTCCAAATCTTGGGTATCGTGATCCACACTTCCCATTTTCATCTGTTTGGACCGATTTCAGCGCCCCTGGCATTGCCCCGTTTGTGCATAAGAGCACGTTGAAGAAACGGTAATTCGGCTATCCTGGAAGTTCCTCCTCCGATCAATCCTTCACCATATTTCGGGAATCTGGACTGGCTTGGGGAATTGTCGTCAAACGTCCCGCAAACATTGTAGGGATGTAACAAGGCAATTCAACAGTGGAAATCGTGCGTGCTACGGCATTCAAAACAAAGGTAAAATTTGGAATCACGAAAGTACCAATAAAAGGGTTTTGGGTTTGTTACAATACTCAGGGGTTGACTTCCCCCATGGACGGGTTGACCCCGTCAAAAGAGAGTTGAAGCTCTTCCACCCATTGACTTGCGGCATCCAAGGCTTGCTGCCGCTGAATCAGCTCTCGCTCCTCCTCAGAAGCGGCGGGGCGCAGTTCGTCAGTTCTGGCTTTGGCCCTCTCTACATCAGCTTGAACGACAGCCATCTTTTCAGAGGTCTGCCTCATGTGCTCTTTTGCCTCTTCCAGCTGGGCCTTCAACCATGAGACCAGCTCAGATTGTGCATCAAGAGAGGCTGAAAGCTCGTCTTCCCGGGTCTACATCCATTGAACCTCGCCTTCAGCCTCCTGGAGCTTCATAATGCTGGTCGCCTTCCTCCGCTGCCAGCCCATGCTGAGCCCACGATCATGCTCCCAGATCTTCTCAGCCATAAGATCTCGGATGAGTGCATGAGGGCGTTGGGCATCCACTCCCCCAGCGCACAGTTCGCGCAACCGCGAGCGAGGCCTATCCATTTCGGCCAGCCATTGTGCTTGGGGAGTGTCCTTGATAAAGCGCGCGATCAGCTTCCACGACCGGCGGCGGACTATGCTGCTGTCTTCCTCATCGGAGGCCGTTTCGTCCCAGTCTGCGCGATTGGAAGGCTCATACGTGGGATACGCCCGCAAGAAATCCTCGGCAGGATCAACATCCGGTGTTGAATCCAGTCCGACACTTGGTGCCGAAGCAGGCGTGATAGAACTAGGACCGACCGGTTGATCCTCTTCCTCGGAGTCCACCTCAATGATTTCGGGTACGGCCCTGCTGGTGGTCCCACCAGTAATGATGTGCGTTGTGGCTTGAGGAGATGGCGGGACTATCGCCACCATCACCGGCATTCCCCTAGGAGGGAAGCCACCAGACATCCCGACCAGCCTTGCCGCAGCAGCCCACGCCAGTCGAAGAACTGTGCGACAAAGAGGGAAATGAACGTCAGTTGGAATGGTCTACATGTGGCAACGAGGAGACCGGTGGAGGAGACTTACAGAGATCGACCTCTGAGCACTGCTCCTGATCCGGTACTGACGGGACCCCGAGATGAGGCCCCCCGTATACTGTTGGAAGGTCTGGAGATTCCGGAGGAGCCACCTCGGACGCCCTGGTCCCACCAGACGTGAAACTGGACGCAGCCATAGGCGCGGGTTCTGAAGGTCCCGCATCATCACCCGCCAAGGAGCGAGAACGAGGCCTACGAACAAGTTCCTCCTGCATGGCTCAAACATTGGTGAGAAGTCCATAGGGACCCAAGAACAGATCGTAAGGAGAGATGTTCGGAATGATACCTCAAGTGCCTCCGCGAACTCGTCGGATTCTGAGCCTCGGTCTCTGACCTCGCCTTCCTCCAGCGGGCTCCCTCATCCAGCCTCATCCTCCCGAGAGGAGTCCTCTGATTCCTCCGGAAAGGGGAAGCGCTCCCTCAGATCGGCAGCCGATAAATGTGGGGGGACCATCTGATTCAACAGTACCCTCACCTGGTCTGTCATTGGGTGAGGGACACCACTGGAGTGGACGTAATCTTCCAGCTCTTCCAGGTACTGTTCTGCCTCTGCCGGAGACGCCATAAATCCAGCCCGAACTAGGCCTATACCCGGTAATTCCATCCCGAGGCAATTTAGGTGGGCCCATATCTCGGATGGGCTGAGGAATTGCCGGTTGACATCCCAAATGTCCCAAGCCTCCGGGAAGACAGCATCCTCCTCCATGTCAATGTGACGCAGGCACTTCCCCAGAGCCTGAGTGGATATCCTATGGAATCCCCTCGGTGGCCGCCCCTACAGATGACCTTGCTCTCCCAGAGTCACCGGATCCACCGCTGATGCCATACCCTCAGCCGGTGCGGGTCTCGCCGCCATGGCAGCCCCGCTGCCGCGAGCGGCCCTAGCTGCCCTCCGACCCCGACCTCGAGATAGAGGAAGCCCACCATCACCAACCCGGATCATTGGTTGCTTCAGCATCTCCCCCGGATAAGCGGCCTCCCAACTGATGGCGTACTCCTTCACTAATCCGAAGGCGGCAGTGGATGGAGGAAATGCAATCCGCATCTTTCCATCTTCCCGTGTGAACATGAGCCACAATTGCCTCATCACACACGGGTGCTCCTCGTGACGCACCTCCCAGTAGACCTGCGGGGTCAGCCGTTGGAGGCACCAGAACTGCCTCACAAACCGATACGAAGTGTACGGTTCACAGAGTGGCTCACGATCTATTCGTGCCACCAAAACTCCACCTCGGAAGGCCAGGAGGTAAGCCCGATGTTCTTCCGTTCCCCGTCCGTCATCAGTAAGCATCCCTGTCGGCAATGGGAAGGGATGGAAGTTGAACTCGTCCGCCCTCCACACCCTATTCAGCACCATCGGAATGGCCAGTTTGAACGGGAAGCTCCCGACCGCGTTCAGGATGGAGGGGAGAAAGTTTGATCCCAGCGGTGAAATAGGGTTTGGATATTCGTAAATCCCCCTGATATGCGCTGCGATCCACCCGTACAGGTGGTGGAAGGGCCCGCATATCCTTGGCGGCTTCTTACCCTTGCTAATATGCCGCAACATTCTGTACAGTTTGGTGAGCATCGGGATCCCCAGGTTGATCCGCTGCCCCATGGCCAACATCGACGCCATGATAAACGAGCTGGGTCGTACCCCCATGCTGGTATCTCTCACCGGTAGGATCCAACCACAAATGAGATCCGCGATGAACGCCGCTAGCCTGACTATCGGCTGTTGTTCAGTGCTGACACTGAAACCCCAAGTTTTCCATTGGCTATCCTCCAAGACCCACCAATACGAGTGCCCCTTTCCCCGTTGGGCCGCCCTTGGACAAGTTCGAGGCCTCGGAGGGAACTCTCGATTCTCTGGGAAATTCAGGAATCATTTGAACCATCTCCTAAAATGGACATCCCTCACTGCCTCCTTGTCCTCTCCGGGGAAAAGTGCCATCAGTGCCGATGCCAGTCGCGGCATTTGCTCCGCATCCCCCCACGCGCTGGCAACGGGGAGGAATTCGTCATACATGGCCCCCAATATTGGGACCCCATAAATCTGGTGGACATCCCACAGGCTGATGCCCACCTCCCCATGATGCAGGTGAAAAGTGTTGGTCCTAGATGGCCATCTACTCAGCAACTCCGGCATTAGCTGCTTCGGTTGGTAAATGTGGAATTGGGACTCCCATGCCGCTTAATACAACCCCACTCTCCTCAGCTCGGCCCCAAACTCCTTGCATGAGGTGCCTACCCAGTAGGCCCAGGCCCAGTCATCAGTAAAGTTGCCGCCCTGGCGCAGGTCCCACTCATCGGACCATCCCTTCTTCGAATCCTGCAAGGCCGCCTTCAGCATAGTACGGTAGATAGGAGGGGACGTCTCCGGTTTTAATGGCCTCCCATCAATATCATTCAAATGGTTGTAGAGACAATCAGCGGTGACGGGTGTGAAGTCCTCCCGCGCGTGACCATCGGCCGCCCTGAACCATTGGTGCTGGCACGGTGTGCTCCAGAACCAGCAAGCTGGTTCATCCCTACTCGCCTCAGGGATGAAGACGTCATCCCTCAGCCCGAAACCATACAACGACAGTTTCTTGCACTACGGATAATATTTCTGGCCCTCCGAGAGCAGATCTGTCAAAGAAGTGTGGTCCGAGTGGCTCCGGATCATCTCCCCCAAGCCTGGACGGTTGGCCATCTCATCTCGACGAGCAGCATCTGCAAGGACCCCCAATACAGCCTCTTGATGGGTCATTTTAACTTTGACACTCAGAAAAGAGTTCTCTCGGCTGGATCGCGAAGCTCGACCGTGAAGCAGAATCGCGAAGCCGGATCGCGAAGATCGGTCGCGAGACCAAGCCGCGAAGTCTGGCCAAGGCCGACAAACAGAGGTTCGCTTGGTGCGGACGCGGAGTCAGAGACCCGCGGTTCGCCGCGAAGCTCGATTCGCGGAGTGCTGTCGCGGAGTATGCGGAGCTTCGTGAAGTCGAGAGCGCAAAAAGACAAGGAAGGCACGTGAAGAAAAAAGAGGTCGGACCCCCTATTTATAGGTGGCGACCCCGGAGCATCGCGGCGTGCCTCACCCGCGCGGAGCATCGCGGCGCGTCTGGATCTGTGGCCCCGGTCAGCACCGCAGCCCCCTTCGCGAAGCCGCTTCGCGAACCACCGACAATTTTGGCGATTTTCCCTCAGACTTCAACCCTTCGCCCTCCGTGGCTCCAAGTCTGAGGGGGGGCATTTTTTGGCGCCAAAAATGTGGCCCGAAAGAAAGGAACGAAAAAGAAGGCCGGCGCGCTGCCTCGCGAAGCTCCGCCGCGAAGCCCCGCCGCGAAGCGCCCCGACCATGGCGGCTCCGCGAAGCTCCAGAGGCGGTAATGCTCCGCGAACCCATTTGATGTTCGCGAGCTTCCGTGAAGCTCCAGAGGCGGTAATGCTCCGCGAACCCATTTGATGTTCGCGAGCCGCCGCGAAGCACCAGAGGCGGTAATCCTCCGCGAACGCATTTGACGTTCGCAAGCCGTCGTGAAGCACCGAAGGCGGCGCGCGAGTCCTGCATCGCGGCGCCCCTTCCCTATAAATATTGGACTCCCCCTGAGTCCCGGGGAGGGACAATCCGACCTTTCGGCTTCTCTTCTCCCGAATCGCGAAGCACTCTTTGCCCCGGGAATCATGAGCTCCGCGAGGTATTTCTACTTCGCGAGACGCCTCTGCTTTGTCTCGTTTTGAGCCCCTCTTCCGAGAGGGATGCCCTTCGCGAAGCTCAAGGGAGTTCGCGAAGGAAGGGGATTCCCAAGGGAACCCGGGCAGTCGCGGAGCGTTTATGCTTCACGAAACTCCCAGCCCATGCTAGTGATCCCGATGCTAAGTCAGGATCGCTCCACTTCGCGAAGCACATTGCTTTGCAGGACCCTGCTTCGCGAGACACCCCTTCTTCGCGGGGCAGTGCTCCACGAACACTGTTCCACTTCGCGAAGCACCTTCCACTCACACCTGTGCCCCATGCCAAGGCCAAGGCACTCCACTTCGCGAAGCACACTCATCTGCTTAGTGATTCCTCTTCCCATGCGACCCTCCAGGTTTTAACGATGTGATTTCAAAGTACAGTGGACAATACCACCCGTAGCGTTGCTTCGCCTAATGCTTCTTCGCATAGGCACGCTAACGGCTATTGCTTCTTTGCATAGCCACACTAATGTGGACCCCTCGATGGTTCGTTCCACGACCCCCCTTAACCATGGCCTTACTGGTACCTTCCCTTCCCCAAGGACCAGAGGGTACCAGTTATGTAAGTCCTAGGGGTGTGGAGTGAACCCACATCGTCTGAGCTGCAGGACGTTAAACTGCCAAGCACCACATCCTCAACACAAGACGTTAAACTGTGACCCAACCTCATCTCCCTCACGAAGGGTCCCCCTAGCTCGAACATTCTTTACACCACCCGTCTCCATGGGAATGGAACTCTTCCGCACATGGAATGAGATCCTCCTTGTCAGAGAGGCGTATGTTCATAGGGGAAGGGCTGCCTCAGAGCGTAAGCCCCTAACCTTTCGTACAGATGATTGCACCCGTTTATCTCCGTACATCCCAACTACCAAGGTCAGTGGAGGGCTTGATAGGGAACGAGGCACCCCCCTCTAGGCCTCCATCCTGGAGTAAGTCCCAACACCATGGGCCGCCCAACGCGTAAGCCCCTTTTCGCTTCTCATGGATGCACCCCTCGCGACGTGATCATCAGATCCTTGCAACCTCTTGTTTCTCACACCGAGCATGACTCACGTGGGCTTAGAGTGAGCATCGACCCTGACCCCTCAAATTTATGAACTATGAGGTCTTTGATCCATGTCAAGGCATGGTACGTAGGAAGCCTCCATGAGGTTCAATCCCACCCGTCATTTCATATCGGGTCTCACCCCGGTCCAGTATGACGTTCAACTGCATTCTGGTCTAATGGCAAGCCGTTGCGACCCATCCAAGTGAACTACGAGGTCTTTGATCCATGTCAAGGCATGGTACGTAGGAAGCCTCTATGAGGTTCAAGCCACATTGCTCGGTCGTTCATTTCACGTCGAGTTTCTCCCTCGTCCAGCATGACGTTAAACTGTATACCCCCCTTGTCCCGTATGACATTAAACTGCACACCCATTCCCACCCCGAACTACGAGGTCTTTGATCTGTGTCAAGGCATGGTACGTAGGAAGCCTCCCAGAGGTTCAAGCCCACCACTCATTGGACCAAGGTCCACTTTCACGTCGGTTCACCGACAAAGCCCCATTCGAACTACGAGGTCTTTGATCCATGTCAAGGCGTGGTACGTATGAAGCCTCCACGAGGTTCAAGCCCACCCGTCATCCAATTCACATCGAGTACTACCTACGTCCATCACGATGCTAAACTGCAATTCCCGTCCGACGGAAATCCGTTGTGACCACCCCGAACTACGAGGTCTTTGATCCATGTCAAGGCATGGTACGTAGGAATCCTCCCAGAGGTTCAAGCCCAACTCCCATCGGACCAAGGTCCCTCACTTATGTCGGTTCACCGACACCCACAGCCCGTCGTTTATTCACGTCAGGGTTCACTAGCGTCCCGCATGATGTTAAACTTCCTGAACTAAGAGGACTTTGATCCATGTCAAGGCATGGTACGTAGGAAACCTTCCCAAGGTTCAAGCCCACCACTAGTGGACCCATGGGTCTACTTTCACGTCGGTGCGCTGACGATGCTCATTGGGACAAGGTCCACCTTCACGTCAGTTTATCGACCTCATCCCGAACTACGCGGACTTTGATTCCCTGCCATAGGGATACGTAGGAAGCCTCGTCAAGGCTCAAGCCCAACCTCACCGTCGCCCTTGCGATGGTCCCATTTCACTCTCCCTCCACTCCATTCATCAACCTATCCCCCGTCCCGATTCTCGCCCGGACCATCTTATCCCAGTGATACCATGTCGGTACGCTCTTCTTCACAGCCATCCATGGGCTGGCCCCGGTATCGACATCCCTTCAAGGAGGATCCCTCAATCCGATATATCCTAGCTAATGCTCTGGTTGGGTTGATCCATCTCCGCTAGACGTTAAACTCGCGGCATACCCTGTGTTGAACACGGGAAGCTGAGGAAAACCTCAGATATGTGTCTACGACATATAATTCCCCGCGCTCGATGTGGGATGCCTCGGGCCTCTAAGCCCTCGAGAAGCCTTGTTACCAAGGATAACAGACAGGCATGCCAGGTACCCCAGCATCTAGACACGCTACTGATGCCTCAACGTGACTACTCCCCTGACTGAAGGTTGCTGCCCTGACTGGACCCTTTGGAATGTCCCGAAAGAAGCAGTGTAATTAACCGGCGTCCATGGAAACATGGCACTGGGAAGAGTTTCACGAACTAAGTATTAAATCTATGAGGGAGACCCAGACTAGGTGATGAGTTTTGAGGAGGAATCCACGGAAGGAAGAACCGACATCCCATAATCCTTTTTCGATCAAGGAGCAAACATCCCTGAATAAGGAGCGGATGCTGCCCGCCTTTGGAAAGCGGGAATGCGGGGCAACAAAGCAGCACGTCCTCCAGAGACGGATGCGCGCTCCCCGAAGGAAAGCGTCGGAAACATCATCATACCATAACCTATGTAAAATAATAATGTTAATAAACATTTCATCATTTCATGGTAGGATCACCCATGGAAAAGAATACGGTTTCATTAACATCTTATCTTAATAATCATAAACCATATAGAGAAATGATAAGTATGGTATCATTATATAATATCGTTAATAAATCATAAGAAAAATATGATGTTTTTTAGTTTTTTAATATATATACCATAAAAATATCATTAAAACATTATTGAGTAAAATATACTTTCATTTTTGAAATCACTTTTTTAAAATCTAAAAATTTCCAAAATATTAAAGAAACACTTTCTTTGAAAATTACCGTGGTTATTCCAAAAAAATAATAGGTTATTACATAAAAATAATATAATATCAGTATATTTTAGATATTGGTTTTATTATATTTTATTTATTAATAAATTAATGAAGGTGGTAATAGAATAACTAAAAAAGAAAGAGTTTAGTGAAGCTAATTACATTCGCTTAGAAGAACCTCATTTGGATCTCTTATTAGGGACCCTAAAGATCTTATTTTGGGAAGAATAATAGATATAGAACATGTTCAAGGTTTTTTGGGATTTATTTTTTCAGTTTTTTTAGATCCAAATGGATTAACAGATGTTAATATAAGAGGGTAGGAGGTGCCCTTTTATAATTAAGGACTGGCATTTTTGTAAATACCCAAAACTATTGAATAATGGGAAGTCACTCTCAACCCAAGTTCGTATAAAATTGATAAATAATGTAGTGTAGCTAATTTAAGTTCTATAAACACATACACATGAAAAATATGTTTTAAAAATTTTATTCCCTTATCCTCTATGTTTACTTACATTTACTGTTTTAGTTTTCACCAGGGTAACTAGTTTCTTATTTATTTACCTAGGTAATTTATCCTTTAAGACTAAAAATAAATGATAATTATTATATAATTTGGAAACAAGTATTATAAATATTGAATCCAATTTATCAAATAAATATTTGTGGGGAAAATTAATTTTAACACATACGCATGTAACACGCAGAATACTGTTTGAATATTAACTACAGTAATTAATTTTTTACTATTTCCATTATTAAAAATGGAAAAAATTTAAGTTAAACTTATTAACTAATATTAATTATTTTTATTATTCAAAATATTTAATCTATTTTCCTAATTTAATTTTCATAATTGGAACTATTTAATTTAAAATTAGAAAAGTAAGCACAGAGAAAATACGGCTTTCTAAAGAAACATTTTCTTAAGTATACAAAGTTTTTATATCAAATTTTCAGTATAAAATTGACTAAAATGATATAAATTTGATTAATAATAATATAATTTTACTAATTTTACTTTTAAAACAATTTAAAAAAATGTAAATGCTTTAAATGAAAAAGGTAGTTTTTAATAAGAAACTGTATTTTTCCCTATTTATTGAAAAAATAAAATTTTCTAAAAATTATCAAAAATTAACTCTAATATGGTTTTTAAATTTTTATTTAAAAAATAATTTTCATTTTTTTAAATATTTTGTCTTTAATTGGAAAATTTATTTTAAAAATAAGTGTGCGATGAAACCACTTTTTTGAAAAATACTATTTTTTAAGTATAAAGGTGAATTTTTTTCATATCTCATGCCTATAAAAAATACTAGATGAATCATAAAACATTTTATTTAATATATTATATAAAAATAATATCATAATAGATATTAACTTAGTTTATTAAGATAAATATGCATTCCATGCATAAAATAGTATTTCATAAAAATATTTCTTTTACTTTCAAATTATTTTTATTTTTATTTGTAATTATTTGATAACCAATGAATTTATTTTAATCATGTGTAACCCATATAATTTTTATTATTTATTTATTCATATTCAAACCCCCGAACTTAATTACTTGGTTATAATAGTGACATTAAATTATAATATTTCAATAGTATATCACAGTTCGTTTAAACTCGGTGTTGTTCGTAATGAATGTTATCGAAGAAATTAAATTTATTTGAAAAACATATTTCATAAAATCTCAGTGTGTTATAATTTTATACTAATATGGGTCTTGGGTAATCCTTTAATTTCTATGGAATTCTTCTATTATATTTGTTATTGGATATTGGTTAGGGAAATATCAATATATTTTCTTTCTACTGCTTCTTGAATTCCATCCTCCATGTCAAAAATGGCTCAAACCCTAATATTTACATACCACTATTTGGTCGAAATAATAATGTGGTTGAATATTATAATCTCTCAAGTATCCAATATTTTTTCTATATTTAATATACTATGTGAACCCCTTATTCCTCTCATACTCATAGAGAGTTATCCTAACAATAATTTGCGGCCAAGTGAACTCGACCATAATGAAATATTTTATTAATAAATGATTTAAAAGGATTAACCTTATATATGAATGACTTATTTGGTTGTATTATGATCAACTTTTTATCATTCCATGATTTTAAATTTCATTCCATACTTTATAAAAGTTTATAAAGCTTATTATTTATTCATGTTTGTTAAAACATGAAAGGGGAATAAACATCTTTATTATTTTTCTCTACTGTGACTTAAATTATACTTTCAACTTATGTTTCTTGATTTTATTTCTATGTATATTTTATTGGTTATTTATTAATCTATTATCCATATTGTAAAGATTTTTGTATGAATATGTAGTTATATAAGGACATGACCAGGCACTCATATGTTAAGGAATTGGTGAATGTTGTGGGATGGGCTTGCAACGCCCTGGCTAGGTATACCCTTTCCTATCTTCCCAAAGGTAGAGGTTGTTTGATAATTAAAATTTTGTATACATGATTGTATTTCCTTAGCATAATTCATTGGGCCCTGAATTGGTGTGTAATGATCTATATATACATGTGTGGGTGAATATATATATACAAGAGTTAAGTATATAAAAATATACATGATGCCTCCTATAGTAAATACCACTGGTACTTCATCTCATATTTTCAGCTGAGGATAAAATATGGAATATCAAATATGGATCCCTATGATATAAGGATTTAATTTCTATTATTAATATACATGTTAAAATAACTATTAGATAATTTTTTTTATTCAACTTAGACTTATATTGTTTCCATACATGCTCTTGTTTATAACATATTGTTAGGTGTGGGTGGTGACCTCCTACTGGATATGATATACTCAAAACATGAATGGTCCCTAATGGGATGTGTGGAGACTCTTTAATTCGCTATATAGATGATGTAAAGTCACTTCATCATGAGATCTCGTTTCATATAAATTTGGGAGATCGGGTGATCTCTTTAGATTTTTTGATGAGAACTTAGAGTAGACACATAGGGGGTGTATTAAGAGGTTTTAGTTGTAGTTTTATGCCTGAGACCATCCCTTTTGGGTTTCTTAATCCTTTTTGGGTTTGTACTCTATGCATATTATTGGATTAGTCTAGTAATTACTTATTTTAATTATCCCAAATCACATTTCTTACATTTCTAATGAATTTTGTTTTTTGTGATAGTATTTTTTTGGAAAATTTGTGAAAATTTCCCAATTATAGATATTTTTTATGATATATGGCTATTGACTGCATAACCATTGAATTTACTGTGCATGTAACATCACAGGAAAATAAATAATTTGAAATTTTCATGTTTATTAATACTTTTGAATTAAATATTATTTTTACTTTAAAGGGGGTACTATATTCGATGGTATACCCAAAACATAACAATGGGTTTCTCTGAAGTCTTATGTTTCACACAATGCTGATTCATACTGAAAATAATAATAATATGATATTATTATTTTAAATGGTAGTTAACCCCTAATCATTTTATTGGAAGAAATGAATAGAATGAACCATATTATGATTAATCGTGTTTTTTATATGTTTTGAAATTTATCCAATAAAATTTAGAGGCTTAAAATGAGAATGAATCCAATTTTAAGCATAAATACTCTAATACTTTTAAATGGTAGTTTTACCACCTTTTAATGGAGAACCACTTTTAAATCTTTTTTTATTTTCACTTTTATATGTTCCATTTGACAAAATAAACTTATTATTTAGAATCAGAATATAAAAATATACTTTGGGTAAAATTTGGGTATTTTTCTGAAAAAAGTTTATTTTTTTAATGAATAGTTAAAAATGCTACACTTTAAGTCAAAACTATCTTTTCATCTGATTTATTTATATATATATATTATCTTTTTAATTTGTTTTAAATTATAATTAGATTATATTTTTACCATTTAATCTAATTTTGGTCATTGGAAGTAATTTCAGTTTTTTAATTAGACATAAACCCAAAATCCTTTTGGCTCAAATCAAAGAGAGTTACACGTTTTAAGAGGTAGTGTCTTCTCTAAATTTCTTTTCCAAAATTCTACTTATTGACTCCCTATTATATTATTTTTATTTAATTACATAACAACACAATTATAATAAATATACTAGGTTTATTTCATGAGAAGTATTAAAACTAAACTTACACACACCACCATCTAATGGATTTAGAACATACTGTTTCTGTGGACGGCGAACTACTGCCTTAAGAAACGATGATTGTTCGATTTTTCTATACCACCTCTCATGGTGTCCATTATGATGGATCTATATTTATATGTGATATATATTATATTTTTATTTTCTCTTTTTTCTTTATTTTTCATTTATATCATACTTTTATGGTTTCCATAATTGATAAATACGATAATTTCATTTGAGGAAGTGCGGACTACCGCCCCCACAAAGTGATATGACTTGTTCATGCCATACATGGGGTGTACAAAGGATAGTGTTAATGAACTTATGTAATGTACATAAAATATGATATTATATTGGAATTATAATATACTTATCTATCATTTGGTTTTTATTCCTTTAAAAAATTAAAAAATGAAATAAAAGTAGCTTTAGTGCATACGTACAGCTTATTGTCCCCATGAATGGTGCATTTCATTTTCATATATCCAAATGATATAGAATATTATAAATATATATATATACTAGATATATATGATATATATGATATATAAATCGTGAATATCATTCTTGAGATATTGTACTTTTGACCACATGGACAATTTGTAATTATAACAAGTTCATTTTGACTCAAGTACGGAACATCGACAAAAAGAAAGATATGAACTTAAATAATTACATGACTATTATAGAAAGGTAATAAGTTATATTAATGAAATAATAAACTTTAAAAGGGTTCTTAATCAAGTATAATTAACTTAATTTTATTATTCAAAGAGATAAATAATGAACAAGACAAGTCGAACACAAGGTAAGGGACTTAAACTCAATCTCCTTTCATTAAGGCATACTTTGATTTGTACACTAATTTCCTTTATATGCTGTATAACCCCCTTTGACTTTTAATTTCATTCAAAGGTAATATTTTCTCTACATGATTTTTACTAAACAACATAAAGAATGTTTCTTTTTAATGTATGTGGTGACAATGACCTTTCCGTCGCCACTAGCATTATTTGATATTTGGCTTCCTTAACAAGCCGAAATGTTTTTAAAGGAAAATAAATACCAGATACTATTTTTATGTATATTGTTATTGAAAATGGTTTTGAGAATATATTGATTATTTCAATATATTGAAATTGTATATTTTGATTGCAATGTAGAAATTTTATCTTTCCTTTATGCTTGTTCGTGTGTTATGATTATGTTATATTTATTAGATATTGATTATGTATACTGATGGTTCTATGATAAACCTAGGGTGGGTGAGCCCAAGATAACTCTCAAATTCATTGGTTAACGTGAATTAGGTAAACGTTAATGTTTCTCCAAAGAGATTTATGGAATATACCGTGATGGGTATTCTAAACGTAACTTTATATGTAGCTGTGAAAGATACAATGTATGTATGTTATGGATTCCACAAGTTACCTATATGATTTTTTATTACTATGTGTTATTCATAAATCATATGATTTAATGAGGTGTCTTAAAGAGATTATTTTTTTGTATTGATGGACTAATGTTTTCTTTCTTTATTTTATAACCCTTATTGAGCTTTTTATGATCATCACAATTTTTTGAAATGTTTTTCACTGGATGTAAGGAAGGGTAATAGAAAGTAATAATTCAAGAAGATTTATATCAAGAAAAGAATTCTTTTTTTTCTTTTTAGAGTTTTTATTTTATGAAAAAATGGATACTAATTAGAAGTGTCTACTTTGTAATATTTGAGATGTAATGTAATAGTTATGGCCTAATTATCTAAAACTATAAACCTGAAAAGATTCTAAATGTTAATTCTTGATTTAAATCAATATTAAGTAATGTTTTAAGGTTGGGTATTTATAGTAGGTATCAAAGGTTGGTTTAGAAAACTTTAGAAGTTAGGATATTGTAAAATTAATATCCATAAATTAATTTATGGTAATATTGAAATGATATAGAATTTATAGATTACCATGTTGCTTCACATAATATATTTCTATGTACAGAATGGTTTTCCATAGAGGAAACAGGGAAGTTATGATGGGACGAAATCAGGAGGAAAACAACCTTCTAAATCCGCAACCTGAGATGGTTGCAATCAGAAATGAGTAGTTTTTTGTAGTGATGGCACAGTTGAATCAGGATATAAATGGTGGTGGTATACATGAACGAGATCAACCAGATCAACCCTAGAGGAACATGTCTATATTGTATAATTTCATTAAGAAATATCCCACATCATTCAGAGGATAATGTGACCCTATTCTAGCTGAAGGGTGGATTAAATCACTGGAAAAGATTTTGGATGTTATGGGGAGTTCAAAAAATCAAAAGGTTAGTCTTTCTATTTACCATTTTGAAGGTGAATCTAATTCGTGGTGTTTGATATTTAAAAATATCATTGATGGTGAGGAGATTTATTCTCTTGATTGGGAAGAATTAAAATGTATTTTTCTTGAGAAATAGTTTCCTAAGATGGTTCGAATTAGGATGAAAAGACAATTCCCAGAATTGGGGTAAGAGGACAACTCAGTAGCTAAATATGAAGAAAAATTTACTCGAATAGAAAGGTATGATCCAAATTTCATATGGGATCTTGATAGTAAAATCAATCATTTTACTCATGATTAAATCCAAATTATCGAAGGGATTTAGCTTCTCGTGAGTTCAGAAGTTATGAAAAACTTTTTTGGTGTGCAGAGAAGGTGAAAATGGAGTTTTCCAATGATTATGTGTTGTTTAGAAAACAATAGAATAAGAGGTTGAGGTGGTGAAATAAAGGGAATAACTCTTAAAAAAAGTTTTGTGGTAAGAAACTTAAGTTTACAGTTAGTGAAAATTGTGGTAAAAACACATTGAGGAATGATTTCTGAATTCTGGTAAGTGCTTCTGATGTGGTAAAATGGGACATAAGGCTCATAATTGCACTGAAAAAGATCAGGGTAATGGTAAGACCAAATCTGATTTATAATCAGTATATTGTTTTAAGTGCAATGAAATGGGTAGTTATGCAAATTATTGTCCAATGAATAACTCAACTGGAGGAAAGAATCTGTACTACAAGCAGAAAGGAGTGGTGAAATCCTTTTCAACTACTTTAGTAGATGTTGGGACATAGAATGAAGTAGTATTAGGTAAACTTTTTGTTTATTAAGATTATTACAATGTGTTTTTTGATTTAGGTTCTACACATTATTTTATTTATAGGAAATATTCTAGTAAATTGGGAACTCCATATCAAGATATGAGTTATGAACTTATGGTAAAAACATCGGGAGGAAATGATGAGACAAAAAGAAATTATAATAACGTTATTGACCTTATGTGTGGAAAGAATACACCTTAAAACCTTATTGTTATAACTCTAATATAGTTTGATATTAGTTTGGGTATGGATTGGATTTCTTTTTATCATAATAAGATTGACTACAGAGCTAAAGAGGTTTCTTTTCTGAATGAATTTCAATTTGTGTATAATAATGAACTCTTACTTTTGATAAAATATCAAGAATATGAGAAACTAGTAAAATATAGAAATGAATGTTACCTTGCATATATTGTTGAAAACAAAGGAACTATTTAGATTAATGATTTTCTAGTGGTAAATGAGTATCTTGATGTTTTCCTAATGAGTTTTCTGGTATAATACCTGATCGGGATGTTGAATTTACTATTTAATTTCTTCCTAATGCTAAGACAATTTCAAAACCCCCTTATAAAATGTCCCAAATTGAACTTTTAGATTTAAAGAAGTAAGTTTAGGAGTTATTATATAAAGGTTTCAGTTGACCTAGCACATCACCATGGGGTGATCCTATCTTGTTTGTTAAAAAAATATGGTTTAATGAGACTTTTCATTGACTGTAGATCCTTGAATAACATCACTATTAAGAACAAGTATCTTTCACCTCATATTAATGATTTGTTTGATCAGCTCTAGGGAGCTCAGTATTTTTCAAATATTCACTTGAGGTCGGGGTAACATCAGTTGAAAGTAAAGTAAGTAGGCATTCTAAAGACTACGTTTCATACTAGATATATCTATTATGAATTTGTAGTTATACCTTTTGGGTTAACCAATGCACCTGTTGTATTCATGGATATTATAAATATAAATTTATTTGAGTTCTTGGATAAGTTTTTGCTTTTATTTATTAATGATATTTTGGTTTATTATAAAATTAAATAGGAGAATTAAAGTCATTTTAGGGTTATCTTGCAAACCTTTAAAGAAAATAAATTATATGGGAAGTTCAGAAAGTGTGAGTTTTGGTTGCAGCAAATTTCATTCCATGGTCACACTGATTCTAAGGATGGGATAAGTGTTTATCCTATAGAGAAAAAAAGTTGTTAAAGAATGGCCAAGACCCACAAATATAATTGAGATCCATAGTTTTCTTGGTTTGGCAGGTTATAAAGAATAGTTTGTTGAAAATATTTCACAGTTATCAAGACCACTGACTAAGTTAACTCGAAAGAGTGTTATGTTCTTCTGGACTAAAGAATGTGATGATTATTTTCAGGAATTGAAAAGAAGATTGGTGAATTCCCCAGTTTTGGCACTACCTTCTAGAGATGGTGAATTTTTTATCTATAGTGATGCTTTTTTGAATGGACTTGGATGTATAATTATGAAAAATGATCATATAATTTCTTTTACATCATGTAAGTTGAAACCTCATGAGTTAAATTACACTACATATGATTTAGAATTAGCTGCGGTTTTTTTTCATTAAAAATTTTGAGGCTACATTTCTATGGATTAAAGTGTGGTATATATACTAATCACAAATGTTTGAAGTATATATTCACTCAGAAATAATTGAACATGAGACAGAAGATATGTCTTGAATTAATCAAGGATTGTGATTGCACAATTCATTACCATCCCAAAAAACTCAATAAAGTGTTTGATTCTTTGAGTCGAAAAAATAATTCTACATTAAACTTGTTAAACTTGGAACAAGATCCTTTAATTAAATATTTTATGTTCTTTGGAATAGAAGTTGTTGGTGAAGGAAATTCCTCTGTTTTGTTTCAGGTTTTAGTACAATTGTCCCTAAAAGATGGAATAAAGAAAGTGGAGAAAGATGAAAGTGAGTTATAGAAAAAGGTAGATTTGCTTCAGAAGGGTAAGTTACCTTAATTTAACATTAATAAATAATTTTTTGAGGTTTGAAAAGAGATTTTGTGTGCCTTGTGATTCCCATTTAAAGAAATATTTATTATGTGGAGCTTATAGTTCTCCATTTCCAGTTCATCCTGACAGTACTAAAATTCATAGAGATATTTGGTAGTATTACTGGTGGGATGGAATGAGAAGAGATATTGTTGACTTTACTGTGAAGTATTTGACTTTTCAATAGGTTAAAGAAGAGAGGTAGTTACCTAAAGGTATGCTTCATCCTTTACCAATTCCAGAGTAGAAATGGAGAAATATATCTATAGACTTCGTTATGGGACTACCGTAGACATATCAAGGTAATAATGTAATCTGGGTTATTGTTGATTGATTGACTAAATCTTTTCCTTTTCTTCCAATTCGAGATACTCTATCTCTAGATCAACTTTCTTGATTATATATTAAAGATATATTCATACTACATGGATTTTTCCTCTCCATTGTATCTTATCGTGATCCCAGGTTCACTTATAATTTTTCAAAGGGCCTTCAGAAGTCATTGGTAACGGAATTAAATTTTAGTACAACTTTTAATCCACAATCAGATGGGTAGTTAGAATGAACAATTTAGACATTAGAAGATATGATCCATGCTTTTTCAATGGATTACCATGGAATTTGGGACTAACCTATTTCTTTGGTTTAGTTTTCTTATAATAATAATTTTCATTCTAGTATACATATGGCACCATTTGAGGAATTATATAAAAATAGGTTTCTAAATCATAATTTTTGGGATGAAGTACGTGAAAGAAAGGTGATGGGACCAGAATTCGTAGAATGGATGGCAGAAAAAGTTCAGTTGATTTAGAAGCACCTGAGAACAAATCAGAGCTGGAAGAAAAGTTATGCGGATAACCAGAGGAAGGATCTTTCTTTTGAGGAAGGTTATCATGTCTTTCTCAAAGTTTCTCCATGGAAAAGTGTGATGCATTTTGTTAAGAAGAAAAATTTGAGTCCTATGTTCATTAGACCATATGAAATCTTAGAGAAAGTTGGATGAGTTGCCTACAGAGTGGATTTTCTTCCATGTTTATCCCAGGTACACAATTTTTTTCTTATTTCAATGTTAAGAAAGTATATTCCAGATCCATATCATGTTTTGAGTCTAGAAGTAGTTCAGTTGGAAGATAATCATTCTTATGAGTAACAACCAGTCCAGATTCTTGACCATAGAGAGAAAGTCTTGCGGAATAAGGTAATTAATCAGGTGAAGTTTTTATGGAAAAAACATATGTTTGAAGAGAAAACATGATAATCTGAAAATGCTATGGCAGATAAATACCCCCATTTATTTGATAAGTAAATAAAATTGTGAGGACGCAATTTCCAAAAGGGTGGAAGGATGTAACATCCTAGGTAAATAAAGAATGTGACATTTTCATATTTATTAATATTTGTGAATTAAATATTAATTTTAATTTAAATGGGATGTTATGTTTGATGGTGTACCTAACATGAAAAAATGGGTTTCTTCGAAGCCTTATGTTTCACACAATGCTGAGTCATACTGGGAAAAAATATAAGATTATTATTTTAAATGGCGGTTAACACCTAGCTGTTTTACTGGCGAAAATGAATAAAACTGACCATATTATGATTAAACATGTTTTTTAAATATTTTTACATTTATCCAATAAAATTTAGAGGTAAAAATTAGAATGGATCAAATTTTAAGCATAAATACTCTAACATTTTTAAAAGGTAGTTTTACCGCCTTTTGATGGAGAACCCTTTTTAAATCTCGTTTTTGACACTTTTATATGTTCAATTTGACAAAATAAAATTCTTATTTAGAAGCAGGATATGAAAATTTACTTTGGGTAAATTTTTTGGTATTTTTCTAATAAATTTCATGTTTTTAATGAATAGTGAAAAATACTGCATTTTATATCAAAACTATATTTTCATTTGATTTATTTACATGAATAAATAATATTTTTAATTGGTTTTAAAGTATAATTATATTATGTTTTTACCATTTAATCCATTTTTGGTCATTTTAAGTAATTTCACTATTTAATTAGATATAAACTCATGTCAATATTTTGATAGTTATTATTTCTTAAAAACACGTTTTTTGGTTTTTACAATGGGAATTAATTTTAAATTAATTTCTAAAACTTCTGTGTTTTGAATTTGGAAAAAATTATTTCCACATTTAGAATAAAGAGGTCAAAATTTTATAAATAGGTAACTGTTATTTTTAAAAATTATGAATAGTAACTTTTGTAAATATTTTATTTACCATGGTTAAAAGATAAATCTGGTAAATAATGGTAAAAAATAATATTATAGTAATATTAAATTACCCTTACAATTGTGATAACCCCATTGGATGAGATATGTCTGACCATGGGAATACCTGGGTCAATTTTAGGACCCCATGGAGCCACTTGTGTTTGAAAATGACATTTAATTACTTTTAATTTAAAGTTAAGGAAAATATAATCTAAACATATATTTTAGTAAAAAATATATATGGGGTTATATAAGTGATCTATTCGACTATAAATAGTCATTATAAAGAAAAAAAATATTTCATAAAACATGGTATTTTATTTATAATTATTATATTTTAAATAAATAAATATAATTATGACATAATGATGATGTAATGATTTCTTCATTTATAAAGGATTCCAATAAATGATATTAAAAATGTTAAAATAAATGTAATTTTATTATTTTGATGTCATCCACAAATTTCCTGGATGATAGTTACATGTTATATTTGTATTAATGATGTTTTTTTAATCAATCAAGTTGTTATGTATTTTTAAAAAATTCATGATATGAATAGTGTCAAAATTGACATAATTCATATTTTAAAATATAAAATATTTTATTAAATATTATAAAATTTAAAAAAAATATAAAATTTAGAAAAATAGTGATCATAAGTCTAAAATATTATCATTGACTCTTTAATTGTATATTTTTCATGTTTTGGTAACTATTTTGATTCTCAAAGTGTTAAATGCTTGATAAAATGGTAAGAGTAAAAAATGGTTAAATAAAAAATATAAGGATTAAAAGGTATGAAAAAATTGTACAATACTTATTGAATGATTTTATTTCGAACAATATTCATATTATCTTAGAATTTAATTAGTTTGCAAAATTTTGAAATAAATAAACATTTTATAATAAAATAATACTTTTAAACATTCCTTAAGAGCCCCTCCTTCCTCTTATAAAAGGCCACCACCTATAACCCATTACGCACACCTCTCAACCCCCTTGGATCATCAAAACTCTGATCCAAAAATCTCCCAACATCCCCATATTCCTCCTAGAATCTTTTCCCTAGGCAGAAAAAAATTCAAGAAAGCCTTTTGGCTCAAATCAAAGAGAGTTACACACTTTAAGAGGTAGCATGTTCTCTAATTTTTATTTCCATAATTCTACTTCTCCACTCCCTATTCTATTCTTTTTATTTGATTAAATAACAACACAATTATCCTAAATATACTAGGTTGTTGTTATTATAAGGATTCAAACTACACTTACACACACCTCCATCTAATTGATTTAGAACATATTGTTTCTGTGGATGGAGAACTACTGCCTCATGAAACAATGATTATTCGATTTTTTTGTACCACCGCTCATGGTGACCATTAGGGTGGAAATGTAATTATATTTGATATATATTATATTTATATTTTCTCTATGTTTCTTTATTTTTCATTTATATCATACTTTTATGGTTTCCAAAATGGTTAAATATGATAATTTCATTTGAGGAAGTGCGGACTACTGCCCCCTCAAAGTGATGTGACTCATTCATGCCCTACATGAAGCATATAAAGGATGGTGTTAATGAACTTATGTAATGTATATAAAAAAGGATATTATACTGGAATTATAATATGCCTATATATCATTTGGTTTTCATTTCTTTATAAAATGAAAAAAAAACAAAAGTAGCGTTCATGCGTACGTATGGCTTACTGTCTTCATGAATGGTGCATTTCATTTTCATATATCCAAATGATATGGACTATTTTAAATAAATTTATACTTGATATATTTGATATATATTATATATATTATATCTAAATTGTGAATATAATTCTGGATATAATTTACTTTTGACCACGTGGACATTTTTTAATTATAACAAGTTCATTTTGACTAAAGTACCGAACATCGAAAAAAAGACCGATATAAACTTGAATAATTACATGATTGTTATATAAAGTTAATAAGTGATATAAATGTAATAATAAACATGAAAAATTTTCTTATGCAATAATAATTAACTTTAGTTTATTATTCATGGATATAAATAACGAACAAGACAAGTCGAAGACATGGTAAGGGATTTTTGTCTCAATCTCCTTTCATCGAGGCATATTTTGATTTATACAAGAATTTCCTTTATACGTTGTATAACACCCTTTGAATTTTAATTTCATTGAAAGGTAATATTTTTTCTACGAATCATTTTAATAAATTAAAATAAAAGAATGCTTCTTTTTAACGTACGTGGTGACAATGACCTTTCTGTCGTCGTGAGTATTATTTCATATTTGGCTTATTTAACAAGCCGTAATGTTTTTAAAAGGAAAATAAGTACCATATACTTTTTTTAAATATTTTGGTATTGAAAATGGTTTTGAGAATGGATTTATTATGTTAATATATTTAAATTTTATATTGTGTTTACACGGTGTAAATTTTATCTTTCCTTTATCCTTGTTCATGTGTTGTGATTATGTTATGGTTCTTGGAAATTGTTTACGTATACAGGTGGATCCGTGAAAAACCTAGGGTAGGTGAGCCCGAGATAGATCTCCAATGAATTGGGTAATGTGACACAGGTAAACATTAATGTTTCTCCTAATAGATTTAGGGAATATATCGTGATGGTTATTCCAAACGTAACTCTCTATATAGCTGTGAAAGCTACAATGTAAGTATGTTATGGATGCCACAAGTTACCTTTATGATTTGTGATTACTACGTCTTATTCATTAATATTATGATTTAATGAGATATGTTAAATAGCTTATGTTTTGTATGCATTTATGTACTAATGTTTTATTTCTTTATTTTATAACCCTTGCTGAGGTTTTTATGCTCATCCCAAGTTTTTGAAATGTTTTTCACAGGGTATAAGGAGGAGTAATAGAAAGAAATAATTCAAGAAGATTTATATCAAGAAAAGAATTATAGTTTTCTTTTAAGAGTTTTTATTTTATGAAAAAAATTGATACTGAGTAAAAGTGTATACTTTGTAATATTTTATACTTAATGTAATAGTTATGGACTAATTCTCTATAACTCTAAACTTGAAAAGATCCACAATGTTAATTTTTTATTTAAATCAAGATTAAGTATTGTTTTAAGGATGAGGCCTTATAGTGCATAAATTTATCATAGTGTTAGATCTACTACATGATGGAGTGGATCAACTATAAGAAACATTTCAACCAACCCTTCAAAATAGTGGAATTTTTTTTAATTGTTGAAATTGCCACATGAAGAAGTCTCAACTGACAATTCTTGTTGACCAAAAACATGTTGATCTTTAGAATGATTTAATGTTCTAGTTGGTCAACTGTTAGTAGAGATCAAGTGGATACAAGAAAA
Source organism: Viscum album (assembly GCA_963277665.1). Classification (NCBI taxonomy): domain Eukaryota; kingdom Viridiplantae; phylum Streptophyta; class Magnoliopsida; order Santalales; family Viscaceae; genus Viscum; species Viscum album. The sequence continues at coordinate 978,252,500 of OY728143.1, forward strand.
AATAGACTAACTACATGTCATGAATGATAAAAATATTCTATGTATAAATCAACTGCTTGTAGGAAGTAGATAGATCATGGCTAGTTGGATCGAACGTATGATGAAGTTAACTGACCATATGAAATGTTGAGATATGTAAAGATGAGTAGGTATCAACCATGATTGATATAGGTATTGTGGATAAAGATAAGAAAATTAATGGTCAGTGTTTTCATTTAATGATACTTGTCAGAGTACTTAAGACCTGTCATCCTGAGAATGATTTATTTCCTCAACAACTACTTTTTGAAAAACCCTCTTCAAATATGAGGAAGACTCAGTCGTGAAAAAGAGAGTGATGGTACTTGTTTTATTCCATAATTTTTCATTCATATTTATTATGATTCTCTATTATCTAGATAACATTAAAAACATAGAATAAGGAAAAAATGATTGTATATTACATTTATGATCCAACCAGATAATCAAACATGGTGGATAACCTTGCTGATATGTGGATATTCAATCAAATATTATTTTACATCAAATTATTCATTATTTATTCTTTATTTATGTTTTTTCTTATATATTGAGTCGTTCGTGAGTTTTTTATGCATTTATATAACACTTAACTTATACTATAAATATGAATACTTTGATAATTCTTCTCTCTTTGGTTTAAATATGTTATCACATGTGAAACTCTGAAAAATGTTTGGTGTAGAATATAATTCATTGTGTGTAGTTTTTTATAAAACCTAACCTAGGTTATGGAATATTTACTAAGAATTAATAAACATTTTTCATAGTGTATTGCTTAAAATTTTAGAAAACTAAGCTCTATATTGGATCTAACCACTGATCTAATTCCACTTTGTGTTTTTTTATTGCTTATTGTAAATTTAATCAAAAATATTTTTATTGTTAGTAATAATTTTTAAACTATAAACACAATATTTATTTTTATAGTTAGTATTTTCAAGTGATATATATATATATATTGTGTTTTATGAGGGTAGAGTATTTTCAAATTTGAAATAATTTTGGTTATTTTAACTAGGTTTTTATCAAACCATTGAGAAAGTATTTAAAAATATTAAATTATTCATACCAACTAAATTTTTTACAGACCCAATATTTTAAATTAAGGGGATTAAAATTTATAATTTTTAAAATATAAATTTTATATTGGAAGCTCAATTCATCCACCCTATTTAGAATTCTTTTGTGGCCAACATTTATTATCAAAAAATTATTTTATTCCATACACTCTTTTTTTACTATCTTAATATACTTTTTGACCTTGATCATGTATTGAGAGAAAGATCATTAATTTATATGTATTAATTATTATCATGAACCAACCCTAATAACCCACCTAAATGGTGGCCAGATATATTCTGACATGTCTTGATGGTCGTTCCCAGTCCCCATGGGATGACGACTAGTGCTTGGGTATTAAAATAATCAAGATGGAATGTTTTAACAATAATAAAAACTCATTAATTAAAAAAGTGGATATAAATGAAAAATATATAGTATCAAAAACACTCTTAAAGAGAGAGAAAATACCACAAGTAGATATATATATAAATCTCAAAATATTCATTCCACTAGAGTTATAAGATAAAACCATCAAAGATAACATATCAGAATCACCATGTAACAAGTGGATCATATGTTCCACTAGTCAATGAAAACTCTCAAGGTCCCACTAATAAATTACACCCACTACATTTGAGTGGTGATATCCCTTTTTCTACAACTTCTATAAGAAAATATAAAATTATTGATGGAAAAGGTAGGGTGTGATCAAAAAATCCCATTAGAATCTTACCAAGCATTTAATAAAAATATATATAATAAATAAACCAACATTTATAAATTTTAAATAAAACATGGAATAGAAATATTTTCATATTTTATATCAAAATGTGATTCTAAAAATATTTTAATGGTTATTGTAAAATAGGTTCTAAATTTCATTTCCATTCAATCCAAAAAATATAACAATATTTAATAAAATAGGCATGAATAAGAATTTATATCAAAATTGACATGACTGTATCATTTAAATCAATCATCAAAATTTATAATCACTCTCAATTATAACACCATGTTTAAGAGTCCCAGGTTAATATTAGTACAAGGATTCCCACATATCATAGTGAAATAAGGCTCCAAGTCTGCACACACTCCCTAGATCCCAAGACTATGGGGAATATGAGAGAATCCCAAAGAATAAACTCTCATCCCTTGAGATAATATAGTTAGTTTTTTCATCACCAATCCATATTTTATTACAACCTAACTACCTAAGATCCCATTTGTTTCAAGGTAAATAAAATATACAAGGTTCAATCTTCATTTCAATCAATAATTTCAAATAATTCCTTCAAAAGACTCCATGTTCGAGTTTCAAAACATACCCTTTATTTCAAAAACAAACATCAAAATGTTTTATCAAAAACTCATGCCTTTAAATTAAAATAATTTTATTTCACATCATAAAATATTTAATTCCTTCTTAAATCAAAAAAATTAAACTTTAAATCATTCTCTATAAAACAAGATGATATTTCCAAAAATCAAAATTAATTTCAAAATCCATTGTCAGACAGTTTCATCATGCACATGATGACATTTCAAATCATTACTCGAGAGACTCATTTTAATATTTATAAATCTATTGGAAAACCAATTTATATTAAATAATAATAAAAGTCTTAAATTATTAGATTTTACCTTATGAAAGAAACTACCTCAATCAAGATCAAAACACCCACACATGATTGACCAATAGAAAATCAAGGGTTAGAATGACAAAGGATAATCCTAGAATCACAATTCATCATGTCAAGATCAAGATCCATCAATGAAATGAGGAATATACACTCTAAAAGAATTAGATAAAGAAGGAAAATAGGATCCATGATAAAATATATATTATACTTACCATAAGATATAAGACGCACCAACTGGAACTTCGATCTATGAAGAAATAAGGATGGAAGGTCAAATAACACATTTAGAGAGTCTATAAGGACCAAAGGAACATATTTAGTTTGATTGGGATGTCTTTGGAGTTTAAAAGGGTGTTTATAAAATAAAATTAATAAATTTAGAGAATTAAATTCATCTCCCATGGTTTGACTGCATGGTTTGTAAAATAGTGTGCCAACCAAGCCCCTCTTAATAGAATACTCGGGAGAGTTTCACTATTGGTTCACATGGTTTGATAAATCATGTTCCAACCATGTTCCCCCACATAGTCCACTTAAATAGGTTGTAAAGTTTTACTTAAAGGTTTGACAAACCATGTGCCAATTGTGGACCTTCTCTTCAGCTTCTCGAGTTAGTTTCATAGTTTGGCCATATAGTTTGGAAAAACTGTGCATATCATCTTAGGATACTGGAGAGGTCTTCATGGTTTCATAGACTAACCTATATGGTTTTCTTTAATATTTCACCAACCACGCACTATCCTAGAAACTTCCAAAAATTAAAAAATTCTCCAAAAACAACCTGATATAAGAATCGGTCAAAATATGACCAAATAAAGGATCAACATTTCCTAAAATCAGCATCAAGATGTTAAAATTCTCCCCACCATAAACTCTTTATCCCATTAGAAATACTATCAAGAATACTCTATAGAGAAGATATGAGGCCGTTTCTATTTCATAAAATACTTACGTTCCCACATTACATGAGAATCAGAACCATTCTTCCATAACACCCTAACAAATTGTATGGGATTTCCATGAAGAATAATTGTCTAAGAATCAAATATCTGAATCAGTTAATCAATCATGGATAAAGAAATATCCAAGTCAAGGTCATCCCAACTCAAGAAATAAGATGGGTCGAAGAGATACTTTTGAGATGAAATACATGAAACATGTTGTGTATTGATTTTATAAGTGGTTTAAAATCCAAATGATAATCCACCGTCCCAATATTATCAACAATATCAAATAGTACCACATATCTCGGTGCCAACATTACCTATTTTCCAAGTCATTGGTGACCCAACTGAGGTGATACTCTCAAAAACACTAGGTCACCAATCGATAATTATAAAGGACATCGATGATGATCTGCATTGGATCTATAATGACTCTATTCTATTACCATTATCTGTTGAATAAACAATATATTTGTCATCGTCTATTAGACCAAACTGGGTCCAACAAGGTAATCTTCATGAATCTCTGATAAAAAATGTTTAAATTTACATGGCCAGCCATAAAATGCCTTAAAGTACTCCATATTGATGAAAGATCGATAAATATTGTTATAGGAAAACTCAACCGGTCCAAAGTAGAAATCCCAAACTCTTATAATTTCAAGAACCCAAGCTTAAGGAATGTCCTCAAGAATCTATATAGCCCATTTCATCTAACCATATGTCTAATGATCATGATCAATTTTACCTGTGATCCCATCACCTCTTAGAGGCCTCTCCAAATCCAAGATGTCAACCTAGGATCCCTATCATAAACAATGGTATATGTAACTCTATAGAATATATCAATATGTTACACATATAGTTTTCCAAAGTCCTAAACATTGGATATATCATAAATGTGAATAAATTGAGATGATTTTTTCAATTGGTCAATTAGTAACCATATTGAATTATTTTCTCAAGGTGTATATAGAAAACCAACCACAAAGTCCATCGATGTCTTATCCCACATCCAATTTGGGACTAGAATGGGATGATGTAGGCTATAAGGCTTCTTGATTCTCATCATTACTCTATATAAAAGCATAAAAATGAGAAATAAAATCAGAAATGTCTCATCTCATACATAGCCACTATAAATATCACCTCATAGAATAAAATATCTTTACGGTTCATGGGTAAGCCTCCCACTGAGAATTATGTAAATCCCTCATCATAGTAAAAGGAATGTAATACCATATCTAGAAGAGTTATATACCCTTAGAAACTAAAGACCACTTGATCATGATCTCCCACCATATAAATAATCCATAATTTCATGAAACTCTTCATCAAGTTGTTCCTCATGGACAATCATCTCAAAAAGTAAAAATATCAACTCAACACTCAAAAAAACCTCAGTCTCATCCTCTCAGAACCCAAAATTAATATGATCAAATAGAGACATTGGATTCCACTCCTTAGATGAGTCTTTTATGGCCTAGAAAGAAAGTTTTAGACTTAGAGTATCAGTAAAGAAACTCCCCCTACCAAGGGTGTAAGAAATGTCAAAATCAATGGTTTTCTGGTACTACACCCACTACATATTCCATTGATTAAAATACATTTTTCAAGAAGATATAACTCAAGATTTTATGATCTGAATAGATGGTAAATATTTTTCAAAAAAGGTAATACTACTAACTATTTAGAGTGTATGTATCAGTTGTGAGGTTGATATCATGTTTGGGATAGTTATTCTCGTGAGGCCAAATAAAACAAGAACCATAAGATACCACGTGATTACCCTACATGTGGACATAACCCAATTCCAAACCTAATGCATCATATATGACCACATAGCCCTACCTAGCTTTTGTAAGAGTCAACACTAAATCTGAATTAAAATGATGCTTCAACTCATCAAAGAAATTCTGAAATTTTGAATCTCAAAAACACATTATTACCTTTATAGATAGAGAAATCAAAGGAAAAGACAACATAGAGAAATAATTCATGAAATGGTGATAATACCCTATCATACCCAGAAATATATGAATATCAAATACATTTTCTTGTTCCTCCCATGTCATAACAGCTTTAACCTTCTCAAGATCAACTGAAATACCATGTTCAATAACTACATATTATTAGAACATTACTTCTTAAATACATAAATTTTATTTATAAATATTGTCATAAAGTATTTTATTTCTCAACATGTCCATCACTAATCTCAAGTGAGACACATTATCCTCCTTATTCTTGGAGTAAACCAAGATTCCATCCACAAATACCACTAAAAAATAATTTAGGTACAAGTGGAATATCCTATTCCCAAAAACCATAAACATTGTAGGATCATTAGTTAGACCAAAAGGTATAACAATGTACTCACAATGGATATACATACTCCTAATGTAATTCTTAGGGATATAAAACTCTTTGATCCTAAGATAGTGAAAAACAAAAAAAGAACAATATTTGAGAACAAATTAACCACTACATTAGGTTAAAATGATCACTAATACAGGTAAAAGAATACTTTTTCTTAACTATGACCCGATTGATCTTTAAATAATCAATAAAAATGTGAAGTTTTCCTTCATCATTTTTAAAAAAAAACATTTGTACTTCCCAAGGTGATGTGTCAGGTCAGATGAATTCTTTGGATATTAGGGCATACAAATGATTATTTAACTCCTTTAATTCACCTAATGTAATACGATATGAAGGAATATAAATAGTTTGGATACCTAGTACCAATTAAATAGAAAACATCACTTACCTTACAGGTGGAAAAGTAGAAAAGTCTAATGGGTATACATCAGGAAAAACAGTGACTACTAGATGAATATTACTATATGAATAATATTTCTCCAATTCAAAAGAAAACATGGATATAATCCTACCTAACTCCATAATATGAGGTCGTGCATGACTCAATCTTGAGTCCCATTCTCCTTGAACGACACATAACACCACATTGGGGGTAGTAAAGGACACTCATTGAAGATAACGGTCGATATGGAATATTTGAAAAATTATCAAATCCATCCCAAGAATGACATATATAAGTTATATATCTAGAACCAATAGGTACCAAACAATATTTACTTATGATAAAGAAAAATCATTGGAGGGGAATTAAAGACCCTACATTCTATTTTTCCTTAGAGGCATAGAAATCTCCATAACATAAGGCATGAACTACGAAGGAAGATTTAGTAGTTCTATAATATAGGTACATAAGAAGGAATGATAGTCACCATTATCAAATAAAATAGTTAATAAAGATAAAAAATGGTAATAGTACACCTCATAATCATAGGACTAACATCAGCTTCCCTAGAGACTCATACACTACATGAAGAATCATCATTCCAAATGTCTATGGATTGAATCCATTTATTATTCATCATATGACTATATTGTATATCCTCCTAGTAATTATAATCCTATTCCACAAAATAGAGTGGTAAATACAAGTCAAAATTTCTACAGGTTACTTGAGTTTCCATAATTACCATAGACCTTCAATGCCTCCCTGAATTCTTACTTTGAGTACCTGACTTTGAAACACTAGAAACAAGTAAGTGGTCCTTTACTAGATATTATCGAATATTTATAAGAAATATGTTGTTTAGGTTCACCACAATGATTTCCACCATTATATTCATCCTTATTACTCTTCCCTTTAAAGGGCCCAATCGATCCACAACTGGGAGTAGGAGGAATTCACATCAAACTTGACTTACTAGCCAAGTCATGTTCTTCTATCAAAGATTTATCCAGAAAATCAACATACTATGTGATATTTAGAAGAAAACCTTGAGATTATATATTTTCTCAAAGACCCTTCTCAAACCTATGATCCTTAAACTTCTTATTTGATACCACCTCATGTGAGAAATGATCAAGATTGTCAAAATAGTTTGCATACTAAGTCACTATTTTATCAAATTTATTGAGTATAAGGAACTCCATAAACTTAGAAAAAACCATCAATTCTGAATAGAATAGGTATTTCAAAAGACCCTTTATGTTTTTCCACTCTAATCCCATATTTTTTCACACTTATACTATAAAATACCACCATATTCTAGTAGTTACTTCAAGATTGAAGTTGTGGAATTTCACCTTAACAAAATTTTAAACCTCTAAAAACTCAAGGATATGATAAAATTTATTCATCCAATACTCTTCCTCTAGAAGATAATTGGTACCATATAAATATGGGGTCTTTATATAAGGAAATTATTGAGAATAATCTATGATATTGTGCCTCTGAGGTATAAGCTCTATAGCCTGAACAAGTGTCAATGAAGCTACCATAACTAATGCTTGGACCACACACATGACAACCTCAGCAAGGTTCTAATCAACTAGAGAGTTCTATTATCATGTTTTATCGAAATCTCCCTCTTAATGTGTGTATAACAACTTCTTAGGGGAATGGTATTACACGACATCAATGGATAACAAAGGAAATGTCAAAAAAGAGACATGAGATCATCAACTCTATCAATTATAATTCAACTATGAAACTAAAATCTCAAATCAAATATTTGGAATAATTGTAGAATAAAATAAAAAAACTCCTAAAAGATACTTTTTCCCAATATCCCATGGAAACTTAAGGATCATTACAATAAGATGTGGTTAGAAACTCTCTCATAACCTAACCCTTATGTCCTGAAAATCATGTCTTGTGTCTACCAAGACATCCAAAACAATATACCAACATTCAGAAGGGACATGAACTCCCTTTGATACTATTTTTTACAAAAAATCTCAAATAACTCACCTAAATGGTACCCAAATTGATTCTAACATGACCCAAATGGAATTCTCAATCCCCATGGGCTGGTGACTAGAACTTGGGCATCAAAACAATCAAGAATAAATGATTTCACTATAAGAACAAATCATGAAGATAAATTAATGGATATAAAATGAAAAACAATTAGTATTATAAACACTCATCAAGAGAGAGAATATACCACATTTAGAAAAATACATGTCACAAAATGGTAATTTAGATAGAGTCGTCAGATAAAACAATTAAAGAAAACATCTCAGAATCACTATGTAACAAGTGGATCACATGTTCCACTAGTCACTACCAACTACCAAGGTCCTTCTAATCAAGTACACCCACCATATATGAGTGGTGATTTCCCTTTTCCTAAACATATCATAATAAAATATAAAAACTCCCAAAAGTAAAGGTAGGGTTTGAGAAACAAAGACCAGTAGGATATCACCAAGCATTTCAAAAGAAATCTATGACAAATAAACAAAATTTTCTCAATTTTAAATAATAAATGGCATGGAAATATTTTAACAGTTCATATCAAAATATAATTCTAAAAACATCTTAATAGATATTGTAAAATAAGTTCCAAATTTCATTTACATCAAATCAAAAAAATATAATCATATTTACTAAAACATGAATGGATAATCATTTCTATAAAAATGGTCATTATTAATCATTTCAATCAATCATTATTATATATAACTATTTTAAATCATATAACCATTATTAAGAGACCTAAAGTTATATTATTATAGTTATTCTCACACATCATAATGAAATATAGCTCCAGGTATGAACATGCTCCCTAGATCCCAACCTAAGGGGATAGGAGAGAATCCCAAAGACTAAACTCATTTCCACAATATAGTTTATTTATAATTATCATCATCAATATTTTTGTTCTTACCACATAACAACTAAGGTTCCAATGTTCTTCAAGATAAATCAAACATACAAGGGGATATCTTCATTAAAATCAATAATTTCCAATATTCATTACAAACAGTCTCATTTTCATGTTTCAAAACATGATTTCATTTGAAAAACCAACAGAAAATGGTTTTTATAAAAAACAAATTCCTTTAATTGAAAATAATTTTACTTCACATCATAAAACATTTAAATCCTTTTCATCTCATTAAAATCATGTTTCAAATCATTATTTAAAAATCAAGATCAAATTTCTAGAAATCATACTTAATTTCAAAATCCATTGCCATTCCATTTCAAACAATTCATCAAAAGACTTAATTCAAGGTTTATACATAAATTAGAAAAAATAATTTAAATTAAATAATAATCAAAGGTTTTAATTGTAAGATATTTATTTATAAAACCACATACCTCAATCAAGATTAACAAAACCCACATAGGATCCACCAATGGATAATAGAGGGACAGAATAATCATAGGAGAAACCTGGAATCACAACTGATAAATTTGGGATCTAGATCCATCAATGAAATGAGGAATAATCACTATCTAAGAGGGATAAAATAATTAAAATAGGATCCAAAATAAAAGAGAGATTAAACTTATAGAAATATATCCAACGTACCAACCAGCACTTCAATCCATAAAGAAATGGGGGTTTAAGGGCCAAGAGAACCACTAGAGAGACTCCAAGAACCATAGGATTATATTAGGTTCAACTAAGAGTGGTTTATAGTTAAAAAGGGGGTATTAATAATTAAATTAATAAATTTATATAATTAAATTCCAGTCATACTACTTGGCTGAACAATTTTTTGAACTTTGCACCAATCGTGTACCTCTTACTAGGATACTAGAGAGAGATGAAAGTTTTTGGTACATGATATGACAACCCATGTTCCAAACATGAACCACCAATTAAGAAACTTTAATCTTTTTCATGGGGTTTTCTCACTTTTTAACAAATAGTGCACCAACCATGTGCCTCCTACCAAGATTTTGGAGTGAGTTGTAGGGTATAACCACATTATTTGGAAAAACCATGTGCCAACCATGCGCCTCCTCTTGGGATTCTAGAGATATTTTATGGTTTCCTATGTTGAATTTCATTGTCTCTCTAACCATATTCTAATTTTTCACTAACCCAAAAGTTTCTAAAAATTCTAAACGCCTCCCAAAACAACCATAGATAAGAGCTGGTAAAAAGATGATCAAAAAAAATGATCAAAAGTACCTAAAATAAATCATTGGGATGTTATAATTACTCAATTATTATGAAAAAAAACATGATGTTTATGATACCAATCAACCTTCTTATTTTAATAAAACTAACTATGCCCAATGGAAAATAAAAAATGAAAATATATTTATAAAGTATGGATTTGATATTTGTTGGATTATAGAGAATAAATATAAAGAACACAAGATTTATATAAGGGAATGGGATTATCTAAATAAGGATTCTTATTATTGTAACTGTAAATATATGAATATTTTTTTCTTCAGGTGAATATTAGTTTAATAGGATATCTTCTTGTTCTACTACTTATGAAATTTGGGACACTCGAATTGTTTCTCATGAAGTAACTTCTAATGTTAAAGAAATAAAACTAAATACATATCCCATGAATTATGATCCTTTCAAGATGAAAATTGATGAGACTATTTAAAAAAATTATTAAAACTTTAATGAAATCATCAACACTATGAAGGCACGTGTACAACCCATGGATGAAAAAACAAGTTCTAAGATTATTGAGATGCTTACGTGATAGGTGTAGAAGCAATATTGTTCTGATTATAGAATATTGAAACATTGAATGTTTTTAGTCAAATAATTTATTATCACACTTATAATTAACAAAGAGGATCAAAAATATAAAAATAAATATTCTAAACTTAAGAATAAAATCATATCATTTAATACATTTTAGTCAAAATCAAAATAAGTTATTAAGGATGATAACTCAAGTGGAAATAAATTGAATCCTATGAGTGATAAGAAGACGGATCATCTACATAAAAGATTCAAAAATTTGTACAAAAATAATAAATTACTCTTAAAGTAAAATTATAAAGGAAAGTGTGATAAAAGAGTAAATTAGAAGAAATACTACAGAAAGTATGACTTCTCTGGTAAAATTACTTATCATGAATGCCAGATGAAAGGATGTATTAAATTAAATCATTCTAAGCTAAAGTATAAGAAGTATGATGATAGAGAAAAGAAACCAAATAAATAAATGATTTTAACATAGATTTTATCTTAGGAGAGCTTCATTGATTCTGGATCACAAAGGAAAAATTCAAGTGAAAGTTTTTTTTATGGTCACTACACCTGAGGTGAAAAACAATATTGTTATTTCTAGTCTTTAAAATAATAATGTTGTAGATGAAACTAAAATGACTAATGAATAACTATTTTAATATCTATCAATTTTTTAAGACACCTTGACTAACCTAAAAGACAAATATAAGAATTTAAAAAAGGTGTATTCTTTATCTTCTCATGATAAAAGTGATCTTCCCATTGAAAAGGAAAATAATGTAAACTTATTAAAGATGAATAATGGTAAAAAACTATAAAATGATAAACTCAATAAGGATCTAGAATAATTTTGAATTGGGATAAATACTTGGAATATGATATTAGGAAGTTATAAACTATCCAAACATAAAACTGGAGTTGGATACACATTTATACTGAAAAAGAAGTTGTACAAGACTTATTATGTTATAGGCTCAAAGAATAATACTTTGATCTATATGACTAAAATAGCTTCTGGTTTTGGAAACAATACTCTCTCTTTTGGACCAAATAATTATTTTATCTCTAAATCTATTAATTATATAGTTAACAATCTAATAAAACATATTTTGACTGAATAGCTTTATTTGATAACTTCTATAGACCCAATAAAGTTTGGGTACTAAAATATTTTATTGATTTATTTTTATAGGTAATGTATTTGAATATATACTATAAAATTTTATGGTATCTATATAGTGGATGTTCTATAAATATGATAGGATAATACTCAATATTCAATATTTTAGTGAAATTAGGTGGTGGACATATCACTTTTGAGGACATGAAAAGGGAAAGATAATTGGTCTTGGAAAAATTATAAACCTAAAAAAGTTTAATTTATAAAGTTTTATTTGTAAATGTTTTAAAATTTAACCTAATTAGTATATCTCAATTGTGTGATAATGGTTATAATGTTAAATTTTAAAAAAATTCTTACAAATTTTTTGATTCCGAACATGCTTTAGTTTTTTGTTACCTTAATAAATTGCAGTGTTTATTATATTGATCTAGATTATTAATTTTCTCAAAAACAATTCCGGTTAAGTTCCTTTCATATTAAACCTTGATTATTTAATAGGATACTAGTCTACTATAATATAAACACACTTATTAATCAAACTATAAAAGTATTAATTTAGGATCAACCTAACCTTTAATTCATAAAAGACAAAGTGTGAAATCCCTGTCAAAAGGTAAATCAACAAAAAATTTATTTCAATCATAATAAATACGTTTAAACCTATCAATCACTAGAATTGGTTCACATTTATTTGTTTGAACCTTCAAGAGTTTTTATTCTAGGTGTAAAAAATTATGTTTATGTGATTGTTTATGATTATTCAAGATACACATGGGTATTTTTTCTAGATCACAAAAGTGAATCCCCAACCTATTTTGAAAAATATGAGAGTCTTTAAAAAGAATTTGTGGAATTACTATAAAGTCCTTGAGAAGTTATCATGGCCATGAATTTTAGAATCAATACATTTAAGCTTTATGTTCAACAAATGGCTATAATAACATTTTATTTTCACCTATAATAGCTTAAAAATGAGGTTGTTGAAAGAAGAAACAAAAACCTTAAAGAAATTTCTCAAAATATGCTTAGTGAATATAAAGTACCTATCAATATTTGAACTGAACTTAGGAATACATCTTATCACACAATTATTAGGGTTCTAGTAAGATATATCCAAAGAAGAATCCCTGAGAATTATGGAATGGTAGATAACCAAAGGTAAATTACTTTATAGTTTTTTTATGTAAAGTATGTTTTATAAATACACAAGATAATTTGGATTAATTTACACCAAAGAGTTGTATAGTAATTTTTTAGGTTATTCAACCACCATTAAAACATATAGAGTTTTTAATGAATAATATAAAGTTATGGAGGAATTTTTATATATAAAATTTTATATGACAAATCCACCTGAACCAAAACCATATATATAAAACCTCTAGGATTATATATCAAATTTGAATATCAATAATACCTATAAGAACTTTGAACATACTGCTGATTTTTTTTGATAAATCTCTCAATAGTGACTAGCTTGACCTTCTTAACCTAGAAGAAGACTTTGAGAAACCAAAATTTTTAATTCCTATGATATTTAAGACCCAAAAGTATCATTGTATAGATGTTGTAGTTAGAGATATTAAAAAAGGAACTCAAACATAAGTCTTTCCTATAAACCATGTTAAATTAGAAGCCTTCTTGTCTCAGAATTGAACCAAATAACATCAATGAAGTGATCAATGGTGAACATCGAGTAATATTGATGCAAGAATAGTTAAATCAGTTTGAAAGAAATAAAGTATAGAAACTAGCAGAGAAACCCAATAACTACCAATCTATTTGAAATAAAAGTGTATATGGAAACAAGGATGATGAATTGGGTACTATAGTTATAAAAAATGATATATTGGTTGCACAAGATTATATTCAAGAGGAAATTACTATCTATAGAGAAATATTTTCAACATTAATAATAATTGATGCCTTTGAAATACTTCTTTATTATATAGCACATCTCAATTTCAAATTATATAAAATGTATGTAAAGAGTACATTTATAAATTTTTATATTATTAAAGAAGTGTTTTTGAACAACCCCTTATATTTTCATCCACCCATTTACCATATCATGTTTTCAATCTTTTAAAGGCACTTTATGGTTTAAAATGGGCTCTTGGAGCTTGGTAAGACAAACTCATCTATTTTCTTTATATCAAATGATTTTTGAAAATATATATTATATTATACAATTTATTAAAATAACTTTAAAAGGTGGAATAATTTCTCAAAACTATATTAATGATATTATTTTCAGTTCATCAAAAAATTCTCTATGTGTTTAATTTTATAAATTAATACAAATTGAATTTGAAATGAGTTTAATGGGTGACTAAAAATTCTTCCTTGGATTTTAGATTTTTTAAAACAAATATGGAATTATTTTAAATCAAAGTAAATATAAAAAATATCTCTTAAAGCATTTTGTATTAGATAGTACTTAAGGATATACACTCTAATGAGAACAAGTTGTAAACTAGATTTGTAACACCCCAGGTAAATAAAGAATATGACATATTTATATTTATCCATATTTGTGAATAAAATATTAATATTACTTTAAAGGGGATTCTATGCTCGATGGCGTACCCAATATGCAACAACAAGTTTCTTGGGAATCTTACGTTGCACTCTAATAATAAAATAGTATTATTTTAAATGGTAGTTAACGCCTAGCTGTTGTAATGGAGGGAATGAACAGAACTAACTACAAAATGATTATATATGTAAAATATTTTTACTCTTTACAATAAATGTTAGAGGATTAAAAATGCAAATGAATCCAGTTTTTAAGCGTAAACATTCTAATATTCTTTAAAAGGTCGATTAACCGCCTTTTGATGGTGAACCCCTTTTAAATCCAATTTTTGACAATTTTATAAGCTCTATTTTTCAAAATAAACATATTATTTATGATTGGGGAATTTAAATTTGCCTTGGGTTAATTTTTGGTATTTTTCTGACAATGATCATTTTTCAATGAATAGTGAAAAATATTGCATTTTACATCAAAACTGCTTTTTCATATAATTTAATTATATGGTTATATGATATTTTTAATTTGTTTTAAAGTTTAATTCGAATATATTTTTACCATGTAATTAAATGATGGTCATTGGGATTAATTTCACTTTGTAATTAGGCATAAACCAGTACAAAACTTTTCATAAATATTGTTTCAAAAAAACCTGCTATTTGTTTTGACAACGGGAAGTTTTTTAAAATTAATTATTGCAATTTATGTGTTTGGAATTTGGTAAAATGAATTAAATATTTGTAATCAGAAGGTACAAATTATGTAATTAAGACTCTTTTGTTTTTGGACATTATGAATAGTAACGACGGTAATTATCTTTAATTATCTTGATTAATGAGTAATCAGGTAGTTGAAGAAAATAAGATAATATCATAATAATAAAAAATGACCACAAAATGTGTCCTAAGGCTACTGGTTGACTCATGGAAGACCATGGGATGCCTTGTTCCAAACTTGGGGCCCCATGGAATCACTTTTGTGAGAAAGTGACTTTTTATCTTTTTATTTTTAAAGAATGTTAAATGTAACAAAGAATGTATCACCTAAGTAAAATATTTTTCATTTTGTCTACATAAATGATATTTTGGACTATAAATATTCATTGGAAATATAAAAAGATTTCCTAAATCATGGTAAGTTTTTAATAATTTTTAGACATTAAATAAATTAAATTATTTATGACATCATGATGATGCAGCGATGACCTCATTATTTAACGATTTAAATAAAATGGAAAGATAATGTAATATCTAAGACCTAAACATGTCCAAAACCTATTGGATGAGTGTATTTCGAACCCTGATCACCTTATCCTCGAAATACATCAATGTGGGACCTTTAAAATCCGAAACTCTTTTGAAAATAAAATAACATTTTGTAACTTTACAAGAGTGCCCCTCCTCTCCTCTTATAAAAAGCCCCCACCTCTACCTCCTTAACCACACTCCCAAAGCCTTTGACTCAGCCAACCCCTACCCATTTTGTCTCTCCACTTCCCTCTATTACTCCTTGAAGCCTCACTTTGGGCAGAAGACTTCCCAAGGAAGCCTTTGAGCTCAAACCAAAGGGAGTTACCCGATTTTAAGGTAATGTTTTCACTTGTGCCCTTTTGTTTTATTTTGCTTCTCCAACCCCCTAAACTCTTTTTATTCATTTGTTTTGTAAAAAATCCAGTATCTTAAATATACTAGGATGTTTTTATAAGAAGTATTCGAGCTACACTTACACACACCTACATATAATGGTTAAAGAACATACTGTTTCTGTGGATGGCAAATTTCTACCTCCCGAAACGATGATTGTTCAACATTCTTCTAACACCATCAAAGGTGGCCATTAATATGACACTATATTTATATATGATATCTAAATTTTTTATGTTTTACTTTAGCTTCTGTATTTTTCATTTATGGTGTACCTTTATGGTTTCCATTATGGGTAAACGTGATATCTTCATTTAAGGAAGTGCGGACTACCGCCCCCTCAAAGTGATTTGATTCGTTAATACCATATGTGGTATGTATAAAGGATATATTTAATGATATTATATATGATAACATACTGTAATTAAAATACTATTATGTATCATTATGTTTTAATTCCATTAAATATGAAATAGAAATGGAAGTAGCGTTCATGCGTACGTACGGCTTACCGTCTCCATGAACGGTACATTTCATTTCTTATCTCAAAATGTTATGTAATATTATAAGTACATATATATAATGGATATATATGTAATATATTACATCTAAATTATGGATATAATTCTGGAATTATAACATATATATATCTCTATCATTTTTTTTAATTCCATTAATATGACAAAAAATGAAAGTAGCGTTCATGCGTACGTACGGCCTACCGTCTCCATGAACGGTGCTTTTTGTTTTTTTATCTCCAAATGATATGGAATAGTATAAAGTGAATATTTACTGGATATATATGATATTTTAATCATTAATACTATTCTGGAAATTATTTACTTATAACTACATGGGAAATCTTTTTTCAAACAAGTTCATTTTTGACTCATGTACCAAACATCGGCAAAAATGAACTAACATTATTAAACAATTATTATAACATTATAATATGTGATATGAACTGAATAATAATCTCTAAAGGATTTACTTAGGAAATTATTAATTGACCAAAGTTTATTATTCAGGAATATAAAGAAACGAACAAGACAAGTTGGACTTGAGGTAAGGGATCCTACTCCACTCTTTCTTTTTAAGTACACTCTTTTATGTCATTACTTTTAAAGCTCATATTTCTTGTTATTGGAATGTTCTTTTATATTAATCTTACTGTAATTTTTATGTTAATGTGATGAGAGACCCTATTCTCTCTCATCAATCCATTTTGGAAGTTTTGAGTGGCGCTGTTAGGCTGCCAAATTTTCATAAGAGATCTAACCTCTCTCTTTCTTTTTTAAGTACTCTCCTTTATGTCACTTATTTTAATCTCCTCTTTGTTATGATGGGGGATGTTATTTTATATTCCACTTTCTTTAAATTTTATTGTAATTTGATGAGATACCCTATTTGATCTCATAAATCCATTTTTGGAAGTTTTATGTGGTGTCGTAAGGCTGCCGAGTTTTCGTAAGGGATTTTTCATCTCACTTTTATTCCCATGAGATTTATGCTACATTTGCCATAATTTCCTTTGAGTGGTCTATGTACTGCCCATTATTTTACTCATTGTGTAATATACATTCTTTTATGAGTATTTACATCAATGATGTATTGTCCTTCTTTCACGAGGTGTATGTTTCGAAAGATACCCATGTCGGTAAGGGAACCTTTCACCCTCCTCTTTTTAAAAGACTTCTTTTGTTGGGTCTTTTAATTTACATATTGCTATGTTGGGATATGTTATCATATATCCTTATTGATCTAAATTTTATGTCCAAGTGATGAGATACCCTTTTTTTATCTCTCATCAACTCATTTTGATGTGACGCCATTAGGCTGTCAAGGGAACTTCTTAACCCAATTTCGATTTCTTTGGGTTCAACATGTAGTTATTGAATATGTCATCCTTTGAATATGTGTGAATGACCTTTGATTATTTTAAACTTAATATCCACTTATATTTGGTGTATTCATTTGTCACACATAATTATGTAATTTATTTATCCTTAAACCAAGGATACCGTCTTTGTAAGGGACTTCGTCTCAATCTCCTTTCATTGAGGCATATTCTATTTTATACACAAACTTATTTTATACAGTGTATAAACCCCTTTGACTTTTACGTTTATTCAAAAGGAATATTTTTTATAAGAAGTTTTTATTAAACGACAAAAGGAAATGTTTTTGACGTACGTATGCGGCGACAACGACTTCTCCACCGTCGTGACCATTATTTGAGTTTCGGCTTCCTCTACAAGACATACCTTCTTTTTAAAAGAAAAATAAATACCATGTTTTACTTTTCTTTTATTTTGGTATTGAAAATGGTTTTCATAATGTTTTTATATCAATGTGTTGTATTGATATCTTGTGATTGAAAGGTGTAAATGTTATGTTTCCTTTTTGCATGTTTTATGTGATACGATTATGTTGAGGTTCTTGGGCATTATTATGAAGACGGGTGGTTCCGTGATAAACTAAGGGAGGGTGAGCCCGATATAGCTCTCCAATGCATTGGGTAACGCGAAGGAGTGAAACGTTAAGGTTTCTCTAAAGAGATTTAGGGAATATACTGTGGTGGGTATTCCAAACGTAACCAAGAGGGTTACTCCCTATGTAAGAATGTTATGAACGCCTCAAGTTACCTTTTATGTATTATGATTTCATTCTTATGTATATACAAACTCATGTTTCCTTTCCATATTTTTATAAACCTTACTGATCTTTTTATGATCATCCCACGTTTTTGAAATGTTTTCCACAGGTCAAGGGAAAGGTACATGATATAATGATAGTATCAAGGATGTGTCAAGAAAGAATCCATGTTTTATTTTAAATATGTTTCCGTTGATGGGAAGAATGAATATTGTCTTTTATGTAACCACTTTGTTTAAATGTGGAATGTAATGCAAGTTTCATGATATAATTCTCTAAAACTCTAAACCTGAAAAGATCCTCAATGTGTAATCTTGTAATAAATCAAGATTAAGTAAGGTTTAAGGCTGGGGCCTTATAGTTGGTATCAGAGGTTGGTTTAGATAACATTAGAGGTTAGGGTATTCTTTAAGCATAAGTGGCATTACCATAATGGTTAAGATTTTAGAAAGAGTCCTAGTTTTAGATAAAGTGAATGAGTAAGTATATCTTAGTGTTTATCATCCTCATTAGCACATGATGGTTTTGTTGATATACTCACACTGACCTTTTTGGTTTTAGTAAATGGCTGGATCTAGCAGGAACCAAAGTAACAGTGGATGTGAAGGAAATTGTGACAGTTTTTTGAGCAAGCAACTGAATGATATGGGAGCTGCAATGAGAAATCTTGTGATTATCCTCAACCAACTATCTGGAGTCATGATTGACCACCTAAACCTTGGTGATTTCTCTAAGGCATCATATATGCGAGAAACAAAACCCTACGGAACTACAGGTAATAATCATAAAGGTAAGTGTGTTCAAAGACCTATGTGTCAAAAATGTGGAAAGAAACACCAAGGAAAATGTTTCAAAGGGACAGAAATATTCTATAGATGTGGAAATGAAGGTCATAAAGCAAGAACCTGCCATGGAAAAAGGAAGCATCCAGTTGACTCGAGGAAAGGGAAAGAAGTTCTTTCTGAGGGATCAATTGAATGTTTTAAATGTGGTGTGCATGGTCATTATGAAAACACATGTCTTATGAAGAAGTTTCATGAATGGGATCACCAAGATCGTACAAATGTTCGTTTACCAATACCTAATGCCATTCCGATTGAGGATGAAGAAAGTGAAAATGACCAATCAAAGGTATGGATTATTTCATAACTATTGTTTTCCTATTTTGGAATCTTAGTATATGATTCATGATTTTGTTTGTAGGAAAGAATTATTTCAGAATAAGTTGGAAAGGAATGGTTAATGGGTCATGAAGAATGTTGAATGAGTAAGATGTCAACATATAAGGGCTTCAAGAGTTATGGTGAAATTATTAAGAGTATTAAGTCTCTTTTGATGATGGGGTTACATTAGAAGACTTTTTATAGTATGTGTAACCATGATGTTTAATATATGAAAATTTTATTCAAGGAATAGTTATCTTTTCTTTTGTGGACATAGTTATAAAGAACCATTTGGGTTTATATGATCCTTACTTTTGAGGTATTTATGGGTTACAATATGTTATGATTGAAGTGAAAGGCATGAGATAAAATTGAGGTTAAATTATGTTATGGTTATTTTTGATGATTTTATCCCTTTTTGGGGAATGATTTTAGAATTATATAGTTTTGGAAAAAGGAAAAAATGCAGACCGTGTGACTACCCGTCGCGTCGGACAAAGCTACGGGAATCGAACCCACAACCAAAGTGCAACTGGTATTTATCACCTACCACTAGACTACGTGAAGTCCCTAGTTAGTTTGACTGATTATTTTTAGTTAGATGATTTTATGAATTAAGAGTAAGTTGATTTTGGGTTATCTATGGATATTTATTAACCTATCATGGAGGATATGTGATTAGGTTAATTACTTTTCAATACGAGACATTAAGAGCAACTGATGTTGTTTGGAGATAAATGTTACGATTTAACTTGGAAGACTATGTGACTAAATCCTTCAAATATTTGGGTTTCAATCTTAGTTTGGTTTACATTGAAGAATTTTATGGACAAATTGATTATAGAATGGTCCTCGTTGAACTTTGGGTTTTGTTGGACAAATATTGGAGATTAAGAATAGATTTTATTTTTATAAAGGGTTATCCTTTTCTAGATTATCTGATCTTGTACTAACCTTTTTGGTTTTGGTTTTGGTTAAAGTCTAAAGACATGGGAAGTATATAGTTCTCTTTTGTGGATTATTTGATTCTCTAGCAGTTGATTATAGTACTCTTAATGTGAACAAGTCTTCCTAAATACTCGTCTTTTGGAGAAAATATGAATTTGTGTAAGGAATCTAATAAAAGTTGAAAGTCAACATGATAAGTGATTATGTTTCCTTATGAATAAATTCCTCAATAAAAAGTAGCTTAAAACAAAAATGTTTTCTATTAACTCTTTCTACTGGGGAATCGAATACCGTTTAACCCATCATATGTTTGTGATTTTCTTATGGTTAACTTTCTCATAAACATGTTTTCTATCACTCTCCATCAGAACATGACCCTTTGTTTTTTTCCTCCATATCCATATTTTCATACTTGGAATCCTAGTATGGGTTAACTCAGGTGACCATTGTACTTATCTTTCTTTATTTTAAAGTGGTTGTTTTAACGACTCTTGTTCCGATGTGGGACTTTCAAGGATGTTTCCAAGCCCAATTTTATAATTGCGAGGATGCAATTCCCAAAAGGGGGGAAGGATGTAACACCCCAGGTAAATAAAGAATATGACATCTTTATATTTATCCATATTTGTGAATAAAATATTAATATTACTTTAAAGTGGATGCTATGCTCGATGGCGTACCCAATACGCAACAACGAGTTTCTTGGGAATCTTACGTTGCACTCTAATAATAAAATAATATTATTTTAAATGGTAGTTAACGCCTAGATGTTGTAATGGAGGGAATGAACAGAACTAACTACAAAATGATTATATATGTCAAATATTTTTACTCTTTACAATAAATTTTGTAGGATTAAAAATGCAAATGAATCTAGTTTTTAAGTGTAAACATTCTAATATTCTTTAAAAGGTCGATTAACCGCCTTTTGATGGCGAACCCCTTTTAAATACACTTTTTGAAAATTTTATAAGCTTTATTTTTTAAAATAAACATATTATTTATGATTGGGGCATTGAAATTTACCTTGGGTTAATTTTTGGTATTTTTCTGACAATGTTCATTTTTCAATGAATAGTGAAAAATACTGCATTTTACATCAAAACTGTTTTTTCATATAATTTAATTATATGGTTATATTATCATTTTAATTTGTTTTCAAGTGTAATTAAAATATATTTTTACCATTTAATTCAATGATGGTCATTAGGATTAATTTCACTTTTGAATTAGGCATAAACCAGTACCAAACTTTTCATAAATATTGTTTCAAAAAAACCTGCTATTTGTTTTGACAACGGGAAGTTTTTTAAAATTAATTATTGCAATTTATGTGTTTGGAATTTGGTAAAATGAATTACATATTTGGAATCAGAAGGTCTAACTTATGTAATTAAGACTCTTTTGTTTTTGGACATTATGAATAGTAACGACGGTAATTATCTTTAATTATCTTGATTAATGAGTAATCGGGTAGTTAAAGAAAATAAGATAATATCATAATAATAAAAAATGACCACAAAATTTGTCCTAAAGGTACTGGGTGTCTCATGTCTGACCATGGGATGCCTTGTGCCAAACTTGGGGGCCCCATGGAATCACTTTTGTGAGAAAGTGACTTTTTATCTTTTTATTTTTAAAGAATGTTAAATGTAACAAAGAATGTATCACCTAAGTAAAATATTTTTACTTTTTTCTAAATAAATGATATTTTGGACTATAAATATTAATTGGAAAGATAAAAATACTTCCTACATCATAGTATTTTTTTAATAATTTTTAAAAATTAAATAAATTAAATTATTTATGACATCATGATGACGCAGTGATGACCTCATTATTTAACGATTTAAATAAAATGGAAAGATAATGTAATATATAAGACCTAAACATGTCCAAAACCTATTATATGAGTTTATTTAGAACCCTTATCACCTTATCCTCTAAATACATCAATTTTGGACCTTTAAAATCCGAAACTCTTTTGAAAATAAAGTAACATTTTGTAACTTTACAAGAGTGCCCCTCCTCTCCTCTTATAAAAGGCCCCCACCTCTACCTCCTTAACCACACTCCCAAAGCCTTTGGCTCGGACAACCCCTACCAATTTTGTCTCTCCACTTCCCTCTATTACTCCTTGAAGCCTCACTTTGGTCAGAATTCTTCCCAAGGAAGCCTTTGAGCTCAAACCAAAGGGAGTTACCCGATTTTAAGGTAATGTCTTCACTTGTGTCCTTTTGTTTTATTTTGCTTCTCCAACCCCCTAAACTCTTTTTATTCATTTGTTTTGTAACAAATACAGTATCTTCAATATACTAGGATGTTGTTATAATAATTATTTGAGCTACACTTACACACACCTACTTATAATGGTTAAAGAACATACTGTTTCCGTGGATGACAAATTTCTGCCTCCCGAAACGATGATTGTTCAACATTCTTCTAACACCTTAAAAGGTGGACATTAAGATGAAACTATATTTATATATGATATCTAATATTTTTATGTTTTACTTGAGCTTCTGTATTTTTCATTTATGGCGTACCTTTATGGTTTCCATTATGGGTAAAAGTGATATCTTCATTTAAGGAAGTGCAGACTACTGCCCCCTCAAAGTGATTTGATTCGTTAATACCATATTTGGTATGTATAAAGGATATATTTAATGATATTATATATGATACCATACTGGAATTAAAATACTATTATGTATCATTATGTTTTAATTCCATTAAATATGAAATAGAAATGGAAGTAGCGTTCATGCGTACGTACGGCTTACCGTCTCCATGAACGGTACATTTCATTTCTTATCTCAAAATGTTATGTAATATTATAAGTACATATATATAATGGATATATATTTAATATATTACATCTAAATTATGGATATCATTCTGGAATTATAACATATATATATCTCTCTCATTTTGTTTTAATTCCATTAATATGACAAAAAATGAAGTAGCGTTCATGCGTACGTACGGCCTACCGTCTCCATGAACGGTGTTTTTTGTTTTTTATCTCAAAATGATATGAAATAGTATAAAATGAATATTTACTGGATATATATGATATTTTAATCATTAATACTATTCTGGAAATTATTTACTTATAACTACATGGGCAATCTTTTTTCAAACAAGTTCATTTTTGACTCATGTACCAAACATCGAAAAAAACGACAGATATGAACTAACATTATTAAACAATTATTATAACATTTTAATATGTGATATGAACTGAATAATAATCTCTAAAGTAGGTACTTAGGCAATTATTAATTGACCAAAGTTTATTATTCAGGAATATAAATAAATGAACAAGACAAGTTGGACTTGAGGTAAGGGATCCTACTCCACTCTTTCTTTTTAGGTACACTCTTTTATGTAATTCCTTTTAAAGCTCATCTTTCTTGTTATTAGGATGTTATTTTATATTAATAATACTTTAATTTTTATGTTCATGTGATGAGAGACCCTATTCTCTCTCATCAATCTATTTTGGAAGTTTTGAGTGGCGCTGTTAGGCTGCCAAATTTTCGTAAGAGATCTAACCTCTCTCTTTCTTTTTTAAGTACTCTCCTTTATGTCACTTCTTTTAAGATCCTCTTTGTTATGATGGGGGATTCTCTTTTATATTCCTCTTGCTGTACATTTTATTGTAATGTTATGAGATACCCTTTTTTATCTCATCAATCCATTTTTGGAAGTTTTATGTGGCGTCGTTAGGCTGCCGAGTTTTCGTAAGGGATTTTTCATCTCACTTTTATTCCCATGAGATTTATGCTACATTTGCCATAATTTCCTTTTAGTGGTGTATGTACTGCCCATTATTTCACTCACTGTGTAATATAATTTCTTTTATAAGTATTTACATCAATTTTGTATTGTCCTTCTTTCACGAGGTGTATGTTTCGAAAGATACCCTTGTCGGTAAGGGAACCTTTCACCCTCCTCTTTTTAAAAAACTTCTTTTGTTGGGTCTTTTAATTTACATATTTTTATGTTGGGATATGTTCTCATATATCCTTATTGATGTAAATTTTATGTCCAAGTGATGATATACCCTTTTTTTATCTCTCATCAACTCATTTTGATGTGACGTCGTTAGGCTGTTAAGGGAACTTCTTAACCCAATTTCGATTTCTTTGGGTTCAACATGTAGTTATTGAATATGTCATCCTTTGAATATGTGTGAATGACCTTTGATTATTTTACACTTAATATCCACTTATATTTGGTGTATTCGTTTGTCACACATAATTATATAATTTATTTATCCTTAAACCAAGGATATCGTCTTTATAAGGGACTTCGTCTCAATCTCCTTTCATTGAGGCATATTCTATTTTATACACAACCTTCTTTTATACGGTGTATAATCCCCTTTGACTTTTACGTTTATTCAAAAGGAATATTTTTTATATGAAGTTTTTATTAAAAGACAAAAGGGAATGTTTTTGTCGTACGTATGTGGCGACAACGACTTCTCCACCGTCGTGACCATTATTTGAGTTTCGGATTCCTCTACAAGCCATACCTTCTTTTTAAAAGAAAAATAAATACCATGTTTTACTTTTCTTTTATTTTGGTATTGAAAATGGTTTTCATAATTTTTTTATATCAATGTGTTGTATTGATATCTTGTGATTGAAAGGTGGAAATGTTATGTTTCCTTTATGCATTTTTTATGTGATACCATTATGTTGTGGTTCTTGGGAATTATTATGAAGACGGGTGGTTCCGTGATAAACTAAGGGAGGGTGAGCCCGATATAGCTCTCCAATGCATTGGGTAACGTGAAGGAGTGAAACGTTAAGGTTTCTCCGAAGAGATTTAGGGAATATACTGTGGTGGGTATTCCAAACGTAACCAAGAGGGTTACTCCCTATGTAAGAATGTTATGAATGCCTCATGTTACCTTTTATATCTTATGATTTCATTCTTATGTATATACGTACTCATGTTTCCTTT
The DNA here is from genome assembly GCA_963277665.1 of Viscum album. NCBI lineage: Eukaryota > Viridiplantae > Streptophyta > Magnoliopsida > Santalales > Viscaceae > Viscum > Viscum album. The sequence goes on from OY728143.1 coordinate 978,278,717, forward strand.
CCATATTTTTATAACCCTTACTGAGCTTTTTATTCTCATCCTAAGTTTTTGAAATGTTTTTCACAGGTCAAGGGAAAGGTACATGATGTGATGATAGTGTCAAGGATGTGTCAAGAAAGAATCCATGTTTTATTTTAAATATGTTTCCGTTGATGGGAAGAATGAATTGTGTGTTTTATGTAACAACTTTGTTTAAATGTGGAATGTAATGCAAGTTTCATGATCTAATTCTCTAAAACTCTAAACCTGAAAAGATCCTCAATGTGTAATCTTGTAATAACTCAATATTAAGTAAGGTTTAAGGCTGGGGCCTTATAAGATTTGGATGAAATTAGGAAACTGGTTGACCAAAATATCTATAAAGGTGTGATTTGGAGTTTATTATACTTGACTACTATCAAGTCTAATGTAATTTTGAGTGTGTGCATGTGTGAATGTTTTCATGAAAACAGAATATAATCACATTTAAATTTTGTTAAAATAATTTTTAAATACCCCAAAAATAAAACCAATTTTGGATTGATTTATTCTAGAGGACATGTATTTGATTTGATTAGTTATTATCATATTGACTTTGGTGGTTGTAAGTTATTTATTTAAATTATTTATTTATTTCGATACATATCACTTTTTAAGAAATTATCAACTATCTTGGGATAGTAAAAAGAAATAAAAATATTTTATTTTACACTACATAAGCTAACCACATAGCTACGAAAATGTTTTATTCACAAGTTGTATGGATGAAACAAACATTACTATACTATGGATATCGATTAATACATGTCCTTATAAATTTTGATAACACAAGTTCTAATAATATTTATAAGAATCTTGTATCACATTCCAAGACTAAATATATTTATTAAATATATACCTTTTTAGAGATCATTTTTAAAAAAGATAACATCGCTCTTATGTTCATTGGTACTGAACATAGTCTTGTTGATATATTTACAAAACATTTTAATATAGAGAGATTAAATTATATAAAATAACAATTAATAATGATTAATTACACTTAATAATTTGTTGAATGAATTATATATTAAAGTATTGCTGCAATAAGTTCTTGATGTTGTTTATAATAAATATTGTCTTATATTATATATTTCTTAATTATTTATAAGTATTTATGATTAAAGCATAAAACTTTGATATATTAGTTCTCTAGTTTATAAGTGAACGTAAGTTTTCAAGCTTCAATCTACCATAAAAATTATTTCATGCAGTAGGTTAAGATATTGTATGACTTCAAGCTACCACGGAGCTTTCTTATGTGGTAGGTCATGTTACTTTGTCATATTAAACTATTATAAGCCTCACGATCCTTCATGCTACCTTTCTCTCTCAAGATACCAATAGAATCATGGTCAGTGCATCAACATTATCTATTTAAGTTTTCCTTTTTTACTTATTCTAGTTTATTATTTATTTTCCTAAGAGTTTCTATTTTTCAAGCCCTAAATGATTTAAAATACCCTAAATCAAAATTTTAATGGTCACATATCTTTCTATCTTTTAAATCCAAAACATTATTACTAAATAAGCTTTAAACCTCTTGAATATCAGTGAATATAGTATAGTTGATGTGAAATTTCAAATTCAATCCATCCATTGATCGACCACATTTAAATAAATGGATTGAGAGCTTGAGTATATCTAGTGACACTCTCATATTTCACTCTTTAGAGTAGGATAGAACAATGATTTCATGTAAACACTTATCAATGGAGAATAGGTTTTTATCTAAGAAATGGGATAAGTGTTTTAAAGTTCCTCATAATATTTATTTTAAGGATTTTCAAGGTTATTATCTTGTGAGACAAGTGATATTTGAGTATAAAAAATATTTTTTTGATCTAAATGGAGATAGAAACCCTAAAATACCTCTTGTAATGTATTTAAATGGTGAGTATATATTGATGTTCAAGTTCATTCAGTTCCGTATTTTTCCCAAGAAATTGGACTTTAACATTCTTAGGCATCAGGATTTGTTCTTTTTATATTTGATAAATAAATGTAAATAAAATAGTTTAAACATATATTTGATGAGGAACATGAAATAAGTTTGAAATATTTGCTCTTTTTTTAACACCTTGTATTATCATAAGTGTATTTAATCTTTGTTGGAGTATAATGGTATTATTCTTCAAGGGGAGATAAGTCTACAACATCTAGAGGATTATTTTGAAACTATCTATTTAAAATACAATGAAGTTTAATTAAAATCCCTATAAAAATTCATGATTGGATGAGCCTAAGAAGAATTAAGAAAATTATAACCCTATTGAAGATTCTATGAGGCTAAAGGATATAGTTAATCTAATTCTAAAACCTAATGAAATTATTGATTATTATTGTTGGGAATAATAAGTTGTGGAAAGGGATGTGACCATGTATGTGTCTATGGAAGAGGATTGTGGTGATAGTTCTAGATTTTAAAGTGTTTTTTTGAGATCAAGTAGTATATTTAGATAAATATTACATGATATATTTTGAGGAAGAAATAAATATTGAACCTCAAGAGCCTATAAAATTTTCTTCGCCATCATATCTTCCAAGTTCCTGAGCTCAGAATGTTTTATATGGACCTATTGGCTCTCTTGATACTTTTCTTTCTCAAGAATAAGAAGTTGGTTCTATTGATGAGTACATTGATCCTTCTTAGGAAGATATATTTAGATACATTATCTCAGAATCTGATGATGATGACTCTTTTTGTGGAATTTATCCCTCTATTTAAGGAAATTTTGTAGTGTGAAAGGGACTCCTCCATTAGATAAGAAAGTGGGAGAGTCACTAGTTTTTTATACTGCCCAATCTAAAGGGAAGAAGTATCCAATATATTTCATTAGAATTGAGTGTTCTGACATGATGAAGATAGTGATTATCATCATTGTGGTTGTCCACCTGACCATGGTGGACATTCCATTATAGGTATACCTTCCATTCCTTTTTCTACAATAATAAACCAGAGATTATAAATGGTATTTGTTTCTTAAAATTAATGTTTATTTTACTTTTCAATATTATACACATAAAACACAATGAGAAACCATCCACACATTATTTCATTAAATCAAATCATTAAATTAGTCAATGAATAAACCCATTAAAATTCTAATTATTATAAAGAAAAAATAGAGAATAGAAAAACTACAATTAGAAAATATGTATTTCCACAATTTTCTATAATTATCCCTCTCACTAACAACACTTTAGAAAATAAACAAAATATTATTAAACCAATCAATATTATAGAAAATTGAAATATAGAACCTTGATAGGGATTGAGTTAAATAATGAATTAAGGAATATAGAGTTATTTATATGAGGAAATGTGACCATTGTAATAATAAAGTGACCATTGGAATAGTAACCTAACCGTTGGGAATAGTAACCTAGTTATTGCGAATAGTAACATGACCATTGCAATAGTAATTTTACCTCAAAATAAAAAATTGTGAAATAAATAATATTTATCAGAATTAATTTAAGTAAATATAAATATTATAATTCCAAAAAAAAATTCATTATTAAAAAACATAAAGACAATATAAGCACATTATTAATAAACTTTATTTTAAAGTATTTTATAAAAATCATAATTTTTATATTAAAAATTAAAATTACCTATTTAATACAATTATTTTGATAAAATTAAAATCATTTTTGAAATTGATATATTGAAATTATATAAGGGTTATTTTCTCGTAATTTTATAAAATAATTCAGTTTTCATGTGAATAATAACAATACAATTTTTCATGTAACTGGTGTATCTTAAATGAAATAATTCTTGATGTAATAATGACTTAATAATTTCTAGAACCTTATGTCAGGAAAAAATATTTAATTTCCTCAAGTAGTCATTAAAATACAATAAACTAAATTTCTGAACCTAAAAAATCATTTTCCAAAACATAAATCCAAAAGTGATCACTTAAAATAACATTTTTTTCCTTTTTTCCCCATTTATTTTTAATAAAATAAGTGAATTATAATTATAAATGGGTTTAACATCTTAAAACCATTATATTTTATTTATATATGATTTATATTTTTCAAAATTCTCTACTAGAAGTTTTAAGTTTGATATAATATTTTATTTAATATTTTATTCTATAATTACCACGCTCCTTAAGTAAAAATAACCCCTCTCCTTCCCCTTTGAAAACCACTCCTCCATCACTTTCCAAAGAAACATATCAACCCATATCCTCTCTTTCAATAACTTTATAATACCTAGGGAAATTTTGGATTAGAAAAACTTCAAATATTAAGGGATTTTTAGTGTTCTACAAGAGAAGCTACACCGAGGAAAGAGTAAGTTTCTACCAAATCTTATTCTTTTTTCTTATTCTCTTTATTTTCCCCAATTACTTTAAAAAAATATTATAAAATTAGTTAGGATGTATTTTAACAATATATTAATGATTTTAATCTACAATAAGTATCATAATTGTGACATATATAAATTTCAAACTTCCCTTTTTCTGTTCTTTCAATAATGTCTCATCAATGGTCAGTTAACTTCCCATGAGGAAATTTTCAATCATTTTATTACCAACAAACCTATGGTCAATTATAATAAATTATTTATGATATATAAATGTATAAATATATGTATTTTAATCTTCTATAATTAATTATAATTATGTTTAAATGAATTTTAACAAAATAGAGAAGTCAAAGAAAATGGTGAATTTTTAAAGAAAAATAATATATCAAAATTAATTCCCTATAACCATGGAAATTAAGAAATATAATCAAACATTATAATTTATAAATAGTGTTAAAAATTACAATAATTCCCTTCTGGAAAAATGTTTTAATAAATCAAATTTTATTAATCAGAATGTGTAAAAGTGACAAAATAAAGTGGGATTTAAGGTTAGGGGATTCTTAAACCCAACTCACTTTATTTGGTTTATACCTCTTTAAAATAATGTTCATTATGAATATTCCTCTAATTTTCCTTAAAAATAATTTCACTACTCTTCTCTTTTCTCTTAGCGATATACATTTTTCCACCTTGATTTATAAGCCAAATTAAAATATTATCCAAAAAGAGTTTTCTTTCAAAAATATATATTTTACTCCTCTTGAGTTGTTTCTTATTCACTCATAAATGAAGATGTTTATGCCAAATATATTTTGTCATATTCATTTGGAAACTCCATTTTTATTTATGAAATCAGTCTTCAAGAAATTATTTTGAAACCCATTGTTTTCCATGGGTTATTTAATGACTATGATTGATATACGTTCTATGTGTCATGAATGATTATATAAATATTACTAAGTTATTGGTGGGACTAGAATTATATATCCCTCATATTCATTAGGTAATGTGATTTATCTCATGATATTATGTGTATTATGTGTAAACATGATGTTATCTTTGTTCACAATTAGTATTTTATGATTATGCATATATTTTGTGTGTGAACATGATTCTAGATTTATTCACAGCTATATATGGTATTTTACCATAATTACATGATGTTCCATTTTTATGCATTTCCAAATTCCATGAATTTATCAAAAAAACCACTTGATTATGATAACGATCCCTTTATTATGATGTGGTGATAATGATTATGCTCACCCATGTTATATTTATTCATGTCCTTTATTCCTCCTCTTACTGGGATTTCAGTTCACACATATCATTGATGTATATCCTAAGGTGACTATATGTACTAAGGGGAATGTAAACTTTTATAAGAATAAATAAGAGTGATTTAAATAAATTTTTATGATTATTATGTAATAGTGACGTATAACCCTAATTTTCCCAAGACTCTAAACCTTATGATCCTTGAATGTGTAACTATTATATTTTTTATATTTAAAATTATGTAATAGTCATTTAAGAAAAATTAGGGTCACTATAGTTGGTATCAGAGGTACGTTTTAGTTAATTTGGGAATTTGTATTAGATAATGTTAGTAAAAACCCATAGGATAAGTTTAAGTATAAAACATCTAAGAAACTTTGTTTTTGAAAAAGTATAAACATAGAGATCATGTAAGAAATTCCTTTAGAGTTAATTGTGAAAATGAATAAATTATATATTAATGGGTTTTTAACTTAAAATTTGTTCAAACCTTTTATATTTTATAAAATGGTGGGAACCAGGAGAAAAAAAGCCTACAGACCATGTGAGGGACAATGCAATGATTTCCCAAATGACATCCCCAATTCCATGGGTGGTGGAGTTAAAAACATTATGGATATTATTACCCAGTTTTCTTTCACATTGAATAATAACCTAAACCATGTGGAACATCTTCCTTCACTGAAGAACCAGTAACTAGTTATTTAGTCCTTTATATGGAAACAACCATTGACGTTTAGTGGATCCTCTGGTCCACTTTTTATGTAATAGTATGTTAACTTAATGTAGAATAAATTTTTCATACTCTGCTATTTTGAGATAGGTAAAGTGACTCTATCCATCTATCATTTAGATATAGAGGCTGATCAATTGTGTGAATTGATAAATAACGCTAAGATGAAGGATGAAATTAAAGATATGTAGTGGGAAGACTTTAAGAAAATATTTATTGACAAGTATTTTCATTGACCTAATTTAATAAATATTGAGAGAGAATTTTTATAGGTAAATAAAAATTAAGGTAAATCTATCATGACTTACAAGTAAAACATCACAAGGATTTCAATATACACCTTGGGGTTTTTTTATCAACAATGATAGAAAAAATATAGATTCCTTATTCGTTTAAAACCTCACCTTTGAATGGATCTAGCTATCTGAGACTTTTTAGTTATGAAGAATAGTCCCATGGTTATGGATATTAGAAGAGAATAATTAAGTTTCAAGCTAGTGGATCAGGTGAAAAGGAGTAAAGAGGATCTAACCATCCATGTGTCAAAAATATGGAAAGAAACGTAATGGTAATTACCTCATAGTAACTAATAAATATTTTTTAAGTGTGGGATAGAAGGTCAAACTCATGAATGTATAAGATAAATAAATAAGTTGTCCAACATGATAGAGGAAAGTAATGAACCTCATAATACACCACTCATGATTCATTACTTAAACTATAGAAAGAAAGGTCACTGTGCAAGTGAGTGAACTAAACCATGGCTCCTTGAGGGTAATCAGTTTCAGAAACCACCAAATCCAAAGGAGAAAGTAAAATCTTATTCCATCACTAATACTAAAGTGAAGTATGAAAACAAAGTCATATGGTGTACACTTATTATTCACTCAATAATGTAAAATGTTTTGTTTTATTTCATTTCTAAACATTCCTTAATATCCTACATTTCTTGAACTATTGAATAGAATCCTCGATACATTGAATTAGATACATATGTAAAACACATAGTGGTGTGATCATTACAACCCAAATGTTAGAATCTTCTCCTATTAGAATATGTGGGAAAATTATTCCAACAAATCTCATAATCCTTCCCTTAGTGTAATTAGACTCTATAATGGGCATGGATTGGATCTCATTATATGGATAACACATAAATTGTTATAAAAATAAAATATCTTTCTATATTCTGAACCATCCAATGCTCCTCTACAAATGAAAGGAAGATTATGAATCTACTTGGAAAATACCTCAATTTGGTGGGTGATGATACCCTTTGAATAAGTATATCTTTTCCAAATGGTTGAGTCAAAAAAAGGTATTAACCTGGAGAAAATTCCCATTACAAGGAAATAAACTAATATATTTCCCAAATAATTATAAAGACTTCCTTAGATTGTGAGGTAAATTTCTAAATATAACTTATACCTAGAACCACTCTTATCTATAAATTCCCCTACATGATAGCCCCCATCGAACTAGAGGATTTAAAGAATTAGTTGTAAAATAATTTAGACATATGGTTCATATGAACCAGTGCATCACCTTAGGGTGCACCAGTGCTCTTTTTCAAGAAGAAGGGTGGACAATTGTTGTTGTGTATCAATTACCAGGAACTTAAAAATATCACCAAAAAGAAAAAGTATCCCCTTCCAATGATTGTTGACTTATTTTATCAACAATGACGAGTTCATTAATTCTCAAAGTTGGATCTTTGTTTTATATATCATTAGTTGAAGGTAAGTAAGGATAATATTCAAAAGACTACTTTCCATATAAGGTATGGAAACTATGATTTTATAGTGATTCCCTTAGAAAACATTAGTTACCCTACAAAATTCATTTATTTCATTAATAGAGTATTTATATTCTACCTTGAAATTTTTGTGGGATAATTTATTGATGATATTCTCATTTACTCTAATATTAAGGTGGAACATGAAGAGTATCTAAGGATTGTACTGGAAACATTAAGGAAGGATAAAATATATGATAAGTTTAGTAAGTGTGACTTTTGGATGCATCAAGTCACATTCTTGGGGAACATAGTCATAAGTGATTGAATTTATATAGACCCTTCAAAAACAGAGGAAATTAAAAAATGGAATAGACCCACTAGTGTCATAGAAATCCATAGTTTTCTTAGCTTAATAGGGTACCACCAATGTTTTTTGAGAAATTTCTCATGATTTTCAAGACCTCTAAATAAGTTAGTATGAAAATGGGTAAAGTATTACTAGACATAATAATGTGAGGAAAGATTTAAAGAGATCTGGAATAGGAAAGTTACTTCACATGTACTCACACCACCAATAAGTAGATAATTTTTTAGTATATATCATGATGCTTTAGAGAAAGTCTGAGGTTGTGTACTCATTAAGAATATAAAATATTATAGCCTATGCCTCAAGATAGTCGAAGATCCAAGATAAAAACTACATGATACATGATCTCAAGTTAGTAGTTATGATCTTTTCCTTGAATATTTGGAGGCACTTCCACTATGAAGAGAAGTATGACATATACACTAATAACAGGAGTCTAAACTATATATTCAAATATAATGAGCTCAACATGCATCAAATAAGATTTTTATATCTAATCATGGACTACTATTGGTATATTCACTACCATCCGAGAAAGTTGAACAAGGTATCTGAAGCTATTATCATAAAATAACCAACCACATTATCCATGATGTGGATGAGAAAGACCCTCTCTTCATAGAACTAAAAATCATGGATCTAGAAATCATAATAGTAGTGAAGACATCCTACCTTTCCCAAACAATTTACCAACCATATATACAAGAGAAGATCATGGAGGCACAGAGGGGTGATATAGAGCTTTAAAAGAAGTTGAAAGTGGTAAAGGAAAAATACATGAGTTTCACCTTGATGATGATGGTTTCATGTGATTTGGAACTAGACATTGTGTTCCTATATCACCTGAGATAAAGAATGATCTATTGTATAATAAACACAACTAATATTTCTCTATTCATCCTAGAAGTACCAAGATGTATCATGATATTTTATAGCACATATGGTGGGAAAACATGAATAAGAATATTGTGTAGTATATATCATGGTGTTTGGTATATCAGCAAGTTAAATCAAAGAGAAAAAATTATAAAGGGATGATGTAGTCATTTCCTATACCCATGTGAAAATGGTAGAATGTCACTATGAACATTGTCACTGGTCTCTTGAAGACATCCAAAGGAAACAATGTGATATGGGTTGTGGTGGATCAAATCACCCAGACTTCCCACTTCAGCACTATTCAAAAAGATTTCTTCCTTGAACAACATTCCAAGATATATGTAAATGATGTATTGAGGCTTCATGGGGTACCAATATCAATCATATATGATCATAATCTAATGTTTACCTCTAAATTATAGATAATTCTTCAAAATTATTGGAATATTAAATTAAATCTCAATACGGACTATCACCCCTAAACTATTGGAAAATCCAAAAGAACTATTCAGATGCACGAGGAAATTCTAGGATCCTACACAATAAAATACTAATGTGAATGGGATCTACATTTCCCGTTAGGTGAGTTATCATACAGCAAAAACTTCCACTCAAGTATTCAAATGACTCAATTTAAAGATATGTATGGAAAGTTATGTATAACTCTAATTTGATGGGATTAATTTTGTGAACAAAATCTATTTAGACCTAATATTATGTAAAATATGATATTAAAGGTTCAAGTCATCCAGAAGTATATAAAATATTATCATATTCAACAAAAGATCCATGTTGACAACCATAAAAGGGACTTAGAGTTTGATGCTAGAGACAAATTTTTCCTTCATATATAACCATGGAATAGATTTATATGGTTTGGAAAGAAGTGGAATATTATCCCTAGGTACATTGGACCCTTTTAGATCCATGATTGCATAGGAGTATTAACTTTTCGACATTCACTTCAACAAAATCTTGCTCAAGTTTATGATTTTTTCCATGTATCTCTCCTAAGGAAGTACATACATGACCCCTTGCATGAACTGAATCCATAGGTGGTAAAATTAGATAATGAACTCTCATATGAGAAGAATCCACTGATGATCTTGGACTGTAGAGACAAAGTTTTACACAACAAGACAACTCACCTTGTCAAAGTTATTTACAAAAATCATAAGTTTGAAGAGATGACATAGAAACGAAAGGAAATAATGAAACATAAGTACCCTCTCCTATTATCAATTGACAATATGATTTGAAATTTTAGGGATGAAATTTATAAAGGGGGAAAGAATGTGACAACCTAGAGATTATAAATGATATTTGTTTCTTGAAATGAATGTGTATTATATTATACAATATTATACACATACAACACATATATAAACAAACAAAATTTTATTTCATTAATGAAAATAATTACACTAGTCAATGAATAAACCCATTAAAATTTAAATTATTATAAGGGGAAAAAATTAAATAGGAAAAACTAAAATGGGAAAATATTAATTTACCCAATCCTCTAGAATAATTCTTCCCACAAAAAACTCTATATAAAATAAACAAATTATTTTTAAACCAATAAAAATTATCTAAAATTTAAATATAAAAACCTAAGAGGAATTGAGTTAAATATGAATGAATTAATGTAGAGGTATTTATAGAAGGTAATGTGATTGTTGGAATAATAGATTGACCATTGAGAATAATAAACTGACCATTGGAATAGTAATTTTACCTTAAAATAATAAATTTTGATATAAATAATATTTATCATGATTAATTTAATTAAATATAAATATTATTCTAAAAATAAATAATGTTATTAAAAACTCAAAGAAAATATAAGCATATTTTTAATAAACTATATTTTAAAATATTTTATAAAAAACATATTTTTTATATTAAAATTTAAAATTAACTATGTTATAAATTTATTTTTATAAAATAAATATAATTTTTTAAATTATTATTTAAAAATTATACACGAATCATTTTTTTGTAATTTTTTTAAATACTTCAATTTTCAATTGAATGGTAAAAAATAATATTTTCACATATCTCGTGTATCTTAAATTACATCATTGATTATGTAATAATGACCTAATAATTTATAGAAATCTAGTTTAGGAAAAAAAAATATATTTAATTTCACAAATGATCTATTAAAATATGATAAACTTTATTTCCAAACCAAAAAAATGTTCTAGAACCTAAATTTAAAAGTGATCACATAAAATAATAATTTCTCCTTCTTTCCACATTTCATTTTAATAAACTAATTGAATTTGAATTATATAGGGTTTTAAAGTCTTAAAATAATTTTATTATATTTATATATGAATTATATTATAAAAAATCCATATTAAATGTTTTACCTTTGATATAATATATTATTTGATATTTTATTCTAAAAACACCCCTCTCCTCGAGTATAGTTAACCCATCTCCCTTCCCTTGAGAAACCACTCCTACCTCACTTTAAAAAGACAATTATCAACCCATATCCTCCATATCAAGACCCTTATAATACCTAGTGATGTTATGGGTTAAAAAACTCCAAACATCAAGGGAGTTTTAGTTTTGTACAATAGAAGATACACCGAGGAAAGAGTAAGTTTCTATCAACTCTTCTCTTTTTTTCTTCTTCTCTTTCTTTTTCCCAATTAATTTCAAAACAATATTATAAAATTAATTAGTAATTATTATAAAATTATATTAATGATTTTAATCTGCTTTAAGCATCATAATTATAATATATATAAATTTCAAACTTCCCTTTTTCTTCTCTTTCAATAATGTCTCATTAATAGTCGGTTAATCACCAACGAGAACATTTTCAATCCTTTTATTATCACCAAACATTTTTTTGGTTACAAAAGAATTATTTATGAGAAATATATGTATAAATATATTTATTTTAATCTTTTTTAATTAATTACACTTGTGTATAAATTACTTTGAATAAAATATAAAAATCTAAGAAAAATGGGAAATTTTTAACGAAAACATGATAAAAAAAAATTCCATATAACCAATGAAATTAAGAAATATAATAAAATTATTATAAATTATAAATAGTGGTAAAAAATAAAATAATTCAATTATGGATAAATGTTTTAATAAATCTATATTTGGTATCTATGAGTCCCAAAAGAGACAAAATATAGTGGGATTTAAGGTAAGAGGATTCTCAAAACCAACTCCCTTTCTTTGGGTTGTACCTCTTTCACATTATTTTCCATATGGATATTACTCTAATGTTCCATAAAAATAATTTCACTACTCTTCTATTTTCTCTTGTGGGTATAAATGTTTCCCCTTTTATTTATAATCCAAATAAAAATATTTTCCAAAAATATTTTTCTTTTCAAAACCTATATTCTATACACCTTGAGTTGTTTCTTCTTCACACATGAATAATGATGTTTATGAAAAATATTTTTTAACTTTTTAATTTTATAACCCTAATTTTATTCATGAAATCATTCTTTATGAAATTATTATGAAAATCATTCCTTTTCATGGGTTATTTCATGACTTTTATTATTATATGTTCTATGTTCCATACATGATTGTGTAAATATTATGATGTGATAAGTGGGCCAAAAATTATATGGCCCTCTAATTAATTGGTTAATGTAATGTATCTCAGGATATAATTTTTATTATTCATGAACATGATGCTATATTTTTTTACAATGATGATGTTATGATTATGCACATATTTTATGCATGAACATGATGTTATCTCTGTTCACAGCTATGTGTGGTATTTGACCACTATGACATGATGTTTAATTTTTATGAATTTCCATATTCCTTACATTTATAAAATTTTTCACTCATGATTATGATTATTATATTATTCTTATGATTTTATTATGATTATTATTATTACCTATATTATATTGATTCATGTCCCTTATTCCTCCCCTTACTGGCATTTTAGATCATCCATTTCTTAGATATATATCCTCAGGTGACTATATGTACTAATAAGAATGTGTGATTTTAGATGGATAAATAATAATCCTTTAAATAAATTTTTATTATTATTATGTAATAGTGATATACGATCCTAGTTTTCCCAATATACTAAACCTTTAAATCCTTGAATGTATAACTATTATGTTTTTTATCTTTAAAATAATGTAATGTTAATGTAATAAAAAGTAGGGTCATTATAGATTCTATTTATATTAATGGTTATTTATTTTGTATAATTTATCTTGAAGATAATATTTTATTAGCCTCTCTAAGACCTATCTTATAGGATAAGAAAAGGATAAACCAAATAATGGAACAAGTTCTTGATGAGATGTTTGGGAATGTACCTGTAAATCCTGTTGAAGTTGTAAAGACTGATTTAGAAAAATAATCATAACTAGTAAGAGATATTGAGAAGACGAGTATTATTTAATTTCATGTTTATTAAATTTTTTATTTCTCACATCATAGAGAATTATTTCATTTAGTGGATGATTTTGGATTAGTTGGAAGATCATCATCTTCTAGAAAATCTACTACCACTCCTCCTACTCCTATTTTTTTACTTTCTGAAAGAATATTTTTTGTATTAAAAATATATCTCATAACTGTGCTCAAATAATTATTTTTGGGATTTGTAGCCTTATTTTAACCCATTAGATATGAATATATTTCATGTATTTTTTCTCTTATTGTTTCTCATATTCATCCTAAATTGTTTCTAAATATTGTTCATATGAATCAATAGATTCATAGTTTGAGAGGACAATTAAGATATTTGAAGGAATACTTAAATGATATAATGGGAAATATTTATCAAAGATACTTGAATATCATGGTTAAAGATTCCTCTTCTACTACTCCTCCTTCTGCTACACCTTCTTCTCCACTAGTCATGTTTCCATGGATGAGAATTTAATTATAGAACTTTTTGGAGATGAGATAAAAAAAATTGGATGATTTTTATAATACAGTAGAAATGGTTCCCTCTAGTTTTTATATTTAGTCTTCTAATACCCTTTAGAAAGTTAAATTTGATGCTTAATAGGCTGTAAGAGATAAGGAGACCATCAAAATATCCATTGATCATTATTTGAAAATGATATAAAGTAAAAATGGATTTGAAAAACATTTTTATATCCTTATCGAATGACCTACTGATACCTCCACTAAGTCAAATTTTCAAAACTCAAATTGATAAACTGGAGCTTAATTTCATTCTTTTGGAAATTTTTATGAAAGATAAGGTCACATTTTTCTCAATTATTTTTAAAGGATCCTCGTCTTTGAATTATTTGACTCTTCTTATGTAGCTTTATATTTACAATGCTCATAATTCTATAATTTCCCATTCAGATTTGAATCTAACTTTAGATGATATAACCTATACATCTTCAATTCCTATATCTTATGTGCCTACCTCAACTAAAATTCTCTATACTTATTTTTTTATTTACTCCAGTATAATAAGATCAACATTTCATACCTATTTATAGTGTAATTATCATTCTTATCCCTTCCTATTAATAGGCCCATATTACACCTAATATTACATCTTATACTTTTGGGAGAATTTAATATATGTCATAGATCCTTATTCTATAAGAGAGGATAATTCTTCCAATTCTGAATAGGCTATTTATAGGGCCCATGTAGTTTTGTTAAAACTTCTTCAAAATGAATAATATCTATTCTTATCTTGATTATCTTTATTATTTGTATTTTTTATTACTTATCTATAATATAATACCAAAAGGGTTATAAATCTAATTGACGGTAATATTTCATTTATAACAATGTATAAAATATCTAAGTTTGTAGAAATCTATGTTTTACCTTGAACTTTTATACTGTTATGATTTGTGATCATAAAAAGGGATATATTGTTGGAATAGTCCATAAATTACTTATTTTAATAATCTCAAATCATGTTTATTATATTTCTGATGAATTATGTGTTCTATGATAGTAAATTATTTTTCTCAAAAAATTGTGGAAATTTTATATATATAGATCCACCTTATGATATATGGCCATCAACTGCATTACCATTGAAGTGATTGTTCATATATCTTCCTAAGCTTCAGATCGACCATATGATGAAGTGGATTGACTATAATAATTATTTCAACTAACCATGCTAGAAAGTTGAAAAAAAAATTATAATTGTTGTGGCTACCACACAAAGAACTCTTAACTGACGATGCCTATCAACCGACCAAATATTGGTATTCAAGTGACTGCATGTTATAACTAATCGACCACAAGTATAGAGAGAGCGATCATATGAAAAAATCAACTGAATACTTGTAAATAAGGTGAAAATATTTTTAGTATTAAGTTACCACACATATATATTTGTTCAACCATGGATAATTGGATTGACTTCATGATGAAGCCAATCAACTGCATGAAGTATTGAGATACTAAAAGATTTTTTTTTCCTCAACCATGAATGAATAAGCTACTATAGTAAAGTTTAAAATCATAATGGAATGTTTGGGTATTTAATGATACATGTTAGATTAGTTAAGAACTATCATTTTGAGAATGATTTTTTTCCTCGACATCTACTTTTTGAAAAATTGAATTCAAATAAGATGAATACTCACTTGTGAAAAAGAGAGAGTTATTACGTGTTTTACACTAGAATTGTTCATTAATCTTGACAAAGATACTTTGACTTATAGAATACATTTAAAAAATATAAAATAAGGAAAAACTAACTGTTAATTACATTTATCAACCTTTTGGATAATAAAAAATGTAGGAGAACCTTTCTTATCAACTAAAATTTGATCATAGATTGAGCTACATCAAAATATTCACGGTTTCTTATATATTTTTTGTGGCTTACATATTGAGTTTTTCTTGTGTTTTTTATACATTTATTTATAACTTATCTTGTACTATAAATAAGAGTACCTTGATACTCCTTCTCTCTTTGTTTTAAATCTATTATCCCATATAGAAATCTAGAGGATGCTTGGTATAACCTGGACTACCATGTGTGTAGTTATTTTGGTAAAACAAAATCCATGTTGTGGATTATTAATTAGGATTTAATAATAATTCTTGTTAGTGTATTTATATCAAGTATAGAGGACAATCTCTATCTAGGAGCTAAGATCTTGTTTATTTTCATTGTGTGTTTAATTTTTTCACTATTTATTATATATTTAATTGAAATCCTTTTTATTTTTCGTAAGTATTTATAAAAATTAAATTAAAAGTACAGTTTTATTGTTAGTATTTTCAATTAATATATACACTATTTTATGTAAGTATAGTATTTTAAAATCCAAAATAATTTTGGTTATTTTAAGTAGTTTTGATTCAACCTTTGAGAAAGTAATTTAAAATATAAAATTATATATACCTACTTATTTTTATCACTGGACTATTATTTTAAATTCAAGGGAATTAAATTTATAATTTTTAAAAAATAAATTTTTTATTGGAAGCTCAATTCACCCCCCATATTGAGCATTCTTATCTTAACAACACATATTTTAGGTTTTTATCTAGACTCATATAATTATGTATTGTATATTTATTTTGGGTCTTGTATATACATGATGCGTGTTCATAGTATATCATGTCTTGAATTTTATATTATCATATAATTATTATACTTAAGTAGTGTTACTCGTTATATTAAAAGTGGACTAGAAACTTGAACAAGTACTATAAATTATATGTGGTTAATTATTATGGTTTTTTATGTTATATATAAGGGAAAACAATCTCCCATACTTCTATTATTCATCCATTTGAATTTACATTAGACTCTAGTAATCAAGAGTTGTTTTGATTTATTGTGGTAGTGTGACCCAAGTGTTAAAAGGGTATTTGAGACACAATTGTTTCATTGTCACCTTTTCTTATTCACTTTCTTGTGTCCATTTTCATCATTGTTTTATCCCACTTTATGAGTTTTATTTTTTTCTATAAGAGGAGGTTTTTATTGATATTAATTTTATTAATAAGAACACGAAGTGAAGAACAATCTTGGATGTTCAATGAAGAATCTTATTTTTTGGTATAGGTTATTAATTCCGATTATGACTGAACTATTTTATAGTGTTTAGATATCATTGAATAATTCATGATGTATAAATATTTAAAAGAATCTAGAAGTATAGAATCTATAAGGAGAGACCATATCGCAAGTCGTATACCACTCTGTAGAAATGAAGAGAAATAGGATTACGTTGCTACATATTTTCAATTATGTGCATATTCTAAATTTAGAAGTGGGATGAAAAGTAGTCTATATAACCTAATGTCATAGAGTGATAGGTCACATTATATGGGGGGTTAAATCAAAGTTCTCTAAGCTATAGCGAACCTAGTTTCACTACAAGTAGAACAAAACAAGGTGCTATATCATAAGAGAACGTTATTCCATAGTGAAATATTAGGTCGGATTTTAGTGGATCTAAAATTTTAGGACCATCACACCCAAAAAAATATATTATCTACATCGTATTGGATAAAGTAATTTATTTCTAATCCATAAAGTGAAGGCCCATGTAACAAATTCTAGTCAAATTACTTTTGGTGTCACTGGAGAATTCATGACGTCCATGTCATAGCCTATATACCATGTCATAAAGGCCTATTAAGATTGATAAGAAACTCCATAAACCCATATGGCTACATCATAGTGATATTCATCATGTCATATTGACACTCTTCATTCTATATAATATTTTTCCTTGCTATAGAAGTTTATTTTTAGGCATATTCAGCTCAGTTTGAAATACCATATTGATGTGGATCTACCTAACTTTTTAGTGGTTATTATAACTCAACATAACTTCCATTTAGAATTGGATAGTGATGATAAATTGGGATATGATCTAACGGATATTAAATAATCATTTTAACAAAGTTAATAATTTGAATTAGAAATTCAAAATTCAAATTCAAATTCAAACTTGAGGGTCTTTTTTAAATATTGAGTGAATATTTCTAATATATGATAGATTTGTGAGAAATGAAAAATAAGATAGAAGAACCCAAGTTAGAAAAAAATAACTTGGGAAGGAGTATAAATCCATGAGATAATTCATCAAATTAGAAGATTTATTTCCCAATCATTATTGGGGATCCAGATTATTCAAAATATGGACAAGGTTTTAAAAAAAATAGACTAAGCATCATCATCAACTATTGAATATCTTGAAGGATTACACATATAGATCTGATGATCCATATGTTTGTATAGGAGTGCCATCATCCAATGGTATAGTGATCACAAATTGTTTTCTATCATTTTTGGATAATATTTTATATAGATGTTGTATCTTATAGTGGATTCTAGAAGTTGTTTTTGAACACTATGGAATAGTTATTTTAAATACATTTCCAAGGTAATGGATGAATACATGTTGGAAAGATTAACAAAAATGGAAAGAATCACCATGGGTGAAGAACCTTGTAAATATTGTGTTTCATGATTTATCTTTTATTTCTATATATGAGGCAAGGTTGAGAGAATACATTTATTATATTGATATCCTTCATTGATTCAAGAGTTTTAATTTAAATGGTAGTAATTTATAAAAGTAAATGTGGATCACTAGTTCACCTCATCCCCCTCTCAGTTATCCAATCAATACATATCTTAATAAGTTGTATTAGAAGAAGGTTCCCTCTTAATATTCAAGGAGCATGTAAAATAAAAATTCTGTGAACTACTGAGGAGTTCCTAAATTTAATGGTACAAAATTTCATTGTTGGAGGAATAGGATGTTTCCCTACCTCCTCTTACTTGGTCTTGAAGTAAGATATGATACTTTAGTGGGATTTTCACCAACTACTGAAAAAACTCATATGAAACATGTTAGAAAAATAAATTTGGAGAAAGATGGGAAAAAACTGATATTTTGAAGTCTTTATAAAAAAATGTATACACTAAGATAATGGGTATTTCAACTATAAAAGAGATGGGAAAATTTGAGAAGTGTTTTTGAAGGAAACACAAAAGTGAAGGATGCCAAGATAAAAATATAGAGGATCATATTTGAAGATGTTAAAATGAATAATGATGAGAATATAGATGGCTATTTTACAAGGTTGAATGATATAGTTAGTAATATTCATGGATTTGGATAAAAACTATGGGACTCCACTGTTGTCAAAAACATTTTGAGAAAATTTTTAGAAGGATTTATTCTCAATGTTTCGGATTTTAAATATAGGTATTGTTTATCTTTGGATCATCTTCACAACATTATCTTAGCTTATGAAATGTCGAAAGATGTGGTTTTAAAGAAAAAAGTAAAAAGATGATATGGCCTTTTTATCCATGAGAAAAGTAAAAATAAAGTGGATAAAGAGTTTAATTTTTTAGAAGTTAAATATGATGAAGATCTCAATCATATTTTCTCTCTCTTATAAATGAGATTCTTGAAGGGAAAATGGAATAGAAAAGGTGATAAATTTATTATATGTTTTAACTACAATGGTATTGGTCATATTAAAAAAATCCAAAAGAAATTCATTATGGAATTTCAATCATATGTGGAAGAATAAATCCCTCAAATGAAGAAAAAGGATAAGAAAATGATGAAATATAACACCAAAAGAGGAATATTTTTCTACAAGAATAAAAAATCATCTAGAAATTCTAATAATAAAGTCACTAGTATTACTCATGTGGAGAAAGATTCAAATTTTTCAAGTTGTAGAGATGATGGAAAATATATAATTGAAATTGAGTGGGAACTTAAAGGTAAGTTGGAATATTTTCTTGAGAATATTTCATAACTCAGAAATATTAGAAAAATTTAGAGAATGAGAGAAAGGAAATGGATACCCAAATGAGTGAGTTTGATAAAAAAGGGAAAGGTATTCTTTGATGAAAAATAGGATTTGATCAAAATATAGTCAACCCATGTTGAAAATATAATAGAACACAAGTTAAATATAGTTGAAAAAGATAATATGATATGTGATCTTAAGTGTAAAATGATTGCAACAAAAGAAGAACAATTTGAGACACAATCTAAATCTATTATAGCTCAAACTGATTTGAATAATGCTAGAGAATATTTCAAGATATATTTTTATATTAAAGAATAATATTTTCTTGATAGTTAAAAGAGAGGATCAAAGGACCACATTAATCCTAAACCTATTTAGTCTAATAGTATAATGTTTATTTCTAATGGTGTGGGTGCTAAAAGGGGTTATAAGAAAAATGAGAGGAAAACCTTCACATGAGTGACAAAAAAATATAGAAAACTAAAAATCCCCTAATTAAAAGAAGACTCAAGGATAATTACATCAACACCATTCTAGAAAAGTCTAGAATCAGTCAAGGAATCTCAATTCTTGGGATATTATTGGTTTCAGAGAAGGTATTGACACAAATCATACTCATATTGGTTCAAAATATATTTATCTAGGAATAGAAAATAAAAAATGTGGAGTTTTAGTGAGAATATGATGATAAAAAATAAAAGAAATAAATTTTTGTTGAATGAAGAGGTAAAATATTTTGAGAAGACATCCACAAGTAATAATTTGAAGAATTGTGAAAGGTGTGAGCAAGATTGGTATGTTTTAAAGACACTTAAATAACAAGAAAGTGACAATGTCTTGAATTTTTTTGTGGAGAAAAATAATCTACATGTTTAAGTTGTTTTAGATAATAAATTAATAAAATAACCTATTGATAGTATTGATGAGAAGAAATGTGATAATATTGGAAGGAAGAAGAATAAAAGGTTGATAGAAAACTCTCATCTTAATTGTTGTTTTTGAGGAAAAAATAAGGTCCCTCCTTATTCCCTATTATTATTTTATATTTATGATAACTCTCATAGAATTAAAGTAGGTATTTAAGTTTTTCATCACTAGAGAGAAAATATTTATTTTTATATGGAATACTAATTCATGATGAAGAGTAAAGAGTGCATCCCTTTTGGGGGATCAATATTTGAGAAGAATCTGTCATACCAAAATTCATGAAAATCTAGATAGCTCCATGAACTCTGGAATTGAGGTATAAAAATCACACTTACACTCCATTATGATGGATATATTCAATATATTTATCAAGTTGTGTGTTGGTTGATAAAATTATCACAAAAGGGGGGATTTTATGCCTTGTATATGAATTGATTTTGATATGTTTGTTAAAGTGTGTAAAGGATCATTCTTTTAGTGATCAATTTGTTTTTTGAGCATCCCCTATTGTAAGATTCTGGAAATTTTATCACATGATTAGTTGTTATGGATATCTTAGATAACCTTGATTAAATCTATTATAATTTATATATCTATTTTACCCATGTATACTTAGAGTGGATTAATCAAAGGCTCTTTTTTAAGGAACTATGTGATATAATCACTCTATTTAAAATTTCAAAAGTGAAGAGAATAAATATGAGGTGGGAAGTTTCCACAAATTATCAATTTATATTTATTATAAATAATGTGGAGAATAATTTATATTTTAGGCATGCATATTGGCATATATTTGATAAATTTTCTTCCAAAAAATAAAAGGGGGTGTTTTTTATCCCACTTTTTGAGATATATTTGTTATCAATAAGATGAGGTGTTCATTTATGAAAATATGTTGAATAATAACATGATGTGAAGAAAAATATTGTATGTTGAATAAATAATATGATTTTTTTTGGTATATGATGTTAATTAGGATGAATCTTGAATGGTTTTGCATTATTTAGGTATTATGAAAGAAGTTCATGATGTGAGATTATTGAAAAGAAGATTGAAGCAGAGAAGCTTCAAGTAGAGACCATGATACAAGATGTATATCATACTGTAGAAAACAAGATAAAATAGGCTTATGTTGAAAAATATTATCTATGGCATGGATATTTTAAATTTTTAATTGGGAAGAAAAATGGTATATTTTACCTTGTGTCTCAAAGTGAGAGATCACACCCCATGGGAGACTTGATTAGATGTATCCATGCTATAATGAATTGGGTTTTTCTCTAAGAAGAATAAAAATAGGTTTGTGTGTTATAGGAGAATGTTATGTTGTAGTGGAATATTGGGTTTAATTTTGGAGACTCTAGAAATTTTAGGCCCTCCGTGATTTAAAATATGATCTACGTTGTAGAGGACGAAGTAATGTGGTTATACTCTACCAAGTGAAGGTCCACACCACAAATTCCAGTCAAATTATTTTTAGTGTCACTATATATTTCATTACACCTAATCTAAATACTATATAACACATTTAAAATTCCTTTTAAATTTGATATGAAAATGATTAAAACCAGATAGCTATGTCGTAGTGATATTCATCATGTCATAGTGCCACTCCTCATTCCATAGAATATCTGGCCATGCCATAGAAGTTTATTTCTGGGTATTTTTTGAGAAATATGAATAGTCATACTAATGTGGATTCACTCAACTTTTTGGGGGTTATTCTCACTCAACATAACTGACATTTAAAATTGGATGGTGATGATCAATTGAGATATGATCCAAGGGTTGTTAAAGAAGTATTTTAAGGAAGTTGATGATTTGAATTTGGATTTGGAGTTCAAATTCAATCATGAAAATGGGGGTTTAAATATACTGTGTGGATTTATAATATATGAGATATTTTTGAGTAGTGAAAAATAATAGATAATAACACAAGTCAAAGAAGAAGAACTTTTGAAAGAGTCTGAATTCAAGAGATCATTCATAAAAGGATAATATCTATAGCCTGAGTATTCAGAATATTGAGGACCTAGTTCATTTAGAATCTAGTTAAAGTTTCAAAACTAGTAGGTTGAGCAACATCATATAATATTTAATATCTTGAAGAAATATCACACCTACAAATCAGATGATCCATCTATTCATGAGGAGGATTATCAATGAGAGGTGCAGTGATCACCAGGTATTGTGTGTCCTTGTTGGTTCATATTTTATAGAGATTTTGTATCTTATAGTAGATTATATAAATGGATTTTTAACACTGTGTACTTGGGGTTATTAATAAATTTGTGAAGTATTGGATGAATACATGTTGGTGGGATTAACAAACATGGAAAATACTAGGAATGGGTGTCTAACCTAGTAAATATCAAATGTTATTCTTTATCTTTTATTTATACATATGAGGTAAGTTTTAAAGATGCCACTAAGTGGATTGAGAACCTTTACCAGTTTTAGGAGTTGATATTAAAGGTTATAAATTTATAAAAGTAAAATAGCAACACAAATTCACCCCATCCCCCTCTCATTGACCCAATAAAGTTTAATTCTAACAATTTCCTTTCAAAATATTTAATTTTTAATCTTTATTTTTTCATTATTTTCTTTTTTTAAGATTATATTTCAATTTTACACACTATAATCACACCATTCCACCACCAAAAATAGATAAACATACCACTATGCACATTAATTTAGGATTATAAATTAAAATAAACCATTGAAAAATGCCTCTCTTTCTTATATGATTGATCCTTCACCACTTTACTAGCTACTGTGGGTTATATAAAAATACTTTTGGCCACACCTCAATGATAGGAGGTGGTCAAAAATTTGGGTTCATTATCAATTAAGGGAAATATCATTTTTCTATTTTTGTCTCATTTTCTAAAAAAGAACATAAAATTTATTTTAAAACACAAATAAAGTTATATAGAATCACTCAAAAAATCTAATTTTTCCTTTTGTTATTACAAGTATAAAATCAGTGGAAATTTTTTCTCATCGCTGAAAAATATTTTAAAAACTTTTATTCACTAGAAAAAACTCACAAATTTTTAAAACATTCTTGCATTAGTGAAACTTGAAGGTGGTCAATAGCTATTTTTTAACCTTTTTCTTTTTTTTATGGACAATTTGGAGTGTTGTACCTATGAAACTTTCTTGGTAAAAGTATTTCAACACTAAGAATTTAGTTGGTGGTGCTTTAGATCACATCAAAGCTAAAACTGAGAGACACATCATTACACTTTGGTAATGTTAAATAAAATAATTGTATAACTTGGGAGAAAGATTGGATGAAAATTTTGAACCATGATCTCTTATTAAGAATGAAAATGACCTATTGAGACCTAGGTTGAGAGGGTTCTAATTTCTTATAATTCATAGAAACCCCTCATATATTTAACATTCACAAGGAACAAGGAATTACGAAATAAAATAGTCCTATCTCTCAGTGACGAAGAGACCATGGGATGATAAATCGACTATCCTCCCCTAATTACTAAAATCTATAAAGGAAAAATTTTCTATATTTTACTATTCCTAATTTCAATGGTAATTTAGGGGGTTTTTTATAAAAAAATTTGAATAAAATAGATTCTCAAAAGGCTGGGATAGATTCCAAAATCCATAATATGGAATTATATTTGGGTAAAATGGCTATAAAAATGAGTGATATAGATATAGGGAATCCTATTCGAACCAATTAACCTAATCTTAGAGAGAATATCATGGTTTTTTAAAATAATATTGATCTCAAAACTCAAGAAAATATCATAATTTCCCCCAAGAATGATAAAAATAATCTCTTTCGTGAATCTAGAATTAAAATTATGGGTAAAAATGGGCTGAAAAAAGTGGAAAAAAAGATTAAAATTGAGCTTAATCTAGTGTGACCACCTGAATATAAATTAGAAAAAAGAAATGAAATAAAAAATAATGGAAATAGGAAGATTGATGATTAGTGTGAGTGAACATAAAATGGATTGAAAATTTTCTCCACCAATCCCATTCTATCAAAGTATGAAACTAAAGAACAATGATCCAAGAAATATTAATTATTATAAGATATTCAAAAACTTTCATGTGAATATTCCAATTATAGATGTTTTGGATCAAATTTCATCATATAAAGATTTTCATAAAATAGTAATCACAAATAAAGTGTTTTTAAGTAAATTACTACAATTTTTCTCATCAAATAGTGATGTGTTTTTTATTACAGCACATACAGATTTTCTTAAAACAATAATCACAAATAAAGTGTTTTTGAGGAATTTACTTCAATTTTTTTAGAGACCCGAAGCATGACGTATATTGACATTACATTACATTTGCGGAATACTTAGTACATAACAAAAACACACACACAATGATCGTAATAGTTTAGTGTCTTTGGAAACTCGGAATATAATCTTCTAATACTGGTGAAAGATCTTCAACATATCCCATAAAGATCTTCCCTTTTTTTTACCTAAAACATTTCTTTATATCCTGGGGAAAACAAAACATAAAAGGGTGAGCTCAAATTCTCATTAAGGGTAAACAAAAGAAATATCAATCACATCATATACATAAGCACATAACTTTTAGAAATCTTAACCTGCAAAAGAGATCATAAT
Source organism: Viscum album (assembly GCA_963277665.1). NCBI lineage: Eukaryota > Viridiplantae > Streptophyta > Magnoliopsida > Santalales > Viscaceae > Viscum > Viscum album. The sequence continues at coordinate 978,304,376 of OY728143.1, forward strand.
TTCATAACATGGGGTAAATCATGGCAGTGAAATGTAATCACAATAATCATAACTTAAAACATGAAACTTTTTGGCATTCACATATAATCATAGAGAATCATTTCTTGTCAGTCAAGACTCATTGCCAAGACTATCTTAGTGGAAAAAGTCCCTTTCTGAACCGAGTCACCCTCGTTTCAGTCCTGTTTCACTGAACCGGTATAACCTACCGTTCCAGCCATGTCTATCTCATGAGATATAAAATCTTTACCCAATGCATTGGAGGGATATATAGGTCCCACCCATATCATAATGATACCATTCTTATGTGTGCCACAAAATCATAAACCATACATCATTTCATAACCCATGTAATAAAAATGGGATTCTTAAACAACATGACATCATAAAACATTTCATATAAGATAAAGGAATTCATAAAAATAATTCCATCACAACATAATCAAATCAATTTAATAATAGGGATAAAAAAAGAACCCTATATTATCTTAGATGGAAAATAATTTTGATAAAACACTTGAAATGAATTCTTGAGGAAAATATCCTTTCTTCTTCAAAAACACTTTTCCTTTCTTAATATGTCATACAATTATAAACTAAAAGAAGTTGATTAAAAATAAACTTGAAAACTTTTAAAGGAATATTCTTGGAAATAATGTTTTAAAAATCCATTCATGCCGTATAAGTTAAAAAACATTCTTCGTACTTTTGTCGGAAAAGTCAAAAAGTACCTCGTATGAAAAACGAAAAAAGATTCCTTTCATATCTTTTACAAAAAACTTACCGAAGGGTAAAATTGGATATAAACTATTGTAGAAGGATGGAAATAATATTACATATTGAGGGAACATGTATGTGGATGATAAAATACACCCCAGTAATTACCAAAGTAAAAACAATCTCGGATAAAAGTGAGATTGTGATATTTCCCTTACCATATGTCCGATATGCTTTGTACGTATCCAAACCTCCTGTATAATGATTTAAATAATATCATTAACTTATTAAAAAATCATATTCATTGTTATGATATCATATATGGTTCACTTATGACTTTATATTACCCGTTCTTTTGTAAATTCCATGTTAAAGAAGCGTTTCGGGTAAAATCGTTTCATTTATTGTAGGTGTTTGGACTTGTTGTTCTTGACATTATTATTACTTATATAATGATTTACTTACTTCCAGAATATAAAACATGATTTATATATCATATATATTCAGTATATATATATATATATATAATAGATAGATAAATGAAATGAAACACACCGTTCATGGAGACGGTAGTCCGTACGTACGCATGAACGCTGTTTTCGTTTCCTTATTGAGTTGAACGGAATTAAGTAGATGACATTAATATATATACAAATAAATACAGTATCATTATTATGTCATATATTTCATGATTACTTATTATATATACTTTATAATCATTCATGAATGGTTAAAGTGGATAATGAATCTCATCGCGTCGTGGAGACGGTATTCCGTACGTACGCACGAGCGATGATATCGTTCTCATGATCGTGAACTTGTGTTGAAGTGTATGTATACTATTCCAGTATCAATATCACTTTATAATAATCATATATAGGTACTCATTACAATATTATACCCATCCAATTAAGGTGGTGGCGGAAAATAGATTACACCACGGCGTGGAGACGGTATTCTGTACGTACGCACGCGCGGTGATTTCGTTTTCCGTAGGATGGATAGATGGTGAAATAGGATTGTTTCATAATTATAATAACATATCAATATATGAGTGATACTGATTTTATTACTTAATAATGAAACAACCTAAGAAGAATAAGTGGAAGAAGAAATAAAGGTGAAAGAATCGGTAACGGAAATTACCGCTTCTTTGAAGCGCCTCTTTGAGACCTCCTCTTAGGGCACTAAAATTGGTCTTTGAGGAAGACCAGAACCTCTAAGATGTTTCTAGGGGAGTGGAGAAGATATTTTTTCAGGGGTTGGCCGATCTTGAATGCTCAAATTGGTGTGAGGAGTAGAGGGAGGAGGTGCCCTTTTGTAAGGGAGGATAGGGGTACCTTTGGAATAACCAAAAATATTATTTTATATTAAGGTAAAATTCGGTTTATAATGGTTCCAAAGGGTATTATTTCAAAGATAAAGTGGGTATGGGTCGAAATCCTCTCATACAATAGGATTTAGAAAAGTTTAGGTTATTATTTTAACCTTATCATTTAGATTTAACTTTAAGTTAGATAATTTAACTTTTACCGTGTCTTCTTGTTTTCTTACACTATAAGGTTAATAAACTTACTATAAGAAGCCAAACGAACCCCAAATTTTTTATTATTAATATATATAACCTTATCTAAGTCATTTGGCCGAACCTTAGATTTTTAGGAATAAAATTACAATAAATAACATAATATTTGTTTTAAAAACTATTTTATGTCAATTTTGACACTATTTAGTAATTGATTTTTGTGAAAATCATAACAGAATGATAAGTTCGAAAAACATTAATTAAATCAATAATAACATTTCATATTAACCTATAAAATTAGTTTAATTCATAAAAAGTCTCAAATTATATTTATTTTGATATTTATAACATCAATTATGTCAATATTTCATTAATAAGATAATTACTGCATCATCGTTGTGTCATAAATAAATTAACTTATTTAATGTCTAAAAATTACAAATAAAATACCATTATGTAGGAAATCTTTTTATATTTCTAATGAATATTTACAATCGAATTTATCTTATGTATAACTCTATATTAAAAATTATTTACTTATTAAACTTTTATTTTAACTATTTTAACCCTTCTTTAAATAAATTAATAATAAATGTCCTAATCTAATCCAAGTGGGCCTAAATGGTCATATTTTATTCCTAAGTTTGTTTTTGGTCGAATTAAACTTATCCAAAAGAATTAGGACATGTGTTAGGATAATAATAATATCATCTTTACCCTTAATTACCCTATTTACTTTTTACCGTGGTAAAAAAAGTAAAAAGTTACTATTCACCAAAAATTATTTTCATCTCATTGAACCACATTTTAGTCCTTGATATTAACCGTGTCTCTTGGATTTTCGAAATTCCACTCACAGAAGCGGTAAAATTAAGTTTTATGAAAAATTCAGTTTTTTAACTACCACTTAGTGGTTTCACTATTCATCAAAAATTGAATGTTTTCAGAAAAATACCAAAATTTCACCCTAGGCTAATTTCGATATTCCGAATCCAAAAATGAAGTCCATTTTGAAAAATAAAATTTATAAAATTTCAAAAAGTAGTTATTACTATTCATAACGGCTAGTGTTAATAATATTTTAATAGCATATCGTTGTTTAGTGAAACTCGGTATTGCGTACAACACACGCTATCGAGGAAGGTCGTGATTGCGTGTAATGCAAGGCAAGTCAAGGATGCGTGTTGTGCAAGATCCTTTTGGTTTAGCGTACAACACAAGACATTAGTGAAATTAAAAAGAATATTTTTCATAAAATCTTGGGGTGTTACATTCTACCCCCCTTAAAATGAATTTCGCCCTCGAAATTCGTCAGGGTTATAAATGGTTTACTATTAGAAAGTTTCTTTAATAGAAAACCACATTGTAAAAAGGAATACCAAAACCAATCTTTAAAAACGAAAGTACGAAACGTAACGGTTACCCAAATAAACTAATCATTGGGTTTCCACATAGGTGAAAATATGGATATGGAAGAAAAATATAACCATCATGTTCTGATGGAGAGTGATAGAGAACATGGCTATGGAAAAGCCAAAAATCACAAATCCATAAATTTGTGACGATCTAAGGTATCATCTGATTAATCAGATATAAGAGCATTAGAACAACATTTTTGGTTTTCAAGATCGTTTCCCTAAAGTTGAAGAATTTGAATTAGAATAAATACTTACTTTATTTTGGTACAATCTCACAGTTGTTCGTGCCTTGAAAAATTTTCACTTCATCTCTTAAATAAATGAAGTTGAATTTGTTATTCGTGAAGTGTTAGCAGATCATGTGATAGAATGACGGGTCATTCCACCTGTCTCAAACAAAAGGTTAGCAAAAGTTATTAAATATACATAAGTCATTCTATAGTGAGATTAATCATATATGGTTCCTAAAATGGACTTATACTTCATATATCATACTGCTTAATATAATAAAACTAGTTTCTACTAAACAGGGACTTGTTGTAGGTCAGTGGTAGGCGATAACGGCCAGTCGCACTTCGGTTGTGGGTTCGATTCCCACAGCCTTATTCGACGTGATGGGCTGTCGCCCGTCCTGCAGGTTGTCCTTTTTCTAAAACTATATTACTATAACATCCCATCAATAATATCGAAAAAACTTCTATCCTTAAATAATACTAACTTATGTCCAACATAATCCATTCCAATCTTTAGGCTTATCCATAATACTGCAGTCCACTCTCATAATATAGTGAAAACGATTACCAGAGATTTAATACCATCATTGATCGCCATATATCATAAAATATGTCTTGTTGGTCACATTCCAAACATTCAAAGTCCTTAATCATGTACTCTCTTGAATACCCATTGAACCTTAGTGAAAATATGAATGTATTTAAAAGTTAACACTTTCCACATACCAAAATCCTCAAAATTCTATATACTCAAACCATGATATCACTTAGTCCTTATATCAATCATGAGCTCATGAATACTGTCAAATATTTCATTTTCTCATTTTCCCTTTATTATGCGCATATCATTCTTTTTCCAAAAATATCTCAATCACTTTCCATGGTTACTGGTACCATAAAATTATTGAAAACCACAATAGACCAATACATAAATATTCCAATATTCCATGATACTATATACAACACTATTTTGGAATCCCATTACATAAACACTTAATCATTCACCACATCGTTGTTATATTCAACATCGCCAATAGTGATCGCATGTGACTTCCCTTTGTCCTTTGCCTTAAGTGGTTGCTCATGTTGATCATCACTAACCCTTGGCTTAGGGCATTTATTAGCATAATGCCCCATTTCCTTGCACTTGAAGCATTGAAGTGTTGGTGGTGCGTTCTCTGCAGTCTTTGCTTTATTCACATCATTAGAAACCCTTTTTCCATTACTTCGACACTCAACTGCTTGATGACCTTCTTTTCCACACTTAAAACATTTTCTAGTCCCTTTAAGACAATCTCCACCATGCTTCTTTCCACACTTTGAGCATAAGGAAACATTCATCTTCTTTTCACCATTATTCTGAGATTTCTCCTTGAACTCCATCTTTCGTTTCATGTCAAAACCATGAGATGGATATGTAACACCAACTTCCATTTCTACCTTGATAGCACAATGCACAATTTCTTCATAGCTACTGAAGTCTCTTATAGATAATGCCCTTCGAAGACTTGGTTTTAAGCCACTGAAAAATCGATCAACTTTACTTTCAGGTTAGATGATAATTCCAGTGCATACCTTGCAAGTCTTGTAAAATTCGCTTCGTATATACCAACAGATTCATCATCCTTCTGCTTCAGCTCAAGAAACTCCTTTTCCATCTTTGTTCAAAGAATATGAGGGAAGTACTTACTAAAAAACAAGTTCTTGAACTCTTCCCATTCCATGGACTCAATTTCATCTCTTGGCCTCATATTCTTGATAAGATTCCACCATTGATAAGCTTCACCTTCCAAACGATATACTGCTAAGATGACTTTATCATGTTCAGAACATTGACGAACTGAAAATATCTTTTCAGTGGTACTGATCCATTGTTCAGCAACAAGTGGATCGGAAGTCCCACTGAAAGAAGGTGGACGTTGCCTCATGAAGAACTCAGTAGAATATTGTTCCGTTCTCTGCTCATTTGGAAGTCCAGAATGATTCATAGCTTGTGTAAGTATAGCAATAAGATTTTGCACTCCATCTCCCATAACATTTGTCTGTTCAGGAGGAAAATCATTGCATTGTCCATTGCATTGATCAACACGGTTCCTTCGGGTTCCAGCCATCATCTAAAACCCAAAAAGAATAGTTTGAGAGGAAAAAATCATGCTAGGGAAAACAACATTATAAAGGGGGAGTATCCACAATATCTAACTTCTTAGGTTAAATTCTATGATCGTTACCGTAGTTGTAGGACTGTATCTTATACGTATACTTATCCTTAGGGACATCCTTAGACATACCTTAGAAATATCTCTAGGGGTCTCACTAACGCTTTCGCATCCTAGTTTCCAAAGGTTGACTAAACCTTTCCTCTGATACCAACTATAGAGACCCGAAGCTTGACGTACATTGACATTACATTACATTTGCGGAATACTTAGTACATAACAAAAACACACACACAAGGATCGTAATAGTTTAGTGTCTTTGGAAACTCAGAATATAATCTTCTAATCCTGGTGAAATATCTTCAACATATCCCATAAAGATCTTCCCTTTTTTTACCTAAAACCTTTCTTTATATCATGGGGAAAAGAAAACATAAAAGGGTGAGATCAAATGCTTAGTAAGGGTAAACAAAAGAAATATCAATCACATCATATACATAAGCACATAACTTTTGGAAATCTTAACCTGCAAAAGAGATCATAATTTCATAACATGGGGTAAATCATGGCAGTGAAATGTAAACAAAATAATCATAACTTAAAACATGAAACTTTTTGGCATTCACATATTATCATAGATAATCATTTCTTGTTAGTCAAGACTAATTTCCAAGACTATCTTAGTGGACAAAGTTCCTTTCTGAACCGAGTCACCCTCGTTTCAGTCCTGTTTCACTGAACCAGTATAACCTACCGTTCCAGCCATGTCTATCTCATGAGATATAAAATCTTTATCCAATGCATTGGAGGTATATATAGGTCCCACCCATCTCATAATGATACCATCCTTATGTGTTCCACAAAATCATAAACCATACATCATTTCATAACCCATGTAATAAAAATGGGATTCTTAAACAACATGACATCATAAAACAATTCATATAAGATAAAGGAATTCATAAAAATAATTCCATCACAACATAATCAAATCAATGTAATAATAGGGATAAAAAAAAGAACCCTATATTATCTTATATGGAAAATAATTTTGATAAAACACTTGAAATGAATTCTTGAGGAAAATATCCTTTCTTCTTCAAAAACACTTTTCCTTTCTTAATATGTCATACAATTATAAACTAAAAGAAGTTGATTAAAAATAAACTTTAAAACTTTTAAAGGAAGATTCTTGGAAATAATGTTTTAAAAATCCATTCATGTCGTATAAGTTAAAAAAAACATTCTTCGTACTTTTTTCGGAAAAGTCAAAAAGTACCTTGTACGAAAAACGACAAAAGATTCCTTTCATATCTTTTACAAAAAACTTACAGAAGGGTAAAATTGGATATAAACTATTGTATAAGGATGGAAATAATATTACATATTGAGGGAACATGGATTTGGATCATAAAATACACCCCAGTAATTTCCAAAGTACAAACAATCTCAGATAAAAGTGAGATTGTGATATTTCCCTTACCTTATGTCTAATATGCTTTGTACGTATCTGAACCTCCTGTATAATGATTTAAATAATGTCATTAACTTATTACAGAATCATATTCATTGTTATTATATCATATATGGTTCACTTATGACTTTATATTACCCGTTCTTTTGTAAATTCCATGTTAAAAAAGCGTTTTGGGTAAAATAGTTTCATTTATCGTAGGTGTTTGGACTTGTTGTTCTTGACATTATTATTACTTATATCATGATTTACTTACTTCCAGAATATAAAACATGATTTATATATCATATATATTCAGTATATATATATATATAATAGATAGATAAATGAAATGAAACACACCGTTCATGGAGACGGTAGTCCGTACGTACGCATGAACGCTATTTTCGTTTCCTTATTGAGTTGAAAGGAATTAAGTAGATGACATTCATATATATACACATAAATCCAGTATCATTATTATGTCATATATTTCATGATTACTTATTATATATACTTTATAATCATTCATGAATGGTTAAAGTGGAGAATGAATCTCATCACGTCGTGGAGACGGTATTCCGTACGTACGCACGAGCGATGATATCGTTCTCATGATCGTGAACTTGTGTTGAAGTGTATGTATACTATTCCAGTATCAATATCACTTTATAATAATCATATATAGGTACTCATTACACCATTATACCCATCCAATTAAGGTGGGGTCGAAAAATAGATTACACCACGGCGTGGAGACGGTATTCCGTACGTACGCACGCGCGGTGATTTCGTTTTCCGTAGGATGGATAGATGGTGAAATAGGATTGTTTCATACTTATAATAACATATCAGTATATGAGTTATACTGATGTTATTACTTCATAATGAAACAACCTAATAAGAAAAAGTGTAAGAAGAAATAAAGGTGAAAGAATCGGTAACGGAAATTACCTCTTCTTTGAAGCTCCTCTTTGAGACCTCCTCTTAGGGCACTAAAATTGGTCTTTGAGGAAGACCATAACCTCTAGGATGTTTCTAGAGAAGTGGAGAAGAGATTTTGGCAGGGGTTGGCCGAGATTGAATGCTCAACTTGGTGTGAGGAGGAGAGGGAGGAGGTGCCCTTTTATAAGGGAAGAGAGGGGTACCTTTGGAATAACTAAAAATATTATTTTATATTAAGGTCAAATTCGGTTTATAATGGTTCGAAAGGGTATTATTTCGAAGCTAAAGTGGGGATGGGTCGAAATCCTCTCATCCAATAGGATTTAGACAAGTTTAGGTTATTATTTTAACCTTATCATTTAGATTTAACTTTAAGTTAGATAATTTAACTTTTACCGTGTCTTCTTGTTTTCTTACACTATAAGGTTAATAAACTTACTATAAGAAGCCAAACGAACCCCAAATTGTTTAGTATTAATATATATAACCTTATATAAGTCATTTGGACGAACCTTAGATTTTTAGGAATAAAATAAAAATTAATAATATAATATTTGTTTTAAAAACTATTTTATGTCAATTTTGACACTATTTAGTAATTGATTTATGTGAAAATCATAACAGAATGATAAGTTAGAAAAAAGTTAATTAAATCAATACTAACATGTCATATTAACCTATAAAATTAGTTTAATTCATAAAAAGTCTCAAATTATATTTATTTGGGTATTTATAACATCAATTATGTAAATATTTCATTAATAAGATAATTATTGCATCATTGTTGTGTCATAAATAAATTAACTTATTTAATGTCTAAAAATTAAAAATAAAATACCATTATGTAGTAAATCTTTTTATATTTCTAATTAATATTTACAATAGAATTTATCTTATGTATAACCCTATATTAAAAATTATTTACTTATTAAACTTTGATTTTAACTATTTTAACCCTTCTTTAAATAAATTAAGAATAAATGTCCTAATCTAATCCAAGAGGGCCTAAATGGTCATATTTTATTCCTAAGTTTGTTTTTTGTCGAATTACACTTATCCAATAGAATTAGGACATTTTTTAGGGTAATAATAATATCATCTTTACCCTTAATTACCCTATTTATTTTTTACCGTGGTAAAAAAAAGTAAAAAGTTACTATTCATCAAAAATTATTTTCATCTCATTGAACCACATTTTAGTCCTTGATATTAACCGTGTCTCTCGGATTTTTGAAATTCCACTCATAGAAGCGGTAAAATTAATTTTTATGAAAAATTCAGTTTTTTAACTACCACTTAGTGGTTTCACTATTCATCAAAAATTGAAAGTTTTCAGAACAATACCAAAATTTCACCCTAGGCTAATTTTGATATTCCGAATCCAAAAATGAAGTCCATTTTAAAAAATCAAATTTATAAAATTTCAAAAAGTGGTTATTACTATTCATAACGGCTAGTTTTAATAATATTTTAATAGCATATCGTTGTTTAGTGAAACTCGGTATTGCGTACAACACACGCTATCGAGGAAGGTCGTGATTGCGTGTAATGCAAGGCAAGTCAAGGATGCGTGTTGTGCAAGCTCCTTTTGGTTTAGTGTACAACACAAGACATTAGTGAAATTAAAAAGAATATTTTTCATAAAATCTCGGGGTGTTACAATTTTTCTCATTAAAGAGTGTTTTGTTTTTTTATAAAAAAATATTCCTATAAAATTATAAGATCCACGTAACTTTTTTATTCCTTATTAAATAAATATATCTTGATAATAAAAAAATTGTGACTTAGGGGATAAAATTAATATCATACTTATGCCACTTTTTTAATAGTTTGTAATTGACTAATTCAAGCCCACTAGTTGTGAACTTCAACTAGATAATAAGTTAGTAACTCACTCCTTAGGGTGGGTTGATGAATTATTTATTAGAGTGGTAAAACACTGTTTACCCATAGGTTTCTTAATCATAGATATTTATTGTAATAAAAATGTACTCATTATCTTTAAGAGACTCTCTTTTCCACTACATAGGCTATTATATATTTTGACAATGGAAAACTTATTTTTCATATTGATAATAAGGAATAAGGATCCAGTGAGTTTATTTTTTCTAAGAAGACCACACTTGAGTTATCAAGAAATTGAATCCTATTTTCAATTTCCATTTATTATTCTACTATAAACAAATAAATCATTAGATGTGGTGGTATTAAATGTGCAAATAAGCATAATGGAAACTCTAGTTAAAATAAGTTTTGTGAAAATGGGATCTTATATTGAAATGAAATATATAGAAAATGGTAGTGTGATCATTACACCAGTAGGGGTCAAGTGGAAAATAATTTGGGTATATCTGGGTCGTTTTTGAGTCAAAGTATGGAGCATGGGGAACATTCTTGACTATACTGAATAGTGATGTTCAAGTTGAGGAAATAAATAGTGTATCAATAGTTATTTTTTATAAATGGATGACTAGTTGAACCCCACTATAAATCTGGGATGGGAACACCTAAATATATATGATATATATTGGTTACATAGACCCAAGTATTCTAATATTGAAAATTAAAATTTTTTTATTGTAGTCCTTATATTTCTAGAGTGATTAATATTTTGGTAGTGTTTTCTCGTGAATGTGGGAATAAATGTTTTGACCATGTAAAACATTATGTGAATTTTCTTTCCTATTTGTTTCCTTTGCATGACTATTTTTTAAAGTGTGAGTTTCATGAGGTGTGTGCATGATTCGAATTAGTATGGTGATTTTGGTGATCAAGATTTCTATCTAATGGGGAACTAAATTTAGTGGGAGAAGCTCATATAGTTTACTTTATTCTAATACATCTCATGTCTTCTAGTAAAATACTTTTAGAATCAACAGTTTCACATGTGGGAATTTCTTCTCGTAATATGTGGTATCAAAGATTTTGACTTTTTTTCTTATCACAATCAACATCAAACTCTGGTAATATTCACACTCTTTCCTTCGTTTTATTTTCATTTATAGTTGGAGTTTACTGTTAACGGAAGGTATGGAATCAGAAATAGGTTATGTATGGGTTGATAAGTTTTATAGAAAAGACTTGGAATTTTGGAGGATTCGAATGCAATATTATCCCATATAAGATGAAATGGAACTTACATTAGATATATTAAAACCAACATTTATGTATAGATATGAATGGGAAAGGATGGAATGAAAGGCACTTAGTTTGGTAAATATTTCATTAGACTAAAAAGTGGACATTAAAATTCAGAAGAATAAATCAAAATATGAGCTTATGAAGTCCTCAATGGATATGTATGAGAGGTATGTGACACATAAAAATGTGTTCCTAATGATCCATTTATTAATTATGAGGTCTTATAAATGTAATATGGTGAAAATAATGTTAACAACTTCAACGTGATATGGATCTAGCTCGAATCAGTGAAGGTAAATTTCATGGATGATGTGTGGGAAATTATTATATTATAATCACTACTGGGATCATAAGATGTTATGGTAACAAAAGATATAAAGTACTATTAAAATATTGACGTGGTATTTTAGTAAGTTTATAATTTAATCCTCAATAGATAACTTTGGTGAACAGAGGTCCAAAATCCTTTTGAAAATTCTTTGAATGCTGAAGGAAGAGGGTGCACACCTCTGAGGAGTGGTCAGAAGAATCAATTAGAAGATATATCATGAGATAAAATCCATGTAAATTAAACTACCCCATGACCTACTTGTAAGCATTGTGGGAAATGTAGGAATCTTAATAAGTATTATAGAATTTGTAATGAACTCACCAAAAGGATGTCTTTCATAAGTACCAATTTTGTGAGTGCATCATAGGGAAGTATACAATTTTTTCTAAGTGTCAAAATTCGGGTGACATCATGTGATATTGATTTTGATGCATCATTTAACTCAATGGTGGAGCAGGTATGTATAGTTTGTTATGTATTTGGAAGATTTATCATGGTACACTTTGGGATGATGAAGCATTAAAAATAGTGAGAAAAGATAATGCCAACATCCATATGAAGAGTGAAGGATTATTATAAGATCTTTTCTTTTCTAGGTATGTTTATCTATGAGTTTTTCATTAATATTTTCATTCAGTTGTGTTTCCATTGTGGATGTATATTGTTTGAATAAACACGATCTTAGGTTGTGAGGAAACTTGAGTAAACTAGAGAGGATCTGCGTGGAGAGCCTTATTGGGTAAAATGACCTAAACTTGTTGGATGTATGTTTTTTTAAAATTAATAGAGTCCGGGTATAAATGGGTTAAGTTTTTCATGGGTTATTGATAATTTTATAAGCTTTAAAAAGAGTTTTAGGTTGTTAAAAGGTAAAATTATATGAAAAACAATATGCAGAACATTTACAAATTGTTTAAAGGGTCTACACATCATGTAATTGTTTATGTGTGTTAATAAAATAAATCTGATGTTATGGGTTTTTTGGTGTATTCCATTAAAAATATTTACATGGCGTTTAACTAAATTACATGTCATGTAATTCCCTAACCAGTTGTATTAAACATGTTGTGTAGTGGAACTTTCATTTCATTTCCTAGAAAATCTTCTCCTCTTGACCTAGGGAAACCCTCCAGGCAATTTTGGAGTGTCAACTTTCCTTCCAAATGTCCTGTTTGTGTGATAAATCCATGGTAAGTGGTCTTGGTCTTATTTTTCAATCTCTCCCTTGGATCTCAAACCACTGCAGATAAATAATTTGACTGTTTATATTGTTGATTTTGATCTTGATCTATTTTTATCTAGGAACCTCTTTATAATCAACTGCACCTTTCTTCTTGTGGGTGTTTTCTATTGGAAGCATTGTGTTCTTTGCTTGTTAATTTAGGGGGTACAAATCTTGAATGTATGCTTTTATAATCTCCAAGTTATGCAATAATATAATTTTAAAAACATAGTTTGCACCCTAATAAATTAAATAATGAATTTTATTTATTCCTTGATGTCCTTTTTGTTTCAATTTACTTCTAAATTAGCTTATGGTCACCCGTGGAGAGAGTCAACCATGGAGTAAATTGAATTGGATAATGGTTTAAAGTGTGATTATCAGGACATGTGACCTTAGGTGATTTATTATTATAAAATCCCTAAATTGTGGATTAATTGCTTATTGATATAACTACTAATCAATTTAAATATAAATTAAAGTGTTGTTTTAAATATAAATGGCAATTCTCATAATTAACCATTGAGATATATGATGTGATATTGTGATATCCATGTTGTTCGACAGTACTTGTGTTCAATGTTGAAATTATTATATATTATGATCATCCCTAGAACTTGCAGACTTATATGTTGTAATGATGATATTGAGGAGGCTCAGCCCTTTATCATGCTATAATTCTTATAGAGAGTGTGTTATTCCTAGTCCCATGTTGTAATGATTATAGGGATTTGACTCGGGTGTTGTAATGCTTCTAGGTCTTTGACCTTGAATGTTGTGAATATTCCATAGTTATATGGTGGTGGTTGGAATGGTTGTAATACATGCTTAGAGATATTAAATCATGTCACCAAAGAAGTTTATTTTACCTTAGTTATATGGTTGTGATTGGGATGGTCGTAAGCCATGGTCAGATATTTTATGGCATGGATATGAAGTATATTGTTATTGTATTGTATTAATTATTGAATTAATTAATACACCTTTTTATTTATTGACTGCATACACTTCTTATCAGACTTGTTTATTTAGACACAGTGGTGTCTACCTACTGATTTATACTCACATCCTACTTGTATCACCATTTGGTACCTGAGAAGATTATGTTGATGCCGGTTTGGACAAGGGAAAAGGACCATGTTCTTGATTGTTGAATGGGATAGAGTTTGGAGTTGGGACCGATGTTGGGTTCGAGAACAGGGATAATTTTATAATGGATTTTTTTGAATGGATTTCCCAAGACAACCCATAATAATAACACTGTATGGGTTATTTTGGATTGACTAACTAAGTTGGTACATTTTTTTCCAATCATGGAAACCCTTACAGTTGATGATATGGGTATTCGTTATGTGCATGAGGTGGTTTTTTTGCACAGTGTTCCAAGGAGTATCTCTTAAAATATAGATCTTTGTTTCAAATCACATTTTCGATTGGGTCTTCATAAGGTGCAGGGATTGCGGGTTCTTTTAATCACATCCTATCATCCATAGATTGATGTCCAATCTAATCAAACTATTCCAGTTCTAGAGGATATATTATGAGCCTATGTTTTCTATTTTAGTGGTTCATGGGAGAAACATATAGAACTCGTGGATTTTTCATATAATAATAGCTTCTAGGAATCAATTCAAATGGAACCTTTTGAGGCTTCATATGGTAGGTAATGTTGTTCACTTATTTATTGTTTGAATCTAGGTGAGTTGGAACTTGTTGGGCCTAGTCTCATGTAGGATACATTTGTACAGATTCATATGATTAGACTATTGTTGGTGTCTGTGAAAAGTAGGCATAAATAATATCATGAACATCAGAGATGAACCCTATAATTTGAGGTTGGTTATAATGTTTTCCTTTGTGTGTCTACTAGGTTGGGTAAATTTCATATCAGGAAATAGGGAAAGCTATAACCTAGGTTTTTCATGCCATTTGAGATAGTGGAAAGGTTCAGTCTAGTGGCGTGTCGTTTATCCCTTCCATAGTACCATGGTTTCATTCATGACATGTTACATATATCGTAGCTATGAATATATTATCCAGACTCATCCCATGTGATAGATGTAGAATACGTTGAGATTTTTGATCATTCATCCTTTGAGGATAATCTGATATGGGTTATGGATCTTGGTGAGAAATATCTTCGAGGTAGGACTATACTATTGGTTCGAGTGTAACGGAAGAATGGGTGAGCTCAGTAAGAGACATGGGAGAGGTAATCTTATATGTGAACATAGTGGCTATACTCGTTTACTAAAAACTCACATTGACACTTAGATCATCTCAGGGATGAATTATTATATGGTGGATAGGTTGTAAGATCCCATTATTTTCTAGGTATGCCTCTCTCTACGTTTTTCATTAATATTTTATTGTAGTTGTGTTTCCATTGTGGATGTATATCATTTGAATAAACATAGTCTTGGGTTGTGAGGAAAATTGAGGAAACCATAGAGGAACTATATAGAGATCATTTCTGGGGGGAAATGATCTAATGTTCTGGGATGCATTTTTGTTTGAAGTAATGGAGTTCAGGTATAAATGGGTTAAGTGTTTCATCAGTTCTGGGTAAGTTGAGAATATTTAAAAGTATTGTTGGGTTGTTTAAAAGGAAAATGGGCTGAAAATCATCTACAAAACATTTATACATCATGTAAAAGATTTACATGTTGTGTAATTGTTTGAGTGTTTTAGTAAAATACATCTAAGGTGATAGGTTTTTTGGTGTATTCCATTAAAAATATTTACAAGGCTTGTAACTACATTGCACGTAGTGTAATTCCTCAACCTATTGTATTAAACATTCTATTTGTCTGAATTTTTATTTCATTAAACAATATCTCTTCTCCTCTCAACCTAGGGGAACCCTCCAAGAAATTTTGGGGTGCCAAATTCCCTTCCAAACATCCCATTTATGTGAAAAATCATTGGTAAGTGGTTTTGGACATGTTTTTTCTTCTCACGCTTGGTTATAAAACCGTTGTGGTGAAATACTTTGACTATTTGTGTTGTTGGTTTTGATCTTGATCAGTTTTAATATAATAACCTCTTTATAATCATCCACACCTTCATTCTTATGGGAGTTTTTTGTTGGAAGCATTGTGTTCTTCTTTGTTAAGGTAGGGGTCTAAATCTTAACCCTATGGTTTGATAATTTTTAAGTTATGAAATATTGTGATTCTGCCAACATAGTGTTCCCTAAAATAAATTAAATAATGAATTGTATTTATTATTCTATTCCCTTTTTGTTTCAATTGACTTCTAACCTAGATTATGTTCACCTATGGGGTGAGTGAACCATAAAGGTAATTGAATTGGATAATGGATTAAAGTTTTTTTTGCATGAAATGTTACCTTAAGTGATTTCATGTTATATATTCCCTAAATTTTGTCTTAATTTAATATTGATATAACTTTTAATCAATTGTGATATAAATTCAAATGGTATTTTAGAGATAAATGGTAATTCACATAATTAATCATTGAGATACATGATGTGATATTGTGATATCCATACTATTTTACAGGACTTGTGTTCCATGATGAAATGCTTATATATTGGGCTCGGCCCTGGAACTTGGACACTTATATGCTGCAATTCTAATATTGGGTGGGATTAGACTAGTCTCATATTGTAATGCTTATAGAGAGTGGGCTATGCTCAGTCCCTTGTTGTAATGCTTATAGTGATTTGACCTAGATGTTGTCATTATTATAGGGCTTTTACTCAGATTGTTGTGACTATACTCTGGTAATATAGAGTTGGTTATCATGGTTGTAAGATATGGTCATAGATATTCTGTAATGGTACCAAATACGGTTATTTTACCTTGGTTATATGGTTGTGGTTGGTGTAGTCATGAGACATGCTCATAGATATTCTGGTACGTAGCTGAAGTAGGTTATTATTGTATTTTATTAATTTTTGAATTAATCAATACACTTGTTTATCACTTTATTAAATTCACTTATTATCAGAACAATTTATTTAAACATGATGTTGTCAACCTACTACGTTATACTCACACACTATTCAAGACTTTTTTTGGTACCTAAGAAGATAATAAGGATGCAGGTTTGGATAAGGTAAAAGGACCTTGTCATTTATTTCTTGTTTTCTTGATGGGATGGAATTTAGAGTTGGGGAAGACATGGGGTTTTAGACCGAGTAATTTTGAGTACTTATTTGAGACTTCTAGTTTTTACTTGTATTGTTTCTAGCATAACATTTAGTTACATTCCAACACATCATTACATTATTCCTTTATTATTTATTGGATTATTTAGTTTCCTTTTTATGGTAGTCTTCTTCTATGTATATAATTTTATTTATTTTGTTTATATGGTTAATTTTATACTGTTATGAAACTTCATACCAGGGGTTATAGTCTCCCCACTATACATTTCATAGACCTACAACTATTTGGAAGCCTCTAGCATATGGGTAGGTGTGCTTGAGTTCTCGTAACCAGCTTTTTTTGTCCACATGAGAGAGTGTCGGATTGGGGGATGTTAAAATTATTGAGAATCACTGAAGTCAGACACATCCCTATACTATAGGATATACTAATTTCCATTGGTTAGTTATATGAGGTTGGTTATGAAACAAGCATTTCCAATAGAGTTTATAAAGTGACCAATGGTTCCACGGTGGTGGTGTGCGAAGTAAAGGATTAGACACTTTATCAGACTAAAAGATTTTATGGTGTTGTAATTACCATAAGTATAAATTTCAATGACCCAAAGTTATTTAATTATAGGCATGAACTTTTTAGTAATAAAAATATGAAATTTATAATGATAAAATACATGATTAAACTTGACCATAGGGATATAAAAAGTTATAAAAGTTGTGTGCTTGGGAAGCAGAAGAGGTTTTCATTCATCTTGAGTGGTCTAAATCCTTGGATATATAAGTTAGAGATTGTTCACTCATATGTGGGTTTCCAATCCCAGTTTAGACTCGTGGAAATTCCCTATACTTATTTACATTCATTTATGATGTTATATGGGAGGTTTGAGTTTAATTAATCATAAATATAATGTTCTCAGTGCCTTTGTTTAGTGAAAATCCTTGGTGTAAAGTTAGTATAGTATAATGTTTAAATGTATTATATCAGATAATTGAGTTGAATATAGTAGTAGTAACATCAAGAACTTCTTCCAAAAGAAAGGTATTAATCTAGAGAACGCAATGTTAAGAATGCCACTTCAAAATGGTATAGCAAAAAAGGATAAATCAGACCATGATAGAGAAATCTCAAAGCATGAATTTAAAATTAGACTTATTTAAGGAAATTTGTGATAAGGTAGTGAAAATGATAACTTATCTCATCAATATAAGTTCTTAATCATCAATTGGGAATGAACTTTAGAAACATCTATGGTCTGGTAAATTATCAGAAGTTGGATATCTCAGAATATTTATCAGACATTAATATTCCAATTTCAATTAAAAATAAAGCTAAAAACTCAATTAAAGGTTGAAATTATATTTCCTTATGGGTCATGGTAATGAAGAATTCATATTTTGTCGTTGCGCTGATGATCAATGGAAGATCATCAAAATTCGAGATATTCTATTCAATTAGAAGTTATTATGGAAGGATAAAAGATTTGAAGATTTATAAGTTGTAGAAATGGGGTAAAATACTAAAGTTCATGTTGATATATATAGAGATACTAGAAGAAAACAAGTTCTGGTGAGTTTAGATGAAAACTCAAACTATTCAGAAGATAACCCAATAAACAACGTTCCAAAATTATCTTGAAATTCTGAACTCTGAGGAAAATCTTTGGAAATTGTGGCAACCAAATTTGAAAATCTATAATATAGAGTACCAAAAAAATATAGTATTATAGAGTGAAAAATAGTAAATTTAGAGAAGAAGATATTTCAGAGTTAGATGGTCAATGCAAAGATTTAAGTTCGATATGAATTTCTTACTTTTAAAAAATGGAGGGAACTCAAATTACTATAAAAAGTGAACATTATAAATAACTCTAAATAATTGGATTCATCTATGAAGGAGGAAACAGATTCCTTGTATTCTAATGTAATTTTTTATCTAACTAAACTTTATCCAAAAAAGAGTAATGGGAAACAAATGAGTCTTCTGTATAAAGGAAGACGTGGGTGGAAGGAAAGGGTATAAGGTGAAACTAGTAGTGAAGGATTTTCAAAAAAAAGAAGGGATTGATTTCTTAGAAATTTTCCTATTTTTAGTTAATAATGATACTATCTGGATGTTTCTTATAATGGTATCTTACAATAATCTATATTTTGAGTAGATGGATTTCAAAATATCTTTCCTTCATGGAGATTTAGAGGAAGATATTTACATTAATCAATCTAAAGGTTTTTAGGATCATCAGAATGGAAGTTTTATCTATAGATTAAATTCTTTATTCCTTAAAGTAGGGTGTTGGACAATGGAACTATAAGATTCATGGTTCCATGGTAGATGAAGGATTCATGTGGAGAAACACAGATTATGGTTTCTATCGGAAGGTGTGTGATGATGAGAGTTGTGTCATTCTTCTTCTATATATGGGTGACATGTTTCTTGATAATCTAGAACTTATAAGGATTTAGAATCTGAAGATTGATTTTTTGGAAGGTTTGAGATAAAATATCTCAATAATGAAAAAAAATGAGAATGAGGATTGAGAGAGATATGAAAACTAAAACATTGGTTCTATCTCAGAGGGACTGCATATTGGAGATAATCAAGAGATTTGGGATGTCTATATGTAAGACTGTTTCAACCCATTTTCCCATACAATTCAATTTTTCCAGGTAAATGGAATGAAAATAGAATATAAAGGTCAAATCATGAAAAGAGGTCTATTTTCATCTACTTTTAGTAGTTTTATGTATGTGGTAATTTTTACATGGCTGTATATTGCCTTTACATTGGGAGTTGTTACTTGTTTCATGTCAAATTTTTGAGGGGCACTAGGAGGATATGAAAAGGATCCTTTGATACTTAAAGGGATCGTATGATACAAGTTTTTTATTTGGGGAAGATGATATATTATGGGGGTTTATCAATGAATATTTTTCTAGAGATTAAAATAACCAGAAGAGAATAATAGGTTTAGTGTTTACCTATAGAGGAATGGTAGTTAGTTGAATGTCTTGGCTATAACTAGTGGTTACCTTGTCTATAATGAAAGTATAATATATGGTTTCAATGGAAGTGTGAAAAGAATTAATCTGGTTAATTTTCTCTCTTAAGGAACTCTAAATATTACTAGAGGGAGATTATTCTACTATTGTAGTTAGAGTGTGATTCACCTAGCATTGAATATGGTGTTTCATACAAGGACAAAACATATTGACTTAAAATTTCATTTATTCTATAATTTATTGGAAGATAAAGTGGTAGAGTTTTAAAAGAAGGTTTGAAGACACAATTTAGTTTATATTTTCACAATAGTACTAGTCTAATAAATTTTGAGGCAACAATGTGCCTTATTGGTACTAGGGTGATCATAATTTTTCTATGTGATGGAGGTTTCAAAATGTTTCATTATAAACAATATTTAAGTGGGATATTTTTAGTAAATTGTATGTCACTTTAAATTTGTGTTTTTTTCAATTAGAAGGAGATAAAAAATAATTTGAATCATTATTGGATGTGTGTCTAGTGGTAGTGGAATATTTAGTGAAAGGAATTTTGATCAGAAAGTGTCTTATAGTGAATATAAATTTTCATAAAACAATATGGAAATTAGTTCACTGATAGGAGGGTCAAACTAGAGATATTTTTGGTACATACAAGTAGTTTTTATAGTAAATTATATAGTGTATTAATCTTTCCCAACTCTATAAAATAGTGATATTTAGGCTAAGGAAATAAATTTTGTATTGTCAGTCATTTATGACCAATGGGTGAACACCCACAAAATTCAATGGTCAGTGCTACTAGATGACCAATTAGGCCCCACTATAAAGATAGGGTGGGACCACCTAAAAATTCACGATACTGATCTATGAATTGGATATAAATATTATAATATTAGAAATTATAAATTGTGAATTGTAATCCTTGTATCTTCCGAGTAATAAAAAGTTTAGAAACAATCCCTAGTGTATTTTGGACTTAAATTTTGAGCTAAGTAAAAAAAAATTATGTGTTTCTCTTTCCTTTTTATTTCATTTGGTTGAATTTTCTTTGAATTGTGAGTTATATGTATTGAGTGGTAGGTTTGACTTAGTGCATTAAGTTAGGTTCTCAAGCTTCTTATCTTATGGTACACTAATTTTTGTGGGAGATGATCATCCATTGACCTAGTTCTATTTCATCTCATGTGCATTTGTAAGGTAGTTTTAGAATTAGAAGTTTCACTCATTGGAATTTCTTCTTCCAACATGAGAAAGTTTGTTTGATGATATATGTGGATAAGTAAGTTTCGTTAGATAACATTGAGAGAGTGAAACTTGTGGTGTTTTTCAAAAAATCATTCATGATTATATATATGAGTTCACAAAACAATCATTGTTTAAAAAAAATGTTTCATTTATAAACTTTATGAGATGGAAAAGTTTAAGAATGAGAGTAAGCTTATGGTTTTTATAAATCAAGGATTTATTTAAACTTATCAACTCTTCTTCCTAGAGAGTGATACTTCTATTTTTAATGATGAATTTGAACATGTTTTTTGAGAAGTTTAATTCATTTGAATAAATTGATGAATCTAATTTATACATCATGTCTCATTAAATGAAATTATTTAAGTAGGATATAACTTATATTATTAATAATCAAAATTTATTAGAGTAATTTTATAGAAAAAAGTGTGAAGAGCCCATCAGATTGTAATAATGAAGTATTATATTTTTTTCAATCATTGTTGTCAATTAAAGTCAACGATATTCAGAGAAGATAAGGTTGAATATGCTTATTCGTGCTCTATATTGGTTCACCTGAAGTTAAAAGTAAATAAATCATAAGTTCAAAGTAAACCCAATAGAATTACATACTCATGGATGGAGAATCCATCGTAATTAGGGGCACCATATATGCATGTTCTACTACTAGAAGATGATACAGAAGGAATAATGAAGTAGTTCATCAGTAGAGGGAAGACTTGTGTCACCATAAGGAATAAGAGTGGATTTAATGATACTAATAAATGAGGATGAATGTTCCATGTTAATTCACTTAAAGTGGTATATAAAATTTTGGTGATTTATTGAACTAATATTAAGTAAAAAAATCAGGTTGTGATACATGTTGAATCCACAAACTCCAACACCAATAAAATTATATTGAATGGAATTAAGTTGAAATAACTTATATTGACAATTTCAAAAAAAATACTCCATACTTTAGTGATGGAATTTTATTGAGAATATTTTTAATGTAGCTTCATTATTCAAAAATATTTCAAGTAGCAGGGGAATAGTACAACATTACTGAGTGTCAATCATGGTAAGAGGGAAAGAAGAATGTGTCTGATGTTATTTCCAATGTGGGATAAACATATTGAAGATATTCTTATGTAAGAACCCGAGTTTTTAGAAACGGGTCAAATTCTGACCCTGTTTAAACTTTTTAAATTATTTTTGAGAAGTCTGTAAAATCTGGGCTGTTTCTGGAAATTTCCAGACTACACGCCGTGTACTTTAAGTACAAGTCGTGTATGAGTTACCCGATTGATCGGCCATGTGCTCGCCGAGTATATGCCATGTAAAGACCATGTAGAAGTTTCTTACTACACGGCATGTATTTATCGACACGTCGTGTATCAGTTACCCGTGCGAGGCCAAGTGCATATCGTGTGGTGCCCAGGTGTAAATATTCATCTACATGATGTGTAGTCTTCTTTGACACGTCATGTACCTTTGTTCCATGTAGCAGTCAGGTCCCTGGCCATGTGTTGACCGTGTACACGGTCTAAGACGTGTGTTGGACTCCGCTTAAGTTAGAGTACGGAAACACATCTACATAGAATGTACTTTGGAAATACACACCGTGTACTTTTTTTTATTTGAGCGATCGAGGCGCCGTCGCGCCTCATTCCCAGAAACCTCTCCTTCTTCCCATTTGGATGAACAATTCATCCGAAAACTGCCGAAAAACACAAATCCTTCCAGAATCGTCATACGAACTCTGTTCTTCGATCCGTCGGTGGCAGCAGGACCGCATCGGAAAGGCTAACCCCGCACACCCTTCTTTATCTTTGATTCCTCGCCTATTTATCCGTAGATTCCATCTGAACGGAATTTCCAGATTTTACAGAAACGCAAATCTACCGTGATTCAATCCGATTCAGAGGCTGAAATTGAAGGAGTGTCATCGTACGAGTACGAGGTAGGTGGCGCATACCTTCTTTTTTGTTTTCGTAGACAATTGTGGGTTGCGACCTTCGGGCACAACATTGGGTATTAAGTGAAACCCTTGTTTATTTATCTTAATAGTTTATATGCATTGTGGGATGCTTCTAGGTATTCCCTGACCCTTGTTGTGCTAGAGAAAGGTCGGGTGAGAGGTCATGGCTCGTTTGGGGAAATTCGGTCGGGGGTGCTGAAATGCGTGTATTTTGGACCAGTATTTAAAACTGTTGTTTTAGACTTATTTTGTTGATGGTGGATTAAACTGTTGAGTTTGATTTGTTCTAAGCATGCTAGTAATTGTTTAAGGTATTTAAGACCATAGGTACCGGTATGGTTTGGCGTAAGTTAGTGCAATTAATTGTTTAGTAATTGCATGTTTCAAGTAATTCTTGAGTATAGCTATGCAATGTGTGATATTATCTGTGTTGTACTGCTCGTTGTGTTGGGCATGGCCTGTATATTTGTTGAGTGATGAGGATCACAGTTTGGGGCTTTTTCTCGGGTTACTTTGGGTGGTTTCTACCACGGGATTGGGCGTCATGGACGTCGGTTGGGGCAATTGGACTGTCAGGTTGGGATTGGACCGGTTTACTTTGATGGCGAGGCCATCAGACTTGAGCGACAGGTTCACAGGGGAACGAGGTGTCAGAAGAGTTATGGCTTGGGAATTTATTGAGGTGATTACCACTCACCGGGTACTTTTGAGTAGTGTGCACACAGATAGACTATGAGATGTGGTGGTATGGCCACTCGCTGGGTAGAGGCCCCCGGTATATGCGGTTAGGTATTTTTTTTGGTTTGGGGGTGCTTTCCATAGGAAGCCACGTGGAAGGTGAGGAGCCTTTGGGAGATAGCTTTGAGGCGGTCAGGTTAGGGGCAGAGGCTCATCGTGATTTGAGGGAAGACATCGTTGTCCCTCCAGTTATCTTTTGAGGACAGGTATCGTTGTTCCTCCGGATGTTGGTCCATGGGCAGGTTGAGCTTTCAAGCTGGGTTACGATGGTTGGGCGTGCCTTTGGGATGTCGATAATTGAGACACATGGTGTTAGGTGGCATGAGGTGTCGGGCTATGGATCAGAGATTCCGGCGTTGGCTGAAGCAGGTGACACTTCTTGGTGGCTGCTGAGCACCAGTGAAGTCTTTGTTTACTTTTGGCATTGTACTGTTTACTGTTTTTCTTATATAAGCATGTCTGCCTAAACACTTATATTAGGTACGCACCCATGGGTGGTATCCTACTGAGACTTGTCTCACACCCTACATGGGCCCTTCGGGATGCGTGTAGACTTTATGAAATTGCGTGTAGGTTGAGGGTCAGCCTCAGGAGCTGGACTTTAGTGCTGTTGACATGGAGTCTGGCATGGACCTTGAGGTCATGCCGTACTGGAGTTACTTGTTTAGTATTCTTTTTCTTGCATCAACATGTTTACTTCATATTGTAACTACTGTTAGTCAGCCATTGGCATCATTGTATGTATATTGATTCGTATAACTTGCTTGGATGCATGCTTGATCGTTTTAGCAGTTATTGCAGTTGATTGCTGGCATGATGTACTATTTACTTTCCACTGCTGTTGTTTCTATATTGCTTCCGCTGTTTATTGATATTGGATGTGCTTCCGCTCTGCGGGTCTGGTTCGAGTCTGCTGAGTCATTTATTTCTGCTGCATATTTTAGTTTAACACTTGGACCAGTACCTTTAATTCTTCCGAGAGGGTATAGGCTCCCCACTATACCTATTCAGACCCTCGTTGTTAGTCGGCACCTTTGGCGTTCAGGGGAGGTGCACCTAAGGTAGTAACACCCGACCCGTTCGACATTGTTCGGGTGGCTGGCCAGGTCCGGGTCGTTACAAAGTGGTATCAGAGGAGTTCTTGACAAGGATTTAGTAGCATTGCTTTGCTGGCTACTAATGAGTTTGAGACTTTTCTTTTTATTTCTGCTGGATTTACAATTTTGGATATGGTAGATTGGAGATAGGTTGTTGTTGGAACTTTATTTTTTCACTTGTGCTTGGGTGCCTGCATCCCCTTGTACGAGGAATGGATTGAGTTGTCGGGGGCGGGAATTGCTATTTTCTTTTTTCTTAGATTACAGTTGATATGATTTCCACCTCATTGGCCCACTTGTTGTGTGATGTTATTGATTATGATATGTAAGCCTTGGACGGTATGGAAAGGGTTGCTTGCTTGGATTTTGATGGGCACATTTTAGGGTATTTCAATTTCATAACTGCACGTATGCTTTGTGAAGTGATAATACCATGTGAATAAAATCAATTTCCATGCTATGTAGGCTCTAAAATGTGAGTAGGTAAAACTCCTGATATAATTTCTTGTTTATTGAAATGTGTGTTCCATGCTTTGTATTTTGGAGAATTGCATGTGTAGGACATATGGGTCTGGCTCTTATGAGAGCAGGACGGTACTCTGGTTGAGGCAGTGTAACTATCAGGATTGGGCGACTTGGTCATCAGGATTGAGGCAAAGTTGGTTGTCAGGACGGGAACAACCCGAGGTGCTACTGGTGCTTGGCTCTGTTGAGGGTGGGTAAGGAGGCTGTGAGGTCAGGATGTCGAGGGCATGGGTTGCGGTGAGGGGGAGTAAGGGTATTTGTTATGCACTGCCTTTTACTTCTTTCCTTATCTACATAGAATATATTGATATATATATATATATATTTGTGTGTTTGTGTAGGTTGTCTGACTATTTATGGTATTCAGCAGGTTACTCATTCACAACACGATGGAGCAT
This sequence comes from Viscum album, assembly GCA_963277665.1. Taxonomy (NCBI): domain Eukaryota; kingdom Viridiplantae; phylum Streptophyta; class Magnoliopsida; order Santalales; family Viscaceae; genus Viscum; species Viscum album. The sequence continues at coordinate 978,330,612 of OY728143.1, forward strand.
CAGGCAGGAGAGGATACGGTACTGCAAGATCAGGTTCAGAATCCGGTGCAGGCAGAGTAGGAGCCGCAGGTACAGGCTCAGGGACAGGATCAGGTTCCGGATCCAGTGTAGGCAGGGTAGTAGCCGGGTTTTGCAGGGTTCGTACCATTTCTTGATGAGCATCTCTGAGCTAGCTTGGTACGTGTCTTACAGGGGATTGACAGAGGCACGCAGGGTACAGAGCCTTCTATGGAATATCTGACATGGGAGTTCTAGTCGCAGCACCCGCCACTTTTTCAGGGTGAGGATGGTCCACAGGCGGTAGATAACTTTATAGCGAGCATGCAGATGATCTTTGAGCAGCTAGAGACACCTCCAGGGCGAAGGTTCAAGTTAGCGACATACATGCTGAGAGGACCGGTGAAGCGTTGGTGGGAAGTACAGGTATAGGCTCGTAAGCACGAGGGACTCGCTTGGAAGGATGTAGAGGATAGGTTATTCGAGCACATTTACCCAGATACGCTGAGGACGGAGAGAGCTCGGGAGTTCTTGAGTCTTCAGTAGGGAGATATGTCCGTTATGGACTACGCAGCTACCTTCACAGAGTTGTCCTGTTTTGCACCTGGTATGGTGAGCGATGATGCACCTAGGGTGAGGCGCTTTGAGGATGGCTTACGACACGCCATTCAAGTTCTGGTAGACATATTCAAGCTGGGTTCCTTCTCTGAGGTGGTGAACCAGGCGCTCATAGCCAAGGGCAACGAGAGAGAGAAATCTCATTTCGGTAGGGTGACAGCTTTAGGTGATGGTCCGGACAGCAGGAAACAAGAAAGAGATGAGTTCCAGCAGGGCGGGCAGGGCAAGGACTCAGCTAGACCACCCCGTGGTAGTTCAGCAGTGGTTTTATTTCAGTGTGGACAGTCGGGACATGTTTGGGCTCAGTGCGATAGGCCCCCGAAGGAGTGTCGGGTGTGTGGATAGGTCGGACATCTGGAGAGGTTTTCCAGGAAGCCTTTTCAAACAGTCGACATTAAGGGACCAAGATAGAATGTGGCATTAGGATTTGGTTCAGGTTCGGTACCAGGAGAGGGTAGTCGAGGTTCATCAGCACGCGGGGGATGTGACAGGGATAGTGGGACCCAGCTGAGGGGTCAGTGGCTGGTGACTGGAGTGGCATCGCAGGGAGGTTAGGCATCAAGAATCTGTTCTTCAGGCCATGTGCACACTGTGGAGCTTCTAGGGATCGATCAGGCTGGAGAGCCGATGACGGTGGTAGGTACATCGCGGGTGTGGCTGTGATTTTCTTTGATTTCTTTGGCATGGCCTTATGAGGTGTCTCTGGTTGAGTGCACGAGTTGCACATGTTACTTGTGAACTGACTAGAGACTAGTTAGTGGGATTTGCATCATATCAGATGCGTTATATATTTTATTATATATTTGATATACATGGCATTAGGAGCATCAAGGATGCAGGTTACTTGAGGTATCGTGGGCATCGGGGCATCGTGGATGCGGGTTACTTGAGGTGTATGGCACCAGGTTTGATTTGAGCATCTATTAGATGCAGGACCTCAGCGAGGCAGACACCGATGTGGTGAGGGTTACGTTGGGTGTCGGAAGCAACACGTGAGTACCGAGGAGGTGCAGGGGTGACGATGCGTCACGGAAGGACCATGGGTCTGGAAAATAGGTTGTTGGGCCTTGCTTGTTTATTTGTTTTTCTTGATCTTTGTTCAGGTTGAGACCGTGTAGGAAATTCCTATGGTGGGGAGCCCTTTTAAGAATTTAGCCAAAACCTTGAGACCAGGGTAGTCCGGGTTGTTTAACCAGGATGGTCGTGTTCAGTGCCATCTCCTGGTTTCGTTGGGTAGCTCGGGGATGAGCTACGTTAAGGTGGGGAGTTTGTAAGATCCCGAGTTTTTAGAAATGGGTCAAATTCCAACCCTGTTTAAACTTTTTGACTGGTTTTTGAGAAGTCTGGAAAATCTGGGCAGTTTCTGAAAATTTCCAGACTACATGCCGTGTACTTTAAGTACATGCCGTGTATGAGTTACCCGAGTGACCGGCCGTGTGCTCTCCGAGTACATGCCATGTGAATACCATGTAGAAGTTTCTTACTACACAACGTGTATTTATCGACACGCCGTGTATCCCTTACCTGTGTGAGGCCAAGTGCATGTCGTGTGGTGCCCAGGTGTAAATTTCCATCTACATGACGTGTAGTCTTCCTTGACATGTCGTGTACCTTTGTTCCATGTAGCGGTTGGGTCCTGGCTGTGTGTTGACTGTGGACACGGTCCAAGCCGTGTGCTGGACTCCGCTTAAGTCGGAGTACGAAAACACATCTACAAGGCGTGTACTTTGGAAATACACGTCGTGTACTTTTTTTATTTGAGTAATCGAGGAGCCTTCGTGCCTCATTCCCAGAAACCTCTTCTTTTTCCCCTTTGGATGAACAGTTCATCTGAAAACTGCCAAAAAACACAAATCCTTCCAGAATCGTCATATGACCTCCGTTCTTAGATTCGTCAGTGGCAGTGGGACCACATCAGAAAGGCTAAACCCACGCACCCTTCTTTGTATTTGATTCCTCGCCTATTTCTCCACAGATTCCATCCGAATAGAATTTCCAGATTTTATGAAAACGCAGATCTACCGCGATTCAATCTGATTCAGAGGCTGAAATCAAAGGAGTGTCATCATATGAGTATGAGGTAGGTGGTGCATACCTTCTTTCGTGTTTTTGTAGATAATTGGGGGTTGTGACCTTCGGGTGCAACGTTGGGTATTGAGCAAAACCCTTGTTTATTTATCTTAATAGTTTATCTGCATTGTGGGATGCCTCTGGGTATTCCCTGACCCTTGTTTTGCTAGAGCAAGGCCGGGTGAGTGGTCATGGCTCGTCTGGGGAAATTCGGCTGGGGTGCCGAAATGTGTGTGTTTTGGACCAGTATTTTAAACTGTTGTTTTAAACTGCTTTTATTGTTGTTGGATTAAACTGTGGAGTTTGATTTGTTCTAATCATGATAGTAATTGTTTAAGGCATTTAAGACCATAGGTACTAGTATGGTTTAGTGTAAGTTAGTGCAATTAATTGTTTAGTAATTTCCTGTTTCAAGTAATGCTTGAGTATAGTTATGCAATGTGTGATATTATATGTGTTGTACCGCTCGTTGTGTTGGGCGTGGCCCGGATATTTGTTGAGTGATGATGATCAAAGGTTGGGGCTTTGGGTCGGGTTACTTTGGGTTGTTGCTACCATGGGATTGGGCGTCATGGACGTCGGTTGAGGCAGTTGGACTGTCAGGTTGGGCTTGGCCTGGGTTACTTGGATGGCGAGGCCATCAGACTTGAGCGATAGGTTCGCAGGGGCACGAGGTGTCAGAAGAGTTGTGGCTTGGGAATTTATTGAGGTGATTACCGCTCACCGGGTACTTTTGAGTAGTGTTCACACAGATAGACTCCGAGATGAGGTGGTACGACCACTCACTGGGTAGAGGCCCCCGGTAGATGCGGTTAGGTATTGTTTTTGGTTTGGGGGTGATTGCCATAGGAAGCCACGTGGAAGGTGAGGAGCCATCGGGAGACAGCTTTGAGGTGGTAAGATTGGGGGCAGAGGCTCGCCGTGATTTGAGGGCAGACATTGTTGTCCCTCCGGTTATCTTTTGAGGATAGGTGTCATTGTTCCTACAAATGTTGGGCCATGGGCAGGTGCAGATTTCGAGATGGGTTACGACGGTTGGGTGTGCCTTCGGGACGTCGATACTTGAGACACATGGTGTCAGGTTGCATGAGGTGTCGGGCTACGGATCAGAGATTCCGGCATTGGCCGAAGAAGGTGACACTTCCTGGTGGCTGCTGAGCACCAGTGAAGTCTTTGTTTACTTTTGGCATTGTACTGTTTACTATTTTTTTATATAAGCATGTCTGCCTAAATACATATATTAGGTATGCACCTGTGGGTGGTATCCTACTGAGACTTGTCTCACACCCTACACGGTCCCTTCGGGACGCGTGTAGACTTTATGAAATTGCGTGCAGGTTGAGGGCCAGCCTTAGGAGATGGAATTTAGTGCTGTTGACATGGATACTGGCATGGACCTTGAGGTCATGTCGTACTGGAGTTACTTGTTTAGTATTCTTTTTCTTTCATCAACATGTTTACTTCATATTGTAACTACTGCTGGTTAGTCATTGGCGTTGTTGTATGTATATTGATTCATATAACTTGCTTGGATGCATGCTTGGTCGTTTTAGTAGTTATTGCAGTTGATTGCTGGCATGATGTACTATTTACTTTCCACTACTGTTGTTTCTATATTGCTTCCGTTGTTTATTGATATTGGATGTGCTTCCGCTCTGCGGGTCTGGTTCTAGTCTGCTGAGTCATTTATTTCCACTGCATATTTTAGTTTAACACTTGGACCAGTACCTTTAATTCCTCTGAGAGGATATTGCCTCCCCACTATACCTATTCAGACCCGCGCTGCTAGTCGGCATCCTTTGGCGTTCATGGGAGGTGCGACTAAGGTAGTAACACCTGACCCGTTCGACACTGTTCGGGTGGCTGGCCGGGTCCGGGTCGTTACATCTTAATTATTTTAAAAATTAATTTGCATGGATTTAATGAAAGTTAAGAGCATGTATTTCATCTTCAACATCATGATAAGGGTATAAAAGTGTATTTTTTCATGATGTATGTGAGATACATGATACAACTACCAAAGACCATGTCACTTTCAATAACTATGGAATTAGCATGTAGTATGTATGTGATGTTCCATCAATAGTGGATGATGGTGGTAATTAAATCACACAATCCTTATAATTTGTCACCATATATGTGATTAAACGATGATACTTAGAATATTATCAGAATATATCAGTGGTATGTGAATTAATTAGAAGTTACACTTAGTCTATATGAGGATAAGGTTGGGAACTAAAATTTTTACTAGTTTAGCATAAAGAAAGTAGTAGTGTGTGATATTCATGTGAAGATTTGTTGATAAACATTCTAGAATCAAAAATATTAAAATATCAGAAGTATAAGTAGTGAGATTAACAAAAAATTGAGATGGGATATTTAGTTGGTTATGGGAATCCACAATGTAATGAATCAGAAGAAGTTGTGTTAAATACTCACACATAAGTGATATGGGTTGTTGATGGATAGAAGGTTGTGATTTAATACAAATGTAATGTAATCACATGTGAGATTAAATGAATTTTAGAGGTTTTGTGATCATATAGTGAAGAAGATGAGTGTTGGGCATAGGAAAAATTTGGTGACTAGAAGTTTAAGTGGGCAATGAAGTTGAGGTGAGAATGCATGAATATTTAATGTGATCAGAAGTTTTAAATATGGATTGTGTTTTTAGTTCAATAAATATTCTATAATAAATACTTGTAAGAGATAATTAAAGTGAGTTTAACTCAATATGGTTAAAGCACTATAAAATGAAAGTTTCAATGATGTTAAACTAGATGTCTAAGGATCTCTTCATGATGTTAACTGTGTGAAACTTACTGATATTTAAGTAAGGTTTGAGATTTTTTGAATCCATAATTTTGGGATAGTATGACATGGAACATTGAATACAAAATTGAAGGTGATTTTGATTGCGTTCAACCTAAATTTAAATGTACAAAAATCTCAAAATTCCAAGAACTCAAATCTCTGAATTATTAGGTAAATATTGAGTGTATAAAAGGTTGAGTACATTCAGAGAGGATTGGATGAAATTAATTATAATTGAGTGAATCTATTTATTATAAAAGAAGTAGATAGGGTATTATTTCCAAGAGTTATCATAATTTCAATTGGGTCAAATATTTTAGAATACACTTGAAGTTCCAAATAATCTAATTAAGATAATTGGATTTAGATGACCAGTAGTTAAGAGACAAACCAACAATAAGTTAAATAACTATAAGTTTTGTATGTTTAATTTTGAGGAAGTTTAAGATATTTTGAAATTAAATTTATTAAAAGAAATATAAGTTCAACATGAAAATATGTTCAAAGGATAAAGATTTGGAAGTCAAAGACTTATGCATGGTTTGGTGTGTTTACATTGAAACTGGAAGGATATAGTATTATATAATATCTAAAAGGAAGTATTGTGTACAGGATTCATAGTGGTATAAGGATAATAACTTCTCACACCACTTTTTACTGGTAATAATATTATTATTGAAATATTCATAACTCGATGGGAGTAAAAACACCATAGAGTAGGTTCGCACACAGAGCTTAAACCTTATAAAAATCTTTTTTTGTTATTATTTCCTTTCTATATCTTCATTGTAAAACAGATAAATTGGTAAGGGTGTAAAATAAATATCCATACATCCTAATCAATGGCAGTTGTTTGGTAAAATTAAAGGAAGTAAAAAATATAAGTTAAACTAATGGGTAAAAATTTGGGCATCCCTTATTCAACCCCCCCCCCCAGGGGACTACATGGTCCATTGAGAATAACAATTGGTATCAAAGCATAAGTACCCTTGGGTTGGATCTCAAAGTTTTTTCCCATTTAAATTTAACTTATTTACATGAAGTGTATATTTTTGTAAGTTGAAGGTATAATTCTTTTGAAATACAAGGAAAGAACTGAGATTCCTTCTCTAGAAGATAATAATGTTAGTCCATAATTTAATTTATTATATGATAATAATGTTATTGGAAAAATTTATTTTTTGGAAAAAACATTTAAGAAAAATAGAACAAATAATATTAGAAGTGGTAGAATTTAATCTCTCAAAATCAGTAGACGAGGGATTAACTATTACTGGAAGTTAAATATAGTGAAAATTGTGCTGAAAAATATATCAAAAATAGTCCCCTTAAAGAATAATGTTTAAATTTTGATAATTTTGAGTTATTTAAATATATTAATGAATATTACACCAAATTTAAGGACTAATTAAATAAATTCCCATATCTATTTGTCTCTTATATATTTTCATTCATCAAAGGACTATATAAAGAAAAATAAAATCTTGATATAGAAGATGATGAAATGAAAAAGGAATTGTAAAAGAAGTACATATACATAATACTTTCATAAAACTCATTAAGGAAAAGGAGAAATTTGTTTTATTTAAAAATTAAAGTCTGTTTCTAATTGAAGAAGAGTTTTAAAGGATTTGTTGTGAAAAAACTATATTTAAGAATGTTTGTGAAGAACCACTCTATGAATCAGAAGCTATTCTTAAAGTTAATAACTCTTAGTTTGAATTCAAATGTGGTAGAATAAAAGTCATAGAAAAATATGTGTTAAATTAAAGGAATATTCATGATTAAAAAATTTGGAAGTTAAAATAAGAATGTGAATGTAACATCCTGGGTTTATTAAGCGGGTCAAAATCCTCAACCTGTTTGAATTTTTGGAGTTTTGGGAGTGGTAAAACTCTATTATTAATCTTAAGAACTTAATTTTGAGAGTTCCTTTGACCGAAGGACTTATGTTTTGATGATGTTTTATTCTTATCAAGTTCCTTTAAATTTAGAGTGGGTTTTGAGTGCGTCAAAGATTGCAATACTTGCTTTTCAGGGAGTGTAGACTAGGGCACGCGGTTTGGAAAAATCATGTGGCTCTCAGGTGTAACCGTGCGACCCTCATTCCTAATTATGTACAGTATCAAGAACCATGTTGGAGGGGGTGTACAACCATGTTTCCAAGTTTGTAGATTTTAGTAGAGGCTCATTCATGGTTTCTGCGCAGTTTGGAATACAATGTAGGCTAACCATGGACAAGTTATTCCTTAGATATGGAGGTCACACAGTTGGCACAGGATTAGCCAAACCATGCAGCCAAACCATATTGGACAATTAAAGTGGAGAATTTATGATACTATCTCTCTCTATTTATGTTTTCCTTCCCCTTTTTCCTTTTACACCGCATGCACAGTAGAGGGGAACCCTCCTCCTCCTTCTCTATTATGGTTTGAACCATCTTCTATGTCTAAGATTTGATTTGATCACTGTTGGTAAATCCATATGAGTCAATTTACCCTATTTTGAAGGTGTTCATCTAAAATGTCAATTTTTCCAAATAATATTGATTTAGAGGATAATATTTCATGATTGTATGTCTACAAACACAAGATAGGTGGTTCCTATATTTATCTTTGATTTTTCTCATGTTTTGGGGGTGCATTCTTGAGCGCACTATTGGGTAGTATGGGATACACCCTATTTAATTAATGGATTAAATTTAAATTAATTAAAAATAATTTAACATACCTATTGGAATGATCCCACCAAACTACATATGGTAGGATCTCAGTGAGAGGCTTCATACCTTGAGAATATTAGGCCATGTTGGTTTTTATTTATTAAATTAAATTGAATTATATATACTTCTTATGATAGATCCATGGGAATGTAATAGGCACGAACTGGGGATTGAGATGGTATTGACCATATCGCTTGAGGAGAAATTGGTCATCTGGTTGTAATTTTACAAGTTTCTATGAATGTTGTTAATCACATATTGGGAGACGTGGTCTCTAGATTGAGGTGAAAAGGTCATCAAGTTATTGGAAAATACTATGTGATATTGGATGGATTTAACCATCAAATTTAGTGACATAGTCATAAGGGAACGAGGTACCAGTATGATGTGTCTTAGGTACTATGTTGATGATTTAATTTCACCATGATTGGTCAGCGAGCCGTTGGAGTCATGGGCATAATGATAGTACTTATATGATGAGGTGTTTTTGACCAATCATGTGGGTATATGCCTCTATTAGATACATCTTAGAGTGGTGTTGATCACTAGTGAGGTTAGAGGTTTTTTCCATAGAAATCAATAGTGATGTTATAGAGCCATAATTTGATGGTGTAGAGACCATCAGTTGGGGTTTTTGGCTCTCCTTATATTAAATCCATTGTATCGGGATTATTTAGAAGGGTGGATATCATCATTATTAGGGACATCGGCTATTGATCCAACTGTGTTATTATTTGGAGGACAAATATCATTGTGCCTCAGATGCCATGCTTTGAGCAGATAGGAATTCTTAGGAGATGAGGTTTGAGGGACCACGTACTTGATTGGGTGTTCCTTTGGGATGTCAGTTATTTGATAGATTTCATAAAGTAATATATGACTCTTTTAGAGGTGGAACCTGAGGGTTCACCTGGGATGCTTTTTTTCAGGGATGCCTTGGTATTTATGCTAAGGATACTCTCCAATATAGTTATATCGATGATGGTCTAAGTAGGTAACTAATTCCTTGTGGATTATGAGAAAAAGGTAAGTAGGTTATTTATATGATGTGATGTGTTGTTTTATTTTATATTTAGATACACCTACTTTATCATGTATTTAAGTTAGACACATGTTTTTGGTGGACTATTGAGATTATTCTCACACCCTAGATGATCCCTTTAGGATGTGTGTAGATTTTATGCTTCTGCGGTTAGGTAAGGTTTTAGTCTTAGGATATGGAACATAGTTATCATGTCATTTTTATTTGAATGATATTGATATAAAAGACCTTGGGTTTGTGCATTATCCAGAGTTTACTTTTTTTCCTTTTTTGTATCAGCATGCTTATATATATATATATATATAAATATACACCAAGGTTGGACATGGGAGATCATTTTTATTATTACTTTTCATGACCTGAAATATATACATATGGTATGTTTTTCTCTTTTATTAATTTATTATTATTTTCTATTTATGCTTCATCTATTGTATGATATTACTTCTACTACAGTGGGTTACTATTCTTTTCATTTATTGTCTTTCTTTCCTGTTTCTATATATATATTTAGACCATTACTATTATCATTATAAGAGGGAATAATCCCCCAACTATCACCTATTTACACCCTCAGTAATAGTCATCAGCCTTTGGAGTACAGGGAGGTATGTCTATGGCCCAGTGGTACACTATCCCTAAGCATTGTTCAGGTGGAATGACTGGTTGGGGCACTACAAGTGGTATCAGAGCAATCCATGACTGGGAATTAGTATCAGCATTCAGCTAAATAGGGATGATATCAATATTATTTTCTTGTCAATTGGTCTTAATATTTGGGTTATGGTAGACCAGATATTATGATGTTGTCAGAACTGGGTACAAATCTCATGTTTGGATGCCTGCAGCCCCATACACTGGGGATAAACCAAGTTTTCAAGGGCGGAAAATTGTTGTTATGATTTTCTCTTTTTATAGTTGAAATTATTTCCACCTCAAGTGGTACACTTGGGTGTGATTATTATCTATTATGATATGTGATCCTTGTTCTAGTATAGTATGGGAGGATATATAGACCCTTTTCTCGATATGGAAAGTGAGGTTTGTTTATTATTTCATGATAAGCACATAGGATTTGATGTGTGTGTGTGTGAACGCACATATTTGAATAATGTTCTTGTGATTTTTATTGGGAACCCGTATTCTGATAAGAGGGGTTGGGATGTCTAATGATTAAACAAAGAAATATAAATAGTTTTTTCCTTCTTATCCTCTCTTTGGTGGCATTCCACTCAACTATCCAAGGCATGGGGTTCTAATGAAATTTGTTTGTAACGTTGTGTGATGTGATAGGTGAGATGTATGTGTAGTCCTGGATCTGATAAGAGTAAGTAGGAATAATTATAGGGGTGATCTATTTAAAGTGTCAATAAAGGAAGCTTAATAGTGTTTTCTTGTATAGCCTTCTTTGGTGGCATTTTACTCAATTACCACAGATTATATGTGACACATGACTTAGATGTGGGTAGGAGAGGGGGAATGAGGTCAGGATATACTTGATGACTGAATTTAATGTTAGTAGGCATGGGACCATGTGTCTAGGTTAATTTTGACACCTAACTCTGATATGGGTAGGTGAGGGGTCATGTGGTTGGATGTCATGTGACAGGGTTGCAATGGGGGGTGTAAGGGTGGTGATATTATGTTGCTTATTACATTTTTCCTTATCTATATTATATATATATATATATATATTATGGTTTTATGACCTTGTTAATGGTATTCATTGGGTGTCCACCTAGTTATATTTTGATGGAGCGTCAGTCGGGTGGTGATTTCATGTCGCATGAGCACGCACATGTTGAGGCCCCTGAGGGTTGGGATGAGACCCTAGAGGGTTAGGAAGATCATGAAACATAGGCACATGCATTTTTATAGGATTCAGTATAATAAGTATGAGTGCATGATGTGATATATTTTGGGACATATATTGATGATCAACTAAGAGAGATCCCAGTTCGTGCCATCCAAGGAATTGATAGGGGAGCTCAGAGAGCTGAGGCTTCTATGTAATGCTTGTCTTGGGAGTTCTAGTCTGAGCACCCATCAATTTTTTAGGGTGAGGGTGGACCATAGGTACCATAAAACTAGATAGAGTGAGTTCATACCATCTTTGAGAATCTTGAGATGCCCCCATGATAGAGGTTGAAGCTATCTATGTATATGCTTAGAGGAATGGAAAAGTGCTAGTGGGATGTATAGGTTTAGGGAGGCAGAAATGAGGGACTGTATTGGAAATATTTTGAGGCTAGGTTCTCTGAGCACTTATTTTTAGAGAAGCTAATAGCAGAGATATCTTTAGTGTTCTTGAACTTGTAGCTGGGAGACATATTTTTCATGGACTATGCAACTACATTTGTTGACTTGTCTCATTTAGCACCCAGTATGGTGGTCGATGAAATTGTGAGGGTGAGGAGTTTTTAGGATGGTTTATAGAACTCCATTCAGGTGCATGAAAATATATTTAGGTTAGACTCAGTCTAAAAGGTTGTTAATTAGAAGCTGATAGCTGAGGGTAATTTTATAGACTGTTCATACTCGACTTGGGTGATAGATTTAGGTGAGTACAATGGTGATGATTTAGATACCAGGAAGAAAGGTTGAGAGGAGTATCAATAGGTAATTCAGAACAAAGACTTAGTTATACCACTGAGGAGTGAGTATTTTATGGTATAATTCCATTGTGGGTAACCTGGACATGTGTGGATATTGTGCGATCAAGAACTAAAGGATTTTCGAGCATGCGGCTAGGTTGGGAATATCAAGAGATTCTATAGGAAGCATTCTCTGACTGCCAGTAGTTAGGGACTAGGATATAATAAGGGGTCAATGGTTGGAACAAGAGATGTTATTTGGGATTCAGCTGCACATAGAGGTTGTAGAAGAGACATCGGGACTCAGCAGTGGGGTAAGTGAATAATATATGGTGTAGCTCTGCATGGAGGCTAGGCCTCAAGTAGTTTGGAATCGGGCTAGATACATGAAGTAGAGATTCTAGGTGAAGACCAAACTAGGGATATGATTGTGGTTAGTGGTATGTCATCAGCATGATCGAGTGATTTTTTATTTTTTTCATTGCATTTTTGTATGGTATTTCAGGTTTTGGTGCACAAGGTGCATGATATGTTTTCTTGGACTAAAAAGGTATTGGTTATTAGGTTGGAATCAACTCAGATGTGTGATATATATAAATTTATATGTGAGGTGTGTGGAACAAGGATATATTATGATAATAAATGTATTAATGGCTTGTATGAAGTTCATAGGCATTTGGGAATTGATACGATGTGGGTTTTATTTAAGGTGTGAACCATCGAGACTGATTCGGGGAATCTAATGAGATGTGGGGCCTCTTAGGTGCCATATGAGGAATGAGAAAAAGGTAAGAATCTGATGATATGTGTTACTTGATGGGTGTCATATGTGACATATATATAATTTGAGGAACAAATTATGTGTAGGAGTGACGATGCATCACAAGAGGACTTTTGAGTCCAAGGATGGTTGGAGGACCATCATTTTAACTAAGTTTTAGGTTGGGAAGCGACTGGGGGAAGTAACTCCTAATGTGTTAATCAACTTAAAAGAGTTTTCCTATAACTTTATAACCAAGGTAGAATGGGTTAATTAAAATGATATGGGTATGTTCGTTACCATATCCAGTTGATTCTTGATAGCTCGGGAATGAGTTATGTTAAGGTGTGGAGACAGTAGTGTCATGGGTTTTTTGAGCAGGTCAACATCCTCAACCCGTTTTAATTTTTGGAGTTTGGTGAGTGGTCTATTGATTTTATTAATATTTGGAACTTAATTTTGAGAGTTCTTTTGACCCAAGGCCTTGTTTTTTGATGATTTTTAATGATTGGAAAGTGACTTGGGGTATTTGAGTGTGTTTCGGGTGTGTCGCAAGTGAAATCCTAGATTTTCAGGGTGCGTAGACTAGGGTGCATAGTTTGGACAAACTGTGTGCCTCCCAGGTGTAACTGTGAATCCCTCCTTCCTTATTGTACACAATTTGAAAAACCATGCGAGAGGGGGAGCATAGAATTTTGTTAGAGTCTGCAGTTTTTACCATAGGCTCACACATGGTTTCCACGTGGATTTGAAAACCGTGGGGTTGATCATGGGAAAGTTGTTCCTAAATAGTGGAATCAGCACGATTCTCCAAACCATGGGACCAAACTATATAGGCTAGTTAAAAAGCATAATTTTTTAAACTTCCCCTCCCACTATTTATGTTTTACTACCCCTTTTTTCTTCTCTAATGCACACACAATAAAAGGGACACTCCTACTAATTCTCCCTTAGGATATGATCCATCTTCCTTATATGAGATCCAATTTGATTGTCATTGGTTGAATTGGAACTGCAATAGTAATACTTCAATACATTACCTTCCTTTATTATTTTCTCTCTCTATACAGAGTGCTAAATTCATGTGAGATTATTTACCCTATGTTAGGAAAAAATCCCTCCTGATGTGCTTTTGGGTTGATTTTTTTTTTCTGAAAAGGTTTGAGGTTATTGAAAAAATACGGTTACCAAAGAATACATGCAGATTGAGTGTGATATGTATAATCTCACACAATCGTGAAATAACTAATCTTGCACAAGAACAAAATTTTTGATCTCATACAAGTGTGAAATAACAGATCTCATACAAGAATGAAATGTCTGATCTTGAAAAATTTCAAAATTTATAATATCGCAAAAGGGAAAAATGTTTTATCTTTTGAAAGAAAAAATGTACAATCCCGCAAAATTATGAATGTCTGATCTCATATAAGGGTGAAACAATTTATCTCGTAGGACATGAATGTTTTGAATTGATCTTACATTGATATCTTGAAAAGTGTGTGATGAAAAAGCATGATTTTCAAAGCATCCCATCGAGAGATCTCACGAAGTGCCTGAAGACAAAGAAAATATGGAAAAGATAGAGGTATCTCACAGTCATTTTAGAATCATGAAACTACATGTTTTAATTTGTATCTCATGATGGAATATCACCAAGTGCATGATTAGCTTTGGATCTCTAGATGGGATCTCACGTAGTGCTCTTGATTGTCTTTGGATCTTGTGATGGATCATGCAAAGCACCAGAAGACAACATCATTGACCATTGAAAGACTATCAATTAATCTCATGATGGGATCTCATGAAGTGTGTGATGCTGATTATTGTGGTGGTGGAACATATGGTTGTCTGTGATTTTTAGAGTTAAGGTGATGGATTTATGACTATAGATACCCCCTAACCCATACTTAAAATATTAATGATTTTTTTCCTAAATTTTTCATCTAAAGAAAAGTTTGAGAAGGAGTCTCATGAAGAGATATCAAAAATAAAGTTTGTGGATATATCTCACAAAGTAATATATTCAATTTCTATCACGTAAGTATTTATCATGATCTAAACAAAGACTCGTGAAAAGCGAAGAAGGTGGCTCACACCAAAATCTCACACAAAGTGTGAAAGGGGTCTTGCAACAGAATCTCATGGAAATCATGAAAGGGGTCTAACAATAATATCTAGCACAAAGCGTGAAAAGGGTCTCGTGTCGGGATCTCACACAAAGTGTGAAATGGATTTTTCACAAGGATATCACACAAGATTACATGCCAGGATCTTGCACAAATGGTTAGGCACCAGGATCTCAAACAAAGGGTTATGCTCCATGATATCATCCAAGGGTACAGATCAAGATCTCACACATGGTGTTACACACCAAGGTCTCTCATAGGGGTATAATGCTAGAATCTTGTGCATGGGGATAGGTTTCTACATTAACATGTGATCAGTATCATTATCATATCTGAATTCTAAAGTAAAAGAAGAAGCTAGAGGATTTTAACCATTTGAAAAATCTTACAGAATGAGTTTATTCACTACTAAATTAAAGGAAGTTAAAGAAACACTTGGAATATCTTAAAGATATATTAAATGTGTAGGTAATTTTTATTTCTAAAATAAAGAGAAATATATTCAAGTTTTCTATAAATTATAACTGTTTGATCTAGGAGTTTTCAAAGAAGTGAAGGATAATCCCAAAAATAAATTTAACAGATCATCTACATACAATTTAAGATGTATTCACTATTGATAATTAAGGGACCAGCATGTCCATAAACTATGTTTGAATCCTTTCTATAATTTTGATAAAAGGAATAGGAGGAAGGTTATCTCTTCCACAAGTAGTGATTCGTTGAAGGGAATATTGAGGGAGTGAACCTTGGGAAGCAGTGAGTTACCCATAGAAATTGTAAAGGCAGTGAGCCAGGGAATAGAATTGATCTAGCCCAAACGTTGAATTGGATGTGATCCTTGGTAAATTTAGTACATCATCACATTGTCATTTTATTCTCCTTGGATGTATCCTAGTGAGGGTTAACTAAGTAAAAATGTGTGTTTCCTTATGTTATCTTTCCTATATTACTTTCAATGCATCATCATCAAATAAAATTGTTAAGGATAAGAGATATATAAACACTAAATATAAAACAAATTTTCCCTTATAATAAAGTGTTTAAGATCCATTGGGGTGGGAATAATTTCAAAACAATATCTATACCCTGATTCACCCCCCCCCCTCTTAGGGAATCTAGTCCCCTTTACAACCTAACACCCTATTTTTAGGGCATTCATCTAAAACAATTATTTCTTCTAAATCGGCTCGATTTAGAGGATAATATCATATGAACTAATGTATACCAACACGTGGTAGGTGTTTCCAAGCTTTATATTTGATTTTGATCATGTTTTGGGGGTTCATTCTTGAGTTCTCCATTGGGTAGTCCAAGTGAGACCCTATTAAATTAACATTTTCTTTTAAATTAATTAATTGATCATTTGAGATGCCTATGGGAATTCTCCCACCTGAATACATATGGTAAGATCCTGGTGAGAGGCTTCAGACCTTGGGAAGATTATGATTGGGTGGTTTTCCATTATTAAATTAAATTTAATTATACATATTACTTGTGATGGTTCCATGGGAACATGATAGGCATGGCCTAGGGATTGAGATGGTATTGAACATATGGATTGAGGCAACATTAGTCATCAAGTTGGGATTGTACCGGGTTTTATGAGTGATGTTGATCACAGGTTGGGAGATGTGGTCATTGGAATTATGTGGTGAGGTTTTTAGGTTACGAGAATGGATCATCATGTGATATTAGATGGATTTTGACCATCAGGTTGAGCGACACAGTCACTATGGAATGAGGCGTCGGGATGATGTGGCTTAGGTACTATGTTGGTGATTACTACTCACTATGATATGCCAACATGTCATTGGAGTCGTGTGCACACAGATAGGACTCAGATGATGATGTGTTATTGACCAGTCATGTGGGTAGAGGCCTCTGTTATATATAGCTAAGGGTGGTGTTGATCACCAGTGAGGATAGAGGTACTTTTCATAGAAATCCACGTGGTGGTGAGGAGCCATCGGTTGATGGTGTTGAAACTATTGGTTGGGGACTAAGGCTAACTATATATTTAGGTCATTGGGTTGATATTATTTGGGAGGATGGATAAAACTATTCCTCAAGACATCATATGTGATCTGATGGTGTTATTTTTTGGAGGATAGATATTGTTGTAGCTTAGATATCGTGATTTGAGTCAATAAGGATTCTTCTGAGCTAAGGTCTGAGGGACCAGGTATTTTATTTTTCATGCCATAGGGATATCAGTTGTTTGATTGATGAAATGAGGTGTTGAGTGAATATTTTAGAGGTAGAATCTGAGGTTTCTCCTCAGATGCTTTTCATCATGGGATTCCTTGTTATTTATTCTAAGGATACTCACCACTAAAGTTATATCGATGATGTTTGAAGTAGGTAACTTCTTCCTTGTGGATGCTGGGCACAATGGAAGTATGTTATTTATATAAAGTGATGTTCCTTTTATTTTATATTTAGATACACTTGTTTTATCACATATGTAAGTTAGGAACACATTCAAAGTTGCCTACTGGGATTATTCTCACACTCTACATGGGCCCTTTCAAATGTGTGTAGGTTTAATGCCTTTTTGATCAGGTAAAGGTTTGGGATTAGTATTTGGACCTTAGTGATCAGGTCATTTTTCTTAGCATGGGATGGATGGAAAGGACCTTGGGTTCTTGCATCAACTAGAGTTTACTTTTTTTCTTTTTTTTGTATCTTCATTCTTATATATATACTAAATTCATCCATGGGTGATGCTTTTTATTATTTCTTTTTATGAACTGACATGTATGCTTTCTTCTAAAAATGTTCTATTTGGATCTTTTATTTATATATTACTATTTTCTATTTACGATTCCTTTATTTTATAATATTTCTTCTTCTACAGTGGGTTATTGGTCCTATCGTTTATAGTATTTTTTCATACTAATATATATATACTTAGACCATTATTATTATCATCAACAAAGCGTATAGTCTCTCCAATATCACCTCTTTACACCCTCTCTACTAGTAAAATCCTTTGGCATATGGGGAGGTGAACCTAAGGCCCAGTGGAACACCAGCCCTGAGCACTTTTCGAGTGGAAAGACAGGTTAGGGCGCTATAGTGAAGATAAAGTGAGATACTTTAAAGATCAAAAAAACTTTTAAGTCTAAAGTGTCATGAGTTAGAAATAAAGTTGATAAACTTGGAATCTACTCAAGTTTAATCTTCACATGATATTGGGAGAGGATACATTATCACAATTCATAATTAAGGTATTGGTTTACATAAGACCTAACCCAATGACAATAAGAATGTGAAAGCATTGGAAGTTCCATTTTTTGATAATTATAAGAAAAAGGTAAACCCAAATTCCAAAAAAACTATTTTCGTTAATTCTAACTCTTTAAATAGTATAGGTTGGAAAATATGTACCAAAAAAATGGGTGAATAAAAATATAGATATACCCACCACTTCCTTAAAGGTGGAATAAAGGAATGAAGGAATAATTCCCCCATAAGGTGTTTAGAATGAATTTTTTTCCTATAATAAATAAAGATACTTCCACCATCTCGATTTCAATATAATTAAATAAGCTAAGGTTTATTGGATACTACTAGTGTTATTGAAATCTT
The DNA here is from genome assembly GCA_963277665.1 of Viscum album. NCBI lineage: Eukaryota > Viridiplantae > Streptophyta > Magnoliopsida > Santalales > Viscaceae > Viscum > Viscum album. Next base: position 978,348,955 of record OY728143.1, read on the forward strand.
GGACACAAAGACATGAATTTTTGGTATAATTTTTAAACTACCAAAAAATGGAGAACTCGTATATTAAAGGGGGAAAGAAAGGATGGAAAGAGGAATTCATATAAGTATGACTAGGGTACATAAAAAAGAAAAATAGGTGACACCCATTATATTTGAATATCTTAAAAAATTATCTGAAAACTCTAAAATAAGTGTTAATGCTTAAAATAAGTGATGGGTTAGAAAAACCATGAAAAATTTAGGTACAACTAATGGAAGGATACCACAACAAATAAAAAAGGAAGATAGACAATAAGTCTACCTTTGGGAGTAAATAAAAGAAACTTACAAATATAGTTACACAAAATATAAAGGTAGAGGAAAATATCACACAAAAACGAAGATGTTAATACTTTGGAATAAAGGTTAATTTATTGAAATATGTAATTAATCCCTGAATATTCATGTTAAATAAAGAAATATAAAGTTATAAATTGAATCAATCCAAGAAAAACACAAGAATATTGGAATGGTGGATGACATCTTTGATAAACTAGTTGAGGATAATCAAAAATCACCTTTTAAAAGTAACCAATTGAAAATTAATAATTTATGTATAAGGTGTGAGTTTTTTGAAAATATACCCAAAAAATATATGACATGGTTATTAGGGTAGGGTAAGTTGGTAATAGAAATATGTAAGATTAAAAAATTAAAGGGGTTGTTGTGAGGAAGAAAATATAGCATATGGAAAAAAGTTAAACCTATTCTAAAAGTTTTCATGGTTGCATGGATAGAAAAATTGGAAGCTATAAGAAATATGGAAGAAGAATAAAATATTAATTTTTGCACCCAGCTAGAGGAAGTAAATAATAAAACCCCACATAAAGGGAAAAAATTAAATAAAATAAAATAAATCTTTGAAACCTAAGAAATTTAGTGGATGTAGAACTAAGGGTTATTTTATGAAGAAAAAGGGATCTGAAATAAATAGAGTTTCTGGGTTGAGAAAAATTTCTCGGTCCTGTTTCTCTAATTGAATATAATGTAAGACCCAAATTATTACCTGATAAATTCCAATTTTATCTATGGAAAAGGGGAATTGAAGGTGAGTAAATTTAGGGGGATCCATTAAATAAATATGAAGATAGTAGTTCTGAAAAACTTGTAACTTGAAGTATAAAGTTTCAAATTCTAGGTAACCAATGAACTATGACACTATTTGTTGAAAATATAGTGGATTGAATATTGAAGTGCTTAGAGGGTGAAGCTTTTGATAATGGTGATAAATATCTGGATTCTAAAAATACTGAGATATGAATTTGTTTTCATCTTTGAGGAAATATATTTCTTTAATATCCATTTAGTTTACCCTTTGAAGAATTTGTGTTAATTGGTATCACTTGGTGAAAAGTTTATGGATAGCTCTGATATATCAGTTAATCACTCTTGTTTTTTACACCGAGTATTACTCACATAAACTTAGAGTTTGTTGATTTGTGGCTCATTTCTTTGAGTAAAGTGATCCCAACCTTATCTCAAGAAATTCAAGGTTGACTTTATATTCAACAGATGATATAGGGAGAAGAAGAAAATGAGAGTTACCTCATAAAGTTAAACTTTTAATTAATTACTAATAAGGGGGGAAGAAATCATTGACTTAAATGAAAATTTGGTATTGAAAACAAATCCAAACGTAGAGATTTTAGAACCCATCAGATGGTGATGGTGGATTATTTTATTTGTTTTTAATCACTATTTTCAATTGAAGTTAGTGATATTAAGTGAAGAGTAAGTTGAAGAGGCCTATTGGTGCTTCAGATGTAAGTTCACTAAAAGTTCAAAGTGAATATTATTTGGGTTGATCCCTTTAAAACTGATCTGTTCTTCCAAAGGACCACCAAATTCTCACACCTCAGTCCACTAAAATATTGCACATAAGAGACCCTATAATATAGGAAAAAAATATAGAGAAGTTTTCTTCCCCGTGTCTAAGTGTACTGTAAGTAGTTAATCAAGGAACCCTACTCACCATACAAATTTTCCCATTTCACACACTTAACAAACACACAAATATATAAAAAAAATAAATAAAATTCAATGGTAATACATGTAGTGGAAAAATAGATCGTAAGAAATAATTCAGAGTATTTAACATGCTTCAAATTATATCCTATGTGAAAAGGGAAACCAGAATTCTATTTATTTTATTATAACCAGAAGGTTACAAGTGATTCTAAAATATTAAAAAAGACAAGTAATCTTCACCAATATATAATCTCTCTAATAAAGGTTTAGTTGAATCAAACTTTTCACTAATGTCCCTAAAAACATATATACTAAGTGACATCGGTCAACCTGTAATACATACTCTCCTAAAAACACATGTTATTAAGTATAAAAACCTGAGATTGATTACCAACCCGATCACCCCTCAATATTTCTTTACTTTTAGAATTTCAACATTTCACCATAAAACCATAAATATATGTGAACTTATAATGGTATTTCCCCCATTAGAGAAGATCTATATTTTATATCTGCAACTTAGGTTTATCCCATTATCTAGTGCATGAAATTCCAAAGAACATAATTTTGATGGAAGAAATTTTGATAAACTAAAATAGACTTCACCTCCCAAAAATGTCTCACTTGAAGTTTACTCCAGGTAATCTTGGAAACTATCTAATATTTTTTATTCAATAGTATTCCCCATTCATTTTTTTATTTCATTCACCCAATTCCCATTGAGGCTCAATGTTGCCTTAAACTTTCTTAAACTACAGCCTTGGTGAATATATCTACCAAATTTTTGCTTCTTATTATCTTTCATAGCTCCATATCTTTTTCCTCCAGAAAATTTCTAATTAAATGATACTTCAGACTAACATACTTTGTCTGAGTATAGAAAACAGTATTTTTAGCCAAGTGAATTGCACTTTAAATAGCACAGTAAAGAACTTCTCCTTTCTGACTCCTTCTGGGCTTCTTTCTTAATCTCCTCAACCACACTATTTCTTACCCAACTTTTTTGGGTCAATATAATAAATTCTATTGAACTTAGAGTCAAAATATTTTGCAACCCTGTAACCAGATGATAGTTATTCCTAAAAAAAGTAAACACATATCCTATTATACTTTTCCTATTTTTTATTCCACCCACAAAATCTGAGTCTATAAACCCCTATAACGGATCATATGTTCCATAGAAAAGAGCTATATTTTCTAATCCTTTCAGACACTAAAGGGTAAACTTTATAGCCTCCCAGTGTAACTTCACTAGATTTTTCATCTACCAACTCAAAATCCGACTACATGGGAAATTTATAACCATATGAAATCCATTTCATACATAAAAATTCTGATCGTTGATGTATATAGTAATTTCTCTATGTACTTATCATAAAATTACATTGTTGGTGTCTATGACTTAGATAATTTGAAGTGAACAGTGAGAGTGGTTGAGACTAGTTTACTTCCAACCATGCCAAAACTTTTGATGATCTTCTAGATATAATCCTTCTGATATAGAACCAAAGTTTTATCTCTCATATCTCTTTCGATCTATATACCCAATATCTTCACTGTCTTTCTAAGATATTTCATATTCCAGAAAAAGAACTCTTCAACTTTGGGATTTTCCAAGCATATGCTCTATCTATAAAATTTCCATCCATATATAATAGGAATATGATGAATGAGCCATCTTCCCCTTTCTTTCAGTAATAGTAATGATTATAATGCACATGATGAAGCCTCCTTATGGTATGAATGAATAAAATTTTGGATTCCACTATCACGGTGCTTACTTCAAGAAATAAAAATCTTTTCTTCATCTTACAAACCAAATTATGGTTCCCTTATACCTATAAACATATCATTTATGGAATGTATATTTCCTCCTCCAAATAACCATGAAGAAAAGTTTATTAACATTCTTGTTCTCCAGATACATATCTTTTGATACAACCATACTTAGCATTATATGAATAGTATAATTTTTAAATACTGATGATAAGATTTATGAGAAATAAACTCCTTGCTTATATTAAAAACCTTTCACTATAATTCCTTCATTATATCATTTATTTCTATCGACCTCTTATTTAATATAATAAACCCACTTGTTATTAGGTGAATATTTACTCTCTAAGCATTCAAACATCTACCATGTTACATTAAACTTTAATAAATCCATCTCCTCATTTATGGATGACTCCCACTGCTTGGAGTCACTAAAATAAGTTGTTTCATTTGAATTTTCAGGTTTTCCTATATCCATTGGGAGTAGAAAATTCATAACATCCTCATACCTCTAAACCGGTCTTTTGTTTTTTTTTTCAATCTCCTCAACTGAATTAGTTAATTTGAACTACTCAACTCATATCTCCCTATAAATACTTGAATTTATGGTACCTAAAATTCCAAGACCCATGATTCTAGTGCTCTCACTCAAGATTCATCTACCCATGAACTTTCTAGTATTTCTCATGGTCTTAATTTTTGACTTTTGGTGCTTTTAGAACTCACATATGAGTTTTTAAATATCTTTGAAGTACTAGTAATATAATAAACCTAGACTTAAATAGTTGATTTTTCTTCAAATTTCTTCTTTACTATGTTCTGGTCTTTCCACAGAATGTTCTCATTAAAGATAACATCCCTGATCTTAATGATTTTTTTTTATTTCACCATCCTACAAACAATATCCAAAATTTTCATCTCTATATACAAGAAAAAAAACACATCTTGGATTTTTATTCAAGTTTTACCTATCCTTAGAATTTATATATACATATTTTAAACAACCAAAGACTCTAAGATAATGAACTTTTAGTCATTTTCAAGACCAAATCTCCTCTAGAAGTTCCAATTCAACTACCAATACTGGACTTCTATTGGTGAGATAAGTTTTTTTGTTAATCCCCTTTTTTGAAATCACCTTAGTCATTCCCAAGTAAAGCCTCATACTTCTAGATTTATTTGTTAGAGTATGATTTATTATTTCATCCACTTTATTATTCTATAGAGTTCCTATAATTTTTTTTCTCATGTATTATTCCTCCTGTAAAGACCCATAAAATTCAAGGGAAATTTTTTCTTAATTTTCTTTGGGATTTTACAAGAACTCATTTTCTGACGGCACTTGATTCCGAGGCCCGGTGTGCCCGGAATTTCTATCCAAAATTTAGCTCGGGTACGTTCAGTGAACGAACGAGCGGGAATTCCTATCTTTTGAACCGGTGCTCGGAATCGAATTCTGAGGGCACCGATGGAACCGCAACGCCGGTAATTGCTTAGGAACGTCTTTTCTGGAGTTTCATTTTCTCGTTATGAGTTGTTTAAATTTGTGGATTAAGTGTGAGTGAAATAAAATTTCGTTAAGAATTTTATTTCTCTTTTCCATGTGTTAGAACCTAGGTGTAGGAGTTAGGGTGGAACCCACTGATTGTTAGTTTCTCTTGAGTGGATTAAAGGTGAGGTGGGGGCCACACGAGCCTCACCATTTCAATTTCCTTAACTCCCTAACTCCTCTTAAACCCCCACTTAAGTTGTGTAACACTTTTAACTTTTTAACTTCCCTTTATTTGGGTGACTTTTCCTCTCCTCTCTTTAAGTATGCCAACTCACCAATTCAATTAATTAAATTATGTTTTGAATTTTTGAATTGTGGCATGAGTTAATAAAATAAGGATGAGCCTTATTTTATTTTGGTTGGTTGTTGTGTGTGGACAATTGAGGAGAGAGATCTTGGGTGTTTTCATCTTCATCACGAAGAACACCCAGACTTCGACGAAGAACGTCGTCACCGTAAGAAGAGATCGACGTTTCGTCTCTTCTCCTCTCCGTATCCGGGGTGTGACCCCTTTTTCCAAAGATCGATGACACACCCTCTTTAGATCTTATTCCCGTGTCAAAGAAAAGGAGACGCCACTTCCTCCTCATACGTTCTCCGTCAACATACGGAGCTTCACCTCGTGACATCGTTTTCCGCGGAGAACCCATGTTCTAGCTACGATCATGGTAGGGGTTATTTAATTATTTTGGTCGTGTTTACCACTTTCTCGTTCTTCGTGAAAATACGAACAAATGCTATTGATTAACGAGAGGGGGCCGGACCGCACAAACACGGTCGACCCTCCTCCCTTATCCGTGTGTTTGTTTCTTTGTGGTTTGAAACGAGTATGGCGCGGTGACGTCGCACCGCGTGTGATCATGCGACAAGGAATGTGCGGCACCGTCATGTCGCGCCGTGGAAATGAACAAGGACATGATGTCGTTACGCCGTGTCGGAGAAACTCGAAGACACCGCGGTCGGAGCGGGGCCGCGGTGGAAGAGCACAGCGTCGTCGCGCCGTACCGGACGACCAAGGTCGCGGCCGGTTCCGGGATGCGGCGAAGCAGGGTGACCGGCGGCCAGAGACAGGCCGCCAGCGTTGGAGCAAGGAGGGGACCGGCCGTCGCCGGTCCCATGGAGCAAGAACCGGCCGGCCAGGGCGGGTCGGCCGGATAGGGAAAGAGCTGGGGGTCAAAACCCCTGGCTGGCCAGCTGAGCGGCCCCTTAATTGGGGTCATGGTTTCCGAACGGTGGGGGGCAGCCCCCCCCCCCCCCCGCATAACGGAATGGCTCGGCCGTTCGGCCGAGCCAGCAGGCACCGCGCGCCAGCGCGCCGGGCCGCCGGGTCGGGTTGGGTCGGTCCGGGCCCGAAAACCCCGTTTTCGGGCCCTTTTTGGTCTTTTGCCCATATCTCGGGCTACGGATCTCTGATCGACACTCCGTCAGCAGCGATGCGATCCTTGGATCGAAACGGTCGTTTTGGTATATCGCACTCAAGGTTTCGAAATACTTTGTGTTCAGCCGAGTTGGTTCGTACACGAAACCAACCGGGCCCTCAGAGCGAAAAAACTCATAACTTGAGCTCTGGATGTCCGATTGATGTGTTGTTGACTTTTTTGGATTCCTCTTAGTGAGATGGATCATTTGGCTTACTCCGACCGAGGTTTGGACGCAGGTGGAGTACGATCGGGTTAGTTTTGCCTTAAAAACCAACCGGGCCCCTGGGACGAAAGAGCCAATAACTCTCAGACCGGGCATCCGATTGACGCGCCGTCTGCGACGTTGAGTTCCTGTTGACGATACGGAACTTTTGGATACATCAACTCTGGACTATATTTCAGTTGATGTATCAGCCTCTCGGCTCGTGGAGCGGACCCTCACGAACGAGCTTGCTGTGTGCGGGAACCCTAGATCTAGCTGCGACTACTACTACTACGATGACTGTACAGAGATCCTCAGTGGATTCGACGGTGACGACTACAGCACTCAGCGATCCTATGTGGATCAGTGCTACCGATCCTATGTGGGTCTGATCCTGTGTGGGTCAGCGCTCAGTGGTTCTGTGTGAGCCAGCGCCTACAGATCCTGTGTGGGTCTGATCCTGTGTGGGTCTTTGCGGGGGTTAGTTACCTATCGATCCTTTGTGGGTCAGATCCTTTGTGGGTCACTGCGGGGGTTAGTACCTATCGATCCTTTGTGGGTCTGACGTCTTAGATGAATCAGTGGATATATCTGATCATCTCTATCGTCATATGAAAAAGTAAACCTGTGTGAGCTGAATCCTGTTTTGCTTTCCTATGTGGACTGTGTTGTGCTACCCTGTGTGGATTTACGTTTTTCTTTCCTGTGTGGACTGGGTTGTACTTGAGCTCGGATGTTGGAGCCGAACGAGAATTGAAGACTTAGTTATATGTATGGGCATATACCTAAGCAGTTTCAGATGTTACTTTGTGATTGTATCTTTCCTTTGTGGATTTTACTTTGTGGATTTAGGGAGACCTTCGGGGGTCTCGGGGTCCCTACTGAGTAGCTTATACTCACCCCTGCATGGGCTATGCTCGCACTACGTTGTGTTGGTTGTAGATGACGGACATCGCTGATCATGGATGAGGCTTGCGGAGCAAGATGGTGCTTGGAGGTGGACCACTGGACGGGACGTACTCGGAGCGGTCAGCTGTACCCGAGGAGCAGAGGAGGCCATCTGTACTCACCCTTCAGGTGGGATTTCCAGTGGATAGCTCGTCGTTGCGGCTTACTTTTCAGTTGTTGTTTTCCCTTTCCAGTTGTACTTTACTTTCAGTTTGGGTTTGTATAATGACCCAATTACTTTCCGCACTTACTGTTGTACCAGCTTTTACTTAGTGTTTAATTCTTCTGCTTGCTTGCTCTATGGTGTTTATTTACTTTACAAAGGCAATGCCTTCCCCTTTTTATCGGGAATTTACGCCTTGTTTCTAGTCGCCAGCCCCTGGCCTATGGAAGGCGGGCTTGGGGTAGTCACGGCACGGGCCCCGAGGACGGGTCGTGAAAAATTGGTATCAGAGGAGTTCGGTTCTACCGCAGAACTTGGGACTCTGATCTTTTTCTATGTGAAGCAATAGTGTTTAGCATATTGGGTGTGGTTATCAGTCCAGGGAGTCCAGTGTTGGTGCGGCGGCCGACGTATCCATACACCAGGTCGCTGACTTATGATTTCTGACTTAATGCACAAAAACATTGATTGCATGTGTGTTTCAAGTTTTCTTTATGATTACTTTGTATCAGCTCACCAGGTATACTATTCTGACCGTGGAGGACCTGTTTCCTTTTCAGGATGTCCCTACGACGGCAACCAGCTAGGGTTCTAAGAGTTGTACGTGACGATAGCCCACCGAGCGATGAGGCCTCGGTGCAGGGCCCTTTGACAACTGAGGCACCGGCGGTAGCTCTACCTGCCGAGCCACCGATGCTTCCAGCCCCAGCCACTGACGATGCATGTCGCCTTAGTGCACTGCATGAGTTTCAGCACCAGCGACCACCCAGGTTCTGCGGGGAGATAGACCCCCAGGCAGCTGAGGACTGGCTGGAGGCAGTGGTGAGAGTTTTCAGGTTAGTGAGGACCCCAATAGACCTCATGGTGATCCTCACAGCGAGCCTACTGCACGCAGCTGCAGGAAGATGGTGGAGCTTGATGCCCCAGGTGCACAATGAGGCATCCCTCCTATGGACGGACTTTGAGAGCCTCTTTTGCTCAGAGTTCGTCCCAGCCACCCTCCGTGCGGTGCGCATCCAGGAGCTTCTTCAGCTGCGGCAGGGCAGCTTGACAGTCGCCCAGTACTCAGCGAGATTTACCGATCTCTCACGCTACTCTTCAAACATGGTACGAGACCCATGATTCCGAGCCTAGACCTTTGAGAAGGGATTGAGACATGAGATCAGGGCATCGCTGATCTCCCTCAGCATTCCGAATCAGACAGGAGTACTGGAGCGAGCCCTTTTGATCAAGATCTTTTATGCTGAGTCTACACCAGCGCTGAAACCCACTGCAGGGCGGCACGTAGCAGAGTCTTCTGCAGCAGGCAGTCGACGAATGACTCATGGGTCCAGGAAGACCAGACCCTCAAGAAGACGACCTCAGGACACTGGCTCAGCAGTGCGGGGCACACAGCATGGAGCCAGTCTTTCGAGAGGCAGGCAGTGCTACTCATGCGGCGGGCAGGGCCACATGGCTCGTGATTGCCCGACCCGCCGTGCCAAGGAGTAGCAGACGGTTGAGGGACCACCGAGGAAGAGGCAGAGGGTCGACCGTGGCAGTCCTCAGGGAGCAGGCGGACGAGGCAGAGGAGATGGCCGAGGAGCAGGTGGTGGGCGACGCTTTGAGGCTTTACCACCACCACCACCAGGAGGTCCACCCCGACCACAGGGAGCTGGCGGGAAGAGACAGGCACAGCTCCATGCATTAGAGGCCTACGACCACAGTGCACCTGAGATGATTCGAGGTACTATCTGTGTCTAATCCACCCTTTCTGCAGTACTTATAGACATAGGAGAGAGTCATTCTTTCATAGCCGCTGCCCTTGTTCGGATCTCGGAGATTCCAACAGAGTCGTTGGCTCGATCCTTACGGCTAGAGACTCCTATGGGAGCAGACTCGATGATTACGCACTGGTTCCGGTAGTGTGAGATTTCTCTAGGAGGCGAGATCTTAGGCTGGGATCTTCTTGTAGCGGTGTCGAGGCCTTAAGACGTCATCCTGGGCATGGATTGGTTGTCTACATTCCATGCACAGATTGACTGTATTAGGCGTAAGGTGCGATGTGTACACACCGATGGGAGTAGGTTCACCTTCACCGGCGAGAAGGGAGCCTTTGCAGCACAGGATGGACTCTCGTAGAGGAGAGGACAGCCTGTCACTCATCAGTTGTCTAGCCTCATCCTAGGAGATATTGACGTGCGAAGTCCTAGTTTTCCTGCAGTGGTGGATCAGTATGCGGACATCTTTCCCGATGACGTTCCAGGGCTACCTCCTCATAGAGAGGTAGACTTTTATATTGACATGTACCCCGGGACAGCCCCAATATTGACTCCAGCATATCAGATGGCCCCTGCCGAGCTTCGAGATCTACGGGTACAGTTGGAGGACTTGCAGGGCAAGGGATTCATCCGACCCAATGTTTCACCCTAGGCTTCCCCGATATTGTTCGCCAAGAAGGTGGACAGGAGCTTGCGACTTTGTGTTGACTATCATCACCTGAACCAGGTGACAGTGAGGAACAAGTATCCACTATCGAGGATTGATGACCTCTTCGATCAGATCAAGGGAGCACGGTGGTTCTCAAAGATATACCTCAGGTCAGGCTATTATCAGCTCAGAGTTCGAGACGAGGAAATGCAGAATACGGCCTTCAGGTGTCGGTATGGCCACTATGAGTTCTTGGTTATTCCATTCGGCGTAACCAATGCTCTAGCAGTGTTCATGGCCCTCATGAAAAGGATCTTTCAGCCATACCTCGATCGATTTGTCGTGGTCTTCATCGACGACATTTTGATTTACTCGACGACTGAGGAGGAGCATGCCTACCACTTGCGGGTTGTACTAGACACACTCTGAGAGAACCAGCTTTATGGTAAGCTCTCGAAGTTTCAGTTCTGGATATGTGAGGTCCACTGCTTAGGACACATCATCTCTGAGGTGGGAGTTGCGGTGGATCCTGCGAAGATCGAGGCAGTGCTAGCTTGGGAGCCACCCACGATCGTGATGAAGGTGCGGAGTTTCTTGGGACTAGCTGGATAATATCGGAGATTTGTGCCAGACTTCTCTAGAGTTGCGGAACCACTCTCATATTTGAAGAAGAAGGGGAAACCCTTTGTGTGATCAGACAGATGTCAGCAGAGCTTCTAAGAGCTGAGACAGAGATTGACCAGCGCACCTATCTTGAGGTTACCTGAGGAAGGAGTGGCGTACGTAGTCTACTGCGATGAATCAGGTACCGGACATGGATGTGTCCTGATGCAGGAACGGGCCGTGATCGCCTATAGATCACATCAGTTGAGGCCGCATGAGCAGAACTATGCTACCCACGACCTGGATTTAGCAGCAGTAGTCTTCGCTCTGAAGACATGGCGACACTACCTGATGGGAGAGCGTTTTACAGTCTTTTCTGACTATCAGAGTCTCAGATACATCTTCTCTCAGAAGGGCCTGAATCTGAGACAGCAGCGATGGCTCGAGTTCCTCCAGGACTATGACTTTGAGATAGTCTATACTCCTGGGAAGGGGAACGTGGTATCTGATGCTCTCAGTAGGAGGACGGGAATTCAGCTACTTGAGGATGTGACAGAGAAGCCAGCCTCTTTGTAGATATCCTTCATGGATAGAGATGGAGCAGCCTTCCTCCAGTCTCTCACAGTCACTCCTCCACTACTGCAGCGGGTCAGAGAGGCACAGCGTGGGGACGCTGACTGTGAGACGCGGCGTGCACAGATATCCTCAGGACAAGCACCTGATGGTTTCTCCTTTGGAGCAGAGAACAATGTCCTTTTCAGTGGATGTACCTTGGTACGAGTTGCTTTACGGGAGGAGGTTATGAGAGAGTTTCACACTTCTCCTTTGGCGATACATCCTAGAGTGGCGAAGATGTACCAGGATCTCAAACGATAGCACTGGTGTCCGGGCATGAAGAAGGATGTGGCAGAGTTCGTTTCTCGATGCCTCACCTGCCAACAGGTGAAGGCAGAGCACCAGGTACCAGCAGGCTTGGTACATCCCTTAGAGGTCCCGGAGTGGAAGTGGGGAGGGATATCTATAGACTTCATGACTGGACTTCCACGCACTTCCAGAGGTCACGACTGCATTTGGGTGATTGTCGACCGACTCACCAAGTCGGAACACTTCTTACCCATCAGAGAGCAGAGATCAGTGGAGAGCTTGGGACGACTTTACATTCCGGAGATTGTACGGATTCATGGTGTTCCATCATCTGTCGTCTCTGATTGAGATGCTCCCTTTACTTCCCGGCTTTGGAAGGGGTTGCAGGAGGCGTTCGAGACACATCTACATCTGAGCACAGCCTTTCACCCTCAGACGGATGGTCAGACGGAGAGGACCATCCAGACACTCGAGGACATGCTTCGCGCATGTATCCTCGACTTTGGTCGCAGCTGTGAGGACCACCTACCCTTGGTGGAGTTCACGTACAACAACAGCTACCACTCCACCATCGGGATGGCACCATACGAGGCGTTGTACGATCGACCTTGCAGATCTCCTTTGTGCTGGAAAGACCCTGGGGAGTCAGCACTTGTGGGACCGGAGATGGTCCAGGCCACGACAGAGAAGGTCCAGGTCATCCAGGAGAAGATGAGGACAGCTCAGAGCCGGCAGAACTCATATGCTGACAGGAGGAGGAGGCCACTAGAGTTTGAGGATGGCAACCACGTCTTCTTGCGTGTCTCACCTCGATGTGGATTTTAGAGATTTGGCTGAGGCGGAAAGTTGTCTCCACGCTTCATTGGACCATTCCAGGTCCTCAGCAGGATTGGCGAGGTGGCTTATCGCCTGGCTCTACCACCTCAGTTGCACCGGGTGCACGACGTCTTCCACGTATCTCAGCTGAGGAGATACGCGCATGACCCGATGCATATCATTGACCATGGGGAGCTAGACGTTGATTATGGGGCGAATTTCGTGGAGGTCCCAGTGGAGATCGGGGATCGACAGGAGCAGGTCCTACGTGGACGGTCGATTCCTCTAGTGTGCATCAGATGGCAGCACGTGAACCTCCAGGAGAGCACTTGGGAGTGGGAGTCTCAGATGCGTGCTCAGTACCCACATTTGTTTCCCTAGTTTTCGATGTATCTTTATGGGGATGTAAAGCCCTGAGGTGGGAGTAATGTAAAGACCCGTAAAATTCAAGGGAAATTTTTTATTAATTTTCTTTGGGATTTTACAAGAACTCAGTTTCTGACGGAACTTGATTCTTAGGCCCGGTGTGCCCGGAATTTCTATCCAAAGTTTATCTCGGGTACATTTAGTGAACGAACGAGCGGGAATTCCTATCTTTTGAACCGGTTCTCAGAATTGAATTCTGAGGGCACCGATGGAACTGCAGTGCTGGTAATTTCTTAGGAACGCATTTTCTAGAGTTGCGTTTGCTCATTATGAGTTGTTTAAATTTGTGGATTAAGTGTGAGTGAAATAAAATTTCATTAAGAATTTTATTTCTCTTTTCCATGTGTTAGAACCTAGGTGTAGGAGTTAGGGTGGAACCCACTGATTTTTAGTTTCTCTTGAGTGGATTAAAGGTGAGGTGGGGCCCAAACGAGCCCCACATTTTCAATTTCCTTAACTCCCTAACTCCTCTTAACCCCCCACATAAGTTGTGTAACACTTTTAACTTTTTAACTTCCCTTTATTTGGGTGACTTTTCCTCTCCTCTCTTTAAGTATGCCAACTCACCAATTCAATTAATTAAATTAAGTTTTGAATTTTTGAATTGTGGCATGAGTTAATAAAATAAGGATGAGCCTTATTTTATTTTGGTTGGTTGTTGTGCGTGGACAATTGAGGAGAGAGATCTTGGGTGTTTTCATCTTCATCATGAAGAACACCAAGAATTCGACGAAGAACGTCGTCACCGTAAGAAGAGATCGACGTTCCGTCTCTTCTCCTCTCCGCAGCCGGGGTGTGACCCCTTTTTCCGAAGATCGACGACGCACCCTCTTTCGATCCTCTTCTCGTGTCAAAGAAAAGGAGACGCCACTTCCTCCTTGGACGTTCTCCGTCAACATACGGAGCTTCACCTCGCGACGTCGTTTTCCACGGCGAACCCCCGTTCTAGCTACGCTCAAGGTAGGGGTTGTTTAATTATTTTGTTCGTGTTTACCACTTTGTCGTTCTTCATGAAAATACGACCAAATGCTATCGATTAACGAGAGGGGTCGGGACTGCATAAACACGGCCAACCCTCCTCCCTTATTCGTGTGTTTGTTTCTTTGTGGTTTGAAATGAGTATGGTGCGGTGTCGTCGAACCGCGTGTGATCGTGGGAAAAGGAATGTGCGGCGCCGTCGCACCGCGCCGTGGAAACGAACAAGGACACGACGCCATCGCACTGCGCCGCGTCGGAGAAACCCGAAGACACCGCAGCCGGAGTGGGGCCGCAGTGGAAGAGCACGGCGTCATCGCGCTGTACTGGACGACCAAGGTCGCGGCCGGTTCCGGGCCGCGGCAAAGCAGGGTGACCGGCGGCCGGAGATGGGCCATCGGCGTCGGAGCAAGGAGGGGACCGGCCATTTTCGGTCCCGTGGAAAAATAACCGGCTGTCCAGGGCGGGCCAGCCGAACAGGGAAAGATCCGGGGGTCAAAACCCCCGGCTGGCCAGCTGAGCGGACCCTTAATTGGGGTCGTGGTTTCCGAAGGGTGGGGGTCTGCGCCCCCCCCCCCCCCCCTCATAACCGAATTGCTCGGCCGTTCGGCCGGGCCACCGGGCCGGGCCGACCCAGGGGGTCTCGGGCCGGGTCGGTCCGGGCCCGAAACCCCCGTTTTCGGGCCCTTTTTGGTCTTTTTCCCATATCTCGGGTTACGAACCTCCGATCGACGCGCCGTCAACGGCGATGCGATCCATGGATCGAAACACTCGTTTCAGTATATCGCACTCAAGGTTTCGGAATACTTTGGGTTCGGCCTAGTTGGTTCGTACATGAAACCAACTAGGCCCTCAGAGCGGAAACACTCATAACTTGAGCTCCGGACGTCTGATTGATGTGTCGTCGACTTTGTTGTATTCCTCTTAGTGAGAAGAATATTTTGGATTACTCCACTCGATATTTAGACACAGGTGGAGTACGGTCGGGTTAGTTTTTCCTTAAAAACCAACTGGGCCCCTGGGACGAAAAAGCCAATAACTCTCAGACCGGGCGTCCGATTGACGCGTCGTCTGCGACGTTGAGTTCCTGTTGACGATACAGAACTTTTGGATACATCAACTCTGGACTATATGTCAGTTGATGTATCAGACTCTCGGCTCGTGGAGCGGACCCTCCCAAACGAGCTTGCTATGTACGGGAACCCTACAGCTGGCTGCGACTACTACTACTACGACGACTGTACAGAGATCCTCAGTGGATTCGGCGGTGACGACTACAACACTCAGAGATCCTATGTGGATCAGTGGGTCCGATCCTGTGTGGGTCAGTGCTCAGCGGTTCTGTGTGATCCAGCACCTACAAATCCTGTGTGGGTCCGATCCTGTATGGGTCTTTGCGGGGGTTAGTTACCTATCAATCCTTTGTGGGTCAGATCCTTTGTGGGTCATTGCGGGGGTTAGTACCTATCGATCCTTTGTGGGTCCGACGACTTAGATGAATCAGTGGATATATCTGATCATCTATATCATCATATGAAGAAGTAAACCTGTGTGAGCTGAATCATGTTTCGCTTTCCTATGTGGACTATGTTGTGCTATCCTGTGTGGATTTACGTTTTTCTTTCCCGTGTGGACTGGGTTGTACTTGAGCTCGGATGTTGGTGCCTAACGAGAATTGAAGACTTAGGTATATGTATGGGAATATACCTAAGAAGTGCCAGATGTTACTTATTGATTGTATCTTTCCTTTGTGGATTTTCCTTTGTGGATTTAGGGAGACCTTCGGGGGTCTCAGGGTCCCTACTGAGTAGCTTATACTCACCCTTGCATGGGCTATGCCCGCACTACGTTGTGTTGGTTGCAGATGACGGGCAGCACTGATCGTGGATGAGGCTTGCAGAGCAGGACGGTGCTTGGAGGTGGACCACTGGACGGGACGTACTCGGAGTGGTCAGCTGGACCCGAGGAGCAGAGGAAGCCATCTGTACTCACCCTTCAGGTGGGATTTCCAGTGGACAGCTCATCGTTGCGGCTTACTTTTCTGTTGCTTTTTTCCCTTTCTAGTTGTACTTTACCTTCAGTTTGGGTTTGTATACTGGCCCACCTACTTTCCGCACTTACTGTTGTACCAGCTTTTACTTAGTGTTTACTTCTTCTTCTTGCTTGCTCTGTGGTGTTTGTTTACTTTACAAAGGCAATGCCTTCCCCTTTTTATCGGGAATTTATGCCTTGGTGCTAGTCGCCAGCCCCTGGCCTATGGAAGGCGGGCTAGGGGTAGTCATGGAATGGGCCCCGAGGACGGGTCATGAAACCTCCATTCTGGTAGAATTTCTAAAAGTTTTATCTGGTGTACTAACCACTATTTTCCATTCCTGGTGCACTTCAAATTTTTTCCACATTCCCTATTGGTAAAATCTTTCCACTAAACAAATACCTAAAATTAATTAGAGTTATTATTTAATAATTAAATCCATAATTTCTTGGTATTATATTTATTTAAAATTAATAATGTAAAGGAAACCATTGTAGGATTGAATATGGGAAGGTCACCAAACATTAGAGTGACTTCTAGTCCATGGGATTCAAACCATATAAGTTGAAAGACACTATTGAATGCTTTACCAACACAAAAATTTTATACTTTTAAATTATTTTGTGATAAAGTTTTAGTATAACTTTATTCTGAATAACCTTTATGTTCTTATCACTAAGGAAACCAAACCTATAGTTCCATACTTCTAAATCATCAAAAGTTGAACTTATGACCATTTGAATTCAATCTAAATTTTCATTAAAGTAAAGGGTCAAATCCTTTAATCCTTTTTAAACCACCATAGAACCTATGGAAACATTACATACCCTATTTTTAAATTTAGTTCCATAACCTACATCATCCAATTGCCCAATGAAAATAAGATTTTTCATAAATCAAGGATGTGTTGAACTTATAATAGTTTCAAGAATCCTTCATTCTATATCTGAATGATGAATTCCCATTTCCCAACATCCTACTAGGCATCACCATCTTCTAAATAGAATTTCCCAAACTTCTTTAAAACATATTTGACTATACATATTTGATCCCCATTTAAATAGAAATATGTTCCAGAATCAATCACCCAAGATTCTACCAAAGTTTTCACACTAAGTAATTTCCACTTTCTTCATGCAAACCAATAGAATTTTTTATAATAGAATTTAATGCATTCTTAGTGTTCTCATTAGGACTCTTTAAATCCTTTTTTATGTTTCCTTTCTTCCCAAATTTTTAGTAGGTCAATCCAGGACCATCTAATTTTCCTTGGATTTTCTCTTGTTATTTTTCTTTGGATGGATTCTTCTGATATGCCTTTTTCCAATGGGGTTACCATCCTCATCCATTAACATTGAGAAAATTACTAGATAGTTTTTGGAATTCCCTATACTGTATTTCTTCATGGAGTTTCAAATTAATGATATCATAAAACACCAAGTTTATTTCTCTACTAGAGTTACTAATTTAAGTAACCATTTCATCCTCATATTCCATAACTAAAGATAATAGTATGAGTTCCCAAATATTATTATAAAATTTAACCATCACTAATTGGATCTTCCCACTATTTATGTTGAATTCGTTCATGTGATATTCCACTGATCTTCCTTCCAAAAACCTTAAGCTAAAAAAACATCACAACATGAAAACATTGATAAGGGTTTTCGGTTTTTCATGTATATCTGCAAAAGCCTTCATAACATTGGGTGTAGTTTTATTCTCCCAAATATCAAAGGCAACATTCCTTCCTAGTAACATCCTTTCTATAAACAATGTCTTTCTATCCGAGTGATCCAATTCGTATTTCTCCATCAGAATCATCTTCACTCTAGACAATGAAACTCCCAAATTCTTTTGAATAAGATAATCTTTGATCAATATTCTCTAGAAGATAAAATATGATCTATTGAATTTATTAATTTTGATATTTGCTTTATCCAATTATATACTTGAGATACTACTGATGTGATGATCCTTGATTGAAAAACCTTAAATATCATATAACACTTTTGGGGGGTGAGCCTGTGAAAAATTTATTTTTGCTTCTAATAAGACCACTAGATTCTCACATGTCCATCCAACAGAAGATTGCATGCAGGAGACTCTTCATAGTGGAAAACTGATCTTTGGAAGTTCGCTTCCCTGTAACTGAGTGTACTAAAGGTAGGTACTCAGGGAACCATAAGTGCCACACAGTCACTCATTGTACAACCCATACAGACTAAAAAATATAAAAAGTACTTGTAAAATCATTCAATGGTAATACATGAAGCAGAAAAATAGAAATTAATAAAGAACAAAAAGTATTTAACATGCTTCGCACTATATCCTAAATGTATGAGGGAACCAAATTTCTATTAACTTTGTTCTAACCAGAAGGTTACATGTGATATAAACATATTACAAAAGATAATTAATCCTCTCCAACTTATTATCTCTCTAATAAAGTCTCATTTCAGTCACACTTTTCACTGAAGGCTCCACACACATATATACTAAGTGTCATCTGGTAAACATGTAATACCCCGTCCCTTGAAAAATGGATCATTAAGCATGACCACCTAAGATTGGTTACCAACCCAATCACTCTTTATTCTTTCTAAACTTATAGGCCTTCAATGATTCACCATACAACCATTGGTAGAGGCAAACTTCTGATGTTCGTACTTCCATTGGATAAGATCTGTTTCCACTATCTACAGCTTACGTTCATCCCATCATCTAGTGCATAAAATTTTGATTAATTTGATTCTAATAGATGAAATTATAGTGAACTAAAATAGACATCACCTATCAACAAATACATCAAAAGTTCAAAGTAATACCATAGAAATTACTTACTCATGGATAGTAAAACCATTTGAATATTGAGTGCCATTGATGCGTGTTTTACTACTGAAAGATGACACTGAAGGAATATTGAATAATTACATAATTAGTGGGAAGTATTCTATCCATGGAAGTAAGGAAAAAGAGTGGATTTAATGCTACTAAAATATTAATATTAATGTTCCAAATTAATTCATCGGAAGTGGTATATAAAATTTATGTGATTGATTGAGTTTATATTTAATAGAAAAATGTCAAGCAGTGATATAAGTCTAATCCACTAACTACAACACCCATGTAATTATGTTGAAATAAATTATGTTTAAAGAACTTATATTGATAATGTCTAAAGTTTTTAATCCATTATTAAATTATAGAATTGGATTAAGAATATTTTTTAAAAGAAAATTGTTATTTAAAAATATAGTTGGCATAGGTGGAAGAGTGAAACATTACTAAGTGTTAGTTGACCGCATTTTCATGACACGTCAAATTGATTATGATTTTAAGGTGCATTTATATTCTACGGAATACCCTAGTTTGTCTCTCAAGGATCCTTGATAGGTTTAGAGTGTGTATTTTTAATAAAAATTACGAAAAGAGGGGGTGGTTTTGAAAAAACAATTTTAAGAAAATAACTTAATTTAAAGAGTTAAATAGTTAACAAACCATGTTGATTTTAAAAAAATGAGAAAAATGGTATTTTCTGATTTAACTACACACATTTAAGGTTCATTGTTCTTATAGATTTATTTATGTTTGATTTAATTATTTGGTTTAAATTAATTGGAATCTTGATTAATTCCTATGATTTTATTTCAATGTTTAAAGAACCCAACCTTGACATAAAAATCATATTTTCATGGTACAAAAATTATAAATATAATAAGTTATTATAAATTATGTTAAAATCTCAATAAATTGGTTAAGAAAAGGATTCTTGTGTGTTCTAATCGAAACTACATAAGTCATACACTTAAAACCTCACACAGATCGATTAGAAATTAAGAGAAAATCAATCACATGCATAAAAAAATAAAATATGAAATAATGTACTTGGAATGAAATGTTTTAACATAAAAATTAATTCAAACCAGTGGATAATAAATGCATCATAACTCCCTTGATATGTGTGTATATCCCTCACAATGAACGCCCACTGTTTATCCCAACATCGATAGGAGGAGGAAGGTCATGTGGATCTCTTTATTCATTCCAGCTCTCCCTATGAGGATAGGGAGCTCTAGAACCTCCAAGGGGATTAGAGGGATCTAATAGAACTCAAAAATGTTAGTACTTCACTACATGTTCTAACTTAAAAATGAGGTACCCATGGTGCCCTTTTATAGCCCAAATGGGAAGTGGTTTTGGGTACCCAGTTTTTGAGATACCACTTGTTTCTTATTTTTGGGTTGGTATATGGAATTTTCTATACTTAAACAAAATATAAGAGATTTTTTAATATATATTTACTATCATCATGTCAAATTTGGTGTCCATTTAAAATGAATAATTGTATATATAGTCAGAATTCTGAACCAAACTTTTGAGTTAGGGAACATTCTATGCCTTGGATAAGATGGTTCGGATGGGACACCTAATGGACGAATTAGGATTCTATTTCTTGAGATGATTTGTATCCCATGTATTTATGGATATTATCACAAACTTTCATCCCATTTTAAGGAATTAATTTTTTACAATGTGAAAAATATCGGATAGGTTTCCTTGGGTTTCCATGCAGTTTGACCCATTTTCCTTATGGATCATCTCTGAATCCTCAAAATCACCTCCACCTACAATGAAAATATCAAAACAAGTATAATTTACTCTTTTAATAATTATAAACATAAAATAATTGAATCAAACATGAATTTAAATTTGTTATTATTTTTATATTTTTCAATATAAAACTAGTTTAATATAATGATGTAAGGGTGAAATAAAACAGTGAATTGTGGTGTGATCACACCCCCACACCTAAACATTTAAACTCTTGGGAAAAGTAAAATTTTAAAAAAAATGATGCATTTTGGTATTCAAAAAATCATAAATATTTAACTTTCATTTAAATTTAATCAATCATAGAAATTTTATCAAAGAAAAAATCACACCAAGGAGTTATTCTTAGTGATCCTAGAAAAAGTGTCTCATAAATTGTATGAGGATGAAATTCAAGGATATGAATGATACCAATTTTGAAAAATAATTAAAAATTTAAGAATGTCAATAATTCTCCACATGTGTGTTTGAAAACTATTCAGGTTATTATTTCTACTTTATATCTAGTAAATATAGGTTATTTTAAAATTTCTCAGCTTAAATGATTTTTCCACCGAACCTACCCTACATCATTTATGATCAAATTTCAAGACCCACTCACTTAAGAATCCCCAAAATCCAAAATTTATTCTCCTGAACTAAATATCCCCATATGTTGTGCATTTAATCACTCCCCTCATTTATTATTTTTCAAAATTTGAACTTGGAACAAATCCCATACACTTCTCTCAACCCTTATTTGATCTCCTCACGATACTAATTATAATAGTTATAACAAGATCAAAGGTCCAGGAAGGGTAGTTTTTGAACAACCTAATATACCACCCAAAATTTTGTGTTTTTTAGGGCATACAATAGTCAGATAATAGGTACACATGCATAGGTCAATCTGTTATAGTAATGAAAAAGATCAGATAAGGAACGAACATGTGGAAAAATAATTTTGTAAAGCTGATAAATATTAACCGAACTTATATTTACCTTTAATTAAGTAAGAAATATTCACACTTCATGATTGGGTGAAAAAAAGTGTGGAGATATTTGGTGACACAATTTCCCATAAACTACTCACACTAAGGATACCATTTTTCTCAAAGGTTTCAAAATGATACAACTATTTATATCATCGAAAAACAACCAATTTACTTGAAAAACTCACACCTAAATGTTAAATTTATGCTGAAAAGAATATTTCCTCACTAATTTTTTTTAATGTTAAAACTACTTGAAATAGGGAAATTCCCCATGCATGTTAAATAACTTCCATGATTAAACAGCCATCATTTTCTATGATAAAGTGGGCATCAAAAAAACATTTTGACACAAAAGTGAGGGAGAAAATGGAGGGCAAGTGATAATACTATTCACAAAGAGAAAAAATATATAAAGAAAGAAAGATGATGAAAATTAATAACTAACTTAGGAATATACCCATCCCCCCCTGAACCTAGAGCATGTAGTGTCCTTACTGGAATAAAAGAGAATGTGGGAAGGAGTGATAAAATCGGGTGGGTTCCATTCATAAGTTGTTCTTGAATGTGGAGTTCCTCTATCAGGGACTCTAGAATGGATTTTTGAAAGTGCTTAAGCCACTTCCCATTGACATTAAATGATTGTTTGGTTTCATCATTTTGAACTTGAACAACACCAAATGGATAAACATTAGTAACAATTTATGGGCCAAACCAATGGGAATAAAGATTACCTAGATACAACTTCATCCTTTCATTGTAAAGGAGGACCTTTTACCCAATGTGGAATTGATGATGAATGATGAGATAGATGTGGGAATCCTTGGTTCTCTCATTATAATCATAGAGTTTTCATATGAATTTATATATATTTCCTCCAACTCCTGAATCTACAAATTTCTTTGAGAACATACACTAGAAAGATTAGAATTTCATTGTTTAATGGAATAGTAGGCCCAGTGCACAATCTCAATAGGGATGTGAAAACTCTTTCCAAACACAAGGTGATAGGGTGACATGGAAATGGGAGTTTTAAAAGTAGTACGGTAGGCCCATAATGAATCATCGAGTCTAAGACTCCAATCTTTTCAGTTGGGTTGAAGTTTTTTTAAAGAATCTATTCTACCTCTCTATTAGACACCTCATATTGACCATTAGTTTATGATTGATATATATTAGACACTCGGTGGATGACTTCATACATACGCAAAATATATTACATTGTTCAGTTGCAGAAATAAGAACTTTGGTCACTGATGATGAACCTTGGTAATCCAAACCTACAGAGGATTTGGGTTCTCAAAAATTCCACAACTGTATTGGAATAATATTTCTTGTGGCTCATTCCTCTACCCACTTTGACACATAATCAACTTCCAAAATAATGTACAATATTTCAAATTAATTGGTGAATGGTCCCATAAATTCAATTCCCCAAACATCAAAAATATCACGAAAGAGAAATTGTTGTTGTGGTATTTCATTTATTTTAGAGACATTCCCCATTCTATGATAGTTATAAGATTTAAAAAACCATGGACATCCCAAAAAAGTGTTGGACAAAATAGAATAGAATCATGGACCTTGGGAGGATTTCATTGGGACCAAAGTGGCCCCTACAAGCAAGAGTGTGGAAGAACCTAAGAATGGACTAAAACTAACTATTGGGAACAAAATTCCTAATAACATGATCACTAAATGTTTTTCAAAGGTAGGGGTCATCCCAAATGTACCAAAGGGACTCATGTTTTATAAGTTTAAATTGGTTTTTGTTTATTTCAGTTGGAATGAAAGATGCTACCAAATAAATAACAATTTCAGCATACTAAGGAATATAATCTTGCACTCAGTACAATTTCTCACTAGGAAACATGTCATTTATGGGAATACAGGGGGATGAGTCAATGTGTCTAATTTCTATATTGAATTCATAATGGAGTAGAATCCAGTGAATGAGATGTGGTTTGGATTTTGAATTCTTAAGGAGATACTAGAGGGTTTCATGGTCTGTGAACACAGTTACTTTTGACCCTAAAAGGTATAACCTAAATCTATCCAAGGAAAAAAACAATGAAAATAAATTCTTTTTTATTTGTGGTGTATTTTTCTTGGGTAGGGTCTAGTGTACGTGAGGCATAGGCAATGACATGTGGATCTTGATCGACCCTTTATGATAAGACTACCCCAGCTGAATAGTTAGAGGTGTCACACATGAGGTCAAATGGTAAATCCCACCAAGGTGGTTGGATTAATGGGGGTGATTTAAGACTATATTTCGGTTTATTAAAATAATCCTCACATTATTTATCAAAAATAAGTTCTTTTTAATTTTGGATAAATCAGGAGAGGAGTGCAATTTTACTAAAGTCACGAATGAAATGATGGTAAAATATAACATGTCCTAAGAAATAATGCACATCCCATACATTTTTAGGTAATGGTAGGGAAGAAATGACTTCCAATTTTGATTTATAAACTTGGATACCATCCCCAAAAATGACATGTCCCAAAACTATACCTTATCTCACCATGAAATTGAATTTCTCATAATTTAATATGAGATTATTTTCAAAACAGTGATGTAGCATATAACCAAGACTACTCAATCATTGATCAAAATATGATCCATACATAGTGAAATCATCCATGAAAACTTCCATGAAATTATCTAGGTAATCTGAAAAAATACTAACCATGCATCGCTGGAAAGTACCTTAATCATTGCACATACCAAATGACATCTTTCTATAAGAAAATGTACCAAAGGGTAAATTAAAGGTTGTATATTTCTAATCTTTGGGGGAAATATGGATCTAAAATTATCCAGAAAATCCATCAAGAAAATATTAGTGGAATTTCCCTTCTAACCTCTCTAGAATTTGTTCAATGAACATTAATTGGAAATGGTCCTTCCTAGTGTGTTGGTTTAGTCGATGATAGTATATATAGACATTCCAACTATTCTACACATGAGTTAGAACCAATTCATTATTTTAATTTTTAATTATCATAAGACCATTTTTTTTAAAAAAACTACTGGTATTGGACTAACCAATTGGCTATTAGATATGGGGTAAATGATTCTAGTATCCAATAATTTTGTTACCTCCTTTTTAACAAAATCTAGTGGGTTTGGGTTCAGTCGACATTGTACTTACCTCACTGGTTTATCCTCGTCATTTAACAATATATTATGTGTGAAAATTGATGGGATAATACAAGTAATTTCATCAAGTTTCCATCCCAAATATTTTCTATACTCTCTAAAAAGTTAAATTAGTCTTAATTCATTCCCATGAGGGAGTGAAATAGAAATGATGATAGGAAAATTGTTTTCATTCTCAAGATAAGAATATTTTAAATCTTGAGGAAATTTTTTTAGTTTTAATTTAGGGGGATTTTAGATTTATGGGGGTGTGTGTGAAAGTGATAGGTCACTAATATCATCTAACTGCTGAATAGTATCATCCTTAGATGAGGAATGGGATTTTATAATCTTATCAATATCATCGATGTCCATGAGATCCTCAGTGTTCAAGAAATCATCAATTAACAAACATGCATGACATTTTTCTAGACTGGTACAACATTATTTGCATGGTTCATTTCCTAGTATTTCAATAAATGAAAAAAACATAGAAAGTGGATCAGGGGAATGAAAATATGTGTTTTCAGGGAAGGGAGTACATCTATAGAGTTAACAGATAGAGAGTAATGTTCTTATGAGGGGTGCTTCATGACATCAAGGATGTTTAAGTGAAAAATGTCACCACCAAATTCCATATATAATGTACCATTATGGAAATTAATTATGTTTTTTGCAGTTTTCAAGAAGGGCCACCCTAATATAATTTGGGCATGTCTATTCATTCTATCATCTTCCATTTTAAGAACATAAAAATCCACTAGAAAAATTAAATTTTCCACCCTTACAAGAAAAACCTCTAACACACCGAAAGGGTGTGTTGTACTCTAATTTTCTAATTGAACAAAAATTCCAGTGGGACTCAGTTCTCTGACCTATAATTAAGAGAAAATTGAGAGCAGCGTCACATTTATATAAGTTCCCAAATCAATCATATAATTTGAAAAGGAATACTCCCCTATGGTGTATAGAATCGATAATATTCTAGTATCATTGAATTTGGTGGGATTTTATGGCTCTATCAATGCTGATATGTTCCTTCCCAAGCTCATCTTCTCATCACCTCAAAGTTTTCTTTGTTGTGTACACATATCCTTCAGAAACATGGCATATCATGGAATTCGCTTCACGACATCAATCAAGGGGATGTCGACGTTCACTTTTTTTAAAGTTTCTAAGATTTATTTATCTAGTTTTTTTTCTTTTTGTTTTCTTGGTTGGGTGGACCTTTAGGTAAATGGAAGTGGAATGGTTGGGATAAGTGACTCATCAATAGACACACTCTCTCCTTTAGAAGGTCTTCTCTTAGGATAAGGTTTTTCAATATTTGGACTAATTTCAATGGTTGGGATGATTTTTTCCTTAGGATTGGATGAATATAAAGGAGGGTTCATTTGAATTTTAAGTTTAGTTCCACTTTTAAGGGTTATGGAACTATCATTTTCCGTATCCCTAGGGTTTACTAGAGGTTGGTAGGGTATTTTACCCAACCCATGACTTTGGATTTCCCCCACTGAGTTGACTAGTTGTCCTAATTGGGTTTTTAGGTATTGTATGGAATATTAGGTGGTTTGTTGGAATTGTATATTGTTGGAATCTATTTATTTCATCATTTCTTCTAGTCTAGGCTCAGTTTTTGGAGGGGTTTATCCGAAAGGCTTTGGGGTGATTGAGAATTTCTGGGTGGTGGTGGTGGATGAATAATCTAGCATGGTTGGTTCCATGGTTTTTTAGGTTGGTTTAAATACCCCCTTGCATGTAGGATTGGTTTTTTTTCACCCATGGTTGTATGGATAGTAAGTTTCTTTCCTAAAGGGTTGGATATAGAGGAATCCTGGAAATATGGCCTCACAACTCTCAGAAACCTCTCTCAGTTTGGATAATTGGTCAGAATAGTGAGTGTCAAAAGAATATATACCACAATGGATGGGAGAAGGAGATTTAAATTTCCCTTGGGAAAGAGAAATTTTTTGAATACCTCTTCAAACTTCATATCCACCTTCTTCTCTAATTCAATACTCTGCACATCATGGACACTTTCAATGGGTACATTGAACCTTGAACCTAATTTTTGAGTGTTCTTCACCATGTTCTTAATTAGTGTTCTTATATTAATTAGGGTCTTATTAACTAGTGCACCACCTATAACAGCATCAATCATGTTTCGATCAATAGGAATCAAACCTTCATAAAAATATTGTATTAAAAGTTGATCACTTATTTGGTGGTGTGGGAAACTTGAACAAATCCTTTTAAATCTTTCCCAGTATTAATAAAGTTTTTCTCCTTGAGATTTTATTATCCCACATATTTCATTCCTTATTTTTTTAGTTCTAGAGGATGGGAATTATTTTTCAAGAAAAAAGGTGTTTCATATCTGACCAACCTCTAATTGATAAATTGACATAATACAACCAATATTTTGCAGTGTCTTCTAATGAAAATTGAAATTACATAATATTTTATTATTATTAATCCAAATTTTAAGGTTTTAATGTATAACACATAGTATCAAATTCTTTTATATTATTTTGTGGATCTTCTCCTATGAGTCCATTGGATCTTGGTAATAAATGAATTAAACCGAATTTAAGTTTAAAATTGGGTGCCTCACCTTACATTTGAATATAAGTGGGTTGGATATCAACATAATGTGAGGTTAGTTCAGTCAGTTTTTGATTATTTTCATCCATTTTATACAAGTTTAATTCAATTTTAACATAGATTTTATAAGAATATGTAGAAGGATTAAGAAGAGTGTCGATGTTTTGTGTGTCCTCCTTCAAAAGGTTCTCTTGTGTGTCTCGGTGTCACTGACGTCGGATCCTATCCTGTTCGAGTTTGAGAGGTGGTAAATATCCTGAAGAAGAATGCGTCATGAACTGATACTAAATAATAAATAAATCATAACATAAAAACATATGTAAAGGTAGAAGTAAAAAAACAAATAAATATCCATAAAAATTACAAAAAAACATATCAAAAACACCCACAAAAAACCAAAGTGCTCCCTAAAAACAGTGCCAAAATTTGACCGTGTTGTCATGAAACCTAAAATTTATTATGATTTTAAGTTTGATTTATAGTATATGGTAGACCCTAGGTTTTCTATGAAGGAGATTTGATAGGTTTAGAGTGTGTATTTTTAATAAAAATTACTAAAAGAAGGGGTGGTTTTGAAAAAACAGTTTTAAGAAAATAACTTTATTTAAATATTTTAATAGCTTACAAACCAAGTGTATTTTAAAAAAATATGAGACAAATGGGTTGTTATGATTTCACTACACACATTTCAAGTTAATTATTCTTATATATTCATTTAGGTTTGAATTAATTCTTTTGTTGAGATTAATTAGATTCCTGATTAATTCCTAAGATTTTATTTCAATACTTGAAGAACCAAACCTTGACATAACAATAGAATTTTCAAGTTCCATAACTTATTCATGGAAAAATAGATTAAAAATTTGATTTAAATATCAAGAAATTAGGTAAGAAAAGTATTCTTGTGTTGTCCAATCAGAACAACACAAGTCATGCACTCAAAACCCCACACTGATGGGTTAGAAATTAAGAGCAAATCAATCACATGCATCAAAACAAGCATTCAAATATAAAATAATGTAAGATACATGTAATGAAATGTTTTAACACCCAAATTAATCCAAACCATTAGCTAATAAATTCACCATAACTCCCTTATCTTATGTGTAACTCCCTCACAACAAATGCTCATTCTTTAGCCCAACATCAAGAGGATAAGGAAAGTCAGGTAGATCTCATTCTTCATTTCAGCTCTCCTTATGAGGATAGGGAGCTTCAGAATATCCAAGGGGATGAGGGGACTCTTCAAGAACTCAAAAATGGAATCAATTCACTCCATGTTCAAGAATAGAAATGAGGTACCCATGGTGTCCTTTTATATCCAAAATGGAAAGTGGTTTTTGGAAACCAATATTTGATATACCACTTGTGTCTCGGTTTTAGGTTGGTATATGGAATTATCTTGACTTGTAAAAAAGAAAATAGTTGTTTTTTGGTATCTTTAGTATCACCATGTCAACCTTTGCAGTTATTGAAGATATATAATTGGATATATAGTCAGAATACTAAACCAAACTTTTGAATTTAAGTATATTGTGTCTCTTGGACAGAATGGTTCGTATGGGCCACAAGATGGATGAATTGGGATTCAGTTACATGATATTAGTTGTATCCAATGGAGTTATGTATAGGATAAAAATATTTAATCCCATTTTAATTCATGTATTTAACAAAATGTGAAAAACAGTGGACAGGTGTCCTTGGGCTTCCATGCAATTTAGCCCATTTTCCTTCTAGATCATCTCTAGGGCCTCCAAATCACCTCCACCTACAATGAAAATATCAAAACAAGTATAATTTACCCTTTTAACAGTGATAAAAACAAAATAATTGAATAAAACATGAAGTCAAATTTGTCATTATTTTTATAATTTTAAATACAAAACTAGATTAATACAATGGTGTAAGGGTTAAATAAAATAATGAATCATGGGATCATTGGTCATAATAAGAAGATAGGAAGCACATGCTTGATGTTATTTCCAATGTGGGATACATGACTATGAAATACTATTCATTATTTTGAAAATTAAGATGTGTGGATTTAATGAAAGTGACAATAACATCTATCATCTTGAATTTCGAGCCAAGGTCCTACAAGTGGATGTTCATACAATGTCTATGAGATACATACTGTAAATACTGAAGAACATAACATGCTACTGCAAGTCCCCATTTTATCAAAATTGGAAAAACCATTTATCTTCACTACAAAATGTTGATGTTCTAATCACTAAAAAAATGGCGTCCCTTTTATCAATTCTAAAAATATCATTGGTAAAAGGACCCTTTATCAGTGTTATTTCTAGTGCTGATAAAAGTTAAATTGTTTTAGTGTGCTACTAAAATTACAAAACATTGTAGTAGAAAATATAGAATTTAATTCAAATAAAATTTAAATCACATATATAATAAAACACTATATTACATACATTTTTATACATTGTTTTGTAAAATTAAATTAGTTTGTAAAATTTATCTCAAACATTCAAAAACATTAATGTTCCATTGTCATTGGCCCCTAACCCCCTCTCAAAAGAGCTTGATCATGCTATCACTTGCTGAAAAAAAGACTATATTAGTTTGAAAAAAATATTGAACCTTTATAAGAAAACAATTATTATATTATTTTTACTATAAAGAAATTAATTAAACATAAATATAAAACAATGCAATAACAAAATGTCATTATTAAAATGAAACCATGAATTTTGAGGCATACTGGTCACACTGTGTATCGGATTGAGGTTAATCTTATTATTATACATAAAAAATTACTTATGGATCGTTTTCTTAAAGTATCAAAAACAATATGAATATTTTTTTTGTTTTTAAGTATGTGATGTGTGTTTTTAACTAAAGTGTTAGATTTAAACTAAAAACATACACTTCAACTCATGTTAGGAACACCATGTGTTGTATTTATGTGGGGATGATTCATATACATCACTATTAACTTATGGATCATTTTCCTAATGTATCAAAAAAAATATAATTTATTTTCTCGGCTTTGAGTATGTCATAAGTTTTTTGAACTAAAATGTCAATTTTAATCTAAAAACATACACTTTAAGTCATACCAAGAACACTATGTATTAGACTGAGGTGAGGTTGATTCATACACATCAAAAAAGACTTATAGATCATTTTCATAAAGTATCAAAACAATATGAATGGTTTTTCTGATTTTTTGAATATGTCATGTGTGTTTTGAAATAAAAGGTCAATTTTAAACTAAAATATACACTTTGAGTCATATTGGGAACATCATGTATTAGATTGAGGTAAATTTGATTCTTGTATATAAAAAATTACTTAAATATTGATTTCCTAAAGTATAAAAATAATATGAATAATTGTTTATCAATTTAGAGTATAACACAAGCGTTTTGAACTAAAATGTCAATTTTAAACTAAAACATGCACTTCGAGTCATATCGGGCACACTGTGTATTTGATTGAGATTCAGTTGATTTTTATATGTCAAAAATTACTTATGAATAATTTTCCTATAGTATAAAAACAATTTTAATATGTTTGTCTAGTTTTGAGTATGTGGCATGTGTTTTGAACTAAAATGTCAATTTTAAATAAAAACACACACTTTGAGTCATACCAGTCACACCGTGTATGGGAATGACATTTTCTTGATTACTACACATTAGAAATGAATTAAGGGTCATTTTCCTAAATTATCAATTCAATCCAATAATTTTGGAAAGGTTTTCAATGTGTGGTGTATGTTTTTAACTAAAATGAAAATTTTAAACTAAAAATGCATACTTTGAGTCATATCAATCTCATAGTATGTCAGATTGATGTGAAGATAATTCCTATACCTCAAAAATTAATTATGGATAATTTTCCTAAAGTATCAAGACAATCCAAGTGAATTTTATCAATTTTTAGTGAGTGACACATGTTATTAATGAAAATGTATATTTTAAACTGAAAACACACATTTAAAGTCATATTGGTCACACTTTGTATAGGATTGAAGTGTGGATAATTCCTAAACATCAAAAATGACTTATGTATAATATTCATAAAGTATCAAAATAATTAGATTGTGTTTGATCATTTTTGAGTATGTGGCGTGTGTATTGAACTAAAGTTCCAATTTTAAACTAAAGATTTACATAATGAGTCATACTGGGAACATTGTGTATCGGATTGAGTTGAAGTTGATTACTTCACATAAAAAATGAATTATGGGTCATTATTATAATGTATAAAAATAATTTTAATGTGGTTTCTCATTTTTGAGTATGTCGTCTGTGTTTTAAACTAAAATGTCAATTTTAAATAAAAACACACACTTTGATTCATACTGATCACATCGTTTGTGGGATTAATGTGAGATTTATTCATATATATAAGAAATGAATTAAGTATCATTTTCATAAAGTATAAAGACAATATGATTATATTTTCTAGGTTTTCAAATAGAGACACATGTTTTTAACTAAAATGTTATTTTTAAACTGAAAACACGCACTTTGAGTCCTATTAGTCACATAGGGTTTAAAATTGATGTGTGCATGATTCTTATACATAAAAAATGACTTATCGTTAATTTTTATAAATTATCAAGAAAATATGAACATGTTTTCTTGGTTTTAAGTGAGTGACTTATGTTTTTAACTAAAATGTCAATTTTAAACTGAAAACACACATTTCAAGTCTTACCGGTCACCTCATGTATTGGATTTAGGTGTTGTAACGCCCCGACCCTAGTTACCTAGAGACGGTGCATTATTGCGTAACATTGGCATGATCACAAAAGATCAAGTCTTGAAAGACCAATTAGTTTAGTAGCCTTGGAAACACTAGATACATTCATAAGTCTTACATTACATAATAAAGTAAAACAAAACTATAACAACATATTTTCTTCATATCCCCTCATACTATCCCTGCAGGTCATTTATAATATACTTCTTCACATCCTGAAAAAATTAAAACATTGGAAGGGGTGAGCTCATATGCTCAGTAAGGATAACAATAGAGCGGAAGCTTTCATAAATAAACATTAACATTTAAGGAAATGTATAACTAAAACAAAAGCCTTTTAAACTTGAACTTCAGCATAATATGGAAAAAATAAAATGAAATAATACCATTTACTTATTCACATGGATATTCTACTAGTCGAATAATCACATGCAATATAAATAACCACTTTCATAATGATGGAATGCATAATTCCATACTATCATAACCACGTATCCAAGGCCTCGTGCCAAGACTACAAATAAGATTTTGTCAAGGCCTCGTGCTAAGACACTAGTTTATCTCATGAGACCTACCGATGCATCGAGGAGCTATAGCAGGCTTCACCCGTCACTTATTAAGTCCAATGCATTCCTCATATGAATAGGTTTAAACATATCATAAACCATAACATAATCATATCACATAAAACATTCATAAAGGAAACATAACATTTCCACATTTCAATCACAAGATATCAATACAACACATTGATATAATAAAAACATTATCAAAACCATTTTCAATACCAATATAAAAGAAAATTAAAACTTGTTATTTATTTTTCATTTAAAAAAAGTTATGGCTTGTAGAGGAAGTTGAAACTCAAATAATGGTCACGGCAGAGGAGAAGTCGTTGTCGCCGGATACGTACGACAAGAAAAAAATTCCTTTTTGTCATTCAGTAAAATTCTTCATATAAAAAGATTCCTTTTTAATAAACATAAAATCTAAAGGGGTTTATACACCGTATAAAATAAATTTGTGTATAAAAAAAATATGCCTCAATGAATGGAGATTGAGACGAAGTCCCCTACAAAGATCATTTTTTAAATAAAATATATATATTATGTGTATTCACTATAAGTACACATAAAGAAAGTATAAATACAAGATAAGACATAATAATATCATGACATAATTAGAAAGTAGGAGATTAACCCAAAGAACAGAAATTGGGTTAAGAAGTTCCCTTACCTCATGTCCGACTTGACTTGATCATTCTTTAATCTCCTGAATAATAAACTTGAGTTAATTTATACTTTCTTAAGAACATTTTTTAAGTTCATTATTCCTTTTATATTACGTATTACCATGTTATTAACATTATAGAATTATTTAAGTTAATAACGGTCATTTTTTCGATCTTTGTTACTTAAGTCAAAAATAAACTTCTTATAATTACAAGTTGTTCAAGAGGTAAAATATACATTATATATAGAATTATATTCATGATGTAGATATCATATATATCATATGTATCCAGTATATACATGCATTTATAATATTACATAACATTTATAGGTAAGAAATGAAATGCACCATTCATGGAGATGATAAGCCGTACGTACGCATGAATGCTACTTTCATTTCTATTTCGTATTTAATGGAATGAAATCATAATGATATAAAGTTATATTATAATTCCAGTATAATATCATATATAATATCATTTACTCCATCCTTTATACATCCCACATATGGCATTAACGATTCAAATCACTTTGAGGGGCGGTAGTCCGCACTTCCTAAAATGAAATTATCGCGTTTACCCATAATGGAAATAATAAAGGTATGCCATAAATAAAAAATACAGAAGCATAAGGAAACCATAAACATAATATATATCATATATAAATATAGTGACATCTTAATGGCCATCATGAGTGGTGTTAAAAGAATATTGAACAATCATCGTTTCGTGAGGCAGTAATTCGCCACCCACAGAAACAGTATGTTCATTAACCATTAGACGAAGGTGTGTGTAAGTGTAAATAAAATACTAGTAATAACAACATACTATTATATTTAAGATATTGGTTTTGTTACAAAATAAATTAATAAAAATATTTTAGGGGGTTGGAGAAGAAAAATAAAACAAAAGAACACAAGAGAATACATTACCTTAAAATCGGGTAACTCTTTTTGATTTCAGCCAAAGGCTTCTTTGGGAAGACTTCTGCACAAAGTGAGGCTTCTAAGAGTAATAGAGGGAAGTTGATAGAGTATTTGGGAAGAGGTTGGCCGAGCCAAATGGCTAGGAAGGTGTGAATAAGGTGGTAGAGGTGGGGGGCCTTTTATAAGAGGAGAGGAGGGGCACTCTTGGAAAGTCATGAAATGTTACATTATTATGAAGTGCTTTTCAGATTTCAAAGTTCCCAAAATTATATATTTCGAGTATAAGGTGATAAGGGTTCTAAATATACTCATCCAATAGTCTTTAGACAAGTTTAAGTCTTATATTTTACCATATCTTTCCATTTTATTTAAATCGTTCATTAATGAGGTAATCGCTGCATCATCATGGTGTGATAAATAAATTTATTTATTTAATTCCTAAAAATTATAAAAAAATTACCATGATGTAGGAAATATTTTTATATTTCATATTAATATTTATAGTCTAAATGTTAACTTATACAACCCCATGTAATAATGGTTTTTTTAAAACCACACATGTTTGTGACAATTTTATTTTTACGTTAAATAAAAAGTTATTAATGTCATTTTCCTACCCAAGTGGCACCATGGGGTCCCCAAGTTGACACATGGATTTTATTGGTCGTCCATGACTCATAAAATAAGGGTAGTACAAGTTTAAAGGTAATTTCATATTATTATAACATTATATTTACCTTAAATTACACTAATTACCTTTAATCGCGATTAATAGAACTTAAAAGTTACTATTCACCAAAAATTATTTTAATCCCATTGAACCAAATTTTACTTCCTAATGACAACAATGTATGTCTTATTTTTGAAATTTAATTCATAGAAGTGGTAAAGTTTCATTTAAATGGAAAATTTGTTTTTCAACTACCACTTAGTGGTTTCACTATTCATCAAAATTGAAGCTTTTCATAACAATACCAAAAATTAACACTAAGATATATTTGATATTCCTAATTAAAAAATGATTTCTATTTTATAAAATTAAAAACATATAAGTTGAATTAATTAATTTAATAATTAATTCCCGTTGTCACAACAAATAGCGTGTTTTTAAGAAAGAATATCAATCAAAAGATTTACAATTTTTTATGTCCAATTTCAAAGTGAAATTAATTCTAATGAAAACCATTGGATAAAATGGTAAAAATATATTCTAATTATACTTTAAAACCACTCAATTTTATAATTTATCACTATAAATTATTTTGATTAAAAAAATTGTTTTTTAAGTATTTTTCACTATTCATTGAAAATTGGAAGTTCTCAGAAAAATACAAAAAATTCAACATAGGCTAATTTTGATATTCCGAATCCAAAAATGAAGTCCATTTTGAAATATAAAATTTATATAATTTCAAAAATTGGGTATTACTATTCATAACGGCTACTTTTATTGGTCGCTGTGTGTTAGAACTCGAGGTTGCGTACAACACAGGCTTCTCTATTATTCAAAGAGAAGCGTACCATGGAAGCTTGGGGTGTTAAATTCTCCCCTCCTTCAATAAATTGTGTACTTGAAATTTGAAATTTTTCTTTGAAAATAAAAAGTTTAAAATAGGAAATACCTTTGTGGAAAACCCACATCGGAAATAAGGTTAATAAAAATATAACTTTAAAAGAAAGAAAGAGAACTACAAAGGTCACCCGAGATAGCCCATACTAGGATTCTATGAAAATATGGATGAGGAGAAACAAAACATCAAGGTCTGATGGAGAGTTATAGAAAACATGATTAGGAGAGTGTTTAACTACAAGAAAATCACAAACTTGTGATTGGTTAAACGATCATTGATTCCCCAATAGGAAAAGTTAACCAACAACGTTTTTGTTTTAAGTTACCTTTCATAAAGTTGAGGGATTTATTTAGGAGATTTACTAATAATGTAAGGATATATACATACTTCTCATGTAGACTTTCATTCTTTAATAAATTTTTACCACAAACCCATCTTTCACTCAAAAAGATAATAAAACTCAAAAATATTATATTTATCCTAATTGTACAAGGTTACAAATATTAACACATACCATTTAAATTAGGAAAAATATTTTGTAATAACCAGGGACTTCTTGTAGGCTAGTGGTAAGTAATAAAGGCATGTTGCACTATGGTTGTGGGTTCGATTCCTGAAGCTTTGTCTGAAGCGATGGGTTATCCTCCAACCTGTAGGTTGTCCTTTTCCTAAAACTATAGTATTATAATATTCCAAAAATAATCTTCAGAAATGTTTTAACCTTAAACTATACTATAAAAAGTTAAACTTAATCCATTACAACCTTTATAGTTATCCAAAATACCTATGTCCAGACTCTCTCTAAAAGGTCTCTAAATTCCAAAATCAATTCATCAGATTCCCCAAACAAAGTAAAGTTTCTCTTATTGTCACATACTAAAAATATGATTACCTTTATCATATTAAAACCTTAATGAAAACAACAAGTACTGTAGTACAATACTTATATATATCACATCATTCTTATAACCAGAATATAATCCTTGAGTCCAAAATCACCAATACATTAATTATTCCACTTCAACAGTAGTAACAGCATAATATTGGCCTTGATCCCTTGGACTTTTCTGAGGTAATTTTCCCTAATGCTTAGGAAATTCATTTGCATAATGCCCCATTTCTCTACAATTGTATCACTCAACATTGATAGCCTCTTTCTTTCCCTTGCAATCACGAGCCTGGTGACCTTTTTCTCCACATTTATAAAAAACTCTCATTCCTTTTTGGCAAGTACCGGGGTGATTCTTCCCACAATTATCGCATAATGGAAAATATTTCTTTCCCTTTTTCCCTTTATCTGTCTCTTGTTCCACCATTCTCTTCTTCTCTTTCTTTACTTTGTTGTCATAAGACTTAAAGAATTACTTTTCTGTCTTGATAGAACACGAGACTATATCTTTGTATGTTGAGAAAGATTTTGATACTAATGCTCGACGTAGAAACGGTTTTAACCCATCAAAGAAATGATAAATCTTACTTCTTGGGTTACGTATATAATCTGCAACATTCCTCACTAACCTTGTAAAGTTAGAATCATACTTTGCGACATTCTCATCCTCCTTTTGTCTCAGATTCAGAAATTTCCTTTCCATATATGCTCGATGGTCATGAGGAAAGTATTTTTCTAAGAAAATCTATTTTAACTCCCTCCATTACATATTTTATACTTCATCATCTTCCTTTGTGTTTTGAATCAATGACCACCATTGATCGGCATCTCCAGTGAGGCGGTAAACTACCATGATAACCTTCTCCCTTTCGCTACTCCCCAAGGCATGGAATATTTTCTCTAAGGAGTTTATCCATTACTCAGATACTAATGGATTTGTACCACCATTAAATGTTGGCGGTTGTTGCCTCATGAAGCAGTCTAACATTGATCCTCCACATTGCGTATCAGGGTGCTCCATATGAGTAAGGTTATTATTCATAACCTGAGTGAGTTGTCCTAGTATGGTGATAAGTTGATCAGCACCAGTTGTATCACCAGCTCCACTATAATTATCTTGAGGAGGAGGGAAATCCCTACATGGAGTGCGTGCATTGATATGGTTTCCATTCCTTCCACTAGGCGCCATTTCTAAACAATGTCATAAACTAGATTAGTTTATGAATCAAAATACATAATTCCATACTTGTAAAACACTTAACATAAATTGAACTATTTATGGATATAATCCATAATCATAAAAATGTTTTCTTTGAGTAAGTATATACTCATAAACCCTTCATAATGGTTTGTAAAGAAAATGAGAATTATCCTAACCATATCCCCTGGGAGTGTCGTAACCAAGAGTGCAGCACGGCACGTTGTCGTGCACCAGTTCCCGTTCGAGTCTAGCTCAAAGCGGTGTTTTTGGGTTTTACCCCTACGTACATCTGTTCCAGAGTCGCCTCTACCTACTTGTATCCAGACAGGGATGTATTTCTCGGAAAACTCACAAAATCTCCATAATACCAAAATTCTAAAAAGTTCTTCTATACTAATCTTCAAAGTCTATCTTAGGGCTATGTGCTCTAATCAGAGTTTATCTAAATCTAGCTTCCAAGGTTAGTACTAAACTGCATATGATACCAACTGTAACACCCCGACCCCAGTTACCCAGATTCGGTGCATTATTGTGTAACATTGGCATGATCACAAAAGATCAAGTCTCGAAAGACTGGTTAGTTTAGTATCCTTAGAAACACTAGATACATTCATAAGTCTTACAGTACATCATAAAGTAAAACAAAGCTACAACAACATCTTGTCTTCATATCCCCTCATACTATCCCTATAGGTCATTCATAATATACTTCTTCACATCCTGGAAAAATTAAAACATTGGAAGGGGTGATCTCAGATGCTCGGTAAGGATAAGAATATAGCGGAAGATTTCATAAATAAACATTAACATTTAAGGCAATGTATAACTAAAACTAAACCCTTTTAAACTTGAAATTCAGCATAATATGGCAAAAATAAAATGAAATAATTCCATTTACTTATTCAAATGGATATTCTACTAGTCGAATAATCACATTCAATATCAACAACCACTTTCATAATGATGGAATGCATAATTCCAGACTATCATAACCACGTAGCCAAGGCCTCGTGCAAAGACTAAAAATAAGATTTTTTCAAGGCCTCGTGCCAAGACACAAGTTTGTCTCATGAGACCTACCGATGCATCAAGGAGCTATAGCGGGCTCCACCCGTCACTTATTAAGTCCAATGCATTCCCCATATGAATAGGTTTAAACATATCATAAACCATAACATAATCATATCACATAAAACATGCATAAAGGAAACATAACATTTCCACATTTAAATCATAAGATATCAATACAACACATTGATACAATAAAAACATTATCAAAACCATTTTCAATACCAAAATAAAAGAAAATTAAAACATGGTATTTATTTTTCATTTAAAAAAGTTATGGCTTATATAGGAAGATGAAACTCAAATAATGGTCATGGCGGCGGAGAAATCATTTTCGCTGCATATGTACGAAAAGAAAAACATTCCTTTTTGTCATTTAGTAAAATGATTAATATAAAAAGATTCCTTTTGAATAAACGTAAAAGTCAAAGGAGTTTATACACCGTATAAAAGAAATTTGTGTATAAAACAAAATATTCCTCAATAAATGGAGATTGAGATGAAGTCCCTTAAAAAGATCATTTTTTAAATAAAATAGATCTATTATGTGTATTCACTATAAGTTCACATAAAGAAAGTATAAATACAAGATAGGACATAATAATATCATGACATAATTAGAAAGTAGGATATTAACCCAAAGAACAAAAATTGGGTTAAGAAGTTCCCTTACCTCCTGTCCGACTTGACTTGATCGTTTTTTAATATCCTGAATAATAAACTAGAGTTAATTTATACTTTCTTAAGAACCTTTTTCAAGTTAATTATTCCTTTTATATCATGTATTACCATGTTATGAACATTATAGAATTATTTAAGTTAATAATGGTCGTTTTGTCGATCTTTGGTACTTAAGTCAAAAATAAACTTCTCATAATTACAAGTTGTTCATGTGGTAAAATATCCATTATATCCAGAATTGTATTCATGATTTAGATATCATATATATCATATATATCCAGTATATACATGCATTTATAATATTACATAACATTTAGAGGTAAGAAATGAAATGCACCGATCATGGAGACGGTAAGCCGTACGTACGCGTGAACGCTACTTTCATCTCTATTTCGTATTTAATGGAATGAAATCATAATTATATAAAGTTATATTATAATTACAGTATAATATAATATATAATATCATTAACTCCATCCTTTATAAATCCCACATATGGCATTAACGATTCAAATCACTTTGAGGGGGCGGTAGTCCGCACTTCCTAAAATAAAATTATCGCGTTTACTGATAATGGAAATCATAAAGGTATTCCATAAATGAAAAATACATAAGAATAAGGAAAACATAAACATAATATATATCATATATAAATATAGTGACATCTTAATGTCCACCATGAGAGGTGTTAAAATAAGATTGAACAATCATCGTTTCATGAGGCAGTAATTCACCACCCATAGAAACAGTATGTTCATTAACCATTAGATGATGGTGTGTGTAAGTTTAAATCCAATAATTCTCATAAAAACATAATAGTATATTTAAGATACTGTTGTTGTCAAAAAATAAAGGAATAAAAAGATTTTAGGGGGTTGGAGAAGCAAAATAAAACAAAAGAACACAAGAGAAGTCATTACCTTAAAATCGGGTAACTCTTTTTGATTTGAGCCAAAGGCTTCCTTGGGAAGACTTCTGCCCAAAGTGAGGCTTCTAAAAGTAAGATAGGGAAGTTTAGAGAGTGTTTGGGAAGAGTTTGGCTGAGCCAAATGGATAGGAAGGTGTGAATAAGGTGGTAGAGGTGGGGGCCTTTTATAAGAGGAGAGGAGGGGCACTCTTGGAAAGTAATGAAATGTTACATTATTATGAAGTGCTTTTCGGATTTCAAAGGTCCCACAATTATATATTTCTAGGATAAGGTGATAAGGGTTATAAATATACTCATCCAATAGGCTTTAAACAAGTGTAATTCTTAGATTTTACCATATCTTTCCATTTTATTTAAATCCTTCATTAATGAGGTAATCGTTGCATCATCATGGTGTGATAAATAAATTTATTTATTTAATTCCTAAATATTATAAAAAAATTACCATGATGTAGGAAATATTTTTATCTTTCAAATTAATATTTATAGTCGAAATTTTAACTTATATAACCCCATTTAATAATTGTTTTAGTAAAACCACACATGTTTGTGACAATTTTATTTTTACGTTAAATAAAAAGTTATTAATGTCATTTTCTTAACCAAGTGGCTCCATGGGGTCCCGAAGTTGACCCATGGATTTTATTGGTCGGCCATGACTCATAAAATAAGGGTAGTATAAGTTTAAAGGTAATTTCATATTATTATAACATTATATTTACCTTAAATTACACTAATTACCTTTAATCGCGATTAATAGAACTTAAAAGTTACTATTTACCAAAAATTATTTTAATCCCATTGAACCACATTTTACTTCCTAATGACAACAATGTATGTCGGATTTTTGAAATTAAATTCCCAGAAGTGGTAAAGTTTCATTTAAATGAGAAATTTGTTTTTTAATTACCACTTAGTGGTTTCACTATTCATCAAAAATTGAAGCTTTTCATAACAATACCAAAAAATTAACCCTAAGCTATATTTGATATTCCTAATTCAAAAATGATTTCTATTTTATAAAATTCAAAACATATAAGTTTAATTAATTAATTTAATAATTAATTCTCGTTGTCACAACAAATAGCGTGTTTTTAAGAAAGAATATCAATCAAAAGATTGACATTTATTTATGTCCAAATTCAAAGTGAAATTAATTCTAATGACCACCATTGGATAAAATGGTAAAAATATATTCTAATTATACTTTAAAACCACTAAATTGTATAATTTATCACTATAAATTATTTTGATTAAAAAAGTTGTTTTTAAGTATTTTTCACTATTCATCGAAAATTGGATGTTCTCAGAAAAATACCAAAAATTCAACATAGGATAATTTCGATATTCCGAATCAAAAAATGAAGTCCATTTTGAAATATAAAATTTATATAATTTCAAAAAGTGGGTATTACTATTCATAACGGCTACTTTTATTGGTCGTTGTGTGTTAGAACTCGAGGTTGCGTACAACACACGCTTCTCTATTATTCAAAGAGAATCATACCATGGAAGCTTGGGGTGTTACAGGTGTGGTTAATTATTACATGTTATAAATTACTTATGGTTTTTTTCATAATATATCAAAAAAATGTGAATTTATTTTATCTTTTTTTTTATTATGTTACATTTATTTTAAACTGAAGTTCCAATTTTAAACTAAAAATATACACTTCAAGTCATATCGGGCACACCATCTATCATAT
The DNA here is from genome assembly GCA_963277665.1 of Viscum album. Taxonomy (NCBI): domain Eukaryota; kingdom Viridiplantae; phylum Streptophyta; class Magnoliopsida; order Santalales; family Viscaceae; genus Viscum; species Viscum album. Next base: position 978,391,418 of record OY728143.1, read on the forward strand.
TGAAGTTAAAATGATTCCCAAAAATCATAATCGAATTATGGATAATTTTAATAAAGTTTCAAAATAATATGGATATGTTTTATCATTTTTGAGTATATCATGTGTGTTGAACAAAATTTTAAATTTTAAAATAAAAACATACACTTTGAGTAATATCGGGCACTCTATAATGACCCAATAATTTATGAATAAAATTAAATTTCTTTTAATGTCTTATAGAAAGAACATGCACTATTTTTTATTATTTTTGGGTGTAAATGGCTGTTAAGTATCATTATCATTGATAATATAGTTGTTGTATTGTGATCACATGACTGATATAAATTTAAGGTTTTTACAAGAATCCTTTCGACACTGAAAAATGAGAGGATGACCTCATACAATAGACTCGAGCCATACGAATCTCATTTTTCGGAGCTTATAAAGGTTTTAGAGTCACTAGGATTCTCTCTTGACCAAGCCCAAGCCGAGCTTCAAGACTGTAATCTTGAACAGAATCGCCTACGAGAGATGTTCAAGTTAATAGAGATTACCACCTGGGTGATGTTATCTAAGTTTCCCCAAGAGTCTTTCACCATCACACACCTTACCCTTAGGTATTAAGTGGGTGTTATAAGTGGTTATGTAATAAGGTATTAGTTACTTATTGTGTCATCCATTTTTTAAAATAAAATTATTATTCCATCAATTATTTTATGAAAATGGCCTTTCTTAAAAAGTTTTGAATTTGATAAATTGTCTTTTCGAGTAAAAAAGGAACTTTTGAGAAATATATACATTATAATAAAATATTATTTTTATTAAGAATATTATAAAATAAATATTATAAATTATGATTATATTTGTTCCTTATCTTTAAATGATTAGGTAATCAGTTTGATAAGAGTTATATTTTTTATGAAAAAACAGAAAGTGTATTTTTAAAGAATTTATTTTAAGGAATTAATAAATTTTTTAAATAAAAAATATTTTAATATAATATTATTATCAAATTAATTTTATAAATAATAAATGAGTATATAACTTTTATGAATTCAAATGGATTTTTTATTAAGGTTTGAAAACTATTTTTTGTCAAACCCCGTGAATTTTAAATAAATATCGGTTTTCATTTTTAAAGGGAAAATTCAAATGTTTATAAAATTATTTAGATAAAATTAATATTATTTTTGGAATCAATACATCGAAATTATCCAACGGTTAATTATTCATAAATTTCGTAGGGTTGAAAGTTTGGGTAAAAATTAAATACCGTATAAATAAAATATGTGTCATATAACATCATAATGACCCCAAAATGATGTAATAAATACTATAATGGGTACTCACGGCCCAATATATGTTTTCCAATTAAAATAATGTGATTTTATATTTGTTTTAATTATTTTATGAATCCTTAGTGAATCCTCTAAAATGTATAATATACTTTATGATTTTAAATTCATTTCTTTAATAATATGACTCACCTCCACATAATCAAGGATGATATTTTAATATGTTCAACCATTTTCCTTAAAAAATATTTTTTTCTACTCCATTTTGGAAAAATACATGGGTACAAACCATATTAAGGTTTTTTTATTTGAATATTTAATTATATAGATTTCAAAACCTATGTTTGTGAAATATTAAAGAATTCCCCTCTCATTTCCTATATAAACCCACTCAATATCCCACTTATATTCACTGAAAATACTTGTATCACATCCCTATTATTACCTCCTCTCTCTAATACCCTAAAGGTTCCACAAGATCTCAAGAAGCCCCTCTCCAAGCTCTTGAAGTCACACACTCAAGTAAGGGATTTCACTCTTCTCATTTTCATTCAAGCTAATCTTTTACATTATGATTCTTAATTTCCATATTTATATATTGTTTTATGATGTTACATGACCCCCATACTTTAAATTTTATTTATATATGATTATATATTTATTTCACTCTCATAAATTCCCCTATGATCCTTTAATCACACTCGTTACTATGACGAAATTCCATAAGGGATCTTCCACCACCCCCCCCCCCTCTTTTACCAAGCATTTTTTCATGTTATGTCTCTTAATTTCATTTATTACTATGTTGAGATATGTTACTAAATATCCAAATTAATTTCCATTTTATTTATAAATTATTATATCCCCTTTCAATCTAATGTATTCCTCTTATGAACTCTTATGTGAACTCGTTACCATACCGAATTTTCATAAGGGATTCCTTCCTTTCTCATTTTTATCTAAGTTTATTTATATTGTAATACCCTTTTACTTTAAATTAAAAATGTTGGGGTATGATTTTTTACCTCCCCCATACTTCCCTCATTATTTTTTAATGATTACATATCACTTTTTCTCTCATTAATTCCTTCTTTGTACACCTGTTAACATGCCGAAATTCCCTAAGGGGTTTCTCTTTTATTATTTCCATCCAATTATTTATCTTGTATTATGCATCTAAATTCAATTTAAAATGTTGGGATATTATGTTACATGATCTACATACTGTCTATTTCATGTATAAATGATGAGATACCAATTTCTCTCTCATCAACCCAACTTATGAATTTTCATATGACGACGTTATTCTGCAGAAATTGCTCTGTGATTTTCTAATCCAAAAATCATCATGTATTGAATACCATACCCATTTATCTAACAAGGGTATTCAACTTTATGAACATATACATATTTAATGGTACTTATATATATGTATTCCACATTCCTTAATCATGGAATAACTTATGATGTTAAATGATTCCATGTTATATGATCCATGTGACACACTTATGCTTGAAATGAAATGTTTATAATGGGTGAACCCTGATAGCACCCCAATGCATTGGGTAATGTTTAGTATCATGATATGCCTTGTGTAATGAGGTTTTACTCATTATAATTCATGTTCAATGAGGGTTTACTCATGATAATTCATGTGAAATGAGGGTTTACTCATGCAAATCCATGTGTAATGATACTTGACTCAAGCTAATATCATGTTGTATGTTGTTGCCACATTTCCATGTTATGATAATAATGTTATATCATGACTTTATGTTCAGGTTTCTCTTATGATCCATTGATATGAATATTTCCAAACACTTACTTTATTCGTCACGTTATTCCTTGTTTACTTCCTTATTGGGATTTATAGATCACCCCTTTCTTATGTATATCCTAAGGTTATCCCATACAGTGTTATGTATGAAGGAATGAGTTGGTCAGGTCGAAGAAGTTTGAAATAAAGATGTTGTATTTTATGTTTTATGTTTTTTTTTTATTTTTCTAATTTCCCAAGACACTAGACCTCTCAATCCTCAAAGTTTTCTTAAGTATAATTTTATGTAATAAATAATTTTTAAGTGTGTAATAAAGAGCAGGGTTGTTATAGTTGGTATCATAGGATAGGTTTAGTTATTTTTGGGATCAGGGTTATAAAACTCTAGTGAAAGAATTAAGTAAAATACTTAGTATAAGAAAATAATACCTAAATTTTGGTGAGTATAGATTAATTGGTTTATCAATAAAATACATCCCTGTCTGGATACGAACAAGTAGAGGTGGCTTTGGCACTGATGTATCTAGGGGTAAAACCTAAAAACACCGCTTTGATCTAGACTCGAACGGGAACTGTTGCATGAAAACAGACCTTTATGCACTCTTGGTTCGATACTCTTGGGGGATATGCTTTGGTAAATTCATAATATTAGTATGAACCATTATTAAGGGAATAAAAAAATTCCCATGAATATATATTGGGAAGTAGATCATGGATAACATAGATTTAAGTCTATAAATTCATAAGTTAAGGAAATCAATGTAATTTATAAGTTATCCCTTTTCTCATTGGATTTACCTTTATGTGTTTAATAAAATTACCCCTAACTTTCCTTTTATTTTATATAATGGTCGTTAATAGGAGGACTCAGGATAAAAATTGATGTGAAGATCAATGTGATGATTGTTCTAATGAGATTCCCAATCTGATGGGAGTGGGAATTGCAAAAGTTTTCATGATAATATCCCAGTTAACTCAAGTTTTTAATATAAACATGGGTCAAGAGGAATGTCCAACCCATCCCCCCCAAGAAAGAGCAAGACGTAATCGAGAGCTTCATGAGAAAAATGCCTCCAACATTCAATGGATCACCTGATCCCTCAATCATCAAACAATGGATCAACTCCATCAAGAATATCTTCCCCATACTTCAATGTTCCAAACAAGAGAAGTTTCTTCTGGATACTAATCGAATGGAGGTTGAATCTGACGAATGATAGAAATTGATCCAAAATATGAAGCTTGAGGAAGAGATTGAGGTGTTGGAATGGAAGGATTTTCAGAAAATGATTTTTTAATAAATATTTTCCTTGCACCCTCTGACTTAAGATGGAAAGGTAATTCCTTTACCACAATAAAAAAGACATATAATCCATAGTAGTGTATGAGGAAAAATTCATAAGTCTTTCATGATATGCCTCTGGAATTGTTTTTACCCCTGAATACCAGGTTCACTACTTATTTGGTGGGCTAAAACCTAGCCTACATAACACCCTAGAGATCATTGGATTCGATAGCTATGAGGAAATTGTATGATTTCCTTCAAAGTTGAAATGGAGATCAGAGAATATCATAGGTATCATGGGGATAAGAAGTGTAAAGTGGACTATAATTTTTGTTGTCTGATGGATAAATCAAATGGTGCTAAGAAATTATAACACCCCACCTACCAAAGGTGCAGAAAGAAGAACCCTGAAAACTGCCTGAAGGGGATGAGAAAATGCTTTAAGTGTGGAAGAGAAAGGAACCTAGCCATTAACTATTGACAGGAAAAACCCACTACTGCGACGGAGGAAAGGAATGCTCCATTCAGCCCTCAATGCACTGTTCATTACTACAACTTCAAAGAACCGGGGCACTTTGCAAACTAGTTCCCTAAACCTAGGGTTTTCAAAGGCAACCAACAACCTCCAAGGTAGTAAAGATGAGATTTTTTCATCACTACCACCTAAGTGAATCTCGAAAACAAAGTGTTGATAGGTACGCTAGTTATTCATTCAAGAATAGAGAATGTACTTTTTTATTCTGGTTCTATGCATTCTTTTATATCCTGAAATTTTAGTAGAATAATATAAACACCACCAAAAATCATGGAAGTAGAGATGTTGATGAGAACAGAAAATAGGGAAATTATTTCATCTCATGAATATAACTCCTCCCCTATCAAAATTTTTAGATTTAACTTCTCGTAGAACCTAGTCATACTCAATATGGTGTAATTTTATGAAATTATTAGCATGTATTGATTTTCCTTATATAGAGCCAACAGAAATTGCTTTGAGAGGGAAATCACTCTCCGTATGGTGGATCGACCCCCAATTTTGTACAAGTGCAAGGAGGAGGATGAATCTTCTTTAGCACCATAATATCAAGAATGGATATTACTACCCTATGAGCATGAGTATCTTTCTAAAATGATTGAGTCTAAAAAAGGAACCATCCTCAGAGAAATTCCTACTGTGAGGGAATTCATTGAAGTGTTTCCCAAGGAATTGCATGGCCTTATTCATAGAAAGTGATGTTGAATTCTCGATTGATCTTATACTTGGGGAATTTCCAATATCCAAGAATTTATATAGAATTTATATTGTGTAAATTGAGGAGAAAAAGAAAAAACTATAGGAGAATCTGGATAAATGGTTTATACGCCCAAGTGCTTCACCATGGGTTGAACCAGACCTCTTCTTCAAGAAGAAGTATGGGTCAATGTTCCTTTGTATTGATTATCGTGAGCTCAAAAAAATCACAATAAAGAACAAGTATCCTATACCATGAATTTATGACTTGTTAGATCATCTATGTGTAACAAAATACTTCTCCAAGGTGGATCTATGGTCAAGATATTACCAATTAAGGGTGAAAAAAGAAGGATATCCCCAAGACTGTTTTTTTTACATATTACGGGAACTATGAATTGATAGTAATGTATTTCAGACTGACTAATGCTCCAGCATTCTTCATGGACTTGATGAATAGAGTCTTTAGAGATTACCTCAAAAAAAATTTGGTAGACTTTATAGACAATATTCTAATATACTCTAAAACTAAGGAGGATAATGAGGAGAATCTAATCATTGTACTAGAGACCTTGAGAAAGGATAAACTCCATGAAAAGTACAGAAAGTGTGAGTTATAGTTAAAGGAATTCTCATTCTTGGGGAATATCATCACAAGAAATGGGATATATGTAGATCTCTCCATTAAAAATTCAATTTAAGGATGTATGAGGCCAATATCTGTGATAAATATCCATAGCTTCCTTGGGTTAGTTGGATATTATCACCGATTTGTGAGAAATTTCTCACTATTGTCAAACCCTCTTACCAAGCTAACTCAGAAGGGAGTCAAGTTTTCATGGAATGATGAATGTGAAGAGAGATTCAAGGAGTTGAAAATGAGGCTTATCAATGTGCCCATGATCACACTACCCACAAGTGGAGAACGTTTTGTGGTATTCAGTGATTCTTCGAAGAAGGGAATGGGTTGTGTGTTGATGCAAAATGACAAATTCATTTCCTATTATTCAAGGCAATTGAAAGTTCATGAGTAGAACTATCCAACACATGATCTAGAGTTGGATGCATTGATCTTCACTTTAAAAAATTGACGACATTACCTCTTTGGGGAGAAATGTGAAATATATATGGATCAAAAAAGCCTCAAGTATATATTCACACAGAAAGAGATGAATATACGCCAATGAATATGGTTAGAGTTGATAAAATACTATGACTACCAATCCATTACCACCCTGGGAAGGAGAACAAGGTGGAGGATGCTCTAAGTATAAAGGACCAAGAGATTCTATCATTAATGAGAATTAAAAAGGATCCAATATTCTTAGATTTGTTGAAGATGGACATCAGAATCATAAAGAAGGGAATTTCATCAATCATTTCATAAATTATTGCTCAATTATCTCTTTTGTAAAGGCTAAAGGATGATCAAAAGGATGGTGTGGGAATTCAGAAGAAAGTGGAAACTATCAGAAAAGTGAAATCCATGGATTTCAATGTTAATGAAGAAGGAATTGTGAGATTTGGGTTAAGACTATGTGTTTCATAAAATCTAAAGTTTAAAAAAGAACTTTTGGATGATGTACATAGTTAAAATTTCTCCATTCACCTAAGAAACACATAGATGTATCGAGATCTCCGAGAGAATTATTAGTGGGATAACATAAAGAAGGAGATCACTGAGTAAACATCAAAGTACATAGTATGTTAGTAAGTGAAGCCTGAGAGGAAAAAGTATAAGAGGATGATGCAACCATTACTCATACCAACATGGAAATGGGATAACATCACCCTGGAATTTGTCACCAGACTTCTAAAGAAATACAAAGGAAACAATACTATCTAGGTTGTTGTGGATTGTCTTATAAATACTGCACACTTCATTGCAATTTTAGAGGATTTCTCATTGGATCAAGTGGCACAAATATACATCAGATAAGTGGTAAGGATTCATGGTGTACCATTATTTACATCTGATCAAGATCCACGATTAACCTCTATTTTCTAGAATAGTCTCCTACATGCTCTGAATACTGGGTTGAATTTAAGTACATATTATCATCCTCAAACAGTTGGTCAATCTAAGTGGACTATCCAAACACTTGAGGACATGTTGAGAGCTTGATCAGTGGACTTCAAAGGAGGATAGGATCGACACCTTCCTCTAGTTGAGTTATCTTACACCATAGTTTCAAATCAAGAATCCAAATGGCTACTTATGAAGCCCTTTATGGGAAGAGGTGTAGAACACTGGCATGTTGGGATGAAGTTAGGGAGAGAAAACTTATAGGTCCATAAATGGTTGAAAAAATGGTGGAGAATGTTAAGACCATCCGGTAACACATTAAAGCTATTTAGAGTCAAAAAATGAGCTAAGCTGACAATCTTCTATGAGACCTAGAGTTTGATGTTAGAGACATGGTATTCCTCTGTATATCATCATGGAAATGAGTTATGAGATCTGGGAATAAGGTAAAGCATAGTCCAAGGTACATCGGCCCTTTTTAGATCTTTGATCGCATTGGAGCACTGGTCTATTGACTAACACTCCCACCGAACCTGTCTCAAGTACATGATGTATTCCATGTATCACTCCTAAGGAAGTAAATACCTGACCCATCACATGTACTCAATCTAGAGGTAGTGACATTGGAGAATGACCTCTCCTATAAATTGAAGTTGTTTAAGATCATAGATCGTAGAGAAAAATTTCTACGAGATAAGATGATGTCCCTCATCAAGGTGTTGTGGCGAAACCACAATTTTGAAGAAGAAATGTGGGAATCTGTGGAAGTGATGAGGAAGAGTTACAGTAATCTGTTTTAGTGTGGGAAAAGGAAATTTCTAGGGTGAAATTACTTAAGTGGGATGTTGTAATGACCGGATCATTTATGAATAAAATTACCTTTATTTTAGTGTCTTATAGAAAACACATGAACTCTTTTTTTATTATTATTTTGTTTAAATGACCATTAAGTATCATTACCATTAATAATATAGCAATTGAACAGTGATCAAACAACTGATATAAATTTAATGTTTTTAAAAGAATTCTTTTGACATAGAAAAAGGAGTGGATGGCCTCATATAGTAAACTTAGGACAGAAAAATCTCATTTTTCAGATCTTGGGAAGGAGGTAGCATCACTAGGATTCTATCTTTACCATGCCCAATCCAAGCTTCAAGACTTTAATCTTGAATAGAATCACCTACAGGATAAGTTCAAGTTAATGGAGATTACCTCCCAGGCGATGTTATCTGACTCTCCCCCAGAGTCTTTCACCATCGCACACCTTACTGTTTGGTCTTACGTGGGTGTTATAAGAGGTTATGTAATAAGGTATTAGTTACTTATTGTGTAATCCCTTTTTATAAATAAAAGTCTTATTCCATCAATTCCTTTATGAAAATGGTATTTCTTAAAAAGTGATGAATTTGATAAATTTTCTTTCGGGTAAAAATAGTACTTTTGAGAAATATATACATTATAATAAACTATGATTTTTATTAAGAATATTATAAAAACAATTCTTATAAATGATGAATATATCAGTTCTTTATCTGTAAATGATTTGGTAATCAGTTTGATAAGAGTTATTTTTTTTACAATAAAACAGAAAGTGTATTTTTAAAGAATTTATTTTAATTAATTAATGAATTTTTGAAATAACTAATATTTTAATAAAATATTATTATAAAATTAATTTTATGAATAATAAATGAGGGTATAACTTTTATGAAGTCAAATGCAGTTTTTATTAAGGTTTGAAAACTGTTTTTTCCAAAACCTGTGAATTTTTAATAAATGTCGGTTATCTTTTTAAAAGTGAGAATTAAAATATTTAGAAAAATATTTAGATAAAATGAATATTATTTTTTTAATAAAGACATTTAAATTATCCAATGGTTAATTTTTCATAATTTTCTGAGACAGTCGAATTTTTGGGTAAACATTAAATACCATATAAATAAAATATGTGTTTTATGACATCATAATGATCCAAAAATGATTTAATAAATACTATAATGAGTATTATAGGACTAATATATGTTTTCCCATTAAAATAATTTTATTTATATTTTTTTTTTATATAGCCTTGGTGAATCCTCCAAAATGTATAATATACTTTATGATTTTAAATTCAGTTCTTTAATAATGTGACTCACCACTACATAAGAAAGGATAATATTTTAATATGTTCATCCATTAGCCTTATAAAATAATTTTTTTCACTACACTTTTGAAAAAACCATGGGTAAAAACCATGGAAAGGTTTGTGGTTTTGAATATTTAATTATATAGATTCCAAAACCTAAGTTTGTGAAATATTAAAGAATTCCCCTCTCATTTCCTATATAAAACTACCCAATCTCCCACTTCTATTCACTAAAAACTATTTTTATAACGTCCCTAATCTTTCCAAATCTCTCTATAATCCCAAAATTAACCCCAAGCTCTCAATAATCCCATCTTTAAGCTCTTGAAGTTGCACACTCAAGTAAGGGATTTCACACTTCTCATTTCCATTCAAGCTACTCTTTTACATTATGCTTCTTAAGTTCCATAATTTTATGTTGTGTTATGATGTCCCACGGCCCCATACTGTCCATTTTAGGTATATATGATGATATATTCATTTAAATATTATAAATTCCCCCTATGATCCTTTAATCACACCCATTACTATGCGAAAATTTCATAAGGGATCTCCCACCGTCCTCTTTTATCAAGAATTATTTTCATGTTATGTCTTTTAATTTATTTTATTGATATGTTTGGATTTGTTACTAAGTATAATAATTAATTCCCATTTTATTTATAAATTATGATATCCCATTTAACTCTCATTTATTCCTCTTATAAACCCTTATGTGCACCTGTTACCATGCCGAATTTTCGTAAGGGATCCCTTTCATTATCATTTTTATCCAAGTTTCTTTATCTTGTAATACCCTTTTTCTTTCAATTAAAAATGTTTGGGAATGATTTATCACCTCCCCCATACTTCCCTTATTATGTTTTAATGATTTTATACCACTTTCTCTCTCATTAATTCTTTCTATGTACACCCATTACCATACTGAAATTTCGTAAGGGATTTCTCTCTTCTTATTTCCATTCAAGTATTGTTTCCATATTATGCATCTAAATTCCATTTAGTATGTTGGGATATTATGTTCCATGATCCCATTACTGTCTATTTCAATTATAAATGATGAGACATCCCTTTCTCTCTCATAAACTCAACTTATGAATTTTCATATGACGACGTTATACTCTTGAAATTGCACCGCAATTTTCTAAGCCAAAATATTCATGTAGTGAATACCATACCCAATTATCTATCAAGGTTATTCAACTTTACGAAAATATACATATTTAATGGTACTTACATGTATGTATTGTACATTCCTTAATCATTTAATAACTTATTATGTTGAATGATTCCATGTTAGATGATCCATGTGGCACACTTATGCATTAAATGAAATGTTTATACAGGGTGCACCCTGATATCACTCAAATGCATTGGGTAATGTTTAGTATAGTGATACTTCATGTGCAATGAGGTTTTACTCATGATAATTTATGTTCAATTAGGTTTTAATCATAATAATTCATGTGAAATGAGGGTTTACTCATGATAATCCATGTGCAATGATCCTTGGCTCGTGCTAATATCATGTAGTATGTTGTCGCCACATTTCCATGTTATGATAATACTGTTATATCATGAATTTATACTCATTTTTCTCTTATGCTTAATTGATATTCCTATTTCCTAATATGTATAGTATTCTTCATATTATTCCTTGTTTACTCCCTTACTAGGCTTTATAGCTCACTCATTTCTTATGTATGTCCTCAGGTTATCCCATGTAGTGATAAGTATAAAGGAATGAGTTGGTCATGTCAAAGAAGTTTTAAATAAAGATATTTTATTTAATATTTTATGTTTTTATTTAATTTTACTAATTTCCCAAGACACTAGACCTCTTAATCCTCATAGTTGTATTAAGTACAATGTTATGTAATAAATCATGTTTAAGTGTGTAATAAAGAGAAGGGTTGTTATACACACCATATATCAGATTCAGGTAAAGTTTATTCCTACACATAAAAAATGATTTATGGATCAATTTACTAAATTATCAAAATAATATAAATATTTTTTATTGGTTTTAAGTATTCCATGTTTTTTTTTAACTAAAACATTAATTTTAAATAAAAGCACGCACTTAGAGTCATACCAGTCATATCATATGTCGGATTGATATACAGTTGATTTCTATTCTAAAATGCATTCAACATTTTTGGTTATCTAAAAAGATTTAAATAGTGATTAAAAATAATAAATTCTTGAACATGAATTGCGGATATTGTTCTCCATGTGAATGTTTTCTATTTAATTTTTAATAGGGCTACCTTCTGAGGGTGTTTAATGGATTTACCTTGGTAGATGATGTATTCTATTTTAACTAAATAGTATATTTAAAAAATTAATTGAAGAGAATTAGTGTGATCATAGATTGTGTGGATGAATCCTTGCATTTTTCTTCATGTTTCAGGCAACATGTGGTTTCCTCTTCCATTTAAAAGGAATATGTTCTATCTTTTCTATCTTGTTTCAAAGAGTTGAAGGTAAAGTGTTACTTCCTAAGAGATATTGCGAAATTCATTGAAGAAAATTCAATTCTTGATGAAGTAATTTATTCATTATATCTATGAAAACTAACTAAATAAATATCAGATAAAAATGATAATGAAATTAACTAAAAAAGTATATAAAATGATGATAAAATTAACTAAATAAGTAGAATGAACGTACCTTTTCATGATGTCTGTATACATTATGACACCATGTATTCTACCCATTAATTTATAAAAAATATATATTTCTTATTTTGAATATGAGGACTATATATAGTCCCAGTAGTACCAGAAAAATATAAATAAATAAAGGATTAATAAATATTTTAATTGAAACCGTAATTATCATTGGAAATACCTCTTCAAATATGATAGTTTGTTGATTTAATATGATATCTTTAATAAATTTGTGAATGTAATAGGCATAATATTTTTCAATAGTTTATTTTGGACACTATAGAAAAATTGAGAAAATTTATTAATTTATTTTGATATATTTTTTGATATTGAAATATTATTATATATACCCTAATACTTATCCACTTGTAGAAGTCAATAGTCTTCTTGTTTTCATAGAATATCCTCTTTCCAAGATTTTTATGATATTTAAATATCGCACTATCCTAAAAAACTTACATTAAAACATAATATAAAATGTATAACTTGAATTTTATTTGTAAAATGTTGCATGTAGTGTATTACAGATTGATAAATTTCATCATGTGTGGTTTATTTTTTTGGTTATCCATGCATTGAATCTATAAAATAAATTTTTTAAGTATCCAAAATGATTATAATGAGTAACCAAGGATACCTAAAAAATAAAAAGGAATAATTAATTAAAGGAATGAAATTATATTAGGAACTAACATGTAGAATCAACTTTGAAAAAATGTCAGAGTGGAAACTAGGAGCGAGGTTTAAACAAGTTGGAAGCAGATATGAATGTTTTGAATGTTGTTCACAATTCCAATTTTAAGTGTTTAAAATTAAAAATGTGTGTCATGTGATAAAACCAAGAAAAACAAGTCAAACTAACATGAATTTTTTTATCAGTGATTATTGATTTATTTGTGACATTTAGGAATGTACCTCTATAAAAATTAATGTGATTATGATGTATAAATTAGATTTAAATTCAATTAAATCGTAATTATTTTGACTTATTTTGGTTGTATAAAGGCTCAGAGAAGGCTTGGGTTCATTTTTTGAGAGAGAGGGACTATATGGTGGAAATATGTCGTTGCAGATGAGGTTCGATGTGGATGTAAGGATTTTAGAGGGGGAAATCATAATTGATTCAGATGGGATATGAAATTCCATAGTAGAAAACAAACTAAATAGTCTATGATGAAACAAAACATAGGAAGCAATGAACCATGAAGTATCAAATGAGTTTTGATGAATAGGTTATTGTAAATGGTGATGCATTAGATGAGTTGTGATGAGCTGATGACAATAAATGGTGAGGTGATGTACTAGATCTCCTTGATCTCTAATTTGGAAAATAGGGTGGGGAGAGTTTGATTGCGGATGAAATTGGGGTGCCCTAATTTTTTACATACACAATTAATGAAAATAATAAAAAATCACATATTAGATAAATAGAATCGCATACCATAGGTTTTTAGAGGTTTGATTCATTCAAGAAGTTCGAGGGGGAGCAATGGAAGATGTTAACTTACGCAGGAGATCTTTAATAGAACAAATAAGTGAGTTCTCTAAGGGATAAATTTATAAGATCAAGAATGGCTTATTCATGATTTCTAAAAAGAACTAATAAATATGAGTTTTTTCACTGCTAAAATAATAAGTGATGGTAAAACCAATATTCATCAGTTCTATGATTTTAGCACTAATAAATATAGGTTTTATCAGTGATTTGTTTATTAGAACTGATCAAATCTATTTTTATCAGTGATTTTTGGAAAGTGATGATAAAAACTATTTAAAATAAAATAAACAAAAATAAACAAAAATATATTAAAAATGAATTCATTATAAAAAAAGTAAAAAATAATAATTAATATTATTAATGAATATACAATCTTAAATTCATGAATGTTATAAATGAGTTGAATTGAAAAATAAAAAACTAAAAGACTTCAAAAATATTAAAAAATTGTTAATTTTAATGAATTATGTAAATTATTAAATAAATACATATATATATATATTAAAATGAAAATGAATACATACTGAAAATATTTAAACATGGTAAACATGTACAAAAATTGAAGAAATCTTAAAAAATGCATTTAAATAAATAAATCACAAGGATTTCAAATATTTTAAAAATATTACAACTTAATAAATAAAATTAAAAGAATATTAATCATATAAATTAAAAACATATTTAGAATATTAAAACCTATCAAATAATTATGTATAATTAGTAATATTAATTATATTAACTGTAAACATGTAATAAAATGAAGAGAATATTAAAAAATATATTCAAATTAATTAATTATATACATTTAAAAAAAATAAAATTATTATAGCTTAATAAGTGAAATTGAATAAATATTAATCACATAAATTAAAAACATATTAATAACATTAAAACATGTTAAATAAAATTGTATAAATAAATATTAAAAATAAAAAAAATCTTAATATTTATTACAAATGAATAAATAATATTAAATGAAATAATATTAAAAATGAATAAATAGAATTGAGTAAATTTTAGATATATTTAAAAAGGTGAATTTGTAACATTAGTTACATGAATTACAGACACATAAAATGAATAAAAATGAAAAAATATATTATATTAATTATAAAAATAAAAAAATATTAAAAATGAATTATATTGACTATAAAAAAATTAATAATTAAATCAGATCAAATTAAATTAAATACAAATTAATATATTTAGAATGTAATGACTTGAATGTTCCATGTATTATATTTGAATATTGTATGGATCTTTTTTTGAGATCAGGCACTAAGACGGCGTGCAATTCCTTGAGTTAGTATTCCCAGAATAAAAGTCTAAAATATATTAAATATATTAAATAGTAT
Organism: Viscum album; assembly: GCA_963277665.1. NCBI lineage: Eukaryota > Viridiplantae > Streptophyta > Magnoliopsida > Santalales > Viscaceae > Viscum > Viscum album. The sequence continues at coordinate 978,406,667 of OY728143.1, forward strand.
GTTTGTAATTTTTTTTAAAAACAAGTGGAATAAATTCTAAACAAAGTATCATATCATAAATCCTAGGGCGTCGTTGAGTTCAGAATGTGGGTTTTACCTTAGGCATGACATAATCTTTATTGGTGTGAGATGTTTGTGGAAAATTTATCGCAGACATAAAATAAATAAAATAATTAAATAAATTATTTTATTTCATATGTTGACATAGTGACCTAAATTTTTCTATAAGTATACAGTTCTTCCAAACTCATAGGGTTTTCCACATAACCATGGAGTCATTGGAGAGCCATTAGAGAGAGAGTTGGAGGATATTTCTCAGATGAACATCAACTGGATCATAGATCGGTGATCAGTGCGCAATGGGATTTGGAGATCTCTCTAATGACAATGACATAGGATCAATCTTCATCAGTGATTGATCCATCTCGAGGTAGGGAAGTTATTATTTTTATTTCTTATTGTTTTATGATTCCTATGGCATACATAAATCAATCAACTAACGAATTTATTTTCATATCATTGGTATTGCGGTTACAAGTTAGAATTACTCAGTATTTTGGGAATTACTTTGTGAATAATTGTTTTAACTCTTTTATTATTGTTCTAATTGAAAATAATCAAGGCCAACATGAACATTGGATTAGGATCATTCCACGTGTTTGTGATTTTTTTTTCTTACCCATTTATTTATTCATAATGGGAAATTTCTTTGGGCCCACAGTTCAACATATACCAAAAAATAAAACATTGAGCACCTATTTCTTGGAGAAATTGTTCGAAATCATAAATCCAAGATTGGTATGATGCGGTGATTATGCGATGATGAAATTTGAAGAAAATAAAATGGTTTCGGGATACCTGATTTGTGTTCTTTTACACATGACAATGGTTAGACATATGAGGTTTTTTTCTAAGTGGTTTTGGTGGATGGAATTTTAAAATTGACAGTGACAATGTTTTATTATAGTAGATTTGTGGTTTCTGGTGAGATCGAGTCCAAAATTGGGGAGGTGGAGGCTCAAGAATATGTGGAAGGAAGAACAAGGGTTTTTGAAAAATTCTGAAAAACACAATGTGCACTGTGGAGCTACACGCCATGTGAGACCCAATCAATGGTTTCTAGGGTTTTGATATGAAGTTAAGAATTGCACAGCATTTGACCCCTGTCACATGACATGTTATCCTTAATGGTTGTCTAGGAAAGTAACTCGAAGTGTACACATACATGGAATGGAGTACATGGCCTAGGGCACACCGTGTACTCCCACAGGGACATGGCCATCTAGGATATACATGGGCTTAGCCATGTACATGGAAACTGGAAGAATTATATGGGAAAGGTCATTTTGTGTACTTCTACATAGATACAGGAAAATACCATTTACATGGGTAGGAACCGGTGCTGAAGGGATACACCATGTACTCCTATTATTACACACTGTGTACTTCATAAAAGTTGGTTTAGAGACTTTCTCCTCTATATCTTAGACAAGTTTCGTTAGGGTGTGTTCCCAATATCCTTTTTCCTAAGGGTTTCTATGAAATTGGATCATACACATAGGATGGTGATCCCTTCATCGGGACTTCTTGAATAGAGATATTTTAATCCTTCAATGATACCTAGAGTGAGATCCTCTATTATCTTCTTATACTATGTAGAGTTCTTGGTATCATCATGACCAACACTATGTGGGAACTGATCCTCTACTTAGTGGGTTAATCCAGATTGAGTTGTTGGTATACCCTATGGCCTTGGGAGTGATCCTCAATTGTGTATCGTATCTCTTCAAACTTATAACATATATTATAATGGTGATACTTGATGATCACTACCTATCGGATGGATGCCATCAGTGTTATCTGACTCATGGAGTGTGTTCTCCTAGATGAGTCTTATGTTAAACCTTAGAGAAGGGATCCTATGTCAGAATTATGGTTGTGACTTTACCTTGATATTGTGTGTCTCTATTGAGTATATCCGGAAATTATTGTTATATTTACTATTTAAATATACATGTGTAGATATGACTGTTATTATTTTGTTATACGCTTTTTGATTTTGGGGTGTCCTACTGGGTATTGTTATTCTCACCCATGCGCAGGCATTTCCCACACATTTAATGTCTTGTGCGAATGATAAACCACTTAATAGAGTCCTAAAGGGACCATGACTAAGTAGTGATTCATGATCCAAATAGATCGGGGTGTGTTCATGTGATATCTTGACAACATCCACCATCTTTAATTTCAAGTTGGACTTGTTTTCAGACTCTTTGGGGTAGGTTTTTATTTGAACTTGTTTACTTTCCATTAATTCTTGTCGCACTTTTATTTTGTTATTTAGATGTATGAATGTATGTTGGTTTAGTTTTTTTACATTTTAGCATTGTATGGGATTGGATATGTGTTCTTGTGTATAGGTACTTAGGATAAGGCCTCCCATGTTAGCGATATGTCTACTCGGTGCTAGTTTTCATACCTTGTCCTATTGGAGGGGGGGTTGGGGAATCATAGCATGGGCCCCATTGGGATGGGTCATAAAATAGTGGTATCGTAAAATTAAATTCTACCTTAGGACCAGAGTTTGTGAGTTTGGTTTTGGGGAACAATGTTAAGTGTTTCGAGTTCATATTTCAGGCCAGGGACCTCAGTATTAGTGTGGTGGCAGATATAACCAAACACCAGAACATTGACCACCTACCTTTCAACTTGGTAAATGAGAACATTGGTTGCAAGGAAAAAATGGAACATTTATCATATAGAAATAGGGTTTGGTTTCCATGTCCTTCTTGTGTCAACTCTCCAGATATACTCATTGATCATGTTATATATTGTTTACTTTTAGGATTCCTATGTAATGTATTCTAGTTAGGATTTATCATTAGGATCACGAGAATGATTGCCTTGGTGATGAGGCATTGATACAAGGACTAGTTTTGGATATTTTACCTTTTAGTGGTCCACCATCTATACCACCACCTGTAAAGTAGTAGATGGTAATTTTAGTACCAGTAGATGAGGTGCACAGGATGAGTGAAATTCACGATTCATAGGGATAGAGACCCCTTAGGTTTAGAGGTGAGCCCAATCCATAGGCGTCTGAGGACTGGATTGAGGCGGTGATATGAGTTTTATAACTGGGCAAGACCCTAGTAGGTCAAATGGTGGTCCTAGTAGAGAGCCTTCTCCATGGATCAGCAGTATAATGGTAGGGTTTAGTGACTTATTCTTATGACAATGTGAATATTTCATGGTTAGAGTTTTAGAAACTTTTCAGAGAGTATTTCTCTCTAGTTAACGAAAGGGATGTACATATCCATGATCTTTTTTAGCTTCAGTAGGGTATCATGAAAGTATCTGGGTATTCATCGAGGTTCATCAACCTCTCCAATTACTCGATAGATATTTTTTGGGGTCAATTCATCTGGTATTAGACCTTTGAGAAAGGAAGGTATAGATATATCAGAGCCAAATTTATACCTCTGTTCATTCTTACCTATGCTGGGGTGCTAGAGAAATCTTTGGTGGTTAATAGTATACTAGCTAAGAAGGTGTTGATGGTGGATGTCAATAGAAAGAAAATTAGAGCAGCGACTTCAGTAGTAGGAAGCCGACGTCGGTCTTAGGGACCTGTACATGTGAGAAATTGGAGTAGGATGTCTCAAGATATAGGTTATGTGGTTCAGGGCTCACATGATGGGTCCATCCAGCCTAGGGAGAGGAGGTTCTACTCATGTGACAGTAGGGGGCATCTTGCATGAGATTACCCGACCCGTCGTATAGCTAACAGAGATATAGTGGATTTATCATCGAGGTAGAGACAATGGTAGGAGAAGAAATGTCCAAAAATTGGAGTATGTAGCAGAGGATTTGGAAGAGTATTTGGAGGTGGTATACACTTTTAACTTTTTACCATCACCACCCCTAGGTGGTCCTTTCCAGGCTTAAGGAGCTGGAGGACAGGGGTAGGGGCAACTATAAGTGGTTGAGGCATATGACCCTGAGGCTTTTGGAATGATACGAGGTATGATTTGTGCCTTTTATGCCTTATTTTTAGTACTAATAGACATAGGTTCTAGTCATTCCTTTATTTCCACCTATATGGTTTGAGAATTAGAGATTATGGTTGAGGCCATGGATCGACCCTTATGATTGGAGACTCCTACTATAGATGACTTGGTGGTCACACAATTGCGCTAACAGTGTGACCTGACTTTGGGAGGTGATATTTTCTATTTGGATCTTTTTGTATAAGTGATGAGGCCTTACAACTTCATCTTAGGTATGGACTATTTATCTAGAGTTCCTTCCTAGATTGACTATTTCAGGAGAAGGATGTGGTGTGTCCATGGTAATGGGACTATCGTTTCCTTTTTTGGTGAAAAGGAAACCCAAGAAGCATAGGATGGACTAATTCATAGAAGGGTACAACTGATACTCCACAATTGGCTAGCATGACCCTTGGTATAGTGGATGTTATGAGTTTTCTATTCCCTATAGTGGTGGTGGGGTATGAGTATGTATTTCCTAAGGATTTCCTAGGCTTACCTCCCACCCGAGAGATATACTTATGCATTGATCTACACCTTGGGACAACCATGATATTTGCGACAGCATATCGGATGGCTCCTACAGAGCTTCAAGAGATGATGGTGCAGTTAGAGGACTTGTAGAGAAAGGTATTTGTTATACCCAGTGTTTTACCCTAGAAAGCCCTAGTTTTGTTTTCCAATAAGAAAGATGGGATCTTAAGGTAATGTATGGACTATTGGTGATTGAATTAGGTGACCTTTAAGAACAAGTATCCACTACCCAGGATCGATGACCTATTTTTTTAGTTGATAGGGGAACGATGATTCTCAATGGTTGACTTCAGGTTAGGGTATCACCAGTTGTGAGTACAGGATGATGATATACCGAAGATAGCATTCAGATGTCACTATGGTCATTATGTGTACTTGGTTATGCCCTTTGGCATCACAATTTCCTAGTCATTGTTCATGAGACTCATGAACCATATCTTTTATCCCTTCTTAGACCGGTTCATGGTAGTCTTCATCGAAGATATCAATGTGTACTTGGCATCTGAGGAGGAGCACACGAGACCCTTGGGGATGGTTCACGACATACTTTGATAGCACCAAATTTATGGGAATCTCTTGAAGTTCTAGTTGTGGATACAAGAGGTACACTTTTTGGGACACGGTATCTCAATGGATGGTGTGGTAGTGGACCTGGAAATGGTCGAGGCAGTGTTATATTAGGATCCATCCAATATCATCATGGAGGTGCAGATCTTCCTTGGTTTGGCAGGATATTACAGAATATTCATACCTGAATTCTCCAGGATATCATCACCCATGATAGTATTGACCCAAAAAGGGAATCCTTTCATGTGGATGGAAATTTTCCAATAGGAATTTCATGAGTTAAGGTAGAGATTGATGAGTGATCCCATCTTGAGATTACCAGAGGAGGGTGTCAAGTATGTGGTGTTCTGTGATGCATCAGGAATCGATCTTTCTTGTGTTCTGATGTAGGGGAAGGTGGTGATTGCCTATGGTTCACATCATTTGAGAACACATGAGAAGAACTACACAACCCATGATCTTGAATTAGAAATAGTGGTCTTCGTACTAAAGATGTGGTGAAACTACCTCATGGGTGAGTGGTTTATCATCTATTCTAACCACAAGATTATCAAGTATATATTCTATCAAAAGGATCTTAACTTGAGATATAGGTAATGGATAGAGTTCCTCCATGATTATTACTTTGAGATTGTCTATACTCTAGGGATGTGGAACATGGTAACATGTTATCTTATAAGGAGATCTTGTTCACAATTACTAAATAAGGCATCAAAGAAGTTGGCCTCACTACAGTTATCCTTTGTGGTTGGAGATGGAGCAACTTACTTCCAGTCTATGGTTGTCACCCCTCCTCTTTTAAAGTGATTTAGGGAATATCATCTTAGGGATATTGACTATGAGACCCTACATACTTAGATATACACTTTACATGATTCATATGGATATTCTAAATGTGAGGATCATGTAGTTATTTTCAGAGGACACATGCTGGAACTAGTGACGTTGTGGGAGTAGGTTCTAAGATATTTTAATAAATATCCTTTTTCAGTATATACAAGTGTGTAAAATAGGTTCCATGACATACGATGTCAGTTTTTGTGGCTATGGATAAAGAAGGGAGCTACAAATTTTATCACTTGATTCCTTACTTGTCAACAAGTGAAAGTTGAGAACTATGTTCTAGTGGGTTTAGATCAAACCCTTGAGGTGACAGAGTATAACTGGGATGTAATTTCCATGGACTTCATGACTGTATTACCACATACATCTAGGGTACATGATTCAATTTGGGTGATCACAGATTGACTCACCAAATCAGCCAACTTCCTAGCTATTTGGGAGAAGAGTTTAGTAGAGATCTTTGGATGCCCCTATGTGCAGGAGATAATCTGACTCCACGGAGTTCCATCAATGATAATTTCTAACCATGATGATTACTTCACATCTCAATTATGGAAGGGATTTTAGGAGGTGTTTGGGACTCAGTTTCTCTTGAACACAACATTTCACCCCCAAACTAATGGTTAGTATAAGCAAATCATTTAGGTTCTAGAGTACGTGTTGTGATCTTACATGTTCAACTTTGGATATAGTTTGGAGGATCACCTACCAATAGTTGAGTTTTCATATAAGAACATCTACAATTACACCATTGGTGTGGCACTATTCAAGCATTTTTTTATGGTAAACACTATAGGTCTCCACTTTGTTAGAGGGACCCAGGAGATTCGGCACTCATGGGCCCAGAGTTGGTGTGAGCCATTACTAAGAAGGTGAAGATCATCTAAGAGTGTATGAGGACTACATAGAGCTATCTTAATACTTATGAAGACAAAAAATAGAGGTATTTTGAGTTTTTTAGGGAGACCATGTTCTCCTATGGGTCTCACCTCAATATGGATTACATAGATTTCACTGAGGCGGTAAGATATCTCTGAGATTCATTGGCCCTTTATAGATATTATTTAGAGTTATTAAGGTGGAGTACAACATAGATCTACCTTCGTATTTTGACTGGGTACATGATGACTTATACATGTCTCAGCTGAGGAGGTACGTTCCTAACTCATCACACGTTATATACTGGGGTGAGCTAGACATTGAGGATGGAGATACCTTTGATGAGTACCCAATAAAAATTGATGATAGACTGAAAATGATCCTTCATGGGAAAGAGATTATTTTAGTGCATGTATGGTGTTAGCATGAGAATATTCAGGAGAGCACCTGTGAGTAGGATGCTTAGATTCATACTCAGTGCTCACATCTCTTCATGTAGTCTCTTGTTTTGGCTTTTCAAGATGTAAAGCCCCAAGGTAGGGAGAATTTAATGACTTAGATTTTCCATGTATTATTTTTGGGTATTGTATGGATTATTTTTGAGATCAAGATATGATACAATAAGAAATTATAAGGTTGGTGTTCCTGGAATAAATTTTTGAAATATATTAAATATATTAAATAGAACGCATGTTTAGTATCCCTAAAAGGGTGGAATAAATTCTAAATGGAGGTCTGGATCAGAAATATGAGGCAACCATTTAGTTCATTATGTGGTTTTACCTTAGTCATGACATAACCATTGTCAAAATGTAATTTTTATGGAAAATTCATCACAGGCATAAAATGAATAAAATAATTGAACAAATTATTTTATTTTATCCGTTAACACAATGACGTAAATTTGTCTATAAGTATATGGTTATGCCAAACTCTCAAAGTTAGATTCATAAACTTGGAACCATTATAGAGTTATTATAGAGATAGTTAGAGGATCTCTCTTAGAAGAACATCAACAGGATCATAGATCAGTGATCGATGTGCAATAGGATTCAATGATTTTTCCAATGACAACGACACAAGTTCGTTCTTCATTAGCAATCGATCCATCTCAAGTTATAGCAGTTTTTCTTTGTATTTATTCCAATTTTATGATTCCTATGATTAAATAAAATAAATAAACTAATAAATTGATTCATGGATCATTATTATTGCGGTTTTGGGTTAGAATTATTTGGGATTTTGGGTATTTATTTATGGTTAATTTTTTATCTATTAATTCTTCATTATAACATAAACGAATCGAGTTCAACACGAACATTAGTCAAGGTTCATTTCTCATATTTGGGATTTTCTTCCCTTCCTCATCACTTCAAAAACCATAGAAATTTCCTTTGGCCCGTAGTTCGATATATACTGGAAAATCAAATTTTGTGCATCCATTTATTGCCACAATGATTCAAAATCATAGATTTGGGCTAGGTATGATGTAGTGATCATACAACAATGGAACTGGTAGCATATATGAGGGATTTGTGATACCCTATGTGTGTTCTTTGACATACAGAGATAGTTAGATGCATGAGTCTATTTTACAAGTGGTTTTGGTGTTTGGAATCTGGTGATTGATAGCAGAAAGGTTCAGTCAGAGTGGATCCATGATTTATGGTGATATCGAGGTAGAAATATGAGGCAGTGATAGATAAAGTGTATGTGGGAGGAAGAATAGGAATTTATGCAAAATTCCAAACAACACGGCATGTATTGTGAATCTACACACCATGTGGGGCCCTCTCAGTGGCATCTGGGGTTTCAAGAAGAATTTATGGATCACACGGCATATGACCCCTATCATATGGAATGTGACCCTTCCCGGTTTGCTTGTTGTGTACCTCGAAGGGTACAGAGACATGGTCAGTAGTACATAGCCTAGGGTACACCATGTACCCCCACATTGACACATCCAACCAACATGTATGTAGGATTATTCATGTACTTGGACATGGGCATAAGTACATGAGTAAGGACACATCGTGTACTTCCACATGGACATGATCATGGGTCATTTACACAGGTAGGACCTGATATCAAAGGGACACACTGTGTACCCCTAGTAAACACCATGTACTCCTTAAAAGATGGATTAGATCCATTTTCCTTTGTATCTTAGACATGTTTCCTTAGGGTGTGTTCCCCGTATCCGTTTCCCTAAGGTTTAGTATGAAATCGCATCCTACACATAGGATGGTGATCCCATCAGTGGGACTTCTTGGATAGATTTTGTAACGTCCCGGTTCCGGGTACCACTCCATAGGTTCCCTGAACCCAGTTCGCCACATGACCTCAAGCGCATTTCTCCAAACGCCAGTGGCTGCCGACTAGCAGCGAGGGCCTAGGTCTGATAGTGGGGAAACTATGCCCTCATTTTTCAAAGTGTAGCGTAGCGGAATATAAGATAAAACATACAACAACAGCAGAAGCAATAAACCATACACTTTTAAGATAAAAAACTGTAGTAAAAACAACCAACAGTCATATATAATATTGATGTAACATGCCTCATGTTCTAAGAAAACATCCAAAACATGTTACACAACAATACAGTATAGTACAATACAGAGTACATCAAAGCAAAACAAAACAGATTGTAGCATCGCGAGCCTAAGCCCGGTCCCATGCTCCCCTGCTCCTCAGCAGCAATCAAGTACCTGTGAAGGGACCTTTTCCCTTATCCATACCTGCAGAAACGTAATCTGTTTGGGCTGAAAAAGCATGACCCAAACAGGGTGTGAGAAATAATCTCAGTAGGCACCCACCAAAGGCCCGTGCTCAACTGTGTGTAAACATGAAACAACAATGTGCAAAAGTAAATTAAATAAACTAAGTCGTAATCAAAATTAACTAAATTTACCCTTTATATTTCCATTTAACATTCATTTCATTATTTATTATTAAGAAACCACCACAGTGAATTTATATGTAAACAGTCAGTGTCCTCAGACGTGTAATCCCTTACCCTTGGGTAAAGAGAATCCAAACACAAGAATCTACCCACATGCATATCGAATATTTCCCACAGGCATATGAGGTGTCGCCCAGAGGCACAGAATCAACTGCCCACAGGCACAGAATAAGTTACCCACAAGCTAATTAATACATTGCCCACAGGCTAATCACAACACTGCCCTCAGGCTAAACAAGTAACTGGGTCATGCACAACATGTAAACAATAAATACACATGAAATACAAAATAAATTCTTCTCAGAGAAATTCTATAATCATTATTATAAAGGCATACCATCGGGTATCCTGGAAAAATGGCTAAACAGAGGAACGCACCCCTGGGGTGGTCCTGGATCCAAGAAGCGATCCCAAACAACAGTTTATTATCACATTTAAATTACATAATCAATTCTAGGTATTTAATTCAAAAAGGCCTCAGTCATACGACACCCCATTCATGGGCGCGTATCACAAAAATACACACAAATACACAACAGTTAGAAATTAAACACGAAGAAACCTACCTTAAACGCCCCTGATCAGTATACTCGAACGATGTTCCATGAATCATCCCATAATGAGGTAGATCTGAGGTGAAAGAAAACTTGCTTAAACACAAATAACTTCCATTAGAGGAAGAATTGGTAAGAACGTATTAAAGAGAGCGGAGGGCTTACCTGTGCGGTTCCAACGAGATTATTGGCAGAAGAATCTGATTCCCAACGTGCGCTTGGCAGATCTCCAAAGCTCTGGAATCCTCTCTTGCTCCAAAACGAACCCAAATGCCTCCTCTGCCAAATGAGGAGGCTACTGCCCATTTTAATCCAAAAAACAAACTACACGGTGTGTACTTCCAAGTAAACGGTGTGTACTTTTTCATTTAATTGTTCCCCTGGAGTCACTGCTGCACTGTTCATCCGTCAACATGAGTATATGGCGTGTATTTTCGATTACACGGTGTGTACTATCACCCAGCTGGCGGCTGCTTCCACCGCCTTACTATTTCTTCTGCCGACTGACTACACGGCGTGTAAAGGACCACTACACAGCATGTAGTTGTTTTTTACACCCTTAGTCATCAGTATGGATAAAATCCCTGTGTACTCATCCCACACGGACAAAAGTACACGGTGTGTGGAAAAGTACATGGCGTGTAGTCCCAAAATTTATGATTTTTCCCCATTTTCCTTATTTTCTCAAACTCACTTAAGGAAATGAGAAAAGAATAAAACTGTACCTCAGGAATAAGAACCGGGATCTTACAAACTCCCCCCCCCCCCTTAAAGTAATTCATCCCCGAATTTCCCTTCCAAGGGTGGTGAAGATATAGCCATAAACAGCTCCGGCCACTGAGCACGTATGTCGGTCTCCTGCTCCCAGGTTTCGTCCTGCACTTGGACATGCTGCCATAGCACCCTGTACGAGAGGAACTGACCGGCCTTGGATAACCTTCATGCTCCTATCAATGATACGAATTGGATGCTCCTAAAAGGACGCATCTATCTCAAGCTCAACCTCCTCGGGCTAAAAGATGTGAGATGGGTCTGAATGATAGCGACGCAACTGAGATACATGGAAGACGTCGTGCATAGCTCGGTACTTCTGTGGTAACTACAACCGATAGGCAACCATCCTGACTCTCTCCAGAATCTCAAATGGCCCCACGTACCTCGGTGAAGGTTTACCCTGTCTCCTAATCCGCATGTGTCCCAGCCTTGGCAAAACACACTGGAAGACCTGATCCCTAACCACGAACTCCAAGGGTCGTCTGCGGTGATCAGTATAATATTTCTGATGAGACTGCACGGTATCCATCCGCTTCTGAATCAACTGGACCTACTCAGAAGTCTCCTGAACGAGACGTGGTCCCAGTAAAGCTGCCTCACCTGCCTCTAACCAGCACAAGGGTGATCGGTATGGCCTACCCTATAAATCCTCGTAAGGTGCCATCTCAATAGTTTCCTGAAAACTATTATTATAGGAAAACTCGACTAGGGTTATATGCTTCTCCCAAGATCCCCCAAAGTCTAGGACACATGTACGCAGCATGTCCTCAAGCACATGTATTGTATGCTCTGGCTGACCATCAGTCTGAGGGTGCTAAGTTGTGCTCAGAAGTACCTGTGTACCCAGTGCCCTCTGAAAACTCTATCAGAAACGAGACGTAAAATGGGAGTCCCTATCCGAAATGATAGAACGAGGAACCCCATGAAGACGTACAATCTCTCAAATATACAAATTCCTGAGCTCATCAACTCCGAAGGTCTCCTTGATCGGCAAAAAGTGAGCTACCTTTGTGAGTCCGTCCACCACAACCCACATGACATCATTGCCTCGAGGTGACCTTGGTAACCTAGTCACAAAGTCCATTGAGACATCATCCCATTTCCACTCTGGAATAGGTAACTGTTGTAACATTTCGGGTGGCCTCTGATGCTCCACCTTCACCTACTGACAGGTGGAACACCTCAAAACAAAACTAGCTACATCTTTCTTCATACCCGGCCACCAGTACTGACGTCTCAAGTCACGGTACATCTTGGTAACTCTAGGATGAACTTCCCAAACTGAAGCATGAAACTCCCGCATCATCTCCTCACGTATATCCCCTATAACCCACACTCTTCCATGGAAATGAAAAACTTCATCATCACCTATCGTCCACCCAGGAGGAGGGTACTCACTTGCCACTGACTCCCGTAGAACTAGGCCTTTGGAATCAGATAGTTGTCTCATCCTCACTCTATCCAGGAGGGTAGAGGTCATAGCCAAAGATGAAAGATAGGTCTGCCCCTGACTGTCATGCACCTCCAAATGAATCTTAGAGAACAAAGCCATAAGCTGCCATTCACCACTAGCCTCTTGCACTGCCTATATATGAGTCTTCCTGCTCAGTGCATCAGGTACTGCATTACCTTTACCAGGTGTATAGGCAAGCTTAAAATTGAAGGACTGAAGGTATTAAACCCACCTTCGCTGTCTTAGGTTCAAGTAATGCTGGGTAAAGATGTAATTGAGACTTTTGTGGTCGGTGAAAACCACAAAATGTTCTCCCAAGAGATAATGTCTCCAACAGCGCAACACATGAACAACTACATCCAACTCAAGATCATGCATCGGGTAATTCCTCTCATGTGGCCTCAACTGCTGAGAACTGTATGCAACTACTCGATCACCCTACATCAACATAGCTCCGAGCTCAATACCTGATGCATCACAGTAAACTATATAGCTCTTCCAATGATATGGGAGTATCAGGATCAGTGTTGATGTCAACTTTCCCTTAAACTCCTAGAAGGCTGTCTCGCAAGCTTCTGACCAAATGAACTTCACGCCCTTCTTATTCAAACCCATCAATGGTGCTGCTAAGAAGGAGAAGCCCTGTATGAAGCGCCTGTAGTAACCATCCAGACCCAAGAAACTCTGTATCTCAAATACGTTCTTAGGCTGATCCCAGGAAACTACTGCTCTCACATTCTATGGGTCTACTGCAACTCCTGCCTCTGAGATGATATGTCCCAGGAAGTGTATCTGGTCCATCCAAAAGTGGCACTTTGAGAGCTTACCATATAGATGATTCTCTCTCAGTGTACTCAATACAATCTCAAGATGGGTGGCATGGTCGTGTCGAGTGTGAGAGTACACCAAGATATCATCCATGAATACTAACACAAAAGAATCCAGATAGGGATGGAATACATGATTCATTAGAGCTATGAAAACTGCTGGCATGTTTGTGAGTCTGAACGGCATAACCGTATACTCATATAGACCATACCTTCTCCTGAAAGTTGTGAGCGGTATGTCTGATGGTCTCACGCGCAGCTGATGATATCCTGATATCAAGTCAATATTCGAGAAAACTTGTGCTGCACGAAGTTGATCAAAAATATCATCAATCCTTGGCAAGGGATATCGGTTCTTAACCTTCAACTGGTTTAGCTTTAGATAATCCACACAGAGTCTGAGGGTACCTTATGCCTTCTTCACAAAGAGGACAGGGGAACCCCAAGGAGAAGTATTGGGTTGGATGAAACCCTTTTCATGTAACTCCTATAAATGTCTCTTGAGCTCTTTCAACTCTGATGTAGACATCCTATAAGGAGGAATGGACACCAGTGCTGCTCCTGGCATAAGATCAATATAGAAATCCCCCTAACGCTCTGGAGGAAGACCTGAAAAGTCGTACAGGAAGACATCCCTGAAACAATCAACCACTGGAGGGAAATCCTTCAGACAAGTCCCTTGTTCGTCCAGATATAAGCTTGTAATCTGGGCTATGATACCACCCCACCCATGATTCTCTGGTCCAGCTCGACTCTCCTGAACATCCCACTCGCCCTTGTATAGAAACTCTCTGCCCTCTGGTGACGTGAAATGCACCCTGCGATGATAGAAATCTACAAAGGATCGAAAGGGAACCAACCAGTCCATCCTGAGAATGACATCATATCTTGTCATCTCTAATACATAGAGGTCCCAAGGGAAGTGAAACCCACCAAAATCAAGGGGGGAACTCCTTGAACTGACGCACACTAGCCGTTCTATTTCTTAACGGAGTGTCTAACGTCATAACAGAGAAGAAGAAGAAGAAACACAGAGCCTAAGTCTCTCCACAACGGGTACAGATATGAAACTATGCGTAACGCCCGTATTGAAAAGTACTGAAGATAAAACAGAAGCTACTAGAATAGTACCTATGACAGTAGAAGTTATGGGATCCTGCTCCTGCTGGGTCTGTTGCACTGCATATGTATGTCCAGTGTCATGGCCCTGTGACACAGCCTGGATACCCTTAGCTGTCCCGCGCTGGTGCCTCTGAGATCCTGGTGTCTGGCTACCACATCCATGACCACCATCTCTGCCTGCACGCCTTGATGTATTCCAGTTCCCTGACTGGTAAGAAGCTGTTGGTCCTGCCCCCGCATGCGGAGTCTACACAGAACCCCTCTCACTAGCCACTGGTGGAAACACTCTACAAAAGCGATGTAGATGACTCATCCTGCCGTAAGCTCGGCACTCCATTGGGTCTTGTGGACATTGAGGTCTCTTGTGCCCTTCCTTACCACACTGGTAGCACATGACCTAGCCACCTGAAACATTCTTCTAGCTGGTACCACCACCCTGAGAGAAGTCCATCTGTCTCTTCTTTTTACTAGTAGAAATAGTACCAAAAACTGGTGTTGAACCACCCTGGTCCACACCACTAGCTTCCCGTAGGTTCCTCTCTGTAATCAGCACCTAGTTCACAATAGCATGTACTGAAGGCAACTTGAAAACATTCTCCAGTGCTCAGATGTCATATCAAAGACTATCCTCCAAGAATCTCGATCTCAGCATCTCATCGCCCACCAGAACAGGTGCAAAACGCTGAAGCTCAATGAAACAAGCAGAATAATCCATCACCAACATAGCGCCCTATTGCAGATTCATGAACTCTCGAGCTCGATCTACCCTCAGTGTCTCTGGGAAGAAGAAGTCATAGAAGGCTATCTGGAAATATTCCCACACCATGTCTCTGTGATTCTCTTACTGGGTGGTAACATCCCACCACCTCTTGGCGGAATCACGCAGCATATAAGTCGCGAGCTTGACCCTCTGCCCTGAAGGCGTCTTAAGGTGCACTACTACAAATACTCCATTTATCAGTGCTAAAAATGGCCTTTAACGGCGCTAGAAAAGCGCTGTTAAAGCCGGAGAAGATAAAGGGGGGTCCCCTTTATCAGTGCTTTCGTTTTAGCGCTAATAAAGGACCCTTTTATCAGCGCTTTTAAAAAGCACTGATAAAAGTTAAAAAATTACAAAAATTACAAAAAATTACAAAAAATTAAAAAAAAACATGCCAATCCGGGGGCTTTTATAACACTTGAGCCCTACTTTTAATAGTGCTTTCCACCCCCTCTAATACCCCGCATGCACCTCCTCCACCCTTTATCAATGCTAGCCCCCCGCATCCACCCCCATGCGCACGCCTCTGCCTCTGCCTCCAGCAGGTTTTGAACTCGATACCTCCCCTTTGCGCGCCTAAGCCCTTACCACTACTCTATTTTGATTTGTTTACTATTTCATGATATCTCTATTTATATATATATATATAGTTATATTTATTCGTATAGTAATATATAGCTATATTAATATATATATATATATAGTTATATTAATATATATATATATATAATTATATTAATATATATATAGTTATATTAATATATATATAGTTATATTAATATATATAGTTATATTAGTATATATATAGTTATATTAATATATATATATAGTTATATTAATATATATATATAGTTATATTAATATTTATATATATAGTTATATTAATATATATATATAGTTATAATAATATATATCTCTATTTATATATATATATAGTTATATTTATTTGTATAGTAATATATATTTATATTAATATATATATATAGTTATATTTATATATATCTCTATTTATATATATATATATATTTAGTTATATTTATTCGTATAGGAATATATATTTATATTAATATATATATATATATAGTTATATGAATATATATATTTATAGTGATATTAATATATATATTTATGGTGATCTTAATATATATATATATATACTAATATTAATATATATGTTTTTATTTTAATATATATATATAGCTAGATTAATATATATATATATAGTTAGATTAATATATAGGTATATAAATATTCATATATTTGTATTTTAATTAAAATGTATATTATTTATTATTTAGATAAAGCTAATATATTTTATACGTAAATATATTTTATTATTTATATCTATAATTAATTTTTAGGTGTGAATATATAAAAAATATGTACATATAGTTATATATTTGATTATAAATAGTAGTTCATTATAAAAAACGATAAAATTTCAAAGTTATAAAATCAATATGAATGTAATAACTTGGAATAAATTTAGTCCCCACCAAAAAAATCCAATAATACCCCCTTAAACGAGGCTGAAAATCCACAAAATGTTAAAAAATCGGGGTACCCCGACTAAATACTCAGTTTTAGAGTCCTTCTAGGCCTCTTATGGCCTCTAAAATCCCTTTACTGAGGTCTCCTCGGGTCACAACGACGTAGATCGCATCGCAAGCTTCGATTTGATATGTGGTAGAGCTCAAACGGACACCCAGATCAAAAGTTATGGTCGTTTGAAGTTTGAGTTGCGTTTTTAACATATTTTGGATCTTTTTTTAATTTTTTTAATTTTTTAGTCTTCAAATTGTTATTAAATGACTATTACTCCATAATAATTAGAAAATTATTAATTAAAAATATTTTTTTAATTTTTTAAGAATCCATTTTCATTAAATATCTTATATATTAAGTATATTAAGTGTAAATGTACATTTATACTTATCTAAAATATATTTAAAAATTATATATTATATTTATATCAATATAACTATATTTCTCTATTAATATATTAATATATTTTTTTAATTTTTTTTTGAATTTGACCCTTTATCAACGCTTAAAAAACGATGATAAAGCCCCCCACTTTATCAGCGCTTTTTCATTAGCGCTGATAAAGGGGGGGTGCTGGGAAAAATTGTTTTTGTGGTAGTGGTACTCGAAAATAGTCTGCATCGATCCCATCCAAGACTCTGCATCATGTGGTCCACCATCCCCTGAAAACGTAGGCGGATGCTGCTACTGAAAGATACACGTCATCTCGGCCATAGATGTGGCAGACGGCGGTGCTCCCTGAAAGGTCTGCATGAACCACATAAAGCCTTCACAGAACTGCGCATCCGCGCCTGTGTCTAGTATAACGGTTGGCGCTACATCTGGCTCTGCTGGAGGATCAACTGGTAGCCCATGGCCCACCATCTTCGGAGTACACTCATTGCCGCTCTCCTGGTGAACAACGTGTGGTCGTCTCAGCGGCATGACACTACAAGGTCAAATGCACACCTTAGATCAAAATTATCACAATCTGAAAACGAAGGAACCAAAAGGGAAATAGGAGGAAGAAGACATTCAAAATTGCACAAAAAGACTACACGGCGTGTATACTGACCACACGGCGTGTACCTGACTTTTCTTCCATTACTCAGGTCCTTCTACATGGCCAAGCCACACAGATTCCATTAAACAAAACTACATGGCGTGTATATAATCTACACGGCGTGTATGGTGTAATTTTCCAACTGTCTGTATCGTTTGTGACACGGCCGACTACTCGGCTTAAACTACACGGCGTGTTACACCCACACACAGCATGTACACTACCCCATTTCCCAGTCACACGGCTAAGTCCACATGGTCTGTCCTTGGACAGGACTACACGGCGTGTCCCATAGGTACACGGTGTGTACTAGATGAGCTTTGCTGACCCGTGTTGTTAGTTACATAGCTCACACTACACGGCGTGTTCCATATACACATAGCGTGTACACAAAAGGATTACACCGACCCATGTTGTTAGTCACACGGCGGGATCCCAGGTCAGACTACACGGCATGTTCCATTATGGACACGGCGTGTATACATTAAGGTCCCCCCTCCGTCCGTGTTGTTAGTTACACGGGCGGACTCCGGGTCAACACTACACGGTGTGTACATTCGGTACACGACATGTTTTCCCCAAGCATTTATCTTCCCCGTGTCCTTTCCCACACAGTCTATGACATGGAAAGATACTACACAGCGTGTACTTAGACTACACAGAGTGTACTCAAAAATGTTTTCTTTTCTTCCCGAACAGAAGAACATACACGGCATGTTTAAGGTACTACATGGCATGTATATTGGGTTTCTGGACAGTATGCCTCAAAAACTTCTCTGAAACCCAGAAAATACTGAAAAACAACACCTAAGTTCCAAATTCCAATCCGTGAGGGCCCATACTCCCCGCGAATCAAAGTTTGACATCTTATATGTGTTATAATCGGATAAACAACCAATGATCCACCAAATTTCGGTCAATGAGGGTCCATACTCCCCAAAAACCAAAGTTTGGCGTCCATTCTATAAACAGGCTCATACGATAATACCCTATCAAATAGCAGATATCTATCCAAGCAGCTATCACAAAATCATTATTTTTCTAGCACAACATCTATCACAATAACATGAAATTTCTAATGCACCTACATGGCATGGAAACTATTCATGACATGTGATTTATAGCATGTTCCTAAATGATGCATGAGATGTCATACCCTCATCTCATTGGGTTTCAACTAATAGAACCCATGAATAAAATATAAATATCAAAATACAAGTGTGTCACCCTTCAGTGAAAATCTATTCAACTGTAAAATTGGAAAAATCAGAAGAATTGAAAAAATACGAGGTAGACTGGATTTTTCCTGTACACGGGTTAGCTACTCCCGGGCACAACTTATTACCAACCACTGTTTTTTTCCTATCGCTGACTAAGGCTCCAAATAGTAATTCAAAGAAAAAAACTCCTCTGATACCACTTTGTAACGTCCCAGTTCCGGGTACCACTCCCCGGGTGCCCCAAACCCAGTTCGCCACGTGACCTCAAGCGTATTTCCCCAAACACCAGAGGCTGCCGACTAGTAGCGAGGGCCCAGGTCTGATAGTGGGGAAACTATGCCCTTATTTGTCAAAGTGTAGTGTAGTAAAATACAAGATAAAACATACAACCACACCAGAATCAATAAACCATAAACTTTTAAGATAAAAAACTGTAGTAAAAACAACCAACATTCATATATAATATTGATGCAACATGCCTCAAGTTCTAAGAAAACAGCCAGAACATGTTACACAATAGTAAATTACAGTACAATACAGAGTACAACAAAGAAAAACAAAACAACCAGTAGCATCGCGAGCCTAAGCCTAGTCCCATGCTTCCCTACTCCTCAGTAGCAATCAATTACCTGTAAAGGGACCTTTTCCCTTATCTATACCTACAGAAACGTAATCTGTTTGGGCCGAAAAAGCATGACCCAAATAGTGTGTGAGAAATAATCTCATTAGGCACCCACCAAAGGCCCGTGCTCAACTATGTGTAAATATGCAACAACAGTGTGCAAAAGTAAATTCAATAAACTAAGTAGTACTCAAAAGTAAATAACTTTACCAGTTATATTTCCATTTAACATTCATTCCATTATTTATTATTAAGAAACCACCACAGTGAATTTCTATGTAAACAATTAGTGTCCTCAGACGCGTAATACCTTACCCTCAGGTAAAGAGAATCTAAACACAGGAATCTTCCCACAAGCATATCGAATATTTCCCGTAGGCGTACAAGGTGTCACCCACAGGCACCGAATCAACTGCCCACAGGCACGGAAGAAGTTGCTCGCAGGCTAAGTAATACATTTCCCGAAGGATAATCACAACACTTCCCTCAGGATAAACAAGTAACCGGGCCATGAACAACATGTAAACAAGAAATACACATGCAATACAAAATAAATTCTTCTCAAGGAAATTCTATAATCATTATTATAAAGGCATACCCTCGGGTATCCTGGGAAAACGGCTAAACAGAGGAACGCACACCCGGGGTGGTCCTGGATCCAAGAAGCGATACCAAACAATAGTTTATTATCACATTTAAATTACCTAATCAATTCTAGGTATTTAATTCAACAAGGACTCAGTCATACGACACCCCATTCATGGGTGCGTATCACAAAAATACACACAAATGCACAATAGTTAGAAATTAAACACCAAGCCACCTACCTTAAACGCCCCTAATCAGTATACTCGAACGAAGTTCCATGAATTGTCCCAGAATGAGGTAGATCTGAGGTGAAAGAAAACTCGCTTAAATTAAAATAACTTCTATTAGAGGAAGAATTGGTAATAATGGCTTAAGGAGAGAGGAGTCTTTACCCGTGCGGTTCCAACGAGATCGTCGGTGGAAGAATTTGATTCCCGACGTGCGCTCGGCAGATCTTTAAATATCTGGCCACCTCTCTTGATCTAAAACAAACCCAAATGCCTCCTCTTCCAAATTAGGAGGCTACTGCCCACTTTAAGCCTAAAAAAATAAACTACACAGTGTGTGATTCCAAGTACACGGCGTGTGATTTTTCATTTAATTGTTCCCCTGGCGGCACCGCCGCACTTTTCATCTGTCGACATGAGTACATGGCGTGTATTTCCGATTACACGGCGTGTACTGTCACCCAGTTGGCGGCTGCTTCCATTGCCTTACTATTTCGTCTGCCGACTGACTACATGGTGTGTAAAGGACCACTACACGGCTTGTAGTCGTTTTTTACACCCTTAGTCTTCATCATGGCTACATGCCTTGTGTACTCATCCCACATGGCCAAAAGTACATTGCGTGTGGAAAAGTACACAGCGTGTAGTCCCAAAATTTAGGATTTTTCCACATTTTCCTTATTTTCTCAAAAATACATAAGGAAAGGAGAAAATAAGAAACCCGTACCTCAAGAATAAGAACCGGGTTCTTACAGATATTTTGGAATCCTTCCATGAGGGCCGAAGTAAGATCCTATACCGTCTTCTTGCCCTATGTGGAGTTCTTAGTATCGTCATGACAAAAACTACGTGGGTGTCGATCCTCTACATAACAGGTTAATCCAAATTGAGTTGTTGGTATACCTTATATACTTCAGAGTGATCCTCATTTTTGTATTATATCTCATGAGACTCCTAGCATATACTTATAATGGTGAGACCTGAAGATCACTACCTCTCATACAAATGTCATCAATGCCATCTGACTCATGGAGTGTGTTCTTATAGATAGGTACTATGTGAAACCTCCGAGAAGGAATCCTAGGCTAGCATTATAGTTGTGACTTTACCTTGATACTATGTGACTTTGTTGAGTATATTTGTATATTCTTGTCATATGTATTGTGGATATATACATGTATGTTATTATATTGCTATATCACCACTAAAAAATTGTGTTTTAACAGTGCTAGTGAAGGGCCTTTAATAGTGATTATAAAGCAATTTCTACAAAAGCACTATTAAAGGGTAGGATTTAATAGTGCTCTTAAAAAGTGTTGTTAAAGGGGTCCTTTAACACCACTAAAAAACATTATTAAATTCCCGCTTTAACAGTGTATTTTTTATAGCTGTTAAAAGACCATTTTAACAGTACTTTTTTAGCATTGTTTAAGGGGGTAAAATTATATTTTTTTTCAAACCTCTATGAGCTCGACCCATTTATCAATAATTCCACAACACAATTAATAGTGATCCCCCCCTTATCAGTGCATTTCACCCCACCACCCCTTTTATCCGAACTTTTCAAATTTCCATCCACATATACGCCCACCTATATTTGAACCCTATACCCCTCTTTTGAAGATGGTGTAAGAACCCGAATCTTTTTTCAGGTATGTTTTCCTTTTTCTGGTGTTTTTGAGGAAAAGAGGAGTTTTTGGAAATTTTTTAAGTAAATGTCATGTACTTTATGAGTACACGTAGTGTACTCGGTTATCACAGGTAGCCATGTACTGGCTGTGTAATGGCTGTGCACATAGCCATGTGTGGTGACCTGGAGGCTGCCTAAAGTGGGGCTCGGTAAGGGCAAGTACATGTCATGTACTTCAAAAGTATACGTTGTGTACTTTCTTTTTTTCATTAAACGTACTGGGGTCACGTCTGACGGGCAGAACCATCTCCTTTTCGACCTAGTTCACCCAAGAGTGTCCGTACAACCATGATTCTTCCTCGAGACCCAGATTGAGAATCCATTCTCCAAATCAACCATTTTCTATTGCATTGGGATCGCCTCAGTAAGCTCTTCCTTCTTCTAGATCTTTGTTTCCCGATTCCTCTTCTTTCAAGAGTTATCCTTGGTTGAGCGTCTTTAGCATTTTTTTATCTCTATGGTGTTCTTGGGTGATTCAAGGCTTGAGGTTCACGTATAGGAATCCTACAATGCCTAGGTAGGTGGTTTGTTCCTTTATGTAGAAATTCTTTGATTTATATGTGCAAAATTTTCCAATACCCTTGAATAGGGTATTGTGTGTTTACTGTTTTAGCCCTATTAATTGCCTGTATGCTTGTATGTTGGAATAGATGTTAACTGAATGTGAATAGGGTTAATTGCTATGCTTTGGAATTTTTTTCCCATGCATGTTTTATTTATGACTGTTTGGTCTTGCGTAGCCTGTTAGGCTACCTTGTTTGTTCCCCATTCCTAGTGTTGTAGGATGGAGTGTTTTTTATCTAACATTTTTTTAGGCTGTAGACTATTAGCCAAGTAGTTCTTGAGATTTACTTTGGTTGTTTTGTATTACTGTGCACATTTTCTTTACACAGGGTTGTGGGAACCTAGTGTAGTGAGACCATAGGGGAAATTGACGTTGAGGGCTTTCCCAGAGTGTCTGTTATAGTTTTCACGCTGCGAGACCATAGGGGGGGTTGACGTTGAGTGCTCCCTCAGAGTTTCTATATATACGTTACGAGACCATATGAGAAATTGACGTTGAGTGCTTCCTCATGGTTTCTGTAGTTTACTGTTAAAATACTATAGGGGTAATTGATGGTGATTGCTTCCTCATAGAGTCTTTAATCACACTTGACTATAGGGGGAATTGACGGTGAGTGCTTCCTTAGAGAGTCTTTTGTATATATTTCCTTGTATTGTAAACCATAGGGGTTAGGCTATGAGAACTACCCAGAGGGTTAATTGTATTTGTTTTGGTTGATTTAAATGCTTAAAAGTAATGTTTGTAAATGGAACTGTTGGACTGTTTACTTTTGAGTGCTTCCTTGTTTAGTGATTCCTTTTGCATATTACCTGCCATATATATTCACTGACTGTTAGGAATAGATCTTTGGGTAGTTACCTACTGGGATTAGTCTCACACCCTGTTTCGGTCATGATTTTGGGCCCAAACATATTATATTTCTGCAGGTATAGATAAGGGCAAGCTCCCTTCTACTTCAGGTACTTGATTTCTGAGAAGCTAGAGAGCATGGGACCAAGTCGAGGCTTGCAATGCTGCTGGAGATTTTATATTTTCTTTTGTACTTTGGTTTATTACTATTTTCCAGAATTGTGAATTGTTTAGCTTTTTTCCTAGACATATGTATCATGCATTATTTATATATTTGGGCTCCAATTTTTTATTACTTCTGTTGTTCACTTATTGCATGTTTTACTGCTTTCGATATTACTATCTATTTTAATTCCACTGTGTTACTCTACCAATGAGGTAATAGTTTCCCCACTATCACACCCAAGGTCCTCACTGCTAGTCAGAAGCCTCTGGCATTTGGGGAAATTCAATGGAGGCCATGTGACCAACTAGGTATGGGGTGCCTCTGGGTGGCTTCTAGAATCGGGACGTTACAAAGTGGTATCAGAGGGATTCTTTTCTTCTTGAATTACTGTTTGGAGCCTATAACCTGGGATAGGAATGAATTGGTACTTGGTAATAAGATGTTCCCGGGAGTAGCTAACCCATGTACAGGGAAAATCCAATCTACCTCATTATTGCAATTTTTTGTTTTTGAAATTTTATAGTTGATTTGATTTCACCATTGGGTGATTCACATGTTTTTTGTTATTATAGTTGATATTATTAAGGTTCTATTTCTATTTCAACCCAATGCAATGATGGTATTCCATCTCATGCATCATATAGAAACTTGTTAGAAATCACATGTCATGCATTATTATCATGCCATTTAGGGTGCATTAGTGATTGCATGTTATTTTGATAGATGTTGTGCTAGATATGCATGTTGTTGTGATAGATTCCTTGATAGAATACCTACTTTTGATAGGGTATTGAATTGTGTTGGGTTTTGTTTGAATGAACGCCAAACTTTGGTACTTGAGGTGTTATGGGCCCTCATGGATCGGAATTTGGTGGATCATTACACTGTTATGCTTGAAAATGACATGTATAAGATTCCAAGATTTGATTCGCAGGGAGTATGGGCCCTCACAGATCATAATTTGTCACCTTAATGTTCATTTCAGTGTTTTTTGGGTTCTGGAGTAGTTTCTAAGGCTTCCTGTCCGGAAGAACCCAGAATACACTGCGTGTAATGATGAATACATGCCATGTGTTTTTCTGTTCGGGAAGAAACTATTTTTCATAAGTACACGTCATGTATTGTATGTACACATCGTGTAGTCTCTAACTGCGTTACTGACTGTGTGGGAAGAAACACGGGGTTGGGAAATCTTGGTAGAACACACTGTGTTCCAGATGTACACACTGTGCAGTGTGATCTGTGTATCCGACCATGTCACTAACAACACGGGTCGGTGAAGCTCATCTAGTACATACCATTTCTGGAACAAACATTCCATGTAGTCTTGTTCTAGGAGAACCATGTGGCTTAGCCATGTAGAAGGACTCGGGCAGGGGAGAAGAAGTCAAGTACATGTCGTGTGTTTGGACAACACGCTATGTATTTGAGGTGTTACACAACCAGTTGTGGCAGGAGTACACGCCCATGTGAATCTTTAAGGGGACACGCCATGTAGTCGTTATAGACGTTGTGTATCCATGTTTAGAAAAAATTGAAGGCTTTATTTCTATCGTTCCCTCCTTACACTTCTAGTTTTTAGTACTTGACAATCTTGATCTAAGGTGTTCACTTGACCTTGCAGAGTCATGCCACTGAGACGTCCTCCAGTTGTCCTCTAATTACAGGGCAGTGATCAGACACCGAACATGGATGATTAGGGACTACCTACAGATCCTCTAGTTGTGCCAGTCTTGGCACCAGCCGTTATTCCAGGAATATATGTTGATGCACAATTCAGAGAGGGCTTTATGAGGATGATCCATACCTTCCAAGGAGCACCATCTCCTGCCCCGTCAATGGAATATTTGACGTAGGTCTTTCAGCAGCAGCATCCTCCCATCTTCTCAGGGGATGGAGGACTCTAGGCTGCAGAGTCATAGCTAGAAGCCATGCTAATGATCTTTGAACATTTGGAGCCTCCCCAGAAAGGAGGGTCAATCTTGCTACATATATGCATCGGGATTCCACCAAGAGATGGTGGGATGTGATCTCACAGGAAGGACTCCAGAAAAATATGGCTTGGGATGAGTTCCATCATACCTTCTACGACTATTTCTACCTGGAGACCTTGAGGGCCAATAGAGCCTGAGAGTTCATGAGTCTGGAGCAGGGTACTCTTTCTGTTATGGAGTATTCTTCTCACTTCACAGATCTGCGGTGCTTTACACCCTTTCAAGGAGGTGATGAGTTATTCCTAGCAAGGAAGTTCAAGGATGGTCTTAGGCATGACATCCGATCACAGGTGAATATATTCAGGTATACTTCCATCACTTATATAGTCAACCAAGTGCTGATAACGGAGTGCAATTTGATGGATTCTAGAGTTGTGGGCCAGGGTGGTTCAGTATCCAGAGTTAGTACTACTTCATCTGATAGCAGGAAGCATCGTAGGGAGACTATATGTGGAGATCCACATAGGTGGGATGCACCTTCATGTAGCAAGGTGGTATGTTATCAGTGTGGAAAGGTCAGGCATACAAGGCCACATTGCCCGAGGGACCCAGTGGAGTGCCGATCTTGTGGCAAGATGGACCATCTTCAGCATTTCTGTCAGATATTTTAACTTGAAACTGGTGACAGGGGTTCTTCTATGACTCCTCATACAGGAGCAGCACCACCAGTTACTCCTCAGTTAGGGAACTAGAGTTCTTCCATTCGTTCAGGCTGAGGTGGAGTTTGTGACCATGGTAGTGAGTCGCCAAGCTTTCAAAGAAAATAGGATGGATCAGCTCAGAGAGGTCAGATAGGGGCACATGGACATGGTACAGGACAAACTTTGGCAGTGGAGAAGACCTAATAGGAGTAGGATCCTGAACCCTCTACAGTTCGAGGTACGATTCTAGTTTCCTCAATTTTAGCTTCTACTCTTTTCGATATATGGGATTTCCATAGATTTATATTTTTTGTTGTTGTGGAGAGCCTTGAGCTCTATATCTTTTCTTCTGCATATATCTTGATGCTAGAAACTCTGTTGGAAACTATAATAGCTAGTTTACATCAGTTCAAGCAGTTCCCTCTAGAGGTTGGTGGGTTTCACTTCTCATGGGACCTCTATGTCTTAGAGATGAAAGGTTATGATTTCATTCTCGGAATGGACTGGTTAGTTCCCTTCCAGGATATTATCGATTTTTATCATCGTAGGGTGAGTTTCAAATCAACAAAAGGTGGATCATTTCTTCATAATGTTGAGTGGGATGTTCAGGTGAGCAGAGCAGGACCCGAGTATCTTGGGTTGGGAGGAGTTACAGCCCAGATTTCTAGTCTATAACTGGATGACCAGGGGACTTCATAGATGGACTTTCCTCTAGTGGTAGATCGTTTTAGGGATTTTATTCTAGAGGAATTTTCAGGTTTTCCTATGAAGTTATAGGTGGACTTTTCTATCGATCTTATGCCAAGAGCGGCACTGGTGTCCATTCCTCCTTATAGGATGGCTACACCAGAGTTACAGGAGATCAAGAATCATTTGGAGGAGTTGCATGTAAAGGGTTTCATCTGACCCAGTACTTCTCCTTGGGGTTCGGCTGTCCTGTTTGTAAAGAAGGTGGATGGTACCCTCAAACTTTGCGTGGATTATCGGAATTTGAACCAATTGAAGGTCAAGAACTGATATCCCTTGTCATGGATTGATGATCTTTTTGATCAACTTCAAGGAGGCTGGGTGTTCTCGAAGATTGAATTGAGATCTGGTTACCATCAGTTGCTCGTTAGACCATATGATATACCTCTTACAACCTTTTGGAGTAGGTATGATCTATAAGAGTATGTGGTTATGCCGTTCAGTCTCACAAATGCGCCTGCAGTCTTCATGGCACTGATGAACCGAGTGTTTCATCCATACTTGGATTCTTTCATGGTAGTTTTCGTGGATGATATCTTGGTGTACTCTCACACTCGACCCGGCCATGCCACACATCTTGAGATCATTTTTAGTGAACTGAGAGATCATCATTTATATGCTAAGCTTTCAAAATTCCACTTTTAGATGGACCAAATTCATTTCTTGGGTCATGTTATCTCAGAGATAGGAGTATCAGTGGTCCGAGAGGAAGTGAGAGTTATAGTTTCCTAGGATCATCTGAAGAATGTCTTTGAGATATAGAGTTTTATAGGGTTGGATGGATACTAGAGAAATTTTATATAGGACTTTTCACACTTAGAAGCGCCGATGATAGGACTGACTAAGAAGGGTACAATGTTCTTGTGGTCAGATTCTTGTGAGTCAGCCTTTCAAGAGCTGAAAGGGAGGTTGACTTCAGCACCGATACTGGTATTTCTAAATCCATGTAGGAGCTATATTGTGTATTATGATGCATTAGGTATCAGGCTAAGAGTTGTGCTTATGTAGGTAGAAGGAGTCATTGCGTACGGGTCATGTCAATTGAGGCCACATGAGAGGAATTACCTGATGCACGATCTCGAGATGGCTGCAGTTGTTCATGCCTTACATTGATGGAGAAATTATCTTCTTGGAGATCATTTTTTGTTTTTCACCAACCATAAGAGTATCAAGTATATCTTCACTCAACGTGACCTGAATTTGAGATAGAGAAGGTGAGTTTATTACCTTCAGTCCTTTGACATTGATCTTTCCTATACTCTTGGGAAAGGCAATGCAGTGGTTGATGCACTAAGTAGGAGAACTTAGAAACAAGAAGTTCAGGCCAGTAGTGAGTGGTAGCTTATGGATCTATTCTCTAAGATGCATTTGGAGGTGAACGACAGGTAGGGGAAGACTTTTCTTTCTTCTATAGTTGTTACCTCTACTCTTCTTGATCAAGTACGAATGAGGAAACTATCATATTTTGAAGTCCTAGTCCTACGGGAGAGTGTTGTAGGAGAGGACCCTATTCCCAGATGGAAAGTAGGAAAGGATGAGATCTTTCATTGTCATGGGTGTTTATGGGTTCCAGCAGACACACATGAGGAGTTGATGTGAGAATTTCATTCCTCAGTTTGGGCAGTTCATCCTGGTGTCACGAAGATGTATCGTGATCTACACCGTCAGTTTTGGTGTCCAAGTATGAAGAGATATGTTACTAGTTTTTTCATGAGGTGTTCCACCTATCAGTAGGTGAAGGAAGAGAATCAGCGACCAGCATGGATTTTGTAGTAGTTACCCATTTCTGAGTGCAAGTGGAATGACGTCTTGATGGACTTCATGACAGGTTTTCCAAGGTCGCATCGAGTGAATGATGTTTTATAGGTTGTCATTGATAGACTCACAAAGGTTTCTCACTTCTTACCGATCAAGGAGACCTTCATTGTTGATGAGCTGGGAAGGTTGTACATCTAATATATTGTACATCTACATGGGGTACCACACTCCATTGATTTAGACAGGGACACATGTTTTACTTCTTGGTTCTGGTAGGGGCTTCAGAAAGCTTTGGGTACACATGTACTTTTGAGTACATCTTACCATCACCAGACGGATAGTCAGTCCAAACGTATGATTTAGGTGCTTGAGTTCATGCTTCGAGCATGAATCCTTGATTTTTGAGGTTCTTTGGAGAAGAAGATTCCTCTTATAGAGTTTTCTTACAATAATAGTTTTCAAACGACTATTTAGATGGAACCTTACGAGGCTTTGTACGGTAGGCCATGTTAATCACCATTATACTAGCTAGAGGCAGGAGTGGCAGCTATGTTGGGACCTCATCTTGTCCAGGAGACCACAAAATAGATAGAGTTGATTCGAAAGAGGATGGATACTGAACAGTCATGAAATAAGTCTTATGTTGATCAATAGAGACGGCCTTTGGAGTTCGAGTTCGGAGATCAGAAGTTCTTGTGTTTCACTCTGCGGTTGGGACATAGGAGGATTAGGAGACACAGTAAGCTTTCGTTGAGGTATGTTGGGACGTTTGAGGTTTTGGAGAGATTTAGGCTAGTTTCCTATCATTTGTAGTTACCTCTGAGGTACCAGGATATGCACGATGTCTTCCACATTTATCAGTTTTGACATTACTTATCAGACCTGTCTCATGCCTTTCAACTCGAGGAGGTTGAGTTTGAGGTGAACGCATCTTTTGAGGAGTGTCCTATCTGGATTGTTGATCAAAGTACAAAGGTTCTATGTGGCTATTCTGTTCCTCTGGTATGAGTGCTATGGTAGCACGGGTGAGTACAGGACGAGACATGGGAGAGGGAGGCCGATGTACGATCATAGTGGTTAGAGCTTTTCGAGGATTCTTCTTCTATGCCGCCTTACTAAGGAAATTTGGGGGAGAATTTCTTCAAGGGGGGAAGTTTGTAAGAACTTGGATCTTCTTTTCAGGTATTTTTTCTTTTTTCTGTTGTTTTTAAGGAAAAGAGGAGTTTTTGGAAAAAATTTAAGTACACGTCGTGTACTTTATGAGTACACGATGTGTACTCGGTTACCGTAGGTAGGAATGTGTTGGTCGTGTAATGGATATGCATATGTTCATGTTTGGTGACCTGGAGGCCGCCTAAAGCAGGGCTCAGTAAGAGAAAGTACACACTATGTACCTCAAAATTACACACCGTGTACTTTCTTTTTTTCATTAAACATACTGGGGTCGCTTCTAACGGGAAGAACCATCTCCTTCTTGACCTAGTTCGTCCAAGAGTGTCTGTACGACCGTGATTCTTCCCCAAGCCCCCGATTGAGCATCCATTCTCTGAATCGACCATCATCAATTACATTGATATCACCTTGGTAATCTCTTCCTTCTTCTAGAGCTCCATTTTCTTATTCCTCTTTTTTTCAAGAGTTATCCTTGGTTGAGAATCTCTAGTGTTTTTGTAGATCTACGATGTTCTTGGGAGATTCAAGGCTTGAGGTTCACGTATAGAAATCCTACAACACTGAGGTAGGTGGTTTGTGCCTTTCTGTAGAAATTATATGAGTTATATGTGCAAAATTGCCCAATAAACTTGAACGGGGTATTGAATGTTTACTGGTTTAGCCCTGTTCATTTCCTGTTATGCTTGTATGCTAGAATAGAGGTTAATTGAATGTGAATAGGGATAATTTATTTGCTTTGGAAGTGTTGCTAAGAAGGAGAAGCCCTGTATGAAGCGCCTGTAGTAACCATCCAGACCCAAGAAACTCTGTATCTCAAATACGTTCTTAGGCTGATCCCAGGAAACTACTGCTCTCACATTCTATGGGTCTACTGCAACTCCTGCCTCTGAGATGATATGTCCCAGGAAGTGTATCTGGTCCATCCAAAAGTGGCACTTTGAGAGCTTACCATATAGATGATTCTCTCTCAGTGTACTCAATACAATCTCAAGATGGGTGGCATGGTCGTGTCGAGTGTGAGAGTACACCAAGATATCATCCATGAATACTAACACAAAAGAATCCAGATAGGGATGGAATACATGATTCATTAGAGCTATGAAAACTGCTGGCATGTTTGTGAGTCTGAACGGCATAACCGTATACTCATATAGACCATACCTTCTCCTGAAAGTTGTGAGCGGTATGTCTGATGGTCTCACGCGCAGCTGATGATATCCTGATATCAAGTCAATATTCGAGAACACTTGTGCTGCACGAAGTTGATCAAAAATATCATCAATCCTTGGCAAGGGATATCGGTTCTTAACCTTCAACTGGTTTAGCTTTAGATAATCCACACAGAGTCTGAGGGTACCTTATGCCTTCTTCACAAAGAGGACAGGGGAACCCCAAGGAGAAGTATTGGGTTGGATGAAACCCTTTTCATGTAACTCCTATAAATGTCTCTTGAGCTCTTTCAACTCTGATGTAGACATCCTATAAGGAGGAATGGACACCAGTGCTGCTCCTGGCATAAGATCAATATAGAAATCCCCCTAACGCTCTGGAGGAAGACCTGAAAAGTCGTACAGGAAGACATCCCTGAAACAATCAACCACTGGAGGGAAATCCTTCAGACAAGTCCCTTGTTCGTCCAGATATAAGCTTGTAATCTGGGCTATGATACCACCCCACCCATGATTCTCTGGTCCAGCTCGACTCTCCTGAACATCCCACTCGCCCTTGTATAGAAACTCTCTGCCCTCTGGTGACGTGAAATGCACCCTGCGATGATAGAAATCTACAAAGGATCGAAAGGGAACCAACCAGTCCATCCTGAGAATGACATCATATCTTGTCATCTCTAATACATAGAGGTCCCAAGGGAAGTGAAACCCACCAAAATCAAGGGGGGAACTCCTTGAACTGACGCACACTAGCCGTTCTATTTCTTAACGGAGTGTCTAACGTCATAACAGAGAAGAAGAAGAAGAAACACAGAGCCTAAGTCTCTCCACAACGGGTACAGATATGAAACTATGCGTAACGCCCGTATTGAAAAGTACTGAAGATAAAACAGAAGCTACTAGAATAGTACCTATGACAGTAGAAGTTATGGGATCCTGCTCCTGCTGGGTCTGTTGCACTGCATATGTATGTCCAGTGTCATGGCCCTGTGACACAGCCTGGATACCCTTAGCTGTCCCGCGCTGGTGCCTCTGAGATCCTGGTGTCTGGCTACCACATCCATGACCACCATCTCTGCCTGCACGCCTTGATGTATTCCAGTTCCCTGACTGGTAAGAAGCTGTTGGTCCTGCCCCCGCATGCGGAGTCTACACAGAACCCCTCTCACTAGCCACTGGTGGAAACACTCTACAAAAGCGATGTAGATGACTCATCCTGCCGTAAGCTCGGCACTCCATTGGGTCTTGTGGACATTGAGGTCTCTTGTGCCCTTCCTTACCACACTGGTAGCACATGACCTAGCCACCTGAAACATTCTTCTAGCTGGTACCACCACCCTGAGAGAAGTCCATCTGTCTCTTCTTTTTACTAGTAGAAATAGTACCAAAAACTGGTGTTGAACCACCCTGGTCCACACCACTAGCTTCCCGTAGGTTCCTCTCTGTAATCAGCACCTAGTTCACAATAGCATGTACTGAAGGCAACTTGAAAACATTCTCCAGTGCTCAGATGTCATATCAAAGACTATCCTCCAAGAATCTCGATCTCAGCATCTCATCGCCCACCAGAACAGGTGCAAAACGCTGAAGCTCAATGAAACAAGCAGAATAATCCATCACCAACATAGCGCCCTATTGCAGATTCATGAACTCTCGAGCTCGATCTACCCTCAGTGTCTCTGGGAAGAAGAAGTCATAGAAGGCTATCTGGAAATATTCCCACACCATGTCTCTGTGATTCTCTTACTGGGTGGTAACATCCCACCACCTCTTGGCGGAATCACGCAGCATATAAGTCGCGAGCTTGACCCTCTGCCCTGAAGGCGTCTTAAGGTGCACTACTACAAATACTCCATTTATCAGTGCTAAAAATGGCCTTTAACGGCGCTAGAAAAGCGCTGTTAAAGCCGGAGAAGATAAAGGGGGGTCCCCTTTATCAGTGCTTTCGTTTTAGCGCTAATAAAGGACCCTTTTATCAGCGCTTTTAAAAAGCACTGATAAAAGTTAAAAAATTACAAAAATTACAAAAAATTACAAAAAATTAAAA
Organism: Viscum album; assembly: GCA_963277665.1. Lineage (NCBI taxonomy): Eukaryota > Viridiplantae > Streptophyta > Magnoliopsida > Santalales > Viscaceae > Viscum > Viscum album. The sequence continues at coordinate 978,440,034 of OY728143.1, forward strand.
AAAAACATGCCAATCCGAGGGCTTTTATAGCACTTGAGCCCTACTTTTAATAGTGCTTTCCACCCCCTCTAATACCCCGCATGCACCTCCTCCACCCTTTATCAATGCTAGCCCCCCGCATCCACCCCCATGCGCACGCCTCTGCCTCTGCCTCCAGCAGGTTTTGAACTCGATACCTCCCCTTTGCGCGCCTAAGCCCTTACCACTACTCTATTTTGATTTGTTTACTATTTCATGATATCTCTATTTATATATATATATAGTTATATTTATTCGTATAGTAATATATAGCTATATTAATATATATATATATATAGTTATATTAATATATATATATATATAATTATATTAATATATATATAGTTATATTAATATATATATAGTTATATTAATATATATAGTTATATTAGTATATATATAGTTATATTAATATATATATATAGTTATATTAATATATATATATAGTTATATTAATATTTATATATATAGTTATATTAATATATATATATAGTTATAATAATATATATCTCTATTTATATATATATATAGTTATATTTATTTGTATAGTAATATATATTTATATTAATATATATATATAGTTATATTTATATATATCTCTATTTATATATATATATATATTTAGTTATATTTATTCGTATAGGAATATATATTTATATTAATATATATATATATAGTTATATGAATATATATATTTATAGTGATATTAATATACATATTTATGGTGATCTTAATATATATATATATATACTAATATTAATATATATGTTTTTATTTTAATATATATATATAGCTAGATTAATATATATATATATAGTTAGATTAATATATAGGTATATAAATATTCATATATTTGTATTTTAATTAAAATGTATATTATTTATTATTTAGATAAAGCTAATATATTTTATACGTAAATATATTTTATTATTTATATCTATAATTAATTTTTAGGTGTGAATATATAAAAAATATGTACATATAGTTATATATTTGATTATAAATAGTAGTTCATTATAAAAAACGATAAAATTTCAAAGTTATAAAATCAATATGAATGTAATAACTTGGAATAAATTTAGTCCCCACCAAAAAAATCCAATAATACCCCCTTAAACGAGGCTGAAAATCCACAAAATGTTAAAAAATCGGGGTACCCCGACTAAATACTCAGTTTTAGAGTCCTTCTAGGCCTCTTATGGCCTCTAAAATCCCTTTACTGAGGTCTCCTCGGGTCACAACGACGTAGATCGCATCGCAAGCTTCGATTTGATATGTGGTAGAGCTCAAACGGACACCCAGATCAAAAGTTATGGTCGTTTGAAGTTTGAGTTGCGTTTTTAACATATTTTGGATCTTTTTTTAATTTTTTTAATTTTTTAGTCTTCAAATTGTTATTAAATGACTATTACTCCATAATAATTAGAAAATTATTAATTAAAAATATTTTTTTAATTTTTTAAGAATCCATTTTCATTAAATATCTTATATATTAAGTATATTAAGTGTAAATGTACATTTATACTTATCTAAAATATATTTAAAAATTATATATTATATTTATATCAATATAACTATATTTCTCTATTAATATATTAATATATTTTTTTAATTTTTTTTTGAATTTGACCCTTTATCAACGCTTAAAAAACGATGATAAAGCCCCCCACTTTATCAGCGCTTTTTCATTAGCGCTGATAAAGGGGGGGTGCTGGGAAAAATTGTTTTTGTGGTAGTGGTACTCGAAAATAGTCTGCATCGATCCCATCCAAGACTCTGCATCATGTGGTCCACCATCCCCTGAAAACGTAGGCGGATGCTGCTACTGAAAGATACACGTCATCTCGGCCATAGATGTGGCAGACGGCGGTGCTCCCTGAAAGGTCTGCATGAACCACATAAAGCCTTCACAGAACTGCGCATCCGCGCCTGTGTCTAGTATAACGGTTGGCGCTACATCTGGCTCTGCTGGAGGATCAACTGGTAGCCCATGGCCCACCATCTTCGGAGTACACTCATTGCCGCTCTCCTGGTGAACAACGTGTGGTCGTCTCAGCGGCATGACACTACAAGGCCAAATGCACACCTTAGATCAAAATTATCACAATCTGAAAACGAAGGAACCAAAAGGGAAATAGGAGGAAGAAGACATTCAAAATTGCACAAAAAGACTACACGGCGTGTATACTGACCACACGGCGTGTACCTGACTTTTCTTCCATTACTCGGGTCCTTCTACATGGCCAAGCCACACAGATTCCATTAAACAAAACTACATGGCGTGTATATAATCTACACGGCGTGTATGGTGTAATTTTCCAACTGTCTGTATCGTTTGTGACACGGCCGACTACTCGGCTTAAACTACACGGCGTGTTACACCCACACACAGCATGTACACTACCCCATTTCCCAGTCACACGGCTAAGTCCACATGGTCTGTCCTTGGACAGGACTACACGGCGTGTCCCATAGGTACACGGTGTGTACTAGATGAGCTTTGCTGACCCGTGTTGTTAGTTACATAGCTCACACTACACGGCGTGTTCCATATACACATAGCGTGTACACAAAAGGATTACACCGACCCATGTTGTTAGTCACACGGCGGGATCCCAGGTCAGACTACACGGCATGTTCCATTATGGACACGGCGTGTATACATTAAGGTCCCCCCTCCGTCCGTGTTGTTAGTTACACGGGCGGACTCCGGGTCAACACTACACGGTGTGTACATTCGGTACACGACATGTTTTCCCCAAGCATTTATCTTCCCCGTGTCCTTTCCCACACAGTCTATGACATGGAAAGATACTACACAGCGTGTACTTAGACTACACAGAGTGTACTCAAAAATGTTTTCTTTTCTTCCCGAACAGAAGAACATACACGGCATGTTTAAGGTACTACATGGCATGTATATTGGGTTTCTGGACAGTATGCCTCAAAAACTTCTCTGAAACCCAGAAAATACTGAAAAACAACACCTAAGTTCCAAATTCCAATCCGTGAGGGCCCATACTCCCCGCGAATCAAAGTTTGACATCTTATATGTGTTATAATCGGATAAACAACCAATGATCCACCAAATTTCGGTCAATGAGGGTCCATACTCCCCAAAAACCAAAGTTTGGCGTCCATTCTATAAACAGGCTCATACGATAATACCCTATCAAATAGCAGATATCTATCCAAGCAGCTATCACAAAATCATTATTTTTCTAGCACAACATCTATCACAATAACATGAAATTTCTAATGCACCTACATGGCATGGAAACTATTCATGACATGTGATTTATAGCATGTTCCTAAATGATGCATGAGATGGCATACCCTCATCTCATTGGGTTTCAACTAATAGAACCCATGAATAAAATATAAATATCAAAATACAAGTGTGTCACCCTTCAGTGAAAATCTATTCAACTGTAAAATTGGAAAAATCAGAAGAATTGAAAAAATACGAGGTAGACTGGATTTTTCCTGTACACGGGTTAGCTACTCCCGGGCACAACTTATTACCAACCACTGTTTTTTTCCTATCGCTGACTAAGGCTCCAAATAGTAATTCAAAGAAAAAAACTCCTCTGATACCACTTTGTAACGTCCCAGTTCCGGGTACCACTCCCCGGGTGCCCCAAACCCAGTTCGCCACGTGACCTCAAGCGTATTTCCCCAAACACCAGAGGCTGCCGACTAGTAGCGAGGGCCCAGGTCTGATAGTGGGGAAACTATGCCCTTATTTGTCAAAGTGTAGTGTAGTAAAATACAAGATAAAACATACAACCACACCAGAATCAATAAACCATAAACTTTTAAGATAAAAAACTGTAGTAAAAACAACCAACATTCATATATAATATTGATGCAACATGCCTCAAGTTCTAAGAAAACAGCCAGAACATGTTACACAATAGTAAATTACAGTACAATACAGAGTACAGCAAAGAAAAACAAAACAACCAGTAGCATCGCGAGCCTAAGCCTAGTCCCATGCTTCCCTACTCCTCAGTAGCAATCAATTACCTGTAAAGGGACCTTTTCCCTTATCTATACCTACAGAAACGTAATCTGTTTGGGCCGAAAAAGCATGACCCAAATAGTGTGTGAGAAATAATCTCATTAGGCACCCACCAAAGGCCCGTGCTCAACTATGTGTAAATATGCAACAACAGTGTGCAAAAGTAAATTCAATAAACTAAGTAGTACTCAAAAGTAAATAACTTTACCAGTTATATTTCCATTTAACATTCATTCCATTATTTATTATTAAGAAACCACCACAGTGAATTTCTATGTAAACAATTAGTGTCCTCAGACGCGTAATACCTTACCCTCAGGTAAAGAGAATCTAAACACAGGAATCTTCCCACAAGCATATCGAATATTTCCCGTAGGCGTACAAGGTGTCACCCACAGGCACCGAATCAACTGCCCACAGGCACGGAAGAAGTTGCTCGCAGGCTAAGTAATACATTTCCCGAAGGATAATCACAACACTTCCCTCAGGATAAACAAGTAACCGGGCCATGAACAACATGTAAACAAGAAATACACATGCAATACAAAATAAATTCTTCTCAAGGAAATTCTATAATCATTATTATAAAGGCATACCCTCGGGTATCCTGGGAAAACGGCTAAACAGAGGAACGCACACCCGGGGTGGTCCTGGATCCAAGAAGCGATACCAAACAATAGTTTATTATCACATTTAAATTACCTAATCAATTCTAGGTATTTAATTCAACAAGGACTCAGTCATACGACACCCCATTCATGGGTGCGTATCACAAAAATACACACAAATGCACAATAGTTAGAAATTAAACACCAAGCCACCTACCTTAAACGCCCCTAATCAGTATACTCGAACGAAGTTCCATGAATTGTCCCAGAATGAGGTAGATCTGAGGTGAAAGAAAACTCGCTTAAATTAAAATAACTTCTATTAGAGGAAGAATTGGTAATAATGGCTTAAGGAGAGAGGAGTCTTTACCCGTGCGGTTCCAACGAGATCGTCGGTGGAAGAATTTGATTCCCGACGTGCGCTCGGCAGATCTCTAAATATCTGGCCACCTCTCTTGATCTAAAACAAACCCAAATGCCTCCTCTTCCAAATTAGGAGGCTACTGCCCACTTTAAGCCTAAAAAAATAAACTACACAGTGTGTGATTCCAAGTACACGGCGTGTGATTTTTCATTTAATTGTTCCCCTGGCGGCACCGCCGCACTTTTCATCTGTCGACATGAGTACATGGCGTGTATTTCCGATTACACGGCGTGTACTGTCACCCAGTTGGCGGCTGCTTCCATTGCCTTACTATTTCGTCTGCCGACTGACTACATGGTGTGTAAAGGACCACTACACGGCTTGTAGTCGTTTTTTACACCCTTAGTCTTCATCATGGCTACATGCCTTGTGTACTCATCCCACATGGCCAAAAGTACATTGCGTGTGGAAAAGTACACAGCGTGTAGTCCCAAAATTTAGGATTTTTCCACATTTTCCTTATTTTCTCAAAAATACATAAGGAAAGGAGAAAATAAGAAACCCGTACCTCAAGAATAAGAACCGGGTTCTTACAGATATTTTGGAATCCTTCCATGAGGGCCGAAGTAAGATCCTCTACCGTCTTCTTGCCCTATGTGGAGTTCTTAGTATCGTCATGACAAAAACTACGTGGGTGTCGATCCTCTACATAACAGGTTAATCCAAATTGAGTTGTTGGTATACCTTATATACTTCAGAGTGATCCTCATTTTTGTATTATATCTCATGAGACTCCTAGCATATACTTATAATGGTGAGACCTGAAGATCACTACCTCTCATACAAATGTCATCAATGCCATCTGACTCATGGAGTGTGTTCTTATAGATAGGTACTATGTGAAACCTCCGAGAAGGAATCCTAGGCTAGCATTATAGTTGTGACTTTACCTTGATACTATGTGACTTTGTTGAGTATATTTGTATATTCTTGTCATATGTATTGTGGATATATACATGTATGTTATTATATTGCTATATCACCACTAAAAAATTGTGTTTTAACAGTGCTAGTGAAGGGCCTTTAATAGTGATTATAAAGCAATTTCTACAAAAGCACTATTAAAGGGTAGGATTTAATAGTGCTCTTAAAAAGTGTTGTTAAAGGGGTCCTTTAACACCACTAAAAAACATTATTAAATTCCCGCTTTAACAGTGTATTTTTTATAGCTGTTAAAAGACCATTTTAACAGTACTTTTTTAGCATTGTTTAAGGGGTAAAATTATATTTTTTTTCAAACCTCTATGAGCTCGACCCATTTATCAATAATTCCACAACACAATTAATAGTGATCCCCCCCTTATCAGTGCATTTCACCCCACCACCCCTTTTATCCGAACTTTTCAAATTTCCATCCACATATACGCCCACCTATATTTGAACCCTATACCCCTCTTTTGAAGATGGTGTAAGAACCCGAATCTTTTTTCAGGTATGTTTTCCTTTTTCTGGTGTTTTTGAGGAAAAGAGGAGTTTTTGGAAATTTTTTAAGTAAATGTCATGTACTTTATGAGTACACGTAGTGTACTCGGTTATCACAGGTAGCCATGTACTGGCTGTGTAATGGCTGTGCACATAGCCATGTGTGGTGACCTGGAGGCTGCCTAAAGTGGGGCTCGGTAAGGGCAAGTACATGTCATGTACTTCAAAAGTATACGTTGTGTACTTTCTTTTTTTCATTAAACGTACTGGGGTCACGTCTGACGGGCAGAACCATCTCCTTTTCGACCTAGTTCACCCAAGAGTGTCCGTACAACCATGATTCTTCCTCGAGACCCAGATTGAGAATCCATTCTCCAAATCAACCATTTTCTATTGCATTGGGATCGCCTCAGTAAGCTCTTCCTTCTTCTAGATCTTTGTTTCCCGATTCCTCTTCTTTCAAGAGTTATCCTTGGTTGAGCGTCTTTAGCATTTTTTTATCTCTATGGTGTTCTTGGGTGATTCAAGGCTTGAGGTTCACGTATAGGAATCCTACAATGCCTAGGTAGGTGGTTTGTTCCTTTATGTAGAAATTCTTTGATTTATATGTGCAAAATTTTCCAATACCCTTGAATAGGGTATTGTGTGTTTACTGTTTTAGCCCTATTAATTGCCTGTATGCTTGTATGTTGGAATAGATGTTAACTGAATGTGAATAGGGTTAATTGCTATGCTTTGGAATTTTTTTCCCATGCATGTTTTATTTATGACTGTTTGGTCTTGCGTAGCCTGTTAGGCTACCTTGTTTGTTCCCCATTCCTAGTGTTGTAGGATGGAGTGTTTTTTATCTAACATTTTTTTAGGCTGTAGACTATTAGCCAAGTAGTTCTTGAGATTTACTTTGGTTGTTTTGTATTACTGTGCACATTTTCTTTACACAGGGTTGTGGGAACCTAGTGTAGTGAGACCATAGGGGAAATTGACGTTGAGGGCTTTCCCAGAGTGTCTGTTATAGTTTTCACGCTGCGAGACCATAGGGGGGGTTGACGTTGAGTGCTCCCTCAGAGTTTCTATATATACGTTACGAGACCATATGAGAAATTGACGTTGAGTGCTTCCTCATGGTTTCTGTAGTTTACTGTTAAAATACTATAGGGGTAATTGATGGTGATTGCTTCCTCATAGAGTCTTTAATCACACTTGACTATAGGGGGAATTGACGGTGAGTGCTTCCTTAGAGAGTCTTTTGTATATATTTCCTTGTATTGTAAACCAGAGGGGTTAGGCTATGAGAACTACCCAGAGGGTTAATTGTATTTGTTTTGGTTGATTTAAATGCTTAAAAGTAATGTTTGTAAATGGAACTGTTGGACTGTTTACTTTTGAGTGCTTCCTTGTTTAGTGCTTCCTTTTGCATATTACCTGCCATATATATTCACTGACTGTTAGGAATAGATCTTTGGGTAGTTACCTACTGGGATTAGTCTCACACCCTGTTTCGGTCATGATTTTGGGCCCAAACAGATTATATTTCTGCAGGTATAGATAAGGGCAAGCTCCCTTCTACTTCAGGTACTTGATTTCTGAGAAGCTAGAGAGCATGGGACCAAGTCGAGGCTTGCAATGCTGCTGGAGATTTTATATTTTCTTTTGTACTTTGGTTTATTACTATTTTCCAGAATTGTGAATTGTTTAGCTTTTTTCCTAGACATATGTATCATGCATTATTTATATATTTGGGCTCCAATTTTTTATTACTTCTGGTGTTCACTTATTGCATGTTTTACTGCTTTCGATATTACTATCTATTTTAATTCCACTGTGTTACTCTACCAATGAGGTAATAGTTTCCCCACTATCACACCCAAGGTCCTCACTGCTAGTCAGAAGCCTCTGGCATTTGGGGAAATTCAATGGAGGCCATGTGACCAACTAGGTATGGGGTGCCTCTGGGTGGCTTCTAGAATCGGGACGTTACAAAGTGGTATCAGAGGGATTCTTTTCTTCTTGAATTACTGTTTGGAGCCTATAACCTGGGATAGGAATGAATTGGTACTTGGTAATAAGATGTTCCCGGGAGTAGCTAACCCATGTACAGGGAAAATCCAATCTACCTCATTATTGCAATTTTTTGTTTTTGAAATTTTATAGTTGATTTGATTTCACCATTGGGTGATTCACATGTTTTTTGTTATTATAGTTGATATTATTAAGGTTCTATTTCTATTTCAACCCAATGCAATGATGGTATTCCATCTCATGCATCATATAGAAACTTGTTAGAAATCACATGTCATGCATTATTATCATGCCATTTAGGGTGCATTAGTGATTGCATGTTATTTTGATAGATGTTGTGCTAGATATGCATGTTGTTGTGATAGATTCCTTGATAGAATACCTACTTTTGATAGGGTATTGAATTGTGTTGGGTTTTGTTTGAATGAACGCCAAACTTTGGTACTTGAGGTGTTATGGGCCCTCATGGATCGGAATTTGGTGGATCATTACACTGTTATGCTTGAAAATGACATGTATAAGATTCCAAGATTTGATTCGCAGGGAGTATGGGCCCTCACAGATCATAATTTGTCACCTTAATGTTCATTTCAGTGTTTTTTGGGTTCTGGAGTAGTTTCTAAGGCTTCCTGTCCGGAAGAACCCAGAATACACTGCGTGTAATGATGAATACATGCCATGTGTTTTTCTGTTCGGGAAGAAACTATTTTTCATAAGTACACGTCATGTATTGTATGTACACATCGTGTAGTCTCTAACTGCGTTACTGACTGTGTGGGAAGAAACACGGGGTTGGGAAATCTTGGTAGAACACACTGTGTTCCAGATGTACACACTGTGCAGTGTGATCTGTGTATCCGACCATGTCACTAACAACACGGGTCGGTGAAGCTCATCTAGTACATACCATTTCTGGAACAAACATTCCATGTAGTCTTGTTCTAGGAGAACCATGTGGCTTAGCCATGTAGAAGGACTCGGGCAGGGGAGAAGAAGTCAAGTACATGTCGTGTGTTTGGACAACACGCTATGTATTTGAGGTGTTACACAACCAGTTGTGGCAGGAGTACACGCCCATGTGAATCTTTAAGGGGACACGCCATGTAGTCATTATAGACGTTGTGTATCCATGTTTAGAAAAAATTGAAGGCTTTATTTCTATCGTTCCCTCCTTACACTTCTAGTTTTTAGTACTTGACAATCTTGATCTAAGGTGTTCACTTGACCTTGCAGAGTCATGCCACTGAGACGTCCTCCAGTTGTCCTCTAATTACAGGGCAGTGATCAGACACCGAACATGGATGATTAGGGACTACCTACAGATCCTCTAGTTGTTCCAGTCTTGGCACCAGCCGTTATTCCAGGAATATATGTTGATGCACAATTCAGAGAGGGCTTTATGAGGATGATCCATACCTTCCAAGGAGCACCATCTCCTGCCCCGTCAATGGAATATTTGACGTAGGTCTTTCAGCAGCAGCATCCTCCCATCTTCTCAGGGGATGGAGGACTCTAGGCTGCAGAGTCATAGCTAGAAGCCATGCTAATGATCTTTGAACATTTGGAGCCTCCCCAGAAAGGAGGGTCAATCTTGCTACATATATGCATCGGGATTCCACCAAGAGATGGTGGGATGTGATCTCACAGGAAGGACTCCAGAAAAATATGGCTTGGGATGAGTTCCATCATACCTTCTACGACTATTTCTACCTGGAGACCTTGAGGGCCAATAGAGCCTGAGAGTTCATGAGTCTGGAGCAGGGTACTCTTTCTGTTATGGAGTATTCTTCTCACTTCACAGATCTGCGGTGCTTTACACCCTTTCAAGGAGGTGATGAGTTATTCCTAGCAAGGAAGTTCAAGGATGGTCTTAGGCATGACATCCGATCACAGGTGAATATATTCAGGTATACTTCCATCACTTATATAGTCAACCAAGTGCTGATAACGGAGTGCAATTTGATGGATTCTAGAGTTGTGGGCCAGGGTGGTTCAGTATCCAGAGTTAGTACTACTTCATCTGATAGCAGGAAGCATCGTAGGGAGACTATATGTGGAGATCCACATAGGTGGGATGCACCTTCATGTAGCAAGGTGGTATGCTATCAGTGTGGAAAGGTCAGGCATACAAGGCCACATTGCCCGAGGGACCCAGTGGAGTGCCGATCTTGTGGCAAGATGGACCATCTTCAGCATTTCTGTCAGATATTTTAACTTGAAACTGGTGACAGGGGTTCTTCTATGACTCCTCATACAGGAGCAGCACCACCAGTTACTCCTCAGTTAGGGAACTAGAGTTCTTCCATTCGTTCAGGCTGAGGTGGAGTTTGTGACCATGGTAGTGAGTCGCCAAGCTTTCAAAGAAAATAGGATGGATCAGCTCAGAGAGGTCAGATAGGGGCACATGGACATGGTACAGGACAAACTTTGGCAGTGGAGAAGACCTAATAGGAGTAGGATCCTGAACCCTCTACAGTTCGAGGTACGATTCTAGTTTCCTCAATTTTAGCTTCTACTCTTTTCGATATATGGGATTTCCATAGATTTATATTTTTTGTTGTTGTGGAGAGCCTTGAGCTCTATATCTTTTCTTCTGCATATATCTTGATGCTAGAAACTCTGTTGGAAACTATAATAGCTAGTTTACATCAGTTCAAGCAGTTCCCTCTAGAGGTTGGTGGGTTTCACTTCTCATGGGACCTCTATGTCTTAGAGATGAAAGGTTATGATTTCATTCTCGGAATGGACTGGTTAGTTCCCTTCCAGGATATTATCGATTTTTATCATCGTAGGGTGAGTTTCAAATCAACAAAAGGTGGATCATTTCTTCATAATGTTGAGTGGGATGTTCAGGTGAGCAGAGCAGGACCCGAGTATCTTGGGTTGGGAGGAGTTACAGCCCAGATTTCTAGTCTATAACTGGATGACCAGGGGACTTCATAGATGGACTTTCCTCTAGTGGTAGATCGTTTTAGGGATTTTATTCTAGAGGAATTTTCAGGTTTTCCTATGAAGTTATAGGTGGACTTTTCTATCGATCTTATGCCAAGAGCGGCACTGGTGTCCATTCCTCCTTATAGGATGGCTACACCAGAGTTACAGGAGATCAAGAATCATTTGGAGGAGTTGCATGTAAAGGGTTTCATCTGACCCAGTACTTCTCCTTGGGGTTCGGCTGTCCTGTTTGTAAAGAAGGTGGATGGTACCCTCAAACTTTGCGTGGATTATCGGAATTTGAACCAATTGAAGGTCAAGAACTGATATCCCTTGTCATGGATTGATGATCTTTTTGATCAACTTCAAGGAGGCTGGGTGTTCTCGAAGATTGAATTGAGATCTGGTTACCATCAGTTGCTCGTTAGACCATATGATATACCTCTTACAACCTTTTGGAGTAGGTATGATCTATAAGAGTATGTGGTTATGCCGTTCAGTCTCACAAATGCGCCTGCAGTCTTCATGGCACTGATGAACCGAGTGTTTCATCCATACTTGGATTCTTTCATGGTAGTTTTCGTGGATGATATCTTGGTGTACTCTCACACTCGACCCGGCCATGCCACACATCTTGAGATCATTTTTAGTGAACTGAGAGATCATCATTTATATGCTAAGCTTTCAAAATTCCACTTTTAGATGGACCAAATTCATTTCTTGGGTCATGTTATCTCAGAGATAGGAGTATCAGTGGTCCGAGAGGAAGTGAGAGTTATAGTTTCCTAGGATCATCTGAATAATGTCTTTGAGATATAGAGTTTTATAGGGTTGGATGGATACTAGAGAAATTTTATATAGGACTTTTCACACTTAGAAGCGCCGATGATAGGACTGACTAAGAAGGGTACAATGTTCTTGTGGTCAGATTCTTGTGAGTCAGCCTTTCAAGAGCTGAAAGGGAGGTTGACTTCAGCACCGATACTGGTATTTCTAAATCCATGTAGGAGCTATATTGTGTATTATGATGCATTAGGTATCAGGCTAAGAGTTGTGCTTATGTAGGTAGAAGGAGTCATTGCGTACGGGTCATGTCAATTGAGGCCACATGAGAGGAATTACCTGATGCACGATCTCGAGATGGCTGCAGTTGTTCATGCCTTACATTGATGGAGAAATTATCTTCTTGGAGATCATTTTTTGTTTTTCACCAACCATAAGAGTATCAAGTATATCTTCACTCAACGTGACCTGAATTTGAGATAGAGAAGGTGAGTTTATTACCTTCAGTCCTTTGACATTGATCTTTCCTATACTCTTGGGAAAGGCAATGCAGTGGTTGATGCACTAAGTAGGAGAACTTAGAAACAAGAAGTTCAGGCCAGTAGTGAGTGGTAGCTTATGGATCTATTCTCTAAGATGCATTTGGAGGTGAACGACAGGTAGGGGAAGACTTTTCTTTCTTCTATAGTTGTTACCTCTACTCTTCTTGATCAAGTACGAATGAGGAAACTATCATATTTTGAAGTCCTAGTCCTACGGGAGAGTGTTGTAGGAGAGGACCCTATTCCCAGATGGAAAGTAGGAAAGGATGAGATCTTTCATTGTCATGGGTGTTTATGGGTTCCAGCAGACACACATGAGGAGTTGATGTGAGAATTTCATTCCTCAGTTTGGGCAGTTCATCCTGGTGTCACGAAGATGTATCGTGATCTACACCGTCAGTTTTGATGTCCAAGTATGAAGAGATATGTTACTAGTTTTTTCATGAGGTGTTCCACCTATCAGTAGGTGAAGGAAGAGAATCAGCGACCAGCATGGATTTTGTAGTAGTTACCCATTTCTGAGTGCAAGTGGAATGACGTCTTGATGGACTTCATGACAGGTTTTCCAAGGTCGCATCGAGTGAATGATGTTTTATAGGTTGTCATTGATAGACTCACAAAGGTTTCTCACTTCTTACCGATCAAGGAGACCTTCATTGTTGATGAGCTGGGAAGGTTGTACATCTAATATATTGTACATCTACATGGGGTACCACACTCCATTGATTTAGACAGGGACACATGTTTTACTTCTTGGTTCTGGTAGGGGCTTCAGAAAGCTTTGGGTACACATGTACTTTTGAGTACATCTTACCATCCCCAGACGGATAGTCAGTCCAAACGTATGATTTAGGTGCTTGAGTTCATGCTTCGAGCATGAATCCTTGATTTTTGAGGTTCTTTGGAGAAGAAGATTCCTCTTATAGAGTTTTCTTACAATAATAGTTTTCAAACGACTATTTAGATGGAACCTTACGAGGCTTTGTACGGTAGGCCATGTTAATCACCATTATACTAGCTAGAGGCAGGAGTGGCAGCTATGTTGGGACCTCATCTTGTCCAGGAGACCACAAAATAGATAGAGTTGATTCGAAAGAGGATGGATACTGAACAGTCATGAAATAAGTCTTATGTTGATCAATAGAGACGGCCTTTGGAGTTCGAGTTCGGAGATCAGAAGTTCTTGTGTTTCACTCTGCGGTTGGGACATAGGAGGATTAGGAGACACAGTAAGCTTTCGTCGAGGTATGTTGGGACGTTTGAGGTTTTGGAGAGATTTAGGCTAGTTTCCTATCATTTGTAGTTACCTCTGAGGTACCAGGATATGCACGATGTCTTCCACATTTATCAGTTTTGACATTACTTATCAGACCTGTCTCATGCCTTTCAACTCGAGGAGGTTGAGTTTGAGGTGAACGCATCTTTTGAGGAGTGTCCTATCTGGATTGTTGATCAAAGTACAAAGGTTCTATGTGGCTATTCTGTTCCTCTGGTATGAGTGCTATGGTAGCACGGGTGAGTACAGGATGAGACATGGGAGAGGGAGGCCGATGTACGATCATAGTGGTTAGAGCTTTTCGAGGATTCTTCTTCTATGCCGCCTTACTAAGGAAATTTGGGGGAGAATTTCTTCAAGGGGGGAAGTTTGTAAGAACTTGGATCTTCTTTTCAGGTATTTTTTCTTTTTTCTGTTGTTTTTAAGGAAAAGAGGAGTTTTTGGAAAAAATTTAAGTACACGTCGTGTACTTTATGAGTACACGATGTGTACTCGGTTACCGTAGGTAGGAATGTGTTGGTCGTGTAATGGATATGCATATGTTCATGTTTGGTGACCTGGAGGCCGCCTAAAGCAGGGCTCAGTAAGAGAAAGTACACACTATGTACCTCAAAATTACACACCGTGTACTTTCTTTTTTTCATTAAACATACTGGGGTCGCTTCTAACGGGAAGAACCATCTCCTTCTTGACCTAGTTCGTCCAAGAGTGTCTGTACGACCGTGATTCTTCCCCAAGCCCCCGATTGAGCATCCATTCTCTGAATCGACCATCATCAATTACATTGATATCACCTTGGTAATCTCTTCCTTCTTCTAGAGCTCCATTTTCTTATTCCTCTTTTTTTCAAGAGTTATCCTTGGTTGAGAATCTCTAGTGTTTTTGTAGATCTACGATGTTCTTGGGAGATTCAAGGCTTGAGGTTCACGTATAGAAATCCTACAACACTGAGGTAGGTGGTTTGTGCCTTTCTGTAGAAATTATATGAGTTATATGTGCAAAATTGCCCAATAAACTTGAACGGGGTATTGAATGTTTACTGGTTTAGCCCTGTTCATTTCCTGTTATGCTTGTATGCTAGAATAGAGGTTAATTGAATGTGAATAGGGATAATTTATTTGCTTTGGAAGTGTTTTCCCATGAATGTTTTGTTTATGACCATTTGGTCCTGCGTAGACTATTAGGCTGCCTTGTTTGTTCCCCTTGCCTAGTGTTGTAGGATGGAGTGTTTGTTTATCTGACATAATGTTATGTTGTAGACTATAAGCCATGTAGTTCTTGAGGTTTACTTTGGACATATTGAATTGTTGTGCTCGTTTTCTTTACACAGGGTTTCAGGAACCTGGTGTAGTGAGACCATAGGGGAAATTGACGTTGAGGGCTTTCTCAGAGTGTCTGTTGTAGTTATCACACTACAAGACCATAGGTGGGATTGACGTTGAGTGCTCCCACAGAGTGTCTATAGATATGTTACGAGACCACATGAGGAATTGATGTTGAGTGATTCCTCAGAGTGATTGTAGTTTACCGTTAAAAGATTATATGGGGAATTGATGTTGAGTGCTTCTTCAGAGTCTTTAATCACGCTTGACTATAGGGGGAATTGATGGTGATTGCTTCCTCAGAGAGTCTTTTGTATATCTTTCCTTGTATTGTAAACCAGAGGGGTTAGGCTGTGAGAGCATGGGACCAAGACGAGGCTTTCGATGCTACTGGATATTTTCTATTTTCTTTTGTACTTTGGTTTATTACTGTTTTTCAGCATTGTGACTTGTTTGGATTCTTTCCTAGGCATATGTATCATGCATCATTTATATATGTGGGCTCCAGTTGTTTATTACTTCTGTTGTTCACTTATTGCATGTTTTACTGCTTCCTATATTACTATCTGTTTTACTTCCGCTGTATTACTTTTCCAATGAGGGAATAGTTTCCCCACTATCACACCCAAGGTCCTCGCTTCTAGTCGGAAGCCTCTGGAATTTGGGGAAATGCATTGGAGGCCATGTGACCAACCGGGTACGAGGCGCCTCTGGGTGGCTTCCGAAACCGAGACATTACAGATGGTATGCCTTTACCACTACACCATGTTGTTTTGTTGTTTGTTTAATGATATTTCTATTTATATATATATATATATATATATATATATATATTTACATATTTATTTTTTATTGGTATATTTATATAATTATTTTGAAATACATTTATAAAGTATGTGTGTGTGTGATATATATACTTATATTTATTTAAATATATTATATATTATATTCATTTTCATATACTATAATATAATATGAAGATATATTTGTTTATTAATACTCACATATATGTATATATAAATATTATAAATATATTTGTATAATGTAAAACATGGTTAGATATTGTTTTAAATACATTTTTAAAATATGTATTTATTTACATATATTAGAATATATATATATATATACATATACATATATATTTGTTAATTATTGATACACACATGTTTATATATAAAACATTAATTTTATAGGTATATACATACATATTATTGAATTTTTATAAGGTAGATAAAATGCATAATTTTTTACTTTAAATAAAAAGGATAATATTTATTTATTTTATATATTTAAAAGTTAATTTTTACATAAATATGTTGATATATGTATTTATATAAGTGATTTATTATAAGTAAATATAAGAAAATATGCATATATTTAATTATAAATAAAATCACATCGTGAAAAATGATAAAATTTCAAAACCATAATATCAATATGAAAGTAATCCCTGTGAAATAATTCATTATATTCTAAAAAATCAATAAAAAAACCATAAATAAGGCTGAAAATCTATAAAATGTTAAAATTTTGGGATAGCCCAACTAAAAACTTGGTTTTGGAGGTCTTCTTGGGTTTTTTCCTTTGAAAAATGAGATCACAATATACCTGGTACCTAGGGCATAGATCTCATCACAAAATTCTATTTGATATGTGGTAGAGCCCAAATGGACACCTGGATCAAAATTTATGGATGTTTGAAGTTTTAGTTACATTTTTAACTTATTTTAGATCTTTTATTATTTTTTGATTTTTTTATCTTTAAATTAATATCTAATGACTATTACTTGATAATTATTAGCAAATTATTAATTAAAAATATTTTTTAATTATTTTATAAGTCATTTTCACTAAATATCTTATATATTAAGTGAAAATGCTTATTTAACTAATATAAAACATATTTAAAATATATATATTATATTTATATCAATATAAATATATTTATATATTAATATATTAGTATATTATTTTTAATGAAATACAATTTTTTTTAAATATACCCTTCATCAACACTAGTAAAAAAGCACTGATAAAGCCCCCCCCCCCCCCATCAGTGTTTTTTAGTCCTGTTAAAGACCCCCTTCAATAGCGCTTTTTCTAGCGCTAACAAAGGGGGTCTTTAATAGCGCTTTTAGCTAGCGATCGATTGATAAAACCAGTTTTTTAGTAGTGTATTCTTTTTTGTTTTAGGTGTCCTACTGAGTATTGTTATACTCATCCATGTACAGGATTTTCCTACACGTTTTGTGTCTTATGCAGACAATTAACCATTTGATAGAGTCCTAGAGGGACCAGGATCATGCAGTGCTTCATGAGCCAGACAGACTGGGGTGTGTTCCTACGGTATCTTGATAGTAGTCCCCATCTTTAATTTCAGGTTGGAATTTTTTTAGGCTATTTATAGTTGGATTTTATTTGGCCCTGTTTACTTTCCATTACTTCTTGTCGTACTCAGGTTGTGAGATTTAAATATATACATGCATGGTTGTTCATTTTTTGTACATTTCATCATTATATGGGCTTGGAGATGTGTGTCTGTGTGCATGTAATTAGGCTAAGGCCTCACATGTTAGTGATATTTCTACTCAACAAGAGTCAACATCCCATGTCCTATTAGAGGTGGAGTTGGGGAGTCACTACTCAGGCCCCATTGGGATGGGTCGTGACACCGAATGAATAAATTAAAATAAATATGGTTTCATTATTTGATTAATTAAGTAAAAAATAAGAAAATTTTATTAAATAATTTTTACTTTTCATATATTAAAAAATTAATCTAATATCATAACATAATTAACTACATAAACACCAAAATGGTGTTGGAGATGGTGTGCATTGAGGTTCAATTTCACACCAAAATGGTGTTGGTTGGAGACGGTCTTATAGGAATCAATTATATAAATTTAATCATATTAAAAATATTAAAACATAATAAATAAAAATAACTAAATATTAATCATATAAATTATAAAAATATTGAAAATATTGAAAATATTAAATCTTAGTAAATAATTGTTTATAAATTTTAAAAAAGGAATAAATTCAAAAAATATTAATAATTAATAAATATCAAAAATCAAAAAAAAAATGAAATAATATTAAAAATGAATTAATAAAATTAAATAAATTACAAAAATATTTAAAAAAGATAATTTGTAACATTAATTGCATGAATTTCAAACATATAAAAAATGGATAAAAATGAATAAATACATAATATTGTTATTTCTAATTATTGATGTATGCACTATACTGATTGTATATAGAAAATATAATTAATTATTAACCTTTATAATTTTTAATAATTATTAAAATGTTATTATTTAATTAAATGTATAAATATTTAAAAATTTATAAATAACTATCAAAAATGAATATATTACAGAAATATTAAATGAATATATATTAAAAATTAATAAACATAAAAAATGAATAAATTGTAGGAAATACTAAAAATGGGGAGATTAAAAAATATTTTAAATCAATAAACATACATACACGTACAGACATATATATACAGAGACATGAATGTACATATACATACACATACACATACACATACACATGCACATACACATACAGATATACATACACATACACATAAACATACACATACACATACACATACACATACACATACTCATACACATACACATAAACATACACATAAACATACACATACACATACACATACACATACACATACACATACTCATACACATACACATACAAACACACAAACACACATACACACATACAAACACATAGAACACAACACATGCATAAACACACAATACATGCATATATACATGTGTACATATCGAAACACACATACATCCACACACATACACATACATACATATACATACAGATACATGTATATTTTAAATTATTTAATATGAATATAAATATATAAATTCAAATATGAATCACATATTTAAATAAATATATTAATATATATATTATATAATTTTTAAAATAAAATATCAATATATCATATTTATATTAATTATATACACATTTTGTAATTAATGTATATAAATATATTATTCAACATGTATATTAATGAATATAATTTTGATAGTTTTTTATATATAAATTTCTGAAAATAATATTTATTTTTTATTAAAAGTTATATAAATCATATTTATTTATTGTATTTACATATATATACATATTATAATATAAATATTATTCAAAAATTTATAAATATGTATGTATTTATTAAATTATTCACTATAAAATTTATCAATGCTAAACAAAAAGTGATCATAAAGGGATTAATTTATCAGTGCTAGAAAAAAGCACTGACAAATGATACCTTTTATTAATGCTGGAAAAAAGAACTGATAAAAATTACATTTATAAGTGTTTTTTTCCAGCACTGTTAAAAGTCACCCCTTTATCAGCAATTTTCATTTAGTGATGATAAAGGTTAGCACTGAATGTCATGTGATATGTAGTAGTGACACTTACAACAATCGTGGAATTAGCATGTGATGTTTTTGACATTACACCAATAGTGGAGGATGATTCCAGTGAAAGCATGCAATACTTATATGTTGTCCCGCAGATTTGATGAAATAACGATTCTTCGAATATTGTTGGAAGAAACCAGTGGTATGTGAATTAATTGAAAATACAGAGGTTCAGGTATGCAGTAGGTAATACAACTAGTATATAAAGTATGAAAACACCAAATGTTCAAACAATGGTAGTTCATGAATCACACTACTGCAGATGCTTCCTTTAATAGCATGCAAAAAGGGTTTAATTAGTGCTAAAAGGGATTTGATTTTGTAATCACCCTTAAAAGCCTATGACTTTTATCTGTTCTAGTTTACCAATGATAAATGGGTCCCTTTTTTGTGCTATTTTACCACTAATAAAGGACCCCCTATATCAAAGCTAAACTATCACTGATAAAATCCATACTATTGTAGTATGTTAATAAAATTATAGCACACTACAACAGAAAATAGAGAATTTAATGAAATTAAATTTAAATCACAAATATAATAAAAAAATAGATTATATACATTTCAAACATATTGGTTTGTAAAATTACTTTTTTAAGTATAATTTATCACAAACATTCAAAAGAATCAATATTCCATTGTCTTTGGTCCCTGACCCCCTCTCAAAAGAGATTGATTATGCTACCAATTTTCGAACAAACCACAACAACTTGAGAAAAAGAGTGAACCTGTATAAAAATTATTATTATGTTATTAATACTATAAATAAATAAATTATAAATAAATATAAAACATTTAATTAATAAAATTTCATTTTTAAACTGAAATCATGCATTTTGAGTCATACCGGTCACTCTGTGTATCAGATTAAGGTGAGACTAGTTCCTACATGTCACAAATGACTTATGGATACTTTCACAAAAGTATAAAAATAATCCAAATGTGTTTTCTTGGTTTTGTGTACGTGATGAGTGTTTTAAACTAAAGTGTAAATTTTAAACTAAAAATATACACATTGAGCCATATCGGGAGCATTGTGTATCATATTGACTTACAACTGATTCCTAAACATCATAAATGAATTAGGAATCATTTCCTAAAATATTAATACAATCAGAATGTGTTTTCTTAGTTTTGATTATATAACATATTTTTTTGATCTAAAGTTTCAATTTTAAAATAAAAACATACACTTTGATTCATATTAGACACACCATGTATCGAATTGAGTTGTGGATAATTCTTACACATTAAAAATGACTTATGGATATAAAAACCATCCAAATTTATTTTCTCTGTTTTGAGTGTGGTGTGTGTTTGGAACTAAAATGTAAATTTTAAATAAAAACACACACTTCGAGTCATATCAGTCACGCTATGGATTTTATTGATGTGTGATTGATTCATACACATCACAAATAATTTCCACATCATTATCCTAAAGTATCAAAAAATTAAATATGTCTTCTTAGTTTTGAGTATATCACAAGCCATTGTTACTAAAATGGAAATTTAAATTGAAAACATGCACTTTGATACATACCAATCACATTTTGTATCAGTTGGATGTAAGAATGATTCCTTTATTTAAAAAAGTACTTATAAATCATTTTTATAAAGTATCAAGATAATCCAAGTGTGTTTTCTCTATTTTCAGTGAATGACGCACGTTTTGAAAACTAGTAACATACACTTTGAGTCATATCGGGTACACCATGTATTGGATTATGGTGTGTTTAATTTCTAAAATTTAAAATGACTTAGGGATAATTTTACTACGGTATTAAAACAATCTTAATTTTTTTTTCTTAGTTTTTAGTATGTCACGTGTGTTTGGAACTAAAATTTCAATTTTATATAAAAACACACACATAGAGTCATACCAGTCACACCATGCATTGGATTGATAAATAGTTTATTATACACATCACAAATGAATTAAATATCATTTTCTAAAATTATCAAAAAAAAATGTAATTTTTTTTCAATTTTGAGTATCACATATGTCATTTTTACTAAAATGTCAATTTAAACTAAAAACATATACTTTGAGTTATACCAATAAAATCATGTGTAAGTTTTACATGAGACTTATTCTTACACATCATAAATTACTTATACATCATTATCCTAAAGTATCAAGACAATATGAGCTTGTCTACTTGGTTTTCAGTGAGTGACACATGTTTTGAACTAAAATGTCAATTTTAAATTGATAACATAAACTTTGATTCATACCAGAAACACCATGTATCATATTGATGTTTGGATAATTCCTATACATAATTAATGACTTATGGATCCATATCCTAAATTATAAAAACAATATAAATTCATTTTATCAATTTTGATTATGTTACATGTGTTTGGAACTAAAATGTCAATTTTAAATAAGAAATGTAGTCTGAATCATACTAGTCACACCGTCTATCATATTGACATGAGGTTGATTCCCAAAATTAAAAATTTTCTTAAGGATAATTTCCTAAATTATAAAAACAATATAAATATTTTTAATCAATTTTGAGTATTTCATGTGTCTTTTTTACTAAAATGCTAATTTAAATTGAAAACCTGCACTTTGAGTCATATCGTTCACATCGTGTGTCGGTTTGATTTGAGACTAATTACTACACATAGAAAATGAATTATGAATCATTTTACTAAAGTACCACGACAATATGATCATTTTGTTTTGGTTTTTAGAGAGTGACACACATTTTGAACTGAAATGTAAATTTTAAACTGATAACAAATACTTTAAGTCCTACCAGGCACACAATGTATTAGTTTTATGTGAAGATAATTACTACACATAAAAAATTACTTATATCTCATTGTATTAAAGTATGAAAAAATCCTTATTATTTTTCTCAGTTTTTGAGTATGTGATATGTGTTTCGAACTAAAATGTAAATTTTAATAAAAAATACACATGGATTCATACCGGTCACTCCATGTTTATGACAAGTGGTTGATTCCTACATATCAAAAATGAATTAATAATAATTGTATTAAACTATAAAAACATTATTAATGAGTTTTCTTGGTTTTGAGAGTGACTTGTGTAATTTTTACTAAAATTTTAATTTAAACTGAAAACACACACTTTGAGTCGTACTGGTCATATCATGTGTTAGTTTGATGTGATAATAATTCATACACATCACAAATGACTTATGAATTTTTTTTAATAAATTATCAATACAATCCAAGTATTTTTTTCTTGGTTTTTAGTGAGTGGAAAATGTTTTGAACTAAAATGTCAATTTTAAACTAATAACAAGGAATTTGAGTCATATTGAGCACACCATGTATTATATTTAGGTGAGGCCAATTTATATATGTAAAAAATTACTTATGGATAATTTTATGAAATTATCAATATAATCCAAAAAAATTCTTGGTTTTGAGTATGTAATGTGTGTTTTGAACTAAAATGTCAATTTTAAATAAAAGCACACACTTGAAGTCTACCAGTCACACTGAGCATCTAATTAATGTGTGATTGATTCTTATACATAAAAAATTAATTAAGGATCATTATATTAAAGTGTCAAAAAATATTAATGTTTTTTATTGATTTTGAGTATTTAATTTTTATTTTTTACTAAAATGTCAATTTAAACAAGAAACATTCACTTTGAGTCATATTGGTCACATCATGTGTCAGTTGGATGTGTGACTAATTCATATATATCACAAATGACTTATGAATCATTATCCTAAAGTATCAATATAATATGATCATTTTTTCTCATTTTTAAATGAGTGACATGTGTTTTGAACTAAAATGTCAATTTTAAACTGATAACATTGACTTTGAGTCATACTGGGAACATTATGTATCATATTGAGGTACAAATGATTCTTACATGTCAAAAATAACATATTTATTGTTTTCCTAAAGTATCAAGACAATCTGAGTATGGTTACTCAGTTTTCAGTGGGTAACACATGTTTTGAACTAAATTGTCAATTTTAAAATAAAAATATCATATTTAGAACACTGTGTATCGGATTGAGGTGCAGTTGATTCCTATACATCCAAAATGACTTATGGATCATTTTTTAAAATCATTAAAATAATTTTAATGTGTTTACTCAATTTTTAGTATATGACGTATGTTTTGATAATGAAATTAACTAAAATAAGTATCAAATAAAAATTATTAGGAAATTAACAAAAAAAATAGTAGATAAATGATGAGAAAATTAACTACTTAAGTAGTAGGAAGTAACAACTTCATGATGTCATATACATTGTGATACCATGTATTCTTCCCATTAGTTTCTAAAAAAATTATTTTCTCTTTTGAATATGCGGATTGTAAATAGTCCTCGTAGTAATAGAAAACTATAAATAAATAAATAAAGGATTAATAAATATTTGAAGTAAAATTGTTATTATCATTATAAATACCTCTTCAGGGATGTTAGTTTATTGATGGAATATGATATATTTCATAAATTTTCAAATGTAATAACCACAATATTTTCCATTATATTATTCCAATAATGGAAGAAAAATTGATAAAAATAAGTAATTTATTGGGATATATGTTTTTATAAAGAAATATTATTATATATACCCTAATACATATCTAGTTTAGAAGTTTATAAGCTTTTTGTGTTTGTGGAATGTCCTCATTCCTTTATTTTTGATGATATTTAAACATCGCCCTATTATAATAGAATTTTCATTAAAACATAATCTAAAATGTATAACATGATGTTTATTTTTAAAATGTTGCATTTAGTTTATTAAAATTTGATAAATTCCATCACATGTGTTCGATTTTTTGGGTATGCATTGAATCTAGAAAAAACAGTCTTTAGAGTATCGAAATTGATTGAAATGAGTAACCAATGCTTCCTAAAAAACATAAATGAATAAGTAATAGAAGAAATGAAAATATATTTGATATTATTAAATTATAGATGTTTTCACCTACATAATGGGTATTAATAATATTATGTCATATGTAAGTTTGTTTTCAAGCATTACAACCAGTTTTTCCACTATTACTAAATATTCCTTTTGTTCTAATGAGAATTTTTGTATAGAAGTGATCTCAGGAAAAATGAGTCCAAATTTTGGTTCACATGGTTTTCCCTTCAAATAATACTGATATATATGCCTTATAAAAATAAAAACGGTATATAACTATAGTTTACATAGTAGATTAGCTATTGGAGAAACAAATTATGAAAATGTACCTCATGAATACATTTATAAATAACACTCCTAGTCATTCCTGCTTGAGGATTGCATCTATATTCTCAAGGCCAAGATAACCTGTAATGGTCTCTCCATGAATTTCTTCTTAAAAATAAATTATGTTTGTATAACAACTTTTTATAATTAAATCCACATGAACTTGTAATTTTAGTAAATGTGATAGTTGAACTAGAGGGATAAAGGTACTTTTTGAAGGTCTTTTAGATCAAATGGTTGATACTTTAGATCATTTTGATTTGAACTTATATTTCACCCCTTTCTCTATTTTTAATAACATTATTTGATTCAGTCCATGTTTCATTAATTATTAATGTTTTTGCATAAAACAATTAATTAGAAAGGAATACCCCCTTGTCAGTATGTATTTTTAAAAGATCAAACAGTTATGATATAAAATTTCTAATAGAAAGATCGACTATATAACCATCCAGATCATCAAGGGGAATAGGTATCTCAATGCTCAGCTTGATAGATATGCGAAACCAAACTGTCACATGACATTTTAGAAGTTTTTTCTCTGTATTATCTCCATGGATATTATACATTGTATCCCTCATAAAAAGGTGATGGGTGGGTGTTGATAGTTATAAATCACACTATAGAATATCAATAAAGGTTAATGTGTATGTATTATTCACATTTCATAGAAAAAGTAATAAAAAAAATTTATTACCTCTTATAAGGCATCCCTTTTAGGGGAATGTCTCACCTCAAAGATGGTGGGGTGTGGTAGATCTGCATGTAGTGGTTCTTGTTGTTTTGTTTCTTCTCTTTGATTACTTCCCATAATATTTTCTAAAAAATTGTACTATGAGTTATTTTTTCTTATATAGAATATAATTGTGCCTACATCTTATCCTTTTTCTTATCTTTACCCCCAGTGTATTTCTTTTCTCAAAATATGTTTGGGGTGACACCCCAAAACCCACACCTCTGTTATAGTTATATTGTCTTGGTCACTTGAAGGCTAGTGATAGTACCCATTCGTAGGGTACCATTGATGATAATTCATGTTTCTAAATTTTATAAAAAATATAGGAAAATAATAAATCATTGTTATATAATACTCATTTAAGGTAGAACAATTTTTTATTATGTCATAATTACATGTGTTCCCATAATTTTTTGTGCATTTTCATCTTTTAGTATCCATTATTTATTTATATGATCCTCCTTCTATAGTACATGATGTGGTATTTAAGTGTCTTTGGATTTTGATTCATCAATCATCATATAAATAAAGGAACATAATTATATTTTTTATGTCACATAAAATTATTACTGTATATTTAAAATATATACTTTTTTTCAAGTGAAGTATACCCCATCCTTATTTTGTGGTAGGGTAAATTGGTTTTCTAAATGTTTTTTATTTTTAACATGTAGTTATTGTTTCATAAATTAACAATTATTAATCAAAATGACTAATACACAAATTGTCAACCAATTTATTACCAGTCATAATATACCTTAAAATTTGTCTTTTCATGATGACTAATAAATGCTTCTATGTTTTTTGGTTTATCAGGTGTACATACAATTGTGGTCGGTGTAGGTTTATTTTTCCTTCAGTATCCCTAGGTTGATACTTTGTAATAATCGTCCAAAATCATCTATAAAACTTTCCAGTGAGCATTAATACAAATTACATTCATCATCCATCTAGAATAAATGTACTCTACAAGGAATAATGAAGAGTAAATCAACATTTATCCTATTATTATTTTCATTAGTGAATTTGACTTATTTGATTTTGAAGGGTTTAAGTACAATCATAGATGTCAACCTACATCAATTCACCCCACTAGGTGGTCAAAAATGTCATTGATATGGTCACGTTACTCAAAACTACCAAATCTATAATCCCAAAATATGACAAACAGTTCCTATAATTTCTATCTTCACCTATTTGGAGTATTTGAAACTTTATTTTCAACCTTTTTAATTTTATTTCCTACACTCTCATTAGGGTTTTTCTTACCTAATTTTGACTTCGAAGGCATCAAGTTGTTCAAAATGGTATCACCTAATCCTGGATCCTCAGACTTCAGGTGCCTTTTATTTCTAAATTTCATAGAATCATCTGAACTATTAAATCTTTTCCTAAAATTTCCTTCTTAATTTATTTAAGTATTTGATACTTCGTTTTTATCCTTTTTAATTTCATCAACTACACTCACATAAGGGTTTTTTTATCTAATTTTGACTTCAAAGGTATCATGTTGTTCAAAGTAGCATCACCAAATCCTAGATCCTCGAATTTTCAGTACCTTTTCTTTCTGAATAAAACATTTTTAATTTTCATCAAGTCTATAAATAAAATACCTTCAATGTTTTATTTATTTCAAATTATGATTTTATTGTAGACTTAATTCTTACTGACCAAAATTTTAGTCATTTATTTTCATTTGATATGTCATGTTATTACTTTTCTGAGATTTAATTTTTTTCCCATTCTATTTTCCTATACTGTGTTTTTATCTTTCTAATATATTTCTTATTATTTACTTTACAAATTTTTTATTTAAATGAAACATGATTCCTTTACATTATAATTCTAATGGAGAATGATCCTACGTTCTGTAGTTTATTAAATCTGCACCTAAATTTTAACACATGAATTATATGGTTATATAATAAATTTTAATAGAAAATTGATTCTATTATATTTATACATAATTCCACTATGATATAAAGTTATTACTTAACTCGATCTATTACATGGACTTTTAAAGGAAACAAAAAACAATCAAGAAACATTTACTTGTCCAAAGTTTATAATAAATTCAATATCATTTATTCATAAATTTTTGTGTTATATTGTTTGTTACTATATTATGTGATCTTATTTTTATTTAAATGTTATATATTGAGAATTTTGATCCAACTTAGTTTTAATATTAGTCTTCGTAGATGTAATAAAATAAAATCATTTTATTTATATTCTTTGAACTATACATATGCTAAATGACATGTTACCTCTAGTACAAATAGTTATTCATGAAGGTTCATGATATTTTCTTTACTTCTACATTATGTGATTTTGTTTTCCTTTAAATGTTATATTTTATATACTAAGAATTTTGGTCTGTATAATTTTAATATTAATCTTGGTAATGGAAGTAAAATTAGATTATTTTATTTGTATTCCATGTATTATGTATTTACAATATTACATGCGTCTACTATATAGTGTCGTGATAATATTAATATGTAATGTGTTTAACATTTAAGTGTTTTGGTCCTTTGTTATTTAATATTGATTATTATGGTTATCTACATACACCATTGTTCAAAAATCATTATATGTTAATTCAAGTCGATTTATCTATGTAGTTTTTTCTAAAGTTAAAACCCTGATGAGAAAGTCTCCTTCTAAACAAGATTTCGGTCAAAATTTGTTTAATAGGGAGAAGTTTCTTCTTGAAATTTAATTTAATAGGATAAAGTTTGAGAAAAATCAATAAACTTCCACTATTATATATTCATTTATATTTACTACATACTGACACTATATTAATTCCTAGTCCATGTACATTATTCCACTATTATATATTCATTTTTTTATGTACATGATGACACTATGTACATTTTGGAACTATATTCTATTTATTGTCATTCAATTTCAGTTTACTTTTAATATTTAGGTGTGTGATTTATATAATTTCAGTTTACGATTTTTATATTGGATTAACATTCCATGGTATTGTAAATATCTCATTATCTTCGATTCCTTTTGTAATCATAATCATAGGAAAATAATTTTTAGAATTTATTTTATTTTTTTAATAGTCCATTTCCTTTTTTATCATTCATGACCAAATTTATTTGTTTTATTTTCTATGAAATTTTTTCTTCTTTCATTGTTGTTCCTTGGTGATAGAAAACTATGGATACATTTCTATGGAGGAAGAAGAAAAATTCTTGTGGGGTATTTTCTTTAAAAAAACCATTGTGGTTTGGCTTGAATTGATGTAATACTAGTTGCTCACCTTGATTTACCATTGCTTGAAAGTTTTTATTACACTATTATTTTTTTGGTCCCATGTTACACTCTTCATAAACAAACCTCTATATCACATTCTAAAATTGTATATTCCATAAGATCCAATCCTTTAGCATGCCTTTTTACTAAGGATCAAAATCAACCAAGCATTAGAACTCTTATAGGATAATAGGTTCTAAGAAATATGTTCAAACACATATCTATATCATAGGAATCTTGTGGATTCATTCTATTATAAGGAATTATTGCATTTTAGTGACCTTATTCTTTATGAAATTGTGCAGTTTAACACTATAAAAGTTCTCTCGCATGCTGAGAAAGCAATTCTAGAAGTAAAAAAATAGTTTTTGTTTTGGAAGAAAAAAATTACAAATGAGACCAAAAGGGTTAATAGATAAAAAAACCAGTTTAGGAATGGTCTCTTCCACACATTAAAATTTTTTCTTTATTTTAAATTTTCTTTATTTAATATGATTTCTATAATTCATTTATCCATCTATATTATATATTCCTATATTTTTTATAAAACTATTGTTTTATTATGTATTATTACTTCTTTTATATGAGTGAAATGTATCCTAAAAATTATTTCCCTAAAAATTTTGTTTTCTCTCCATGATGAGTAGATACTACTTAATTTTATATAATTTCATTAATCTAATTGGTGTAGAATGAAAGTTATTAAGGTGGGACTTTTATTTACCATCATGAATTTTGAATTTATAGTAGTTTATAAAAAATAAATAATACATTTGTAACTGCATTCATTTGTAGCATATGTATTAGTTCATTATCAGCATGCATTTTTTAGAAGTATGCATTTATATCATATGTATTAGTGTGAAGTCTCTATGTTCAATTTTATTATATGTATTAGGAGTTCAATTTTGAGATTAATAGGTATATTTTTTTATCACCGCGAACAATTTATAAAAGGATACAATGGTATTTCTTTCTTAGTGTGCATTTGTAGCAGTGTGAGAGAGAGATAGGGGTGAGTCATATATGAGGGGGTGAATGTTATAATCCTCTGTTTATAATAAAAAGTAAGGTTAAATGGGGAAATCTATAGGGGTACAGTGATCCTAAATGTATAATAAAATGGCTAAAGGGTAAATCATTACGGGTTGGGTCATTGTAAATTCCATCCTTGTAAATATAGATTATTTTTTCAATATAATTTTGAATTTGATATTGTATATAGATTAATTTCCTACAAATATTTACATTTTTTGTTTTATAATATTTATTACTTCTTTTGAAGATAATTATTCAATTTTTTGATTGTATGTTGAAACCCACGATGGTGAGTGGTTTTAAATGTTTGTTTCCATTGCTTCCTTCGATGTATTGACATAATAAACACAATAATGATTTTATTTTTCTTTCATCAATCTAAAATAAAATTATATTTATTTTTTATGCACCTAAAAACATGATATTACATGGTCATAGTAAAAATTATTTCTACCAACAAGATATTTTGATATTCCAAGTGTTTTTTTATCATTTATTTAATAATTACATATTATCATGTTGTGAATTTTATAAATATTCATCTTTTTTCTTGTTTAATGTTTTGTGGTTATCATCATTCTCTTTAACTGCATTTTCTACCCCTTCATTGATTTACAAGATATCATAACTCGTCAAAATTATGGGTACTAGTTTTTCTTATGCATAAAAAGTAGGATATAGATATGGGGTGTATGCGAGGTCTCGGGTTTGAGTCTCCCCAGCTTCCTATATATGTGTGTTTTCATGTTTCTTTGTATATTGGTAGTTCCTATTTTCTAGTCATTTATAATATTTCTAGAAGAATGTGACCCATTATGAAGTTGGGTCTCACCATGCATGCCCTATCTCTTGTATAAATATGAAGCCCTCAGATTCTCCCACCATGCACATCACAGATCCAGACCATATTGTGGACCAATGTGAATCCTCCCACAAACTACGCCATTTTAATATCTTGCACACCACTCGAGCAACCAATTGAAGACCCAAGTATCCAACTAACATAACTCTCCAAGCCCCCAACACCTATATAGCACTGATATATCTAAATAGGCCGAATATTGTCCTCAGACACTTATCTCACACCAACACACATCTGACATGTGGATGACATGTCCGTGATATGAAAAAAAAAGTCATTAATTTTTATAATAGTTTGACTTTGTTCGACATGTATAGGACACCGACACATTAAAAATCGACACGTCTGGGACACGTACGCATTAAAAAAATGTGTAAAATTTAAAAAAAAATCTCCCAAAACCCTACGACCCCTACCCTATCACCCTTATGAGAGTTGCTCCACACTCCTCAAGAAAACCATGCCTCTCAAAGTGCAAGATGCTCAGATCTCGAATGCTCCTCCTCCCTCTTGAGTCCTTTAGTGAAGAAGGATTATTAAAACATACCCATCAATTGGACTGTCCTCTCTGATCCCATTAGGAAATATCACTATGCCTGCAATATGGGATTCTTCTCTAAGTTCAATTTTCTAAATAACTCACCTCCTCATCCTCTATCGTCAGCGTCCAAGGGTCTTAACTCTTCAGAAACTGAGCAATGCAATCTTCCTGTTTATATCCCACTGTTAGGAGTTATGGCCATTATAATTAATGTATGAAGCAAGATGTGAAAACCATTATTTTGATTTTAAACACAAAGGTCATTATTTTTAGACCACTCTTCATCAATTTTTTTTATACTTTTTTGTTGTGATTAAAATATTTAGTTGTTATTTTGTAATATTTTTATCCATAATTTTGTATTTGATTATAAATTATATAATATTTTATTTATTAAAAATATATTTTAATCGACATGTCGCAATGTGTCGAATTTTTTTATAATTGTTTGTCAGTGTGTCGTGTCGTGTCATGTTGTATCATGTGCCGCGTTTCAGTTTTCATGAAACATAAGACAACATGAAACACCCTTATAGAATATTGAAGTCCCTCATCAAGCCCTTGTAGAATCTATCCCGACCTTTCTTACGTTGATCCTCTCGAGCCTATCACCTGTATATTCAAACCTTCCCTTGATATTTATTTTTCATGCTAGATACCTAGACCTAATTTCAAAGTGCATACGATATTACAATATCTTGCAGGCCCCTTTTTTCTCTATTATAGTTGCTGACTCACAAAAATGTATATACATTCATCTCTGCCACTACAAGTATTTCCCTGCACACAAACTATTTATGCAGAGTCTTCAAAGGGGAACAACCACACTTCTAGCCATCGAGTGTCAATTATGATTAGGGTGGTACTAATAAAGGCCCAATAAGACTAATCCCATACTCATTTTTACTCATCCCAACTTCAATCCCATGTGTAAGCATGCCTCATCTTTATTTCTCCATCTCACCCCATCACATGAAGGCACCCAAGGGGTGATGGGAGAAAGTAGCTAGTGTTTTACCTTCGATAAATATCCTCTTAGGTACACACATCAACCTAACCCTTAGGTACACAATTTGATGACCCCCACCTAGAAAAATGGAAATGTGGCACTTGGTCTACTTTTTAGATAAATATATTTTTTAAAAACAAATTAATTTATATTGAATGGTTGGACCATAGTTTCCTTCCTCTTGTGTAAATTATTTTAAATAAATAATATCCATAAAATGTATAATTAAAAATGTTATTATAAAATATTAATAAAAAATATAAATATAAATCATTTTATAAAAAATATTCTTATAAAATACTAATACTAAAGATAAATAAAAATATGATACGTTAGTTTATGTTTAGATATTTTAAAATAAATATATGTGACATCAAATCTTAATGTATTCAATATATTTTAATTAAATATTTTATATTTAATAACATTTTAATAAAAAAAATTAATAAATATTAATAATAAATATATTTTTAATGTGTAAATAATAAAGATATATAAAAATATAATACATTGAAATGTGAATGGAACTTTTCACTAATAGTTTTAAGTGAAAATTTACATTAAAAGCTTCCATAGTAATTCCTCAATGTGAATTTTTGATGAAAAATTATATTTTTTATTTATGTATTAATATATATTTATTGTAATTTTTAGGTAATTTTTGAGTTAAAATTTTTAAATTCATGTTTGCGTTAAACATTTTCAGTGGAAGTTTGAACTTCAAATTTCCACCGGATGTTTTCCGTGAAATTTCCAGTGGAAGTTTGCACAAGAAATTTCCATAGTAAATTTACAGTTCAAATTTTCAATACATTATTTATGTGTTAATATATTTCAACTAAAAATTTAAACAAGTATTTATTTAAAAAAATTAATAAAATTTTTAGTATAATAATAATAATAATTAAGTATAAATTTTCATTTGAAATTTAAATGGAAATTCAAACTAAAATTTCACACTGGGAATTTCCACTAAATGTTTATAGTGAAAATTTACAATGGAAATTCTCAATGAAAATTTACATTTCTTATTTATGTATTTGTAATATTTATATTAGAATTTTAAGTGATTAAAATTTTCACTTTAAATTTCCTATGAAAATTTTCACTGGATATTTACATTGGAAATTTTCATTACAAGTTTTTATTAGAAAATTACAGTGTTTATTTATATATTAATATATTTGTATTGAAAATTTGTTTTTTTTTTATAATCAAATTTTCAATGATTTTTTTACTTATTGGAAATTTTCACTATAAATTTTCATTCAAAAAATACATTATATATTTATATTGGGAAATATATGGCATGTAGAAAATTTGTTTTGAAAATGTGCTATGTAAATTCATGTGGAAATTTGGGCTACACTTTTCTAGTGGAAGTTTGTAGTGAAATTTTTAAATGATTATTTTCATTGAAAATTTTCGATAAAAATTTAAATTGTTTTTTTATATATTACTACATTATGCATGCATATAGTGAAAATTTATATTAAAAATTCCCACTAAAAAATAGGCTATATGTTTATAATTGGATTCATATGATGTGTAAGAAATAAATATTGGAAATTTACAGTGGAAGTCTTTAAAGGAACTTTCCAATAGAAATAAATAGTGGAAATTTCTATTGGAAATTTTCATTTTTTATGTGTGTATTAATATACTCTCACTTATAATATTAATAGAAATTTAAACTGAAATTTTACGATGAAAATTTTCTTTTCAAATTTTCTCTATAATTTTTTATTTCAAATTTTCTATTTTTATTTTTGTATACTAACACTGGAAATTTCAAAAACGTATTTGATGATAATTAGAGGGCCATATTATGATTTAATATCATGAGAATGAACCAAGATACATTCCAAATCTATCACTAATAGATTCAAGATTCAATGAATAACAAAGAGTACTGAAAACTGATCATAGATGGAATTCTCTTACTTCAACATATGTTGGTTCCACTAATAATTATAAACTTTCATTGTGAATTTTCATTGTAATTTTTCAATGGGATTGTGTGAATTTATAGTGAAAATTTGAACTTGAAAATTATATTGTATATTTATATTTTTAATATACATATATGTATGTATGTGAATTTTATTCAGTAAAATTTTGTACTGTTAATTTGTAGTGAATATTTTTAGTAAAGATTTATATCAGTGGTGATTTACTATTTAAATATAAAACACCAGATGTTAATTAAAATTTACTTGGATGTTTGTGTATACACATTGAAAATTACCATAGTTCAATTTTCACTTGAAATTTATAATATAATATTATCATATATATTTGTATTTGTATGTGTGTATTTGTCTTTTTTTAGTTTGCATTGAAAATTTAATCATACATTGAAATTTTATTGAAAATTTTCAGTGAAAATTTTCACTATGAATTTTAAATGAAAATATCTACAGAAAAAAATACATTGAAAATTTACACTATAAATTTGAATCAAACCTTTCACAAAAATTTTCTAGTGGAAATTTTCAACAAAGGTTTCTTGTATAAATTCTCAATGAAAATTTCTAGTGAAATTTTACATTTTTTATTGGTGTATTAATATGTCTTAATTGTAATTTAAAGTGTCAATTTGAGCTTAAATTTTCCATTCAATATTTTCACTGAAAATTTGTATAATGAAGATCTTGGTAAGATCTTTTTTTACTTATACATGATTTATAAAGTTTTTATAGACTCTTAGGAATCCCTACAATTTACACCAGAAGTTTTTAATGAAAATTTTCAAAGCAAATTCTTAGTAAAAAATTTCATTTTTTATTTATATATTAATATATTTTCATTGTAATTTTAAGTGAAAATTTTAAGTGTAGATTTCATGTGAAAATTCTCATTGGAGATTTCCAAGGTAAATTTACACCAGAAATTTCCAGTGAAAATTTACCCTGGAAATCTCCCTATGGAATTTCTAGTTTAATTAATAAGTGTTATATTATAAATATTACAATCAATATTATATAAGATCATTATCATAATAAATATTATATATATGTAATAAAAATTATATATATATTTATATAACAATTTTACAAAAATAATAAACAATATATATTAATATCATTATAATAAAATTAAAAATATAAATAATATTTTGAATAGTAATATTTATATTACTATGTGTATTTATATCATTAATAAATATCAGATAATAAATCTATATAATAAATATCATAGTAAAAATATGTTTATATTTTTTAAATATATATATTAAATATTACATTATATATATATAAAGAATAAAGACAGCAGAAAAATATAGCAATGATAGCATAAAAAACCAAGAATGTACAACGAGGGAATTTTCATACAAAACCCAATATGAGGGTTAGGTCCACATGAAAAACCTGAGAAAATAATGATCCCAACTCCTCCATTATTCCTTGAGGGTTTTCTTGGAGGCTAGAAGGGACCACTTGGGGAATTTAATGGTTTTAACTGATGTACATGTGGTGGAAGCTAGCGAATCAAGGTAGGGTGTTTATTGAGTGAAGAATCTTCCACCATGTAAACTGATTTTCAATTTATATTTTTTCTCATATTCTCTTATATATTTAAAAGGGGGATTAGAGGTTGTCAAAAAAGAGAGACCACGTTTGAATTCTAGGGGTTCATACAACGCCTGAATTATGAG
The DNA here is from genome assembly GCA_963277665.1 of Viscum album. NCBI lineage: Eukaryota > Viridiplantae > Streptophyta > Magnoliopsida > Santalales > Viscaceae > Viscum > Viscum album. Next base: position 978,476,222 of record OY728143.1, read on the forward strand.
GGAGATTATTTATTGTTTCAAGGAAGGGATTTTCGGTGATCTATCGGTGCCCAGTCTCTGAAGGGGGTTATATATACTTAATTAAAAATTGGATTTTATGATTATTTTAATTCTCATATAGAATTCATATTTTCTACATGAACCACTGTTGTATTTGGGATATTGAATTGATGGTGTATTTATTGTTTTTATGGAATTATTAGGGGATGTGTTGATGTAGTTTGATACATTTTTTCCATTTTTCTTGCATATTTTTATTCATGAATAAATTCTTATACATGATCTTATTTAAATCCATTCTATTTCCATTAACCGATGAAATGAATAATGTTTGATGAATTTTTATTCAATGTAAAATTATAGAATAGAAAGTTGATTATCCAAACGATAATAAGACCATATCAACTCGATTTCTTCACAATAATTTTTTAGTCATGATGAACATTTTTAAGAGCATTAATCAGTCAATCAAACTATGTCAACCTCAATACCCCTAACACCATTATATTTTTCCCCTTACCACATTTTCTTGTTTACTTGATTACAGAAATTTTTCATTGTTTCCTTCCACACATTTAATTTTTAATCACTATTTTGTATTTACTTGTGTTGACATCCTCTTAGACTTTTACACACTGTTATCACACCATTTCACTATAAAAAACATATGAACATATCATTGTACACTTTAGTTTAGGATTATAAATTGAATTAAATCATTGAAAAATACCTTCCTTCCTCATGAGATATACTCTTCACCACTTTACTAGCTGGTGTAGGTTTTATAAAAATATTTGTGGTCATACCTTTTTTATTCCCTAGGAATGGGTTGCACCACTAAGAATAAGAGTTGAATCAATAGTGCTTTCTTTTGAAATCAATCTCTGTTATCTCTTAGGGATTGATCTACTCAATATAACTCTCAACCTTACTCAAAAATGACTAGAAATAAAATAACATAGTACACACACAATTTTTATAAGTTTCAATCCAAGTGTGGGTACCTACTTTTTGTTGGGATCAGTTATTATCCCAAGCTATGGATTTTTCACTATATAACACAAGTGGTTACAATGGGTTTCATCCCAAAAACCATGGTTTATATCACACTTACACAACATCTAATTGTGTTCATAACATCCCACTATCTGTAAATGCTTTGAAACGAGTTGATAAATATCATAAGAGAATTTGGATTGCTTTGGAAATTTATGTTTATGATCTTCCTCTTTAAGTCATCAATATGATTAGAATATATTATGCTCACCTCTTCAATATGTAAAACCTTTAATCATCAAAGTTAGAATCATATCAGTTGTTCTTGCTTAATACTTTTAGATCTTCAATGATCTTTTTCTCAATCATGAATCATTTAATACTTGGTCTTTTCATGTTTTTTATCTCTCTCAAACTTTTAGATTCAATATTTTTTTCTCTTAGTTTTTATGTAATTTTATTTCAAAAAACTTTGTTCCCCATAACTAGATATTTTTCAATAATCTAGAATTAAATAAATCATAAAATCAATGTCAGTTCAAATTCAAGAATATTCCCACAACATATTTGTACAACCTGACCCTCCACATGTGTCCTCGTTTAATGATTCATGTCCCCCCATGACCCTCAGTTCAAATACCCATAAGCTCATTCCAATCGATTAAATAGAATTACTTGGGTATTTCTTCAACATTGATCACTAATATTAATTCAAAAATATTTTCATTTGATAATTCCATAATGTTAAAGTAGTTATCTTCACTCTTCATTTCATTTAACCATCTTTAACATGCATTTCATGAAGGATTTGGTATGCCCTAAATCATTTTTTTTATATGATACAGTAGGTTATATTATATGAAATTTTTAAAGGCAACATGAAAATATGATTTTCATGATACCGCCTCCACTCGTAAGGTATGCATGAAATTAGATTTCAGGCATGCAACCTTTACACCATTTATTCTATCATATATTATTTCATTAATATAACTGTTTCATATAATGAAACATGCAAATGGCCAAGACATTAACTCATGTGTTATAACGCATGAGTTAATTCCATCATCACTGAGTAGTTTCCTTGGGTCTATATAAATCCATTTCCATGTGATGAAAATGTATGTGGTGTTTCCACAATGCTTGGACGACACTCCCTAGAACCCAAAGCTTTCTTTTTTATTCCTCCTTATCATAGTGAGGTGTTAGCACATTGTGAAAGAGGATATCATTCACACAATGAACAATTATATTCAACTCATGGATACCTTTGAAGGTGGTAGTCTTTCATATTCCACTTTTATTATCGTCATCAAACACTTTAGACAAATATTAAAAAGGTTGTATAGGATTTTTCAGTGAATAGTACCCACATTTATAATGTTCTTTGTTTATGTTTTGATGCATTTTTCATATTTCTAGAACAAGAGATCCTCAACCAGGTATTTAAATTTTTTCTGTTACTTATAATAACTGTTATTAGACTCATTTAATTACTAATAGTGGTATTAGAGTCATATCATGTTTAGATTTATGAAAATTTGTGGTGTAATAAATAATAAATTAATAAAAATAGCACTGTTTTTTCATTCTGAATAATCTATTTAAAATATGTTTACCTTTACATAGTTGAGATGCGTAAAGGTAATCCAAGTATTATCTTTACATTGTTGGGCCATGTAAAGGTAAGTAAGGTGTTACCTTTATGTAGGTAGACTGTGTAAAGGTAACCATGGTGTTACCTTTACGCAGTTGGGTTGTGCACGTATATCAGGTTTTACCCTTATAGAGGTAACCCCTGATGCGCAAGGGTAACAATTTTTTTTCAAAATTTTATATTTTGTTAATTTTTATTATAATTTGTAAATTTTTTATAAATTATAATAAAAGGTATTTTGCGAATATTTATTAACTAATAATGTTTTTATTGATTAATTAATTATAAATAGCTAATAATTAATTAATAAATATTTATAAAATATTTATTATTAAATATTTCTTAAATATTAAATGTTAATATTTAAAATACCTTTTCACAAATTATATGACATTTATTATGGTTTAGAAATAAAATGTTTATTTATAAATCATAATAGATAATTTTTAGATTTATAAATCACCTAAATAAGGTCAAAATATAAAAATATTATATTTAGATTATTAATTGTTAATAATTAAATAATTTGAATTGTTCATATTAATGGACTTTATTTAATATATTATTTAAACCACATCAAAATAGTTTTGATGATTAATATGATAAAGGTTTAAATAATGCAAAGTATATGATATTTTGATTATATATAATGTATACATAATATAAATTGGATTATAAATTTTTTTATAATTCATAAAATAGCATATATTTAAAATAAAAATGTCATATAATGATGAATATGAAAGAGTTCATATTGGAATAAATATAATTGGTTTATATTAAAAATTATGGAATGTCTATAATGTTGAAGCTAAAATTATAAAAAAAAATTATAATTAGATTTTATTTATGAATTGTTCATATATGGTTATCTCATGTTTAAATATTTGAATTATTTATTTTACTAAATTTTATTACTTGATTTATTCATGGTTATAAATTTTTTATATGATGAATGTTGTATGATTTAATTTAATGTGTAAAATTCATTCTAGAGATTATCATACATACATCTAAGTAGTTACATGCTAGGTATGATAATGAATTTAGTGTTTCATCTATTTTGACCTTGGTTTTTAATTGTAGTTATAAACTTGAATTTAGTTGTTGAGTATAATTTTTGAATATAGGGTTTTAGAGTTATGTTGAATTGAACTCTCTCTTGATTAAAGTATCCCTAATAGAGGAACTTCAGGTCAGACTACCTGCCAGCCTGGAGTCATATGCCTTGTTTAGAAAGTTGAATGAGTTTGGATATCTATTCCTCTATTCTTAATTATATGAAGATTCTCAATATCATATAACTCTATGCCTATATATGAAAATTTCATATACCTTATGCATATGATTTATTTGGATATGTGTAGATATACTTGACTTCTATTTTTGGGTGAGTAACAAAAACGTGTGGGTTGTGTAAAGAGATGCACATCAATATGGTTTGAACATATTATTTTGGTGGAGGGAATATTATTTCAAATTAAATAACTAGAAGCATGCATATATAAAATAGAATAACATGAGATAATATGGTGAGATTAAATCCCATTAAAAATACTAAGTTTTCAATTCCTTTCAAAATGACACTTTTCAAGACCTCAATCATCCAACCATATAGGTCATGTCATAGTTGGGTGTCCATGGATTGTCTTGTGAAAGACAATCAAGGATAGGTGACATTAGAACGTCCTTGGGAAGGTCATGGCATAGATGGGTTCCCCTGGATAGTCCTTTTTTATCCTATTCTTGGGGTTAACTTTGGTTTACACTGGCTAGGAGACCCTAATAGGATTTTGTTACTGGAAGAATAAGTTGACTTTATCCATATGTTGTATTGGACAAAAAGTTGTCATCTTGACTATCCAAGAGTCATATATGATGTGATTGGGATGATGTCCTGCCTAAATAACTATGTGGTGATAGAAACATTATAGAGTACTCATTTCTTAGTGAAATAGGAATCTTGAATCACCAATGGATATGATGGATTTTAAAATGGGGGTGTCCTTTTAATGGGATTTCATTAAATAAAAGTCCTTGTTAACTAGTTAATAAAACATTATACTCATATGATAAAATCTTATATTATGGATGAACAGAATCATCATCATCAAATTAAACTTTGAGAAAAATCCTTGGAAAGAGAATCTTAAAGTAATATACTCTTAAGACTAGTTATTTAAGAAAATTATTAATCTAAATAAATAGTCTATGTGCTAGAAAAATACTTATTCCTAAGTAATCAAGTGTTGAAATTATTCAACATATGAATGTATATTCTTATGGAATCATGGATTGATTCACTTAAGTTTTCAAAAGAATTAGATGCAAAATAACCAAAGTAATGTTATTCTCAACACATGTACTCAATATGATTGGGTATGTAATTGATTTAAGTAATTTTAGTTTCATATACTCAACATTATTATGTCAAATGATATTCAATATGATTGAATATGTTAATTACTCTTTGTGGGTAAAGGTTTACTTAAATATTTATTGATTATATAATTCAATTATGATATTCTAATAGATATATGATATTAACTATATGTTTTACAACTATTCAAGATATATAGGAGGTCATAAAAGTTAAAAATATTGAATATTAAAGCTTGAAGTGATAGAGAAAAGGAATAAAAATCCTATTTTTAGAATATGTGGTCATGCTCATTTTGGGTTCCCTAAAAACAATGGTTTTCCACCCCCACCCCCAGTTACTAGGGGGAGGGTTCACCCTACCCTCTTCTCACCCAAAACCCTTCTCCCCCTTCACCAACCCTTATTCCCTCCTAGATTTTCCTTCCGTATCACTAATATCTAAAGTCCCCACACTCGATTATGGGATTCCAAAACTCCCTCCCTCTCTCTGGGAGTTATCTGAGTCTTTGTCCCTCCTAAAACACTCATTGGTCACTCAATTTAGCCGAAGACTTTTGTCAGTTTATACTTTCTACAGGTTTTCTAACATTTATTGGGGCTTTAAATAGCACACTTATTTTTCCTACTTGACTCCCAGCACCTGTTAATATGCTTTGCGAGTGAAGATGAACTTTCTTTCTCCTGGTCCTAGGGTTAGAGTCTCATCGATGGAACATTATTATCTCTATTATGAGGGTCATATGACTTTCATATGAAAAGGTTGTAAATTAATTTCAATTAATTTAGGATCTTTAAAATATGTTCTTATCACATAGATAAATAAAATTCAAAATAAGATAAGGCATAACGTGATCCATTGAATCTTTTAGATTTGAGTCACCTTGATTTTCTCCCACTTAAAATGATTTCTATCCTTTCCCTACTCTCTCTCTTCTACAACAGAATTGATGGAATGTATAAAAATTGAATTGAGACATAATTGAAAAGGATAGGACCCTTTAAATATGGATAAAACGATTTTAATGGGTGGTTATTTAATTAATTTTCAAAGTCCATAAATTTCCCCTATTATCCCATTATGATAATATTAAACAAATATAACATAAATTATTCTATCATTCTCCCACTTAACTCATGTTATATTACTTTATGATATTTAATATTTAATCGGTCATTATTTTCATTTATATCTATTCTATCATGTATACAAAATTAATCATAATAAAGGATAATGTCCAAATGAGTCATGAAAGTCATATATTCTCTATTAATATACTCCCTTCCATGTACTACAATATGGAAATTTTACCTATCATAATTAAAATGGGATATATATATATATATAATTTTCCCAATGATAATGTATTTATTTAAGACTATATACATTATCATTATTCAATTCAATCATGTATACTTATTGAAACAATAGAAAAAATGGTCCAAAATTTTATAAGCCCAAGTGTCAGCTGTAATAATCATAATAGTCAATACATACAATGAAACTTACTCATTCATAATGATCATACTTTCAACATGGCTAATAAATGTCTTAGTAGTCAACCCTTCCATCAAAGGGTCATAAATCATAGTATTTGTGCTGATATGTTCAATTGACACCTTAAATTTTTGAATTTCCTCTTTAACTACAAATTACTTTAATTCCATGTGTTTAGAACCTTTGTAATATCAATAATTATTTTAAATGAATACTATTATTGTATTCTCATAATAAATTTTCAAGGGTTCGGTGATACTATCAACAATTACAAGTCCAGAAATAAATTTCTACAACCATGTACCCTGAATTGTAGCTTCAAAGAATGTTACAAATTCCTCTTCCATGGTCGAAGTATCTATAACTAATTTCTTTTCACTTTTCCATGATATTTATCATTTGGCTAGAATTTACACATAACAAAAAGTGGACTTTCTTGTATAAACACAAAAAGAAAAGTCTAAATCAGAGTATCCAATCACCTCAAGATCAATGTATCTTTTATAAGTAAGCATGTGATCCTTTGTTCCTTATAAATATTATAAAACTTTCTTTGTATCTCTCCAATGATCTGGTCCAGTATTACTTTGGTTTCTTCCTAACATACCAATTTCAAATCTAATATCTGGACTTGTAAATGTTTTATCATACATAAAGCTTCCTACAATGGATTCATATGGAATTTCTTACAAATTTTTTCGTTCCAAATCATTTTTGGGACATTGATTGAGATTAAATTTATCTCATTCTTGAATTGGAACCAGAGATACTGAACATTTTTCTATCCTAAACCTCTCTAACATTTTATTGATGTATGAATTTTGAGATAATCCCAATAATCCTTGACTTCTATTATGGAATATTTCTATTCCAATGACATACTTCTATTCTCCCATGTATATCATTACAAAATTATTATAGATGAATTTATTAGTCTCACATAATAGACCAAGATCATTTGCAGCAAGAAATATGTCGTTAACATATAGAATCAAGAATATAAATTTACTCCCACTTATCTTTTGATATATACACCGATCAATGATGTTTTCCTTAAATCCAAAAGATACAATGGTATCATTAAACCTAATATACCATTTTTGGGAATCTTGTTTAAGTCTATATATTGACTTCTTCAATTTATATATCATTTTTTCCTTTCCTCCAATGTAAAAACCCATTTTTTTATCCATGTATACATCATCCTCTAAGTTTCTATTTAGAAATACTATTTTAAAATCCATTTTATGTAACTCTAAATCATACTGAGCTACTAATGCCGTAATAATTCTGAAATAATTTTTATTAAAGACTAGTGAGAAGGTTTCCTTATAGTCTATACCATCCTTTTGAGTGAATCCTTTAGTAAAAAGTATGGCCTTGTAACGTTCAAGGTTACCAAGAGAGTCATGTTTGGTTTTTAAGACCCATTTATATCCAACTCTCTTGAATTCTATAGGAAATTCCATAAGGCCCCATACTTCATTTTTTCCCATGGAATTCAACTCACATTTCATGGAATCTAACTATTTATCAGAATTATCACACTTTATAGATTGATAATATGAAACTTAATCATTATCAATGATAATATAATTTTTTATTTCATGAATATATACCACATAGTCAACAGAAATAGATAACATTATTTCCCTTTGGGATATTCTTAACACAATTTCTTGTGGTTATTCAACAATTTATTCATTTTGAATTTAGGAAACATTCTATTATTATTCTACATGATTATTTTTTGATCAAATAATTTTAAGAACAACAACATGTGAAGTTAGAATAAAAGAAAATGGAACTTGAATTCTAAATTCTTTAATTTTCACATTTTTTGGAACTTCACTCCCACTAGATTCACCATTCTTGATAAATCTAGAATTTATATTTTCAACAATTCTCATACTATGGTTAGGAAAATAAAATCTATACCCCTTTAATTTCTCTGGATAACCAATGAAAATTTCACTTATTGTTTTTTAATAAAATTTTCTTTTTTATGGAATATATGCTCTTATTTCTCTCTAACAACCCCATACATATAGGTTTCTTAAACTAGGTCTCATACCAGTCCAAATTTCAAAATCATTCTTTAAAACTACTTTACTAAGAACCCTTTTCAATAAATACATGGTAGTTTTTAAAGCATACAACCACAATGATAAGGGTAAATAATAATTACTTAACATACTCCTAATCATATCCATTAATGTTTTACTACACCTTTCTACTACACCATTTTTTATGGTGTATCTATCATAGTTTATTATGCATATATTCCACGACTTTCTCAAACCTTTGAAAATGGACTAGGGTTTTTTCCACTTTCATAAAATCTTTTATAACACTCACCACCCCTATCAAACCTTATAACCTTCACCTTTTTTTAATTGCATTTCAACTTCATTTACATAAATTTCCAATGAATTTATTGATTTATATTTGTCATGAAACAAATATACATATCCATAACATGAAAAATCATCAATAAATTTGATAAAGTATTTTTTTACCGAAATAATTAACATCAAAAGTTCCACATATATCGGTATGTATGAACTCAAGGAGTTGAGTACTTCTTATGGAACCTTTAATTGTTTGTTTTGTTTGTTTTCCTTTAATACAATCCACACAAATTTTTAGGTTGGTAAAATCTAAATTTGGAAGGATTTAAATCTTAATAAATCTCTCCAATCTTTTTTTTGTAAATATGACATAAACTTTTATACCATAAATGAGTATAATTTTCATTTACTACACCACGTTTAGTACCAGAATTATGATGTAAGGTCATAAGTGTTTCAGAATACATATTATCAAGATTTAGTTTATATAAACCATCATATAAAAAACCAAATCCAATCATACATGTATTCTTAAACAATCTAAAATAACCATTACCAAAATTAAAAGAGTATCCAACAGCAAAAAGTTTTGATAAATAAACTAAATTCCTAGATATACTAGGTACATAAAAGGTTTCACACAAATTAATACTATATACACTATCAAGGATTAAATGGTAATTTCCAATAACTTCAACTGGAACCTTCACTCTATTCCCCATGAAGATGAAATTTTTAGTTGGTCTTGTGATTTGGGTTGAAAGTAATCTATGCATCATATTAGAAACATGATTTTTACAACTAGAATCAATACACAATGTATTATGTGGAACTTCAGCTAAGTTTTATTAATAACCTATATAAGAATTTTTCTTAATATTATTTTCAAACCAAGCCTTATGTTTTAGACAATCCTTTTGGAAATGTCAAAATTTCCTACAAAAAATGGAATTTATATTTATTTGTGTTCTTCTGGTTTTTTCTAGAGGGATCATTAACCTTTAATGGTCCCTTTCCTTTTCCAATATTCTTTATACCATGATTATTTCCTCCTTGATGATGCATATAATGGAAGGAGTGGATTCTTTGACTCTTTAAATGTGTTTCCTCTTGAACTAGAACACTTTGAAATTAATGCACATTACATTTATCTTTCATTATGTCATAGTACATTTGGAATGGTCCATACTCAGATGGTAATGAGTTTAGGACAAATTGTACAAGGAAAATTTCATCCACATCAATTCCTAAATACTTAAGTCTTACTATAATATTCATCATTTCGATGACATGATCATGAATAGTATAAGAACCATCAAACTTCATGGTGTTCAATGTACTTATTAACATCCTAGTAAGATATTTTTTAGCGGTTTGAGATTGGTCTCCCACATATTTCATAAATTCTATAGCACTTTCATGGTGTTCAATGACATTATCATGAACATCATGGTGTTCAATGTACTCATGAGCAAGAGAATTATCATTCGTATGAACATCAAACTTAATATATTCAATATTTCCAATGTTTTATTATATAATCAATCGTCATTGATACTATCATCCATTATAGTAACAGGTTTCTCTACTCGGAGTGATAAATCAAGATCCAATACACCAAGGTGAAATTGGATTTTCTCACTCCAATTAGATAAATTTAATCCATCAAAGATATAAACAAATGATGTATATGGATCAAATGAGGATGGAAAGTTAATTTCAATAAATACATGTCACGACCCATCCTCGGGGCCCATTCTGTGACTACCCCAAGCCCGCCTTCCATAGGCCAGGGGCTGGTGACTAGAACCAAAGGCATAAATCTCGATAAAAAGGGAATTCATTGCCTTTATAAAGTAAACAAACACAATAGAGTACGCAACAGAAGAAAGCACTAAGTAAAGATGAGTACAAAAGTATGTGCTGAAAATTAAATGGGCCAGTTTACAAACCCAACTATAAAGTACAGTACAACTGAAAAGATAGTATAGCTACAGAAAATTAAAATAGAAACCACTGAGCCGTCCTCCAGGAATCCCACCTGTAGGGTGGGTACAGATGGCCTCTTCAGCACCTCGGGTCCGGTCGTCCGCTCCGTGTACGTCTCTCCAAGTGGTCCACCTCCAGGTACCATCCAGCTTCACAATCTTCCACCTCAATCAGTGTTTTCCATCATCTGCATCCAACAAAACGTAGTGCGGGCATAGCCCGTGCAGGGGTGAGTATACGATACTCATTAGGGACCCCGAGACCCCCGAAGGTCTCCCAGAATCCACGAAGGATAAACCAAATAATAAAGATACAATAACGAAGTATCAACCAACTAGACTTAGGTATATGCCCATACATATACCTAAGTTATCAATCACAGTTCAGCTCCAACTCTCGAGCCCAAGAACAACCCAGTCCACACAGGAAAGCAAGTCAATCACATCGATGATAAGGATTGAAAGTCAAGACTTAGCTCACACAAGTATAAATCTTTCATAAAGTGATAAAGATGATCAGATGTAGTCACTGATTCATCTAAGTTGTCAGACCCACGTAGGATACTAGACTAGCTAAGTTGTCGGACCCACGTAGGATACTAAAACAGCCACTCTATCGGACCCATGTAGGATACTAGAACATAAGTCAAACTTTCGGACCCACGTAGGATACAATAACAGTAACCATCAACGTCGAACCCATGGAGGATTCTAGTATGGTAGTCGTCATTGCCGAACCCATAGAGGATTCTAGTACGGTAGTCGTCGTCACCGAACCCACGGAGGATTTCAGTACGGTAGTCGTTGTAGTCACAGCCAGCTCTAGGGTTCCCACACACAGCATGCTCAATTCCAGGAGGGTCCGCTCCTCGAGCAAAGGGTTCCATACATCAACTATCACGAAGTCTAGAGTTGATGTATCTCTAAGTTTTGTCTCATCAAAAGGAACCCAACGTGACAGACAGCACATCAATCGGACGCCCAGTCTAAGAGTTATTAGCATTTTTGCTCCAGGGGCCCGGTTGGAAATACGCTCGTTCCAAACCCGGCCATTTTCCAAAGTTTACCAAAACTCACTTAGAGTATCGCAAAAGTACTGCCACATCATGAAGTTCCCAGTGTCTTAGAGGACGTGTTGATCGGACGCGCGGTCTTCAAGATATTTACCTTTAAGTGAAAACGGGCCCGGCCCATTAATCCCAATGGGCTGACGGGACGGGTCAATCCAGTTTTGGTGGGTCCAACCCGTTAGAGGGTCAGACCGACCTGGTGAATTGCGTGACCCAGCCCGAGGGGCAGGGCCCAGCCCGAAAGGGCGTGGCCCGACCTGGCAGGGCGCTGCACGGCTGGTCGAGCGGTCCGAGGGGGGGGAACTTTCTCAAACCGGTGACACCGACCGGCGCCGCCCTCCAATCTGGTTGGACGAAGCCGGTCGGTCTTCCCAGCGCAAGCGGCCCACTCGGGCGAGCCGCGGTCCTGCTGCGTGGCACCATTGGGTGCCACGGCTCCTTCACCCGGTCAGCCGACGAGACATCTGGTTCGCCACCGAAGCGGCCCACGGAGTGCAGGCCACAATACTCCGCAGCGCAACACCCATTGGGGCGCCGCGGTCTTCCTTCGTCCTGGTCGGCTTTAGCCTGCCGGTTCTTCTTCGGTCGTGCGGCCCACAATACACATGCGGCTGGCACACTGCAGCCGCCTTCGTTCGTCTCCACCTTCCCAAGATGATCTCCATTGAAAATAAAAGATACTACGGAGGGTATTTGGGCCGTGTGCATTCGTCCCATGCCCTCCGCGTTAGGCGGTAGCAGTTGGACGAAGTTAAACCATAATTTTCAATGATTAACAAGAAAAATTTTAATCAATTAAAATTGAACATAATTCCCCTACCTCGATCAAGGCTTGTTCATCGTAGTCCCGGAAGACAATGTAGCTTCGTCAATGTTAGAGAAAGAACCGTCGTTGTTGGTGATATTCCCCACAGTGGTGTCTCCTCCCTTGACGCGGAGGAAGAAGAAGGTCGGAGAAGTTACTCCACATCCTTCAAGTCGGGGAGTGTTCTTCACGTTCTTCGTGGAAGAACTCTCCCTTTCTAAATCCCCCCACAAATATTTTCCAACCAAAATAATAATAAGGCACTCCCATAATATAACATTTCCATGAATTTTCAAATTAATTCAAAATGAAAATTAAATTAATTAAGGCATTAAGTTGCCAACATTAATGGATAGGAGATGGTGGGGCTCCACATTTAAGTGGAAGTCCAAAGGTTTTAAGAGGTTGTCAAAAATTAATTAAAGGGGATGTTAAAGGGAGTTGAGGGGAGTTATGGGGAGATGAAAGGTTAGGGCTCGTGTGAGCCCCACCTCACAAATATCCTCTCATGGGAGGTTATATGGGTGTGGGACCCACTTCTAACTCCCCTTGGGATGAAATAACCAACTTCCATAAATAAAACTGTGTTCCAAAAATTTTATTTATTTCATTCTAAATCCCCAAATATTAACTCTCAACCCGCATAAAACGCAACTGCAGTAAAGGTCCCCTTAAGTGAATATCGGCACTGCGAGTTCATCGATGTCCTCAGATTTCAATTTCGAGCACCGATTAAAAATATAGAAAAACCAGCACATACGTTTAGTGAACGTACCCAAACAAAACTTTAGAAATTGATTCTGGGCACACCGGACCTTAGAATCAAGTGCCGTCAGAAACGCAGGCTCATAAAATTCCAAAGTATTTAAGAAAAAAATTTCTTTGAAATTTCAAGGTCTTTACATTACTCCCACCTTGGGGATTTACATCCCTGTAAAGCTACAAAACACACTAGGGAAACAAATGGGGGTTTTGTACACGCATCTGAGCCTCCCGCTCCCAAGTTCTCTCCTAGAGGTTTTTGTGCTGCCAGTGAATGTGCACCAGAGGAATCGACCATCCACATAGGACCTGCTTCTATCGATCCTCGATCTCCACCGGGACCTCCGTGAATTTCTCCCCATCATTGATATTCAGCTCCCCATGATCGATGATGTGGGTTGGGTCGTGCACGTATCTCCTCAGCTGAGATACATGGAAGACGGCATGTACCTGGTGCAACTGAAGTGGAAGGGCCAGGCAGTAAGACACCTCGCCTACTCTACTGAGGACCTATAAAGGTCCGATGAAAAGAGGAGATAACTTTTTTACCTGGCCAAATCTCCGTAGACCTCGTCGAGGTTAATCCCATGGGAAAACGTTGTCACCATCCTCAAACTCCAGTGGTCTCCGTCTCCCATCAGCATAGGACTTATGTCTACTCTGTGCAGTCTTAATCCGCTCCTGGATGATTTGTACCTTCTTTGTTGTAGCCTTAAACCATCTCTGGTCCTACAAGTTCTGACTCCCCAGGGTCAGTCCAGCACAGAGGTGATCTTCAAGTTCGGTCGTACAGTGCCTCGTAAGGTTCCATACTGATGGTGGAGTGATAGATATTGTTGTACTCAAACTCCACCAAGGGTAGGTGATCCTCCAATCTAAGACCAAATTCATAGACACATGCTCGGATCATGTCCTCGAGAGTATCAACGGTTCTCTCAGTCTGGTCGTCTATCTGAGGATGGAAGGCGGTGCTCAGACGTAGATTCATCCCAAAATCCTCCTGTAACCCCTTCCATAGCCGGGAAGTGAAACGAGCATCTCGATCGGAAACGATAGACAATGTCACACCATGAAGTCGTATGATCTCCTGAACGTAGAGGCGTCTCAATCTCTCTACTGATCCCTACTCTATGATCGGTAGAAAGTGGGTTTACTTGGTGAGTCGGTCTACGATCACCCAAATAGATTCATGTCCTCTGTATGTACATGGAATCCTTGTCACAAAATCCATGGATATCTCGTCCCACTTCCACTCCGGGACCTTTAAGGGTTGTACCAAGCCTGCTGGAACCTGGTGCTACGCCTTCACTTGCTGACAAGTGAGGCATCGTGAAACAAACTCAAATACAGCCTTCTTCATACCTATCCACCAGTGTTGTCGTCTGAGGTCCTAGTACATCTTCACCACTCCAAGATGTACCGCTAGAGGGGAATTTTAAAACTCCCTCATCACTTCCTCCTATAGTGAAACTGGTACCATAGTACGTCCCCTGAAGAGGATGACATGATCCCCTCCTTCAGAAAATCCATCGGGTGCCAGCCCTGAGGATATCTGAGCACGTCGTGTCTCGCAGTCAGCGTCCCCTCGTTGTGCCTCTCAAACTTGCTGAAGAAGTGGAGGAGTGATTGTGAGAGACTGATGGAAGGCTTCTCCATCAATATCCACAAAGGATATCTACAACGCGGATAGATGCTCTATCACCTCTCCTAGTAGTTGAATGCCCGATCTCCTGCTGAGAGAATCAGCTACAACATTCACCTTCCCGGGAGTATAGACTATCTCAAAGTCATAGTCCTGGAGGAACTCGAGCCATCGTCGCTGCCTTAGGTTTAGGTCCTTCTGTGAGGAGATGTACCTGAGACTCTAGTGGTCAGAGTAGACTGTAAAGCACTCGTCCATCATATAGTGTCGCCACATCTTCAAGGCGAATACCACTGCAGCTAACTCCAGGTCATGGGTAGCATAGTTCTGCTCGTGTTGTCTCAACTGCTATGAACCATACGCGATCACTGCTCACTCCTTCACCAGGACACACTCGAGTCCGGTCCCTGATGCGTCATAGTAAACTACGTACTCAACGCCATCCTCCGGAAACCTCAAGATGGGTGCACTAGTCAACCTATGCCTCAGATCCTAAAATCTCTGCTGACATATATCTGACCACACAAAGGGTTTCCCCTTCTTCGTCAAGGCTGAAAGCGGTGCTGAAACTCTAGATAAGTCTGGCACAAATCTCCAATAGTACCCATCCAGACCTAGGAAACTCTGCACCTCTTTCATGCTCCTGGGTGGTTCCCAAGCAAGCACTGCCTTGATCTTTGCTGAATCCACTACAACTCCCACCTCCGAGATGACGTGTCCCAAGAAGTGTACCTCTCGTATCTATAATTGAAACTTCAAGAGCTTACCATAAATCTGTTGCTCTCAGAGTGTATCCAGTACAACCCGCAAGTGGTAAGCGTGCTCCTCCTTAGTAGTTGAGTAAATCATCATGTCATCGATGAAGAATACAAAAAAATGATTAAGGTAAGACTGGAAGATCCTGTTCATGAGACTCATGAACACTGCCAGAGCATTGGTTACGCCGAAGGGCATAAACAAGAACTCGTAGTGGCCATACCGACACCTGAAGGTCGTCTTCGACACATCCTCATCTCGAACTCTAAGCTGATGATAGCCTGACCTGAGGTCTAGCTTCAAGAACAATCGTTCTCCCTTGAGCTAATCAAAGAGGTCGTCAATCCTTGGAAGTGGGTACTTGTTCTTTATGGTCACCTGATTTAGGTGACGATAGTCGACACACAGTCGCAAGCTCCCATCCGCCTTCTTGGTGAACAAAATTGGAGAAGCCCATGGTGATACACTGGGTTGGATGAATCCCTTTCCCTACAAGTCCTCCAGTTGTACCCGCAGCTCATGAAGCTCAGTGGTATCCATCCAATATGCTGGAGTAGATATCGGTGTTGTCTCGGGGTATAGGTCAATATAGAAGTCTACCTCTATGTGAGGAGGTAGTCCTGGAACATCATCAGGAAAAACATCTGCATAATGATCCACCACAACAGGAAAACTTGGACTCCGCACATCAACTACTCCAAGGATGAGACTAGCCAACTGATGTGTGATCGGCTACCATCTCCTCTGTGAAAGTCTATCTTGCGCTGCAAAGGCTCCCTTCTCACCAGTGAAGGTGAACCTGCGCCAATCCGTGTGGACACACCGCAATTTGCACCTAATACAGTCGATATGAGCATGGACGGTAGATAACCAGTCCATGCCCAGGATGATGTCGTAAGGCCTCGACGCCGTTACAAGAAGATCACAGCCAAATCTCTCGCCTCCTAGAGTAAGCTCAAACTGCTGGCACTAGTGTGTAATCATCGAGTCTACTCCCGTAGGAGTCTCTAACCATAAGGATTGAGCTAACAACTCTGTCGGAATCTCCAAGCTCCAAATAAGGGTAGAAAAAATAAAATAATGACTCACACATGTGTCTATAAGTACTGCAGCAAGGGTGGAGTAGACACAGATAGTACCTCGAATCATCTCAGGTGTGCCGTGGTTATAATTATCCACTTCCTGAAGATGAGTCTGCCTCTGTCCACCAGCTCCTGTGGTTGGGGTGGACCTCCTGGTGTTGGTGGTGGTAGAGCCTCAAAATGTTTTCCACCACCCGATGTTCGGCCAGCTCCTCTACCCCGTCCGCCTGCTCCCTACGGACCACCAGGGTCGAAACTCTACCTCTTCCTGGGAGGTCCCTCCACTGTCTGCTGCTCATCTTCATGGTGGGTCGGGCAGTCTCGATCCATGTGAACCTACTCGCTACATGCATAGTATTGTCTGCTCCTCGTATAGCTGGCTCTGTTTCGAGTGCCCCACACAACAGAACCTGTATCCTGAGGTCGCTCTCCTGATGGCTCGGTCCACTTGGACCTCTACGACATCTGTCTACTACTGGCTGCAGAAGACTCTTCTAAGTGTCGCCCTGTGGTGGGTCTCGCTGCTGGTGTCGGCTTAGCGAGAAATATCTCCACAATAAGGGCTCTCTCCAGCACTCCCGCATGCGTCGGAATGCTGAGGGAGATCATCGAATCCCTGATATCATGCCTCAGTCCCTATTCAAAGGTTTGGGCCCTAATGAATGGGTCTCGTACCATTTCTGTGGAGTAGTGCCAGAGGTCAGTAAACCTCACTGAGTACTGAGCTACTGTCATGATGCCCTCCTACAGGTGAAGTAACTCCTGAATCTGCACCGCACAAAGTGTGGCTGGAACAAACTCCGAGCAGAAGAGACTCTCGAATTCTATCCAAAGTAGAGATGCCTTGTTGTGCATATAAAACATCAAGCTCCACCATCTATCTGCTGTTTCATGCAGGAGACTCACGGCAAGGATCACCATAAGGTCGGCTGGTGTCCCTACCAATTTGAAGACTCTGACGATAACCTCCAGCCAATCCTTGGCTGCCTAAGGGTTCGTCTCTCCGCGGAACCTAGGCGGCCTCTGTCTCTGAAACTCATGAAACGTACTCAGGTGGTGTGCACTATCTACTGCTGGGGCTGGTAGTATCGGTGGCTCAGCAGGTAGTGGTATTGTTGGTGCCTCCGCTGTGATGGGGCCCTACACTGAGGCCTTATCGCTCGGTGGGCTTCCATCTTGTATGCGACTCAGAACCCTAGCTGGCAGCCCTCATGGGGCCATCCTGAAAAGAAACAAATGCACTGTGGTCAAAATAGTATACCTGGTGAGCTGATACAAAGTAATCACAAAGAAAACTTTTGAAACACACATGCAATCAGTGTTTTCATGCACTGAGTCGGAAATCAGGGGTCAGGGTCCTGGTGTATGGATACGTCAGCCGCCGCACCAACACTGGACTCCATGGACTGAAAAACACACTCAATACTCTTAACACTATTGCTTCATAGAAAGGAATGATCAGAGTCCTGATTTCTGCGGTAGAACTGACTCATTTGATACCAATTTGTCATGACCCATCCTTGAGGCTCGTGTCGTGACTAACCCAAGCCCGCCTTCCATAGGCCAGGGGCTGGCGACTAGCACCAAAGGCGTAAATCCCAATAAAAAGGGAAGTCATTTCCTTTATAAAGTAAACAAACACAACAGAGTATGCAACAGAAGGAAGAACTAAGTAAAGTTTAGTAAAAAAGTATGTGCTGAAAAGTAAGTGGTCCAGTATACAAACCCAACTATAAAGTACAGTACAACTGAAAAGCTATTATAACTACAGTAAAGTAAAACAGCAACCACTGAGTCGTCCTCTGGGAATCCCACATGAAGGGTGGGTATAGATGGCCTCCTTAGCACCTTGGGTCCGGCCGTCTGCTCCATGGACGTCTCACCAAGTGGTCCACCTCCAGGTACCGTCAAGCTCCACAAGCATCCACCTTGATCAATGTTGTCTGTCTTCTGCATCCAACACAACGTAGTGCGGGCATATCCCGTGCAGGGTTGATTATATGATACTCAGTAAGGACCCTGAGATCCCCGAAGGTCTCCCAGAATCCACGAAGGATAAATCACAGAAGAAAGATCCAATCATGAAGTATCAACCAACTCTACTTAGGTATATGACCATACATATATCTAAGTTATCAATCACAGTTTCGCTCCAACTCTCGAGCCCAAGCACAACCCATTCCACACAGGAAAGCAAGTCAATCACATCGATGATAATGATTGAAAGTCAAGACTCAGCTCACACAGGTATACATCTTTCATAAAGTGATAAAGAAGATAAGATATAGTCACTAATTCATCTAAGCTGTTGGACCCACGTAAGATACTAGACCAGCTAACCTGTCGAACCAACGTAGGATAATTGACCAGCTACTCTGTCAGACCCACGTAGGATACTAAACCAGAAGTCAAACTATCGGACCCACGTAGGATACAAGAACAGTAACCATCATCGTCAAACCCACGGAGGATTCCTGTATGGTAGTCATCATCACCGAACCCACAGAGGATTCCAGTACGGTAGTCGTCGCCGCCGAACCCATGGAGGATTCCAGTACGGTAGTCGTTGCAGTCGCAGCTAGCTCTAGGGTTCCCGCACACAGCATGCTCGATTTCAGGAGGTTTTGCTCCTCGAGCAAAGGGTTCGATACATCAACTATCATGAAGTCCAAAGTTGATGTATCCCTAAGTTCTGTCTCGTCAAAAGAAACCCAACGCGACATACGGTGCGTCAATCGGACGCCCGGTCTGAGAGTTATTAGCATTTTTTCTCCGGGGGCCCGGTTGGAAATACGCTGGTTCCAAACCCATAAATTTTCCAAAGTTGTCCAAAACTCACATAGATTATCACAAAAGGAACTCCACGTCACGAGGGTCCTAGTGCCGCAGACGGTGCGTCGATCAGACGCGCGGTCTTCGAGATATTTACCTTTAAGTGAAAATGGGCCCGGCCAGTTAAGCCCAGTGGGTTGGCGGGTCGCGTCAATCCAGTTATGGCGGGTCCGACCCGGTAGAGGGTGGGACTGGCCCAGTGGATCGCGCGGCCCGGCCTGAGGGGGGTGGCCCAGCTCGAACGGGCGCGGGCCGGCCTGGCAGGGTGCGGCCTGGCAGGGTGCGGCCCGGCCTGGCAGGGCACGACCCGGCTGGCCGCGGCTCGGTCGGCTGGCAGAACAGTCCGAGGGGGGGCATGGCCCCTATCTTTCCCAAACCGGCGGTGCCAAGTGGCGCCGCCCTCCAATCCGGCCGGCCAAAACCAACCGGTCTTCCCGGCGCAAGTGGCCCCTCGGGCGGGCCGCGGTCCTGCTGTGCGGCACCTTCGGGTGTCGCGGCTCCTTCACCCGGCCGGCCGACGAGCCGGCCGGTTCACCTCCAAAGCGGCCCACGAAGGGTGGTCCACGGTGCTCCGTAGCACGGCGACCCTTGTGGCACCACGGTCCTCCTTCGTCCCATCCATCTTTATCCGTCCAGTTCTTCTTCGGTCGAGCAGCCCGCGGTTGCGGGCCATGTTTCTTCCGCATGCAGCCGGCACGCTGCCGCCGCCTTCGTTCATCACCAACTTCCCAAAATGATCTCCATCTAAAATAAAAGATAATACGGATGGTCATTGGGCCATGTGCGTTCAGCCCGTGCCCTCCATGTTAGGCGGTAGAAGTTGGCCGAAGTTAAACCATAATTTTCAACAATGAACAAGAACAATTTTAATCAATTAAAATTGAACATAATCCCCCTACCTCGATCAAGTCTTGTTCATAGTAGTCGTGGAAGATGATGTTGCTCCATCAACATCGGAGAAAGAACCGTCGTTGTTGGAGAAATTCCATGCAGTGGTGTCTCCTTCCTTGATGCGGAGGAAGAAGAAGGTCGGAGAAGTTACTTCACATCCTTCAAGTCGGGGAGCGTTCTTCGCGTTCTTCGTGGAAGAACTCTCCCTTTATAAATCCCCCCAAAAATATTTTCCAACCAAAATAATAATAAGGCCCTCCCATAATATAACATTTCCATGAATTTTCAAATTAATTCAAAATGCAAATTGAATTAACTAAGGCATTGAGTTGGTAACATTAATGGATGGGAGATGGTGAGGCTCCACATTTAAGTGGAAGTCCAAAGGTTTTAAGAGGTTGTCAAAAATTAATTAAAGGGGATGTTAAAGGGAGTTGAGGGGAGTTATGGGGAGATGAAAGATTAGGGCTCGTGTGGGTCCAACCTTACAAATATCCTCTCATTGGAGGTTATGTGGGTGTGGGCCCCACCTCTAACTCTCCTTGGGAGGAAATAACCAACTTCCATAAATAAAATTGTGTTCCACAAATTTTATTTATTTCATTCTAAATCCCCAAATATTAACTCTCAACCCACATAAAACGCAACTACGGTAAAGGTCCCCTTAAGCGAATACTGGCGCTGCGAGTTCATCGGTGTCCTCAGATTTCAATTCCAAGAACCGGTTCAAAAGATAGAAAAACCCGCACGTACGTTTACTGAACGTACCTGAACAAAACTTCAGAAATAGATTCCGAGCACACCAGACCTCAGAATCAAGTGCCTTCAGAAACCGCAGACTCGTAAAATTCCAAAGTTTTTAAGAAAAAATTTTCCTTGAAATTTCCGGGTCTTTACAATACATGATTAAAATTAATGCTTTTGAAATAATAATAATACATTGATCCAGAAAAATTATTTAACATAAATGCATATTAGTGTTCTTCTTTGGGTGATACACTAATACACAAACATAATTGATACTAATTAAATTAAATTTATTTTGAAATAATATACACATAAATTAGATTTATTTATTATCTTTGGATATATATAAATAAATCTCATAATGCATATATATATATTTTGAAAAATTATATTCATAAATTATAATAATATGAAAATTGAATTTGGGAAATTAATAAATATCTCATAATAATGAATTTTAATTACTCATAATATATCATAATAGCATCAAATTTATGATTAATCAATATATATTATTTTAGCATAATTTTAAAGCAATTTTAACTTTAGAATTTACCACTTTGGTGATTAAAAAATCTCATTTAGTAATTTTATAAATATAAAACATCATAATCACAATATATTTATAAATACAAATAAATTTTAATAAACATAAATCTAAATTTCGTTTTCTCTTTCTTTAATTTTTTTTACATACAACTTAAAACACTAATACTTATTTCCAATAATTAAAAATCAATATTATATTTTTTTTAATTACAACATTTAACACTTTCTAATGTCTAAAATAGAAATAAAATATATATATATATATATATAATCATTATTTTCTCATTCAAATAAAGACAATCATTTTTTACTGCAAATTCATCCCATTTAATATACAATAATAATAATAAATAAATAAAACTATATTCTAAAATCATGAAGAGGATATCAAAAAAAATAACAGTATATTAGTATTTCAAAACAAATATCCATAATTCAAATTAATATTATTTATTTATTAATTAAACTATATAACTATAATAATATTATTGTAATTATTATTATAATTTTTCTGAAAAAAATGAGCCAAAAAATGCACATTGATTTCAAGAAAAAATTGCACATCCCTGATCTAAAAAATTCAACATAAAATATTATATTCCCATTGATTTTTAAACCAATTAAAAATTGTAATAATAAATAAATAAGAGATTTATAAATCTTAACATTAGGAGAGTAATTGTTTTGGGATTCCCAAAAAAATTGTACACTAACTTTCAAATTTTAAAACACATGAGGAGTGAGATAGTGTTTTTGGATTCCAAAACAAATTGCCCAACAACTTTCAAATTTTAAAACACATGAGGAGAGAGGTAGTGTTTTAGGATTCCCAAAAAAAATTGTACATCAACTTTTAGATTTATAAAAAAATTGCACAACCAATTATAAAATAATAATAAAAATAATAATAATAATAATAATAATGGAAATGCACAACAAATTCGGATTTCAGAAAAAATCCATTTCTTGAAGAACATAATCCAGATTTTTTATTCTTAATTCCATGCAACGCATTATAAATTTAAGTATGGGAAAACATATATTTCATAATCCCCACTCTAATACCACATGTAAATTAATTTCAATTAATTTAGGATTTTAAAATTTGTGCTTATCACATAGCTAAATAAAATTCAAAAGAAGATAAGACATACCTTGATCCATTGAATCTTCTTGATTTGAGTCTCCTTGATTTTCTCCCACTTAAAAGGATTTCTATCTTTTGTCTACTCTCTATTTTATAGTAGAATTGATGGAACGTACCATAATTGGATCGAGACATAATTGGAAAGGACATGACCCTTTAAATAGGGATAAAATGGTTTTCATGGGTGGTTATTTAATTAATTGTCAAAGTCTATAAATTTGACAATTTTATACCCTATTATCCCATTATAATAAATTTAAACAAATATGACAAGATTTATTCCCACAAAGGGTCCCCCCATCCCCCCCCCCCCCCGACCACTGCAATATGGGTTAGATTCCTATAACTTTCTCTTCCCTTCTAAAATATGGCTATTATTTGAATACTTGGAAACTTGGTAGGTCGTTTCCTATGCTTTGATAGTAGGCCATGTTCTATGTATCATCCTATTGCACCAGGAATTTGTGTTGAAGTGAATTTATTGAATCCTTCTGTTCAAGCTGTTTGAATTGTGGTTGGAGAAGAATTCTGATGTTTCTAAGTGGTAATGTTTGAATCATGGATTGGTTATTGATCTTCTTGTTACCGATTAGGTAATTTTCTTTAATATTTTCATCGGGGATTTGATAGGAAAAGTATTAAATATAGTGTTCCTAAATAATCTAATGATTTGTCTCATGATACTAGCTTATATGTTAATCCCATTATTGGTGAGACATGTCCAACCTCAAGGGGTGAGATGAACATTGGAGGAAGAATTCTCCCCTTGAGCTTTATGGGTGACTTTTCATACACAGAAGCACTATGACCAGACCCAAAACATGGGCAGACTCTACAGGTTCCAAAAGATGTTCCCTTTCAAGATATCACCAATCCTGGATTCAACATTGTTAATACCTTCAACAAACTGAGTTTTTTGGATACTATGGAGCACATCCATGGTAGGTTCCAAATGGAACAAGAAAATTCCTCAGGAGTATTCTTCTAGAATTGTTTCATGATCCTAAATGAAGAGGTCATAATACCTAATGATGTTGAGGGATGGTAGTCAGTTATTCCTAGATGGAAGTTGAAGTTGGACAAGGCCAAGTTCTTAAGAGAAGGGTATATATAACTGTTAAGAGAGGGACCTGTAGGCTCTAATGAAGAATCCTAGGGGTGATACTAATTCTATATCATCCTCCAACTATGGGGAGGATAGGGAATCAGTGAAATTTTTAATTAGAATAGGAATAAAGTTAGTTTTTATATAGTGTAATATCCAGTTAAAAATGGTAAAAAAATCAGGAAGTACAAGGATTAATCCAAGATGCTAAAACCAATGACCACTAGATCAGTGGGTAAGGAAACTGGTGCTGGTATGCAAGGGAGTATAATAAGGAAATGTGAGATCATGACCATGGGACTCTAGGAGTTACAAGGAATACCAAAGAGAAACTAGTAATGAAAAAATAATTCTAAAAAACATTCCAAGTCAATTGTTGGAGTTGATTTTGGAAGGGAGAAAGAGGGAAAAGTAGATATTGAGGGTCCAACCACATCAATTCTAGTAGGAAAATCATAGGTCAAAAAGGAGCAGGACTTACTAGAAATTTTTTTTTAGAGATCAACAAAAAAAGTATGAAATAAAGAAGTTAATGGATGGATAATTAAAGAATGTTCTATGTGACAATGCAAAATAGACTCAAAATACCAAAGAGGATTTCAACAATATCATCACACATAATACAAGAGAAGGGGGAGGAGGTAGGTTCAATTTGAACCTATTAATGTACTATAAAAAAGGAGATGGAGGATAAATGAATCTTGGTCAATTCCATAAAGGAATAATATGAGAGGATGTGTGGTAGATTGATCTGAGTTCACACCAACCAAGAACAACCAATAGGGATTAACACTCAAAACTGTATTCTGGTTTGAAGTGTTAATGTGTTGGATTGGTGTATCATGATCTATTTGGATGATGTTGGGATGAATAATATTAGTAAATACTACACACCAGACCAAAACTCTCATCAGTTGATCTCTATAGTGAGCTCGTTGGTGGTTGTAGGGGAAAATGTGCCACTACTCTAGGGATTCGGGGTCGAAGGTCCCCGAACCATATTTTGGGGAATCATAGAATCTATAAAAATATATAGAAGAGATGACCAACAACACATAAAAGGCATTGTAGTAGTGAAAAAATACTATAAAATCATTCAATAGGTCATTGTATCTCCATAGACTTCTTATTACAGACATTGTAGTACTTTAAACTTGGGTGGCTGCAATATTGTAGTAGTGCGGACTTCCATCCACCAGTCACTATAGAAAAATGGACTTACTATATGGTTTGTGACATAGTTATTATTCTTATTTATTATTTCATTCAATATAGGGTTTCTATTTGTGAGAGAATCTATGAAAAAACTCCCTATAATTCTTCTCTCGATTATAGTGAATTGTTCTACCTCTCCATATACATAGGGAAATTTTCCCGAACCACATAAATTGATGTGTATATGTTCATATTATTATTATTATTATTCTATTTCTATATTTTATTCATCTTGAAACCTTTTTCATTTTGAATCCCAGTATTTTCAAAACATAATGCAATTAAGATTGATGCATTATTTTAGGATCTTATCTATGAGAATCTATAGTGGAGAAAATTTCCATTCATGTGGAGCCTGTATAGGATGTAAGGTACCAACAATTTAAAACTATATTGGAATGATTCACCTTTTATAATTGATTCTAATAGAACAAATACACAGGTTCCCAATCAAACATAAAAAAGTGATCTTATTTTGAAAAATGAATAAATATTAAAATTTTGAATGAAGAAATGGAGAAAAGGAATTACTGCATTGATATATTGGATGATTTAGGCTTAGATGAATATTTCATAAGATGTATATTTTCTCATTTTTGTCATGAGAAGAGCATGTAAAGTATGGTTGTTTAAATAAAATGAGATGGGTTTTTTAATACACATAGTTTATTATTTATTTATTTATATAACATGATTTAAGGGAGGCTAAAATGACTTTTTTTGTTAGATAATAAATCATATTTTAATTTATGGAAATTTTATAAAAATGTAAATATATTCAATAAGATTTTACTTGATGTTCTCAAAATGATGATAATAAATGAACTAGGCATATTATTTCTAGATTCTAGTACTATATAAATAGTACAAGTGGTTAAAAGTTTAAACTGGTAGAAGAAAGGTTAGTTGAAAAGTTCAACAATGTTTCCCTAGGAAGTAGTTCAAGGTTATTTAAACCTAGGGTTTTCAAGAAGGAGGAGTAATAATTACATATGATGGAATTATTCTAAATACCTAAAGGAGTTTAGAAACTAGATAGAGTTTCCATATCAGGTGTTGGGGTTATAGAAATTAATTATTTTATATTTAAGTGTATGTGATGCAAAATGTATATTTTAAAAAGTTTTGTTATTATTTGGGAGCTCAAAATCAAAATGAATAATTGATAGAGATTGTAGTTTTCATTCAAGTTATGAAACAAAATTTGTTAAATCAATAATCTGAATGTAAAGGAATGTTAAAAACATGGATGAATATAAGTAAATGATTTTTATATTTATCTTTTTCTCTTATATGATAATAAAAAAGGTTTGATAACAAACAGTTGCAGTGAACAAATTTTTAGATGATTTATAGTATAAACATGGTTTATATTTCATTGGTTTCTATAACATGTTTTGAGAATAAGATAAGGATAAAATTGTTTATCTTGGATAAAGTGTACATCTAACTATTTTGTTAAAATGCGATGGAATATGATTCTCACCCGTTAGTGGTGTATTTTAAAGAATAGTATTATTGTCAAATAAAATGATCCAAACACATAGAATAACAAATATAATATTGAAATAATAGTTTATTTGTTAAATATTCATAATGATAGGAAATAAGTATTATTTCCTAAACACAAAATAGTTTTTATTATACCTTATGCTGATATTATGAGGATAATATAGCGAATAAGAGGTTAGTGAGACTATATTTGGACTTAGAGAAGTTCAACGTCGACAAAAAAATAACTACACTAGTCTAAAGTTAGCGTGATTTTTACTTAATATCCTATAGAGTATAGAATGTGTTGTGGTAAATAAAATTGTAAAGAGTTGTATTTAGTTACCATATAATGTGGATATTACTATTTCCTAAAGAATTTTCCCAATATAGGATTAATTTTTTTCACCTAATATACTAAAGAGTTAAGAAATATTAATATGAAGAAAAATAAAAAGCGTTATATTTAGTTATCATGAAAAGTGAATATCACTCCTTCTTAAAGGATTATACTGGTCAAACTATAAATTGAATTGCACTTAATATCCGAAAAGAGTTTAGGATATGGTGGTAAAGAGAAATGTAAATAGTTCCATTAGTTATCGTAACAAATTGGACATCAAATTATCCTAAAGTATTTAAGGGTGTGGATGTATATAGAAATTTAAAATCTATATTTAATTACCATATTTATGTTATTTTCACTTTATCCTAAAATGGTTTAAAATGTATTGGTAAAGAAATAATGTAAATGGTTACATTATTTTTGATAAATTTAAAATAAAATGTTTGATGGAAAGGGTTATAAGAATGATGATAATGAACATAAAAAGAGTTATAAGTAAACAACAGAAGTAGACATCATAACATTTGATGTGATGAAGTTTAGAATTTTAAATATATTCAAAGAGTTTAACAGTTATGAATATGATTCCAAAATATCACCTTTATTAAAACTATATTAATTCATAGATTTTTCCCACTAAATAGTTGGTGGGAAATCTTTATTATATGGTCACATAGAGATTTGACAGGAATTTCATATGATGTAATAAGTTAATAAAACCTTTGAATGTGCAGCATACATAAGTATAGTCTAGCAGTTTATCATATATGATATGATAGATAGGTTCTTATATTTGGTTTATTAAATATTCGTAAAATAGTTTTTAGGATATAAAATATATCATATCATAGTAAACCTCCACTTTATCATTCTTTCACGTTAGCTTCATAAATATAAATATAGATATACCTTTAATGAAGTGTAATGATAATTGAACTCTCAAAATATGAATTTGATTTATCCCTAACTGATGTTCATCATGGAGAATTATTGGTTATGAAGAAATTTTAAGGTTAAATTAAGTAGGATTATTGTATATAGATACAAAATATGCTTATGTGGAACAAAAAAAGAATAAGATTATTTGTGTGCATTGGATGAACCACTAAGTATACCACATAGAGTGTCATATAGATGTATTTGGTATATTAGGGGTGAATAGATCATATTTGAGTCCCCACCACCTAAGGTTAGTTATATACCTAGCATGGGAATCTTCATAATTTGATACCCTACTTACACAATTCTACATATTAACTTAGATAATACAAGGTTGGTTTGATATGTTGTTGATCATGTCATTAGTTAGTGCTCAACCAAGATGAGATTTTTCTTCTTGTATAATGAGTTTGACATTTGGGCCCTCAATTGAGATAGATTGTAGAAGTGTCTGAACACACCAAGATATTATATATCTATCCAGATAAGGGTCGTGTTATATGCTTATCCATAAGGGTGAATGAAATGTGATGTATTTACCAAACAATTCAGTTTATACTTTGAGAATCATGAATGTTTGAGTGAGCTATATGGGATCAACATATTTTTCATCCAATGTTCACCTAATGTATTGGATAAATAGAAAATATGAGAATGCACATTTTTATATGATGTAGATTGGTGGTCTCAAATATGAAGATACATGTGTTTGATGGGGATCATGTCAGATTCCTTTATAGCTTGAGTATCATTGATGTTTTACTATAGGTCTCTCTTTTCTTACATTTATTAATATAGAGATTCATATTTCTCTTCATCTCTATGAAGGTATGTGGGGTCACACTTTTTGGTTGACTAAATGAGGATTGAGTTTGACTCAAAGATTTTCTCTAAAAAAATTAGAGTTAAAGTGTTTTATATGAGTATTCACAAGGTATTACATATGATGTGATGCAAGTTAAAGTTAATAACATCCTTTAAAATTGTTTTGGAAGATATCTAAAAAAATCTAGATATTATTTTTCAAGTTTTGTATATGATGAAATATAAGGTGAAATGACGCAAAGTTTGTGAGGATTTAGTGAAATTGAGAGATTTAAGGAGTTGCTATGACCTATAGCCTTTTTATGATATTATTAGCTATATTGTATGGAATTTTTAAAGAAAACATGAAAATATTATTTTCATGATACTTCCTCCACTCATAATGCCTGCATGAAATTAGATTTCATGTACACAACCTTTAATCGAGCCATTCAATCACATAAGTTTTCATTATGAGAATTTCTACATAAGATGAAACATGTGGGAGTTTGAATAATTAATGAATATAATGTATGAATTGTACAATATGTTAACTCATTAATTATAATGCATGGGTGAATTCTAGCATCCCTGAGGAGAATCCTCAATTCTATATAAATCCACTGTCATGTGATGATAGTGTATGTGGTGTTCACATGACACTTGGATGGAAATAACTGGAATTTGAAGCTCTTGTCTTCTTCCTCCTTATCATAGTGAAGTTTTAACACACTGTGGAGTGAAGTAGGATCTCATTCATATGAAAAATGATTCTTCTCAACCCATGTATACCTATATAGGGGGGAGGAATTTTTCAACCACTTTGGGGATCATAATCAAACACTTAAAATGAAAATAAAGAATTTTGTAAAGGCTTCTTTGGTAAATGGTACACAGATTTATAGTTTTCTACATTCCTATTTTTATGTGGTTTTCAAATTTCTAGCATAGAATATTCTTGATAAGGGATTTAAATCTTTTTTTTCTTTTAACAAATTTTAATAGATTCATTTTATTCCAAATATTTACCTCAATCTACTTCATGAAGTGGAACATATCATTATGGAAGAACATTATAAATACATATATTGAATCAAAACATATTCATCAACTCGTGATTTATGAATTTAATATCATCACAAAATCATCCCATTTATCTTATGGAAGCATTTTCTATAAATTCTCCAATTTTTTAATTTTTGATAAATAATAGTTTTACATTTTAGCATAAAAACCTTTTCATAGGGATCTGTATTTACATGCCTTTAACAATTTTTTATACAACAAATTATTTTCAAAAGAATTAATAAGTCTCACTTATCAAAAAGTATTAAGCTTCTCAACATGATTCCTCCATTGGCCAAAATTTAGCAATCTGATAATTCATACACTAAGACAAATAAAATATTACAAAATCAGGTTGTCTTATGCATTGATAGAGAAGTATTAAAAACTGATACCTTTTCCGATTTATAATTTTGTACAAGTTTTACATTGCTTAGAAAAATCCTTACATAGTGTTCAAAAGTTTTATGAAATGCATATAAAGTATTAAGAATCCTTCCTAAGTCTTATGAATTTCAGATATAGTCTTAGGCCATCTAAAAAGTCTTATGAAATATCAAGTATGTATTATCAAATATTCAAAGTATTAATAAATCTTATGAGAGTCTTAAAAAACTCAAATAATCAAGATATCTCTTAAATAAATCTCATCAAATAAGGCTTGGAAAATTTTCGAACTCAGAATACAAAGTTTTAAAAAATAAATTGTGGTTAAAACAACTCAGAGCATCTCCATTCACATAAAAACATCTTAAAACATTCTCAAAACTTCAAATTCAGTCTTAACATGTTCCAATTATTCTCATACATAATTGAAAATAAATATAATCCTTCAAAAATAAAATAGGGCTCTTCAACCATAATGATAGGTGAAAATCAATCTCAGATTCTGATTTAGGCTTGAAGTAGCTAACATGTTTAGACCATCCTTGTATATGGGGTTATCTGTTATGATTATTATTTATTTTTGATTCATTTTATTATTATTTTATTCCATGATATTATTTTTTTGGTGAAAAATGTTGATGTATAATATATGTGGATGTGTATACATGTTTTATGAAAACACCTAATTATTCATTGTGAGAGTGGAGGCACTGTTGGTGGTGATCTATTGAGTCTTCACTCATAATACATATGTTCAAAACAATGGACTTGTTTCTTCACTTATTTAATTTCTAGTACTGATTGATTCATTATTAAATATTTGATTCATTATGGATTTGTTGGTCAATGTTGTCACACTATCATGGTAAGGACTTTAATAGGTGCAAGAGTGGAGGAGTCTGGTATTTATCTAGAGTATGTTTGGAGAATTGTGATATGTGTTTGGTTTAGTGTCCCACACTTTATTTGGCCTTGTCTCTATTATGGACATTATTACATATATCTATGATATATATTATTTATTTGGATTGTGAGTTATATTCTGATGCATACATATATAAATTGATTTGTTTATTTATCTATTTAGATATTCTAGGTATCACCAGTATACAGTTTCCCTTTTAGAAGATTGGTTTATGTTTTCATTTTTCCTATGTTTACTAAGGTTATGTTATATTTTTAGCATGATCATGTGATAACTTAGTTTTAATTCACAGAGGAAAAACCATGTCCCAATATATTTTATGTTGGTAGAGTGAATCCCGCATATGATATGTTTCGGTCAACTAGATGGAGTGAACCATATGATAGATTGACCATGGGGGTTTGGGTAGAAGCATCATATGATCTCTAGTGGATGAAAGTTTGATCGGATGATGATATCATTCAATGTGGTGTGCGAACTAGAAAAATAGTTATATGATGTTCATTTGAAGTTACAGTGTTAGTCCTCATGATTTTTAATAAAGGGTTGGGTACATTTCACTACTCCTTGGTTATAACAGTCATGTGCCGATAATTATAAGAAATCGGTAGTCACCATGGATCAATGATGGGTTATCCATGAATTTTGGATGGTAATTAAATTTGATGACTGGATGGAACTTACTATAATTAAGTAGGACCACCAATGACCAAGTGATAATGAAATTGAGGATTACTTGTAATTTGTGATCTAATTTGTTGACTTGGAAAATTTTATTGTAATTCATATAACTTCCACTTTTAATGGAAAAGGTGATAGTGTTTCTCTAGTGTATGTAGGACATATTTTATGAACAATGTAAATCATCATGTCCTTTCCATTATATGTTTTCTATTTAATGTCTATAAGGAATGATTTTACTTGAGTTTTGTGAGTATCAACTTGGTGCGGTGAGTATGGTGTGTAGATTTTTATCTTCCAGTAAACCAATCTTGATAGATTCCTTCTAGACAACCTATTTTCTGCTACATGGAATGATCTAGTGGATAACTTCTAGGAAACAAAATTTTTTGTATATTCCCAACAAGTGGAATTAGTGCTTGTGGTTTCATCTTACTCATTTGCACACTCATAGGAATATCAGTGAGTGTTTACTATCAGCATAAGGTATGGTGTCAAAATAAGGAAAAGTTCTCATAAATAATTTTGATGGAATCAACTTCATGTTTTAGAAAATACATATAGAGGGCTATCTAATTATTATGTATTTTGAGGTTCCCATGGAAGAGGTTAAAATAGAAAAAATGGAATAAAAATAATGGGAAATGATTTGATAGGAAGGCACTTGGATTGGTAAGGATGTCACTATCATGGAACTTAATATTTAATATCCAAGAAGTAAATACCATGGTTGAGTTGTTGAAATCCCTGAAATACATGTACAAGAAGCAAAAGGCGTTTAATAAATTATTCATGATTTGTAGATTGTTCAACATGAGTCCATAAGAAGGTAAATATATGGAATATCATGTGAATGAATTTAACATGATTTTGGGGGAGATCAAAAAAGTGAAGGTAAAATTCATGGAGGATTTTTGGGATCTTCTACTATTTTCATCATTTCTAGAGTCATGGGAAGTGATGGTAAATAAAACCTAGTAATTCCAATGAAAAAAACTGATTTAGTGATTGAGGCTGCCAGGAATTTGATCCTAAATGAAGAACTTAGATGGAGGGAATTCCAAACACTATTTATAATCACACTCAACATATATGGATGAGGATTTTCACCCCAACAGAGAAATAAAAATAAAAATTATGATGAAAATTATTGAGAGATAAGATGAGGAAAATTAGTTAGTCTTGGTCTGACATATCGGTAGTGTGAGAGAAGATAACAACTCTAGAAGAATTTTAGAAATTGTAGGGAGGATTATAGAAGGGAATAATCTTCCAAATGTTCAAATTCCATGATCAAAATTAAGGGTAGAAACAACTTATTTCTTCATGTCAATATTTTGGTGAAGTAATGGGTGATTGACTTAGGAGAATAATTTCACTCAATAGTAGAGTAAGGGTGCATAGTGACTTATGTATCTGGAAATTTTGGCAAGGGGAATTTGGTAGATGTTGAAGATTATAAAATCATTGGTAAAGGTTATGTTAATGTTCATATAAATAATGAAAAATTATTTCATTTGAAAGAATCCAAAAACATCCTAGATATACAAAATAACCTAATTTGTTTAAGTCATCAAGATGAGGTAGACTATAGAAATAACATTGCCAATACATTTTGGACGGTAACTCAAGGATCCATGGTAAGATCTTTAGGAGTAAAGGATATTATCATGTATCTGGATGGAAGATCAGATTTAATTTTAATTATTTATGAAACAACTTTTGAAGGTTTAGAAGTGTGATAATTTTGGTTTGGTCACCTCAGTGAGAAGAACATGAAAGATATAATGAAAAAATACAAGTTAAATATTGATCAAACTGATATTTGAAGTGGGAGGGTTGTGTTTGTTAGAATTAGAATAGGGTGGTATTCAAATTGAGCAGATGGTATCCCATATCCTAGAAGTTAGAGCTAGTTTACTTAGATGTTTGGGGACCTTCCCCAATCCAATCTCATTGTGGGCCACTTTACTTTGTGACTTTCATTGATGCTTTCTAGAGGAAATTATGATTTTACTTCCCAAAGTGTAAGTCTGGTTACTTTTCAATATTAATTTAATTTAATACTATGGTGGAGAGGTAAACTAGTTGGAATTTATAATGTCAAATATCCAATAATGGTAGTGAGTTTGATAGGATAAATTTTCAAAACTTTTGTTAGAATAATTAGATAAGGTTTGAGAAAAAATTTCTCAAAAAACCTCAATAGAATAGTGTGGTAGATAAAATGAATCAAATATTAATTATAAAGGATTATAACTTGAGTGTTCATTCAATAATGTTCAATGAAATTTGGGCATGTGCAATAAACATGACAACATACCTCATTAAAAAAATTCTATCAGCTCTATTGGGGTAGGAAGTTTCAAAACAAACATGGTTTAAGAAATAATAAAAATTTAACTTGCCTAAAATTATTTATAACAACACTTAAGGATAGAGATAAACTTTTGGAAAATTCCAAGACTTGCTTCTTTATTGGATATGGTGATGAAATTTTGTATTTATTCTCTATGATGATGATTATCATAAGATAACTAGGTGTTGATATGTTCTCTTTAATGAGAAGGTTTTGTGGAAGGACCAAAACTTTACTAAGAAGGAATATGAGTGAAAAGATTCATTTGACAAAGTCCAAGTTGATCTTGAGTTGGAGTACCAAAAGAACACAAGTTTCTAATAGTTTATATGGAAACACTAGAAGTCTGGGTAATATATCAGTTGAAGATGTGTCTAAATTCTCAAAGACTATTTAGGCATAGATAAATGCTTTGTAAGTTTGGGCTCTAAAAGATAAATCACCAAAATAAGTAGTACCTGATAGATCATAGATATGGGTTGAATATAGAGATCCATCAGATTGAAAAACTAGTTTAAAGTTTTACATCTAACATGGATTTTCTACTTCTTACTGATAGAGGAAAACCATAAAGATTATACAAGGAAACCACTCTCAGTAATTCCAAATAATGGGAGTCAATGATGAAGGAAGAAATGTTTTCATTGGATACCAACGCAATATGGGAGCCAAATGAGTTACCATGGGGGAAAAGTGCAGTTGAGAATAAGTGGGTGTTTAATTTTAAGGAAAAAAATAATGTTAAGAAAAGGTAAAATACAAGACTGGTGGTGGAGTGGTTTCAATTTAAGGAAGGAATAAAATTATTATATATTTTCTCATTTATATCTAAGAATACTACTATCTGGACAATGTTGTGCATGGTTGTGTCCAATAATCTAAACATAGAAAAGATGGATTTAAAAATGATCTTTCTTCATGATGATTTGGAGGAAGTGATTTACATGAAGCAGTCAATGAGTTTCGAGGATAATCAAAACTGGAACTTGGTGTGTAAGTTGAAGAAAATAATCTATGTCTTAGAGTAGGTATCAAGGTAGTGGAATCAAAAGTTTGAAGCTTTTATTCATGAAGAAGATTTCACTCGGTGAAACGTGAATCTATATTGCTACCAAAAGGTGTGGGATGATGGTAGTTTAATCATACTTCTTCTGTATATGGATGACATGTTATTATCTACTTCAGAAAATAAGAGCCCAATAAAAAAATTGGTTTTTTTCAATGACACAATTTTTACAGTCTTTATATATGTCGTAAATAGTGGTTGTAAATATGTTTTTTTGTGATGAAAAAACATTTTTATTACAAATAATTTTGTTGTGATAGGTATTTGCAATTAAATAAAAGCTCATCACAAATACCTTTGGCATCACTGTATGTGCATTGATGGGAAAAGATTGTTTATGATGTATTTCACCAATACAACACAAATATAAGGGTGAGAATAATTATTTATGAAAAATAAATAAGTTTGTTGCAAATAATTTTTTGGCATGATAATTCATGATAGTGTTTTTGTCATAAATATTTTTTAGATAGATGGGAATATTTTTTAGGGTAGGCATATATTATGATGAATATGGATTATATCGTAAATACATGTTGAAAATATTCATTTTCACTATAAACAACAGAAACAACACATTATTTGTGATAAAACATCAATCACAAACAACTTGTTGTAAAAAAACTCACTATAAAAGAAGCACCCCCCTCTCATTCTCTAATTCTATTTCCACCTCTTGAACTCTCTAAGCCTCTCTTATTCTATCTCAAACTTTCTAGCATCTTCAGAAGTATATTTTTAAGTTTTAGTTAAACTTTTAATGATTCAAACTTCAGTTATAAGGTATTTTTTAAAACATTCATTAAATGTTTATTAATTTAATTTATTATTAATTTTAATTATAGAATTTGTTTTTTAATTTAATCTATTAGTTTTTAATTATATTTTCATGATGTAATATTTATTATAATTTGGATTATGTAATCAATTTTTTAATTCATTAGAATTTTGAGTATAAAAAATGTAGTACATTTTAAAATTATTGTTAATATTAAATGTTAAATTAAAATTTTATTTGGTTAATAATAATATTACCATTATAAATTATAATTTAAAATTTTATCTAATTATAAAAAACTAATAAAAATGATTAATAAAAACCCAAAAAATGTAAATAATTAGTAATAATTTGTAATGATATGAAATAATTTGAAATAATCTGTAATAATGAGTAATAATTTGTAATAATTTGTATAATTATTAATAGTGGGTAATAATTAGTAATAATTTATAATTATTAGTTATAATTCATAATAATTAATCATAATTACTGATAATTTGTAATAATTAGTAACAATTTGTAATCATTTGTAATGATTTTTAATAATTTGTAATAATTTGTAATAATTTGTAATAGTCTGTAATAATTTGTAATAATCTGTAATAATTTGTAATAATTGGAAATAATTTGTAATAATTAGTAATAATTCATAATAATTTGTAATAATTTGTAATAATTTATAATAATTAGTAATAATTTGTAATAATTGGTAGTAATTTGTAATAATTAGTAATAATTTTTAATATTTTTTAATAATTTTTAATAATTTGTAATAATTTGTAACAATTTGTAATAATTTATCATAATTTTTAATAATTTTTAATAATTATTCTCAAGAATTTACCATATTTTATTACTTATTAAATATTATGTGTTTTTAGTCTCTATTTTTATGATATCACTTAGATCATCCCTCTATAATTATTTTTTTCTATTTGATTAATCATAACCAATATTTTTTATGAATTGATCGTATTTTATTCCTCAATTTTTCTCTTATATAATATTAATCATAAGTAATATTTTTTATGAATTGTTCATATACTATATTTGTTTTTTTTTTCTAGTCTCTAATTTTTTGATATCCCTCAGATCATCCCTTTGTAATTATTAATTTATTTCTGATTAATCATAACCAATATTTCTTATAATTTATTCATATTTAATTCCTTAATTATTATATTCTATTGGATTAATAGTAAGAAATATTTCTTATGAATTTATCATAATTTATTCTTTATTAAATATTATATTTTATTTTTTAGTCTTTAATTTTCTGATATCCCTCAGACCATCCCTATGTAATTATTTATTTTTATCAGATTAATCATAACCAGTATTTCTTATGAACTATTAATATTTTATTCCTCAATTATTACCTCTTATTAGATTAATTATAAAAAATATTTCTTATGAATTACTCTTATTTTATTACTTATTAAATATTATATCTATTTTTCTCTCATTTTATGATATCCCTTGGATCATCCCTCTAGAATTAATCATTTCTATCGAATTAATCATAAATAATATTTCTTATAAATTACTCATATTTTATTTCACAATTATTCTGTTTAATTGAATTAATCGTAACTAATATTTCTTATGATTTTTTCATATATTTTATATGTTTTTTTCTAGTCTCTAATTTTTTGATATCCCTTAGACAATATCTTTGCAATTATTCATTTCTATCTGATTAATCGTAATCAATATTTCTTATTAATTTTTCATATTTTATTCATTAATTAGTAATATTTATTTTTAATTAGTGTTAACTAGTGACGATTAGTGTTAATTAGTAATAATTAGTGAAAATAGTGTTAATTAGTGATAATTTGTGATAATTTGTGATAATTAGTGATAATTTTTAAAAATTAGTAAAAATTATTAATATAGTTAAAGTTAATGGAAAATAGTAATAATTAGTAAAAATTATTATGAATTGGTTAGAATTAGTGTTATTTATTGTTAACTAGTCTTAATTGACATTGATTTATATTAATTACTGTTAATATTTTTATATATTATTAGAATTAATATTATTTTTTCAGAAAACTATGGACCTAGAAATCATACACAAATTTTTATTAAAATTTCATGATTAGATAAATCATCACAGAAATCTATATGGTTCTCGTATAAATTTTTTCTATATTGATGGTATTGAAACATTTATATCATTTTCATAATCAAATTTATAATTTGTTTCAGAAGCTTAAATTAAGTTTCTATGTAAGAAATGTGATCCCAAGAGATTAGAAATGTTTAAAAATGTTTGGGTTCATCTATTACAATTTGGTTTTCAGAAAGATTATTATTTTTAGTATCAACATGGTGAATGAAATTCAAAAGAAGATATGTATTGTTTTTATTTTAGATCCATCGCAGTTTCAAGATATTGAAACTTTTCAAGTGACATCACCAAATACAACTTTTAATCAAATATATATTAATTTGATGATCAAACTATGTAGTTAATGGAAAATGGTGTTGATAATATCGATTATGTTCCCAATGAATTTGAAATAACAAATAATGATGAAATTGAAGCTCGTATGAAAATTAATGATGCTAAGGAGAAATATAAAGACATTGACACCAATTAATATAAAAATAAAGATGAAGAATAACATAATTAATTTATATTTGTATTCATAATTAATATATATTATTTTTTTCAATAAATATTTATGTGTTTTTTATATTTAATATTTTTATTAACAACTATTTCTAGGTAACATTCTTTTTTTATTTCAAATGGTGGTAGAAGATATTAATGAGTTGTTTTTTTTCCTTAAGGATGCCAAGATTCTTGTTGATTAGCCTGATGAACCATCATTTGAGCCATGGGATGTTACTACTACACCATCGACTAGGATGGGTTTAACCTAGAGAAATTGATGATTCCATAACCTATTTTCAGGAAACATTTGTCTTTTGATTTTGATCCATTCTTACAGATGTGTAACAACCCAAAAATTTTATCAATGGAATTTTCCTTCTTAGAATTGTGTCATATTTAGAAATGTGGTATAAAACACATGCAACACGTGATACAGCCAGCTCAATTTTATTATAATAATTTTAACATTACATTTAGAGAATAAAAATTTACATAGGAATTGAAAATATTATAATGAGATAAAAAATAGAACATAAGATAACTAAAATATGAAAATTTGGAACTACTCGATCCATTAAAATAACTACGCTCACGAAAAACACTTTAGAAATGAGGTAAAATATTAGTAATTCAATATACATTTTAAATTGAAAACATATAACCTTGAAATATAATTTAGTGAATAATGAATGAAATATGAGGTATTTATAGAAAGTAGGGAATTGAAATGACCGTTACAAATCTGACTATTGGAATAGTAATATAACCATTGGGAATAGTATCATGACTGTTAAAATAGAAAAATAAAATATGGAAATGTAAAATAATATTTACATATCTTATAAAATGAAATTTTTATATATTTATATCATTATACAAGAAACAAATGTTTTAAAAATGATAAAATAAGTGTTCGTATTTTTGTAAAACATATACGTTTTATTTTCATTTTGATAACAAATATAATGATTTAAAATAAAGTTTATGTTCATAAAATGGGTTTATAAATTAATATTATATTTTATTATAATGATAATATAATTTTTTTATACCTTAAGTTATTTTTCAAAGGGTCATAAAATTGATCATAATATTAAAATTGGTATTTTTCAAATTAATGATAATTTTATTTAAAAATTAAATTTCTCATATTTAGAAAATTATTTTCATAAAATTGATTTTATTTTTAAAATCTATATTTTAAAAATAATTAGTATGCACTTTTTGGTTTTTTCTAAAATAATATAATTTTTGGTGAATAGTGAAATATGAAAAATTACAGTGTTTAGCATTATAAGCTAAATACATGATTTTTTTGTTCCATGGCTAGTGTAAGCACCCATTATTTCAAACTCAAATGAACTATTTATTGTATATAGTCACAATAATCAATACTATTTATAGACTTTATCCAAAAAAATAAACTAATGAATATAATATTAAAAACATCCCTCTCCCCCCTTATAAATATCACCCCTCACTACCCTTTCTTCTCATACATTCTAAGCCCTGTAGCTTTAAAAAATTCTACCCAATTATATTACAAATAATATCACCCAAATATTATTGTTTTTTGGAATCATAAAAGACCAATACAAGGTGTCTTAAGTGGAATTCTGAGAGGATGATTCCAAAAGAGAAGGTAATACCCTCAACCGAGTCTTTTATTTTTCTCTTCCTTCTCATCCTCAAAAACAATTCCATTAAACATAAAACTAAAATATAATATATATATATATATATATATATATTCTATAATATTATTTTATAAATTAAATATATATTATCCATCATATTCTTTTTTCATCTTATTCTAAAAACAAAAATATCCTCCATATTATGTCAGTCTGCCGCCTCCATGGACGATGAGTTTTTGTTTCCCATGACCGCCTTCATGGAAGATTTAAATTCACTTATAATTATATAAAATGATATAAATATGTATATTATATATTTTTTCACATTATAGAATACATATATGTCTATAATATTAAATAAAATGAAACTCTTTCCTGATGATCGATAAAATCCCCAAAATAAACTAACCATATAACATTAACATTTTTACTAAATGAATCATTCATATTTCATAACACATAAGGATAATTGGGACCATTTAAATTTATATAATTTCATGAATACTTTTTCATTTCCCTTATATATTTTTAGTCCCATTTTACATTAACTTCAATAATTATCCATAAGTGATCCGGCCTTGGAACCATGAAACGAACACCCTCAGAACAGTGAAATTAAACCTTATATATCATAGAAAAGGTTATAAAAGAGAAAAAAATTATAGTGAATAAAATATAGATGTAAAAGGTTTTTAATTAACTAATTAATGAATATAATTTTATTATTCAATATGTTAAGTGCAATTTCAGATCGATTTTAGAACCTAAGGTAAGGGATCTCTTCGAACCACCCTTTTTATTTAAGTTATAGGATTTCTCTATCTTATTTCACTTTATTACTCTAATATTATTATTTAATTATTTTATATTATTTATATATGTCTCAAACATATATACCTAACTTAATTCATCTTTTCTTTATGTAGATATACATTTTTTAAATGGTTCTCTTCTCAATTTCTCTCAATAATCAAACTCAATTAAAGGAAACTTCTCTGTTTCTTACCCCTTTTCAAGTACCACTCCTTATAATTTTTTAAGCTACTCATGTTTTATAAAATCACTAATTATATCATGGAAATCCATTTTATTCCATTATTTTTTATGTAAATTATTATTCCCTTACCCTCTTTAAATACTCATTACCCTTTTTCTAAGGCCTCATTTAAGAGGTACATTTCCAAAGGGATTCCTCTACTCTTTTTCAAATATTCTTTTAAAGTGTACATAATTTATCATGTATTATGATTATGGAAATCTAATTATTATTAAATCCCTTATTTCATGTAAATCATTAAGATATTCCATTTTTTTATGCTTTATGACATGGTTATGAAACTCATTTCATTCCATAAATAATTCTTATGTTTATGTCTTATGATTAATTTCCTTTTGTAACGCACATAAGCATATATATGTTATGATGGGTTTGACTATATA
The DNA here is from genome assembly GCA_963277665.1 of Viscum album. Taxonomy (NCBI): domain Eukaryota; kingdom Viridiplantae; phylum Streptophyta; class Magnoliopsida; order Santalales; family Viscaceae; genus Viscum; species Viscum album. Next base: position 978,518,241 of record OY728143.1, read on the forward strand.
TAAATTCAATTCATTGGGTATTTTTTTGTCTCACTATATGGTATGTATGGGATTAGGGAGTGAACCTAATCCATGATGGGACTCTATCCACTATGTGATGTTTTCTTAGCGGTTAGCCTTGAATTATACTTATATCATGTTTTATGTTGTTTCCACACTACTATGTAGTCATGATATTATGATTCCATGTTTATTAATATTATTCCTCCATATGATTAATCATTATCTTTTTATTTTATTATATCATGTTATGTATTCTGACTCACATTTCATGTTTCATTACCATGTTTATCACTTATTGGTCTTTTTACCTTACCCATTTTTCTTTATGTATTCCCCAATTTATCCTATACGGTTTTAGGATCATAAAGGTATTTAGGATATAATTATAAAGGATAAAATAAATATATTTTTTTATTTTCCTTCTTTATGTATTATGAACCTATTATTTCAAAGACGTTAGGCCTCATAATCTTTGGGTTCTGTTTTTTTTCTGTTTATATTAAAAACATGTAATAATATGTGTAAAATGATTGTGTTGATATATTTAGTATCAGATAAAGTTCTATTTATTTTTGTGGATTAGGACTAGAATCATTTAGTGATAACCTTATGGATACGTCTAAGTATAGGAAAATATCCTGAAATTTTGGTGAAGTATAGAGCGAGCATTTTCTAATAAATTACATCCCTGTATGAATACTATAACTGGATGTGGCTCTAGAATAGTTTTACTTAGGCATAATAACCCCAAAAATGGTGTATTGGGTAATAAATAATTAATCACATAGTGAACAACAATGAGGGCTTGCTACACACCTGGTTTGACACTCCTAGGGGATATGATTTGGAAAATTCAAAAACTCTTTACGAACCATTATGAAGGACTTGAATAGATTATTATGTTAGAAAAATTAATAGGGAAATTACCATTGATAAACTAGATTGAAACCTAGAGATTCATAATTAGGATATACTTACCATTTATAATTTATTCCTTCTAAGTTTATATCTTCCCTTTTATATATTTATTAGTTAAATCATTCACATATCATTATTCCTTTATTTTAGTTAATAGTGGGAAATATGAGGAATTATGCCAACAACCAACATGATAGACAATGTGATGATTAACTTAATGATATGCCTAACCTTATGGGAGTGGGAGCTGGGAACCTCATGGTAGTACTGGATCAATTGAATCATCTTATGAATAATAACTTGAATTGTGTGGAATGACCTTATTCTCCTAAGAAAGAAATTTTTAGTTGAGTATTTTATGTGACAAAGGCCTCTTACCTTTAGGGGACCTTATGATCCCCTCATTTAGGAATAATATATTAACTCTGCTGAAAATATATTCTCTATACTCCAATGCTTAGAATAATAGAAATTCATGTTGGATGTATATCATCTTGAATGGGAAGCCGGTTGGTGGTGGACATTGATCAAGAACATGAATTCCAAATAGGAAATTGATTCCATGTAATGGGAAGGATTCAAGAAAATATTTTTCAATATATATTTTCCCAGAACTCTTGATCTTAAAATGGATAGGGGGATCCTCAAACTATAGAAAAAGGAAGAAGATTCTATTATAGTGTATGAAACAAACTTCACAAGGCTTTCACAATACGCCTTTGGATTTGTCATCAACATTAAAATTAAGTCATACCATTTCTTTATCGAGTTAAATCCATGTTTACCAAAAGATTTAACGATTCGAGAATTTGAAAACTATGAAGACATTTTATATTGTGCACTTAAGGTTGAGATGGAGATCAGTGACTCTCAATGATCTCATGGGAATAGAGATAAAAATCATAAAATGGATTTTAATTCTGGAATATCAATAGATAAATCTCTTTGGGTAAAGAAAACCAAACATCCCACATGTCAAAAATATGGGAATAAGTATCCCAAAAACTATCTCAAGGGAACCAAGATATGATTCAAGTGTGGAAAGGAGGGGAATAGAGTTAATCAATTTTAAAGGGATATAAAGAAGTCCACTAATGAAACAGTGGAAAAGAAGGTTTAGATCAACACTCAACATGTGATATAGTGTTTTAGCTACAAGAACTATGGGCATTATGTGAACAAATTACCTAAGTCAAGGGTTGTTCGAGACAATCAATGAAAACAACCTACATTGCCTAGATATTAAGTAAGGTCATATGTTATCACTACTACTGAGGTGGATCTTTAAAATAATGTGATGATAGGTACACTTTTTATTCATTTAAGAATATAAAATGTTCTTTTTGATTGTGGTTCTATGCATTCTTTTATATCTTAATCATTTAGAATAATTATACAAAACACCACCTCAAAACATGGGGTTTGAGCTTTCTATGATAACAAAAAAGAAAGTAATTATTTCATCCTAAGTATATAAATCCTCCCTAATCAATTTTTGTGGACTGAAACTCCCATAAAATCATGGACTACATCCTTTAGTGGAGTTTGATGATATATTATACATGGATTGGATAACCTTATATAAATCTAACATTAACCATCAGAAGAGGGATATCAATATTAACATCCCAAGTTATCCTTCAGATATATGCAAGTTGAAGGAGGAGGATGAATCTCCTTTGGAATCTTCATATCAAGTGAATATATTATTTCTTATGAGAAATAATATCTATCTCATATTATTAAGACCAATGAGAGATTCATGCTTGAATACATTCATATTGTAATGGATTATAATGATGTATTCCTGGAAGAATGTCTTGGTCTTCCTCCTAACAAAGAGGTTGAGTTCTCAATTGAACTTATACCTAGATCTCTTCCCATATCAATGACTCCCTATATAATGGAACTATTGATTTGGAATAATTAAAGAATAAAATACAAGAAAATCTAAAAAAGGATTTTATACACCCCGAGTTCTTCACCGTGGGGCGTTCCAGTCCTCTTCATTAAGAAGAAATATAATTTAATGTGACTTTTCATTAATTATCATGAGATCAAAAAATTCATAATAAAGAGAAATTATCCCCTTCCATTTATAGATGAATTGTTCGATCAACTATGTGGGGACTGTTTCTTCTCTAAGGTGGACCTTTAGTCAAGATATCACTAATTTAAGGTGAAGAAGGAAGATATTCCAAAAAATATTTTTTAAAATATGAATGGGAACTATGATTTCATAGTGATTCCCTTAAGACACACTAATTCTCCATAAATTTTTATAGACTTAATGAATATATTATTTAGATATTACCATGAAAATTTTATGAAAGAATTTATAGATGATATTCTAAGAAACTAAGAAAACTACAACAACCTCCATGAACAGACTCTTTTTCAGTGAATTCGAGTGTTCTAACTATATCAAATCAATATATACGTCGATTTCAATTAGTTAGACTTCAGAAGCATTTCTTCGAGATATGGGCGTAGCATAAAAATCCAAAGGCCCAGAGAGAAAAAGAAGCTAGTGGAGCACCATGTAGGATTTCATACATTTATTTGCTAATATGATGGCCGGTCATAGTTCAGTAAAGATTTTAAGTGGGTTTTCTTGGACAGAAAAGAAGTGGGGCCACCAGAAGAAGTTATTTGGAAGGGTTCACATTGGCTAAACAATATATACTTTAAAATAATGGAAGAGCATAAGGAGTATTTGAATATTGTGCTAAAGAGTTTTTGAAAGAACAAGCTATAAGAAAAGTGCATTAAATGTGAGTTGTGGATGTAGGAAGCATTATTTTTGGGTAATTTTATCATCAGAAATGGGATGGAGTGTCCCAAACCAAAATCCATAATAGAGATCCACAATTTCCTTGGACTAGTTGGGTATTACCGAAGATTTGAGAGAAACTTCTCATGATTTTCAAACCTGTTAACCAAGATTATTTGGAAGGGGTAAAAAAAATTCAGACTAATGAATCTTAATGGTGCTTTAAGGAATTAAAAAATAGGTTAATCACTATATCATTACTTATACTACCCACAATTGGGGAACTTTTGGAGGTATACAATGATACTTCAAAGAAAGGATTAAGCTGTGTAATGATGAAAAATGATTAATTGATAGCCTAAAACTCAATAATATTTAAAGTAAATGACCATAAATACCTAACTCATGATTTGGAGTTAGTTGTAGTGATATTTTTATTAAAAATATAGAAACATTATCTCTAGGGGTATAAGTGAAAAATATATGTTGATCATAAGAGCCTCAAGTATATATTCACATGTAAGGAGCTTAATATGAACCAATAAAGATGATTACAGTTGATCAAGGATTATGATTTCTCAATCCACTACCATCCTGGGAAAGTAAATAAAGTGTCAGATGCTCTAAGTAGAAAGGATTTGACAACCTTATCATTGATGATAATTGAGAAGGATCCAATCTTCTTAGACTTGAAAAGGATAGACATGGGAATCATAAAGGAAGGAACATAATCATTCCTTTATCAAATGATTTCTCAATCATACCTTATGGATAAGATAAAGGATTCACAAATATATGGTTTTTAAATATTGAAAATTTTGGAAGATATAATAAAAGATAAATCATTAGAGTTTAAAATTGATGAAGAATAATTTGTAGGATTTGGGTCACGACTATGTATTTCATCAAATCGAGAGATAAAGGAGTTGTTCAATGATTCATATAGATCAACCTTATCTATCCAATCAGGGAGTAAAAAATGTATTAAGATATTCATAATAATTATTAGTGGGGCAATATGAAGAAGGACATTACAGAATATACATCAAAGTTATTGGTATTTCATTAGGTGAAGGCTAAAGGAAAAAGTCTAAGGGGATGATGAAACCATTACCCATACCTACATGGAAATGGGAAAAAATAACCATGGACTTTGTCACTGGTATTCCAAAAACATCTATAGGAAATAATTATATATGGGTTATGGTGGATCGTCTTAAAAATACTACTCATTTCATTACAATTCAAGAGGGATTATCACTTAATCAACTTGTAACGATATACATTGGATAAGGGGTGAGGTTGCATGGAACATAATAATCGATTGTATCTGATCAAGATTTGATATTTACCTCTAAGTTTTGTAAGATTCTCCAACATTACATAAACATGGAGTTGAACTTTAGTATGTCTTATCGCCCCAAAAATAATGGCTAATATAAGAGAACTATCTAGACACTTGAGTCCATGTTGATAACATGATTGATAAACTTAAAAGGATGATGGAATCAACATATTCCTATGGTTGAGTTCTTATAAAATATTAGTTTCTACTCAATCATCCAAATGGATCCATATGAATCCCTTTATGGGAAGATATATAAAACATCAGTGTATTGGGATAAAGTTGGTGAACACAAGATGTTGGGACTTGAAATGGTTGAGGAAATAGTAGGAAAGGACAAGACCATTCAACAGAACATTATGGTTGATCAAAGTCAAAATATGAGCTATACTGACAATTTTTATGAGATGTAGAGTTTGAGGTTGGAGATAAAGTGTTCCTCTATATATCTCTACATAATAGAGTCATGAGATTTGGTAATAAGGGAAAGATAATTCCCAAGTACATAATACCCTTGAGATTCTTGATCGCATTGGAGATGTGACCTATAAATTAACACTCACATCAACTATTTAACAAGTACATGACATATTCCATGTATCCATCTTGAGGAAGTACATACTAGACCCCTCTCATTTACTTAATTCAGAAGTGGTACAACTGAAAAATGATCTCTCATATGATGAGAATTCAGTAAAGATCTTGGACCATAGAGATATATTTCTACACACTAAGAAAACTCACATAGTCAAAGTACTATGGTAGAACCATAAGTTAGTGGAGGTGACTTGGGAACCATAGGAAGCAATTAAGTATAATTACTCTCACATTTTTCACCTTAGTATTTAAAATGAAATTTCGAGGGAGAAATTTCATAAGGGGATAGAACGTAACGACCCAGAATTTTATCAATGGAATTTTTCTTCTTATAATTATGTCATATTTAGTAATGTAGTATACAACATGTGCAACATATGATAAAACAAAAAAAAATTATTATAATAATTTTAACATTACATTTAGAGAACAAAAAAGTCCATAAGAATTGAAAATATTATAATGGGATAAAAAATAGAAAATAAGATTACTAAAATGTGAAAATTCGGATTTGCTCAATCCACCATAATTACTACACTCCTTAAAACACTATAGAAAAGAGTAAAAATATCAGTAATGAAATATTAATTTTTTAAATGAGAATATATAACCTTAAAATAAAAGTGGGTGAAAATGAATAAAATATGTGGTATTTATAAAAAGTAGGGAACTCATGTGACCATTACAAATATGACTGTTGGAATAGTAATATGATCATTAGGAATAGTAATGTGGACATTAAAATAGAAAAATCATCTATGGAAATGTAAAATAATATTTGAGTATATTATAAAATGAAAATATGATTTATTTATATTAAGATACAATAAAATAAATGTTTTTAAAATGATAAAATAAGTGTTTATATTTTTGTAAAACATATATGATATATTTTCATTTTTATAAAAAATTTAATGATTTAAAAGAAATTTTATTCTCAAAAAATGAGTTTATAAATTAATATTATTTTTTTTATAATTATAATATAATTTTATGATACCTTAATTAATTTTTCAAAAGGGTCATAAAATCAATCATACTATTAAAATTGGGTTTTTCTTCAAATAAATGAGGATTTTATTTAAAGATTAAATTTCTAAAATTTAGAAAATTATTTTCATAAAATGTATTTAATTTATTAAATCTACATATCAAAAAAATTAGGATTAATTTTTTTAATGTTTCAAAAATAATTGATTTTTTGGTGAATAGTGAAATACGAAAAATTATAGTATTTAGAAATATAAGTTAAATACATGAATTTTTTATTCATGGATGATGTAAACACCCATTAGTTCAAACTAAAAGACACCATTTACTATATATAGTCACAGTAATCAATACTATCAATGGTATTGAACCAAAATAATAAACTAATGGATATAATAGTCCAAACACCCCTCTCCACCCCTTATAAATACCACCCCACAAACCCCTTCTACTCACACTCTATAAGCATCATATCTTGCCAAAATTATGCCCAATTCTCTTCCAAATCATCTTCGTCGCATCCTAGTTCTAATGGTCTCATAAAAAGACCAATCCAAGGTGTATTAAGTGGAATCCCAACAGGATACATTGAAAAGAGAAGGTAATACCCTCAATCGAGTCTTTTATTTTTCTCTTCCTCCTTATTCTCCAAAATAATTTCATTAAACATGGAACAATAACTATAGTATCATATGTATTCTATAATTTTATTTTGTTAATTTAATATTGACAATCCATTATATTCTCATCTCCTCTTATTCTAAAAACTAAAACATCATTCGTATTATGTCGGTTCACCGCCTCCGTGGATGATGAGTTTTCGTTTCCCATTAACACCTTCATGGAAGGTTTAAATTCACTTATAATTGTATAAAATGAACTAAATATGTATATTATATATTTTTTCACATTCCAAAATAAATATATATCCATAATATTAAATAAAATGAAACAAGTTCATGATGGCCGGTAAAACCGCCAAAATAAACTGACCATATAACATTAACTCTTTACTAAATGACTCATCTATATGTCAAAACACATATGGATACTTGGGAATATTTAAATTTATATAATTTCATTAATACCATTTCATTTAATTTCAGTATTTTTAGTCTCATTTAACAATAACTTCAATAATTATCCACAAGTGATCCGGTCTTGGAACCATAAAACAAACACCCCCATAATAGTGAAATTAAACCTTATAGAACATAGAAATTATTATACATGAACATAATAAAATTATCGAAAATAAAATATATATGTAAAATTTTCTTAATTAATAAATTAATAAATCTAATTTGATTATCCATGACATTAAGTGCAAGTTCAGAGTGATTCTGGAACCTAAGGTAAGGGATTTCTTCGAACCACCCTTTTTCTTTGGGGAATGAACTTTATCTCTATTACCTCACATTATCACTATAATATTATTATTTAATTATTTAATATTTTATATATATGTCTCACACATATATACCTAGATTAATTCATATTTCCTTGATGGTTATATAAATGTTTTAAAATGTTCCCTTCTCAATTTCTCTAAATAAAAAAACATGATTAAAGGGAACTACTTGGTTTCTTACCCCTTTTCAAGTACCACTCCTTAAAATGTTTTAAACCACTCATGTTTTCTAAAATAAATAATTTTATCATGAAAAAACATTTTATTCCATTTCTGGTTTTATGTAAATTATTATTCCCTTTTCCCTCTTTAAAGACTCGTTTCCCTTTTCCCTAAATCCCCTATTAATAGGTAAATATCCTAAGGGATTCTTATACTCTTTTTCAAGTATTCATTTAAATGGGTTATAATTTATCATGTATTATGTTTATGAACATACAGTAATTCTTAAATACCTACTTTCATGGAAACCCTTAGTATATTCCTTCTAGTTATGCTTTATGACATGGTTATACAACCCATTTATTTTCATGGGTATTTCTTTTATTTATGATTTATGTTTGATTTAATTTTGTGACACACATTAGTATGTACATGTTATTATGGGTGTTACCAGATAGTGCTTTAATACATTGGGTAATTTTTTTTTCCCCATTAGATGGTATGTATAGGATTAGAGAGTGAACCTAATTCACAATGGGATTTTTTCTACCATGTGATGTTGTCTTGGAGGTTAGTCTTGACTTATTCTTATGTCATGTTTTATGTTTATGTCACATTATTATATTGACATGATCTTATGGTTCCATGTTTCTTTATGTTATTCCTCTATATCATTAACTATGATCCTTATCTTTTATGATATCATGCTATGTATTCTAATCACATGTTATACTTTATTACCATGTTTATTCCCTTACTGGGATTTTTAGCTCACCCCTTTTTGTTTATGTATTATATAGGTTATCGTATGAAGTTTTAGAAGCTTAAATGTATTTAAGAGCTCACTATGAAACATAAAATAAAGTTGTTATGTTTTAGTTTTCTTTTGATGTATTATAAACCTAGTCTTCCAAATACATCGAGCCTCGTGATATTTGGGTTGTGTTTATTGGATGTTTATGTTAAAAATAATGTAATAATGTGTCTAAAAATCTTGGGTTGTTATAGGATGTATATTCATGTGTTCATTTTAATTGATTTTCATTAATTTATTTATGTATTAATTGTTTGATTATCTGTTCTTTTTTACATATTTTTTCATATATATTTGTTGGGAAGGTGAGTATAATTCTACAAAATTATTTTTTGTAGTTCATGGGTGCATTGAGATCAGGTTCCCATCAATGTTCGACATCACATGTTAGATCACTAGATGGTACATAAATAAATAATATTATTTTTTTGAAATTTATTTAATTATTAAGTTGGTATTATTAATTATTTATAAGGTTTATTATCTTTATTCAAATATATCATGATATTCTTTATTTTATATGCATGATAGATTTGTCTATGTGAGTATTTTCATCAATTTTTACACAATCTTATTAAGAGAGTCATGGAGTAAGATTCTGCTACCATTTTTTGATCATTCTTACTTCTCTTATCAACCTAATTATATCCTAACCTAGACTTGGGATGGATTGTGATATTATTGTATAACAGATAATTATTAGAGAAGGTTATCATCAGGTTAACAAAACTGGGATAGGAAGAAGTTCACACATAGAATTGAGAGTCATACATTTAGTATTCATCAACAACATATGATAAATAATTTTGTTTATTAATTTTTATGTAAATTTAATGTATAGTTTTTCTATTATATTTATATAGGTCACTAATAATTATAGTGTTATAGAGTATGATATTTATAATAGGACGTACACTGATCCTACTACAGAAGATATTACTAGTGATAGACAGTATCAGATTGTGGTTAATATATTTTTTTCTATAAAATTAACTTGAATTAATTTTAATTACTATTTTAATTTTTTGATGATATCAGTATGGCACCACACTCACTGGGTTCCCTTTCTTGGCGGTTCACTTCCCTTCTTCTTCCCCATAACTAGGGTTTTTTCTTCTCCCTCCACCATTAATGATGCTCACTAGCCTTTCTTATCCCCCCTCTCTTCCTCTCCTTTCCTTTATAAAGGAATCATCGGCTACTCTTTGTAGTGATGGGTTTGATTTTATCTCCTCACGTAGAACCTCCATGTCCTGATGTTCTTAGTTAGATTTGAGTATTTTTGTGTAGATATTCTTGGTAGTTATCTCTTTCCATCATTGGGAGACTAGATTGGCGGTGCAGCGTTGTGGTGTCAGCTGTTGAGCATTGAGGTGTTTGTGGTGGCTTCATCTGGATAGCTCGATTGGGCGTTGAGTGGGGTGGTTGTGTATATTTCCTCAATTGGCAGTGATGGTGTTTTCTTTGAATTGGAAGAATTCAGGTAGGTTGTTACAGAATCACTTTGTTGGTGATGTCTTCATTCGGTATTTTTGGATTCAACATTGTGCACAATGGAGGGTGAGTTGATGTTGGAATTTGTTTTGGCATTGACAAAGTTTCATCGGAAGTGGATGGTACAGGTTTGAAGGAGTTTTCTATTGGTTTTTCTAATTTTTTTATTCATATTTTTAGTTGTAAATTCATGTTTTGGTTGTCTGGTTGACATTTGTGCATCTTTGGTCTTAGATCTGGTTGTCTGATGAGGTGCAGATGTCATGGTAACAATTAGCTTTGGTCACTTTTCATTTGGCAGGAATATTTCTTTTTCTATAGATGGAATCAAGTGGGCATCCTCGAAAGAGGGATGGGTGTGTAGACACCCATAATTCAACCATTTGTCCTCATTTTTTAGACATATGGGTACCCTAACATTGATTTATGCATAGTGTTTTATGTCTAATTTTGTGGGGCATTAGGTTGATAGTGTAGTGAGTTCCTCACAAAAACCATTAGGTGTGCGGATCAAAAGAGAGATAGGTGTTCTGGAATCTAATTTCTAGTCCTCTTACCACATTTCAGTGAGGGGTGGAGGAGTTATTTACCTTGTTGTTTCACCAGCATGGTGCAATTCTTGGCAGGGGCCATTATCTTTGATAGAATTTATTATTTAAGTATTTGATAAGTGGGATATGAGACTATTGGATAGTTCTTATTATGATGTATGTTTATTATTAGGAATTTGGGTCCATGATCGGGCCTTTGTACCATGTTTGTTTAGATGTTTGTATCTGGTCCATGTAACGGGTTCCTCGTTTTCCTAGTCTTCAAAAGGAGCTCCCTCTTTTTCATGTTCAATAAATGGGACTTGAATCTCAACCTTTAAAAAAACTATTTTAATTTATAATTTCATTTTAAGGAGATTTATGAGGCCAATACTTTTCACACATGATAGAGTTAAGTTGACACTAAGGAAGAGGCCTATTGTAAGTTAGATTTTGATGAGGAAACTTGGTAGTGGGTGGCCATGTATGGTATTAGGAAATGTAGGGTGATCAGTATTGATTCATTATCAATGTATGTGAGTTATTATAGTACTATTATAAGTTCATCGACCAGATTGAATGGGTATTTTACAGATTCTTTGTTAGTTATAGAGTATTAGGAGGGGTTGAGAGCTCAGGATTAGATTATATATAGCATGTGTATAGATCAGAAGGAACATTATTGAAAAAATAATAAACAACATGGGGTGAAACATCAACTATAGGAGTAGATGATAGAGTACATGAGATGACTTGCACATGGTTTAGGGATGAAGTTCCCAATGCCCTACCCTTCAACTAACCACCCTCCCCCGTAGTGACTTTATAAAATATATTTTTATAAATATATAAAGTTTTAAATGGTTAGTAGTTTTCCTGAAAGGTTTTATATATTTTTTTATTTGGTTTTTGTTTTCTTTTTTTTCTTTTTTTATGATTTTTTTACAAAAATACATATCCATTGTAAGAGATTTTTGTGATGAAATTTTATATCTGTTGAAAATAATTGTATTTTCATCACAAATAATTTTTTCATTTTATTTTTCAATGCAGTTAGTTTTTTATAACAAAATTAAAAAAAAGGATATACCCATCATAAAAAAATATTTTAGCGATGTTTTATTATAAATAAAACTTATTGTGACATCATTTTCTACAATGGGTTATTTGTGATGGATTATTATCACTAATTGAAAATTTATGATGGAAATTCATCGCAAATAACCCATCATAAATGCTAGAAAATTTTATAGTTGAGGATTTATAATTTGAAGTTTGACTTTTCTAAAAGATTCTATATGAAATATCTTGTACATTCCAAGAAAATATTGAGAATAAAGATTGAGAGAGATGGGAAATATGATACTTTGGTTTTATCTCAAATGGAATAAATCTTAAAGATCATTAAGAAGTTTGGAATTTCTAGATGAAAAATGGTCTCAAATACATTGGTCAAATACATCAATTTATCTAAGGTGAAGGAATTGAAAAGGTAACATGTGGTCTGATACATGGAAAAAGTTTTGTTTTCATCATCTATTGATAGCTTGATGTACTCTGTGTTATATACTCAACAAAAAAATTCATTTGAAGCTGTATTTTTGAGTCATTTCATGTTAGATTTGGGGAAGGAACACTGGGATGTTGTGAAGTGGATCATCTTGTACTTGAAGTGATTGGAAGATACAGCCTTGTGATTTGGTATAATTAATCCATTTCAAAGTTAAATTGGTTCTAAATTTATATGGGATTCAGAAACCTAGAAGATAACCACTTGTTTTTTATTACCCATAGAGGAATGATAGTTATTTGTATGTAGAATCTACAACTGATGGTTGTTAGGACCTGATGATAATGGTTGAATGGTCAATATGGGATGAATTTAGCATTATAAATGATTTTAACCACTTATAAAAGTTAATTTAATTAAGAAAAAATATAAATATAATTGAATCTAAGGATTTTTATAGTAGTTTAGATCTAAATGATCCATTCTACACTTCACTCATCTCAAATGTAGAGAGAGGTGACACTAAGTATAATTAACTCTCTAACTTTTTAAGGGTGCCACAACCATTCACAACTACCTTTTTAAACCCTAGAAGTGCAACCCATGATTATATTTTTGTACACATATTGGATTAACCTAGTCACCTTTCATTTTGTACACATATAGGAATAACCCAGAATCTATCTTTTGAAGTGAAGGTAGAACCAAACACCGCCTTTTACCCAAACCATGGCACAATTGATCCCCTTGCCTTTTACTGGTTATGGAAAAGCATACCATTTGTATAGGGTAGTATAACCCAACTCCTATATTTTATAAGTAATATAACCCAACACGATTAAGTATAGAAAATTATAAAAATAATTAAGGACTACTATAGAAACCAAATGAAAAATAAAGGATATAAGTGTTGAGGTTTCAAGGTTCTCTCTAGAAATAAAGGTTTGAACGATTGAAGTTTAGTAGAGAGTAGAGTTTGATCACCAGGGTGTATTATAATATTTTTCAAGAATATCCTCAACCTCATTAACTTGATTTGGTTATTTCGAACTCAATATATAGAATTCTTTCATACATAGTCATTGTAAAACTTCTTTTCTAATGTAGCTGAACTTTTCTATTTCTTTGATAATGAACTGCTTTAGAGTAGTTTGATTATTGTTGTATCTCTATTTAATGTACATGAATAAAAATTTCACATGGGATCTCAATAATAATCTGTAAAAATGAATAATATACACAACACATCATATTATAACATTTAATATGTAACTTATTATCCATAATAATTAATATTAAATAACTTGGGAACACTCCCACAGAGTTTGTGAGGAAAACTATTCATATTCAATAAAATTTAAATTTAAATGATTCAATTTCCAAAGAAGTAGTGTATAAATTATTGTATTAAATTTATCTTGAATATAGCATAAATTATCTCAAAATAAATTTATATAGGAATAGAATAATTAATGAGTTGTTAAGGAATAATTAAACTAAAAAAATATGTGAAATAAACATGTATTAATTTAAAATATAAATAAATTATAAAAAAGAGAGAATGTTTAGAACTAAAAAATAACAAATTAAATAAGATACCATGGACTTTACAGAAGATCATTCATAGAAATTCTAGACTTATCCTCATGGAAGATCTATTTCTCCTCTTGTAAGATCTATAACGAAAGCACCATTTCTTCTTACAAAAACTCAACTTCTTCTCATATAATCTTACTAAATCTTATGGATTTTCTATTACTTCACATATAATAATACTCATGGATAGTCCATTTTACTCATAGAATATCTATTTCACTCACATAAGATCGATTTCTTCTCACAAAAGATCCATATTATTCATAGAATATCAATTATATTCTCATATAAGATCTATCCCATTCACGGAAGAGAAATTTCTTCTCATGGAAGATCCATATAATTCATGTAAGAATAAAATATCTCATGAAAGTACACTCATAAAATAATAAGATAACTCATGAAATAACATTACACCTCATAGAAGATCAAAGATATCTCATGTAAGAACAAAATCTCTAATGGAATTGTACTCAAAGAATGGTCATTACTTCTCATAAAAGCTTGAGATGTTGAAAATTTTTAAAGAACAAACTAAAAATAGACTAATAGAGAACTCACTTAATCGAAGTTATAGGTAATAAAGGAATGAAATAAAATCTGTATGAAATTATAATTATGAAATAAAAATTATTTTAACTATCAAAACATAAATTAATAAAGTGGATCAAGAATTCACTTCAGCATTCTCTCCATTTTTTATAATTATAAAACAAATTTAAATTTCAAAATTTATTCCCCTTTTTAAATTGATTTAAAAGATTAGAAAAATGTCCCTTTATTAATTATACAAACAATTTATGATAGATTACTAAGAAATAAACTAACCCTTCTAATGTTAACATTGAACATAAAAATATTTCCCAAAATCATTACTAGGAAAGAAACTAACCCAAAAAGAAACATCAAATACAAAAATAGGCTCCCTTAAATTTATGTATTTTCAAATAGTATGTTTAGACTTAGAAGACTCAAGAATACATGAAAAATTTTCAATGTTTTCAAAGAATTATTTGCAATGAATTAAATGGTAACCAACTATTTAGAGCACACACCAATGGACCAAATAGAATAAGAATATACACACCAGGAAAACTATAAATATATTTAAAAATAATCTCAGAAACTAAATTAAAATCCCCCTAATTTTTTTTAGATAATTTAATTTCCATCATATTAAGTTTAAATTATATTTTATCAAACTTAGATAAATCTAGGGGATTAGTAAAAGTATCAGTATATTGATCCTTTATATAAATATTTTATAAATTAATATTTTATTTTTAAACATGATATATAAGAAATTGATATTTTAAATAAATGTTTTTATTCCTAGAGTGTTGAAAAATATTATTAGAGATAAATATTTTAGAAGTATTATCACAAAAAAACCAAGGTCTTATCAAAAATAAAAACAAAATATAAAATTTTTTTGATCTATAAAGATTGTGAATAATAAGAAGCATAAAAAACATACTCACTCTCAAAAATTGATGAATCCATTGATTTTTTTAGAACACAATGAAACTAACAATTTACAAAGAAAGTGACACATACCTGTTATGTTTTTCTTTTTTTTTCAACCACCAAAATCAAAATCTAAAAAACTAGTTAACTCAAATAAATTATGTACAAGATAAAATAATATGATAATTATTGATCCTTTAACATACTTAATTAATCATTTATCTACCTTTAAATGAATTTATTTATGATTAGATTGGATTTTAGCACATATACATACTAAAAAAATCAAATTTGGTATATAAGACCTCAAATAAAACACGATACCAATCATACCTCTAAACATTTTATTACCAATATATTTTCTATCTTTATCATAATCTTGATTATAATAAATAACAATTATAATATTTTATATTTTATAATTATCAAGAGAAACCCACTTAACCAATTATTTAGCATATTTTGATTGATTAATAAAGATACCATATTTCTTTTAAACTATTTGTAATCCCAAAAGGAACTTAATATCACCCATAAGACTCATGTAAAACAAAAAATACATTATATTTAAGAAATAATTATAAAGTAAATTATTTGAATATCCAAATATAATATCATAAAATTATATTTTAACAACTAAATTGTCTTTTTAATACATTTTTATAAATAATTTTGGATCAACTTTTCCCTTTTCAAAACCATTATTAAAAATAAATAGTGAAAACCTCTCATACAAATCTCTAGGAGATTATTTTAAACCATAAAGATATTTTGAAAGTTTCAAAACATGGTTAGGTTTATATTTATTGTCAAAACCCAGAGGTTGATTTATAAAAAAATAGAAATATATCCATTCAAAAATAAACTTTTGACCCCCATTTGAAAACATTTAATTCAATAATGAGATGTATATTCCAAAAAAATATTATAAATTCTAATAAAGAAATTAGAGAAAATTATTCTTTAAAATAAATTCTCTATTTCTAATTGTAACCTCGATCCACTTACCTAGATTTATTTCTAATTATTTGACCAAAATTATCTAACTTTTTTCTAAAGTTCTATTTGGTGACAATAATATTTTGATACTTAGGGGGATCAACTAAAGACAATAATTTATTTTTATTAAACTAATTTAATTATTTATGCATTTCTATAATACACTTTAAATTATATAATGATTCATCAATATTTTGATGTAGAAAATAAAAAATAAAATATTTATAAGCATAGAAATTTCTTAATAAATTTCTATTTTTAACACCATCAATTATATCACCAATTAATTTTTCAACTAGATGATCTTTATGTAGTTTTATAGTTTTTTAATGAGAAATACTCACCCCTCAATAGATTAATCCAACTCTAAATATTTAAGTTCACCAAAGTTTAAATCTCTAAAATTATCCTCAAATAGTTCTAAATCAGATTCTATTTCTTTTAAATTATTTTCACTAAATTTAGTATGGGAATATTATTTAATTATTAATATTATTTTTTTATGAACTCTATATGCATTACTTTAATTAGAATTCCCTAGAGAAATACCTCATCTGATTTTGAATGAAATTTTTCTTGTGAATATTTGGAATTAATAATGTCATCTTTGTAGTAAACTAATTTGAAATATATCATTCTATACTTACTTTATTTCTATATTTCATAAGTTATATTCTTAAAAAATGGCCCAAGTGCAAAAATATTAGAAACATAACAAGCTAATTTAACTGCTTCTATCCATAAATATTTTGGTATAGAGTAGTCATTTAATATTTTCCTATCCATTTATTTTAAAGTCATATATTTTATTTCTACCAAACCATTTTTTTTTGTGGAGTCCTAAGGGCTAAAAATTGTGATTATATCTATTTTCTTTACAGAATTTATCCAATTCCTAATTTGAGAATTCACCACCTCTATCAATTATAATTGAAAATTTTAGATAACCTTTTTCATTTTGAACTAATTTATAATATGAAATAAATTTATAAAAAGTGTCATATTTATGTGCAAGAAAATAAGTCCATGTAAATCTACTATAGTCATTAGCAATAATAAACACATGTTTTTTTCTACAAGATAAACATTTTT
The DNA here is from genome assembly GCA_963277665.1 of Viscum album. Classification (NCBI taxonomy): domain Eukaryota; kingdom Viridiplantae; phylum Streptophyta; class Magnoliopsida; order Santalales; family Viscaceae; genus Viscum; species Viscum album. The sequence continues at coordinate 978,535,942 of OY728143.1, forward strand.
TATTGGTTAAAATAAGTACAAATGAAGAAGTTGAAGTATTTTTGAAGTTTTTAACTCTTGGAAAAAGTTTAATGACTATTTATGTTTCCTACCGTTTACACATGAATCAAATTCATAGGTTTTTTATAGTTTAAAATCCGGAAAATCCAAAACCTTTTGGTTTTTGGAAATCTTGTGTAACAACCTGAAATTTACATGTACCAATCTTATACGACACAAAACATTTTGGGATTTCACAATACTTAAACATTTTACATTTTTTAGTTATCTCATCAAAATTAATTGAATAAAGACTGTCCTTTATTTTTTCATAAAATAAGATAGGTTCTTCTTTGAAAATAATACACTTTTCATTTTCAAATTTAACATTCATATTATCATAAAAAAATATATAAATTACTTATTAAATTATGTTTTAAAATTTTTAAAAAGCCTTTGATATAACAACTGAATTTTAAATTCTAACTTCTCCAAATATTTTTTATTTTCCCTTCAAATTATCACCAAAAGTAACACTACACCATCACACTTATTAAAATATATAAATTTAGAAATATAACCAATCATATGGGATAAATATACACTATCCATGTATCACATATCCTTTTTTATGATTCCAAGACAAGTTTCTTGAAGAAATAGATTTAATAAGTCTTTAGAACCCATACAAATTTTGATCCAATTAGGTTAGAAAAATAATTCTTGGGAACCCAAACTGATTTCATGAAATATTTTACAACAAATATAGATGAAAAGTATTATGAGATAAAAGCCTTGGTGTGACCAAGATAATGTATGAATATCAAGGAACATTAATTTTCTTAATATCCATTCATTTGACACCTAAAGAATATAACACTTGATGCACTTCCACTTGAACCTTTAACAAATAATATTTTATATAATTTTTGTAAAAGATTATCATATCCAAGACCAGTTTTATTTTGGTTTATTTTATTAAAACTCATCATTTTATCTTAAATTTTTCTTCCTTGAACAAAAGTGGATATATTTTCCAACAATCTTTCAATTTTATTTCTAAATTTATCATTTGCTTCCAAAATAGAATCAATATTAATTATTTGAGATTCATAAAATTTAAACTGATAATCCTTAAGCTTAATATTCTTAAGTTTAACACTTTCTACATTAGAAAATAATTTTTCATTGGAGCTCAAAGGAGTATTTTTAAATCTTTCATTTTTAGTAAGAAGATACTTATGTTTATTCTTTATATTTTTGAAAAATCTAGTAAGCTTGTTAACTATATTATTGAGTCTATTAATCTCTCCATACATCTCATATTTAGAGGGATAAAATCAAAATTATAATAGGAAGAATAATTGGATTCATTTGCCTATTTTTTATTCCATTAAACACATACTTTTTATTCTTTTTAAGAACTAGATTACTCACTTGAATTTGAATATGAAGTGTGAATTCAACTCAATATCACTTATTTCATTTCCTTTTTTTAGTATTCTATATTTTTTTTTCATTTTTATATCTTAGGCTATTGGGATGGAGGTTTCATATTTCTCTATATTCATAACAGACGGCTTCATTATCATTATTATCTTTTTTCCTTTATTTATTCCATGAGAAATTCCTTTTACTTCTTCTTGAGTATCCTTTAGTTTTTATCCCTTGTGGAACCTATATAACTTGGTCTCATTCATTAATTTGAAATTTAGAATCATAAGAGTGTAACACCCCAAGCTTCTACGGTACACTTCTCTTTGAATAATGTGATAGCATGTGTTGTACGCAACATCGAGTTCTAACACACCGCAACCAATCAAACTAGCCGTTATGAATATTAATACCTACTTTTTGAAATTTTATAAATTTTATCTCTCAAAATGGACTTCATTTTTGGATTCAGAATATCAAATTTATCCTAGGGTGAAATTTTGGAACTTTTCGGATAACATTTATATTTTGATGAATAGTGAAAATTACTAAATTTTAATTAAAAACAAATTTTTCAATATAAATAATTTATATTGATAAATTATGAATTTGAGTGGTTTTAAAGTATATTTAGAATATATTTTTACCATTTAATACAATTTTGGTAATTTTACATAATTTTACAATTAAACCAGACATAAACAGGTGTCAATCTTTTGATAGTTATTATCTCTTAAAAACACGCTTTTTGTTTTAACAATGGGAATTAATTTTAAATTAATTTCGGCCACTTCTGTGTTTTGAATTTGAAAAAATGGATTACATTTTTAAAATCAGGATGTTAAAATCGTGTAAATAGGTAACTTTTATTTTTAGACATTTTGAATAATTACTTCGGTAAATATTTTATTTACCATGGTTAAAGGGTAAATCCGGTAAATAAGGGTTAAAAATAATATTATAATAAAAAAAATTACCCTAAAATGTGTCCTAACCTTATTGGTTGATACATGTCCGACCATGGGCATCTTTGGGTCGATTTTTGGACCCCATGGAGCCACTTGTAAGTGATAATGACACTTTATATTAATTAAGTTAAAATAAATACAAAAATGACATAAGCATATATCTTTTAGAAAAACATTTTTTACATAGGGTTATATATGTTGTATTTTCAATTATAAATATTAATTCGAAAGCTAAAATTATTTCCTGCATAATGATATTTTATTTATAATTTTTAGACAATAAATAATTTAATTTATTTATGACACAATGATGATTCAGTAATTACCATAATAGTGAAAAATTAAATCAATTGATATTATAAATACCCAAATAAATATAATTTTAGACTTTTTATGAATTAAAATAATTTTATAGGTTAATATGACATGTTAGGAATTATTTAATTAACTTTTTTAGAATTAATCATTCTGTTATTATTTTTACAAAAATCAATTTTCCAAATAGTGTCAAAATTGACATAAAAGAGTTTTTAAAACAAATATTATATTATTAATTGATATTCAATTCCTAAAAATCTAAGGTTCGGCCAAGAGACTTATATAATGATATTTGTATCATTAATGGACCACTTGGGGGTCTCTTGGATGTATATAGTAAGTTTATTAACTATATAATATAAAAATACAAAGAGACATTGTAAAAGTGAAACTAATTAACTAAGAGTTAATACTTAAAGATAAGGTTAATATAATGACCCTAACCTGTCTAAATTCTATTGGTTGAGTGGTTTTCGACCCATAACCACCTTAAAATTTAAATAATCCACTTTTGATCCATTAGAAACCGAATATGAATTTATTATAAAATAATATTTCTAGATTTTCCAAAGGTGCCCATCACCCCTCTTATAAAAGGGCACTCCCCATTATCATTAATTTACACCTTAAAAGCCTTTTGGTTTGTCCAACACCTGACCAAATACTCTCTCAACTTCCCTCAATTCATCCTAGAGGCCTTAATTTAGTCATAAAGCCAACCTAATGATCCCTTTTGATCAAATCAAAAGAAAGAACCCGAAGAAGAGGTAATGATTTCACCACCCTTTTTCATGTTCCTTTCTTCTTCCACTTTTTCTTTCTTTGTTATTACCATTCTAAAATAATATATCCAGTATATTATATATACTTTGATGTTATTATAACCATTTTAAAACCATATTTCAGTATTCTATCCATCCTTTGAATGACATGTCACCATACGTGCGTACGTACGGCTTACCGTCTCCACGTCGTGGTGTAATTGTTATTCAAAACATTATTATTTGGATGGGTATAATAATGATGTGTAATTAATGTAAATAATAAATATAACATGATAATTATTCTTTATATATGATATACCATCTAATTAAATATTATTTTAATATCAAAATAATGATATAGTCGCTCGTGCGTACGTACTGACTACCGTCTCCACGAACGCGATGAGATTCATTCTCCATCGTATCCATTCAAGTATAATTCTCATTTTATGATTAATAATAGTATATAAGGACTTGATATAATTCTGGATGTGATTAAGATACAACCTATTCATGACAAACACGTCTTACGTAACAAAACATATAAAATAAAATGAGTAAGTTAACACCCGAAACAACAATAATACTAAGATATTATTAACAAATCAATGTTAAAAGATCATATATGAAATCATATTAATATATATGATTCTTGTATAATTTAATAACAATTATTTCACCATTATACAGGAGGTTAACCTACCCCAACCAAGGAAAAGTACAAGGTAAGGTTTTATTTCACAATCTCTTCATTATCCGAGGTTGTTTATACGTAATTATTTACTGGGACCTCTTTATCATCCACATCCATGTTTATTAAAAAAGTATTTCAAAAAATTATTAATATTTACAAGAATATGGGTTAAATTCATTTATACCCTTGTTTGATTTTTTATAAGAGGTTTATAAAGGAATATTTCCGTCTTTTTCCAAACAAGGTTCTTTTTAACCTTTTCGACAAAATTAAGGTAAGAATGTTTTTTTAACTTATACGGCGGGTGCGGCTATTTTCCGCTATTATAAAATCTTTGAAACTTACCTTACAAGATTATAAGAAAATTTTCAAAGTAAATGTTTTATTTTATAATTATGTGACTTTTAAATGATTTCAAAAAAAGGGATATTTCTCTCAAATAGTTTTGATTTCATATATGTCAACATCCTTTGATGGATTTTAAGCTTATTTGAGGTTAATTTATTATGATACAAAACTTCCATATTGTATTGAAGGTTTTGTGATTTTTTTGACTATGGATGTGTTATTTTTATACCATTCATGGTTTATGGAGAAAGTATTGACATTTCGTATGCTAGTTTTAATACGAATGTTTATGTTATGTTTAAACATGTTCATATGAGGAATGCATTGGACTTAATATGTGACGGGTGGAGCCCGCTATAACTCCTCGATGCATTGGTATGTCTCATGAGACAAACTAGTGTCTTGGAACAAGGCCTTGACAAAATCTTATTTGTAGTCTTGGCACGAGGCCTCGACTATGTGGTTATGATAGTCTGGCATTATGCATTACATCATTATGAAAGTGGTTATTGATATTGCATGTGATTATTCGATTAGTAGAATATCCATGTGAATAACTAAATGGAATTATTTCATTTTATTTTTTCCATACTATGTTGAAGTTCAAGTTTAAAAGGCTTTTTTTTAGTTATACATTGCCTTAAATTTTTATTCTTATTTATGAAAGTTTCCGCTATATTGTTATCCTTACTGGGAATTTGAGCTCACCCCTTTTCTATGTTTTATTTTTTCCAGGATTTGAAGAAGTAAATTATGAATGACCTGCAGGGATAGTATGAGGGGATAAGAGTGTTGACTATGGAGACTATGTTGTTGTAGTTTTAATTTTTATGATGTAATGTAAAACTTTATGAATATATCTAGTGTTTCCAAAGCTACTAAACTAATCGGTCTTTCGAGATTTGATCTTTCTTGTGATCATGCCAATGTTATGTAATAATGCACCGACTCTGGGTAACTGGGTTCGGGGCGTTACAGTTGGTATCAGAGGAAGTTTAGTACAAACCTTGGAAGCTAGATTTAGATAAACTCTGATTAGAACACATAGACCTAGGATGGACTTTGAGGATTAGTATAGAAGAACTTCCTAGAATTTTGGTATTGTAGATATTTTGTGAGTTTTCCGAGTAATACATCCATGTCTGGATACGAGCAGGTAGAGGAGGCTCTGGAACAGATGTACCTAGGGGTAAAACCCAAAAACACCGCTTTGATCTAGACTCGGATGGGAACTAGTGCACGACAACGGGCCTTACTGCACTCTTGGTTACAACACTCTCGGGGGATATGCTTAGGATAACTCTCATTTTCTTTACAAATCATTATGAAGGGTTTATGAGTATATACATCCTCAAAGAAAACATTTTTTTATGATTATGGATTATATCCATAAATAGTTCAATTTATGTTAAGTGTTTTATAAGTATGGAATTATGTATTTTGATTCATAAACTGATCTAGTTTATGACATTGTTTAGAAATAGAACCTAGTGGAATAAATGTAAATTGTATCAATGCATGCACTCCATGTAGGGATTTCCCTCCTTCTCAAGATAATTATAGTGGAGCTGGTGATGCAACTGGTGCCGATCAGCGAATCACCATACTAGGACAACTCACTCAGGTTATGAATAATAACTTTACCTGTATGGAGAACCCTGATCCGCAGTGTGGAGGATCAATGTTAGATCGCTTCATGAGGCAACAACTATAACGACCTGAAATTTTGAATAAATCTTGTTTCCTAATTTTGTGTGTTATTTTATTTTTGATACTCAACAAAACTGTTTCATTTGATAACATGAGTATAATTAAAATGAGATCGTTGGGTTTTGACTGTTATATGACCATTGGTCAATATGACCACTGGGAACTAAACGTTTTGATTATTGTCTCTAAATACAAGTAATCTTGGTTAATTAATATAAAAAGAAGATTTTATGGCCTCACCCAGTAGTCTTGGACCGATCGAAGCCCATCTAACAGAACTTGGGAAGGAGGTAGCACCATTGGGCTTTGCTCTGAACCAAACCCAAGCCGAACTTCATCGTGTGAAGCTAGAACGGAATCGCCTTTGCGAGAAGTTCAAACTGATAGAAATTACTACTCGTGCGATGTTGGCCGAGCCTCCCTCAGATTCTCTCACCTTAGCACACCTTACACTTAGGTCCTATGCTGGTGTGATAAGGGGCTATGTAAGGAGACCGTAACTGCCTTGTGTAACCCTTTGTTTTAAATAAAAAATTTGATTTCTTCTTATGATGAAGTTTATGAATTTTCTAATGTCTGGATAAATATAGTATGCATATTTTTGATGAATTTTAGATAAAGGATATTTTAAAAAAAAATATGTAAACCTTAAATAAATAAAAATGTGTAATGATTTTCAAAAAATGGTCTTCTACAATTATGTTCAGTATGAAATTTAGAGTCTAATAAGATCAACTTAATTTTTGATGAATATTAAATTATGAATAGTGATTTTATGATTAGGATTAGTAATGTGTCCAAATGGATTAGTAATCTCACTTAAAGAAAGTTTTAATATAATTTAGACACCTTGATTAAGTAATGGGATTCAATAAAATGGGTAAATAACGGTTTCATAAATTATTAGTCAATTATTAGTTTTTTCGGGTGAATAGTGTTTTTTAATTAAAAATTTAATTAAAAATAATTATAAAATTATTTTTATAAAATGGACTTTATTTTTGAACTCAGAGCATTGATATTATGTTATGGTAATTTTTGGGGATTTTTCTGAAAAAAATGAATTCTCGATGAATAGTGTTTTTATTTAAAAATTAAATTAAAAATATTTAGAAAATTATTTTTATAAAATGGAGTTCATAAATGTAATTAGAGCATAGATATTTGGTTAAGGTGAAATTTTGGGATTTTTCTGAGAAAGATGAATTTTTCAGTGAATAGTAAAAATACAGTTTTAGGGTTTCGGTATGTTTAATGACATCATAACTGTGTCATGATGATGTCATGAGATATTTTAAGGTTTGGCCGGCCAAAGGTGATGAATTATTGTATTGGGGGCCCCATGTGTCCTAACTCCATGGTAAATTCCATGGGAGAGAACATGGTTTTGAGAGAAGCATTTGTGAGGTGTCCCTTGGCCATTAATGCCTTGTCCCCTCACTTTCCCTATAAATACCCACCCTTTCCTCCTTTAGTTTTCACTCCCAACTCTCCCCCAACGAATTTCTGGTCTCCTTACCTCTCAAGGAGTCCTTCCAAGGTTCCCCCAAGCCCTAAAGGTCCAAACCTTTGAGTTTTAAGAGTTACGTTTTAAGGTAAGGGATCTGACCCCCTCTCTTTCTTTTCAAGTGAGCTCTTTTATGTCATTTATTTTATGCTCCATGTTCTTATGTTGGAGGATGTTATTTTATATTCATTATAATGTCCTTTTTATGTTCATATGATGAGAGACCCCCTCTTACTCTCATCATTTCATTTTATGAAAGTTTAAGTGGCGTCGTTAGGCTGCCGAAATTTTTGTAACAGATTCTTTCACCCTTCTCATTTTCAAGTTCTATTTTCTTGTCAAGTCTTTCAAGTTCATTCTTATTATGTTGGGGTATGATCTCTATATCTATCATACTAATCTTTTATGATCATATGATGAGATACCCCATTTGATCTCTTCAATTCAGTATTTTGAAGTTTAAGTGGTGTCGTTAGGCTATCGAATTTTTTAGGGATTCGTTCACCTTTCTCATTTTTTCAAAGTTCTACTTTCAGGTAAAGTATTTCAAGTTCCTTTTTATTATGTTGGGGTATGATCTATATATCTATCATACTGATCTTTTATGTTCATATGATGATAGACCCTATTTGATCTCATCAATTCATTTTTTTGAAGTTTAAGTGACGTCGTTAGGCTGCCGAATTTTCATAAGAGAAATCTTATTTTTGTCTTCCTTTCATGTTCTTCATATCATATGGTACATCTTTCAAATTTCATTACCATGTTCATATATCCTTCATATTCTGTCCCTCTACTGTTTTATGGATCATTTATGAGTGGTTGACCCATGTCCCCTCTCTTTTCAATGTTTTCTAAAACCTCGTAACATAGCCGTTATGCTGCAGAATGTTCGTCTCAAAATGCCTCTCTTTTCTCAAAATTATTTTATGTTATAAATTGAATACTCAAAGATCTTATTTCTATAGTGGTATTCACATATATATCAAAATGTTCTATTTTAAATTCTGGTATTTACATACATGAGACCCGCTCTCCCCTTCCGTGGGTTTTAAAGTGACGTAAAGATCATGTCTTTAAAGCAGTTTTTAAAACGTTATGATTATGAAATGAAACCCATTTATTTTATGATATATGGGTTATTTATGAAATGTTTGATGATGATATATGTGTCTCACATGATAATAAAGTCAAATTTAAGGGTGTGCCCTGATAGCGCTCCAATGCATTGGATAATGATGTAACCACTAGAGATTACAATTTTCACGATATCTTGGTGAATAACCTTGGTAATTTTCAAATGACACCTTCGGGATGGAACTTGGTGATATGTTCATGATTGTCTATGTTAAATTATGTATCCACATCTTAAATTTATAAAAAATGTTATTTTTATTATGATATTCCTCATGATTTCTTTCTCATGCCTTAAAGTTCTTTTCATGGCCTTATTGAAGTATCTCAAGTTCACATGTAAAATGTTTCTCTTGTTTCCCTTATTGGGCCTTCTGCTCACCCTTTATTTTAATGTATGTCCCCAGGTTATGAGATGTAGTAATGAACCTAGTATGAACATGAGGAGAAGCCTTTCAAGTGTTTAAGAAGAATTTTTTATGTTTTCATGTTTTAAGGTCCTGGTTTCCAAGACACTAAACCTTAAAGATCATCGGTTTTGTAAAATGTAATGAAATTTTATGTGATAAAAAGGAAGGATGCTATAATAAACACCAACATTAAATGGGAGTACAAATCCCTTAGTAGCTGAGCAATGGATAAATTCCCTAGAGAAAATATTTTAGGCTTTGGGGAGTAGTGAAAGGGAAAAAGTTATCATGGTAGTTTACCGCCTCACTGGAGATACTGATCAATGGTGGTCATTGATTCAAAACACAAAGGAAGATGATGAAGTATCAAATATGGAATGGAGGGAGTTAAAAGGTCTTTTTTTAGAAAAATACTTTCCTCGTGACCATCGAGTAGATATGGAAAGACAATTTCTGAGTCTGAGACAAAAGGAGGATGAGAATGTCGCAAAGTATGAGGCTAAATTTACAAGGTTAGAAAGGTATGCTGGAGATTATATATGTAACCCAAGAAGTAAGATTGATCATTTCTTTGATGGGTTAAAACCATTTCTCTGACGAGCATTAGTCTCACAATCCTTCTCGTCGTACGAAGACATTGTCTCATGTGCTATCAAGACAGAGAAAGAATTATCTAAGTCATATGACTTTAAATAAAATCAAGAGAAGAAGAGATATTCTGATCAATATGGTAATGGAAATAAGGGGAAGAAGGGAAAAGTTAAATATCCATCTTGCATTAAATGTGGGAAGAAACACCCTGGTACTTGCTTAAAAGGAATGGGAGTTTGTTACAAGTGTGGTGAAAAAGGCCACCAAGCTCGTGATTGCAAGGGGAAGAAGGAAGCTACCAATGTCCAATGCTAGAATTACAGGGAGATGGGACATTATGCAAATTAATTTCCTAAGCGTCAGGGGAACTTACCTCAGAAAAGGCCAAGGGATCAAGGCCAAGCTTATTCTATCACTACTGCTGAGGTAGAAGCTCTGAAAGACGTAGTGGAAGGTAATTTAATGGTTTCCTAAAGTTTAGAAAATGCATTATTTGATTATGGATCATCGCATTGTTTCATATCTTCCCAGTTTGCTAAGAAAATTAGATATTTCCAATTTGATTTAACAAGGGAGTTGTCAGTTAAAACTTCTAAGGGAAGTATCATTACAACAAAGTTTTGTGAATCAATCCCCATTAGAGCACATAAATATTCTTTATCCGCTGATCTCATCATCATACCTAAGATTGAGTTTGATATAATCCTAAGTATGGATTGGCTTTCAGAACATGATGCGAAGATTTATTGTAAGAAGGAGGAGGTTACGATTTTTGATGATGATGATAAGGAACACATTATATTTAGAGTATAATCGTCACCACCTAATTCTTATCTAGATCCACCCCTAGTAGCTCAACTAAATTCAATTATTGGGGAGGAAAAGAATGAAATAACTGTAGTTGAGGAAATTAATGTTCAAATAGATGATGTACCTATTGTGAAAGAATATGTAGATGTATTTCCAGAAGATTTACCCGGACATCCTCCAGAATGAGAAGTTAAGTTTTCCATTGATTTAATTCTTGGATCAAGGCCTATATCGAAGACCCCTTATATAATGGACACTGTGGAATTAGTCGAACTAAAGAAACAGCTAGAGGAATTGAGTAATAAGGGATTTATTCAACCTAGTGTTTCTCCATGGGGAGCCCCTGTTCTTTTTGTTAAAAAGAAAGATGGGTCTGTGAGCTTATGTATTGACTACAAGGAGATCAATGCTATAATAATAAAGAACAAGTATCCCCTACCTCAAATTGATGATTTATTTGACCAACTGCATGGAGCTCAATACTTTCCAAATATTGACCTTTGATCTGGATACCATCAGTTTTGTGTGAATAAGGAAAACATTCTGAAGACAGCATTTCAAACCAGGTACAGGCATTAAGAGTTTACAGTAATGCCTTTTGGATTGACTAATGCACCCTCTTTATTCATGGATCTGATGAATAGAGTTTTCAAGGAATATCTCGATGAATTTTTTGTGTTATTTATTGATGATATCTTGGTATACTCCAAAATCTACGAAGATCATGAAAATCACTTGTGCATTATCCTGAAGACTCTGAGAATACATGAATTATATGGGAAGTTTAGCAAGTGTGAATTCTGGCTTCAGGAGATTTCTTTTCTTGGCCATATTGTCTCTAAATATGGAATCTATGTTGATCCTTATAAGACCAAGGAAATCCAAGAATGTCCAGCACCGACGAGTATAACTGAGGTAGCAGTTTTATTGGTTTGGCAGGTTATTATCGACATTTCATCCAAAAATTTTCCCGGTTGGCTAACCCATTAACAAAGCTCACTTGTAAAGGGGTTAAATTTGTTTGGAAAAAAGATTGTGAAGAATGTTTCGATGAACTGAAGAGAAGATTAGTCAATGCTCCTATATTGACTCTACCATCGAGGAATGATGGGTTTGTTATTTATAGTGATGCATCAAAGAAAGGAATTGGTTGTGTCCTTATGCAGAATGATAGGGTTATTGCCTATGCATCACGACAGTTGAAAATTCATGAACAAAACTATCCTACTCATGATCTCGAGTTAGAAGTTGTGATCTTTGCTTTGAAGATATGGAGGCACTACCTCTATGGTAAAAAATGTGAGATTTATACTGATCACAAAAGTTTAAAGTACATTTTCTCACAAAAATAACTCAACATGAGGCAATGTAGATGGCTTGAATTACTCAAGGATTATGATTGTACGATACACTACCACCCGGGGAAGGCAAATAAGGTGGCAGATGCTTTGAGCAGAAAAGATCATGGATTTTTGAACATGATGAGAATTGAAAGAGATCCAATCTTCATGGATCTAGTGAAGATGGACATGGGAATAACCAAGGAAGGTGAAACATCAATGATTTTTCAAATGGTTGCCAAACCATCTTTACTAGAAATGATTAAGAGTTCTTAGACCGATGATGAATAATTTCAAAAGAAGATTAAAGCTGTGAATGATGGGAGATTGAGAGACTTTGTGTATGAAGATGGAATTTTGAAATTCGGGAAGAGACTTTGTGTTCCCGATATACCTAATCTAAAAAGGGAATTGTTGGATGATTCTCATAGTTCCAATTTCTCTATACACCCTGGGAGCACCAAAATGTATAGAGACTTGAAGGAACATTTTTTGTGGGACAACATGAAGAGGGAGATTGCTGATTTTTTGTCAAGATGTATGGTTTGTCAACAAGTGAAAGCTAGAAGGCAACAGCCTGGAGGAGTCATGCAACCTCTTCCCATACCAGAGTGGAAATGGGACAATATTACGATGGAATTTGTCATGGGACTACCAAAGACTCCTATAAGGAATGATGCAATAGGGGTTATTATTGATCATCTCACCAAGTCAACACATTTTCTTGCTATAAGAGAAGATCTACCACTAGAATGTCTAGCAAGACTATATATTGATGAAGTTGTGAGACTTCATGGAGTACCCCTATCGATTGTTTCTGATCATGATCCCCGTTTTACTTCAAGATTCTATAAAAGTCTTCAGAAATCCTTGGATACTGAACTTCATTTGGGCACTGCCTACCACCCTAAAACAGATGGACAATCAGAACGAACTATTCAAACCTTAGAAGACATGTTGAGATCTTTCTCACTTGACTTTCAGGGTATGTGGGATCAATATTTACCTTTGGTAGAATTTTCCTATAATAATAGCTTCCATTCAAGTATTTCGATGACACCATATGAAGCGTTATATGGAAAGAGATGTCGCACACCAACCTGTTGGGATGATGTTGGTGAAAGAAAACTTGTAGGCCCAGAACTGGTGGAGGAAACGATGGAAAAGGTAAAGGTAATCCAAAACCATATCAAAGCATCTCAAAGTAGGCAGAAGAGCTATGTCGATAATCGAAGGAAGGATTTGTAATTTCAAGTCGGTGATCATTTTTTCCTAAAGGTATCTCCATGGAAGGGAGTCATACATTTTGGTAAGAAAGGTAAATTTAGTCTCAGGTACATAGGACCTTTCAAAATTCTAGAACTAATTGGGGTTGTAGCTTACCGATTGGAAATGCCTCCAAGTCTCTCCAAAGTTCACGATGTGTTCCACGTATCTCTGTTGAGGAAATAAATTCCTGACCCAATGCATGTAGTCACCTATGAGGAATTAGAACTGGAACCTGATCTGTCTTATTGCGAAGAGCCCATCAAGATTCTTGATATGAGAGAACAAGTATTGAGAAACCAGATGACTGGTCTGGTAAAAATCTTGTGGAGAAACCATAAGATGGAAGAGGCAACGTGGGAACCCGAGAAACTTATGATGAAGAACCACCCAAGACTTTTCATGCGGTAGTATTCTAGAAATTTTGTGGATGAAATTATTTTAAGGAGGGGAGAATTTAACACCCCAAGCTTCTACGGTATGCTTCTCTTTGAATAATGTGATAGCGTGTGTTGTACGCAACATCGAGTTCTAACACACCACAACCAATCAAACTAGTCGTTATGAATAGTAATACCCACGTTTAGAAATTTTATAAATTTTATCTCTCAAAATGGACTTCATTTTTGGATCCAGAATATCGAACTTATCCTATGGTGAAATTTTGGAACTTTTCGGATAACATTTATATTTTGATGAATAGTGAAAATTACTAAATTTTAATTAAAAAAACTTTTTTAATAGAATTAATTTATATTGATAAATTATAAATTTGAGTGGTTTTAAAGTATATTTAGAATATATTTTTACCATTTAATACAATTTTGGTAGTTTTACGTAATTTTACAATTAAACCAGACATAAACAGGTGTCAATCTTTTGATAGTTATTATCTCTTAAAAACACGCTTTTTGTTTTAACAACGGGAATTAATTTTAAATTAATTTCTGCCACTTCTGTATTTTGAATTTGGAAAAATAGATTCCATATTTTGAATCAGGATTTTCAAATTTTGTAAATAGGTAACTTTTATTTTTATACATTTTGAATAATTACTTCGGAAAATATTTTATTTACCATGGTTAAAGGGTAAATCTGGTAAATAAGGGTTAAAAATAATATTATAATAATAAAAAATTACTCTAAAATGTATCATAACCTTATTGGTTGATACATTTCCGACCATGGGCATCTTTGGGTTGATTTTTGGACCCCATGGAGCCACTTGTAAGTGATAATGACACTTTATATTAATTAAGTTAAAATAAATACAAAAATGACATAAGCATATATCTTTTAGAAAAACATTTTTTACATAGGATTATATATGTTGGATTTTCGATTATAAATATTCATTAGAAATATAAAAAGATTTCCTACATAATTATATTTTATTTATAATTTTTAGAAAATAAATAATTTAATTTATTTATGACACAATGATGATGCAGTAATTACCATAATAGTAAAAAATTAAATCAATTGATATTATAAATACCCAAATAAATATAATTTTAGACTTTTTATGAATTAAAATAATTTTATAGGTTAATATGACATGTTAGGAATGATTTAATTAACATTTTTAGAAGTAATCATTCTGTTATTATTTTTACAAAAATCAATTTTTCAAATAGTGTCAAAATTGACATAAAAGAGTTTTTAAAACAAATATTATATTATTAATTGATATTCAATTCCTAAAAATCTAAGGTTCGACCAAGAGATTTATATAATGATAGTTGTATCATTAATGTACCACTTGGGGGTCTCTTGGATGTATATAGTAATTTTATTAACTATATAATATAAAAATACAAAGAGACATTGTAAAAGTGAAACTAATTAACTAAGAGTTAATACTTAAAGATAAGGTTAATATAATGACTCAAACCTGTCTAAATTTTATTGGTTGAGTGGTTTTCGACCCATAACCACCTTAAAATTTAAATAATCCACTTTGGATCCATTAGAAACCGAATATTAATTTATTATAAAATAATATTTCTAGCTTTTCCAAAGGTGCCCCTCACCCCTCTTATAAAAGGGCACTCCCCCTTCTCATTAATTCACACCTTAAAAGCCTTTTGGTTCGGCCAACCCCTACCCAAATACTCTCTCAACTTCCCTTAATCCATCCTAGATTCCTTTCTTTAGTCATAAATCCAACCTAAGTATCCCTTTTGATCAAATCAAAAGGAAGAACCCAAAGAAGAGGTAATGATTTCACCACCCTTTTTCAAGTTCCTATCTTCTTCCACTTCTTCTTTCTTTGTTATTAACATTATAAAATAATAACTACAGTATATTATATATACTTTGATGTTATTATAACCATGTTACAACCATATTTTATTATTCTATCCATCCTTTGAATGACATGTCACCATACGTGCGTACGTACGGCTTACCGTCTCCACGTCGTGGTGTAATTGTTACTCAAAACATTATTATTTTAATGGGTATAATAATGATGTGTAATTCGTGTAAATATTAAATATAACATGATAATGATTCTGTATATATGATATATCATCCAATTAAATATTATTTTAATATCAAAATAATGATATTGTCGCTTGTGCGTACGTACGGACTACCGTCTCCACGAACTCGATGAGATTCATTCTTCATCATATCCATTCAAGTATAATTCTCATTTGATGATTAATAATAGTATCTAAGGACTTGATATCATTCTGGATATGATTAAAATACAACCTATCCATGACAAACACGGCTTACGTAACAAAACATATAAAATAAAACGAGTAAGTTAACACCCGAAACAACGATAATACTAAGATATTATAAACAAATCGATGTTAAAAGATCATATATGATATCATATTAATATATATTATTATTGTATAATTTAATAACAATTATTTCACCATTATACAGAAGGTTAACCTACCTCAACCAAGGAAAAGTGCAAGGTAAGGGTTTATTTCGCAATCTCTTCATTATCTGAGGTTGTTTATACGTAATTATCTACTGGGACCTCTTTATCATTCACATACATGTTTATAAAAAATTTATTTCAAAACATTCTTAATATTTACAAGAATATAGGTTAAAGTCATTTATACCCTTGTTTGACTTTTTATAAGAGGTTTATAAAGGAATCTTTCCATCGTTTTCCAAACAAGGTGCTTTTTAACCTTTTTGACAAAATTAAGGTAAGAATGTTTTTTTAACTTATATGGAAGGTGCAGCTATTTTCCACCATTATAAAATCTTCGACACTTCCCTTACAATATTATAAGAAAATTTTCAAAGTAAATTTTTTATTTTATAATTATGTGACTTTTAAATGATTTCAAAAAAAGGGATATTTCTCTCAAATAGTTTTGATTTCATCTATGTCAACATACTTTGATGGATTTTAAGCTTATTTGAAGTTGATTTATTATGATACAAAACTTCCATATTGTATTGAAGGTTTTGTGATTTGTTTGACTGTGTATGTGTTATTTTTATACCATTCATGGTTTATGGAGAAAGTATTGACATTTCATATGCTAGTTTTAATACGAATGTTTATGTTATGTTTAAACCTGTTCATATGAGGAATGCATTGGACTTAATATGTGACGGGTGGAGCCCGCTATAGCTCCTCGATGCATCAGTAGGTCTCATGAGACAAACTAGTGTCTTGGCACAAGGCCTTGACAAAATCTTATTTGTATTCTTGGCACGAGGCCTTGGCTATGTGGTTATGATAGTCTGGAATTATGCATTCCATCATTATGAAAGTGGTTATTGATATTGCATGTGATTATTCGATTAGTAGAATATCCATGTGAATAAGTAAATGGAATTATTTCATTTTATTTTTGCCATACTATGTTTAATTTCAAGTTTTAAAGGCTTTTGTTTTAGTTATACATTGCCTTAAATGTTTATTCTTATTTATGAAAGTTTTCACTATATTGTTATCCTTACTGGTCATTTTAGATCACCCCTTTTCTATGTTTTATTTTTTCCAAGA
The DNA here is from genome assembly GCA_963277665.1 of Viscum album. NCBI lineage: Eukaryota > Viridiplantae > Streptophyta > Magnoliopsida > Santalales > Viscaceae > Viscum > Viscum album. Next base: position 978,553,209 of record OY728143.1, read on the forward strand.
TGTGAAGAAGTAAATTATAAATGACCTGCAGGGATAGTATGAGGGGATAAGAGTGTGGAATATGGAGACTATGTTGTTGTAGTTTTCATTTTTATGATGTAATATAAAACTTTATGAATATATCTAGTGTTTCCAAGGATACTAAACTAATCGGTCTTTCGAGATTTGATCTTTCTTGTGATCATGCCAATGTTATGTAATAATGAACTGACTCTGGGTAACTGGGGTCGGGGCGTTACAAAGAGTGAGTGGTAACATGCATTTTTTATTTAATAGCAATACCTTTCCTTTTCAAATTATCCTATTGAGAAATATTTTTCAATTATAATTCATATTTCAGTAAATATAGAATAATTTCATCTAAATTATATCCTTTAAAGTTCATACATTCATCAATTTCAACCTTTTAAGAATTCCATTTATTCAATAAAGCTTTTAAAACCCTTTAAACCAAAATAGAATTTTCTAATATTTCTCCCAAAGAATTCATTCCATTTAAAATACTTATAAATAAATGAAACATTTGATTAACTACCTATTATTCTCTAATTTTGAATTCATGATACTCTCCTCTCAACATTCCTAATTTAGTGGTTATCAATTTATCCTAACCTAGATGAGTAACTTGCAGTATTTTCCAAATCTCATGTGTTTTTTTCATGTAGAAATATTAATATACACATTTATATTAACTAAATAATAAGAGATATTTTTCACCTTATAATTTAGCACATAATTTACCATATCATTACCAACTAATGATTTAGGATCAACTTAAAGTATTTTTTATGTTTTCACTATGATTTTCCAACTATTAATGCTTCGAAGTTTAATAAAAGCTTTAATAAAAGACTAAAAGTATCCATAATTAGTTTCATAAAAGAGTTGAGGTATTTGATGTGTTCAACCATAATTCACATTAATTCTTTCCATATAAAAATATATCATTTTCCATTGAATGTTTAATTCAATATTTGATTAGCACAAATAATATAAAAAATTCCTAAAGATAGGGAACCTCCTCTAATACCAATTGTTAGGTCTTGATGATAATGGTAAAATTTTCTCGTGGAGGGGGTGAATTGACCTTTATAAATGATTTTAACTACTTATCAAAGTAAAGTTAATATAACTGAAATATAAATAGAATTGAACACAATGATTTTTATAGTAGTTTGAATCTAAATGGTCAAACTCTTCCCTTCACCCTTATCAAACATAAATAGAAATGAAACTTTATATAATAAAATATTTGACATTTTAAGGGAGTCATAACCCTTTATAACTGGATTTTTAAAACCTAGAGGTATAACCCAAGACAAGATTTTTGTACACCTAGTGGTTTAACCTGATCACGTTGCCTTTTTTACACTTAGAGGAATAACTCAGAAGATGCCTTTTGGTGCGGAGGTCAAACCAAACCCTATTTTTTACCCAAAACAAGAAACAACCCATACCATTAGATTTTACTAGTTATATAATAACCCATAACTTTTTTATGGGGTAGTATAAATCAACTCCCATCTTTTATAGGTAGTATAACCTGACATGATTAAGTACAAAAAAATTATAGAAAGAATTTAGAACTTCAGAAACTAGATGAAAAAGAAAGGGTGTGAGTGTGGAGGAATCAAGTTTCTCTATAACTACAAATCTTAGAACAATTGAAGTTTAGTAGAGAGTAGAATTTGATTATAAAGGTCCATCATATAGTACAGTTCAAGAATATCCTCAACCTCGTTAACTTGATATGGATCTTTAAAACTCAATATATAGAGTTCTTTCATGCATATCCATTGTAAAACTTGTTTTCTAAAATAGCCTCACTTTTATCTTTCCTTGAAAATGGACTACTTTAGAGTAATTTTATCATTATTATATCTCCATTTAATACACATGTAAAACATGTTCATGTGGGATCTTAAAAATAATCTATAAAAATTAACAAATATATACAACACGTCATGTTATAACATTTAATATAACACTTAATATCCATATTAATCAAAATTAAATTACTTTGGAACACTCCTATAGAGTATGAAAGGAAAAATATTTATATTCAATACCGTTTATATTTAAATGATTCAATTTACAAGGAAGCAGTGCACGCATGATTATATTTAATATAACTTTAAAATAGCATAAATTATCTACAAATTAACTTATATAGGATTGGAATAATTAATTATTAATTAAGGAATTATTAAACCTATAAAAAAATGTGAAATAAAAATGTAGTATTTCAAAATATAAAAAATTATAAAAAAACAGAGCATGTTTTGAACTAAAAAATAACAAATTAAATAAGATACCATAGAATTCAATGAAGATAGTTCACAAAAGTTCTGGAATTCTCCTCACAAAATATCTATTTCTCCTTATGGAATGTCTATCATGGAATAACCATTTCTTCTTATGAAATCTCAACTTATTATCATGGAATTTCATTACCTATAACAAAAGTTCCATTAATTCACATAGAAGAATACTCATAGATGGTCCACTTAACTTATGGAAGATCAATTTCACTCACATAAGATAAATTTATTCTCATGAAAGTTACATATTATTCATGAAAGATCAATTTATTCTCATGAAAGATTCATCTCATTCATGGAATATCAATTTCTTCTCACAGAAGATCCATCTGATTCAAATAAGAATAAGATATCTCATGAAAGCTTACACATGGAATAATAACATAACTGAAAGAAGAACATGACACATCATGGAAGATACAAGATATGTCATGGAAGAAAAAAAAAATATCATGGATGATTACTCATGAAAGGTTTGTTACTTGTCATAGAAGCTTCGGGATTTTCCAAATGTTAAAGAACAGACTAACAATAAAATCACTATAACTAATGTTAGAGGGAATAAAGGATTGAAATAAAATTTGTGAGAAATTATAATTATACAATAAAAAATATTATAATTTTTAAAACATAAATGAATAAATTGGATCATGTATCCACTTCAACATTGGTTATTATTTCCACAATAGAAGCTAAGTATATGGATGCAATAAAAGCAAGAAAGGAATTGTTATGATTGATTCACTTGCTAAAATATCTCAGAAGGATTTAGGAGGGTGAAGTTTTATCCTATGTTAATTAGAGTGAAATCCATTTATCTTAAAGTTTGGTGTTTCATGATAGGGTGAAAAATATTGACCTAGAATACCATTTTATCTGGAACATATTGAAGGAAAAAGTGTTGTGGTTATAAAAGATAGTCATAAAATAGAATCTAGTTTACATTTTTACCAGTTTTTTAGTCCCAGAAAGTCTAAGGAAACATTGTGCCTCAGTGGGACTTGGGTGAATGAAATTAGATGGGAAAAACTAGCTATTATTACTACATAAATGAAAATATTTATTTTATGGAAAAGATTTGGATAATTTACTAGAGTTTCCAAAATCATTCATCGAGTGGGAAATTTTTTGGAGTGTGAAGTCTACTTAAGTTTTAATTTAGTCAATTGGAGGGTATCTCGGCCATGGGAGTTCTATAAGTGTCATTAGATAATCTCTAGTGAATAAAAATTTTATTGGATAATGATATCATACTATGGGGTGTTTGTACTAGTCAGAGAGTCAAAGGATGTTCAGTGGATGTTATAATGCTAGTCCTCATGGTTTGTGACAAAGTTTTGGGCACCTTTCACTATACACTACCTATAGTAATTAGGTGATGATATCTATAGGCAATCATTAGTCTCCATGGATCAATGGTAAGTTTTCTAGGAGTTCTAGATGACGGTACAACTAGATAACCATCTAGAACCCACTATAAGTAAGTGTTACCACCAATACATGTGTGAAAATGTAATTTATCATTAATTATATTTACTAATATAATTTTATGACTTAGAAAAGGTTTTTTTAATTCTTGTAACTTCTGATTGTAATGGAAAAGGAATCATTTTTTATTCTATAGATGTAGGTCATATTGTTTAAACCATGAAAATCCTTATTCCCTTTCCATTATTGATTTTTTCTTGGTTTTTTGTGAGCTGTGAGTTCTATTAAGTTTGTACGAAGATCAAATTGGTGAAATGATTAGGGTCTTTGGTTTCCAATCTTTCATCACACCAAGATTTATGGAATCCCTCTGAATAACCTATTTTCTACTATATAGAATCATCTAGTGGATAACTTCTAAGACATGGAAGTTATAAGAAATTCCCAATATTTTATTCATCCCTCAATATTTACACCAGCCTCTAATGACTAAGTGGTGTGACAAAGGTGATGTAATGACTTCATTCGACTACTATTCAAGTATCTAGACTAGGGACATTCATAATTTACTAGACATATACATTTATTTCCCTACTCATAATCATTAGGATGTTGTTAAATATATATTACAATACCTTTGATTATTTTTTGAATATATATTATTTTATTCTAAAAAATTAAAACCAAATTGGTTTGTTATTATAATGATTTAAATTTTTATACTCCACATAAAGGTAAATCCCAAAATGGATATTTATTCACATATCATGGAGTTCTCATTTCATATAATTATAAAAAACAAACCATTTTTGAAACTTCCCTGAATCATATTGAGTTAACTTCAATTCATGAGGTAAGTCAAGAATGAAATTAATTGAAATCAAGTATTAATTTTATAAAAAATAGTTATGGATTAACTATGAATGATAATATTACAATAACTCAACACATATAAATAAAAGAACTCTCTTTGAATAGTTTTATTAATCTGAAAAAAAAAACTAATTACAATAAAAATCTAACACCTTATTGATATGCATAAACCCTAAAAAAATAAAAGACTACTTTTCACTTAAAATATCCTCAATATAGTAGATAAAATTATAATTAAATAAAAAAATTAAAAACAAAAGGATGTTTTGGGTACTGTTTGCACTACTGAAGGGGAACTAAGTCAATGCTACATTAGTATCCCTCACTTAGAAAGGACTCGACCTCAAGTTTGATTGAAGACACAAAAACTCCAACCTTCTCTTTATTTTATTGGTAATACATTAATTGTTTTTGTTCCTTGTCAAAGGTGTAAAGGTGCAGCAAGCGTTTTTCTTGGTGAATTCCACTAAGCTAGTGTGACCATTGTGATGAACATCGACATCAAATTATCATGAACTTTCTAGTATGTGTTTACAAGCATCCATCTCCACCATGTCATGGGCCACATGATTTTCATACCATCCAATGAAAAATGGTACACCACACTACTCCATGATCTGGATATCACCCATGGACATAATTCCCATAACATTATAGATTTATAGGTGCTTTATCACCTTTAAGTGTAACCATAACTTGAGAAATCAAATTTTCTTGACTCTTATCATGGATAATGATCTTGAGAACACATCCATTCAACATGTATCAACTATAAAAGAGATTGTTTAATTATGGGTCTTCCTATATCAACTTGTTGGTCTTCAATAAGTGTAACACCGCTTAGATTTTCCACTTCTCCTTAACGATATTACCTAGTTTGATAATGTACTACTCCTCCTCATGATCATAATTGACTCCCCAATTATATTTTTCACTAGATAATAGGTTAACCTATCCTCAGTTTGAATGGTTATTTGAAAGGTGATTGGGTTGTTGAAACTTATAACAATTGTCGTTGATATTTTAGGTATAAGGATTATTGTCTTTCTAAGGTTAAAGTAGTTGTTTAGGCTATTTGAACCTATTTCCAGTACTTGGAAGGGGTTGTTTGGTCCTGTATTCACCTAATTAACTTGTAATATTAGGGTTTTTTTGTCCCTATTTAGAGGAGTCATAGACCTAGGGTTTGACCTAGATAAATCCAAATCTCTAGACATCACCAAGATAGAATATAGTTGTTTTTGAAGTTGAGCCTCCACCCTAAGAGTTCAAGTTATTGTCTGATTCAAAATGAATTAAGTGATGATTTTCACATGATCTTGATGGTTAGCTCAAGTACACTAATAAATATTTATATTTTTTCACTTAGTATCCAAAATTTTATTTTGATTCAAAATCCTGTGGTAGTCTTGGGTGTACTATTACACTACCTGTGGACCCTGATGCTAGTCCTGCTACTACTTGTATAGTACATGGTCATAGTTATTTAGAAGAATTTAAAACTTAGGGATCCTTAATATGCCTCTAGGATTAAAAGGGTCCTTTTCCTTACTATCATTGGCCGTCATGCATCTGTTTCCACCATGCATAAGATCCACTACAGAACTTATAGGCCATATATTTAGTACAAATATGCTCCAGTATATCCATCAATTTGAATCATTCTTCTACCTTCACAGTCTAATCCAAAAATTCTTCCATGTCAATATTTTCCTGGGAAGTTGGTAGGTATAATTTAATTCAGGGAGTCTTTTTAGGTCTTGGTGGTTTAATGTAGTCATTCCCAAATTTAAAATTTTCCTCCCATCAAATTGGTGGAACTCAAACCATCATGCTAATTTCTTTATAAACTACAATATCCAATGAAGGCCTATTGGGTGGTTTGAATCTATGGGTGACAAGAATCCAACACTCATAAATATAGAATAGGTGTTATAAAAAGGTCACATAGTGACTTTAAAAGTAACTCATGCTAGTTTTGAGATTGATTTTATTATTGGAAGAGTTGTCCTTAATTTTTTTTAAATGAAGTTGTTCCAAGATTTCTTTCATGGTTTGGTTAAGTAAAAAGATATTTCAATTAATTTTTTTGTTGTCCATAAAGAATGAAGGGTTACAATTCTAGAAGAGGATTTATTATATTGGTTAGGGTGTAGTAGGGATGTAAAAGAATAATCATGAAGTTAGGAACATGGATAAAATAAAGTCATGAGTAAAAGGTGTGAGTGGTTGGGTTCTAACACAGTGGGAAAAAAGGGGGATTCTACCTAAGTATAGCATGTGTGGGATGTCTATGTGCTAATTAGGGAGCACCAGAGGTATAGCATAGGTATGTAAGGCATGAATAGGTGGGTCTCTCACAACTTCCTCATTTTTAAATTTATTTTATTTTTTTCAAATAACTTGATTGAAATGCATTTAAATCTTGTAAATACTGAGATACTGGTGCATGTAAGTGGGTCATGTGGCAAGGACATGTGTGCAGAAAGTTTTTGTGGGGTATGGGGCTGTGTGTAGAGTGTTTTTATGATGTGAGGAGTTACGTGACTGGAATCCCATGCACACAAGGTTCTCATGACACATAACACAAGTGTGATTCATGGTTGTGTGATTTGTTTGATATTTTTTCAAGTAAAAAGGGAATCATTAACATGGGGTACCAAAAGGAAAATTGAGTGGATAATATTTATCGAGCATATATAGGGTGGTGTGTGTTATCCAGAGATTTTTTTACAATAAATAAAGTGGGTGTGAATTGAGTTATTTAATTTCACACTGATTAAATACTTCTTTCTTCTTAAATAATTTAATTAGACCTTTACTTTAAACAGTTATGCAACAAAAAATAAAATAAAATAAATAGAATGACACAATAAATTGATTAAAAACTTATTTATTCTTAAATAATTTAATATGACCTTTACTTTAAAAATTTATGCAACAAAAAAAAAGTAAATAGCATGGCAGAATAAGTTTTTATAGTGGTTAAGGACTAAAAGAACCTCCCATAGTCCATTCTATCAACACTTCATGTGAGTTAGGTGATTTTTATTTTGATCATTTTTTTGAGGATCACACAACTGAGTATAGGTAGTCGTTACTTGAAATACAAAGGTACGTGATATTTTCTTAGTCTCTCTCTATATAAATAACTCCCAGTATTTTAACCACACTCAATAAAAGGAGTGAGAACTTATAATAAAAATTAAAGATGTAGAAATAAATAAATATTATCACATATTTGTCTCCACCAACTGAAAAATGATAGAAATTATTCCAGAGATAATGTAAGACTTCAAAGTGTAGCTCTAGAAAGATTTATTTTACCGTATTTGGTATCCTTTCATAAGAACTTTCAACAAAAATATTCTTGTCAACCTTCTTCTTTATCATAAAGAACAAACATGGTTTGAGTGTATAATAATCAAGAAGATCACAATTTGTAAAGAATTAGAATATATGAGAACTTGAATTTTTACTTTTAAACCTATATATTTCATGTGTTTAGTATCTTGTGTGTCAATAATAATCTATTGATTGATTTATAGAAAATATATAAAACATCTAAAAATAAACTCAATCAAAACTGTCTATAAAAATCTTCACAAAAATAGTCAACTATTTGATCATTTTAGAATCTTTGATCTTCATTAAAATTAGAAATTGGTTTAAACTCATTCAAATCCCTTTAAAAATATCTTTTAGTTCAATAATAATAGATCATGGGTAATATTCTCCTAAAAATATAAAATTGAGGAATATCCTCAAATATATTTGAATTTTAAATATTTGAATTTCATAAGAGTCATATTCTTAATTGATAAGTGTCAGGTACTTTATCAAATCTTAAATTCCTTCATAAGAGTCCTTTATATCATAAGATTTTTATATTTCATAATAATTCACTAATTTAATAAGACTAAACTTGAAATTTGTAAGAGTAACTGAATCTCATAAGAGTAAACTTGAAATTCATAAGAGTAACTAAATTTTGTAAGAGTAATTAAATTTATGTATGGGTGTCATACTTTTCCAAATATCAAATTCTCAATAGTCTTCAAAATGAAAGAGTATTCATAAGAGTAAAATCATACTTCCACTGTAAAGTGTAAGGGATATTACTTTTTCAAAAATAGAAAATTTTAATATAAAAGAGTGATAACCTAAAACATAAGAGTAAATTCTCCAAGCATAAGAGTCATCCAATACTTCAAAAAAATTCTCAAATAAAAACCGAAAACTCTCCAAACATAAAAACTTATATAGAAACTTATATAAACCTATATAACACACTAAAAATAACTTATTATTAGAAATTGGTATTTTTGAGAATCAAAACTTATGATAGATCTGGATATCTTGACACAACATTACTTTGTCCAATAATATTTGCCTTTTTGATGATCATAAAACCAACAAATTTTAAACAAATTTTTTTTAGAAAATTTTATAGATTCAAGTATAAAAAGAATATAAATAAAATAAAGTTAGGAGTAAATTTGGTTTTTTCCATTATTTTCTCCCCCTTTTTTGATATTAAAATGAATGTTAAATTGGTGGATATAACGCATTAATATAGCACAATTAAATAATTAATTGTGATAATATAACATTGAAATGAATAATAATTTTGGAATTTAATTATATTAAATGAATAATGATGGAAATTATTAGATAATAAAAAAATGACCATCTGAGCTTTTGAGCATCTTTGATCTTCCTTAAACCCAACAATCAGTTTAAGCTCAATCAAAACTCATTAAAAAGATTTTCCAAATTTATATTAATGGATAATGAGTAATATTCTCCTAAAAATCAGTAAAAATATAATCTTGTTAAAGATATTTTAATTTAAAATATTTTAATTTATAAGATTCATATTTTTTACTTTATAAGATTAAATTACTTTATTAAATGTTTTACCCCTTGATAAGAATCATATCGGGTTCATGACTATCATACAATTAAACCACCAGATGAAACCCACCAAACTTATGAGTATGGAGATTAGAACTCAGAAGACACAATACCCAAATCATTGTACTATAATTAAAAAAATCTAGGATGCACACAAACAACAATTGTTATAATACAATTATAAAAAACACAAAAGGCATAAGGTGGACGACGTTCATTCGGGGAAGACTTAGAAGGAGGACTGTATGGTAATGTGGTTGGGTCAGTGGTCAGACTCATATGGAATACATTCATTCAGAGGGATGTAGTGAGCTGATGCAGCATGGAGGATCACCGGCAGGCAGGGCTGGCGGTCGGGCTTAAATGAATTATAATGCAGCGGGTGATGAATATGCGGTTGGTTGGAAGGGATCTGTGAAGAGGTGGGTGTAGACGGGGATTTTTATGAGATATTCATAGGCCATGAATGGGGAGATACTATAATAGTTCATGGATAGAAACAACATGGTGTGGTTGATGGATGGGCACGCAACTGGTTGGCGGAGGGGTCCTGTGAGGGTTGTTGCGGAGTGTCGTACATGGTGCAAAAAAAAGCAATGGGGATCTTCTATACAAGATGGGAGCAAGTATTTGGATGGTGGTGAGGCCCTTCAAGGGGCTTCTTTGATGATGTATCAATCTTATGGGTTGATATTGTCATGGGTTTAACACTCATTGGTACTACGGGTCATATAATGGGCCTATGGGCCCTGCTCTAATTAAATAGGGCTTGATGGGTGAGTTATTCCCTTGGTGGCGGCTATGGCCTTCCTTTATGGCATTTGTGTGTGGTGTGTGTGTGTTTTTGTGTGTGTTTTAATGTAATGTTACCCCCAATCACCTAATATTTATATATATATAATGAACAATTCCACTATTATATAGTAGGGCCCAGGTGGTGTGAGCAGTCGTTACCAATCTCCTATATTTCTAGGTTGAAGTCCACCCATTTTGATCTCTATAGTAAATCCTCCATTTTTTAAGGACTTATACCTCCTTATCTTCCCTATTTTGTAAACAATTTTATCTACCAAAACTATCACAATATGAATCTTAAATTTTTATACTTTGATGGTTTTACACACTACCTCCAAGCTTGATGATCAGGGTAACTGTTGATTTCACTATCCAGTTATACTATCCAGTTAGCATCTTCAGACTATAGCATCAGATTGCATCATCCCAACCACATCATCTAGTATGTAGATTTTGGTCACCCTATATTCATTCATCTAAATGCTGGTTGTTTCTGTTCCACCATTTCCATTCAAACCATTATACATTAGGCACCTAAAGTTACTCATTCTACTCTTGAATCTTATATTGTAGCTACCATATCCCCCCCACCATGCTTTTGGTCATCCCAAACCAACTGAGGAATAATACCAACTTAGAACATCTTAGGAAATTACTTTTTTCACCATAACCATTGTATTCTGATTCCCATATATCTTATATAGATCTATCACTCCATCCTCTAATAACTTATGTATAAAGTGACAATTTAACTGAATATGCTTCGTCCTAGAATAGAACATCAGGTTTTTAGATAAATAGATCACACTTTTTGAATCTCAAAATAGTATCCCATTATAAAAAATCCTTCCAAGATAACCCAAAAACCCCTTTATCCATATAAACTCCTTCCCATCTTATATTAGGGTGATGTCTTCTGCTTTCATTATCGAGAGTGCAACAACCAGTTAAATCTTTGACATCCAACTAACTTTCATTCCACTAAAAGTAAACATGTATCTATACATGATATTTTGAGTATCTCTATCACTACTAAAATTTAATTCTATGAAACCTTCATCTCATCTATTATGGATCAAATCATCATGATTCTAGAACCCTTCAAATAATTTCCACTCAATGTTCTCTTCTAGGATTGAACAAGAATCTGTTGAAAACTCATGTTTCTTATGCAATGTATGGATAAGAACAGATCATGTAATACATCAAGATTATGACTATTAATTCATATAGAAACTTCTTTATGTACTCAAACTCAACCTCTATTCATTGTGAATTCTCCTTTCTTATATTAAAAAGTCTAACTAGGGGTGTGGTTGTCGGATTTTCCTTTCTAAAGTTGAAAAACTCCCCCACCTTTAGGACATGATCTGACTGGCTTCATTAAAAATTACTATAACATAAGTCTATCACAATCTAAATCCCAAATACTTGTTTCACTATATTGATATCCTTTATCTCAAAACTAATATAAAATTAATCCATCAACTCACTAATTCTTTCTATTATAAAACTATAAATCCGTATATCATATACATAGAGAGAATCGATTCCATCCCTCATGGATAACTCCCATTGATTTGAGTCTTTCAAACTTCTGTCCTCTATTGGGCTCTTGGGCTCTCCATCATCTATTATAATTAAGTAGTGGGGATCACTATCATACTTTTTCATGTGGAAACTAACTATAGTAGATCTCTAAAACTCCCTCTATGACTCATCTCCTTTCAGTATTGTAACTTATGAATATTTATATTCTATATCTTTTTCTCAAGTTTTTGTATTCCTTGAGATTTTTGGTACTTCAGACCTTGGAAAAACTATCAAAATTTTACTACCTTCTGGAACATCCATCACACACTCTAGTTTTTATAATATTAACTTGTTTTGTGAATTCTTCAAAACATATATAATCTCTAAATTCTCATTTAGTTAAACTTCAGCCTCTAATGATACTTTACTCTCATCAATATTCTATGTTATGTTTTGATCCTTCCATGGGATCTCTTTATTAAAGATCACATTCTGATTTCTAATAGCCTTATGAGAGCTATTATCCCAAAGATGAAAACTAAATTATTTATCAACATACCTCATAAAGTAACAAGATAAAGACTTAGGCTCTAACTTGTCTCTTTTTTTAGCATTGATGTGGACATAGATGAGTGCAACAAAGACTTTAAGACGAGTGAAATTAACCTTCCTTACTAACAAATATACTTTTAGAAGTTCCTTACCTAGCATAAAATAAAGACTTTATTTGATTAAGTATGGTGATTAATTCATCACTTTCTCCTAGAAAACCTTGAAGAATCCTATGTGAATTCTCACACTCCTTACTTTTTCAACCAATGTATGATTCATCCTCTATGAAACTCCATTATGTTTTAGATTACTAGGTATGTTCATCTCAAACTGTATGCCCTTCCTCAAATAGAACCTTCAAAACTCTCTACTTCTATACTCCCCACCATTTTCCAATCGTAGGCACTTAATCTTACAATTGTTTTCCCTTTCCACCATGGATTTATACCAAATGAAGATTTTTAATTCTTTAGACTTGTTTTTGAGAAAGAACACTCACACAAACCATGTTTCATTATTTATGAAAGTAACATAGTAGAGTGATCATGTCATGACCCAAACCATGCCTGGCTCAAGCTGAAACTACCTCAAGTCTGCCTCCATAGGCCAAGGGCTAGTGACTATCATCGAAGGAACAACAAACTTAGGGAGGAATTTTCCTAAGAACCTTTATACACACATGTATCCCACTCAATGAAAAGTTTATAGGAAAAGGGAAACAATATACAAAAATACTATAAAAAGGAAACCAAACATATTTTTATCAACCTATAAATAGTACAAGTACAGGAAGTAAAATGAAAGGTAAAACGGGTCAAAATACATGCCCAACCAGAAAATTGCCACAACCTGATAATAGGTGAAAAAGTAAAAAAGTTAGGAGAGTCCCTCTCCTGAATCCCATGCTACGACCACCACACACAGTTCAAGATCTCGTATCCTTAAGCTCCTTTGAAGTCACGGTCAACCTATTTATCACCAATAAGAGAACACCAAGTACAGGAAAATCCCAAGAAGATGTGAGTATAAAATACTCAGTAGGATGCTCTGAAGACTCAAGGGAGAAAAAAAATGTAATGAAGAGGGTAGAAATAGATAAAATAAGGTACAGTAAAAGGAGTGTAGATCAACCCAACAAGAGATTACAGTATTCTCATCCAAACGCAAGGAGCTAGAAATGGTGAGAATATGGACTTCTAGTTGAGTCTTAACTACCTATAATAAGAGAGTAGACTAATATAACCATGAGAATCTAGACATAGAAATCACATGGCATACCCCACGCATCTTCTCCTCTCCTAGAATGAGAGTAAACAAAACCCAAAAAGAGGGTATTGGAAACATGATATATATATATATATATATATATATATATATATATGCTCAGTTAAAGAAATTCAAACGAGGGAGTAATGGGATCTCCATCTCACAAGATCAGCCGGGGAAAAATTGTATCCAACAGTCCTAGAAGAAACCACCATCGATTCCCAGCATCCCACACATCTACCCTGAACTGCAAGTCAAATGGACTCAATCACCACACCTTGATAATATCTGCTTTGGGTGGAACTATCTCTCCCTCACGGTTTTAGGTTACATAACAAGGATGTGTCTTGGTGGTAAAATCATCCCTCTTTCTTGAGAGTCCAAAGTCATGTAAAACCACATCTCGTCACTATGTCGTACAGTCAATAGATCATGTCACAAGTCGACGGGGACCCACTGCCCAGCCTAGTAGGAGGTATTTCTGGATCTATCATTGGGAACCCACTTCCCATCCCAGCTGGAGGTATGTCTAGCTCTATCGTCAAGGACCCACTACCCAGTCCAGTTGAAGGTATTCCCAACTCTGTCATTGGGGAACCACTCCCCAACACATCTAGAGGTATGCCCGGAACTACTCTGGCCATCCCTATTGGATGGTACCTCTTGGAAAATCATCGAGGAGCACTGGACAACCCTGCTGGAAGGTATCTCTTAGGAAAACACTATTTAATTCATAAAGTGTCTCCCTAGATAAGAATCTCACCCATAACATCTCACATCATAACTCATAATCCACTATGGAGGGCACCATCGCGTTCTATACAAAAAAACACTCGGGATAGGCTACATGGATGCCAAAATCTGATTCCAAAAGAAAGAGAAGCGAGGGATAGAAAATTTTTAAAATGGTACTCGATGCGTGTATGGCCCACACATCATGTGGCCACACCTATCCACATGTACATGTACTTATCTATTCTCTAGTACTAAACTGCAATCAAGTACCCCTAATCATGCCAAGGTACTCCCATAGTACATGGCATGTCTATTCAGAAGATGATGAGTGCATGACACTCATTGTTAATCCAGAGGGCCAAAAATGTAATTTCACTAAAGCACCTCCTAGAATAGCCCCAAAAATTTGATTGTATCTCTTCATAAATCTTCTCAACACTCACAAGAGTCGAGGTTGACCCAAGTTGTGGGTTCTCTTCAAACATGTCAAAATGATATTCCACTGATATTCCACTGATATTCCTATATGTTTCCACATTTAATGAGATCAAGAATAAGTCTTTTCACATCTAAATGGATCACTTAATTTTGATCCTTGCAGAAAAACATGCAAGATCGACTATTTATTCACCCCAAATGGACATCTGATGGAAAAGTCATAAGCCACCACACTACACTCAAAGGAAGTCCAGTGGGGCCCAAGTCTCAGTCTTGAAACAAATTATATGGATCATTTAATTTTAATAATCTTAGAAAAAAACACGAAATGGACAACTCATTAATCCAAAATGGAAAATCAGTGAAAAGTATGCATTTCACCACAACACGTGCGAACCGGCCCTCATGGGTCCTACACCTTTTCCTTGGATTAAAAACATTAAAGAAGTCTTGAAAAGTCCACATAAACTCTTGGGTCACATTACCTCTAACATCACGTCAAACAGAAATCCCTTTTAGAAGATTGTTCTGATATAAGATCCCCAAATAATAATAAATATTTTTTTATTATTTAACCAAGGAGTTTCTTCAAACTGAGAAACGAAACCAAAACTTAAAATTCCCAAACCAATATAAAAATATTATTCTCAATTATAGGGATGTGGGATATAGAAGATGTGTCAAACGGATACCCGTTTCAGGAGATATGGATTTTTAAAGCCGTATGGCCCGGATTGAATAGGTCCAGCCTGCTCTGGCCAGACTGCTCCACATGGGTTGGGCCGCCCCAGCCAGCCAAGCTCGAACCGTCGTCCTGCGACCCAGCGCACGGCCTGGACTTCTAGTCAACTAGTCTACTCCCCCCTTGGATCCTCTCTAGCTGGAACCTTAGATCCCTGTGGATCCCATATCCATCTCATGCTAACAGCCGACTAGCCTCCCCCAAAATGTAGTGCCCTGTTAGCACCTTGGTCCACCCACCAGATCGTGATGCCACTCCGCTACTTCAGTTGTCTCATCAGCCTGCTCTAGCACTCAGCCTATTTTTCACTAGCCGCCTCCGCCTCTCACACTAACTAACAGCCTCTACCTCTAGCCTCCATCCACGACCGCTCCACCGAGCCGCACACCTAGCCACTTGCTCCCCCGGTTCCACCTCCAACGCACACCTAGCCAACTCTCTGAATGGATCCCACAGCTCGCCTCCTCCTTGGGCCACTGTTGGCCATCGCCGACAGTTCTACTTTAGTGTACCCTTCCACGGTCCACTGCGACCACACCGGACATCCAAAAATTGTTTTGGACCCGATTCTGGAAAGCTCAGGGCAAGCTCTTTAGTGCAATGGCATTCTCTCTACAAACCATCAGAGGATTGTCATGATAAAAATTTAACGTTGATAAACCTAAATAAAATGTGAAGAACACGATGAACATAAGTAATTTTCAGTGAGGATTGATGGTTTTGTTAGTGCATCCATCAACGAAAATAAACAAAACGATGAAACAAATTAACAATGAAAGTATTTTCAAATAAAAATCCAATCAAATGTTCAAAGGAAATAAATCCTACCTCAAAAATATATGATCGTCATTGTCATTTCGGGTGCCTTTCTTTCATTTAGATCCGCCATAAATTTGATGAATAACTCCTCAATTTGATAAAGAATTAAGAGAGAGAGAGAGTTTGGTGGAGAGAGAGATTAGGGGCTAACCCTAATCCTTCCCCTTAAATTTTCTATTTATAAAAAAAATTTGAAACCCGCCAACGGTCACAAAATCTGAAACTTTCAGGCCCTCTCATTTTATGTCACGCCTAGGAAAAACACCTCATTCTGAACTCAGTAGAGGTCTTAGTTTTCCAACATGATTCCCCGTTTGAAAGTTATTGGGATCAGAATTCGAGATAAAATAATTAAATTTAATTATTTTATTTGCGATTTTTCCTCTAGGTGAATTTTCTCACAAAATCCCCACACCAACAAAAGTTATACCCCATCTATGGTAAACGGCATGTTTAGGACTCAACCGTGGCCTCAGATTTATGATCCAATCTACCATTTAAGATATATACCATTTACGACATGTGCATAGTACAAAAACACTTAATATTTTTGTATAAAATTAATTCCGGGCACATCGGGCCTCATAATTGCACGTCGTCTCAGTGTCTATCTCTGGAAATATTTCTAGAAATATTTCAAAAATATTATAAGGTGAAAATTGGGTTTCTATAGATCATCTATGAAAATGAACTTGAGTTGGTCCCCATATATTCATATGATCCAACTCTAACTTCTGGTTCTTTGGTGTCTTACCTTCCATCTGGAAGGAAACCTTTATCTTATACCTTGAAATGAATTCCTCAGATATTCTATACTCTATGCTTCCATCCTTCATCTATAACAACCCTCACTTTTCATACATTAACAATATATCACTTTTGTGGAATACTTAATATATTACACAAATAGACATCTAAAGATCATATTAGTCTAGTGTCTTTGTAAAAATGGTAATATAAACATCGGTACATAAGTGAGCTAAATTATCTCCCACTGTATCCTTCATGAATATAACCCTTCTTAGACACATTACACTTAATACATATCCTCATATCCTAGGGAAGGAAACATAAAAAGGGGTGATCTTAGATGCTCAGTAAGGGTTAAAAAGGGAGATATGTAAGTATAAACATGATAATAAGGGTGTGAGAATGTGATCATGACATTAGATGATCATACCTTGCATATCAAATATCATACACATGAATCATGGCATAAATATTGGAAGTTCATAAGACATTAATCATAAGGTAAACAATGGAATAAACCATGAAATTATAAAATAGGAATAAGACATGGAATTGTGGTATACACATAAACATGTAATATCATCCCCTATAAGTCAAGATACATTTCTAGAACTTATCAGGGCACTTCTTGGGGACTAAATCTACTGGACGAGACACACCACCATCCCCAGTCACATTCTTTTTCTTGTAAGGGATTGAGTTTTCCCATCTTTCCATAGTAAATTGAGTTTCCCCATCTCCCATAGTGGATCAAGTTTTCCCATGTTCCATCTTTATGGTGACTACACCTACTAGGTGGGACACACCACCATCCCCATTTGTAGTCCTTTGTAACGTATTGAGTTTACCCATATTACCATAGTGGATCAAACCTATAAAATTGGTTCTAATCATTATATCATGAGATATAAATCTTTACCCAATATATTGGAGTTAGATATAGGTTCCACCCATCTCATAAAAAAACATTCATACATGTTCCACAAGATAATAAAACTTTCATCATATCCTGACCCCTAAAAAGATATGAGTTTCATAAACATACTATCATAACACCTGAAATGAAATGAGTGTCATAAAAATGTAATCATATCTCAACTCGAGGAAAAATACATGTTTCATAATAATTCCATCAAAGCATAACCCATGAAAATAATTAGGTTTCATAAGCATATAACTCATGAAATAAAAATGGGTTTTATAAAAATCATTCCATCAAAACATAATCCATTTAGAGAAATAATATGAATGTAAACTTTGTATAATTTCCTAGAAATTAATGAGTAACACCAACTAATGTCATCTTATATGGAAAATAATTTTGAAAGATCCTTTTAAAAACTTTTCTTGAGGAAAAATATCGTTTCTTTAAAAAAATGATTTTAAAACATAAAGCATTTTGAAAAGAAATATCTCAAAACATAAAATGGAAACTTGAAAACATTTTGAAAATAATTTTCCTTGAAAACATTTTCAAAACCATTTCTTTTATAAGGAATCTTTAAAACATTTTTGAAAACCATTTCTTTGAAAAATAATATTAAAAAAGTTTTTAAAAACCATCTCTTTGAAATAATTTGAAAAATTATAATGAAATCTTGAAAACCATAAAAAAAATCAAAATCATTTTTCCTTGAAAATGAGATTAAAATATCATATTTTAAAGAAAAAAATTGAAAACATGGTTCTTTAATTACATGCCATGTGTCTCAAAGATGGAAAATTGAGATAAAACTACTTTATCGATTTGGTAACTCTTGAAACATAAACCCAATGAAAGATAGATAATCAAATGAATATGTAAATACCTATAAAATTATGGATAAAAATCATATAATATATTCATGGGAAATATAATCACACACACAAAAGAGATGATTGGTTAATAAGTCATAAATATCATATAAATGAAAGTGATAATAGAAATCCTCTTACCTTATGTCTTGACTCTCTTCGTACTTGTACAAACCTACTCTGTAATAAATATATGTTTATTATAAATATTTTATAGAACCATATTACTATATCTAATACCATACATGGTTTTATTATGACTTTATATTACCCACTTATTAATGATTCCAAATTAAGGTTTCACTTCGGGTAATATCTGCTTTGTTTTTCGCATGTGTCTTAATTTGTTATATTTTTGTCCTCGTACTTATATCATGATTTCAATAATGTAAAAAATGATATAAATATCATTTATATTAAGTATATGTGTATTTATAATAATCTATAGAATATAGAAATATGAAATGGAATACACCGTTCAAAGAGATCATAAGTCGTACGTACGCATGAATATTGTTTCTGTTTTCTTTTTCATATTGAAAGAAAGTAAGTAAATGAAATATATGTGTATATATATAACATCATTAAATTATAATTATTATTTCATATATATAATATAATTTCACTAAACCCATCCTTAATACATTCTATGTAGTGTGTGAATGAATCACATCGCTTTGAGGAGGTGGTAGTCCACATTTCCCCAAATGAAATTATTGTATTTATAGTAAATGGAAATCATGTAGGTATGTGACTTATAATAATTATATAATAATAAATACAACATATATATCATATATATAATATAAAAGTATATTTTCCATCATAATTTCCAACCATGATAGGTGGTAAAGGAAAAACAAACAACATCGTTTCGTGAGGCGGTAGTTCACCGTACATAAGAACGGTAAGTTCGTTACCCATTATATGGAAGTGTGTGTAATTTTAAGTAGAACCATTATCATAAAAACATATAAGTATATTTAGTATTATTAGGCTATTATTTATTCATGTAATTAGAATAATTGAGGTAGTGGAGAAAGAAAATAAAGGAATGGAGCTTGAGGAAGGATGTTACCTCTTCTTTGGGAAAATTCTTTTGGTTTGCACCAAAGGGCTTCCTCGGTTGGCTTTATGACCAAAGAGAGGCTTTAAGGAGGAAGGTATGAATGTTAAAAAGTTAATTAGGAAAATATTGGTCGATCTTAAGTATTTTTAGAGGTATGAATAAGTAGTATAGGTGGTGTCCTTTTATAGGGGAGGGAGGGGACACACTTGGCGTTTTTTAAAACAAGTAAGGTGTACCCATGTTTTTACATAAAAAAAGTCATAAAAAACCAACCAAAACTCAATAATGGAATGTTTATGGTGTAAATATTTCTTTCTAATGGGTTTTTTTACAATTTTCTAGGTCATTTTGGCCCTTAATTTTAAGGTTTAGTCCCTTGTTAAGCTTAATTTTACCTTAATCGCCGTAATTAATCTCAATCACTTTCACTAATCTTTTTGGTAAAAAATTAAGTTAATCTTATTAGACTATAAATATTATAATGATTAAAAAAATTTATATCCATTTTTCAAAATTTAATTCACAAAAGTGAAAAAATTAATTTTAATTCTAACCCAACAAACATGGCAAGAAAGCATCTTTTTAAAGTGAGATTGTTCAAATGTTCATTAAGATTTCATATCTAAATTTAGTATAAATATGATTAAAATGAACTAAATTAGATTTATATATTTATAATTTATCTATTGGTACTTTAAAACCAACATAAAATATAATTTAACTATATAAATAAATTATATGAGAAAGCATTTTTTAATTAAAATTATGTATTTTTCATTATTCATCCAAAAATGAAGTTTCTCAAAAACCCCAAAAATTCACCCTAAATAATTTTGACATTCTGAATTAAAAAATTAATTTTATTTTATAAAATTAAATTTCTAAAAGTTTCTAAAATTATTTTTATTTTTTTTCACAGAATTACATAAAAGTAGATGTTTTAAGAAAATAGTATTTTCAAACATATACAGACTTTACTAACACAATTGTATGAATTATTATCAATATTATTTATATATATAAAACCATTATAAATAATATTTAAAAATTAGTTATTACTATTTATATTACTATGTTTAACAGCTAGGTTATAACTATCTCGTTTAAATAATTATAACAATAAAATGATGTTTCTTAGAAACTCAGTGTTGCAAGTAACACAAGCCAAGTTGATGTTGCATGTAAAGTAAGATTATCTTGGTGTAGTGTATAAATAAAGTTTTACTTAGTGTATCATGAAACATGTAACATCAAATAAAATTAATTTATTCAGAAAAAAAGCTTCACAAAAACTTGAGGTCTTACATTCTACCCCCCTTAAAATAAATTTCACCTTTGAAATTAATCATTATGATTCAAAAAATGTGGATACTTCTTCTTCATAATAACCTTAAGTTCTCACATAGCTTTATATAAGTGGTGGATTCTCCAAAAAACCTTGACTAGGTGAGTGGTCTTGTTTCATAGAACTTTCTCTATATGATTCAAAATTTCAACTGGTTGTTCCTCGTAAGAAAGATCTTGCTCCAGCAGTATGACCTCTAAGTTTAGTACATGTGAAGGGACAGGTATGTAATTACTCAAGAGAGATACATGAAACACATCATGTACATTAGATATATTTGAAGTAAGTTCCAAGTTATAGGTGTAACATCCCAACCTAGGTGCCACGTGTTGGTGCCCCGAACTAGACCGCCACATGACCTCAAGCGCACCTCCCCATACACCAATGACTACTAACTAGTATTGATGCTATAATATTGATCATGGGAAGACTATAACCTCTTTTATATAAGTAAAACACTAGTGAAAAAAATAAAAAATAATAACTGAATAACATTTAACCAAAAATAGAACAGCACCATGACCACAAGATGAGCAAAACTAGAGATACAATATCAAACTGAACTTTAAATATGTCATGTTGTTGGAAAAAAATACCTCAAGGAAACATTGCAGCATTTTTGGGTTGGTTTTTTTTTTGAAAAAGTAGGTTTTCATGATTAATTGTCAAGTTCCATAGATATTTTTGACAATCCATGTTTACAAATAACCATGACAAAGGAATGGAAGATTTGAAGGTGGTACAAAAGAAGAGATACAAGGTGGCACCATTTTCCAGTATTTGCCAAATTTTTGGGGTCCAAAATTTGGGATTTGGTGAGCATCTCAAAAAGTGTATTTCCTTGAAGATATCATCAAAATATATCAATGGAATGAGTTTCATAAATATGGGCTTCATGAATTGTGTTTCGCAAAGACATGGAGACTGTTGATGGTGAGATCTATGATTATGACGAGATTTGTGAATAATAGATGTGAAGAGAATTGCGAGGGAGCATTGTGGAGGTGGAACAAAGAAATTTATAGAACACTATATAATCATGATGAGCTCTATGATCCAAAAATTTTCATGGTGCTTCGCAATATATAGAAAATTTCGGTGTAAATTTCATAGCTTTTCGATTTGAGATGACGTGGTGCTGACTTTGCACATAAGGTTCTCAAGTCGGTGGTATCTCCTATAAATAGACCTTGAACCCCTCAAGAAAATAGGGAGTTTTTCAAGAAAAATTTGTAGCTCTTTAATCGCAAAGGAGGTTCACAGAGTAAGTGTGCTTCGTGAAAGGATGAGCTTCATGGGGGAAAATCTAGCTTCATGAAAGAGGTGTGTTTCTCGTTGGCTTAGTGAGATTTGTGAAGGAAGTCGCTTTGAGATGGCTTGAGATTTGCGATGGATTGATCTTTACGATGGCCTAATCTCTATTAAGGTGTGTGCTTTGTGAAGAATCAGGGACTTCACGAAGGTTTGTTTGAGCTTTTCAAAATTGGGATCTTTGTGAAGTAGGAATCTTTGAGAAGGTATTTCTAAAGGTAGTTTCCCAGTGATCAGTGGGAAAGGGGTATTCATCAGTGGATGAAATTTGGACTTCAACATAGAATCTATATACAGTGAAGGATGCACTCATTAGAGATAATGAAAGGAAGTACAAGTCTTTAAACTGTGTTTGGATCTTCTGAAGAAGTAGTGAGCTCACTTCAGTTGACAGAGTCGTGAGTTCTAAAATTGTGATTGGTTGTAAACTAAGAGGGATAGTGATTCTGCTTCGAACTTTGTAAATAGTAGTGTGATTTTAGTAGATTTGGTACATAAACACATCGCTAGTTTATGATCCTTTGACGTAGCCTAGTGAGGGTGAACCAATTAAAATTTTTGTGTCATGTCCTCACTTTAATATTTGTTCATAATCTGCATCATAAAGGAGAGAGAAGAGAGTTTTTTCTAACAACAAAAAAAGATCAATAGGGGTATATATTTTAATCTATTATACCCTGATCCACCCCCCCCCCCTTAGGGTACCTAACCTAGTGTACCTAACACATGCTAATGTACATTCTAAGTCTCGAAATACAAACCCAAAAGTAAAGACACTGACAATTCCCAAGTGAGTCACAAACCACGTCTAGTTCCCTCAACCCTACTCTATCCTGACTCATCCATCTAACATAGGGCCTTTTCCTTTATCCTGTCCTATAAACATGAAATCTATTTGGGTACTAATCAGGTAGATCGAGTAGGGTGTGAGTATAACTCATTAGGTCACCACCAATGATGTCTAAAACAATATCCATCATATAATAGTGTATGCAGTTTTATAGAGAAATAAGTACAATTCATAAGTAAACAATTATCACATTATCATTTACTCTTTATTTAACCACACAAACCCCTCGGGTTCCCAAGGAAATCTAAATATCAATACCTACTTTGGCCCGTGATGGAGTCTAAAACATTTCAAATTATCAATTCACGATTCATTTAACAAATAGGATTTCATTATCCATTTCATTTCAATTCATGATATGGATAATTGGAACCATACTTCAATGACACTATTTTAGGTATAAATCATTAGGTCTAGCACCCCATGAGTATTTGGTGCATCAGTCCATATCTCGCACATCATGGATATTTGGAGAATTAGTCCATGTCCCATACAATTTTCATGAATTTCTTAGGTCTATAACTCCATTTCTAGGACCCCTTGGGTATTTAGAGTGTCAGTCTGGGTCCCACACTCCAATTTCTCAATCAATCACATATATCGCATGTATCACATATCTCACATGTATCACATATATCACATGTATCACATGAATTAATTCAACAATTA
This sequence comes from Viscum album, assembly GCA_963277665.1. Classification (NCBI taxonomy): domain Eukaryota; kingdom Viridiplantae; phylum Streptophyta; class Magnoliopsida; order Santalales; family Viscaceae; genus Viscum; species Viscum album. The sequence continues at coordinate 978,577,416 of OY728143.1, forward strand.
ACTATTCATGAAAATACCTTCAATTAATTCATCAATTAATTGGTCACATAAATTCCATAATTAATTCACTAATTAATTAACTAAATCCACAATCATAAATATTACCATAATTAGTTCATCAATTAATTATCCTTATTCATAAATATCAATATTCCTATAATTTATTCAATAATTAATTATTCTTAATTTAAAATTTCAACATTCTGGTAATTAACTCATAGTACATTATCCCTAATTCCATAATTCAATACTTTGATAATTAATTCATCAATTAATTATGCCAATTACAAAATTTCATTATTCAATCAAATCCCCAATTTCTCAATTAATTAATTGACCACATTAATTAATTCAATTTCTGAATTTCATTTTTAAAGTAACCTAAGAAATTATAAAATCACTTACACATATTTGATATCAATACTATGGTATTTAAATAATAGACCACCTACCTCAATTCGTCGATGAACAATCACCCAATGGAAATCCCCAAAAATTTAGTATAGTAACAGTGTAGAAAAAAGTCCAGATCTATAACCTAAATCAATATTGGACAATTTAAGATCTCTTAAATCTAGATATAGATCTACAATACGAGATCTAGATCTAAAAAATTATTTCTATATCTAAACAAAACAGGAAGAACAAACCCTTTATAGAATGGGAGAAGAAATAAAAGGGAATGGGAAACCAAGTGGGATAGGATTCACTTACCAGGAGAGGTGTATATCTTCGATCAGGGATTCAAATAACTAATAAAGGAGTTTTGGATGGTTTGGAATCCATCTGGGAGGATTCAAAATCATCAAAGATCATCTAGGGTCAAATGGGGGTCAAAAGGAGTTAAAAATGTGGTCAGGAGGATTAAAAATATAATTTTCGGGTGATTTAAAATCCTATGAATAGTTAGTTGGGTAGGGGCACATGGTTTTCCCTAACCATGTGACTAAACTATGTGTCTCTTTTATATGGGGTTCGTGGTTACTTCTAATAGGGCACATATTTTGAAAAACCATTTTCCAACTGTGTAATTCCCCTCTGTCTAGGGTTGCACGGTTTGCTGGTCTAGGGATCACAGTTATGGCTAACCATGCTCCACTCATGAATTACCCTCATTCTTTCAATTTTTCTAAATTTCTATCCAAACACACCCAAGTTAAAACCCAAAAAAAGTATGATCAGAAAAAGAAAAATAATACCTAAAATCATGCCTGAGTCATCTCCAGAATAGGTTGTGGTTTTACAATCCCCCCACCTTATAACAGCTCATCCTCAAGATACACTACCAAGTATCTCTAAGATTCGAAGTTAGGAATATTGGGCCATTAATCCCTTATATTTGTTTACCTTTACCAAGTTTCCTCCTTCACACATCTATGTTTCCATAATACATGAACTATCGGTACAGTCTTTCCCCATAACACTTTTTCACTAAAATCCAGAACACGTATCAGATTCTCCTCAAATGACACATCAATATCAAGCTCAACATCATCTACATTTATCACATGAGAAGGGTCAGGGTGATATCATCGTAATTGTGACACATGAAAAAAGTCATGAATAGCATTGTATCTCTATGGAAGGGTCAATCGGTTTACCATTGGCTTGATTCTCTCCACAACCTCAAATGGTCCAATGAACCTGAGTGCCAACTTTCCCTGCCTTTGTATCCTACGGTGACCCAATATAGGATACACCTAAAGGAAAACATGGTCACACTATGTAAACTCTAGTGGTCATTGATTTCTATCAGCATAAGACTTATTTCTACTATGAGTTGTATCCATACATTTCTGAATTAGTTATACCTACTCTGATGTATCCTACACAAAACCCGGTCCCAATAGCTCAGACTCACCTACCTCCATCCAGCATAGAGGTGATCTTCATGGCCTACCATAAAGAGCCTTATATGGTTCTATATGAATAGTTTCTTGATAAATACTATTATATGAAAACTCCACTAAATTTAGGTGATTCTCCCAAGACCCACCAAAGTCAAGAACACATACTCATATCATATCCTCAAGAACCTGTATATTATGATCTAACTTCCCATCTGTCTGTGGATGGAAAGTTGTACTCAATAAAACCTACTTACTAAGTGCCTTCTATAAGCCCTTATCTAAGCATGAAGTAAATTATGATTCACAGTCTAAAATTATACTCTATGAAACCCCATATAGATGGATTATCTCCCAAACATACAAATCTCCCAACTACTCCACTAAGAAAGTCTCTCGTATAGGCATGAAATGCACTAATTTCATTAGTATTTCCACAACAACCCAAATAGAATCATTTCTCTTGAGGTATCCTTAGGATACCCACCACAAGGTACATGTTCATGTATTCCCACTTCCATTATGGAATAGGTAACGACTATATTAAACCTCCAGTTCATTGATGCTCTACCTTCACCTGCTAACAGGTTTAGCATCATGTCACAAACCCTGCTATTTCCTTTTTCATGTCCAGCCACCAAAACTATCATCATAGGTTATGGTACATTTTGTTCACACCTAGATGTACCACCCACTTCAATTCATGAAATTCCCACATCAACTCCTCCTGTATGCTCGTAGGAACAACAAGACAACTCCTAACATAGATGATCTCATCCTCATCTATGCTTCAATTGGAAGGTGACTCTCTACCTTTATGGAATTAAATTAAGGTCAAACATTCTAAATACTCATACTACATATCTCAAATCCATCTCAAAAGTGTATGATCCACTGAAACTAATATGAGAGTCATCTTATCCTGACTCTTATGAACCACCACGTGCATTTCAGCTAGTACAGTCAACATCTTCCACTCAGCACTATACTATTGAACTAATTGATTATGAGTTTTATTATTAAAAGTTTCAACTACATTGTTTCCTTTTTCAAGCATATATACTAGATAAAAATAAAATGACTACATATACTCAACCCATATCCACTTCTGGGATTAAAATCTCACTGTGAAAATATTTACTTTAAGATCTTGTGATCCCTATACACTATACACTTTTTTACTAACAGATAATGCCACCAACACTTCAAGTAATGAACAACTACTGCCAACTTGAGATCATGTGTAGGGTAATTCCTTTTATAAGGCCAAAAATACAGAGACTCATACACCACAACTTGATCTCCTTTCATCATCACAACTTTAATTATAATCCTAGAAGCATCACAATACATCATGTACTCCTCACTTAGTTCTGGTAGGATAAAGATTGGTGCTAATGTAAAATGTTTCTTTAACTCCTAGAAAGAAATCTTGCAATCTTCTGACCATTCAAGCTTTATCCCCTTTTTGGTCAATCCCTAAATCAGGGCTTTCAAATGGGAAAATTTCTAGATGAACCTCCTGTAATATCTAGATAACCCCAGAAAACTATGAATATTGAACACATTCTTGGGTTGTTCCCATGAAATCACTGCTTGAACTTTCTCTGGGTCCACTGACACACCTTCCTCGGAGATGATGTGACCCAATAAGTCTACCTGATCAATCCAAAATTGATACTTAGATATCTTGGAATATATTTGGTGTTGTCTTAGTGTACTCGGGACAATGTAAAGATATTGGGCATGATCATTATGAGTATTGTATTACACAAATATGGAATACACAAACACTGCCAAAAACTGATGTAGATATGGATAGAATATCCTATTCACCAGGGCCATAAAAAATGATGGTGTGTTCTTCAACCCAAATGGTATTATGATGAACTCATATAGGCCATACCTTCTTCTGAAAATAGTCCTCAGTATATCAAAAGTCAGAACTCTCAGCTGATGATACCCTGATCTCAAGTCTATTTTGGAAAAGACACAAGCTCCCCTCAATTGGTCAAATAGATCATCTATATGTGGAATAGGATATCGGTTATTCACAGCCATCTAGTTCAAATTTCGGTAATCAAAACACAAGAACAGAGTCCTGACTACCATTTCAGCAAACAAAACTGGTGAACCCCAAGGTGAATTACTCATACAGATGAACCCCTTATCCTCCAACTCTTCCAGCTGAGTCTTGATCTCTTGAATATATATCAGTGCCATTCTATATGGTATAATAGAAACTGGATCATCTCCTAGAGTGAGATTAATGGTAAATTACTCATCCATATCATGTGGAAATCCTAAGAAGTATTTAGTAAAGACATCCTGAAACTGGTCCACTATAGGTGGAAGGACCTCCTGCTCTACACCTCCATCATCTAACAATAGACTAGAAACATGTGTTGTGATATCTCTTGGTTGTTGAGTAATTGGCCCTGCTCGGCCTGCTTGGATATCCCACTATCTACAGTGAACATAACTATCACCCTTAGGATACGTAAAATTCACTCTCATATGATAAAAGTCTATGTGGTTTCAATATAATACTAACTAGTCCATACTCGAAATTAGGTCAAAGCCTGACATGTCAAGAATATAGAGATACCATAGAAAGTGATAATCCCCAACCTCGAGAGAACACCCCTTGCATAAGAAAATTTCTCTCAAAGGTACTCCCAAAGGTGTGTCTATCATCAACATCCCTACTCATGAACTCCATATCCAAGATCAAACCATTAACAAGTTTTACAGATATAAAGGAATGAGAGACACCTATATCAAATAAGGAACTAGCTAACGTAGAAGCTACAATAAGTGTACCTCTCACTATCGATGGTCTAGCCTCTCTATACACAAGTATAGGATACAACACATGTAATTTTCTTTCCCCTATTCCTGGTGATGCATTATGAATCCCCTAACTTGTGCCACTCGGCTGATACAAGTTCTCTTTCATAGAATCGCCATGTCCACTACCTCTATTGTCTTGGTTAGTATAACTCCAATTTCCTGACTGATGTGGTGTAGAAGACCCCCTTCTCACACTCTGGTTCTATCTAGATAATCCATCACTTACTGTTTTTTCATGGGTTCCTGCATAGCATCTATATATTTCCCATCTTTCTTTAAGAACAACACTCTACCGGTGGTTGGGGATAATGTTTACAAAAGTGGTTTGGCCTATTGCACTGGTAGAAAATCACTCAGGTAAGATCCTGAGTAACTGATCCCCCCTTGACAAGACACTTTGCTTCTCATTGTACTAGTTAAAGTTCTCATAATGACGCTTCCTGCTCTTAGAATAATTACCTCTAGATCATCCAAAAGAAACCACCTATCTACCACTGGAAGCCTCCTTCGGGTTACCCTTCAAGATGAGAGCCTAATTTACAACTTCTGAACAATTATTTTGTCTGAAGATATTCACCTAGGACTTAGTTTCATACTTAATTCCATCCTAAACCCATTTTTATGAAGTAGTATCATGTGCTACCAATGCTGTAGAAAAGCACTATAAATCTGTAAAGCATCCAGCATAGTCCATTACGTACATACTCCCCTGAGTCAACCTCATGAACTCAGATGCTCTCTCATATCTCAGTGTGTCTAGATAAAAGTTCTCAAATAAATTCTCTTGAAATTCCTTCCACTCTATAGTCTCTAGTTATCCATCCTTATTTTAGATGTCCAACCATTGTTTCGCTTGAACACACATCATGTAAGCAGTCAGCTTGAACCTCTTCTCACTAGGAGTCTCCAAGTGGTCAAGTATAGTCTGGATGGATTCAATCCAAAAATTTACTGCCTTAGGCAGACCCTCTCTAGTAAGCATTGGAGGGTGTTGCAACTGTATCTCCCTTATCAAATTAGACATGATTTTCATAACTCGCACTGGGTCTCTTTCCATTAATTTCATGAAGTGAGCAAAGTTCTCTCAGAACAATTACCTTACTTTTTTGATTGACACTATTGGTGCCTTAGGTTCCACTTATGGTGCAGCATCTCCACCCATATCCTTCTATCATCCTCTCAAGAAGCATCATTGTGGAGACATATCTCTACAATTCAAAAAAACAACCTTATGAAATAGTTCACAAAACTATCATGTTTATGTAAGATGAAAACAAAATAAGAAACCATAATTCATTCCCCAAACCCCACCACATAGTCAAAAACAAGATGTTATCACTACCCTTAACCATATTACACCTAGTTCCAAGTTAACAAGGGTAAACACATTCTCATGTCAATTTTATCATTTATACACCCAATTATTCACATTTTTTATCATTTTACTATTTTTTTCAATTTCATGTTAGGTACCATTTTAATTTAAATTTCACCAACAAGGGAAAATAGTTCAAGTTCAACAACTTACCCAAAACCTATTTTCCCATGCATGCCTTAAATGATGTGTGTCAAAATAATCCTGAGTTCTTAGAATGATGCATGAGACTTAACTCTCATGCCATACCGGGACATGGTTTAATTCTAAAAAAAACAGAAATAGTAATCACATCACACAACAAGTGAATCACCCAAGGTGAAATAATATTCAAATATAACAGAAAACATCAAAAACAATAATCCCACCCTAGGTACTTGGGTTATCCCCTATATATGGGTTCGAAAATCATATACATGAGCTCATAACTAAGGCCCAACTCTTCTTAGTCTCCTATCTACCTTTCTCAAATAGTAAGATGAAAGAACAGTAACAGAAAACCTCCTATGATACCACTTTATAACGTCCCAAACTAGGTGCCACGCACCGGTGCCCCAAACAAGACCACCACATGACCTCAAGTTAACCTCCTCATACTCAAAATTCTCCCAACTATCAATGAGAGTCTAATATTAATCATAGGTAGACTATACCCTCTTTTATCATAATAATACACTAGTGAAAAAATAAGAAACAATAACTGAACAACATATAACCGGAAACAGAATAGTACCAAGACCACAAGATGACCAAAAATTGAGATACAATGTCAAAATTAACTTTAAATATGTCATGCTAATGTATGTTCCAAGTGTCAAAATGAAAACCCAAAAATTAAAGACACTAGAGACTCCCAAGAAAGTCCCAAACCACATCATGTTCCCTCAACCCTGCTCTATCCCAACTTAGCTATCTAACATAGGTAATTTTTCTTTATCCTATCCTGTAAATATAAAATCTATTTGGGTACCGATTAGGTGGCCCGAATAGGGTGTGAGTATAACTCAGTATTCCACCACCAACGATGTCTAAAACAATATCTTGTCTATAATAGTGTATGTAGTTGTATAAATAAATAAGTAAAATTCATAAGTAAATAGTTATCATACTATTATTTATTCTTTATTTAACCACATAAACCCTTTAAGTTCTCGAGGACACCCAAACCTCAATGCTTTCTTAATCCCATGTCGGAGTCTGAAACATTTCACATTATCAATTCACGATTCATTTAACAAATGGGATTTCATTATCCGTTTCATTTTAATTCATGATACGACTAATTAGAACCATAGTATAATGCCACTATTTTAGGTATAGATTGTTTGGTCTAGTTCCTCGTGAGTATTTGGAGAATCAGTCCCTGTCTCACACAACATGGGTATTTGGAGCATCATTCCCTATCCCATACAATTTTCATGCATTCCTTGGTTCTAGAACTCCATATCTACGACCACGTGGGTATTTGGAGTTTTAGTCTATGTCCCACACCCCATTTTCTCAATCAATCACATATATCACACATATCATATATCTCGTATGTATCACATATATCACATGTATCACATTAATTAATTCAACAATTAATTATTCATGAAAATCCCGTAAATTAATTTATCAATTAATTGGTCACATCAATTACATTAATTAATTCACCAATTAATTAACTAAATCCACAATCACTAATATTCTCATAATTAAATCATCAATTAATTATCCATATTCATCAATCTCAATATTTCAATAATTAATTCAAAAATTAATTATTCTTAATTCACAATTTCAATATTCTGATACTTAATTCACAATAAATTATCCACAATTCCACAATTCAATACTTCTATAATTAATTCATCAATTAATCATCACAATTCCAAAATTTCATTATTTAATCAAATCCACAATTCTCCAATTCATTAATTGACAGCATTAATTAATTTAATTTAGAATTTCAATTGAAAAATGAACCCAAGAAATTATAAAATCACATACATATATTTTATATCAAGACTATGGGATTTTAATAATAAACCACCTACCTTGATTCTTCAATGAACAATCTCCCAATGGAAATCCTTAAAAATTTAGTGGAGTAATTATGTAGAATGAGATCTCGATATATAACCTAAATAAAGATTTAATAATTAAATATCTCTTAAATATAGATCTAGATCTAAAATCCTAGATCTACATAAAAAAACTAGTTTTATATCCAAATAAAATAGGAAGAATAAACCCTTTTTAGAATGGGAGAAGAAAGGAAAATTAAGGGGAAACCAATCAAGATATGATTCACTTATCGGGAGAGGTGTAGATCTTCGATATGGGATTAAAATCATGAATAATGGAGGTTGGGAGGGCTTGGAATCCATTCAGGAGGATCCAAAACCATCAAAGATCATCTAGTATTGAACTAGGGTCAAATGGGAGTTAAAATGGGGGTCTAGTTGATTAAAAATCTAATTTTTGGGTGATTTAAAATCATATGCATGGTTAGTTGGGCAGGGGCACATAGTTTTCCCTAACTGTGCACCTATTTTATACTAGTTTCATGGTTACTCCTAAGAGGGTGCATGGTTTGAAAAAATATGTACCAACCATGCAATTCCCCTATATCTAGTTTTTCATGATTTTATGGGTCATGATGCACGATTAGGGATAACCGTGCGCCACCCATGCACTACACTCATTCTTTTAATTTTTTCTCAAGGTCCACCCAAACACACCCAAAGGTAAAACCCAACTAAAAGTATGCTCAAACAAAGAAAAATAATACCTAAAATAATTCCCAAGTCATCTCTAAAATTTTTTAGGGTTTTATAATAGGCTACCATTATGATACGACTAAGAATCTCAAAGGGGTAGATATACCTAGGGCTTAGTTTCCCTTTCTTCTCGAACCTCATAACATTCTTCCATGGAGAAATTTATAGAAACACCTCCCCACAAACTTCAAATTCTAGGTCACACCGATGTTTATTAGCATAACTTTTTTGAAAACTTTGAGTTACCTTGATATGATGTTTAATGGCTCTAACCTTATTTGTAATTTCTTCAGTTATCTCCATTCCCAACAGATTTATTTCTCCAAATTCATCCCATCAAGTTGGATATCTAAAATTATTCCCATATAGGGCTTCATAAGGATCCATCTAAATTATTGAGTGAAAACTATTTTTGTAAGAAAACTCAACTAGAGGAAGGTGTTGATCCCAACCACCTTTGAAATCCAACGAACAATATCTCAACATATCCTCTAAGGTTTAAATTTTTCTTTCAGACTAACCATCTATTTGAGGATGATAAGTAGTGTTAAAACTCATTTTTTTATCAAGTTATTGTTGAAGGCTTTGCCAAAATTTTGAGGTACACCTCGTATCCTGATCAGGTAAAATATATTGTGGTACTTCATACAACCTTACCAGTTCCTTAATATATATCCTGGAAAGCTGATCTAGAGAGAAGTCCTCTCTGATAGAAATGACGTGTGCTGACTTAGTAAGGTGATAAACTAACACTCATATAGAATTAAACCCTTTAGAGGTTTTGGTGAGTCCAATGACAAAATACATAGTGATGTTCTCCCATTTCCATTTTGTTATGGGTAATGGATGAAACATCCACTTAGATTTTTGTCTTTCTGCCTTAACTTATTGGAATACCAAGCACAGAAATACAAATTCAGTGATATCCCTCTTCATTCCATCCCACCATAAGTATTATTTCAAGTATCTATACATCTTCATACTTCCAGGATGAATAGAGAATGAATAACTATGAGCTTCCTCCAAAAGTTCCTTCTTCAAATACAGTATAAAAGGAACACATACACGGTTCCTGAACCTTATCATTTCATCTTGATTAAGGTTAAACTCTAGAACATCTTTAACCTTCTTTTTCAGGTCTACATATTTCTTTTATGCCTGTCTGATCTTCACTTGGATAGAGGGATAAAAATTCAATTAATCAAGCTAATATTTTTCCCCTCCCTTCAAGATTTCTATATCCATACTTTGAAAATCCAAAAATATTGGATTTTTTCAATCCTCTTCATGGATAATCTAGCATGATCCTTTTGACTAAAAGCATCAGCCACCTTGTTTTCTTTTCCAGGGTGTTAATTAATTAATCAATTGTAATCCTTTATCAACTCTATCCATCTTCTCTAGTGCATGTTCAACTCCTTTTGTGTGACTATATATTTCAGAATTTTATGATCGGTATATATATATATATATATCACACTTTTCTCCATAAATATAATGCCTCCATATATTTAATGCAAAAAATTGTCATTGCTAACTCCAAATCATGAGTTGGATAATTTTGTTCATGAATCTTCAACTGTCTCAAGGTATAAGTGATAACCATATTATTTTTAAAAAGAACACATCCAAATCCCTTATCTAATACATAACTATAGATTAAAAGCCCTTCTCCACTATAGTTTAATGTAATAACAGGTGAGTTGACTAGCCTTATCTTCAGTTCCTTGAAATTTTCCTCATATTAATATGTCTAGAGGAACTTGGAACCCTTACAAGTTAACTTGGTTATAGGATTAGATATTCATGATAAATTATCAATAAATCATCAATAATATCCAGCTAAACCTAGAAAACTATGGATCTCAGTCATCGTGGTTGTTCTAGGCCAACATTCAATAGCCTTCATCTTTGATGGATCTACTATTATACCATCTCTTGAGATTATTTGACCCAAAAATGAAAACTTTTGCATCCAAAATTCACAATTTGTAGATTTTTCATACAATTTATCCTTCCTCAGGGTCTTTAGTACAATTCTCAAGTGGTATTCATGCTCTTCCTTTATCTTTGAATAGATAAGAATACCATCTATAAAGACTACCAAAAACTGATCAAGGTAATCTCTAAAGAATCTATTCATCAAATCCATGAAGATAGTAGGGGAATTAGTAAGACAAAAAGGCATCACTATATATTCATCATGTCCATACCTTGTAAGGAATTCCGTCTTGGGTATATCCTCTTTCTTGACCCTCAATTGATGATATCCATAATGAATGTCAATCTTGGAAAAGTATTGATCTTCATACAGTTGATCAAAAAAGTCATCAACATGTGGAAGAGGATACCTTATTGATCTTAATCTTGTTCAACTCTCGATAATCAATGGAGATTCACATTTATCCATCTTTATTTTTCACAAAGAGGATAGGTTCACCCCAAGGTGACACACTTAGATGAATGAATCCCTTATCAAGGTTTTCTTTGAGTTGCTTATTCAATTCATGTAACTCAATTGGGGCCATTCTATAGGGATTATTTGAAATTGGTGTGGAACCAGGTATGATTTATATCAAGAACTCAACTTCACGTTTTGGTGGAAGTCTAGGAAACTATTCCAGGAACACGTCCATAAATTCCTGAAAAATAGGAATATTATTGATGTTGAGTTTCTACCCAACCATTTGAGATAAACACACCTAAACCATACACTAGATGTAATCTCTATAGGAATTTCATACTTATTTTCATATTGATATAATATCATAGGTTAGTTTCAAATATAAAATGTAACTTCCCTTCCTCAACAATTGATGTGGTATTTATACAAATAAATAAAATTCATGCCTAAGATGACATCAAATTTAACCAAAGGAAGAATTACAAGATTTGTAGGAAGCACATTCCCACGAACGTCAACTAGAGAAGAATAATAGACTTAAGATGAAATCATCATACCATTATGGGTTTTCATTGATAATTTTATATCTAATAAATTGGGTGGAATCTTAATACCCTTGTAAAATTATTTAGATATGAAATAGTGGGTAGATATAAAATAAAATAATACATTAGCAGTTCTAGAGTGGGTGGTAAGTCTACCTTTCACCACATTGTTATCGCACCACTTTCCAGAAACAGTGATGACATGAGATTTTCCATTGTCCCTTGGTTCAAGAGGTTATTGATGCCGATCATCATCACCAACCCTTGGGTTTGGGAACTGGTTAGCATAATTCTCATCCTCCTTACACTTAAATAACTAAAGTGTGGGAGGTTCATTCTATGTATCTTTTCTTATATTTTCATCATTTTCCAACTTGTTCCCATCAGTTTGGAAATAAATTACCTAATGGTCTTCCCTTCCACACTTAAAACAATTATTAGACCCCATAATACAATTCCCTCCATGCTTATTTCCATACTTAGATCATAAAGTACGGCTCATCTTCTTCTCTTCGTGATTTTTAGACTTTCCTTTAAAATCCATCTTTATTTTATTGTTAAAACCATGAGATTCATATGTAACTCCAACCTCCATTTCAAATTTTATTACACAATGCACAATCTCTTCATAGCTACTAATGTATCTTATGGAAAACACACTTCTGAGACTTGCCTTTAAGTCACTGAAGAACCTATAAACTTTACTTTTGGGTTGGATGATAATTCTAGAATCATACCTCAAAAGTCTTGTGAAATTAGCTTCATAGGTACCGATGGATTCATATTCCTTTCACTTCAACTCAAGGAACTCATTTTCCATATTTGTATGAAGAACATAAGGGAATTAATTATAAAATAATAAGTGCTTGATCTCATCCCAATCCATGGATTAAATTTTATATAGATTCCTACTATTCTTGATTAGAGTCCACCACTGGTCTGCTTCACCTTCTCACCGATAAATAGCCAAAATGGATTTCTCTAGATCCAAACACTAGAGAATAGAGAATATATTTTCAATGGTATTGATCTGGTGTTCAAAAAAAATTGGATAAAAATACCTATTAAATGAAGGTGGGCCTTTCCTCATGAAGGAATTAATAAAACATTGTTCCCTATTTTTATCATTTGGAAGATTAGGATGATTCATAGCCTAAGAAACCTATGTGACTACAGAAATGAGGTTTTTAATTCCAACTCCAATAGTATTCAGATTCTTAGGAGAACAATTGTTTCATTTTCCATCACAATCACCATTAATATGGTTCCTTTGGGTTTTGACCATTGACTAAAACCAAAAATCATAGAGTAAGAAATAGTTTTCATAGTGAGGAACCAAATAATCATGAAAAATCACTTACAATATGTCTAAATTATAATACCTTCCTTAATATATGACACCATATTTTTATCCTAGTTTATTCATAGATAACTTATTTTTAAATCCTTCATGATGGTTCATGATGAGTTTGTGAATTTCCCAAGAACATCCCTTGAGATTGTGAAACTAAGTGTGTAGTAAGGCCCATTATCATGTACTAGATTACGCTCAAGTCAATCCCAATGCACATTCTTGGAGTTTTTACTCCTAGGTACATATGTTCCAATACCATATTCACTTTTAGTATCCAGATAGGGATGTATTTCTAGAAAACCACTCACTCTATCCTTTACCAAAATTTTAGGACATTTTCCTATACTCTTCCTCATCTTTAGACTTATCATTAGGCATCTCCTTAGGGTTCTTAGTAAGGTTGTCTCATATTAGTTTCCAATGGTTAACTAAACATTTTATTTAATACCAATTGTAGTGAACCTACCTTTTTATACATTAACAATACATCATTTTTGTGGAATACTTAATACATTACACAAACAGATGCCCAAAGATCGTATTATTCTATTGCCTTTGGAAACATGGTAACATAAACACTAGTATATAAGTGAGAAACATTATATACCACTAATTTCTTCATGAATATTACCCTTATTAGACACATTATACTTAATAAATATCTTTATATCCTAGGGAAGGAAACATAAAAAGGGGTGATCTCAAATGCTTGGTAAGGGTAAAAATATGAGATATTTAAGTATAAATATGAGCATAAGGGTATGAGAACATGATAATACCATTCATATCAAAGATCATACACATAAATCATGGTATAAAGATTTTCAATTCATAATACATGAATCATAAAGGAAATAAGAGAATAATCCATAAAATCATAACATAGGAATAAGACATGGAATTTTGGAATACATGTAAACATGTAATATCATCCCCTATAAGTCAAGATGCATTGTTAAAACTTATCATGGAATTTCTAGGGGACTACACCTATTGGGAGGGACACGCCATCATTCCCATTCATAGTCCTTTTCTTATAAGGAATCAAGTTTCCCCATCTTTCTATAGTGGATCGGGTTTCCCCATATTCTCATAGTGTATTGGGTTTCCCCATATTCCATCTTTATGGTGACTAAACCTACTAAGTGGGACACACCACTATCCCTATTTATAGTCCTTTCCTTGTAAGGGATCAGGTTTTCGCATATTCCTATAGTGGATCAAGCCTATCGACTTGATTCTCATCATTATCTCATGAGATATAAATATTTACCTAATTAATTCTTGGGAGATATAGGTCACACCCATCTCATAATAAAATCATTAATACATGTTCCACAAGATAATAAAACATTCACCATATAATAACCCATTAAAGAGTTAGGTTTCATAAACATCCTATTATAACTCATGAAATGAAATGGGTGTCATAAACATGTAATCATATCTCAAACTGAGGAAAAATATAGGTTTCATAATCATTTTATCAAATCATAACCCATTAAAATAAGTGGGTTTCATAATCATATAACACATGAAAGAGAAAATAGTTTAATAAAAATCATGTCATCAAAACATAAGCCATTCAGAGAAAGAATATGAATGGAACCTTTGGATCATTTCCCAAAAATGCATGAGTAACACCAACTGATTTCATCTTTGATATAAAATAATTTGGAAAGATCCTTTTAAAAACTTTTATTGAGGAAAAATATCATTTATTTAAAAAAATAATTTAAAACACAAAGCCTTTTGAAGACCTTTTTCTATCAAAACATAAAATGGAAACTTGAAAATAATTTGAAAATAATTTTCCTTGAAAACCATTTTTTTAAAAGGAATCTTGAAAACATTTTTGAAAACCATTTCTTTGAAAATACTTTGAAAACTTATAAAGGAATATTGAAAAACATAAAACCTTTTTAAAATCCTTTTTCCTTGAAAATAGACTTAAAATATTATCTTTTAAAACATTTTTGGAAACATGGTTCTTAAATTTCATGGCATGTGTCTCAAAGAAGAAAAATTGAGACAAAACTACTTTACCGATTTTGTAACTCTTGAAACATAAACCCCATGAAAGAGAGATCATCAAATGGATATGTAAATACTAATAAACTTAAGGATAAAAATCATATAATATATTCATGGTAATTATAATCACACACACAAAAGATATGAGTGGTGAATAAGGCATAAATCTCACAGAAATGAAAGTGATAATAGAATTCCCCTTACCTTATGTCTTGACTCTCTTCGTACTCATAAAAACCTCTTGTATAATAAATATAAATTTATTATAAATATTTTAAAGGGACGTATTCTTATATCTAATACCATATATTGTTTTATTATTAATTTATATTACCCTTTTATTAACGATTCCAAGTTAAGATTTTGCTTCGTGTAATATCTGCTTTGTTTATCACATGTGTCCTAATTTGTTATATTTTTGGTACTCATACTTATATCATGATTTAAATAATGTAAACCATGATATAAATATCATTTATATTTAGTGTATATTTATTTATAATAATCTATATAATATATAAATATGAAATGGAATACACCATTTATGGAGACGATGGGTCGTACGTACGTATGAACGTTGTTTACATTTTTTTCATATTGAAAGACAGAAATTAAATGACATATATATGTGTGTATATATATATAATATCATTACATTAGAATTATTATGTCATATATATCATATAATTTCACTAAATCCATCATCAATACATTTTATGTCGTGTGTGAACGAATCACATCGCTTTGAGGAGGCAGTGGTTCATACTTCCTCAAACAAAATTATCGTATTTACTCAAAATGGAAAGCATGAAGGTATGTGATTTATAATAATTAAAGAATCATAAATACATCATATATATAATATATATCATATAAAACATTTTCATCCATCATAATTTTAAGACCCAAGGTAAATAAAGAATATGACATTTTTATATTTATCCATATTTGTGAATAAAATGTTAATATTAATTTAAAGGGAATGCTATGCTCGATGGCATACCCAATACGCAACAACGAGTTTCTTGAAAATCTTATGTTGCACTCTAATAATAAAATAATATTATTTTAAATGGTAGTTAACTCCTAGTCGTTGTAATGGAAGGAATGAACAGAACTAACTACAAAATGATTATATATGTTTGTCAAATATTTTTACTTTTATCCAATAAATTTTAGAGGCTTAAAATGCGAATGAATCCAATTTTAAGCGTAAATATTCTAATATTCTTTAAAAGCTTTATTAACCGCCTTTTAATGGTGAACCCTTTTTAAATCCACTTGTTGACAATTTTATATGTTATATTGGACCAAATAAAATCCTTCTTTAGAATCGAGATATCAAAATTTACTTTTTGTAGGTTTTTTTTGATAAAGCCCATTTTTAATGAATAAGTGAAAAATGTTGTATTTAAATTCAAAACCTCTTTTTAATCTAATTTATTTATATGATTAGATAATCTTTTGAATTGGTTTTAAAGTGAAATTAGAATATATTTTTACCATTTAATCCAATGGTGGTCATTGTAATTAATTTCACTTCAAAATTGGACTTAAACTAGTGTCAATCTTTTAATAGATATTGTTTCTTAAAAACACGCTATTTGTTTTGACAGCGGGAATTAATTATTAAATTAATTAATGAAACTTATATATTTTCAATTTTTTAAAATAGAAATCATTTTTGAATTTGAAATATAAAATATATCTTAGGGTGAATTTTTGGTATTTTTCTGAAAAACTTCAATTTTTGACGAATAGTGAAACCACTAAGTGGTAGTTAAAAAACTGATTTTTCATTCAAATGAAACTTTACCACTTCTGTGATTTGAATTTAAAAAATCCAACATACATGGTTGTCATTAGGATGTAAAATGTGGTTCAATGGGATTAAAATAATTTTTTGGTGAATAGTAACTTTTAAGTTTTATTAATCACGATTAAAGGTAATTAGTGTAATTTAAGGTAAAGATAATGTTATAATAATATGAAATGACCTTGACACATGTCTTGACATTATTGGATGAGTCATGTCCAACCAAGACAATCCATGGGTCAACTTGGGGACCCCATGGAGCCACTTTGGTAGTAAAATGACATTAATAACTTTTTATTTAAAGTTAAAATAAAAATGTCACAAACATGTATTGTTTTACTAAAACAATTTTTACATGGGGTTATACAAGTCATATTTTTTACTATAAATATTCATTAGAAATCTAAAAATATTTACGAGATCATGATATTTGTTTTATAAATTTTATACATTAAATAAATAAATTTATTTATGACACCATGATGATGCAGTGATTACCTCATTAATGAACGATTTAAATAAAATGATAATATAAGGTAAAATCTAAGACTTTAACTGGTAAAAAACCTATTGTATGGGTGTATTTCTAACCCTTATCACCTTATCCTATAAATATATAATTTTGGGACCTTTAATATCCGAAAATTATTTTATAATAAAGTAACTTTTCAAGACATTCCAAGAGTGCCCCTCCTCCCTCTTATAAAAGGCCCCCACCTCTACCCCCTTACCCACACCTCTCAAGACATTGGTTCGGCCAAGATCTACTCATTTTATCTCTCCAAATCCCTCTTTTCATCCTAGAATCATTACCTTAGGAATAAAGCTCTTCAAGAAACCCTTTTGGTTCAAACCAAATGGAGTTACCCGATTTAAAGGTAATGTCTTCACTTGTGTTCTTTTGTTTTATTTTGCTTCTCCAACCCCCTAAACTCTTTTTATTCCTTTATTTTGTAACAACACCAGTATATTCAATGTACTAGGATGTTGTTATGAGAATTATTTGAGCTAAAATTACACACACCTCCGTCTAATGGTTAAAAAACATACTGTTTCCGTGGATGGTGAATTACTGCCTCACGAAATGATGATTGTTCTATCTTCTCCTACCACCTCTCATGGTTTCCATTATGATGGAACTATATTTATTTATGATATATATTATATTTATTTCCTCTCTATGCTTCTGTATTTTACATTTAAAACATACCATTATTCTTTGCATGTTGCGCAAATGCGATAATTTCATTTGAGGAAGTGTGGACTATCGCCCCCTCAAGTGATGTGACTCGTTCATGCAATACATGGAATGTATAAAGAATAAAATTAATGAACTTATGTGACATGTATAACATATATATTATACTTGAATTATAATATATATATATATCTTATTTATTTTTAATTCAATTAAATACGAAATACAAATGAAAGTAGTGTTTATGCGTACATACGGCTTATCGTCTCCATGAACGGTGCATTTCATTTATTACCTCTAAATGTTATGTAATATTATAAATTTAATAATTTACTGGATATGTATGATATATATGATATATAAATCATAGATATAATTCTGTATATAATGGATATTTTACCACATGAACAACTTGTAATTATAAGAAGTTTATTTTTGACTCAAGTACCAATGATCGACAAAACGACCGTTATTAACATAAATAATTACATAATGTTAATAACATGGTAATAAGTGATATAAAAGGAATAATTAACTTGAAAAAGTTTCTTAAGAAAGTATAAATTAACTCTAGTTTATTATTCAGGAATATAAAGAAACGAACAAGACAAGTCGGACTTGAGGTAAGGGATCCTACCTCTCTCTTTCTTTTTAAGTACTCTATTTTATGTCATTTATTTTAAGATCATCTTTATTATGTTTGGGTATGTTATTGTATATTCCTCTTACTATAATTTTTATGTTAATATGATGATATACCCTATTTGATCTCATCAATCCATTTTTGAAAGTTTTAAGCGGCGTCGTTAGGCTACCAAATTTTCGTAAGGGACTTTTTATCTCACTTTGTGTTTCTATGAGATTCATGCTACATTTTCCACTATTTCCTTTTGTGTGGTGTATGTACTTCCCATTATTGTATTCTTTGTGTAATATACTTTAATTTATGGGTATTTACATCTTCATTTTATGATCCTTATTTCATGGGGTGTACGTTTCTAAAGTTACCCAAATCGGTAAGGGAACATTTCACCCTCCCCTTTCTAAAAGACTTCTTTTTGTTAGGTCTTTTAATTTACATATTATTATGTTGGGATATGTTCTTATATATCCTTATTGATTTTAATGTTATGTATAGGTGACGAGATACCCTTCTTTTCTCTCATAATCTCATTTTCAGAATTTTAAAGTGACATCGTTAGGCTGTCGAATTTCTATAGGGGAACTTCTCAACCCAATTTCAATTATTTGGGTTAAACCTATACTTCTTGATTATGTCATTCTATAAATATGTGTGGATGACATCTGATTGTTTTACACTTAGTATCTACTTATATTTGGTGTATTTATATTTTTCACACATAATTATTTCATTTCTTTATCCTTGCTCTAATGGCATGATCCTTGATTGGGATTACATCTCAATTTCTTCTCATTAAGACATTTATTATTGATATGAATTTTTATTCTTTTATAAAGTGTATATACAGACCCTTTGACATTCCATATCCATATTATGTCTATACTAAAGTCATTTAAATGTTTTTAAAATGGTCTACTTTCATGTGGCTTATAATTTAAATGTTCAAAATGGAAAAGGACTCTTTTATTAAAACATTGTTTTAAATGGTTTTAAAGATTTATTCTTTTAAAAATTTATCATCTATGTCCATGTTTTAAAAATGGTTTTAAGGATTTATTTATATTTACATGAATGTTTCAAAACCCTTTCAAAAGTTTCAAAGTGGTATGGGACACTTTGATTCTAAAATCTCTTTTAAATGTCTTCTTTTATTGTATAAAGGGATATTTCTCTCATAGAGTTTTAATGATTTTATTTGATGTTTTAATATCATTATGTGATATATTTTGATTGAAATGTGGAAATTTTATGTTTCTTTTATGAATGTTTTAAGTGTTATGATTATGTTATGGTTATTGGACAATTTTTATAAAATCGGGTGGTTCCGTGATAAACTAAGGGCGGGTGAGCCCGAGATAGCTCTCCAATGCATTGGGTAATGCAAAAGAGTTAAACTCTAAGGTTTCTCCGAAGAGATTTAGGGAATATATTGTGGTGGGTATTCCAAACGTAACCATGAGGGTTACTCCCTACGTAAGAATGTTATGAATGCCTCAAGTTACCTTTACGTCTTATGATTTCTATGAGTAATTCATAAATCTAATGATTTCATGAGGTATGTTAAAGTGCTTATGTTTTAAGAGTAAATTATGATTTCATTGATTCTTATGTATACATGGACTAGTGTTTTCTTTCCATATTTTTATATCCCTTACTGAGCCTTTTATGCTCATCCCAAGTTTTTTTATTGTTTTCCACAGGACTTAAAGGTGAATAGGGTCAAGGATGGGATCAAGGAAAGACATGGTATCTAAAACATAGAACTAGAAATGCTTATATTTAAGATTTTTTTTATTTTATGGAAACTGAGTAGAAGTTTCTACTTTGTAATCTTGTGAGATGTAATAGTTATGTCCTAATTCTCTAAAACTCTAAACCTCAAAAGATCCTCAATGTGAATTATTCATTTAATTCAAGATTATGTAATGTTTTAAGGTCGGGTCTTTATAGTTGGTATCAAAGTTCAGTTTATAAAACTTTAGAGGTTAGGGTATTCTTTAAGCATAAGTTACATTACTATAATGGCTAGGATTTCATAAAAAGTCATAGTTTTTAGATAAAGTGAATGAGTAAGTATATCTTAGTGTTTATCTTCCTCATTATTACATGATGATTTTGTTAATATAATCACACTGACATTTTTTGTTTTAGTAAATGGATAGATCTAGCATGCACCAAAGTGACAATGGGTTTGAAGAAAACTGTGGTGGTTCTTTGATTAAGAGACTGGATGAAATGGGGGATTCAAAGAGGAATCTCGTGGTTATTCTAAACCAACTATCAAGGAGTCATGATTAACCACTTGAAACTTGGTGATTTCTTTGATGCATCATGTACGAGAGAACCAACTCAATGTGGAAGTTCATGTAATAATTATAATGGTAACCATTAAGGTTTATATGATCCTTACTTTTGAGGTAATTATGGGTTACTATATGATGGAATATGAAAGGAATGAGGTAAAATTGAGGCTAAATTATGTTATGGTTATTTTTGAAGATTTTATCTCTTTTTGGGAATGTTTTAAGAATTATATAGTTTGGGAAAAAGGTACAACACGCAGACCGTGGGACAACCCGTCGTGTCGGACCAAGCTGCGGGAATCGAATCCACAACCAAAGTGAGACTGGTATTTATCACCGACCACTGGACTACATGAAGTCCCTAGTTAGTATGACAAATTCTTTTTAGTTAAATGATCTTATGAATCTAGAATAAGTTGATTTTGGGTTATCTAGGGAAATGATTAACCTATTATGGAGAATATGGGATTAGGTTGATTACTTTTCAATACGAGACTTTAAGAGAAACTGATGTTATTTGGAGATAAATTCTAAGATTTAATTTGGAAGACTATGTGATAAAATCCTTCAGAGATTTGGGTTTAAATATTAGTTTGGTTTACTTTGAAGAATTTTATGGAAAAATTGTTTATCGAATGGTCTTATTTGAACTTTGGGTTTTGTTGGACAAATTCTGGAGATTAAGAATAGATTTTCTTTTTATAAAGGATTATCCTTTTGTGGATTATCTGATCTTGTTCTAAAGATTTTGGTTTTGGTTAAGGTATAAATACATGGAAAATATATAGTTCTCTTTTGTGGATTAGGTGATTCTCTCGAAGTTTATTATAGTGATCTTAATGTGAACAAGTCATCCTGAATACTCATTGTTTTGAGAAAATATAAGTTTGTGTTGGAAATATAGTAAAAGATGAAGCCTACATGATAAGTAAGTTTGTTTCCTTAAGTTTCAGTTAATCTCATAAATAAATTCCTCAATGAAAAGTAACTTAAAACAAAAATGTTGTCTGTTAATTTTTCCTACTGGGGAATCAAATACCATTTAACCCATCACAAGTTTCTGATTTTCTAGTGGTTAACTTTCTCCTAAACATGTTTTCTATCACTCTCCATCAGAACATGACCCTTTGTTTTTTTCTTTCATATCCATGTTTTCATGGAATCCTAGTATGGGTTAACTCATTTGACCTTTGTAATTCACTTTCTTTATTTTAAAGTGATATTTTTACCAACTCTTGTTCCAATGTGGGATTTTCAATGAAGTTTCCGAGCCCAATTTTAAAATTGTGAGGATGCAATTCCCAAAAGGGGAGAAGGATGTAACACCCCAGGTAAATAAATAATATGACATTTTTATATTTATCCATATTTTTGAATAAAATGTTAATATTAATTTAAAGGGAATTCTATGCTCGATGGCGTACCCAATACACAACAACGAGTTTCTTGTAAATCTTACGTTGCACTCTAATAACAAAATAATATTATTTTAAATGGTAGTTAATGCCTAGCCATTGTAATGGCGGGAATGAACAGAACTAACTACAAAATGATTACATCTGTTTGTCAAATATTGTTACTTTTATCAAATAAATGTTAGAGGCTTAAAATGTGAATGAATCTAATTTTAAGCGTAAATATTCTAATATTCTTTAAAAGTTCGATTAACCGCCTTTTGATGGCGAACCATTTTTAAATCCACTTGTTAACAATTTTATATGTTATATTGGACCAAATAAAATCCTTCTTTAGAATCAGGATATCAAAATTTAGTTTGTGTAGGTTTTTGTTATTTTTTTTTTGATAAAGTCCATTTTTAATGAATAAGTGAAAAATGTTGTATTTTAATTCAAAACCTCTTTTTAATCTAATTTATTTATATGATTAGATCATCTTTTGAATTTTTTTTAAAGTTCAATTAGAATATATTTTTACCATTTAATCCAATGGTGGTCATTGGAATTAATTTCACTTTAAAATTTGACTTAAACTAGTGTAAATATTTTAATAGATATTATTTCTTAAAAACACGCTATTTGTTTTGAAAGTGGGAATTAATTATTAATTTAATTAATGAAACTTATATGTTTTGAATTTTGAAAAATAGACATCATTTTTGAATTCGGAATATCAAATATATCTTAGGGTGAATTTTTGGTATTTTTCTGAAAAAACTTCAGTTTTTGACGAATAGTGAAACCACTAAGTGGTAGTTAAAAAATCGATTTTTCGTTTAAATGAAACTTTATCACTTCTGTGATTTGAATTTCAAAAATACAACATACATGGTTGTTATTAGGATAATTTAAGGTAAAGATAATGTTATAATAATATGAAATGACCTTGACACATGTCCTACCATTATTGGATGAGTCATGGCCAACCAAGACAATCCATGGGTCAACTTGGGGACCCCATGGAGCCACTTTGGTAGGAATATGACATTAATAACTTTTTATTTAAAGTTAAAATAAAAATGTCACAAACATGTATTGTTTTACTAAAACAATTTTTATATGGGGTTATACAACTTATATTTTTTACTATAAATATTCATTAGAAATCTAAAAAGATTTCCTACATCATGATATTTTTTTTATAATTTTTAGACATTAAATAAATAAATTTATTTATGACGCCATGATGATACAGTGATTACCTCAATAATGAACAATTTAAATAAAATGAGAAGATAAGGTAAAATCTAAGACTTACACTGGTCAAAAACCTATTGGATGGATGGATTTCGAACCATTATCACATTATCCTAGAAATATATAATTGTGGGACCTTTAATATCAGAAAATCATTTTATAATAAAGTAACTTTTCAAGACATTCCAAGAGTGCCCCTCCTCCCTCTTATAAAAGGCCCCCACCTCTACCCCCTCACCCACACCTCTCAAGCCATTGGATTGGCCAAGATCTACTCATTTTATCTCTACACATCTCTCTATTCATCCTAGAAGCCTTAACATAGGCATAAAGCTTTTCAAGAAACCGTTTTGGTTCAAACCAAGAGGAGTTACCTGATTTAAAGGTAATGTCTTCACTTGTGTTCTTTTGTATTATTTTTCTTCTTCAACCCCCTAAACTCTTTTTATTCCTTTATTTTGTAACAACACCAGTATATTAAATATACTAGGATGTTTTTATGATAATTATTATAGCTAAACTTACACACACCTCCATCTAATGGTTAAAGAACAAACTATTTTCGTGGATGGTGAATTACTGCCTCACGAAATGATGATGGTTCTATCTTCTCCTACCACATCTCATGGTGGACATTATGATGGAACTATATTTATTTATGATATATATTATATTTATTTCCTCTCTATTCTTCTTTATTTTACATTTAAAATATACCATAATTCTTTTCATGTTGCGCAAATGTGATAATTTCATTTGAGGAAGTGTGGACTACCGCCCCCTCAAGTGATGTGACTCGTTCATGAAATACATGGAATGTATAAAGAATAAAATTAATGAACTTATGTGACCTATATAACATATATATTATACTGGAATTATAATATATATATATATCATTTAGTTTTAATTCAATTAAATACGAAACAGAAATGAAAGTAGCGTTTATGCGTACGTACGGCTTACCATCTCCATGAACGATGCATTTCATTTATTACCTCTAAATGTTATGTAATATTATAAATGAAAGTATTTAATGGATATGTATGATATATATGATATCTAAATAATGAATATAATTCTGGATATAATAGATATTCTACCACATGAACAACTTGTAATTATAAGAAGTTTATTTTTGACTCAAGTACCAATGATCGACAAAACGACCGTTATTAACTTAAATAATTACATAATTTTCATAACATGGTAATAAGTGATATAAAAGTAATAATTAACTTGAAAAAGGTTCTTAATCAAGTAGAAATTAACTCTAGTTTATTATTCAGGAATATAAAGAAACGAACAAAACAAGTCGGACTTGAGGTAAGGGATCCTACCTCTCTCTTTCTTTTTAAGTACTCTCTTTTATGTCATTTCTTTTAAGCTCATATTTATTATGTTTTTGGATGTTATTTTATATTAATATTACTATTATTTTTATGTTAATATGATGAGAGACCCTATTTGATCTCATCAATCCATTTTTGAAAGTTTTAAGTGGCGTCGTTAGGCTACCGAAATTTCGTAAGGGACTTTTTATCTCACTTTGTGTTTCTGTGAGATTCATGCAACATTTTCCACTATTTACTTTTGTGTGGTGTATGTACTTACCATGATTGTATTATTTTTATAATATAATTTAATTTATGGGTATTTACATCTTTATTTTATGATCCTTCTTTCATGGGGTGTACGTTTCGAAAGTTACCCAAATCGGTAAGGGAACCTTTCACCCACCCCTTTTTAAAAGACTTCTTTTTGTTAGGTCTTTTAATTTACATATTATTATGTTGGGATATGTTCTTATATATCCTTATTTATGTTAATGTTATGTACAGGTTATTAGATACCCTTCTTTTCTCTCATCATCTCATTTTCATAATTTTAAAGTGATGTCGTTAGGCTGTCGAATTTCTGTAGGGGAACTTCTCAACCCAATTTCAATTCTTTGGGTTAAACCTCTACTTCTTGATTATGTCGTGCTATAAATATTTTTGGATGACATGTGATTGTTTTACACTGATTATCCACTTATATTTTGTGTATTTATATTTTTCACAAATAATTATGTCATTTCTTTATCCTTGCTCTAATGGTATGATCCTTGATTGGGATTACATCTCAATTTCTTCTCATTAAGAAATTTCTTAATGATATGCACTTTTATTCTTTTATAAAGTTTATATACAGCCCCTTTGACATTCCATATCCATATTATGTCTATACTAAAGTCATTTAAATGTTTTGAAAAAGGTCTACTTTCATGTGGCTTATAATTTAAATGTTCAAAATGGAAAAGGACTCTTTTATTAAAACATTGTTTTAAATGGTTTTAAAGATTTATTCTTTTAAAAATTTATCATCTATGTCCATGTTTTAAAAACGGTTTTAAGGATTTATTTATTTGTACATGAATGTTTTAAAACCCTTTAAAAAGTTTTGAAGTGGTATGGGACACTTTGATTCTAAAATCTCTTTTAAATGTCTTCTTTTATTGTATAAAGGGATATTTCTATCATAGAGTTTTAATTATTTTATTAGATGTTTTAATATCATGATGTGATCTCTTGTGATTGAAATGTGGAAATTTTATGTTTCTTTTATGCATGTTTTAAGTGTTATGATTATGTTATGGTTCTTGGGAAATTTTTATGAAATCGGGTGGTTCCGTGATAAACTAAGGTTGGGTGAGCCTGAGATAGCTCTCCAATGCATTGGGTAACGTGAAGAAGTTAAATGCTAAGGTTTATCCGAAGAGATTTAGGTAATATATTGTGGTGGGTATTCCAAACGTAACCATGATGGTTACTCCCGACGTAATAATGTTATGAATTCCTCAAGTTACCTTTACGTCTAATGATTTCTATGAGTAATTCATAAATATTATGATTTCATGAGGTATGTTAAAGTGATTATGTTTTAAGAGTAAAGTATGGTTTCATTGATTCTTATGTATACATGGACTAGTGTTTTCTTTCCATATTTTTATATCCCTTACTAATCCTTTTATGCTCATCCCAAGTTTTTGAAATGTTTTCCACAAGACTTAAAGGTGAATAGGGTCAAGGATGGGATCAAGGAAAGACATGATATCTAAAACATAGAACTAGAAATGTTTATTTTTAATATTTTTTTATTTTATGGAAACTGAGTAGAAGTGTCTACTTTGTAATCTTGTGAGATGTAATAGTTATGTCCTAATTCTCTAAAACTCTAAACCTGAAAAGATCCTCAATGTGAATTATTAATTTAATTCAAGATTATGTAATGTTTTAAGGCCAAGTCCTTATAATAATTCTCAAACATGAGATCCGGTAAAGGAAAAATGAACAACATCATTTTGTGAGGTGGTAGTTCACCGTATACAAGAATGGAAAGTTCATTATCCATTAGATCAAAGTGTGTGTAAATGAAGTTTGAACCTTTATTATAAAAACATATTAGTATATTTAGGATACTGAGGATATTATTTATTCATGGAATAAGAATAATTGAGTCATTAGAGAAATAAAATAAAGCAAATGATCTTGAGGAATGATGTTATCTCTTCTTTTGGTAATTCCTTTTGGTTTCCACCAAAGGGTTTCCTTGGTTGGATTTCTTCCCAAATGGAGGATTCACGTAGGAAGGGATGGATGCTGGGAATTTAATGGGGGTATATATTAGCCGAAATTAATTGGTTTGATAGGTGTGAATAAGTGGTAGAGTTGGTGGCCTTTTATAGGAGAGGGAGGAGATACACTTGGAATTTTTTAAAACAAGTTAGGTGTACCCACATTTTTAACTAAAAAAGTCATAAAAAACCAAAAAAATAAATAATGGAAGTTATATGTCCGAAATATAGCCATAAAAATGGGTGTTGGAAAATTGGACAGGTCATCTTGTCCCTTAAGTGTAAGGTTTAGTCCCTTGTTAAGCTTAATTTTACCTTAATCGTTGTAATTAATCTTAATCACTTTCACTAATATTTTTGGTAAAAAATTATGTTGATATTATTAGAATATAAATATTATAATTATTACAACCATGTATAGAAATTTTTCTAAATTCAATTCACATAACCATAAAAATTAAATTTAATGTTAATCCCACAAACGTGGTGAGAAAGTGGGTTTTTAAAGCGATAATGTTCAAATGTTTATTAGGATTTCATATCTAAATTCAATATATATATTATTAAAATGAACTAAATTGGATTAATATATTTATAATTTATATATTGTGACTTTAAAATCAACATAAAATATATTTTAACTATATAAATATGTTAGATGAAAAATCATTTTGGAATTAAAATTCAGTATTTTTCACTATTTATGAAAAAATGAAGTTTCTCAGAAAAAACCCAAAAATTAACCCTAATATAATTTTGAAATTATTATTAATAAATTAATTTTATTTTATCAATTTCAATTTCAAAAAGTTTCTAAAATTATTTTTATTATTTTTTACACAAGGAAATAAAAAAGAAATTCTTCTGAGAAAATAGTATTTTCAAACATATAAATATTTTACTGAAACAATTTGATGACTTATTATCAATATGATTTATTTATATAAAATAATTATAAATAATATTTAAAAAATAGTTATTAATATTCATATTACTATGTTTAACGGTCAGATTATAACTATCTTGTTTAAATAATTATAACAATAAAATGATGTTTCGTAGAAACTCGATGTT
The DNA here is from genome assembly GCA_963277665.1 of Viscum album. NCBI lineage: Eukaryota > Viridiplantae > Streptophyta > Magnoliopsida > Santalales > Viscaceae > Viscum > Viscum album. Next base: position 978,605,897 of record OY728143.1, read on the forward strand.
GCGTGTAACGCAAGCCAAGTTGATGTTGCATGTAATGAAAGCTTATCTTGGTGTAGTATATAAAGAAAGTTTGACTTAGTGTATCATAAAACACATTAAATCAATGAAAATTAATTTATTTAAAAAAAGGTTCACAAAAACTCGAGGTGTTACATCGCCATCCCTTTTGAAACAAAAGACTCTCATCCCTTTCTCACTAAGGTGACTCAAATGGCCATTCCATAACTTTTTAGAAGTTACTTATATATAATTAATTATACCTTCCTATTATCTCATTAGGTATAGAGTCTCATCCTTCACTCCTTTCACTACAACCATTGAACCATGTTGTCATGACCCCCTCCCCCTAAAGGTACCCCCCTAGGATTGAAATGAGAGAAGGGACATAATTACTGACTGAAGCCCGCCTCAAATAGGCCACAAGTTGTAAAAAAAACTGAGGGTATAACATACATAAAAATGGGAGGCAATACCCTCTAAAATAAAATGATTAATGAGAGATAATACAAGTACACGAATCAACTTATACTCAGATAAAGAGAAAAGAAAGATCCCAAGTACATGCATATAATGTCATAAAAAACTAATACAACTGAAAAGGAAAAACAAGTACTAAAATATAAACTCAATTGTAACCAAAAATATCAAATAGCTCATGAATAACTACAAGATATTAAAAATCATCATGATCTCCTACATTCTCCTACTGACATGAAAAATAGTTTATATATATGTAGGGTGAGCATAATAGGTATACTCAGTATGATCCCCCCCATATCCTCTCATACAAAAGATAAAGAAAGCATGCTAAATTCTGGTGAACAAAAAGTGAAATTAACTCCTTGCCTAAATAGGTATACTATGTTCTCAGCCTCACCATGGATATCTCTCATCATGTAACATATATAAGTGGTCATATATTATAGTTATAAAAAACAAGGGTACCATGCTACTGATTCCCCACTGGTTTTATGCTCTGCCCCAACATTGCACATCTCAATCCATCTGTCTCCAAAATAAACTATCCTAAAGATGCCTGAGATAAATTAATATAACATACATATAGTTCATCACATAATCTTATCATCCCATCTACATATCCATATAGTAACCAAGTAGTTTTTGGGATCCACCACATCCTACATGTTGTGTATCATACATAGAGTATTGTAACTCAATCCATCATATCCAATACATTGAGTATTTTACCTCAATCCATCATATCCCATACACAACAAACCTATAATCACCATTTAGATATTGTATTTAGAGATACATGTGTGTGAAATGACCACAAGCCATTACATCCCTCTAAAAACATATATAGGGAAAGATAACCATTTTAAATACCAATACATAATAATAAAAAGAGAAGAGATCAGGTCCAGAGGGGGTAGTTATCTATCCATCCCTCACCAACCTAGATTTTGGGGAAAACACCCTCCTAGAGTCCACTGAGTTTCAGTATACCTACCAATAATGTTGTGGTGGTGTATAAAATCACAAATCTTATAATATATAATATATCTCACAACCACACTATGGAAATTAACCTAGTATTGGGATCACTATAACTATCATCTCTCAGACACCTAGCTATCACCTCTAAGAAATAGATATCCTATAAGAACATAAGAATTCAAGGAGCATCATTTAAATTACTTTCTTTTCATTAATAATTTCACTTTACATTAATTAATTCATTATACATTAATTAACATTACTCAAAATTATATTTCATTAACCAAAAAGAGAAGACCATGCCCTCAAAGTAAAACTCAACTGAGTCCACTATTCTCAAGATTATCAACATTTTCATTCTAGTAAGCACTAACCCCATAGGTTAAAATATTAATTATTCTTTTACCATTCCATAATTATAGGTACTCTAGAAAAAATCCTAAGCTACTATAAAATAGATTCATAACCAAACACATATATCTACCTCAAGCAATGGGTAAAGGAATATAGTTAAACAAGAAACTCAACCATCCATACTTTAAAATGATTTATTAATAACAAAGAATCCAAATTTCAGAAAAATAATGGGAAAACCCATATTCAACCTGTAAAGACCCGTAAAATTCAAGGAAAATTTTTTCTTAATTTTCTTTAGAATTTTACAAGAGCGCGGTTTATGACGGCACCTGATTCCGAGGCCCGGAGTGCCCGGAATCATTTTCCGAAGTTTGGCTCGGCTACGTTCAGTGAACGAACGAGCGGGAATTCCTAGCTTTTGATCCGGTGCTCAGAATTGAAATCCGAGGGCACCGATGAACTCGCAGCACCGATATTCGCTTAAAGAGACCTTTTCGGAAGTTGCGTTTGTTGTGGGTTGAAAGTTATTTTTTGGGTTTTTAGTTTAAGATAAATAAAATTTGTGAAGAACAAATTTTATTTTAACTTGATAAATCCTACCAAAGGGGGTTGGAAGTGGGACCCACATCCACTTAACCTCCCTTGGGAGGATTAAGTGTAGTGGGGCCCACACGAAGCTCCCAACCTTTCATCTTCTCCCAACTCCCTTAACCCCTCTTTAATGACTTGAGTTATTTAATTTTGGAGTTAATCTTTTAGAAATTCAAACCTTGAAATTCTTTTGTTAGGTTTATAAATAAAATAAGCTCTTATTTTATTTTGTTGGGTTAGAACACTTTGGCCATCTTGAGAGCTTTTGGGAGTTTTTCTTCTTCTTCAACTCTGACGAAGAACACGAAGAATGCTCAACTTGACGAAGAACGCTCAAGTTCCGACGAAGAACGTCGCTCCGCTCTTCTTCGTCTTCCGTGTCAACGAGAGGGAACGCCGCTTCCTCCTCGGATTCCCTTCGTCGACATAAGAAGTTTCTCCAATGACGTATCACATCGGACGCATCTCTTCGTCAACGGATTTGACGAACGACGACCGCGACGCCCGACCTCCGCGACGTTGTCTTCCGCGGACGTTGGCAAATCCTCGAACCTATACCCAAGGTAGGGGTTGTTGATTTATTGTTTAATTATTCCATTCTTGATCGTGGATCTAGCATGTCTAACGTGTGGCTTTTGAATACTTTAAGTTGTGTTTTAACGTGAGGGGGGCGGACCGCATGAACACGGCCGAACCCCCTCCTCCGTTCTTGGTGTTTAAATTTGTGGATGAATCAAGGTGGCGTGGTGCCGTCGCACCACGCGGTTATTCGCCCAATCAAGAACGTGACGCCGTCGTGCGCGCACCATGGAAGAAACATCAAGAACGCGACGCCGTCGCGCCGCGTTGAAAGAAATCGAGGTGCGGCGGAGGGGCGCGGTGTCGTCGCACCGTGCCGGATGACGAATACCGCGGCCGGTTCCGGGCCGCGGAAATTTGAGAAGACCGGCGGCCGGGCCGCCGGCGTCGGAAGCCGAAGAGGGGACCGGATTTTTCCGGTCCCGTTGGAGAAAACCGGCCGGCCAGCGCACAAAACCCCCCTCTTTATGAGGGGGCGGTTCCTTTGAGGGGGGGCAGGTGGCTCCCCCCGGTTTTTCTTCAAGCCGGCCCCCACGTGGGGGCCGTTTTCTTGCAAAATGGGGCCGCGCCGCCATTCCAATCAGCGGGGGCTTTGCCCCCCGCGTGCAGCCACCGTGCGGCGCCAGGCCGCCGCGGCCCCCGCGCCGCCGCGCCGCCGCGCCGCCGGCCGGCCGGGCCGGGTCGGACCCGGGTCGGGTCGACCTGGTTCAGGTCGACCCGGTTCGGGCCGACCCAGGGGGGGTCGGGCCGGGTCGCCCCGGACCCGGACCCCCCGTTTCGAAGCAGTTTCGGTCTTTTGGCCATAACTTGAGCCACGGACCTCCGATCGACGAACCGTCTGCAGCAACGCGATCCTTGGATCGAGACGGTCATTTCGGTATATCGCACTCAAGGTTTCGGATTACTTGAGTTCGGCCGGGTCGGTTCGTTCACGAAACCAACAGGGCCTTCGGAGCGGAAACGCTCATATCTTGAGCTACGGACATCCGATTGACGTGCCGTCAGCTGTGTTGTGTTCCTCTTAGTGAGACGGATCTTTTGGCATACTCCGCCCGAGGTTTGGATGCAGGTGGAGTTCGGTCGGGTTGGTTTTGCCTTAAAAACCAACCGGGCCCCGGGGACGAAAATGCCAATAACTCTCAGACCGGGCGTCCGATCGACGCGCCATCTGTTGCGTTGAGTTCCTGTTGACGATATGGAACTTTTGGATACATCAACTCTGGACTTTGTGACAGTTGATGTATCAGACTCTCGGCTCGTGGAGCGGACCCTCCGAACGAGCTTGCTGTGTGCGGGAACCCTAGTGCTGGCTGCGACTGCTACTACTGCTACTGTGACTGCGACGACGACAGTACAGAGATCCTGTGTGGATTCGACGACGAGGACTACAGCACTCAGCGATCCTACGTGGGTCAGTGCTACAGGTCCTGTGTGGGCCCGATCCTGTGTGGGTCCGATCCTGTGTGGGTCCTTGCGCTCAGTGGTCCTGTGTGAACCAGCGCCTACAGGTCCTGTGTGGGCCCGATCCTGTGTGGGTCTTTGCGGGGGTTAGTTACCTATCGATCCTTCGTGGGTCCTACGACTTAGATGGATCAGAGATCATCTTTATCGTCCTTTGAAGAAGTATACCTGTGTGATCTGAATCTGTTGCTTTCCTGTGTGGATTGTGTAGTGCAATCCTGTGTGGATTACGTTTTGCTTTCCTGTGTGGAATACGTTTACTTTCCTGTGTGGACTGAGTTGTACTTGGGCTCGGAGGTTGGAGCGTATTTGAATTGATGACTTAGGTATATGTATGGGAATATACCTAAGCAGTGTTGGTTGTTACTTCGTGATTGTACCTTTCTTCGTGGTTTATCCTTTGTGGATTTTGAGAGACCTTCAGGGGTATCGGGGTCCCTACTGAGTAGCTTATACTCACCCCTGCACGGGCTTTGCCCGCACTACGTTGTGTTGGTTGCAGACGACGGACAGCGTTGACCTTAGCTGAGGCTTGCAGAGCGGGACGGTACCCGGAGGTGGATCACTGGGCGGGACGTGCTCGGAGCGGACGGCGGGACCCGTGGAGCAGAGGAGCTATCTGTACCCACCCTTCAGGTGGGATTTCCAGTGGACAGCTCGGTGTAGCGGCTTTTACTTTTCAGTTGCTGTTTTCCCTTTCGAGTTGTACTTTACTTTCAGTTTGGGTTTTTATACTGGCCCGTTTACTTTTCCGCACTTTCAGTTGTACTCTGTTCTTGTTTAGTGTTTACTTTCCGCTTGCTTACTCTGTGGTGTTTGTTTACTTTACAAAGGTAATGCCTTCCCTTTTTACCGGGATTTACGCCTTGGTGCTAGTCACCAGCCCCTGGCCTATGGAAGGCGGGCTTGGGGTAGTCACGGAACGGACCCCGAGGGCGGGTCGTGACAAATTGGTATCAGAGGAGTTCAGTTCTACCGCGAACTCTGATCTTTTCTATGTGAAGAAATAATGTTTAGCGTATTGAGTGTGGTTATCAGTCTAGGGAGTCCAGTGTTGGTGCGGCGGCCGACGTATCCGTACACCAGGACCCTGACTTCTGATTTCCGACTTAATGCACAAAAACATTGATTGCGTGTGTGTTTCAAAGTTTTCTTTGTGATTACTTATTTCAGCTCACCAGGTATACTGTTCTGACCGTGGCGCACCTATTTCCTTTTCAGGATGGCCCCACGACGGCAGCCAGCTAGGGTTCCGAGAGTCGAGCGTGACGACAGCCCACCGAGCGACGAGGCCTCGGTGCAGGGCCCTTTGTCAGCAGTGGCACCAGCGGTAGCTCTACCCGCCGAGCCCTCGATGCTTCCAGCAGCAGCCGCTGACGATGCACGTCACCTCAGCACACTGCATGAGTTTCAGCGCCAGCGACCGCCTAGGTTTCGCGGGGAGATGGATCCCCAGGCAGCAGAGGACTGGCTGGAGGCAGTGGTACGAGTGTTTAGGCTAGTGAGGACACCAGCAGACCTCATGGTGATCCTCGATGCGAGCCTACTACACGCAGCAGCAGGACGATGGTGGAGCTTGATGCTCCAGATGCACGATGAGGCATCTCTACTTTGGACGGACTTTGAGAGCCTCTTCCGCTCGGAGTTCGTCCCAGCCACCCTTCGTGCGGTGCGTATCCAGGAGCTTCTACAGCTGCGGCAGGGCAGCATGACGGTCGCTCAGTACTCGGCGAGATTTACCGATCTCTCACGCTACTCAACCGACATGGTACGGGACCCATTCTTCTAGGCCCAGACCTTCGAGCAGGGTTTGAGACACGAGATCAGGGCATCGCTGATTTCCCTCAGCATACCGACTCAGACAGGAGTACTGGAGCGGGCCCTTCTGATCGAGAGCTTCCTTGCTGAGTCTACACCAGCACAGAGACCCACCGCAGGGTGGCACGTGGCAGAGTCATCTACAGCAGGCAGTCGGCGGATGACTCTGGGGTCCAGACAGACCAGACCTTCGGGCAGACGATCTCAGGGCACTGGCTCAGCAGTGCGGGGCACACAGCGAGTATCCAGTCATTCGAGAGGCAGACAGTGCTACTCGTGCGGCGGGCAGGGCCACATGGCTCGTGACTTCCCGACCCGCCGTGCCGAGGAGCAGCAGTCAGTTGATGGACCACCGAGGCAGAGGCAGAGGGTCGACCGTGGCGGTCCGCAGGGAGGAGGCGGACGAGGCAGAGGAGCTGGACGAGCAGCCGGTGGTGGGCGACGCTTTGAGGCTCTGCCACCACCACCACCAGGAGGTCCACCCCGACCACAGGGAGCTGGCGGGCAGCGACAGGCACAGCTCCAGGCAGAAGAGGCCTACGACCACGGCGCACCCGAGATGATTCGAGGTACTATCTGTGTCTACTCCACCCTTTCTGTAGTTCTTATAGACACAGGAGCGAGTCACTATTTCATAGCCGCTGCCCTTGTTCGGATCTCGGAGATTCCGACAGAGCCGTTGGCTCGATCCTTACGGCTAGAGACTCCTACGGGAGCAGACTCGACGATTACGCACTGGTGTCAGCAGTGTGAGCTTACTCTAGGAGGCGAGAGCTTCGGCTGGGATCTTCTTGTAGCAGCGTCGAGGCCTTATGACGTCATCTTGGGCATGGATTGGCTGTCTACGGTCCATGCACAGATTGACTATTTTAGGCGCAAGGTGCGATGTGTACGCACCGACGGGAGCAGGTTCACCTTCACCGGAGAGAAGGGAGCCTTAGCAGCACAGGATGGACTTCCGCGGAGGAGAGGACAGCCCATCACTCATCAGTTGGCTAGCCTTATCCTTAGAGCAGTTGACGTGCGGAGTCCTGGTTTTTCTGCAGTGGTGGATCAGTTTGCGGACGTTTTTCCCGATGATGTTCCAGGGCTACCTCCTCGTAGAGAGGTAGACTTTTATATTGACTTGTACCCCGGAACAGCCCCGATATCCACTCCATCATATCGAATGTCCCCCGCCGAGCTTCGAGAGCTACGGGTACAGTTGGAGGACTTGCAAGGCAAGGGGTTCATCCGACCCAGTGTTTCACCCTGGGCTTCCCCGATTTTGTTCGCCAAGAAGGCGGACGGGAGCTTGCGACTTTGTGTTGACTATCGTCGCCTGAACCAGGTAACAGTGAGGAACAAGTATCCGCTACCGAGGATTGATGACCTCTTTGATCAGCTCAAGGGAGCACGGTGGTTCTCGAAGATAGACCTCAGGTCAGGCTATCATCAGCTCAGAGTCAGAGACAAGGATGTGCAGAAGACAGCCTTCAGATGTCGGTATGGACACTATGAGTTCTTGGTTATACCATTCGGTGTAACCAATGCTCCAGCAGTGTTCATGGCTCTCATGAACAGGATCTTTCAGCCATACCTCGATCGGTTTGTCGTGGTCTTCATCGATGACATTCTGATTTACTCTACGACAGAGGAGGAGCACGCCTATCACTTGCGTGTTGTACTAGACACACTCCGAGAGCACCAACTTTATGGTAAGCTCTTGAAGTTCCAGTTCTGGATACGTGAGGTCCACTTCTTGGGACACGTTATCTCTGAGGCGGGAGTTGCAGTGGATCCTGCGAAGATTGAGGCTGTGTTAGCTTGGGAGCCACCCAGGATCGTGACTGAGGTTCAGAGTTTCTTGGGACTAGCTGGATACTACCGGAGATTCGTGCTAGACTTCTCTAGAGTTGCGGCATCACTCACAGCTTTGACGAAGAAGGGGAAACCCTTCGTATGTTCAGACAGATGTCAGCAGAGCTTCCAGGAGCTGAGACAGAGATTGACCTGCGCACCTATCTTGAGGTTGCCTGAGGAGGGAGTAGGGTACGTAGTCTACTGCGATGCATCAGGGACCGGACTCGGATGTGTTCTGATGCAGGAGCAGGCAGTGATCACCTATGGATCACGTCAGTTGAGGCCACATGAGTAGAACTACGCTACCCATGACCTAGAGTTAACAGCAGTGGTCTTCGCTCTGAAGACATGGCGACACTATCTGATGGGCGAGCGCTTTACAGTCTTTTCTGATCATCAGAGTCTCAGGTATATCTTCTCTCAGAAGGACCTGAACCTGAGACAGCGGCGATGGCTCGAGTTCCTCCAGGACTATGACTTTGAGATAGTCTATACTCCTGGGAAGGGGAACGTAGTAGCCGATGCCCTTAGCAGGAGGACGGGCATTCAGCTACTTGAGGAGGCGACGGAGCAGCTAGCCTCTTTGCAGATATCCTTCGTGGATAGAGATGGAGCAGCCTTCCTTCAGTCTCTCACAGTCACCCCTCCACTACTGCAGCGGATCAGGGAGGCACAGCGTGAGGACGCTGACAGTGAGACATGGCGTGCACAGATATCCTCGGGACAAGCACCTGATGGTTTCTCCCTTGGAGCAGAGCACGACATCCTTTTCAGAGGACGTACCATGGTACCAGTCGCTTTGCGAGAGGAAGTGCTGAGAGAGTTTCACACTTCTCCTTTGGCGGTGCATCCTGGAGTGGCAAAGATGTACCAGGACCTCAAACGACAGCACTGGTGGCCGGGCATGAAGAAGGCTGTAGCAGAGTTCGTTTCTCGATGCCTCACCTTCCAGCAGGTGAAGGCAGAGCATCAGGTACCTGCGGGCTTGGTACATCCCTTGGAGGTTCCGAAGTGGAAGTGGGACGGCATATCTATGGACTTCGTGACTGGACTTCCACGCACTTCCAGAGGTCACGACTCCATCTGGGTGATTGTTGACCGACTCACCAAGTCGGCACACTTCTTACCCATCAGAGAGCAGGGCTCAGTAGAGAGCTTGGGACGTCTCTACGTTCAGGAGATTGTGCGGCTCCACGGTGTACCATCATCTATCGTCTCCGATCGAGATGCCCGCTTTACTTCCCGGCTTTGGAAGGGGTTACAGGAGGCGTTCGGGACGCAGCTACGTCTGTTCACAGCCTTTCACCCTCAGAAGGATGGTCAGACGGAGAGGACCATTCAGACTCTCGAGGACATGCTCCGCGCATGTGTCCTCGACTTTGGTCGTAGCTGGGAGGACCACCTAACCTTGGTGGAGTTTGCGTACAACAACAGCTACCACTCCACCATCGGGATGGCACCGTACGAGGCGTTGTACGGCCGACCTTGTAGATCTCCTTTGTGCTGGACAGACCCTGGAGAGTCAGCACTGGTGGGACTGGAGATGGTCCAGGCCACGACAGAGAAGGTCCAGGTCATCCAGGAGCGGATGAGGACAGCTCAGAGCCGGCAGAAGTCATATGCTAACAGGAGGCGGAGGCCACTAGAGTTCGAGGATGGCGACCACGTCTTCTTGCGGGTCTCACCTCGACGTGGTATTCGGAGATTTGGCTGAGGTGGCAAGTTATCTCTGCGCTTCATCAGACCCTTCCAGGTCCTCAGCAGGGTTGGCGAGGTGGCTTATCGCCTGGCTCTACCACCTCAGTTGCACCGGGTGCACGACGTCTTCCACGTGTCTCAGCTGAGGAGATACGTGCACGACCCGACGCACATCATTGACCATGGGGAGCTTGACGTTGATGATGGGGCGACTTTTACGGAGGTTCCGGTGGAGATAGAGGATCGACAGGAGCGGGTCCTGCGTGGGCGATCGATTCCTCTTGTGCGCATCAGATGGCAGCACGGGAATCTCCAGGAGAGCACATGGGAGCGGGAGGCTCAGATGCGTGCTCAGTACCCTCATTTGTTTCCCTAGTTTTTGGATGTATCTTTACGGGGACGTAAAGCCCTGAGGTGGGAGTAATGTAAAGACCCGTAAAATTCAAGGGAAATTTTTTCTTAATTTTCTTTAGAATTTTACAAGAGCGCGGTTTCTGACGGCACCTGATTCCGAGGCCCGGAGTGCCCGGAATCATTTTCCGAAGTTTGGCTCGGGTACGTTCAGTGAACGAACGAGCGGGAATTCCTAGCTTTTGATCCGGTGCTCGGAATTGAAATCCGAGGGCACCGATGAACTCGCAGCACCGATATTCGCTTAAAGAGACCTTTTCAGAAGTTGCGTTTGTTGCGGGTTGAAAGTTAGTTTTTGGGTTTTTAGTTTAAGATAAATAAAATTTGTGAAGAACAAATTTTATTTTAACTTGATAAATCCTACCAAAGGGGGTTGGAAGTGGGACCCACATCCACTTAACCTCCCTTGGGAGGATTAAGTGTGGTGGGGCCCACACGAAGCTCCCAACCTTTCATCTTCTCCCAACTCCCTTAACCCCTCTTTAATGACTTGAGTTATTTAATTTTGGAGTTAATCTTTTAGAAATTCAAACCTTGAAATTCTTTTGTTAGGTTTGTAAATAAAATAAGCTCTTATTTTATTTTGTTGGGTTAGAACACTTTGGCCATCTTGAGAGCTTTTGGGAGTTTTTCTTCTTCTTCAACTCTGATGAAGAACACGAAGAACGCTCAACTTGACGAAGAACGCTCAAGTTCTGACGAAGAACGCCGCTCCTCTCTTCTTCGTCTTCCGTGTCAACGAGAGGGAACGCCGCTTCCTCCTCGGATTCCCTTCGTCGACATAAGAAGTTTCGCCAACGACGTATCACATCGGACGCATCTCTTCGTCAACGGATTTGACGAACGACGACCGCGACGCCCGACCTCCGCGACGTTGTCTTCCGCGGACGTTGGAAAATCCTCGAACCTATACCCAAGGTAGGGGTTGTTGATTTATTGTTTAATTATTCCATTCTTGATCGTGGATCTAGCATGTCTAACATGTGGCTTTTGAATACTTTAAGTTGTGTTTTAACGTGAGGGGGTCGGACCGCATGAACACGACCGAACCCCCTCCTCCGTTCTTGGTGTTTAAATTTGTGGATGAATCAAGGTGGCGTGGTGCCGTCGCACCACGCGGTTATTCGCCCAATCAAGAACGCGACGCCGTCGCGCGCGCACCATGGAAGAAACATCAAGAACGCGACACCGTCGCGCCGCGTTGAAATAAATCGAGGTGCGGCGGAGGGGCGCGGTGCCGTCGCACCGTGCCGGATGACGAATACCGCGGTCGGTTCCGGGCCGCGGCGATTTGAGAAGACCGGCGGCCAGGCCGCCGGCGTCGGAAGCCGAAGAGGGGACCGGATTTTTCCGGTCCCGTTGGAGAAAACCGGCCGGCCAGCTGGCCGGCCGGATGGAATTAAACCGGGGGAAATTAATCCCCCAGCCAGCGCACAAAACCCCCCTCTTTATGAGGGGGGCGGTTCCTTTGAGGGGGGGCAGGCGGCTCCCCCCGGTTTTTCTTCAAGCCGGCCCCCACGTGGGGGCCGTTTTCTTGCAAAAGGGCGCGGCACAAGGCCGCGCCGCCATTCCAATCAGCGGGGGCTTTGCCCCCCGTGTGCAGCCACCGTGCGGCGCCAGGCCGCCGCGGCCCCCGCGCCGCCGGCCGGCCGGCCGGCCGGGCCGGGTCGGACCCAGGTCGGGTCGACCCGGTTCGGGTCGACCCGGTTCGGGCCGACCCAGGGGGGGTCGGGCCGGGTCGCCCCGGACCCGGACCCCCCGTTTCGAAGCAGTTTCGGTCTTTTGGCCATAACTTGAGCCACGGACCTCCGATCGACGAACCGTCTGCGGAAACGCGATCCTTGGATCGAGACGGTCATTTCGGTATATCGCACTCAAGGTTTCGGATTACTTGAGTTCGACCGGATCGGTTCGTTCACGAAACCAACCGGGCCTTCGGAGCGGAAACGCTCATATCTTGAGCTACGGACGTCCGATTGACGTGCCGTCAGCTGTGTTGTGTTCCTCTTAGTGAGACGGATCTTTTGGAATACTCCGCCCGAGGTTTGGACGCAGGTGGAGTTCGGTCGGGTTGGTTTTGCCTTAAAAACCAACCGGGCCCCGGGGACGAAAATGCCAATAACTCTCAGACCGGGCGTCCGATCGACGCGCCGTCTATTGCATTGAGTTCCTGTTGACGATACGGAACTTTTGGATACATCAACTCTGGACTTTGTGACAGTTGATGTATCAGCCTCTCGGCTCGTGGAGCGGACCCTCCGAACGAGCTTGCTGTGTGCGGGAACCCTAGTGCTGGCTGCGACTGCTACTACTGCTACTGTGACTGCGACGACGATAGTACAGAGATCCTGTGTGGATTCGACGACGACGACTACAGCACTCAGCGATCCTACGTGGGTCAGTGTTACAGGTCCTGTGTGGGCCCGATCCTGTGTGGGTCCGATCCTGTGTGGGTCCTTGCGCTCAGCGGTCCTGTGTGAACCAGCGCCTACAGGTCCTATGTGGGCCCGATCCTGTGTGGGTCTTTGCGGGGGTTAGTTACCTATCGATCCTTCGTGGGTCCGACGACTTAGATGGATCAGAGATCATCTTTATCGTCCTTTGAAGAAGTATACCTGTGTGAGCTGAATCTGTTGCTTTCCTGTGTGGATTGTGTAGTGCAATCCTGTGTGGATTACGTTTTGCTTTCCTGTGTGGAATACGTTTACTTTCCTGTGCGGACTGAGTTGTACTTGGGCTCGGAGGTTGGAGCGTATTTGAATTGATGACTTAGGTATATGTATGGGCATATACCTAAGCAGTGTTGGTTGTTACTTCGTGATTGTACCTTTCTTCGTGGTTTATCCTTTGTGGATTTTGAGAGACCTTCAGGGGTCTCGGGGTCCCTACTGAGTAGCTTATACTCACCCCTGCACGGGCTTTGCCCGCACTACGTTGTGTTGGTTGCAGACGACGGACAGCGTTGACCTTAGCTGAGGCTTGCAGAGTGGGACGGTACCCGGAGGTGAATCACTGGGCGGGACGTGCTCGGAGCGGACGGCGGGACCCGTGGAGCAGAGGAGATATCTGTACCCACCCTTCAGGTGGGATTTCCAGTGGACAGCTCGGTGTAGCGGCTTTTACTTTTCAGTTGCTGTTTTCCCTTTCGAGTTGTACTTTACTTTCAGTTTGGGTTTGTATACTGGCCCATTTACTTTTCCACACTTTCAGTTGTACTCTGTTCTTCTTTAGTGTTTACTTTCCGCTTGCTTACTCTGTGGTGTTTGTTTACTTTACAAAGGCAATGTCTTCCCTTTTTACTGGGATTTACGCCTTGGTGCTAGTCTCCAGCCCCTGGCCTATGGAAGGCGGGCTTGGGGTAGTCACGGCCCGGACCCCGAGGGCGGGTCGTGACACAACCAGTTTCATCAAACCCAGTTTCATCCCTAAGACCATCATGTATATTACCATACATATCATTGTCACAGGCATAAAATTCCAATACAAAATCATGGCTCCCTACCCATATCTCATGAAACCATTATCTATCCTGGTATTACAACACATCACATAGAAAGGATCGTATCTAGAGAAAACACAGAAGGCAACAAGAAAAAAATAAATTCAACATGGAAAATATGCCCTAAACAAAGAATCTAGCCTTTATAATCAAACAGGATCTCAAGGACCCAAACCATTATTTTTATCAAACAACCAATATTATTATAATCTTGGATTAACTGATTCATTTATTATAGGTTACTTATATGGGTAACCTAATGCATTAAATATTACAAGCTATTAATTATTTAAACATGCTCTCTAGTATATATTCTAGTTTCAAAAAATCATGGGAAGAAAAAATTTAATTTAACATGAATTTAATTATTATCAATAACAATCATTTTGAGCTTCAAGTTATTTATCCAAATACATTAAAACATGGAATAAAAAAATTAATTAAACATGTGTTAATCATCATTTTATTTCCATAAAATTATAAGAAAGAAAGGATTTGATAAAAATGCCTCTTTAATTCTTTAGAAAACTAAAAAATTATCATCTTTACATTCCATAAACACTTTAATTTAATTAATCATTCTAATAAAATCATAAAAAATATGCTAAAAATCGTAAACAAAGATAACACACTATCTAGTAAATCAAGAGGAAAAATTTTATCATGGTTGAAGAACACATGTGGTCACTACAACCATAAACCATTTATTTTATTAATCTATTTTAATATTTATTTAGGTTAATTTCACCACCACCCAAAGGGATAAATCATGATAAATTTACAGTTTCATGTAAAATAAAAAAGTAGAAGCAATGAATTCCTTACCTCAAGGATTTTAATGTTCTTTGACTAGAACAGAATAACAATGTGGATCTCTGATCAACTCTCTCGTAAGGAACATATGGTCCTCCAAGAATACTACACCATGACCATACCAACAAACATCAATGAAACTACATAAGAATGAAGGGTATCAACCGTTATAGCATGGAAATACGAAATGGTATTAAACTTGATCAAATAAAGAAGAAATCTTAAGAAAATAAGGAATAACATACCTCAAATCACCAAAGATTGATCCATAGAATATGGGGTAGAATTAAATTGAAAGGGGAATAAAAGGCCTTTGAATATATATCTTGGTTAAATGGGGTTTGAGAGAGAAATTAGAGATAAAAGTGGGTTATAAGGGGGTTCATGTATTTATAGGCATTCTAAAAAACCGAACTCCACAACACAACCCCCTTGAACACATTGTATAAACAATTAAAATAGGAAGGACTATAGTGCAATGCAAGGGGACCATATCCTAGACTTTTTGATCAAACCCACATTTGAGAAACACATTGTAGATCCTATAAAAGGGGAAGAGGGACTAAAACATACACCAGACCACAATTTTATAGAACATATTTTCCAAGAAGGAAGGCTACACCACAACCTATCTTTATGGTGTAGCTACCCTGAAAAATATAGAACATCCTTCAGAGCACTATGATGTAGCATTTCTCTCCATATTGTAGGAATTAATCGGCCTATTATGAATCCCCACTCTATGACACAAGTCTTGTACATGATACATTGCAACGTACCCTCTATGGTGAATCTATGAAAAAATGGAAGTGGATCTTAAAACCCACTCTTGATCCCCTACACCATAGTTAAAACCTCCACACTATAGTAACCACCCTTACAGTGTATCCTAGGTATCCATGTCATAGAAAATATCTGAACTCCCATGTTTCCTCCCCAAACCCCCTTGGAACCTTCTCTAGGAACCTCTAACACCCAAAACTCCCTACCTGGAACCTTCTCTGGGCACCTCCAACACCCAAAACTCTCGAAGGAAAGGGATACAAGGATTTGGAACCTTGCATCAGATTCCTCTCAAAATATTCTCATCCTTGAGAATTTAAAACCAAACCTAAAGAACATATAAGTAAAAAGGTTCATTCAAACAACCACCACATGAGATAACTCTCAAACTAGAGTGAGACAACCAATAAAACATCGATAGGAAACCATCACATAAACCAAAAAAGGTCAAAATCTAAAAAATGATCAACACTGCAAGAGAATAACTAAAAAACAAATATATTGGGATATTGAGTGTGTATCTATGACTCATGTTCCCGGGTACTCTCATCCACACCACTGTTTCACCATAAGACACAAACCAAGGGAATAACACACCCATGAAACACCTTATCCTAGTGGTCTTAGATCTCTATAAGCATCTCCTCAAAGGTTTCATCATCATAAACATCGATATCTTTGAAATAAATTATGCGAGAGTTATCATGAATGTAATAGTGGAGTTGTAATACATGGAATAAAACATTTATTTATCTCATGTGTGGGTAAAGTTTTATCCAATGCACCACATCTCCAACATGAACCAACACCTTGAAAGGCCTAACAAACCAGGGAGAAAGCTTACTACCATGATTGAACCTCCACTTCCCATGATGAGGAGTCACCTTCAAGAACACATGATCTCCAACATTGAACTCCATAGGTATCCTCTTATGAACAGCATAGGACTTATGATAATCTTTTTCTTCCTTCATCCTCACATGAATCACCTGAACTATCTCTATTGTGCTTTTCACTAGTTCTTGCATGATAATCTATGACTCCCTGGCCCCATTCTAGCACAATGGAGAATGGAAAGGTCGATCGTACAAAGATTCAAATGGAATCATACCAATGGTGGAGTGAAAACTATTATTATAAGAAAATTCAACAAAGGGTAGGTTCCTCATCCATGAACCTCCAAAATCCATGACACAAGAATGAAACATATCCTCAAGAGTCTGGATAGTCCTCTATCTTTGACCCTCTATTAGCAGATGAAAAGTAGTTATAAGGCATAAATGATATCAAAAAACATACTAAGGACCTCTACACACCCTGAAGGTAAAATGAGGATCAATCTCACCACTTCCTCTAGGTACTTCCTCAAAAAAACCTCCACTGAACTCAGTTTCTTGATTACTATAAAGTGGGTTGATTTCATCAAAGTCCACTATCACCCATATAAAATTACAGACTCTTTGATATAGAGGTAAAATGATAAAAAAATCCATTAATATGTCCTCCCACTTCCACTGAGAAATATCCAACAGTTGAAGAAACCCACAAAGAACATGGTGCTTGGACTTTACCTTCTGGTGGAAAAAACATCAAGACACTAACTCTACAACAAAACACTTTAACCTAGACCACAAAAACTGACCTCTCAGAGATAAATACATCTTTTTTTCATTAGGATGTACTGTCAAGGGTAAGCTATGGAACTCACATAGAATCATCTAAATCATATCCAAAGGGATGAAAATCCTCCCATGTAAAAACACCCGATGTTGTTCATCCTTAGACACACCATCAAAGGCATCACCAAAGACAAATTTATCTCTCCAAACCTCCACCTTAGAATCCCCTAGCTAAGACTCCTCCACCTACTGTACCAAGGATGATTGTACTATCATTTGAAGAAATAAAACCTCTACCACCAACTTCTCCCAAATCAAGACACGTCGTTGATAATTCTTCCATCACTCTCGAAGAATGTCTATATTCACAAACAACATCACTACATGACTTCCTACTCAGCACATCATCTAAAATAATTCTCTTTTTCAATGTTTATAAAATATAAAAGTCATAATCCTATAAGAATTCCTTCAACTATTTTTTCCACAATTTTAGAACACACTGGGAGAATACATACCCCAAGCTCTTATAATTGGTAAAAATCACAAAATGCTCACCAATAAGGTAATGTCACCACAACTTCAAGGAAAACACAATTAATTCCAACTTGAGATCATGGGTGGCATAGTTAAACTCATAGGGACATAAATATCTAGACCTATAATAAATAACTTATCTCTATTACATTTGAACACAACCCAAAAAAAGTTCCAAATCATTAATAAAAACCTCAAACTAAACTCCCTATTTTAGAAAAAAAATAATTGGAGCATTTATTAACCTCTCCCTCAAGTACTTAAGAGATTACTGACATTGATTGATATATAAGAATGACCAATAATTTCTAGTAAAATATGTTATAGGAGTTGTGACCTGATAGAAATCAACTAAAAACCTCCAATAATAGCCTACAAGAACAAGGAAACTCTATAATTTTGTGACTGTATTAGGGGCTACCCAAGAAATGACTACCTCGATCTTCAAAGGATCCACAACTACTCCTCATTGGGATATGACATACCCCAATCAAAAAACTTCATGATACCATAACTCATAGTTTGAGAGTTTCCCAAATAGTTTTTGACAACAAAGAACTCCCAAAATAGCATGAAAATACTCTAAATGCTCTTACTCATACACAGAGTACATAAGGATATCTTTGATGAAAACCAACATGAACTTATCCCGAAAATCCCCGAACACTGCATTCATCAAACCCATGAACACTGATCAAGTATTAATTACACTAAAATACATCACAATAAACTCATAATGTCTATATCAACATTGGAAATTTGTATTTATAATATACTCATATTTCACCCATGTTTTATGATATCCAAGTTTAATATCGATCTTTAAGAACCAATTAACTCCTTTTAGCTAATCAAATAAATCATCAATACATGGGAAAGTATAGTGGTTCTTCACTATCACTCAAACAAAGAATTTTTGTAATAGATCATTGAGTTTTACTCATATCTCTCACAACTTAGAAGGAGACATTCTATATAGAGACATCGAGATAGGATAAATTCCTGATTGTGTATCAATCCCAAACTCAACCTCTCATGAAGGGGGTGGAACCAAAACTTCCTCAGGAAAAGCATCAGGGTATTCTTCCCCAACCCTGGGAAACACCATTGGTTGAACTTCTGATGATCTCAGTATTAACTTGTCCATCAAGGAAGATAAGGATGAAACATGCCTCCAACCCATCCAAGGGAATTGCTCACCAAAAAACTAGGAAGACTCTATGTCAACATCATAGAACATAATCTTCCTCCTGAAGAAATCCAAAATATCCTAAACCAAGTAAAACCGGTCTATAATAAGGATGATGTCCTAGGGAAGTATCTGCAAATATAAGAAGTCTTCCCAAGAGTCATGTTTCCCAAAAACTATCTCACAGTCTTTACCTAATTTATAATGATAAGTTTTAACTCAAAATGGAATATCCAATTCCAAAGGAACTAGAATCCTCAACACCTCAAGTCCCAAAGCATGGACTATAGCAGGTGATATGAAGGGGTGTGTAGTTTCAGAATAAAACAAGGCATGCACCCAAGTCAAAAACATGAAAATTTTACTTTGAATGATATTTGGATCTATTAGAATTAGAAATTTCAAATCATGACACTGACTGAAACCTACTCTATGACCTCTCTGACCCTGATGATGACCACCTTCATAGTTGTAATCAACTCATTGAGGATGAGGATCATCTCGGGGCGGTCCTCTGCCTATCCCATATCCTATATATTGATCCCAAGATAGATTATCCTCATACTATTTATTTCTTAGAGAGGTCAATAATTCCCACTACTGGTGACCCCAGCCTCCACATGAAAAACACACATATGATCCTTTGGAAAAGTTCTGAGGGTTACCACCCCTAAAGAAAATAGATGTTGAGGAATAGGAACTACCCCTGGTAGTCTAAAATCACTTATTTCTAGGAATTCGGGAACCCCATACCACATCTATGCTTAATGGAGAGTCTTGGAGACTTCCTTCTTATAACGATCTAGTTTTGGCCAGCATTCTCTCAACAACATATACTCTTGCTAGCACCACAAGATATGTTAGTAGCATAAATTGGGTGACCTAAAACTGGATCTATAGATTCAAGTCCTACTAGTAATACCTCACCCTAGCCTCCTCATTTTTAAATTGGTCTAATTCATAATGTATAAGGGTCTATAAATGGATCCTAAACTCATGCATTCTAGATTTCCCTTGTTAAAGGGTAAGAAACTCCTGACGACTGACTACCTTCACTATCGAAGAAAAAAACACTGCTTGGAACTAGTCATTGAAATTATCCCGTGATACCTCTGACTCCTCATGATCCACAAGGAACTAGATCCGCTACAATCTCATTGCTCCATTCAGCATCGTCACAACCAATAAAACTCGGTGATCCTTTCAAGCATGGATTAAACGGAAAATTATATCCATCTCCTCCAACCAGTCCTCTATCACTGAGTCTAAAATAGATCCATCATAATTTTATAGATTATGATGCTAAAACTATCAAAGTTTACTCCTCTAAGTTTCATCATCATCAACCTCTACTATGTGGTGATATGATAGCACTTCCTTCTGAACATCTTCAATGTGAACCTAATAAAGACATTGAACTAAATCCATATCTGCAAAAGGATAAATGTTTAGGGACTCTTAAACTTAGGATATAGAATATTTAATAATAATTTATTTATTTATTCGTTTATTTATTTAATGTTTAACCTAATATCCAGGTTTTTCAATTTCAAACATAGTCACAAATAAGAATGATGCATGATCCTTTCCTAGGTCTCTACCACGCAACCAGTAATACCACGTTCAATAGGCATGGTAAAATTATATTTTTGTGCATCAGATCACATGGGGACCTAAATAATCATGTTTCATCCAATATCCCTTATTTACATTACTTACTAAACTTAGATAACACTATTTCCCAACCAACCCCAGTAGTCCTCACTTATGCCTAACTCCAAACACTATCTTATCTCTCGACTTGAAATTAGGATACCACTCTATAACAACCCTATCTCCCCAATGTCACCCCTCCTAGGCTGACAAAGTGACCACCTAAATCCACCTCTAATAGTCCATGGATTGGTGGAAAGTACTGAGGGTATAACATACATACAAATGGGAGGAATTGCCCTATAAGAGAATATGATGAATGAGAGATAAGACAAGTACATCAATGAACATCTAATAATATGAAGATAAAAGAAATATCACAAGTACATGCATGTAATATCATACCAAAATAATACAACTAACATGGTTCTACAAGTAACAAAAGATAAAATTATCATCGACCATGGAGCCAAAATATCTCAGGACAACCAAAAGATAGTAAAACTCATCCCTCTCTAACTTTCTCTTACTGGACTAAGAAAATTATATATATAGGGTAAACATGAAAGATATGCTCAACAGGATACTCCCCAAAGCCTCTAGTTCAAGATATAAAGAAATCATGATAAAACCTAGTAAAGAACAAGTGAAAATAAATCATCACCTAAACAGGTATACTAAGTTCCCAGCCTCACCATGGATATATATCACCAAGTAATGCATACAATAGATCATATATTATAGTAATAAAAAACAAGGGTACCCCGCTACCGCTTCCCCACTTGTTTGTTGTTGTACCCCAATGTCACACATCCAGACCCATCTTTCTCCAAAATAAACTAGACTGAAGACACCTGGCCTAAAGTATCATAACATGAATCTCATGCATCATATCATATCATCATCTCATCCACATTGATCATTGTACCTCAATAGATAACAACCCATATCTCAATTATTGTACCTCAATCCATTATAGATCATACACAATAAACCTATAATAACCATTTGGATAATATATCTAGAGATATATGTGTGTTAAATAACCATAATCCATTACAACCCTCAACACACATATATGGGAAAAGATAACCACCATTCATACTAACACATAATATAACCAGGAGAATAGAGAGGGGCCAAAGAGGTTAGTCAACCATTCATCCCTCTCCAACCTGGATATCAGGGAAAAATCCTCCCAGGGTCCACTTGGTGTCAGTTTCCCTATTGATAAGGGTGGGGTAGAATATGAGATAACAAAACATATAGGATATAATATATCTCATAACCACACTATGTACATTAACTTAGTTATAGGCTCACTGCAATTATCATCTCTTAGACACCCATCTTCCACCGCTAAGAACTATATATCCTATAAGTTCAAAAGCATTCAAGGAGCTTCATTTAAATTACTTTCTTTAAATTCAAATTTTCACTTTACATTAATTGATTCATTATCCATTAATTGAAATTACTCCAAATTAAATTTCATTAACAACAAAATAAATCCCATTCCCTCTAGGAATAACTCAAACAAGTCCATTGTTCTTAATATTATCAACATTTTCAATCCAGCAAGAACCAATCCCATGGGTTAAAACATTAATTATTCTTTTACCATTCCAAAATTCCATGTACTCTAGGAAACATACTAAGATACCATAAAATAGATGCATAAACAAGAACATCCAACTACCTCAAGTAGTGGGGAGAGGAATGCAGGTAAACAAGAAACTCAAGAATATGACCTTTAAATGGATTTATTAACAAGAAAGAATCCAACTTTCATCATAGCAACAAGCAATCCCAACTTCAACCCATTCCATCAAATTGAGTTCTATCCCTGACACCATCAAACATATCACCATGCTTCTCACTATCACATGCGTCAACTACTACCACAAACTATGGATTCCCTACCCATATATCATCAAACAATCATCCATCCTAGGATCACATCACATCATATAGAAAATATAATATCTATAGAAAAAATAGAAGTCATAAAGAAATAAACAAAGTCAATAGGAAAACTATACCTTAAAACAAGGGATACATACTTCATAATAAAATGGGATCTCATAGGCCAAAATACTTATCTTTATCAAACAACTTATTTTATTACCATCTTGGATTAACTGATTCATTCATTATAGGTTACAAATAAATTTAACCTAATTAATCATCTATTCAAAGATATAAATTACTTAAACATGATCTCTAGAATATATTCTAGTCTCAACAAACTCTGAGAAGAAAAATATTATTTAACATGCCTTTATTTATTATCAACAACAAGTACTTCTAGCTTCAAGTTCTTTAGGAAATTACATTAATACGTAGAGGAACAAATTCAATTAAACGTTAATTAAACATCATTTTATTTCCATAAAATTATAAGAAAGAATAGATTTATTAAACATGCTTCTTTAATTCACTAACCAACTAAAAATTACTAGATTACATTCTTTAATAATTTTAATTTAATTAAAAATTCTAATCCAAGCATTAAAAATGATAAAAAAAAGTATAAATAAAGATATCACACTATCTAGTAAATCAAGAGGCAAACCATTGTCAATGTGCAAGAACACATGTGATCACTACAACAATAACCAATTTCTTTCATTAATCTATTTTAATATTTATTTAGTTTAATTCCAAAACCACCTAAAGGGATAAAGCATTATCACTTTACTATTGCACGTAAAATAAAAATTAGAAGTAATGAATCCCCTACTTAAAGGCTTTCATCATTATTTTATGATAACAAAACAACAACACAGATCTCTGATCACCTCTCCTATAAGGAACCTAGAGTCCTCCAAGAACATCATTCAATAGATATGAAAAAAAAAATATCAAAGAAAATTCATAATAACAAAGTATATTAACTACCATAGCATGGAAAGAATAAAAGAGAGGAAAAGAGATCTAACAAATAAGTAACTATAAGAAAAGAAGGAAGAACTAACATCATATCATGACAGATTGATCCCTATAAGGTCAGGGTTGAATCCAACAGATTGATCCCTATAAGGTCAGGGTTGAATCCAATTGAAAGGGGATTAAAATTACTTAAAAATATATCTTGGGTGCCTAGGGTTCATGAGAGAAAGTGGAGAGAAAATGGTTTTAAATGGGGTTTGGTTATTTATAGTCATTCTGCAAAAACACAACACCATAGTATATCCTCCTTAGCCACACTGCAGAATTGGTTGAAATAGGGAGGACTAAGACACAACACTAGGTAATCATTCCATAGTCTACATGGTCAAACTCATGTCTGATAACCATGGAGTAGATTCTATAAAAGGGGGAGAGTAACTATGATGCAGCTAAGACCACCAAACCACAAAACCTATTTTATAATTTAAAAATTCTATACCGCAATCTACCTCTATGAAACGACTACCCTAAAAAGGAAGAAGACCCCTCAGAGCAATATGGTGTAGCCAATCACTCCATGCCATAGGACTCAACTGACCAACACCGCAACCCCACTCCACGGCATAGAGATCAGTCAGGCTACACCATATCCTACCCTCCATGGTGAATCCATTCCAAAAATGGTAGTGGAAATGAAAACCCACTCATGTACCCCTATGCTACATCTTAAACCTACATGCCATAGCGGTCACACTTATAGTATATCCCAAGGATCTATGATGCAGAAACTATTTAAACTCCCATGCCCCCCCCCCCCGAACCTCCATGGAACCTTTTTTAAAAACCTCCAACACCCAAAAATCATAAAGGAAAGGGATACAATTATTTTTTACACATGTGAAATATTTCATACTCTATCCATAATTTTTTTATAGAAACCCACATAGCCTAATTGTACAATGGAAATTAATTTCTTCCTTAACCTCAAGATGTGTTGAACTCCTTGAAAATCTAACAATATTTCGCTCCTTTTTTGAATAAAAATGTTTACCATACCAACTATCTCAAGAGATTTTTTTTCCACCATATGTACTCTACTAAAACTTTAATAAATGTAATTATTCATACTTCCTATCTTAGATGTTTAGTGGAATAAAAATCCTTAGTCTATAACCCAATACCCAAGTGAACCGATAGTACTTAATGTAATTTCACTCCTATCTTCTAACACAGGATTCACATAAACACTTTCAAAAATATATCTTTTATTATTTACCCTAATCTCATTGTAATCCTTTTTAAGGTGACCATTCTTCCCATAATTCCAGCATATAGGACCACCTTCCACCAAGATTATCCTACTTCTGTTTCTCCTTCCTTTAACTTTCTTATAACCCTTTCATTCCACAAAATTCCCCCTTAATTTCATATTATATATTTCTTGTAAGTTTCTTGAATCTCATTCTAATAAATTTATTTGTTTAATATCATATATCTAACTTACGCATGCACATAGTCATTATTTCTACTTAAGTTACTTACAACGATGACAATCACATCCCAATATTTAGGGATCAATGAGAGTAACAACAGTTCCTATTAAATATATATAAATTTTATCTTTACTAACTCCAACTTGAATATTTTTATATTGATGTTGTTAATATGATCTAAATCAGACTATCCTTCTAAAATCCTCATATCAAATAGTCACCTCGATAAGAACACATTGTTCGTCATTGTGGGATTATAATACAAGTTAGCGAGGGTCATAATAAGTTCTAATATAGTTTTTAATTCCCAATTATTAAAATCCACATTTCATGCTAATTACATCTACATCAACCCTAATGATTTCTTGTCTAACCTCTCTAATTCTTCCTTTTTTACCGCTTCTAGATTGGTACCCATTAATAGAAGATCAAGGTTATTCAATAGAAAAAAAATCATCAATTTACATATTATAGAATCCAAAATACTTCTAGTATAACTTATCCATATATACCTTACTATCTTTAACATAATATTCTAGAGATTATGGACTCTAACTAACTTTCAGACAATATAGAAAAGAGATTAGAAACTGTTTACTGATATTCTCGTATAAGGAAAATGGAAGAATGATGCTATAGAACTGAGATATAAAACACCATAATGAGGGTTTAATTATCTAGAACACTCCAACTAAGCCCTAATACCACTTTTTGGGCTCCCTACTATTGTTCTATTACACCACTGAATGAAACCCATTGGAATTTATGAGGTAAAAAAAGTGTTAGACGGTGAACCCACGCTATGGAGACCAAAACATAGTGGACACAACACCCAAATCACAGTACCTAAATAATGATAATATGGATTTTCATGGATCCCTATCAATAAATTCTTATTTTTTCAATAATATATTAAAGTGAACACCCATTTGTGATCTATCAAGGAGACCACTCACACAAACACATTCTCTTATTTTCACCATTTATAACTAAAATATACTGTAAGTGTAAAATAAAACAATGGGGGATTTAAAATTCTTTTTATTAAAAAATATATTTGAATTCATGAAAAACAAAAATAATAAAACAATATATAAATATCTCAGTGAGAAATGTCGTTTGTCTAAGGGATCTCAAAACAGTGTTATCCTTGTTTTTTTAATTGTAATCTCAATATTCTATCCAATTTTGAAACCAATCCTAACATTAAACACCCTCCCATTTGAATTTTTACTACCCCACACTAACCCTCTATATGTGGTATAATACTCTATCATATCATTAGCACAATGCTACACTGAAAATCTACATATAGCATTATGATGACGAAGGAGTGGAATAAAGATGAATGTGAAGAAGAACAAAATAATAGATAAATAGGGATGGACCCTTTACCATAATCGATTTAAATACTATTGGAATTATATTAATATAAAAAAGATAAATTTTGAGGTTCATGAACTCACATATCCATCACTACTATCCTTCAAACAAAAGATGAATTTAGTTCTCCATTTGCATTGAGTTAGAAAATTATGGTGGGGGAAAAGAGAAAACAAGTGAATGAGGGTAAGATAAGACTAAAATAATATATATTAAAAATATATAAAATAATTATAGTATTATAAAAACTATATATCTACTCAAAATGTCTTTCTCTGTTTAATGGAAGAGGAGGTACAAATTTATAGGGAAGAAGGTGGTGCATTTTTGCTCAAAATATTTCCTCAAAAAGTTAGAGCATTATTAGCCCATTTAATGGAAAAATAATGTAATTTGGTATTATAAAAAGTTTTTTCCTTGTTCCTTTCACATGAAACCACAAAATTTGATCTCTATTAAATGCATGTATCCTAAGTTATAGCTGGATTACTAAAGTAATTATTTCCCTTCTCTAATTTCCCATGCATTTATACCCATGAAGGAGGCTAAATATTGAGATTACACAATAAAATAAAATTATATTAAGCCTTAGATCTTTCTCCACACAAAATTTTAGCTTATTGAGTTAAAAAAATTAGCTTATTGAGTTCAAAATTTTAGGAGATATGGGCCCATATTTGAAAGTTTACAAAATTGTACACAGATTTTGAGCCCTGACCTATGAACTATATTTGTTCTATTTATGATTGAATTGAGATATTGATATAATATAATGAAATTTATTCCATCAAGATTATAATTCAAAAAAAATATAATTTCATAGATTGGATTAGTTTACAAAAATTTATGGCCAAAATAAAAAATTGATTTAAAATACTTAAAAATCAACAATTAGACCATTTTCATAATTAAATTTAGATTATTCTTAAAACAAAAAAAATGTGAAAATTATCTTTAAAATAACATATGTATGGGAATAAAACATTTAATTATAAAATAAAGTTAATAAAAATATGAGCTTCATGAGTGCCCTATGTTTAAACATTTCACTCTTGGAAAATCATTAATATAAAGGTCAAATCAAAATTTGAAAGGTATAGATGACAACACTACTTAATTTTCACACCCAATGAAAATATCATACATCATACAGGGATTAAAATTCTCTAACTCAACTCCAAAAATAAAATTTCATTCAATATCATGTTAATACTCATGTGCATGTCATACCTCCCTCCATAGAAATGTATTTATCTCTTCACATAAGGATTATTAAATATAGATATTTTCTCATTACCAATAACATGTGTTATATTCATTAGATTTCTCAAAATTATAATATCTCTACACTATGAGGCATAAAAAATTTCAATCATGAGGACTTTTTCAAGGTAATTCAGTGGCTATGAGTTGGTTGGTAAAGCATTTAAAAATTAAAAGGCTAGAAATAGGAGGTTGAACTCTTAAATACCAATGTATTAATATTCAAGTAAAAACATAGTAAATACCTCACTCAATTCCCCTTAAAATATGTGAAGAAAAACACCCCCTTTTTGAATACCATGGTCCATAAATCAAATAATGAATAAAATGATTGAATTCATCTCAATTATTATTTTTTACATTTTTTTATTTATTTTTTTAGTTTTTCATTTAGGATGAGATGAAAATAAAATACAATTAATAAAAGAAAATTCATGCCCTCGATTTGTGGATGATGGGGTAATATTAACAATGTAAACTGAATAATGTCCCAAATTCATGTCACAAATTCTCAAAATTGTGAAACACACCTCACACCACCCTATAATGAGTTGTATCCCATATAACACACATTAAAGGACCTTCCTCCTTGCTCAAACTTGAAATATGTATGAAAAAATATTAAGAGTGAAGTTAGGTAAGGAAAAATTTTCCAGTAATGTGGCTTAAACCAATAAATAAATTTATGGATTATAAGGTCTAAAAAAGGGTAGATTTAAAGGGTAGGACCCAAGTTAAATATATGTATAGCCAAATAAATTAATCAATCATATCAATAACATTTTATAAACTTCAAATCTTTAAAAGATAAAAATCATAAGTTTTGTATCACACAACATGACTCTATATGCTCAAGAAAAAGAAAAATATGAGAATATGTCAAAAAGATTTTTAAACATCTAGGGATGATAAATGTTTTTATTTTTTATATTACTAGTACACATTATTTTCACATTAAATAAAAATTACTTAAAAGAAAATAATAGAAATAAAGAAACAAAACCCATTTTAGTAATCATTTAAATCCTTAAATGTTCAAATCCAGCAATGTTAAAAAAATACCTAAATTATTTGAAGTTCCCAAAGAATTAAATTTATCTTGAGAATCATAAAAACACTCTAAAATTTGAAAACAAAAAATAAAACATTCAAAATTATAGAAAAGGAATGAAAAAAACGTAGAGAATTATAAAAATTGAATTAACACCCCTCCATATACACATAGGATCTAATTAATCTTCTATTTAAGCATAAACTTTATTAGAAATATAAGGGCATCAAAACCATAGTGAAGGAAAGATGCAACCTGAGTTTACTTTTCAGTGGTATCCTTAAGTTAATCTCCCAATTGGTGACACTATAGAACTATAATAAAGAAAAAAACATGAGAAATATATTGGAATAAAAATTAAAATAAAGATAAAGGGAAAGGGAAAGAATAAAAATGATATAACTTGGTTTAAACCCCCAAATGGGTACTAGTTTTTTACTGTATCCATTTGGAAAATATCACTATTTCCAAAACTCTGATTGTGGATATGATCTATGTGATTAAAACCACCACATTATTTTACTTCCAATGTACACACCTTCACACTAGTTGTAGAGTACTCTATAGATAGTGTTAGGTCCACTAGGCTGGATACCCTGAGAGGGGGGGTGAATCAGGGTATGACTAATTAAAAATTAATGCCCGTTCTGATCTTGTTTCGCTGTTAAGCAAAACACTCTTCTCTCTTTTCCCTGTTGCACGATATAAACAGAATGTAAAGCAAGCACAGGACACAGCAATTTTACTTGGTTCACCGCTAAGGGCTACGTCCAAGGAGCATACGCCGACAGGTTGCCGGTCGTACCAAATTCCACTAATCTTCACTAGCTGTGGATTACAAGATTCGGGCTAGATCACTTCTATGCCCAGGCTCACTGCCTTTACAATGTTTAGGGTCATCTCACTGCTTTCCCAAGGGTCACTCCCTGTTTCTCTCTCTCTGGCTCACTGCTGGTGGAGAGGATCACCTTCTTCCTCTTCCTGAGCTCACTGCTCTTGGATGGAATCCACTCACAGTTTATAGACCTGTAGGTCTCTTCATTTTCCTGAAAGAATGCATCTTCTCTTGTATGTAGATGCTCTGTTGAAGTTTATCTTTCACCCGTTGATGAATATCTCTTTGCACCGAAGGTATCGGGCAAACTTCCAGCTTCCACACAGTCTGAAAATCACTGCGGGAACAAAACCTTACTTGGCGCGCAAGTCAACCTCAGCGCGCAAGTATCGGCGCGCAAGTCACAACGGGCGCGCAAGTCCTCCTCTGACACTTGCGCGACACAAGCTTCCTCAACTCCAAACTTGCGCGACTCTCTTCCCTTTACTCCCAAACCACCATTGGTGCGCAACTGCAAACCGGCGCGCAACTTCTAACACCGGCGCACAACTTCAACCACTGGCGCTCAAGTCCCACCTGCGCGACCACACACACCACTTGCGCGACCACCACACCTGCGCGACGGGAGCTCTCGTCTTGAACTCCGGTGAGAAATGAGGAGGGGTGGTCCGGTATTTATAGGCAATCTGACCACCCTGCGCGACGGCGCGCAAGTCACCTGCGCGACCCAGTTTCGGCGCGCAAGTCTCCTCTCCTTTAGACACTTGCGCGACCAACTCCCAAACTTGCGCGATCCTATTTCCTTAGCCATATTTTGATCTTCTGATCTTGAAAAACATGTGGCGCGCAAGTTTCCTGTACACCATGTTCGCGGCGCGCAAGTCCCTTTGCCAAAAACACTTTTCTTCATTTGCCGATTTTCAGGCCCAAAAATTTGGCAAACACTGGAAAACGGCGCCACCTTGTATCTGTTCTTTTGTACCGCCTCCAGATCTTCCATTCCTTTTATCGACGTTCTTGAATCAAACATGGATCGTTGACCTCATCTCTTGAACTCGACATTCCATCATGAAATCCTCTTTGTCAACAATCACAACTCAGATGTCCACTTTGTCAACAAACACAATCACCTCAAAAAGGCTTCAATGATACCTTGAGGGATTTTTTCCCAACAATCTCCCCCTTTGGGTTTGTTGACAACTCTTCCAAACAAAGATACGTCATTGATTCTTCAACCTCCATTCGCCGCATTGCGATTCCGATAGCGACCAAGGATTTACTCAACACATACTCTAAGCCCACATGAGCAATGCTCGGCGTGAGAAACAAGAGTAAATGAAAAGTTCATCAATGAATCACTTTGTCTCTAACATCCATTGTTGACACCAAACACTGTCCAACACCACTCTTCTGCTTTTATCACGATCCTCAGCTGTCGTGATATCTATTATTTGATCGATCACTTCTAGCATCGTCAGATTTAATACGCTCCCCCTTTCTGCTCACAGCTTCAACACCTCTTTAGCCATATTTCCTGTGTTGTCCAAGCTAAGCTCTGGCTAAGCACGTTCAACTAGCTTCAACTCCCCCTATCTGGCTGCTCCACCTGTCAGCGTCTCCCCATATCATTCATGATTTATCAAATCTCTGCACTGTCTCCCCCTTGAACAACCACTATTTTCTCCCCCTTTGTCAACGAACCCAAAGGTCACGCCTTTGTAGTCTGTAACATAGTAGAGAACACATTAGCACAGTAGGGAAAACACAGCATACCTCGGGGAGAGGGAGGTGATCCCGCGTCCACACTATTTCAAGTGCGGGGAATCGACTGAACTCCCAGATCTAGTCGATGCCTCTCAAAAGCTTCCTTGGGTAAGGCCTTTGTCAGAATGTCTGCAACCTGTAGCTCTGTAGGCACATACTCCAACTTCACGATGCCCTGCTCAACCTTCTCCTTGATGAAATGATACTTGATCTCAATGTGCTTTGTCCTGGAATGATGGACAGGATTTTTGCTAAGATTTATAGCACTTGAGTTGTCACACTGGATTCCGATCGGAGACTTTACTTCAACTCCCATATCCTCAAGCTGCTGCTTCATCCACAATAACTGTGTGCATGCTTGAGTGGCCGCTATATACTCAGCTTCTGCGGTGCTCAATGAAATGCAATCTTGTTTCTTTCTTAGCCAAGAAATACACAATCCACCAAGATAGAATGCACCACCTGACGTTGATTTTCTATCATCTGCTGAACCGGCCCAGTCTGCATCAGTATATCCCAATAACTCTGTCTGAGATTTGTCGTTGTATGTCAAACCGAAGTCCACCGTGCCCTTGATATACCGAAGTATTCTTTTCACTGCAAGCATGTGACTTTCCTTGGGATTGCATTGATATCTCGCTGCTTGGCATGTGGCGAAAACAATATCAGGCCTTGTTGCGGTTAAGTACAACAGACTTCCAATGATTTGCCTGTATTCTGTGATATTAACTGCCTTGCCATCCTCATCTTTTGATAATTTCATCCGGGTAGCAACCGGAGTCTTCATTTCCTTGGAAGTATCCATTCCAAACCTTCTTAGAACTTCCTTGGCATATTTGGATTGAGAAATGAAAGTTCCATTCCTTCCTTGTGTCACCTGTAGACCAAGGAAAAACGTTAGCTCTCCAATCATTGACATTTCAAACTCATTTTTCATGAATTCAGAAAATTGTCTGCACTGAGCTTCATCTGATCCGCCAAAAATTATGTCATCGACATACACTAGCACCATCATCCTTTGATTACTGTCATTGTTGAAATAGAGATTGTAATCAACTCCTCCACGCTGAAAACCAAGCTTCTTCAAGTACTGATCAAGCCTTGAGTACCATGCCCTTGGTGCTTGTTTCAGCCCATACAATGCCTTCTTCAGCCTGCAAACTTTGTTCTCATCCTCATGAATGAGGAAACCATCTGGCTGCTCAATATACACCTCCTCTTCCAGAACCCCATTCAAGAATGCGGATTTGACATCCATCTGGAACACTTTGAACTTCCTTTGCACTGCGATGGCTAGGAATAATCTTATTGTCTCCAGCCTTGCAACCGGTGCAAATGTCTCATCAACATCAATTCCCTCTATTTGGGAGTACCCCTTGCACACTAGACGTGCTTTGTTCCGAATCACTGTGCCATATTCATTCATCTTGTTGCGATAGACCCATTTGGTCCCAATGACATTCTTGTCTGCTGGCCTCGAAACAATCTCCCATGTCTGGTTCTTCTCAATTTGATCAAGCTCTTCGTTCATGGCCTGAACCCAGTTTTCATCTTCAGCTGCATCAGAAAAACATTTCGGCTCTACTTGAGACAAAAACGATGCTTGCTGTGATGATTTCATTCTTCGAGTCTGAACTGGAGCTGTTTGATCACCAATGATATTCTGCCTATCAATCTCAGCTCGACTCTTTGGCTTCCTCGCAGACACCGACTTGACACTTTCCTCTTCATCATCAGTATCTTCTTCTGAATCAGCTTCTGCCACTTCTACTCCCCTTGGGTTGCTTATCTCATCATCACTTTCATCCAGGAACTGTTCACTGGGTCGTTGAGCAGTCTGTTCATTTTCGACTATAGTGACATCATTACTCTCAACAATTTTTCCCAGCCTCTTGTTGAAGCATTTATATGCTTTGCTTTTCCCTGAATAGCCAAGGAATATCCCTTCATCTCCTCGTGCCTCAAACTTCCTATGATGTTCTTTGTTGAGAATGAAACACTTACTTCCAAAGATTCGAAAGTATTTCAACGTTGGCTTCTTTCCGTACCACAGTTCATACGGAGTCTTCCCTTGCTTCGGACATAACAGGGACCTGTTTGAAACATAGACCGATGTCAAAACTGCTTCCTTCCAAAATTTCTCTGGTAGGTCCTTATCAATAAGCATTGTTCTGGCCATGTTGTTAATGATACGATTCCTCCTTTCTACTACTCCATTCTGTTGGGGAGTTCTCACTGATGAAACTTGATGCCTTATCCCATGTTTCTCGAGATAGTTTTCAACCTGACTGTTTGTAAATTCCGTACCGTTATCAGTACGAAACTTCAGAATTTTCTGCCCAAGCATCTTTTCTGATTCCCTCCTGTACTGCTTTATGCAACTGAATACCTCTGTCTTATGGGTTATGATGAATACCCAGGCCATTCTGCTATAGTCATCAATGAAAAGAACATAGTACCTTTGCCCATTTATAGCTCGTGGTGAGATAGGTCCACATACATCAGCGTGCACCAATTCGAGCACTCTAGTTGATTTCTGTTCCTTTGACCTGTATGTCTTTCTGATGATTTTCCCTTGCTGACAAGCATCACATGTATGAGTGCGATAACGTGATAGTTTGGGAAGGTCTCTAGCAGCATCACATTTAACGAGATCCTCCATAGATGGTTGGCA
Source organism: Viscum album (assembly GCA_963277665.1). NCBI lineage: Eukaryota > Viridiplantae > Streptophyta > Magnoliopsida > Santalales > Viscaceae > Viscum > Viscum album. Next base: position 978,639,563 of record OY728143.1, read on the forward strand.
TAGATGACCAAGTCGCTTGTGCCACAGCTGGTTTTCTTCTTCTCTGGATAAAAGACAAGTATCTTCTTCCCCACTTACAAGATAGAGATTTCCCTTTGACCTTTTTCCCTGCAGAACAGCTACTCCATCTTTTCCTTTCACAATACACATCTTCTTGGTAAATTGGATAGAGTGCCCAGAGTCACATAGTTGACTGACACTGAGTAGATTATGACTGAGACCCTCTACTACCAAGACATCAGCACGTTTCATCTCTTTGCCCCCAAACTTAGCTTTCCCTGAGCCAACAATCTTCAGGCCTTCATCATTTCCAAATTTGACAACTCCTTCTTTGTCATATTTGATGCCTGTAACAAGATCCTTATTACCCATCATGTGGGATGTGCAACCACTATCAAGGATCCAAACACCAGATCGATCTGATGCTTTAAGGGCAATCTCCGCCACCACAGCCTTCTCATTTTTCTTCTTCTTGGTCCATACTTTTTCTTTCACACTCGGCATGGATTGAGGCTTCTGTTCTTTCTCAGAGTATGATGGACCACCCTCATCTTGCAGAGCTGCAAATCTGTTCTGAACTTTTAGCTCACTTGTTGGTTTATTGATCTGCTGCTTGCGAACATTTTGATTATTCTTTGACACATTTCTCTGAATGATTGATGTGCAATACCTAGCCATGTGTCCAAATCCTCCGCACCAAAAACAGTGTCCTTCAAAATGTGTTCTGGAAAACCGTTCTCTGTTTGGCTGCCGTCTCTGCTCATGTTCCCTTCTGTATCTCTTGGCTATGGAACACACAAACTGTGAATGTCCCATTTTCCCACAGCAATAACACCTGATATAGGATGCATTCCCTCGTGATATTTCAGCACTGTGATTTCCCCTTTGGGATCTCTGAATATTCTGATTCTGTTTTGTTCCCAAATCAACCGTCACTTTCGGGATGAGTGCTTGCGGTCTGACTGCAATTGTCGCCAATTTTTGTTCTTGACTAAGCCCAGAAACGACCTTAACATCTGAGCTCAATTGCTGTTTCTTTCCTACTGAACTGCTAGGCTCCGCTTTCATCTTCTCTGTCTTCTGAATAGCCTGCTTTTCAGATATCACATTGGGGGTCAAGAGTTTATCTTGATCCTTGAGTTTTTGTCGCAGACTGACCACTTCTTCTTCAAGCTCTTTGATACATCTAACCTGCTCCTTTCCTGTGTTTGTCAGACAATCAATTTCCTTCTTTTGTTCCTCAATTTTAAGCTTATACTCAACAATATTTTCTGAGCTCTCTGGTGTTGAGGATTTTAGTCTTTCAATTTCTTCTAACAGCTCAGACTTTTCTTCATCCTGTTGTTGCATGTAGAGTTTGGCATCACGAACCACTTTATTGGCTTTCTTCGTTTTGGCTCTCCAAACATCTATCTCCTCAAGAGCTGCTTCCAATTCGGCTTCCATATCAATTCTCCCTTCAATTTCTTCTTCTTCTTTAGCATCAGCTTCTTCTCCCTTTTTAGAACTACCAACAATTGCCACCAAGGCATTTACCCCACGATCTCTGCAATTTTCTATTTCCTCAACTTCTTCATCCTCAGACTCATCTGAACTTTCAAATTCTTGTGAGAGAAGATTCTTTTTCTTGAAGAAATTTCTCTTGAATTGTTTCTTCCCTTTCACAAAAGCTGAAGACTTCTTTTTGGGAATTTCAGCGTCATCATCATCATCATCATCTTGAAACTTCTTGGGGCATCTTGCCGCAAGATGACCAACCTTTCCACATCTAAAGCATGCTAGTGGAAGTTTACCTTTAAACATTCCTCTTCCTCTTTGTAGATTCGAAGAAAGGAATGACATCACCTCATCTGTCTCTTCTTCTTCATTAGAATCTTCAATGGTGAGCTTCTTCATGGCCTTAAATGCCACCTCTTTAGACTTCCCCTTTTCCACAGCCTCATTATCATCGTTCCTCATTTCATATGCAACCAAGGTACTGTGCAAATTGTCCAATGTCAGCTCTTTTGGATCTTTATCTTCTAGTACTGAAACTTTCGGATTGAACCGAGGTGGAAGTTTCCTCAAGATGCGCTTTACAATCTTTATGTCTTCAATGACTTCTCCAAGACCTCGCATATCTTCCACAACAATGTTTACCCTATCAAATAATGCGTCAACAGACTCATTCGGGTTCATTTTCAGATCTTCATATTTGTTCCACAACACCTGCAGCTTTGCCTCTCTGACTTTTGTGTCCCCTTCATATATATTCAAAAGCTTTTCCCACATGGAATGTGATGTTTTGCATGACATCACCTTTGTGTAGATGGGATTGGAAAGGGCTCCCCCTAAGGCATTGATTGCTTTGGAATCAGCATCCAACTCTCTATGCTCAGCTTCTGATAAGGCACCACTATTAATATCAGCTGTGATACCATGCATAGCTGCTGAAAACACATCCATTCCCAAGGATCGGAAATAGTGTTGCATCCGATTCTTCCATATCTGAAAATTATATCCGTCGAAGATCGGAATCCCTTTATGATTGGTTACCTCCATTGAGATAAGAACAACTTTCAACCTTTCCCTCTGATACCACTTGTTAGGTCCACTAGGCTGGATACCCTGAGAGGGGGGGGGGTGAATCAGGGTATGACTAATTAAAAATTAATGCCCGTTCTGATCTTGTTTCGCTGTTAAGCAAAACACTCTTCTCTCTTTTCCCTGTTGCACGATATAAACAGAATGTAAAGCAAGCACAGGACACAGCAATTTTACTTGGTTCACCGCTAAGGGCTACGTCCAAGGAGCATACGCCGACAGGTTGCCGGTCGTACCAAATTCCACTAATCTTCACTAGCTGTGGATTACAAGATTCGGGCTAGATCACTTCTATGCCCAGGCTCACTGCCTTTACAATGTTTAGGGTCAGCTCACTGCTTTCCCAAGGGTCACTCCCTGTTTCTCTCTCTCTGGCTCACTGCTGGTGGAGAGGATCACCTTCTTCCTCTTCCTGAGCTCACTGCTCTTGGATGGAATCCACTCACAGTTTATAGACCTGTAGGTCTCTTCATTTTCCTGAAAGAATGCATCTTCTCTTGTATGTAGATGCTCTGTTGAAGTTTATCTTTCACCCGTTGATGAATATCTCTTTGCACCGAAGGTATCGGGCAAACTTCCAGCTTCCACACAGTCTAAAAATCACTGCGGGAACAAAACCTTACTTGGCGCGCAAGTCAACCTCGGCGCGCAAGTATCGGCGCGCAAGTCACAACGGGCGCGCAAGTCCTCCTCTGACACTTGCGCGACACAAGCATCCTCAACTCCAAACTTGCGCGACTCTCTTCCCTTTACTCCCAAACCACCATTGGTGCGCAACTGCAAACCGGCGCGCAACTTCTAACACCGGCGCACAACTTCAACCACTGGCGCGCAAGTCCCACCTGCGCGACCACACACACCACTTGCGCGACCACCACACCTGCGCGACGGGAGCTCTCGTCTTGAACTCCGGTGAGAAATGAGGAGGGGTGGTCCGGTATTTATAGGCAATCTGACCACCCTGCGCGACGGCGCGCAAGTCACCTGCGCGACCCAGTTTCGGCGCGCAAGTCTCCTCTCCTTTAGACACTTGCGCGACCAACTCCCAAACTTGCGAGATCCTATTTCCTTAGCCATATTTTGATCTTCTGATCTTGAAAAACATGTGGCGCGCAAGTTTCCTGTACACCATGTTCGCGGCGCGCAAGTCCCTTTTCCAAAAACACTTTTCTTCATTTGCCGATTTTCAGGCCCAAAAATTTGGCAAACACTGGAAAACGGCGCCACCTTGTATCTGTTCTTTTGTACCGCCTCCAGATCTTCCATTCCTTTTATCGACGTTCTTGAATCAAACATGGATCGTTGACCTCATCTCTTGAACTCGACATTCCATCATGAAATCCTCTTTGTCAACAATCACAACTCAGATGTCCACTTTGTCAACAAACACAATCACCTCAAAAAGGCTTCAATGATACCTTGAGGGATTTTTGCCCAACAGATAGAGTATATCAGATTCTTCCCCTTGTCAAATAGGTATATCTTTCATGGTTGTGAAAATAAAATGGATGTGTCCTCCTTGTTGACTTCCAATACATGTGTATCCTCTTTAACATCAAGTCCCTACTCTATATGTGTTGTGACATAAATTTTAAAAAAATAAAAGTTAGTGAAAATTTCAATTTGAGCATAATTAAATTCTAATGAATCAATAAAGAAATATTCCCCTTTAAATAGGTGATCTTGAAACATTATTTCTTCCAGTATGGTAATTTGGGACTCAGTCTATGTAGGTGAATATTCTTCTTATTCATCATCCTCCAAGTTAATAAATGTGTTGGATAAATATTAAAATTAAAATATGTTAGAGGTAATAATTAATTAATTTTCAATAAATTATAAATAAATGAGTTCAATAAAATATTATATCCATAAATTTGTTCAACTATTAATTCTTATTATTTTCTTAGTGTCATGTGTATTTGGGTTTTCAGAGTTGGAGGTGGGTAGTAAATCTTCTTTATCTTCTCTTATAACTCTACCGAAATATTGTTTTCTTCTTGAAAACCAAGATAGAGGTAGATAGGTGTTGATTTGTCATTGTTAAATATGAGAGAATCATATAACATTTTAATACTTACAAAATCAAACCAATATTCTTAAAAATCGTCTTAATCTCCCATATTTGAATTAATTATCAAGACTTCTTCTTTAACCTCCTATAGAAATGGTATGGACAAGTTTGAGGATAATTCCAACATAATTTCAACTTCACAGGGATCTTTTATGGAAAAGGTTATAAGGACAAGCTTTGGTTTTTTCCTTTTCTTAATCCTTTTTCTGAGCTTCCAACTTCTTCAAGGAAGAGGAAATAATTTCCATTTGATTCCTCAATTATATAATTATTTTGTAATATTATTGAAATTTTATATTCCATGATTCTTCCCTGGTATACTCATGAAAATATTTAACAAGCCGTGCATTTAAAAAATCACTATGAGATCCCATCATTGACCTAATAAAATAAATATGTGTAATGAAGTTTTTTTTAATTTTTATTTTGAATTTTATGATTTTTTAAAAAAAATTATGAAAAATAGTGTGTGAAAGTGTTCCCATTCCCCCCAAACATTTCCAAATCTATATGAGGGATTTTTTGTGGATCCCTATCAATAAATTATTATTTTCCTAATAATGTAACAAAGTGCACACCCCGGGTCAATCTCTCAAGGAGGCCACTCACACACATCATTATCCTATTGTCACTATTTTTAATGAAAATATACTATAAATTAAAACTAAAACAATGGAGGATTTGAAATTCATATGATAAAAATATATATGTGAATGCATGAAAACTAAAAAGAAGAAAATAATATATAAAGTTGTCAGTGATAAATGTGTTAGGTCCCAAAGGAGTGATGGAAATAGACATGAGAGGGGTAAATTATCTTTATTTAAAAAATTAATCAACATTGTAACTTTAAGATTGTAATGTAATTAGTTTAAATATTAAACAATTCAACCACACTAATATAATAAAAGAGAGAAAATAAAATGCAATAAAGTAAAAATGAACACAAAAATTATATATTAGTTTAGATCTAAATGATAATACATATACTCTTAACACACCAACCCATTATATGGAACTCAATAAGGTATATCACATTTTAAAAAGAATGAAAACTCTTTATATCTACCTTTTTCAAATCTGGAGGCTTAACCCAATTTCCTTGTCTTTTATGGGTTTAGAAAAAAAACCCAACCTTTTACTGGTAAATACCCAACTTAGAATTTTACAAGATTAATCCAAAACTATTTCCTTTTTGGGTTTAAATGGAACTCAAAATTTTACGGATGGAAACCTAACCCATTCTTTTATAAGTGCAGACCCAACCTATAATTTTGAAGGTAAATTCCTAACCTCTTACTTATTATGGGTTAAGAGGAACCCAATTTTGTAAGGGGAAAAACTAAACCCTGACTCTTATAGAAGAAGTATTTCCTAAAATGATTTATAGGTTAAGAGGAACCTAGTCTTCTAATAAGATAGAATAAATCCAGACTTATAAGGGGATATTCTAAACCTAGACGTACCTTTTGTTAAGGTAGTATAACCTTGTGAAATGCTCACTAAGTGTGATAGTGTAACAAAAATAGTTACAAGACAAAAAAATAATAAAATAATTTAATCTAGTGAATGATTTTCAATGAAGATGGTGGAATTTGGCTCAAGTAGTTCTTAGTACCATCAAGTTGTTGAAATAATGAAACTCGAGAAACCAATAGTTTACTTTATCAAGTAGTTCAACAATGAATCTTTGGGATATTTGAGAACTATGTATCACAAAAGAGTAAATCAAAGTCACATATATGTTTCTTCATGGAATGCCTTAGTCTTTTTATAAACCAAAATAACAACTAGTTTTTTCACTATAAAATCCATGATTCCCCTTCATAAATTTCAATAGTCAAATATTATTGTGGAAGAAACTTTTAATTAACTTTAATGGACTATAAAAATTAAAACCGTGCTATAAAAAATTATAATAATAAATAAAAATTAATATATCAATAGATGCATCGATAAAATTTTATACTAAATTCCTTGGAACACTCCCTAAATTTATGCAAGACTAACTATTCATATTTTAACCAGCTTGAATTTGAATATCTCAAGTTTCAAAATTTTAGTATGGACATCCATACATGCTTAATACCATGATAATATCATTTAATTCTTCATAAAACAATCTGAAACATGTTTTCATGATTTATATATAATCAATGAGTAATTTTATAACAAATAAAATATTAATAATATTCATAATAAACATACAATAAATGGAAATATAAAATAATATGAAAAATTGTGAATGTTTCTAGGTTTATGTAAATATAAATCCTAAAGATCACATATGAGTTTTTAACACATACTAAAATGTATTTTTCTATAAAATAATTTCATTATACTTATAAAAAATATCAAAATATTTTAGATCCTTTTAAAATACTGATTTATAGTGATTGAAATATCATTTTGAGAGATAATATATTTCATGTAACCGAATTATACCAAGTAAGTAAATTTATCTACATATTTTATTTTCACATATTCAAATTTATGTATCCAATATATTCTATTTAATCTAATAAAATATCTAATATTTTATGTATCCAATTTTTGACATAGCGAAATTCACATATCCAATATTTGACATAGCCTAATTCACGTATCCAAAATTATAAAATCTATAAAAAACTTAACTTATATAATTTAATACCTAAATAGGACATTATAAATGGAAGAATAATATTCTTATAGTTTATTAATATTTATAAAAAATATATCTTTATAAATAATCAATATTCACCATAATCGTACTTATATATCTCAAGTTTTCATTAAAATAATGTAGAAAAACATTTTAAAAAACTATAGAATTAAAACTAAAAACATGTAGTGAATTATAAACTAATTTATAAAATTATAAAAATGGTTTCATAATTTTATGTATTCTAATTAAATGTATATAATTTCATTATATTTTTAAATCAATAAGAATCACTCAATTTGGATTTTTGTAGCCCAATCTATGAACAAATACAGAAGGTAAATGAATCTGGAAATTTGGATACATGGTTTGCAATTTGGATATATGTATTTTCATTTGGATGTGTGGTTAATCATTTATATGTATATGAAATGATAAATTGGGTATGTTAGAATATTAAAAATCATCTAAAATGATATTTAAAGTTCATAAATGTCATATTTTTTCTAGGAACTTAGCATGAAACATATAGAGCATGTTATGAACAATCAAAACATAAAATATGAAGATATTTCAAGTAAATAAATATTATGATATAATAAAGGTTAAGTGTACTTTAAAAAGTTCATAAGATAATAATTATAGTTACATAATTAAAATTATTAATACTTTTAAATGAAATAAAACAAATAAATATTTCTGATCATCAAAAAATAAAGTGGTTCAAGAATAGAATAAAAAATATATTTGTAATTATGAAAACATAAAGTTGTTCAAGGAGTCACTTCACAACAAAATATTAATATTTATTAATTCAATTTGACACCTTGGATCAAGGTAGTCTAAAGTGATAGAGTCCCAAGGAATCATCTCTTACAATGTTCATACATTTTTGGTAAGTAACCTAGTACTAAATTAAATAATAAGAGTTTCCTCTTAATACCCCTGAGAAGCTAGAAAGTATATAGGTATGTTTCCCTCTCACAAGGTATTCTTTATTTCCACATTATTATTCAATAATGTTTTTCATGATCTATTTTGATAAATAATTTACTGATGGACAACACTCTGACCTATCAGGGGTCTGTGCACCAAAGAGGAGTCCAACTCAACCTCTTGAATACTGATGTTATAACGCCTGTATATGATAGGGCCACTTAGAAGGTACTTTACCTTGGAAAGAATAGAGGAACTGTGGCCATAAAAATAATTGTAATAAATTTCTATATTACCCCAAATATTTTGAAATATCCCACCACCTTTCATAATACCCAACTCGTGAGACCCATTAGAGTTTAACTCCCAACCGTATTCTAGCCAATTACAAAGCACCTAGTGTTCACACCCAATGGAGGAACCCAGATGAGAATTATACTGCTTTATGAGATACCTTAGAACATTATATTTTTCCTTCCACTTTATAAGGCCACTAATCTTTGAAATAAGAAATTGAGATATAACCTTAAAATATAGAAAGTAACATTAGTGATCTTTAAACCTCAAATTATTTTGAGGCTCCCATATAACCCAACACCATGCTACTAGGAATAGACATTTCATGGTAGATTCATTACCCCCGATGACTCCATGAAACCACTAATCCAAAAAACCAAGAAGATTGGCCAAATGAAAATTGATCTGTAATATCCCACCCAGCATATTCCACATGAATCTCACCCAATCACTTTCAGCAAATAGATAAGATATAGTTTCAGCTTTGGAAGGAGCACCACAATTACATTTTTAAGATAACTACATTCCCTTATTCTTAACCTCTATTTTGATGATAATGGAATGATTATAGATATGTCGTACTAAGAAGTTTTACTTGATATTAATACCTTTTCAACAAGCCCTCCTGGTCCAATAAAAGAAACCCTAAGGTGCATGAAATCTACTATGAAGGTCCACCACTCTCACTGAACCAAACTTGGAAGTAATGAAGACACACCAGTCATCATCCTTGTAAAAATGAACGTCCATAAATAATATTTTTTTCACTACTGAGAATCGCTTGAATAAATAAGGAAAACACTAGCTTCTAAAGGAAACAGTATGGAATGGGACATCTAAGAAAAATCATAAGAGTCTCAATCCAATTATATCTCTAGAAACAAATCCCACCCCCTATAACCCATCTCATCTAGTTATAGAGGATTAGGAAATGGACTTACATGCATCACTATAGTTCCAAATACTTCCAATGGTCCTAATAGGAAGTATTATCCCTGTAATGATGCTTATCCTACAAGAATCTATCCCAAATCATTTGACCATCCAAGATCTCCCAAGTAAGCTTATCCTAGAGGTAGAAAAAGTACTCCTCTGCATTCCTCATATTAACGCACCCCTCGCCAATGGGTTTGGACAACCTATCCCAACTTGCCCATTGAAACTTCCCTTCTTCATGAAAATCCCAATGAAAATTATTCAAAACTATTTCAATTAACCTGATAATCATTTTGGGATCCCAAATCAGAGACATAATATGCATGGGGATCGATGAGAGCACATGTTTCACTAATGTAATATGGACACCGAATGAAAAGAATCATCTATTTTAGTTGTCAACCCTATTTATAATACGATTCACCAAATTATCTAAATAGTGGATCCTAGTTCTACCCATAGTGATGGGAACCCCAAATAATCCATTGTAAAGTTACTCTAAACCATTTGTAAACCTTCCTTGAAAATTTTCACTCTCTAACATAAAATATTTTTGTAAAGGTAAACATTATTATAGAATTTATCTTAAGGACCCATTGTTTAAAAACAACATATCATTAGTAAAAAAAGGTAAGACACCCCAAAGAAACCAAACTTACCTTTGAATAGAGATACCTTCCCCTCTGCAAGAGCCGTATTGAGGATTTTAATTAAAACATCTTGAGACATAATGAGGAGATAAGGTGAGATAGTATTACCTTGAAAAATGCCTCATGTAGACTTAAAGAATAAAAAATTACTACCCTTGATAGTAATAGAAAACTATAGAGATGAGTAACAACAAAAATAGGTCATAGAAATCCTCATAAAAATTGGAACATCTCATAGCACTGAAAATAAAATTCCAATAAACTCTATCATATGCTTTGTCCATGTAAACATTGACCATCATATTGGAGAAAACCATTTTACTATAAATCTCTTAAACTATATCTTTCTCTAGACCAATGGTCCCTTGAACTCTTATATTCTTAATGAAACCATTTTATTCCTTATAAATAAATTTGGGTATTATAAGAGAGATCCTAATATTTATGATGGAAGTCAAGACTATAAAAGGAAATTATAAAGAGATATCAGTTGATATTGTACAAAATAAATAGGATCCTTCACCTTATGAATGAGAATAATGGTATTTTCCCTGGGAATTCTAAGAAGAAACCCCCCTAAAAAATCCTAAACAACATCAATGAGGTTATTTTTATAATATTTCGTGCTGAAGTTTACAAAGCCCCTAGAAAACAATTTTGTTCAAGGTCACTACTAGGATTTTAGTGAAACACAGCCTCCTTGATTTTATCTTCCCATAGAACCCATGACAATTCTACATTCTTAACACCCCTAACCAGATTGGTTATATTTCTGAAAAAATACATGCCTTCACTATCCCTTAGATAACCCCCTTATTATTCATGAATAGAATCTACTAATAGATCCTAAAAATGGGTAACAACATGATTTATAACCATATCTAAATCAATATAGTATGAATTATCCTCAATTTTCAAATTATAGTTACTCATATATACTCTTTCTTTATTGAATGTGTAGAAAAATAGGGTGTTTTTGTCTCATTCCCTTAACCAAAGGACCTGAGATCTCTCCCTTGCTTCCCTTTCCACCTCCAACAATTTCTTTGATAGCATATAATGTTTGATCATTATGAGAGAAAAATCTTCATCGTCCCATTACCCCTTGAGGTTGAGATTAATCTGGAAAATATCATTTTTTGAGATCTTTAACAATTGCCTCAACATTCTCCACCTTTTTAACAATCCATGGATTTGAAAAATAACTATGAGATCCCATCATTTACCTAATAAAATAAATATATGTAATGAATTTTTTTTTTTTAATTTTATGATTTTTTTCATTTTTTATGAAAAATAGTGTGTGAAAGTGTTTCTACCCCCCCCCCCCCAAACATTTCCAAATCGATATAAGGGATTTTTTGTGAATACCTATCAATAAATTCTTATTTTCCTAATAATGCAACAAAGTTCACACCCCAGTTCAATCTCTCAAGGAGGCCACTCACACACACCATTATCCTATTATCACTATTTTTAATAAAAATATACTATAAATTAAAACTAAAACAATGGGGGATTTTAAATTCATATGATAAAAAATATATATGTGAATTCATGCAAACTAAAAAAAAGAAAATAATATATAAATTTTTTAGTGATAAATGTGTTAGGTCCCAAAGGAGTGATGGAAATAAACATGAGAGGGGTGAATTATCTTTCTTTAAAAAAATAATCAATGTTGTAACTTTAAGATTGTAATGTAATTAGTTTAAATATTAAACAATTCAACCACACTAATATAAGAAAAGAGAGAGAAAATGAAATTCAAGAAAGTAAAAATGAACACAAAAATTATATATTAGTTTAGATCTAAATGATCATACATATACTCTTCACACACCAACCTAGTGTATGCCACCCAATAAGGTATATCACATTTGAAGGAGAGTGAAAACTCTTTACATCCTCCTTTTTCAAACCTAGAGGCTTAACCCAATTTCTTTTTCTTTTATGGTTTTAGAAAAAAAACCCAACCTTTTAATGGTGAAGACCCAACTTAGACTTTTAAAATATTAATCCAAAACTATTTCCTTTTTTGGTTTTAGATGGAACTCATAATTTTACAGATGAAAACCTAACCCATTATTTTATAAGTGCATACCCAAACTAGAATTTCAAAGGAAAATTCCTAACTTCTTCTTTATTATAGGTTAATAGGAACACAATTTTATAAGGGGACAAACTAAACCCTGACTCTTATAGAATCAGTCCTTTCCTAAAATGATTTACAGATTCATAGGAACCTAGTCTTCTAATAAGATAGAATAAATCCAGACTTGTAAGGGGATAGTCTAAACCAAGATGTACCCTTTTTTAAGGTAGTATAACTTTGTGAAAGGTTCACTAAGTGTGACAGTGTAACAAAAATAGTTACAAGAAAATAAAATAATAAAACAATTTATCCTAGTGAATTATTTTCAATGAAGATGATGTTGTTTAGATCAGGTGATGCTTAGGACCTTCAAGTTGTTGAAATAATGAAACTTGAGAAACCAACAGTGTAATTCAGCAAGTAGTTCAAAAATGAACATTTGGGATATTTGAGAAATGTATCACATAAGAGTAAATCAGATTCAAATATATGTTTCTTCATGGCATGCCTCAGTCTTTTTATAAACTAAAATAACAAAGACTAGTTTTTTCACTATAAAATTAATGATTCCCCTTTATAAATTTCAATAGTCAAATCTTATTGTGGAAGCAACTTTTAATTAACTTTGATGGACTATAAAAATTAAAACCATGCTATAAAAAAATAGAATAATAGATAAAAAATTAATATATCAATAGATACATCGATAAAATTTGATACTAAATTCCTAGGAACACTCCCTAAATCTATGCGAGACAAACTATTCATATTTCAACCAGTTTGAATTTGAATATCTCAAGTTTAAAAATTTCAGTATGGATATCCATACATGCTTAATCCCATGTTAATCTCATTTAATTATTCATAAAAAATCCAAAACATGTTTTCATAATTTATAGATAATTAATGATTAATTTTAAGACAAATAAAATATTAAGAATATTCATAATAAACATACAACAAATGGAAATAGGAAAAAATATGAAAAATTGAGAATATTTCTAGGTATATGTAAATATATATCCCAAAGATCACATATGATCTTTTAACACATACTAAAATAAATTTTTATCTAAAATCATTTCATTAGACTTATAAAAAATATCAAAATATTTTAGATCCAATGAAAATACTGATTTATTGTGATTGAAATATCATTTTAAGAGATAATATATTTCACGTAACCGAATTATACCAAGTAAATTTATCTACATATTTTATTTTCACATATCCAAATTTATGTATCCAATATATTCTATGTAATCAAAATAAAATATCTAATATTTTATGTATCCAAATTCATGTATCCAATTTTTGACATATAAAAATTCACATATCCAATATTTGACATAGCTGAATTCACGTATCCAAAATTTTAAAATCTATAAACTACTTAACTTATATAATTCCATACCTAAATAAAACATTATAAATTTAAGAATAATATTTTTTATAGTTGACTTGTATTTATAAAAAATATCATTACAAATAATCAAGATTCATCATAATCGTACTTATATATCTCAAGTTGTCATTAAAATAATGTAGAAAAACATTTCTAAAAACTATAGAATTTGGACTGAAAACATGTAGGGAATTATAAACTAGTTTATAACATTATAAAAATAGTTTCGTAATTTTATGTATTCTAATTAAATGTAGATAATTTTCTTATATTTATAAATCAATAAGAATAACTCAATTTTGATTTTTGTAGCCCAAGCTATGACTAAATACAAAAGGTAAATGAATCTGGAAATTTGGATACATGGTTTTCAATTTTGATACATGGATTTTTATTTGGATATATGGTTAATCATTTAGATGCATGGGAAATGATAAATTGGGTATGTTAGAATAGTAAAAATCATGTATAAATGATATTTAAAGGTGATAAATGTCATATTTTTCTAGGAACTTAGCATGAAACATATAGAGCGTGTTATGAATAATCAAAACATGAAATCTGAAGATATTTTAAGTAAATAAATATTATGATATAATAAATTTTAATTATACTTCAAACAGTTTATAATATAATAATTATAGTTACACAATTCAAAGTATTAATACTTTTAAATGAAATAAAACAAATAAATCTTTGCGATTATCAAAACATAAAGTGGTTCAATAATAGAATAAAACAAATAAATATTTGTAATTATCAAAACATAAAGTTGTTCAAGGAGCCGCTTCGTAACAAAATATTAATATTTATTAATTCAATTTGATACCTTCGATCAAGGTGGTCTAAATTGATAGAGTCCCAAGGCAACTACTCTTACAATGTTCATACATTTTTAGGAAGTGACCCAGTACTAAAGTATATAATAAGAGTTTCCTCCTAAGACCCCTGAGAAGCTAGAAAGTATATAGGTATATTTCCCTCTCACCAGGTATTCTTTATTTCCATGTTACTATTCAATAATGTTTTTCATGATCTATTTTGATAAATAATTTACCGATGAACAACACTCTGACCTATGAGGGGTTTGTGCACCAAAGAGGAGTCCAACTCAACCTATTGAATACTTATGCTATAATGCCTGCATATGATAGGACCACTTAGAAGGTACGTTACCTTAGAAAGAATAGAGGAACTGGGGGAATAAAAATAATTATAATAAATTTTCATATTACCCCAAATATTTTGAAATATCCCACCACCTCTCATAATACCCAGCTTGCGAGACCCATCAAAGTTTAACTTCCAACCATATTATAGTCTATTCCAATGCACCTAGTGGTCATGCCCAACGGAGGAACCCATATGAGAATTGTATTTCTTTATGATATACCTTATAACATGAGATCATTCCTTCCACTTTATAATTCCACTAAACTTCGAATTAAGAAATTGAGATCTAACCTTCAAATCTAGAAAGGAACATTAGTGATCGTTAAACCTTGAATTATTCTGAGGCTCCCAGATAACCCAAAACCATGATACTATGAATAGACATTTCATAGTAGATTTACTACCCTCACTGACTCCATGCAACCACTAATCCAAAAAACCAAGAAGATTGGCCAAATGAAAATTGATCTATAAAATACTAATCAGCAAATTCCACATGAAGATCACCCAATCACTTTCAGCAAATAGATGAGATATAGTTTTAGCTTTGGAAGGTGCACCAAAATTGAATTTTTAATCTAACTACATTCACTTATTATTAACCTATATTTTGATTATAATGTCATGATTATAGATATTTTGTACTAAGAAGTTTTACTTTATAGTAATACCTTTTCAACAAGCCCTCCTGATCCAATAAAAGTCACCCTAAGGTGCATGAAATCTACAATGAAGTTCCAACACTCTAACTGAACCAAACTTGGAAGGAATGAAGACACACCAGTCATCATCCTTGTAAAAATGAATGTCCATAAATAATATTTTTGTTCACTACTGAGAATCACTTGAATAAATAAGGAAAACACTATCCTCCTAAAGGAAACAGTATGGAATGGGATATCAAAGAAAAATCAAAAGAGTCTCAACCCAATTATCTCTCTAGAAACTAATCTCACCTACTATAACCCATCTCATCTAGTTATAGAGGATCAGAAAATGTAATTACATGCATCACTATATTTCTAAATACTTCCCATGATCCTAAGAGGAAGTAGGATCCCTATAATCATTTGACCGTCTAAGATCTCCCAAGTAAGCTTATCCTGAAGGTAGAAAAAGGACTCATTCACATTCCTCGTATTAATTCACCCCTAACCAATTGGTTTGGACAACCTATACCACCTTACCCAGTGAAACTTCCCTTCTTCATCAGAATCCCAAAGAAATTTATTAAAAACTATTTCAATTGACATGAAAATCATTTTGGGATCCCAAATAAGAGACATAATATGCATGGGGATCGATGAGAACACATGTTTCACTAATGTAATATGGCCACCAAATGAAAGGAATCATCTCCTTTAGTTGTCAACCCTATTTATGATACGATTCACCAAATTATCCAAATAGTGGATCCTAATTCTTCCCAGATTGATGGGACCCCCCAAATAATCCATTATAAAGTTACTCTAAACAATTTGTAACCCTTCCTTGATAATTTTCACTCTCTAATATAAAATATTTTTGGAAAGGTAAACATTATTATATAATTTATCTTAAGGACCCATTGATTAAAAACAACATATCATCAGTAAAAAGGTGAGACACCCCAAAGAAACAGAACTTACCTCTGAATGAAGAGACTTTCCCCTCCTCAAGAGCCACATTGAGGTTTTTACTTAAAACATTTTGATACATAATGAGGAGAGAAGGTGAGATAGTATTACCTTTAAAAATGACTCATGTAGACTTGAAGAATACAAACTTACTACCCTTTATAGTAATAGAAAACTATAGATATGAGTAACAACAAAAATAGGTCATAGAAATCCTCATAAAAATTAGAGCATCTCATAGCACTGAAAATGAAATTACAATCAACTCTATCGTATGATTTATCCATGTAAACCTTGACCATCATATTAGAGAAAACCATTTTACTATAAATCTCTTTAATCATATCTTTCGCTAGACCAATGGCTCCTTGAACTCTTATATTCTTAATGAAACCATTTTATTCCTTATAAATAAATTTAGGGATTATAAGTGGGATCCTAATATTTATGATGGAATTCAAGACCATATAGGGAAATTATAAAGATAGATCAGTTGATATTGTCTAAAATAAATAGGATCCATCACATTATGAATGAGAATAATGGTATTTTCCATGGGAATTCTAGAAAGAAATCCCCCCTAAAAATCCTAAACAACATAAATGAGGTTATTTTTGATAATATTTTGTGTTGAAGTGTATAAAGCCCCTGGAAAACCATTTAGTTCAGGTTCACTACTAGGATTCTAGTGAAACACAGCCTCCTTGATTTTATCTTCCCCTAGAACCCATGAGAAGTTTACATTCTTGACACCCTCAACCAACCTGGTTATATTTCTGAAAAAAAATATATGCCTTCACTATCCCTTAGATGACCCCCTTATCATTCAGAAATAGAGTCTTCTAATAGATCCTAAAAATGGGTAACAATGTGATTTAAAAGCACATCTAAATCAATACAGTAAAAATTATCCTCAAGTTTCAAATTATAGTTCCTCATGTACACTCTTTATTTATTGAATGTGTAGAAAAATAGGGTATTTTTGTCTCATTTCCTTAACCAAAGGACAAGAGATCTCTCCCTTGCTTACCTTTCCACCACCAACAATTTCTTTGATAGAATATAATGTTTGATAATTAGGAGAGAGAAATCTCTATCATACCATTACCCCTTGAGGTTGAGATTAATCTAGAAAATATCATTTTTGAGATCTTCAATAATTGCCTCAACATTCTCTACCTTTTTGACAATTAAAAACCAAGTATAATTTCAAAACTTCTCCCCCCTTTTTGAAATTATCAAAAAGATAAAGTTTTCATAGAAAAAAATATATCTTTGAAAAGATAATACTTCTCCCCATTTTTGTTTAACATAGTTTTACAATCCCTTAGGTTTATAGTCAACAAATTAATTCCCTGTAAATTTAAGCACACTTGAAAATGAGAACACAATGTATTTTATAAGTATATTTTTTAAGACAAAATGACATAAAAATGAATATAAATATTATATAAAACTTTTTTAAACATTCATATTTCAAAACATGTGTTAAGGAGACACTATTAATCCTTCCATTCTTAGAACATTGATTTGAATGTAGTGAGAAGATTTTAAAATTTGTTTGTGATAAATAATGATAATTTCTTCATAAAATAACCTTTTATAAAAAGTAAAAGTTTAATCAATAAGTAGAAAACAACTATTATCTATGATAAGGTTTAAAATAATAAAACAATAATAAAATTTTTATAGATATAAAAAATTATAAAATAAAAAACATATTCCATATTATTATATATTTCATGTAAATCTGAAAATTTCAGCATATAAACACATTAAAACTTCCCCCGAATTTGAGCATTAAATAAGACTCTCCATAAGTTTAAGAAAATAAAAATATTTTTACAAGATATAACTAAGGGTGTTTTACCATACACAATATTTATAAACTAATAATATCTAAACAAGAATAAAACATATTATCTTCCACTTAATTAATTATGTTATGAACTAAAGTACATAATTTAAATTTTAGCATGCCCAAAAAAAATTCAAATCAAATTCCAACATTCTTGAAATAGAATTAAAATAAGAATACTTTTATAAGAAAATTTCATAATTGAAATAAGGTTATATCTTTTAATTGATGAATTCTATATATAAATGAAAAAAATATAAATTTCAAATGGAAAATAACCTCCTTAATTACATCTACCTTATCATGAATAAAAAAACTAGTTTACACAAAAATTGAATTATGATTTAGAAAAAATAGTGAATAAACCTTTTAAGTACTCACATTTAACTTGATAAATCAGATTTAAAATTTTATAAATATATATATTTAAATCTTAAAAATAGATTCTACACTTTAAAAGGATTCACAATTATACTAAATAGATTTTAAAAAGTGAAATAAAAATTTTTAAATTGAACATTTAAATAGTTTAGAAGTAAGGAATAAATTCAAAAAATAAGAAACAAGTATTTCTTCACCCTTAGTTTTAGTTTATTTATTTCTAGAAATAAAAAACATTTTCATGAGTGTTTTAAGAATTAAAAATGAAATATACATATATTTGTTATTTTATTATTTCCTTTAAAAATGAAAATATCAATTAAGTACAAGCAAAATTTTAAATTTAGTAGTGAACACTTCTCCAAAAACATACTTTTCATAAGGATACACAAAAAATGTTATAATATATTTAATAAATTTTCAAAGTAACCAAATGATAATATCATAAAATTAAACTGTAATTTACAACTAAAAAACATATTCACTGCCCATATAAGGATATTAAACATATTATAGTACATTCCAACATACCAAATAAAAGAATATTAAAGATATGCATACTAAATAATATTTAAGTTTATATTATCCAATATTAAAATAAGCACAATATTACTCAATTTCACTAACCCAAAATAGAATTTAACATATATTCTAGAATCCCATTTGATAAAATAAATGTAGGCTATCCAAAAAATGATATACTAAACATGATATATAAGATCATGCCAACATGCCATGTTTGAAACTATAATGACATACATGTTGAATATAAGAATCTAAAATTAAATACATATTATTTGGGTATAAAGAATGGTTTAATTTCACATTAATTTGAATACATTTCTTTAGGTACCCAATTAGTAGATGGTTTAGATAGTTTCCACTTGAAATCGAATTTAGACATAAAAGAACTTTTTTGGCCAAAATATTGAGTGAACTTAAAAGGACACTCACAAGCATAATGAATATAAGATCCACATTTAAAATAATTAAATGAAGAAATTACAATAGATTTTCCTTTCACAAAATAATTTTTAAACATAGTAAGAACAAAATAATCACAACCATATTTATTCTATTTTTCATAAAATTACATGAAATAATCAGTCTTGCTAATATTTACATTTGAAGCACATAAATTATAAATTGTATTTTTCAAACAAATATTTTCATTTTTAACATTATTTAATTCACTCTTAATCCATTCATTTTATTTTTAAACAAATTCCAAATCATCACAAACCTTTATATGTATTGAACAAGGTGTGTTTATAAGATTTTCATTTAACATATCATTTTCTTCTATAATCTTTAAAATTTTTGTATCAACATTATTTAATTTAAACAATAATTTAATTTTCTTTTAACGAACCCTTTTATATTTTTCTTTGAGTGACACATGTATAAAATTCATTTATTTTATTTAATATTTATATAAATACAACATTTCCTTCAAATATTCAATACCTGGCTCATCATTTCCATAATTGATAGAAACATGAGAATAATAATTAAAATATTTGTTTTTACTTATATTTATCACACATATATTTCCTAATCTTTTAGTATATGAACCAAGATCACTTGAAAAATAAGAATTATGAGGTGAATATGTTACCCTAGAATATCCTTCCATAAATACAACATTGCCAGTTTCTTTTGGAATTTCATCCTTATTGCATGAGCTTTAAGAATAACTCCATGAAGTCCAAGATTTCTTTTCTTTTGATATTTCACTGATTTTTGAACTTAAAAAATTATGTTTAATATGTATTTTATTCCTAAAATGAAAATAAATAATATTTGAATAATCTAAATTCAAATGTGAATTACCTTAAGTGATCTCTCCTTCAAGAAAATGGGGTTTTTCCTTTTTCTTTGATAGACACTCCATTTTCATGTGTCAAGGATTTTTATAATTAAAGTGAATAGTTTTCCAAGAATTTCATTCTTCAAAGGTAGTTGTTTCCAGATATTTCCAAATTTCATGAGAAGTGTTTCAACTAAAAAAAATTTCAAAAATATTTCCAGTAAAATAAAAATAAAAAATATTTATGAACTTATAATTAAGATCATGTTTAATAGAATCTTATCCTTTCAAATCAATCAGATCGGATTTAGGTAAAAATTAAGATTTAATCAAAATATCACAAAATAGAACTTCAATAATCATTAGATATGATTTCATCTGGATATTCAACTGAGTATACTTACTACCACTGAAATGTGGTGGTAATATTGGATTCAAAACATTTTTATTCCTTAAGTTAACTATCACTAAAAAATATCTTTTCCTTAGTCTTGTTAAGGACTAGGATTAAAAGTTATCATAAATAATAAAATAAAATAAAATTACCGTAGTATATCCTTAAGAAAGAAAACATCATATACTAACCGTGAGGTATCAAAAAAATTGAAAAACTAACTTATCCTTAAAGGTTCTGGATCTGATACAAATTGTTTAGCCCCGAAGGAGTGATGAAAAAGGAAAAGTGGGGGTGAATTGTCTTTATTTAAAAAAATTAATAAGATTTTTAACTTTAAGAGTGAAAATTAATCTATTATTATATTAAAAAATTCTACCACACTGATATAAGAAAATAGAGAGAAAATAAACTTCAATAAATTAAAATATGAATATAATAGTTTTGTAGTAGTTTGAATCTAAATGTTATTATGTCTAATATTCACACACCAACCGAGCGTATGGAACCCACTAAGTTATATCACTTTTAAAGGAGAGTGAAAAATCTTTACATCCATAGTTTTCACACTTGGAGGCTTAACCCAATTTCTGTGTCTTTTACAGGTTCAGACAAAAACCCGTCCTTTTACAAGAGAAGACCAACCTAGAATTTTACAACCTCAATCCTAACCTCTTTCCTTTTTTAGGTTTAGACAAAACCCAATATTTTATGGGTAGAAACATAACCTAGTATTTTACAGGTTTGGACCCAACCTATACTTTTGATGGTAAATTAATAACCTATTTTATGTTATGGTTCAATAGAAAATTGACATTCTAAGGGAACTGACTAAACTTGAACTCTTACAAGAGAGGTCTTTTCTTCTACTATTTTTATGGGTTAAGCGGCACAAACAGTTACACCACAATTAAAGAATAAAATAATTTAACTAGGTGGATTATTTTTTATGATAATGTTGGAGTTTGGATTAGTTAGTGCTCTGGACCTTCAAGATGTTGAAATAATGAGGATCATACAACCAATAGTTTACTCCAGTAAGTAGTTTAATTATGAATCTTCAGGACACATATGTGAACTATTCAATGTGTAAGAGAAAATCAGAGTCACGTCTATCTTTCTTCACTGAATTCCTTGATCTTTTTATGAACCAAAATATAAATATCTATTTTCATCACTTTACATTCCATGATTCTCCTTCATAAATTCCAATAATAAAGTCTTCTCATGGAAGCATCTTTTAATTAGCTTTGGTATACTGTAAAAATGAAAACCATGCTATACACAAAAAAAATATTAGAACAATAAATAAACAATTAATATAGTAGTAAATACATCCATACAATTTTATAATAAATTTCTTGGAACACTCCCTCAATTTATGTGAGAATAACTCCTCATAATTCAACCATCTTGAATTTGAATATCTCAAGTTCCAAAATTTCAGCATGAATATCCATACATGCTTAATACCATGTGAATCTCATTTAATCCCTAATAAAACTATTTTAAACATATTATCATGAATTATAGATATTTAATGAGTAATTTTAGAATAATTAAAACACTAGTAATAGGTATAATAAACTTTTGGAAAATTAAAATATGAAATAATACAACAAAATAGCTTATTTCCAGGTTTATGTAAATATATATTTCAAAGATCACATATGGGTTTTTAACACATACTAAAATGGATTTTTCTTTAAAATTAGTTCATGATACTTATAAAAAAGATCAAAATATTTTAGATCCTATAAAAACATTGATTTATAGTGATATAAATACCATTTTGAGAGATAATATATTTCACATAATTGAATTATACCATGTCAGCAAATTTTACTACATAGCTGATTTCCACATCATAAAATTCACATACCAAATATATTCAATATAATCAAAATCACATATCCAAAATTTGACATATCTAAATCCACATATCGAATATTTGATGTAACTGAATTCATGTATCATATATTCAATATAGCCAAATCCACGTATCCAAAATTCTGAAATTTATAAACAACTTGACTTATAAATTTTCTGACCTAAATTAGACATTATAAATAGAATAATAAAATTTGGTTTCAATTGAATTATATTTATAAAATTTCATTAGATTTACATATAATCTATAATCACCTTAATATGATGTTATGGCTCAAGTTATCTTTAAAATATAGTAGAAAAATTGTTATAAAAAAATATAAAATTTGTACCAAAAACATATAGTGAATTCTAACATGATTTATGACATGATAAATATAGATTCATAATTTTATGTATTCTAATGAAATTTATATAACTTTTTATATTTCTAAATCAATAATAATCACTCAATTTATAGTTTTATATCTCAAGTTATGACTAAAATAAAAAAGGAAAATGAATCTAGAAATTTGGTTATGTGTGTTGGGCGGAGAAAGAAGGAAGTGATGGCAAGAGGGGGGGTGAATTGCCTTTTAAAAAATGATTAACAATTTAAAATCAAAGTTGAAAGTGCAGCGGAAATAAAAGAGGCAAGACACGCAATTGATAATGGAGTTCGGCTTAACGCAAAGCCTACGTCTCCGCTCCCAACTCAACCGTTGAGAGATTTACTACCGCTTGCTTTTCAATGGTTGTAGCAAGAAACCCACTAGCCTTTTTACAGGTGAAGGCTATCTCACCTATTACAGCTTTCTTTTTAATGGTTATGCAAGAACCCACTTGCTTTCAATGGTTGAGCAAGAACCCACTAGCCTTCTTACAGGTGAAGGCTAGCTCACTTATGTCTCAAGCCTTTTAAAGGAAAGGCTTGACCAACCTCTTCACACCTTGAAGGTGGTGTGAAAACCCAAAAGAAAGGATGAGAGAAAGAGATGGGGGTTTGTAGGCACAAACCCAATTTGATGCTCAAAATGATAAAACAATAAAAACCGTAATGAGGAAGTCTTGGGCGCCAATGGATTGATGGAGCTGATGAAGGGCGCTCCCAAGCTTCTTTGACGGTGCTCCTTGGATGTGGAAGTGTGTTGGAGCAAGTGGGGTTCCCTTGGAAGAATCCGCCGGAGGTTAGCCAAATGATGGAAAATGTGTTCGTTGGCTTCACAATAGTTCCGACTATGTTTCTTTGGCTTCCGGAGGTTCCTAGTCCTTTATTTATAGAGGGGGAACCCTCAAATGGCCTTTGGGAGGCTTCGGAGCCGTTGGAGAGGCCTTCGGAGCCGTTGGAGGCCAAGTGGACAGGCTGGTCGAAAGCCCAACGGCTAGTTTGACTGGCTCCACCGGCTGACCGGTACAGAGCCACTGGTTGGCCGGTGTGTGCAAAATGGAGAGGCCTTCGGGCTCAGGCTCCACCGACTGGCCGGTGATGAGGCCACCGGTGGGCCGGTGCTGAGGCAGTGGCTGACACTGTTTGGGCTGGGTGCCACCGGCTGGCCAGTGCTGAGGCCACCGGTTGGCCGGTGCTGAGGCAGTGGCTCAGCCTTCTGTCCAGGGTCCATCGGCTGGCCGGTGGTGAAGCCACCGGTTGGCCGGTGGACTGAATTTTAGTCCACTTTGGCTTTTTGCCTTCTTGGCCTTCTTGGCCCAATTCCTTGGCACCCTGAATTTATTCCTATCATCCAAAAACACTTAAAACAAAATTAGTAAAATAAAAGAGTGATTGTGATCATGAAAATTAAACCACGAGGGGTTCGAGAGGTACAACAATCTCCCCCTATTTTGATGATCACAATCACCAAAACAAACAATGTAAAAATGGAATGAAAGGCATGCTTTAAATTGTTTACTTACAAATTTATCCTTTAAAGCATGAGAGAAAGATTTCTCCCCCAATCAACCAAGAATTTCTCCCCCTTTGTGATTATCAAAATAGCACGGGGCATAAAACTTGATTGAGGAAAAAAAGATTTTAAACCAATTGAAATTTTTGAAATTTGAATTGAAAGTTTTGAATCAAAAATTTGAAATGAAAGTTTTGAATGAAAAATAGAATAATAGTTTGAATTGAAAGTTTTTGAATAAAAAATTGAATAACAGTTTGAATTAAAAAATTTGATACCAAGTGTTGAAATTGAAAGTTTGAATCGAAAATTTTGAAATTGAAATCAAAAGGGCTTAAACGATCCTAACTCCCCCTAAATAAAAACAACAAATCACCGGGGAGAGGTTTTTGAAACCGAGACAAATTTTGGTCCGGTGAGACTCGCTAAGAGGGATTTTTCAATCCATACTTGTCTAGTTGCGGGTCTTCTCCTATAAAATTCATCATTAAATAAAATGGTTTTGGGCCTACCATACCGGGCATTTTTGCAATCACATTCATAAATCATGTGCCCGGGTTTTTTACAATAATTGCAAAATTTAAATTGGGAGCTCCCCCTTACAAAAATAGTAGGTACATGGGAAGAGAAATCTTGCTTGGAATAGCCAAGCCCTTGGGTGGTTCTAGATACGCGTTGGGAACCAAGCAATTTGGTCAAATTTTGTTCCCCTTGGGTGAACTTGGAAAGAGATTCCCTTAAATCTTTGATAGTTGATTCCATGGAATCAATATCGGGAAGGTTTTGAATCTTGAGGGACAACTCCTCCTTCTCTTTGAGAAGTTGCTCCTTTTCGGAAGTAAGTTTTTTGAAATTATTTTTTAAAGAAACAAATTTGGAAGAAAGTTCGTGAAAACCTTCCTCCAATTGATCTCTAGCATGTTGGAGATCCTCATAAGATAAATGATTTAAAGAATTGGAAGAACTTGAGGATGAGGAGTCGGAAGATGTTACCTCATGAAATGCCATTATGCATTTGTTACCATTGTCTCTTGAGGAGGAGGAGGAGGAGGATGTGGAGCTATCACTCCATGTGGCCTTGAATGCCTTCTTATTTTCCTTTTTCTTGGCCTTTTTCTTGTGGGATGGGAAATCGGTCTTGTCATCGCCTTTAGTGCCCTCATGGGTTACTTCTAAAAGTTTCCAAATGTCATAAGAATATGAGCAAGTAGAAATACGATTAAATTCATTACGGTCTAGTCCACAATGAAGAGCATTCATGGCTTTGCCATCAAGCTCAAAATTTGCAATGTCTTCGGGGGTCCATTTGGACTCATCCTTGTTAGATAAAGAAAATCCTTGCATAACAATTCGATATATAGGATAGCCAATACTTTTAAGGAATGTAATCATGCGAGTTTTCCAAAAAGTATAGTCGGTTCCATCAAAGAATGGAGCACGACCCAAAGAATAGCCTTCGGGGGCGAAAGAGGTTGAAGCCATCATAATGGATCTTTAATTTGAAACCGGTTACGGTATTACTCAAATTTTGCCTCTGATACCAATTGTTGGGCGGAGAAAGAAGGAAGTGATGGCAAGAGGGGGGGTGAATTTCCTTTTAAAAAATGATTAACAATTTAAAATCAAAGTTGAAAGTGCAGTGGAAATAAAAGAGGCAAGACACGCAATTGATAACGGAGTTCGGCTTAACCCAAAGCCTACGTCTCCGCTCCCAACTCAACCGTTGAGAGATTTACTACCGCTTTCTTTTCAATGGTTGTAGCAAGAAACCCACTAGCCTTTTTACAGGTGAAGGCTAGCTCACCTATTACAGCTTTCTTTTTAATGGTTATGCAAGAACCCACTTGCTTTCAATGGTTGAGCAAGAACCCACTAGCCTTATTACAGGTGAAGGCTAGCTCACCTATGTCTCAAGCCTTTTAAAGGAAAGGCTTGACCAACCTCTTCACACCTTGAAGGTGGTGTGAAAACCCAAAAGAAAGGATGAGAGAAAGAGATGGGGGTTTGTAGGCACAAACCCAATTTGATGCTCAAAATGATAAAACAATAAAAACCGTAATGAGGAAGTCTTGGGCGCCAATGGATTGATGGAGCTGATGAAGGGAGCTCCCAAGCTTCTTTGACAATGCTCCTTGGATGTGGAAGTGTGTTGGAGCAAGTGGGGTTCCCTTGGAAGAATCCGCCGGAGGTTAGCCAAATGATGGAAAATGTGTTTGTTGGCTTCACAATAGTTCTGACTATGTTTCTTTGGATTCCGGGGGTTCCTAGTCCTTTATTTATAGAGGGGGAACCCTCAAATGGCCTTTGGGAGGCTTCGGAGCCGTTGGAGAGGCCTTCGGAGCCGTTGGAGGCCAAGTGGACAGGCTGGTCAAAAGCCCAACGGCTAGTTTGACTGGATCCACCGGCTGACCGGTACAGAGCCACCGGTTGGACGGTGTGTGCAAAATGGAGAGGCCTTAGGGCTCAGGCTCCACCGGCTGGCCGGTGATGAGGCCACCGGTTGGCCGGTGCTGAGGCAGTGGCTCAGACTTCTGTCCAGGGTCCATCGGCTGGCCGGTGGTGAAGCCACCGGTTGGCCGGTGGACTGAATTTCAGTCCACTTTGGCTTTTTTCCTTCTTGGCCTTCTTGGCCCAATTCCTTGGCACCCTGAATTTATGCCTATCATCCAAAAACACTTAAAAAAAATTAGTAAAATAAAAGAGTGATTGTGATCAGGAAAATTAAACCACGAGGGGTTCGAGAGGTACAACAATGTGGTTCACAATTTGGTTATGTGGCTAAGCATTTGGCTATGTGTGAAATGATAAATTCGATACATGGGAAAAATAAAAACATGTATAAATGATATTTAATGGTCTTAAATGTCATATTTATCCTACGAACTCAATATGAAACTTTTGGAACATGTTATGAACAATCAAAACAATAAATTTAAATATATTTTTGGAAAATAAATACTATGATGTAATAAAGGTTAATGATACTTTAATCAATACATAAGATAACAGTTATAGTTACACAATTCAAAGAATTTATAATTTTAAAATAAATAAATAAATAAATCTTTTTAATTATTATAACATAAAGTGGTTCAAGGAGAGAATAAATAAAACAAAGATTTGTAATTATCAAAACATAAAGTAGTTCAAAGATCCACTCAAGATTATCCTACTTAATAATAATTACAAAACCAAGTATAATTTCAAAACTTATCCCCTTTTTGAAATTTTCAAAGAGATAAAGTTTCAGTAGAAAAATTATCTCTTTGAAAATATAATACTTATCCTCCTTTTTTAACACGGTGTTTCACTCCCTTAGGTTAATAGTTAATAATTAACTCCCCCTAAATTTAAGCATGCTTGAAAAATGAAAATAAAATGTATTTTATAAGTATACTTTTAAAGATATTTAAAACTTTCATGAGAAGTGTTGTAGCTATAAATTTTGTAAAAAATTCTCAGTAAAATAATAATAAATAATATTTATGACCTTATAATTAAGATCGTATTTAACATAATATTATCCTTTAAAATAAATCAGATCAGGTTTAGGTAAAACATAAGAGTTAATCATTATATCCCAAAATAAAATTTTAATAATTTTTAGATAAGCTTCCATCCAGATTCACCATTGAGTATACTTACTACCATTGAAATGTGGTGGTAATGTTGTATTCAACCAATTTTTATTCCTTAAGTATTTTTTCAATGAAAAAGATCTTTCCATTTGTATTATTAAGGACTAGAATAAAAAGTTAGAATAGTTATTATAAAAAATGAATCATGGTATATTCTTAAGATATCCAACCTCTGAAACCAATTATGAGGCATCAAATAAAGAGACGAACTAACTTATCTCCAAAGGGTTTGGCTCTGATACCAATTTTTAGGTTCTAAAGAAGTGATGACAATGGACAAGAGGGGGTGAATTTTCTTTCATTAAAAAATAAATCAAAGTTTTAACTTTAAAATTAGAAATTAATCAGTTCAAATATTAAACAATTAAACCACATTGATATAAGAAAAGATGGAGAAATAAAATATAGCAAAGTAAATGATGAACATAAAAATTTTATAATAGTTTAGATATAAATAATCATACGCATGCTCTTTACAAACCAACCCGATGTATGGAACCCACTAAGGTTTATCACTTTTTGAATGAGAGTGAAAACTCTTTACATATACCTTTTTCACACCTTGAGGATGAAAATAATTTCTCTATCTTTTATGGGTTTATATAAAAAAACCAGCCTTTTATAACAGAATACTCAACCTAGACTTTTACATGCTCAATCCTAACCTATTTCCATTAAGATTTTATATAGATCTCAGTATTTTATAGGTGTAAACCTAATCCAATATTTTATAGGTGCATACTATGACAACCCTGCTTTTTATTACAACTTAAACATGATTTATTACATAAAACTTCACTTGATACAACAAATAAGATCGAGAGGTTTAGTGTATTTGGGGATTAGGATCATTACATAAAAACTTTAAACTTGAAATACAACATCTTTATTGAAAACTTCCTTTACATGACCACTACATTCCTTCGTACTTAGCATTGCATGGGATAACCTGAGGACATGCATAAGAAAAGGGTGAGCTATAAAGCCCAGTAAGGGAGTACACAATGAATAACATGAGGAGTACAATACATTTTAGGCAATAGGAACATCAATAGAGCATAAGAGTAACATGAACATAAAGGAATGATAAAGCATGATAATCATAACATGGAAATGTGGCAACAACACTTAACATTGAATTAGCATGAGCCAAGGCTCATTGCACATGGAGCATGAGTAAACCCTCATTGCACTTGAAGCACGAGTAAACCCTCGTTGCACTTGAATTAGCATGAGTCAACACTCATTGCACATGATGTATCATGATACTATACTTTACCCAATGCATTGGAGCGCTATAAGGGCGCACCCTTCTTAAACATTTCATTTCACGCATAAGTGTGCCACATGGATCATAAAACATAGATTCATAAAACATAATCATTTATTCCACGATAAAGGAATGTGGAATTCATACATGAATCTTTACAATCAATAAGTAAATGTGCATAAAGGTGAATACCCTTGATGGAGAAATGGGCATGGTATTCACTACACAATGACATTGGCTTAGAAAATCGGTGCGATTTTGGCAGCGTAACGGTGTGACATAAGAATTCATAAAAATGGTTGATGAGAGAGAAAGGGGTTACTCATCATATTTACATGTAATGTACAGTAAGGAGCTCATATAGATACATGTCCCAATAATTGAAAAGGAATTTAGATTCATGATACAAAAGTATTTCTTGAATGTAAAAGAAGAGAGAGAAGTTCCTTTCGGAATTTCGGCATAGTAACGGGTGTACATGGGAGGCATTTAATGAGAGAGAAAGGGGTCTCCCATCATTCAAACAATAAGAGGGAGGTATGGGGGAGGTGAGAAACCATACCCCAACATTCATAATTGAAAATAAAAGGGCAATACAACTTAAATAAAATTGACAAAAATGAGAAAGGAAGAAAAAACCCTTACTTGGAAGTGTGCTTCCAAAGGCTAGAGAGAGGCTTGTGAGAGGCTTCTTGGGAGCTTGGGGCACCTTGGGAGGATTATAGAGAGAGTAGGGTAGAGGTTGGACGAACTCCAAGGGATTTTAGTGAGGAAGAAGTGGGATCTTGGGTGGGTTTATATAGGAAAGGTGAGAGAATTCTTTATTATTTAGGTTTGGGACCCCTTATATTAAAATAATCCAAACCAAAAACCATCCCATGGTATTTGCCCATGGTTTCTGAAAAGGAAAGAGGAAAAAAATATTTTACAAGGCCAAGGTCTAAACTTATTAAAAAAATAGGGTTTCTTATGTGGAGGTGAGTCACACTCCCATGGAAATTAATTTAAAAAGGCAAAGTGTTGAAAAAGTATTGAGGGGTTCATTGATGCTTTGAAAAGTAAGTCAAACAAACCCAAAACCTCATTATTTTAATTATAAAACATATATTGTCTGGACATAAGGATTATGGTATTTTATTACATCACCATTGGGTCATTATGATGTCATAAAACACATTATATATTTAAACGGTATTTAATTTTTACCCAAAAATTTGACTGTCTCAGAAAATTATGAAAAATTCACCGTTGGATAATTTCGACGTTCTGATTCCAAAAATAATATTTATTTTATCTAAATAATTTTATAAATATTTGAATTTTCACTTTTAAAATAAAAACCGATATTTATCAAAAATTCACGGGTTTTGACAGAAATGGTTTTCAAACCTCAATAAAAATTTTAATTGCATTCATAAAATTATAAGATCATTTATATTTAATAAAAATTAATTTAATATTAATAATAATATTTTATTAAAATATTATTTAATTCAAAAATCCCTTAATTTAATAAAATATAATTCTTAATTAAATAATAACCAAAAACACCATTTGTACTTTAAAAACTATTACAATGTATCAAAAATGACTAGAAATTATATTCATTATTATATAAAAAAATAATGTACATGAACATGGTACTACTTATTTGTTACATAACCCCTTAAGATAGCCGCATAAGACCTAAGGGTAAGGTGTGCGATGGTGACAGACTCTTGGGGCGGCTCGGATAACATCGCTCGAGTGGTAATCTCTATCAACTTCCACTTTTCCCGTAGACGATCACGTTCGAGCTTGACATAATGAAGCTCAGCTTGGGCTTGGTCA
This sequence comes from Viscum album, assembly GCA_963277665.1. Taxonomy (NCBI): domain Eukaryota; kingdom Viridiplantae; phylum Streptophyta; class Magnoliopsida; order Santalales; family Viscaceae; genus Viscum; species Viscum album. The sequence goes on from OY728143.1 coordinate 978,670,923, forward strand.
AGGGCGAAGCCCAAAGACGCCACCTCTTTTCCGAGCTCCGAAAAATGGGCTTCGTATGGGGCAATTCTACAGGATGAGGCCATCGCTTCCTTTGTCTGGGTAAAATTGGGTTCGTTAAAGCCTTATATTTTTACTACTCATGTGATCACTATTCAACGGCTATAAAAGTAACAGTCACAAATCTTAACATAAAACCAAAGAAGTTGACATCTTATAAAAACATTTTACATAAATAAACATTTAACTGGATCAAGAGGGATTTTCCATTAATGAAACTTTGGGTCGTTACAATATTCCCCCCTTAAGAAATTTCGCCCTTGAAATTTTCCTTTTCCCACACTAAAACAAATGTGGGTAACTTAGCTTCATCATATCCTCCGACTCCCAAGTTGCTTCTTCAAACTTGTGGTTTCTCTACAACACCTTGACGAGGGGCATTGTCTTATTTCGTAGAACTTTTTCTCTACGATCTAAGATCTTCACTGGTTTCTCCTCATAAGAAAGATCATCTTCCAATTGTACCACCTCGGAAGAGAGTACATGTGAAGGGTCCGGTATGTACTTCCTTAAGAGGGATGCATGAAAGACATCATGCACCTTGGCCATAGTAGGTGGAAGTGCTAGTCGATAGGCCACAGCCCCAACACGATCAAGAATCTCGAAGGGGCTGATGTACCTTGGAATTAACTTCCCTTTCTTTCCAAACCTCATGACCTTCTTCCATGGAGATATGCGTAAAAACACCATGTCTCCGACTTTGAACTCAAGGTCTCGTCGACGATTATCTGCATAACTCTTCTGTAGACTTTGGGGTGCCTTGATATGCTGCTAAATGGTTTTCACCTTCTCCACCATTTCTTCGACCATTTCTGGTCCAAGCAGCTTACGTTCACCGACCTCATCCCAACATGCTGGTGTTCTACACCTTTTCCCATACAGGGCTTCATATGGTGCCATTTGGATGCTTGAGTGGAAACTATTATTATAAGAGAACTCAACTAGAGGAATATGTTGATCTCATCCTTCTTTAAAGTCCATTGAGCACGCTCTCAACATATCCTCAAGTGTTTGGATAGTCTGCTCGGATTGGCCATCAGTTTGAGGATGATAGGTCGTACTGAAGTTCAGTTCAGTATTCAGAGCATGTTGAAGACTCTTCCAAAACTTAGAGGTAAATCTTGGATCTCGGTCAGACACAATAGATAGTGGTACTCCATGTAACCGTACCACTTTCCTGATATATATCTGTGCCAATTGATCCAAAGAGAAATCCTCTCGAATAGCAATGAAGTGTGCAGTCTTTGTAAGACGATCCACAACAACCCAGATTGCATTGTTACCTTTGGATGTCCTTGGAAGTCCGGTGACAAAGTCCATGGTGATGTTCTCCCATTTCCATTCTGGTATGGGCAATGGTTACATCATCCCCTTAGACTTCTTCCTCTCTGCCTTCACTTTCTGACACACCAGGCACTTTGATGTATACTCAGCGATCTCCTTCTTCATATTATCCCACCAAAAGTTTTCTCGGAGATCTTGATACATCTTTGTGCTCCCTGGGTGAATAGAGAAATTTGAACTATGTGCATCATCCAAAAGTTCCTTCTTCATCTCCGAACTTGATGGAACACATAGTCTTTTCCCAAACCGCACAATTCCTTCTTCATTAACATTAAACTCTGAGGATTTTTCCTTTTTGATAGCTTCCACTTTTTCTTGAATTCCCACATCATCATTTTGAGCATCCTTTAACCTTTCTAAAAGAGATGGTTGAGCAATAATTTGTGAAAGGATTGATGATGTTACCTTCTTTATGATTCCCATGTCTATATTCATCAAGTCTAAGAAGATTGGATCCTTCTCAATTCTCATCATTGATAGAATAGCTGGATCCTTTCTACTTAGGGCATCCGCTACCTTGTTCGTTTTCCCAGGGTGGTAATGTATTGAACAGTCATAATCCTTGATGAGCTCTATCCATCTTATCTGGCACATATTAAGCTCTTTCTGTGTGAATATATATTTAAGACTCTTGTGGTCAGTATATATCTCACATTTCTCTCCATAGAGATAATGCCGCCAGATTTTCAAGGCAAAGATCACCGCCGCCAACTCTAGATCATGCGTTGGATAGTTTCGCTCATGGATTTTCAACTGCCTTGAAGCATAGGATATCACTTTATCATTCTGCATTAGCACACATCCTAATCCCTTCTTTGAGGCATCACTGAATACCACAAAAAGTTCCCCACTTGTGGGTAAAGTGAGCACGGGTGCAGTGATAAGCCTCCTTTTCAACTCCTTGAAGCTTTCTTCGCATTCATCACTCCAAGAAAACTTTACTCCCTTTCGAGTTAGTTTGGTAAGAGGGTTGGACAATCGTGAGAAATTTCTCACAAATCGTCGATAATATCCAGCTAACCCCAAGAAGCTACGGATATCAGTTACCGATGTTGGCCTCGGTCATCCCTCAATTGCATCTGTTTTGGAGGGGTCCACATATATCCCATTGCTTGTGATGATATGGCCCAAGAATGAGACCTCCTTCAACCAGAACTCACACTTGTTGTACTTGGCATAGAGCTTCTCCTTGCACAAAGTCTCCAGTACAGTTCTTAAATGCTCCTCATGGTCCTCCTTGGTTTTGGAGTATATTATAATATCATCTATAAAGACTACCACAAATTTGTCTAGGTAATCTCTAAAGACTCTATTCATCAAGTCCATGAATATTGCTAGAGCATTGGTAAGTCTGAAAGGCATTACTATGAATTCATAGTGCCCGTACCTTGTACGAAAAGCAGTCTTGGGGATATCTTCCTTCTTCACCCTTACTTGATAATATCCTGACCGCAAGTCCACCTTGGAGAAGTATTGTGCTCCACGCAGCTGATCAAACAAGTCATTGATTCTTGGGAGAGGATACTTGTTCTTTATCATGATTTTTTTAAGTTCATGATAATCGATGCAAAGCCGCATTGACCCATCCTTCTTCATGACGAAGAGGACTGGTTCACCCCATGGTGATGCACTTGGGCGTATAAACCCTTTATCCAGATTCTCCTGTAGTTGTTTCTTCAGCTCTTCAAGCTCAAAAATAGCCATTCTATATGGAGTCTTGGATATTGGTAGTGCCCCAGGTATAAGTTCAATTGAGAACTCAACATCTCTTCTTGGAGGAAGGCCAGGAAGTTCCTCGGGAAACACTTCAGCGAATTCCCTCACAATAGGCATTTATTCAAGGGTGGTTTCTTCCTTGGACTCAATCATCTGAGCCAGATATGCATGCTCATAAGGAAGTAATATCCATGCTTGAGATGATGGAGCAAAAGTAGATTCATCTTCCTCCTGACACTTGTAAAGAATCTAGGGTTGATTCTCCATATGGAGTGTGATTTCCCTCTCCCGACAATTTATGTTGGCTCTATATAAGGAAAGCCAATCCATGCCAATAATTGCATAAAATTCTACCAGAGGGAGTATGATGAGGTTCGTCGGGAAATTCAATCCACAGATTATAACAGGGGAGGAATTATATTCATGGGATGCAATGATTGCCCCATTTGTCGTACTCACCAACATCTTTACTTCCAGGATTTGTGGTGGTGCTGGGATTGTTCTACTAAACATTCGAGATATAAAAGAATGCGTAGAACCTGAATCAAAAAGTATGTTTGCTATTATTGAATGAATAACTAGCGTACCTGTCACCACTTCGTTGTCGGGGTTCACTTCGGTAGAAGTGATGGAAAAAGCTCTTCCTTGCTGTCTTGGAGGTTGTTGGTTGCCTCCGATAACCCTTGGATTAGGGAACTGATTCACAAAATGACCTGGTTCTTTGCATTTGTAGCATTGAACAACGCGTTGAGGTTCGAACGGAGCGTTCCTCTCCTCTGTTGCATCCGCGGGTCCTTCTTGCCGATAGTTAATAAATAAGTGACCTTCTCTTCCACACCTAAAGAATTTTCTCGTCCCCCTAAGGCAATTTCCAGGGTGCTTCTTTCCGCACTTTTGGCAAGTAGGGTGCTGGAACTTCTTAGCGCCATTGGATTTATCCATCAGCCCACCAGCATTGAAGTCCACCTTACGCTTCTCGTCCCCATGATACCCCTGTGATTCTCCAATCTCCATTTCAACCTTGAGGTCACATCAGACAATTTCCTCATAACTGTCGAAGTCACGGATCGCTAATGCTTTCTGAAAACTAGGCTGCATCCCACCAAAGAAGTGGTCAACCTTGCATTCGGGGGTAAAGATAAAGCCGGAAGCGTATCATGAAAGCCTTGTGAAGTTTGCCTCGTACGCTCCCACAGATTATTCATCTTTTTGTTTGAGGGAAAGGAAGTCCCTTTCCATCTTAAGATGGAGGGTGCACGGAAAATATTTATCGAAAAACATCTTCCGGAATTCCTTCCATTCCAAAGCCTTGATCTCCTCCTCAAGCTTCGTATTTTTTATCAATGTCCACCATTGATCAGCTTCACCCTCCATACGATAAGCTGCCAGGAGAACCTTCTCTTGTTCAGAACATTGGAAGATGGAGAATATCTTTTCAATGGAGTTGATCCATTGCTCAGCGATCGTGGGATCAGATGATCCACTAAAAGTTGGAGGCCTTTGTCTCATGAAGATCTCGATAGTGACTTGTTCTTTCTTAGGGGGGGGTTGAACGTTCCTCTTGACCCGTGTTTCTATTCAAAACTTGAGTTAGCTAAGAGAGAAGCATGACAAAGTTCGCGATTCCCATTCCCATTGGATTGGGCATCTCATTAGTACAATCATCACACTGATCTTCACAACGGTTGTTAGCCTGAGTCCTCCTATTACCGTCCATTGGCTGGAATAAAAGGAAAGTTAGTGGTAACACATAAAGGGTAAACCGAAGACAAAAGTTGATGACTTATAAATAAAATTTAATCTCTTTAACTCATGAGTCTATAGGATTCAATCCAGGCTTTTCATGATCTACCTTCTAACATATATTCTTAGGGGCATTTTTCCCTTAATAAGGGTTCATACTAAAATTGTGAATTTATCAAAACATATCCCCCGGGAGTGTCGTAACCAAGAGTGCAGAAAGGCCCGTTGTCGTGCACCAGTTCTCGTTCGAGTCTAGCTCAAAGCGGTGTTTTCGGGTTTTACCCCTAGGATACATCTGTGCCAGAGCCGCCTCTACCTGCTCGTATCTAGACAGGGATGTATTTGTTTGATAAAAAACTTACTTAGTATTTACCAAAACTTAGGGATGTTTTTATTATACTTAGTCTTGTATCTAAGGCTTTACTAGGGTTTCCTAATCCCAAAAATAACTAAACCTATCCTCTGATACCAACTATGACAACCCTGCTTTTTATTACAACTTAAACATGCTTTATTACATAAAACTTCACTTGATACAACAAAGAAGATCGAGAGGTTCAGTGTCTTTGGGGCTTAGTATCATTACATAAAAACTTTAAACTTGAAATACAACATCTTTATTGAAAACTTCCTTTACATGACCACTACATTCCTTCGTACTTAGCATTGCATGGGATAACCTGAGGACATGCATAAGAAAAGGGTGAGCTATAAAGCCCAGTAAGGGAGTACACAATGAATAACATGAGGAGTACAATACATGTTAGGCAATAGGAACATCAATAGAGAATAAGAGTAACATGAACATAAAGGCATGATAAAGCATGATAATCATAACATGGAAATGTGGCAACAACACTTAACATTGAATTAGCATGAGCCAAGGCTCATTGCACATGGAGCATGAGTAAACCCTCATTGCACTTAAAGCACGAGTAAACCCTCGTTGCACTTGAATTAGCATGATTCAACACTCATTGCACATGACGTATCATGATACTATACTTTACCCAATGCATTGGAGCGCTATAAGGGCGCACCCTTCTTAAACATTTCATTTCATGCATAAGTGTGCCACATGGATCATAAAACATGGATTCATAAAACATAATCATTTATTCCACGATAAAGGAATGTGGAATTCATACATGAATCTTTACAATGAATAAGTAAATGTGAATAAAGGTGAATACCCTTGATGGAGAAATGGGCATGGTATTCACTACACAATGACATTGGCTTAGAAAATCGGTGCGATTTCGGTAGCGTAACGGCGTGACATAAGAATTCATAAAAATGGTTGATGAGAGAGAAAGGGGTTCCTCATCATATTTACATGTAATGGAAAATAAGGAGCTCATATAGATACATGTCCCAATAATTGAAAAGTAATTTAGATTCATGATACAAAAGTATTGCTTGAATGTAAAAGAAGAGAGAGAAGTTCCTTTCGGAATTTCGGCATAGTAACGGGTGTAAATGGGAGGCATTTAATGAGAGAGAAAGGGGTCTCCCATAATTCAAACAATAAGAGGGTAGTATGGGGGAGGTGCGAAACCATACCCCAACATTCATAATTTAAAATAAAAGGGCAATACAACTTAAATAAAATTGACAAAAATGAGAAAGGAAGAAAAAACCCTTACTTGGAAGTGTGCTTCCAAAGGCTAGAGAGAGGCTTGTGAGAGGCTTCTTGGGAGCTTGGGGCACCTTGGGAGGATTCTAGAGAGAGTAGGGCAGAGGTTGGACGAACTCCAAGGGATTTTAGTGAGGAGGAAGTGGGAGCTTGAGTGGGTTTATATAGGAAAGGTGAGAGAATTCTTTATTATTTAGGTTTGGGACCCCTTATATTAAAATAATCCAAACCACAAACCATCCCATGGTATTTGCCCATGGTTTCTGGAAGAGAAAAGAGGAAAACAATATTTTACAAGGCCAAGGTCCGAACTTATTAAAAAAATAGGGTTTCTTATGTGGAGGTGAGTCACACTCCCATGGAAATTAATTTAAAAAGGCAAAGTGTAAGTCTTGAGGGATTCATTAATGCTTTGAAAAGTAAGTCAAACAAACTCAAAACCTTATTATTTTAATGATAAAACATATATTGGCCGGAAATAAGGATTATGGTATTTTATTACATCACCATTGGGTCATTATGATGTCATAAAACACATTATATATTTAAACGGTATTTAATTTTTACCCAAAAATTTGACTGTCTCAGAAAATTATGAAACATTCACCATCGGATAATTTTGACGTTCTGATTCCAAAAATAATATTTATTTTATCTAAATAATTTTCTAAATATGTGAATTTTCACTTTTAAAATAAAAACCAATATTTATCAAAAATTCACGGGTTTTGACAAAAATGGCTTTCAAACCTTAATAAAAATTTTAATTGCATTAATAAAATTATAAGATCATTTATATTTAATAAAAATTAATTTAACATTAATAATAATATTTTATTAAAATATTATTTAATTCAAAAATCCCTTAATTTAATAAAATATAATTCTTAATTAAATAATAACCAAAAACACCATTTGTACTTTAAAAACTATTACAATGTATCAAAAATGACTAGAAATTATATTCATTATTATATAAAAAAATAATGTACATGAACATGGTACTACTTATTTGTTACATAACCCCTTAAGATAGCCGCATAAGACCTAAGGGTAAGGTGTGCGATGGTGACAGACTCTTGGGGCGGCTCGGATAACATCGCTCGAGTGGTAATCTCTATCAAATTCCACTTTTCCCATAGAAGATCACGTTAAATCTTGACATAATGAAGCTCAGCTTGGGCTTGGTCAAGGGCGAAGCCCAAAGACGCCACCTCTTTTCTGAGCTCCAACAAATGGGCTTCGTATGGGGCAATTCTACTGGATGAGGCCATCGCTTCCTTTGTCTGAGTAAAATTGGGTTCGTTAAAGCCTTATGTTTATACTACTCATGTGATCACTGTTCAATGGATATAAAAGTAACGGTCACAAATCTTAACATAAAACCAATGAATTTGACATCTTATAAAAACATTTTTCATAAAGAAACATTTAACTGGATCAAGAGGGATTTTCCATTAATGAAACTTTGGGTCGTTACACATACCCAACTTAAACTTTCAAAGGAAAATTCATTAACCCTAGAGGTTGAGATTAATCTAGAAAATATAATTTTTGAGATCTTCGATAATTGCCTCAATATTATCCACCTTTTTGACAATTAAAAACCAAGTATAATTTTCAAAACTTCTCCCCCCTTTTTGAAATTATCAAAAAGATAAAGTTTCAATAGAAAAAATTATATATTTGAAAGGATAATAATTCTCCCCATTTTTGTTTAACACACTGTTACACTCTCTTAGGTTGATAGTAAAAAATTAATTCCCCATAAATTTAAGCACACTTGAAAAATGAGAACACAATGTATTTTATAAGTATATTTTTTAAGATGAAATGACATAAAAATAAATATAAATATTCTATAAAACCTTTTTAAACATGCATATTTTAAAACATGTGTTAAGAAGACACTATTAATCCTTCCATTATTATAATATTGAGTTGAATATAGTGAAAATATTTTTAAATTTTTTTTGTGATAAATAATGATAATTTCTTCATAAAATAACCGTTTATAAAAAGTAAAAGTTTAATCAATAAGCAGACAACAACTATTATCTATGATAAGGTTTAAAATAATAAAACAATAATAAAATTTTTATAGATATAAAAAATTATAAACTAAATAAACACATTAAAACTTCCCCTAAATTTGAGCATTAAATAAGACTCTCCATAAGTGTAAGAAAATAAAAATATTTCTATAAGATAAAACTAAGGTTGTTTTACCATACACAATATGTATAAACTGATAATATCTAAACAAGAATAAAACATATTATCTTCCCCTTGATTTATCATGTTATGAACTAAAGTACAGATTTAAAATTTCATCATGTCCAGAAAAAATTAAAATCAAATTCCAACATTCATGAAATAGAATTAAAATAAGAATACTTTTATAAGAAAATTTCATAATTGAAATAAGGTTATATCCCTTAATTTATGAATTCTATATATAAATTAATATAATATTAATTTCAAATTGAAAAGAACCTCCTTAATTACATATACCTTATCATGAATAAAGAGACTAGTTTACACAAAAATTGAATTCTGTTTTAGAAAAAATAGTGAAGAAACATTTTAAGTACACACATTTAACTTGATAAATCAGATTTAAAATTTTAGAACTATATATATTTTAATCTTAAAAATATATTCTACATTTTAAAAGGATTCACAATTAAACTAAATAGTTTTCAAAAAGTGAAATAAAAAATTGTAAATTGAACATTTAAATAGTTTAGAAGTAAGGAATAAATTTAAAGATAAGAAACAATTATTTCTTCACCCTTAGTTTTAGTTTATTTATTTCTAGAAATACAAAACATTTTCATGTGTATTTTAATAATTAAAAATGAAATATATATATATTTGTTATTTTATTATTTCCTTTCAAAATGAAAATATCAATTAAGTACAAGCATAATTTTAATTTTAGTAGTGAACACTTCTCAAAAAACATACTTTTCATAAGGAGCCACAAAAAATGTTATAAGATATTTAATGAATATTCAAAGTAACCAAACGATAATATCATAAAATTAAAGTATAATTTACAACTAAAAAACATATTCACTACCCATATAAGGATATTAAACATATTATAGTACATTCCAACATACCAAATAAAAGAATATTAAAGATATGCATAATAAAGAATATTTAAGTTTATATTATCCGATATTAAAATAAGCACAATATTACTCAATTTCACTAACCCAAAATAGAATTTAACATATATTCTAGCATCCCATTTGATAAAATAAATTTAGGCTATCCAAAAAAATGATATACTAAAAATAATTTAAAGATCATGCCAACATTCCATGTTTGAAACTATAATGAAATACATGTTGGATATAAGAATCTAAATTAAATACATATTATTTGGGTATAAATAATGGTTTAATTTCACATTAATTTGAATAAATTCCTTTAGGTAACCAAGTAGTAGATGGTTTAGATAGTTTTCACTTGAAATCGGATTTAGAAATAAAAGAACTTTTTTGGACAAAATATTGAGTGAAATTCAAAGGACACTCACAAGAATAATGAATATAAGATCAACAATTAAAATAATTAAATGAATAAATTACAGTAGGTTTTCCTTTCACAAAATAATTTTTAAACACAGTAAGAACAAATGAATCCCAACTATATCTATTCTGTTTTTCATAAAATTACATGAAATAATCAGTCTTGCTAATATTTACATTTGAAGCACATTTATTATAAATTTTATTTTCCAAACAAATATTTTTATTTTTAACATTATTTAATTCACTCTTCATCCATTCATTTTTTTTTAAACAAATTCCAAATCATCACAAACCTTTATATGTGTTGAAGAATTTTTGTATCTAAGATTTTCATTTAACATCTCATTTTATTCTATAAGCTTTAAAAATTTTGTATCAACATTATTTAATTTAAATGATAATTTTTTTTTATTTTAACAAACCATTTTATATTTTTATTTGAGTGACACATGTATAAAATTCATTAATTTTATTTAATATTTATATAAATCAAACATTTCTTTCAAATATTCAATACTTGGATCATCATTTCCAGAATTGATAGAAACATGAGAATCATAATTAAAATATTTATTTGTACTTATACTTATCACACATATATTTCATACTTTTCTAGTATATGAACCGAGATTACTTGAAAAATAATAATTATGAGGTGAATATATTACCCTAAAATATTTTTCTATAAATAAAACATTATCATTTTCTTTTGAAATTTAATCCTTATTGCATGAGCTTTCAGAATCACTCCATAAAGTCCAAGATTTCTTTTATTTTGACCTTTTACTGATTTTTGAACTTAAAAAAATAGGTTTAATATGTATTTTATTCCTACAATGACAATAAATAATATTTGAACAATATAAATTCAAATTTGAATTACCTTGAGTGATATCTCCTTCATAAAAATGGGGTTTTTCCTTTTTCTTTGATGGAAACTCCATTATCATGTGTCTAGGATTTCTATAGTTAAAGTGAATAGTTTTCTAAGAATCTCCTTCTTCAAAGGTAGTTGTTTCCAGATATTTCCAAATTTTATGAGAAGTGTTTTCACTACAAATTTTTTCAAAAATATTTCCAATAAAATAACAATAAAAAATATTTATGATCTTATAATTAAGATCATGTTTAATAGAATCTTATCCATTCAAATCAATCAGATCAGATTTAGGTAAAAATTAATATTTGATCAAAATATCGCAAAATAGAATATCAATAATCATTAGATATGATTTCATCTGAATATTCAACTGAGCATACTTACTACCACTGAAATGTGGTGGTAATATTGGATTCAAACCATTTTTATTCCTTAAGTCAACCATTACTGAAAAGGATCTTTTCCTTAGTCTTGTTAAGGACTAAGATAAAAAGTTAGCATAATTAAAAAAAAGTAACATAATATATTTTTAATAAATAAAACCTCTTATACTAACCATAAGGTATCAAAAAAAGTGAAAAAATAACTTATCCTTAAAGGTTCTAGCTCTGATACCAATTGATTGGCCCAGAAGGAGTGATGACAATGGACAAGTGCAGGTGAATTGTCTTTATTCAAAAATATTAATAAGAGTTTTAAATTTAAGAGTGAAAAGTAATTTGTTATTATATTAAACAATTCTACCATACTAATATAAGAAAATAGAGAGAAAAAAAACTTAAAGAAATTAAAAGATGAATATAATAGTTTTATAGTAGTTTGAATCTAAATGTTATTATGTCTACTCTTCACACACCAACCCACTGTATGGAACCCACTAAGTTATATCACTTTTAAAGGATAGTAAAAACTCTTTACATCCATCGTTTTCACACTTAGAGGCTTAACCCAATTTCTATGTCTTTTACAGGTTCATAAAAAAACCTGTCCTTTTACAAGAGAAGATCAACCTAGAATTTTACAAGCTTTATCCTAACCTCTTTCCTTTTTCAGGTTAGATGAAACCCAATATTTTATGGATAGAAACCTAACCTGGTCTTTTATAGTTTTGGAACCAACCTATACTTTTGATGGTAAATTAATAACCTATTTTATGTTATGGTTCAATAGGAACTCGCTATTCTAAGGGAACTGACCAAACCTAAACTCTTACAAGAGAGGTCATTTCCTATACTATTTTTATGGGTTAAGTGGCACAAACAGTTACAACACAATTAAAGAATAAAATAATTTAACTTGGTGAATGATTTTTGATGATGATGTTGGAGTTTGGATCAGGTAGTGCTCTGGACCTTCAAGATGTTGAAATAATTAGGATCAGGCAACCAATATTTTACTCCAGCAAGCAGTTTAATTATGAATCTCTAAGACTCATATGTGAACTAATCAATGTGTAAGAGAAAATTAGAGTCACATATATGTTTCTTCACTGCATTACTCAATCTTTTTATGAACCAAAATAGAAATATCTATTTTTTCACTTTAATTCCATGATTCTCCTTCATAAATTCCAATAATAAATTCTTCTCATGGAATCATCTTTTAATTAGCTTTGGTATACTGTAAAAATGAAATCCATGCTATACAAAAAAAATTATTAGAATAATAAATAAACAATTAATATAGTATTAAATACATCCATATAATTTTATAATAAATTTCTTGGAACACTCCCTAAATTTATGTGAGAATAACTCTTCATATTTCAACCATCTTGAATTTGAATATCTCAAGTTCCAAAATTTCAGCATGAATATCCATACATGCTTAATACCATGTGAATATCATTTAATACTTCATAAAACAATTTTAAACATATTATCATGGATTATGGATAATTAATGAGTAATTTTAGAATAAATAAAACCCTATGAATATTTATAATAAACTTTCAGAAAATGAAAATATGAAATAATACAACAAATTAGCTTATTTATAGGTTTATGTAAATATACATTTCAAAGATTGCATAGGGGTTTTTAACACATAATAAAATGGATTTTTCTCTAAAATTAGTTCATGAGACTTATAAAAAAGATCAAAATATTTTTGATCCTATGAAAACATTGATTCATAGTGATAGAAATATCATTTTTATAGATAATATATTTCACAAAATTGAATTATACCATGTCATCAAATTTTACTACATAGCTGATTTCTGCATCATAAAATTCAAATACCCAATATATTCAACATAACCAAAATCAAATATCCAAAAATTGACATATCTAAAACCACATGTCAAATATTTTATGTAACTGAATTCATGTATCATATATTCAATTTAGCCAAATTCACGTATCCAAAATTCTAAAATCTATAAACAACTTGACTTATCAAATTTCTAACCTAAATCAGACCTTATAAATATAAGAATAAAATTTGGTTACAATTGAATTATATTTATAAAATTTCATTAGATTTATAGAGAATCTATAATCACCTTAATATGATGTTATAGCTCAAGTTATCAATAAAATATAGTAGAAAAATAGTTTTGAAAAACTACAAAATTTGTACTAAAAACATACAGTGAATTCTAACCTGATTTATGACATAATAAATATAGATTCATAATTTTATGTATTATAATGAAATTTATATCATTTTTTTATATTTATTAATCAATAATAATCATTCAATTTATAGTTTTATATCTCAAGTTATGACTAAAATAAAAAAGGTAAATGAATCTGGAAATTTGGTTACGTGGTACACAATTTGGTTATGTGTCTAAGCATTTGGATATGTGTGAAATGATAAATTGGATACATGGGAACAATAAAAACATTTATAAATGATATTTAATGGTCTTAAATGTCATATTTATCCTAGTAACTCAATATGAAACTTTTGGAACATGTTATGAACAATCAAAACAATAAATTTAAATATATTTTTGGAAAATAAATATTATGATATAATAAAGGTTAATAATAATTTAATCAATACATTTGATAAAAATTATAGTTACACAATTCAAAGAATTGAGAATTTTAAAATAAAAAAATATTTTTAATTATCATAAAATAAAGAGGTTTAAGGAGAGAGTAAAGAAAACAAATATTTGTAATTATCAAAACATAAAGTAGTTCAAGGATCCACTCAACATTGTCCCCCTTAATAATAATTACAAAACCAAGTATAATTTCAAAACTTATCCCTTTTTTAAATTTTCAAAGAGATAAAGTTTCAGTAGAAAAATTATCTCTTTGAAAATATAATACTTCTCCTCCTTTTTTAAAATGGTGTTTCACTCCCTTAGGTTAGTAGTCAATAATTAACTCCCCCTAAATTTAAGCATGCTTGAAAAATGAAAATACAATGTATTTTATAAGTATATTTTTCAATATAAATTGATATAAAAATGAATATAAATTTTATATAAAACGTTTCTAAACCTTAATATTTTAAAGCATATGTTAAGGATCCACTATAAATCCTTCCATTGTTAGTACATTTAGTTGAATATAGTGACAAGATTTTAAAATGTGTTAGTGTAAAATAATGATAATCCCTTCATAAAATAAACTTTTATGTAAATTGAAAGTTTAATCAATAAGAAGGCATCAAATAATATCTATAAGAATTTTTAAAATTCTAAAACAATAAGAAAATGTGTACATAAATAAAAAAAATATTAAACTTAAAAATATTTTCTAGATTACTAATGATTTCATGTAAATCTAAAAATTTCAACATGTAAACATATTCATAATACTCCTAAATTTGAGCATTAAATATGATTCACCATGAGTGTAACAAAATCAAAAAGTTTTTATAAGATAAAACTGATATTGTTTCAATATAAAAAATATTTATAAATTGATAATAACTAAAAAAAATAAAATATATTATCTTTCATTTGATTTGTCATGTTATGCATTAAAGTGGAGATTTACAATTTCAGCATGCCCAAAAAAATACAAATCATATTCTAAAATTCTATAAATATACTTAAAACAAGAATAATTTTAAAGAAAATTTTCATATTTGAAATAAGGTTATCCCCCCATTAATTAAATAATTCTATATATAAATTAAAATAATATGAATTTTAAATAAAAAATCTCCTCTTCAATTCCAACCACCTTATCATGAATAAAGAGACTATTTTATATTGAAATTTAATTCCAACTTAGATAACATAGTGAAGTCTCCTTTTTAGTGCACACATTTAACTTGATAAATTAGATTTAAAATTCAAAATTAGTACATATTTGAATCATGAAAATGGATTTTACGATTTAAAAAGTGGACTGAAAATCTATAAATTGAACATTTAAATAGTTCAAAAGTAGGGAATAAATTTAAAAATAAGAAATAGGTATTTATTCCCCCTTAGTTTCATTTTATTATTTCCAGAAATACCAAACCTATTAAAGTGTATTTTAAGAATTAAAAAATGAAATATATATAAATATAAATAAATATATATATATATATTATGATTTCCTTTCAAAATGATAATATCAAAGAAGTGAAAGTGGAATTTTAATTCTAGTGGTGAACACTTCTCCAAAAACATACTTTAAAATCACAAGGATCGATGAAACATGCTATAAGATATTCAACGTATTTTGAAAGTAACCAAGTGATAAGAAAATATAAGTAAACTAAAATTTACAACTAAAAAACATATTCACTTTCCATATAATGATATTAAATAAATTATAGTGTATTCCAACATACCAAATAATAGACAATTAAATATATTCATACTAAAAAATATTTAAGTTTATGTAATCTAATGCTAAAATAATCATAATATTACTCTAGTTCACTAACCGAAAATAGTATTAACATATATTATAACATCCCATGTGATAAAATAAATGTATTCCATCCAAAAAAATGATATACTAAACATACTTTCGAAAACTCATTCCAATATACCAAGTTTGAAACTATAATGACTTTCATGTTGGACATAAGAATCTGAAATTAAATACATATTATTTGGGTATAAATAATGGTTTAATTTCACATGAATTGGAATAAATACCTTTAGGTACCTAAGTAGTGGAAGGTTTAGATATTTTGGCCTCAAAATCAGATTTAGATATAAAAGTCCTTTTATGACCAAAAGATTGAGTGAACATCAAAGGACTGTCACAAGCATAATGACCAGAAGATCCACATTTAAAATAATTAACCAAATAAATTCTAGAATTTTCTTATTTCAAAATATTATTTTTTAAAATAGTATGAAAAAAATATTCACAACCAAGTCTATTTAGTTTATCATAAAATTTCTTAAAATAAGTATTCTTTCCAATATTGAAATTTGAAGCACATTTATTATTAATTGGATTTTTAAAAAAATATTTTTATTTTTAACTTTATTCAATTCACTCTTCATCCTTTCATTTTCTTTTTTTATAAATTCCAAATCATAAAAAATATTTACATGTGTGGAAGACTCATAATTTCTATGATTTTATTTAACATCTCACTTTATTCCTTATGCTTTAAAATTTATGTATCAACATTATTTAATTTAAAAGCTAAGTTATTTTTATTTTCATAAACCCTTTTATATATTTCTTTGAGTGACACGTGTATAGAAGTAATTTATTTATTTTATATTCATATGAGTCACATATTTCCTTTAGATCTTCAATACTTGGATCATTATTTCTATAATTTATTAAATCATGAGAATAAGAATTAAAATCATTATTTATACTTATAATTTTCACATATATATTTTCATATTTTATAGTATATAAACCAAGATCACTTGAAAAAGAGGAATTAGGAGGTGAATATGTTACTTTAGAATATGTTTCCATAAATACAACATTGAAAGTTTTTTTTGGAATTTCAACCTTGTTGTATGATCTTTTGAAATCACTCTATGAAGTCACAAATTTATTTTCTTTTTTTTTACCTTACTATGATTTTTGAGCTTCGAAGAATTGGATTTAATATATCATTTATTCCTGTAATCATAAAAAATAATATTTGAACAATCTAAATTTAAATTTGAATTACCTTGAGTAGTATCTCCTTCAGGAAAATGTGGTTTCACCTTTTTCTTGTTTGGACACTCCATTTTCATGTGTCCGTCCTTTCTAAAATCAAAGTGAATAGTTTTCCTATAATCTAATTATTCGAAGGTATTTATTTCAAGATATTTAAAAATTTCATGAGCAGTGTTGTAGCTATAAACTTTGTCAAAAAAATTCCGAGTAAAATAATAATAAAGAATATTTATGACCTTATAATTAATATTGTATTTAACATAATATTCTCCTTCAAAATAAATTATATTAGGTTTAGGTAAAACATAAGAGTTACTCATAATATCCCAAAATAAAATTTTAATACTTTTTAGATAAGATTCCATCCAGATCCTCTATTGAGTATACTTACCACCATTGAAATGTGGTGGAAATGTTGTATTCAACCAATTTTTATTTCTTAAGTCTTTTTTAAATGAAAAAGATCTTTACCTTAGTATTATTAAGGACTAGGATAAAAAGTTAGAACAATTAATATAAAAAAATGAATTTTGGTATATCCTTAAGAGATCCAACCTCTGAAACCAATTGTGAGGAATCAAATAAAGATACGAACTAACTTATCCCCAAAGGTTGTGGATCTGATACCAATTGTTAGGTTCTAAAGGAGTGATGACAATAGACAAGAGGGGTGAATTTTCTTTCATTAAAAAATTAATCAAAGTTTTAACTTTAAGAGTGGGAAGTAATCAGTTCAAATATTAAACAATTAAACCACACTGATATAAGAAAATAGAGAGAAATAAAATATAGAAAAGTAAATGATGAACATAAAAATTTTATAATAGTTTAGATCTAAATGATCATACGCCTTCTCTTTACACACCAACCCGATGTATGGAACCCACTAAGGTGTCTCACTTTTGAATGAGAGTGAAAACTCTTTACATCTACTTTGTTTGCACCTTGAGGATGAAAATAATTTCTTTATCTTTTATGTGTTTAGATAAAAAACTAGCCTTTTATAGCAAAATACCCAACCTAGACTTTTACAGGCTCAATCCTAACCTCTTTCCATTACGATTTTATATAGATCCCAATATTTTATAGGTGGAAACATAATCCAATATTTTATAGGTGCATACCCAACTTAGACTTTCAAAGGAAAATTCATTACCTCTTTTATGTTAAGGGTCAAGAGGAACCCAGTCTTCTAAGGGGATAGACTAAACTCAAACTCTTATAGGAGTAGTCATTTACTATAATATTTTATGGGTTAAACAAAACCTGGTCTTCTAAGGAGATAAACTAAACTCAATATTATAAGGGGAATAAAAAAACCCAAACATACCTTTTTTTTGGGTAGTATAATCCCATGTAAGATGCACTAAGTGTGACAACATAGAACAAACATTTACATCATAATGAAATAATAAAACAATTAAACATAATGAATTATTATCGATGAGGATGATGACATTTAGACCTCGTAATGCTCAGACCCTTCAATATATTGAAATAATAAAGATCAAAAAATTATTATTTTATTTCAGTAAGCAGTTGAATGATGAATCTCTAGTACTCTGTTTCAAACTACAAAGTATGTAAGAGTAAAGCAGAGCCACACCTATGTTTCTTCATTACATGCATTGGTCTTTTTATACACCAAAATGGAAATAACTATTTTATTCACTTTAAAATCCATTATTCTCCTTTATAAATTCAAGCAGTAAAATATTTTTGAGGAAGCATCTTTTAATTAGCTTTAATATACTATAAAAAATGAAAACAATGTTATACATAAAAAAATTGTTACAAAAATAAATAAAAAATTAATATAACAATAAATATATCCCTAAAATTTTATAATAAATTCCTTGGAACACTCATTGAATTTATGCAAGAATAAATCTTCATATTTCAACCATATAGAATTTTAATATCTCAAGTTCCAAAATTTTAACATGAATATTCATACACACTTAATCCCATGTGAATATAATTTATTTCTATATAAAAATATATGAAACATATTTTCATGGATTTTAGATAATTAATGAGTAATTTTAGAATAAATAAAACACTAAGAATATTCATAATAAACCTACAGCAAATGGAAATATGAAATAATATTAAAAACAGAGCATATTTCCTAGTTTATGTAAATATATTTCTCAAAGATCACATATGAATTTTTTACACATATTAAAATGTATTTTATCAAAAATTAGTTCATTAGAATAATAAAAAAGATAAAAATATTTTAGATCCTATGAAAACATTGATTTATAGTTATTGGAATATCATTTTGACAGATAATATATTTCACTTAACTGAATTATACTATGTAAGAAAATTTATCTAAGTAGCTGGTTTTCACGTAATTTAATTCATGTATCCATTATATTCAATGTAACCAAAATAATGTATCCAATATTTTATGTATCTAAATTCACATATCCAATATTTAATATATCTGAATTCACATATCTAATATTTTATATAGCTGAATTCACCTATCCAAAATTCAGAAATTCATAAACATCTTGATTTATCAAATTTAAAAACTAAATCATATTATCTAAATGGTATAATCAACTTTGGGTCCAGTTGACATATATTTATAAAATTTAGATATATTTCCAAATAATAAATAATCACCTTAATTGGACTTATATTTCTAATTTATCATTAAAATATAGTATCAAAACAATTCTGAAAACTGTAGAATTTTGAATGAAAACATATAGTGACTTCTAACCTAATTAATGATATGATAAAGATGGATTTATAATTTTATGTTTTCTAATTAAATGTAGATAATTTTCTTATATTTATAACTCAATAACAATAACTCAATTTAGTGTTATATATCCCAAGTTATGACCAAAAAATGTAACTAAGTCTGAAATTTTGGTTGCATGGTTCACAATTTGACAATGTATATTTTCATTTGGCCATGTGGGAAATGATAAATTGGCTATGTGTAAATTGTAAAAATCATGTATAAATAATATTTAAAGGTCTTAAATTTCATAAATATCATATTAAATCGATATGAAACTTATAGAACATGGTATGAACAATTAAATCATAAAATCTAAATATATTTTAAGCAAATAAATATTATTATATAATCATGGTTAATCATAATTAAATAAATATATAAGATAAAAATTATAGTTACAGAATTCAAAGTATTATGACTTTAAGAGAAGAAAAAAAAATATTTTTTATTTTTAAAATATAAATTAGTTCAAGGAGAGAATAAAACAAATGAAGCTTTGTAATTATCAAAACATAAAGTGGTTCAAGGAGGCACTCAATAAAATATATGTTATCTGAAAGAGTTCACAATAATGTAATCCTTGTTTTTAAAATTATAATATCAATATTTTAATCAATTTTGATATCAACCCTACCACTCAACACCCACTAATTTTAATTGTTAATACCCACCATTGACCATATATATGCATGGTAACACTCTCTCACATCATCACTACAATGTTACACTGACCCTCTATATGCAACATTATGATGAAGAAGAAAAGGAATAGATATGAATGGGAAGAAGAGAACAATAATAGATAAAGCTAGGTGACCCATTTACCACAATTTATTTGGATATTATTTAAATTATTATAATTTAATAAGGAAAAATATTTAATCTTGTGAACTCCGGAATCCACCGCCACTTTCCATCGAACAAAAGATGCGGTTAGCTCTCTATTTTCATGGAGTCAGAAAATCATGGTTGGAAAAAACAAAAGTGAAAACAAGTGAATGAGGAAGAAAACATGAGACTAATATATATTGAAAATATATAATACTATTGCATAATCATAACCCCTATATACACACTCAAAATGACTAACTCTCTTAAATAAAAGAGGTTGTAGAAATTTATAGGGATGAAGATGGATCATTTTCGCTCAAAATATATCCTCCAAAAGTTAAAAAAAATTGACATTTTAATAGATGGATATTGGAATGTGGTATTTTATAAATTTTTTCCGCTATGTATTTCACAAGTACACAAAAAAATTATATCTGTTTACCATGTGTAGCCAAATTTATAATCAAATTTCTAAAGTAATTTATTCTAGCTTGATAGACTCTTCAACCCCCCCCCCCTCTAATTTTTCATACATTTATGACCATGAATAAGGATTAATATCAAGATTAAATAATAAAATAAAATTATAATAGGCGTCTTCTATTTCTCCAAAAAAATTAACTCATTTAGTTCATTCGTTTAATAGATATAGGGACATCTTTGAAAGTTTATAGAACTATGCACGGATTTCGAGGCCCAATTTGTGAACTGTATTTGGGCCTTTTATGATTGTATTGTACTATTGGTCTAGTTGAATGAAATGCATTCCATCAAACCTCTAACCCTAAAAAATGAATTTCAGGATTTGGATAAGTTTACAAAAGTAATGGTTTAAATACAAAACTAATTTAAAATACTTAAAAATCAACAATTAGTTCATTTTCACAATTAATATTGAATTATCATTAAAACCTAAAAATGTGATAATTACCTTTAAAATGAAAAATTAGTGGGATTAAAATACTAAATCACATGATAAAATGTATGATAATATGAGATTCACCAAATGCAAAACCTCCTAGACACACACAAACAACAACTACCCCAAATCTTTAAACCAGTTCAGACCAATTTTCCTATGAAACTTTTCATATAAAATCCTTGAAACTCTCATCGATATGAATCATTGAATTTTCCTTCCAAAATTTATTTCTGAAGAGAAACATAGGTGTGTGGGAGGGAGAAGTATTCCTGGGTATAATTGTATCACCAAAGAAATATAAGAGGACCTTAACAAAAAGGAAGTGGGGTCAAATCTTATGATAAAGATTTATATGGATAAATCTTATGATAAACTAGAATGGAGATTCATTTTAAGGGTTATGAATAAATTCAGCTTCCATGAGTGGTTTTGTGACTTATGTTACAAGTGTTATTCTTCTTCATGGATTACCATATCTCTCATGGGAAAGGATTTTAGGTTATTTAAATCAACTCGTGGTTTCAGGAAAGGTGACCCTTTATCAGCCACTCTTTTTTATCATGGATCAAGATGCACTTTCAAGAAACATTCATCAAGGCATTTTGGATGGGAAGATCTGGACCTATAATAATAGGTTCGAGAATAGATTTTTTTCTTATCTCATGTTTGATAACGACATGCTATTTTTATCAATGGAATACAAAGATCAATCTCAGGGTCTAATAAAATTATTTCTACTTACAACAAGTTGAGTGTCCAAAGCATCAACCAAAGAAAGAGTAGTGTGTACATATATAATAAATGCTCTGAAAGATGTAACAATGTAATCCAATCCAATATGGGTATTCAATAATGAAAACTATGGATAGTTTATCTTGGTGCTCCCATATCCAATAGAAGATTCAAAAAGGTGCTTTTCAAATAAATTATTAATCAAATTATGGGGAAAATTCTTAGCTAGAAGAATAGGTTTCTATCATTTAGAGGAAGTACATTGTTAAATAGTGTTCTTAATTAAATTTTTATGCATTTATTATCCATGATTAA
The DNA here is from genome assembly GCA_963277665.1 of Viscum album. Classification (NCBI taxonomy): domain Eukaryota; kingdom Viridiplantae; phylum Streptophyta; class Magnoliopsida; order Santalales; family Viscaceae; genus Viscum; species Viscum album. The sequence continues at coordinate 978,693,461 of OY728143.1, forward strand.
GACACTAAAGGGGATCATCATAAAGGTAAAAAAAATTGTCATGCTTTATTTGGGATGAAAATCAGTTTCGTCAGTGTCATTGGGATTCATATAAATGAATGGAAAATATAGTAGATAAAGGAGGTATTGGATTACGTAATGTGGAGGAAACCATGCAATCCATGCAAGCTCGGTTGACCTAATACATCTTCAAATGTAAGTATTTGGGGGAAAGGTTCATGATTGATAGGTATAGGGATGACTAGAGGGGCCAGTATAATCATCCTATAAGACTTTAAAGTCTGGAACAGTGTGTGATTAAACAATTAGAGGAGATATAGGGGGATGTCCATTGAATTAGTGGTCGTGGTGACAACAATTTTCCGAAGTCCAACTGGGCATGTGAAATGCTATATTTTTTAAGGTGTCTAGCTCCAACCATCTCGGTCATGGAGTCATGCATGTACCCATAATTCCTTGAATCTGTTTTGAATTCAGATCAGATGGCTAATTTTTAGAAAATTAGGCTGGTTGGTGAAGCTGATAGATTCATTTTCACGAGTTTAAATTTAGGAAACCTCTCTGATCATGATTTTCGGAATCTGGTTCATAATCGTAGAGGTATATATCCTTGTGAATCCAAAATCTTGCATAAATAAATTCTCAGTAAAATCAACTTTTTAGTTTGAAGAATATAAAACCAAGCTATTTCAAATGATGAAAATGTTCAGAAAAGATATGTGGTTTTGTCCTATAGTTGTCAATGTTTCTCAATGCTAAAACAGAAGATGACCCAACATGTTTTCCTCCAGGGTTAATGGGAAATGAAGGTTTTGGAATTTCTGTAATAGGGGTTGAATCTGGTTGTCAATGGTGATTATTTATAAGCTATTCTAGAGGCTTGGTTATGGGGCTCTGGTCAGTAGGGGATGGAAACAAGGGTGCATAGTATGGTTTTTTTGGTGGCCTGTTGGATTTTGTGGGATTCTTGGAACAAAGCAAGGGAAGTTATTAGACATACATCTACTTATTTCTAAGTGAAAGTGAAACTATTTGTGGTGGAATTAGGGAACTTGATTAAGTATATTGGTAATTCTCTAATGCTAATAAATCTTATATGAGGATCCTTCTTGAATCTGGGTGTTAATCATGGTATACAAGGCATATAGGTAAGATGGGAACCTCCCATAATAGGGTTAAAGCTGAATGTGGATGGGTCCTATATTGATAGAGAGATCAAAGGAGGTAGTTTGGTGAGGGATGTAAGGGATCATTGATTTTGGGATTTGACTCATTTTATAGTGCAGGAAACTCCTTAGGTGCAAAGGAAAAATCTATGGACACTGGTCTCCCCTTATGTCATCACTTTAACATCCAAGTTGTGGAAGTTTAATATGACTCTACAGTGCTAGTTGGGTGTCTGTATGAGGCGAACAATATACCTTAGGATTTTATTTATACTGTCAAAAAATTCAGATCATACATAAATAATAATATCCATATCTAGTGTACTTGGAGAGAAGATAATTTCATAGAGGATGTGTTATCCAACCAAGGGAGGCCTAGAGAAAGTCTGATTATTTACACCATTTTTGGGCCCTTACCTAATGACTATAAACTTATTGTTAGGAATGATTCTCTCAGTCTTCACTATTTTCTACCACCTTGAGGTATTGTTTCTTTGTATACTTTCATAATTTCATGCATTTAATAAATAAAATGTTAACTTTCAATCAGAAGACAATGATCAAAAAAACAAAAAAGTCATGAAAACAATAAGTTTTACATGGTTTATAATTACATCTTAATCCACTAGAAAACATTATTGCTATTTTATTAAACTATGAAAAAGATTATTAAAATTCATAGTTTATATAAATATAATAATGAACCAGTCCACTATTATATAGTAGGACCCAACTGGCTTGTCCGGTCATTACCACTCTTCAATCTTTATGGGTTGAAGTCCACCTACTCTGATCTCTAGGGAAAATCATTTGATTGATCAAGGACTTGAACAACCTCAACTTATCTATGTAGTAAATAGTGTTGTATAATGAAAAATTCATGAGATAACTCTTATATTTTCATCCTTTTTAGATTTCTCACACTACCTCTAAGATGAATGATTAGGTTAATTATCAGTTTCACCGTCTAACTGTACTATATGATTGGCATCATCTGACTATAGTTTCCAATTACATCATCTGATATGTAGCTTTTGGTTACCCTATATTTGGATGTTTTAACACTTATTTTTTATGCTCCACCAGTATCATCCAAACCATTGAACATTAAACACATGAAGTTACTATTTATGGTAAAATAATTCCTTTGGTTAGAAAATGGTTTCCACATGATTGAGCCTCATAAGTCATTTAGATCGTAAAATTACTGTATTTCATAAGACTTCACTAATTTCGTAACAGTAACCTAAAATTCATAAGAGTTACTAAATTCCATAAGATTAAACTTAAACTTCATAAGAGTAATCGAATTTTGTAAGAGTAAAATTCAACTTTGTAAGAGAAACTGAATTTTGTAAGAGTAACAAGATCATGTCTAGCTAAGGCATATTCAAAGGGGTCTATGGGGACACCAAATCCCAATAATTCTAGGATCATAGGGTTATTAGATCAGTTGATGAGTATAATTGGATGGTAGAAAATTAAGGGAATTTCCTCACTCTAATTTCAATTTAAATAGAATAATAGGAAAATATTAGTATTTATGTTATAAAACTGGAAGAAACACACATAAAAAGTGAACTCCCTTTGAAAATTTTTATTAATATGGATAAACTTGATCATAATGGAAAATTAAGACCTTATTTATTGGCTTAAACCATAAAACAAATAAAAAATAATTTGACCATAAAATATCCTAAACTTGGAAGCTAAAATAATAACAAAACAAAATAAATTAAAAAAAAGGAAAGACATAGTGTTGTGTTATGGGTATCGGTTGGGCTGCTAGTGGGGGCTCAAGTCGACGCATCATTACTCAACCATAAAATTTACTCAAAGTCTATAAAATGATTCATCCCACTAATTGTATTTCCATATAGCGTATATATACATGATTAAATGTTAATGAAAAATTAAATTTTTACTCTACATTCTTTCTATATCTCTCTCTCTCATGTGTCATTTTTAACTTATATTATATTTCATGTTGTGATTTTCCATCAGTATCCCTCATTCATTATCTTAACATTTTTTTTGATTTCAGAATACTTGGTCATTTCAACTTATTCCACAATTACAATTTTACAAAAAAAATAGATAATTTTTGTTAATAGTAGAAATAAAAGTTAAGATATGTACATTATTAAAAAAATTCAAAAAATGTATTAATTTATACATTTTTAAATCATATTTTAATTCAAATATAAAACAATAAATTATTCAATGATAATTTTATCATGGGATATATTTTCAAAATAAAAACCCTAGTTGAGGGCTATTTTCAAAGGGGTAAATTTTTAAAATGATATAAAAAAAAATCGATATTTCCAGAATAATTCCCCTTATGAAATATTTATCAAAAATAATGGTGTGGGGTGGGTGGAGGCCATGAAGGCACAATCCAGGACCATGTCTTTTTTTTAAAGTTTGGGGTCGAAGCCTCATTTATTATTAAAGTAAAGAAAATACCTCTTTTAACAGGGTAGAGGGAGACCCATTACATAGACCAAAGTCCCAGTGGGAATTTAGCCCATTACATGGCCTGTAGGCCCAAATTTTTGGCCCAAAGCCCATTTTTTGAATAGTACTGCTACAGTACCCGCCTGCTACAGTACCCGCCGCTGCTACAGTGCCCTGTCGCCGCTAGAATGAACCCCACATACAATGCATGAAACTTAGAATATAAGTGCACCCAAATCACCACATTACAATATAAAACCACTTGAATACACAGATAAGAACCATTGAAAAAATTATCAAAAGAAAACTTCAAATATAAATAATAAAACAAAGGCTTACTTGGTTCAATATTTCATCTTAATCCATGGGGGAATGTTGCTTCACTTTTTATTAAAAGAATCAAATAGGATGATTATAATGATATAATAATATTAGTGTGTTTGAACAAAAGTGATCCACAATCCTTTTATAGGATTTCCCATTCATATCTTTGAGTCATCACTTCCATCCTATCTTCACGGGTTTAAGTCCACCTCCCCTAAGATGAATGGAGAAACCCTTAATCTTGTCAAAGTATTCCACCACCTCAATGTTCCCTATCGGTAGATTTTTTACCCTCTGATGAACTCTCAGAATAACTCTCCTAATTCATCTTCTAGTAAACAAACTTTAAATAGATTGAATATCACAACACCACCTTGTATCTATTGATAAACTAATACCCAACTATCAATCCATCTCCATGTAGTCATAAAAAATAAGGACACCAGATTTTCTCTTTCTGGTGGTCTTAAATTTCCTCCTTCTGGTAAAATGAATCTCACACATCAATATCACCCCCCCCCCCTTATATTCACTTCAATATTTACAAATAATTCATCTTCCATATCCCATACACACTTCCTCTTTCTCCTTTGAATTTTCATAAAGTAGCTTAATGGTTCCCTGTTATGAATTCCTTCTGATCAACCCACTATTAACAAGTTATGAAACCACATAACTATTTATTGAGTCATAAAAATTTATAATATTTCAACTAGATTCAGTTCCCCTTCTATCTCCCATAGGTTTAACACCCCTTCCTCTAATAATAAAGTGATAGTTCAACTGAATGTGCTTTATTTGGGAACAAAACATTATATTCTTGGATAAGTGAATCATGCTCTGGGAATCACAAAAGAGTATACCATCACTCTAACTTCTTATTATATCCTCTAGAAAAATCTTCATCCAAATAAAATCCTTCTCTACTTCCATTAAAGAAAGAGACTCAGTATCCATCATTGAAAGTGTGATCACTAGTTAAAGTTTGGATAACCATGATAGTACAAAAATTATTTAAAATAATTTGTTTATAACACTAGTTATTAATAACTAGAGTTATAAATGATTTTTTATTCCAATTATAAAATAAAATATGTAAAAAATCAATTTTTTATCTTTTCTATGTCGATTATGACATAATAGATGTCGAAAACCTTTAAAAATTGTAAAGTCGGTCCTCACTTCAATTTTTTAGTCATGCTTGATTTCACATGAACCCTAATCATTATCATTTGAAAAAGCTTGACTTAAAATTCTCTTATTTCTATCTATCATCACTAACATCATCATCAGCCGAATCCCCCACCCCCATCTCTCATTTCTATTTGACTCACTAATTTCTGTATTCCATGATATCCATATTTTTATTAGTTTGGATATTTCCATGACACCTATCTTCTTAAAACCTCCAAGATTTAATCTCCCTAATACAAATTAGACTTCATCATCATTTACGGTGGCCTTAACCACTGTTTTTATCCATCGTTACTATTTTCATCTCTTTAATTTTTATCTTTTACGACATCTGATTTTCTCTCCAGTTTGGATTTTTTGTGGCTTCTAAGGTATTTTTACTTCACTGGTTTTTACTGATTGAATTATTTTTATACATGGTATATATTTTATATTAATTAATTATTTTTTTATCTATTTAAGAAAGTATTAATTATGTTTTTTTCATGTTATTTAAATTTAGTTTATGAATTTTTAGATAAGGAAGATAAGTGTTACAGTGATTCATATGTATGTTGTCATTTATATTCTTTCGATAATGCCTTTAAAATTATTGATTTATTGATCAGTTTGTATATTTATATTTTTTCATTAAATATCTATAAAGATTATGGGAGGTATTATTATTAATATTAGAAGTTATTTTAACATGAAATGATGTTTAAATTTATTCATATGTTGTTCGTATTATTGTATGAGGTTTGGGAATATAAAATTACATCATATATGTTTTCTTATTAGTTTTATGTTATGGTCAATGGTTTGGATGTTTTTATTTGAGTGGTTGTATACTGGGGAATGAAATTTACTACTGGTGAAAATGAAATTGTGTTTTTAATGATAGTTAAACCTATAGAATTACATACACGATATGTTTTTGTAGTAAATAGGTGCTCAGTTACATTCATTTTATATGGAAATGTGATGATTCTTTTCTATGGTATACATAAATGTTGATATTTATTTATGTAGTAAATAATTATGATGTTTCATTTAAATTATTATTTTACCTATATATATATTACTTTATGATCCAAGGTAAAATATCAATTTAAAAGATATAAAATTTATGAATCATTTATGGATTGATAATTCGTGTATATGTTATTTTTAGTAAATAATTTTATTTCATTTTCTTATATATAATTTTATTTTTCTCAAACACTCAAAATGATAAATTCTAGGAAATGGATATATGGATTATCAATTCCATCACATATAAAATATGTGTTATTATATCACTAGATCGATGGGTGGGTGTATGGGTAATCATACTATATAATGATTTTATAACATTCAACTAGTAAATTTTTCTTCAATTAATAATTAATTGTAACACCCAATGATTATGTAATAGATCATAAAATTATTTAATTATATGGTCTCACATTCCCTTCTAATGATCATGTAAAAACAGATATATTCCTTTAATGCTTTATCAACCATTGAAATTCAAGTCCTAAATTCAAGATTATTTTTATCACATTATTATCCTTTGGAAAAATTAAATTTACTCTTATTCACATGAATTGGTTACATTAAATTTACTCTCCTTCCATCTTCATGTTATATATCTAGAAATTTTCTCATGTATCCTTTTATATAATGGTTATATGATTATTTAAAGATGAATGTAGGATTTAATATAAATATAACTCTTTACTTTGTATTTTTATTTATAAAACTAATTTTTAAATTTATTTTAAAAATAAATTAACTTAAATTCAATACTTGAAATTTGTTAATAGATGATAATGAGTCAAAGTTTTATTATTTCATGATGGATAAGTAATGAATATAAGTAAGGGGTTGATACTTTTTTAGATTTTTCTAAATGAAATGTTCCATATAATGACCCGAATCTGTCTATGCTTGAAATATTTAAATATCATAAACTTACAAAGTAGATAAATAAAAGATTATTTAATATTTCATGGTTTTAATCTGAGTTACAGTCCTTGGATTTGGAAAGGTGAAATTGGATAGAATTCAATCTTTATTAATGATAAAGATTTTCAAGATAATAAATATGATCAAATTGAATAAATGATTTGTGATATTGAAGTTGAGGTAATTGAGAAAGCACTGATGATTGAGTATACATATAGTGAGGCTAAAAAACCATTATATCTAAGTTATATTAAATTTATAGTTTTATCAATGGTTTTAAGATTAATTAACTTGAAGTCTAGAAATAGATAGAGTGATAAGAGTTTTATAGAGTTGTTGCAGTTGTTGAAAGACATACTTCATGAAGACAATGATCTCCTATATTCACATTATAATATGAAGAAAATATTATGCCTAATGGGTTTGTGGTACAAGAAGATGCATTCATTCCCGAATGACTATGTGTTATATAGGAAGGAATTCGAAGGCCTTCTAGGGTGTCCTAAATGTGGTACATCATGGTATAAGTTGAAAAACAAATCACAGGTTAATTTATATATTATTAAGACTCTTGTTAAGGTAATTTGGTATCTTCCTATAATTTCTCATCAGAAATGTTTATTTTAAAATTCAAATGATGCAAAAAGTTTAATATGACATAAATATGTATGAATATATTATGTAAAATTACATCATCCATCTGATTTTCCACAATAGAAGAAAATTCATCAACAATTTACAATATTTGGAAATGAAGTTAAAAATCTCATAATTAGGTCATGTATAGAGGGAATGAATCCATATCTAAGACTTAGTAGAAAACATATTTCATGACTAGTTTTTTTTTGTATTTTATAACTTATCTACTAATTTTATATAAAGTGAAAATATATCATGTCGAGTTTAATGATTTATGGTCTAAAATAGCCTAGAAATGATATTGATGTTTACTTATCACTATTAATTGATGATTTGAAGAACTTATGGGAGTACATTATCATATTTTATGATTATTATAAAAATTAATATTTTCAATTGCATGTAACTATTATGTTTACTATAAATGACATTCCAGTATATGAAAATTTTTATAGATACAATGTTAAGGGGAATAAATCTTATCCAATTTATAAAGAAGAGAATTAATTTTATCAACTGTAATATGGGAGGAAAATAATGTACATGGGTCATTAAAGGTTTTTGTATATGGATCACTCTTATTAAAAATTAAAAACACATTAAAGGTATCATGATAATTTGATATCACTCCATATCCTTTGTCAACTACTCAATATTTTGAGAGACTGGAAAACATTTATGTCATATTTGGAAAGAAATAAAGACTCAGTAATGATATAAATACATATAAGAAATGATCAATATTTTTTGAGCTTCTATATTGGAGATATCATGAGTTCAAACATAACATTGATGCAATGCATATTGAAAATAATAGTTGTGATAGCTTGATTAGAACATTATTAGATATTAAAAAAATAAAATGGATGGTTTGAATTCAAGATTGAATTTACTATCAATGGTAATACATTTATAGATAACTATCACTCTTAAAGTAAAACAATCATACTTGACTCTATTTTTTTAAATTATCCAAAGGGGAGAAAATCCATTTTTTCAGTGCCTCCATGGTATCAAAGTGTCTCGGGGTTATTATTCAAATGTAAAAAATCACTAAAATATTTGAAGTCAACAAGCATGAAATATCATGATTTTCATGTTATTATGCAACAACTCATACTAGTTTCAATGCATGTAATACTACCCATCTATTTCATATTGACTATTATTGAGGTGAGTTATTTTTTTCAATTCCATTCATAATAAATTGAAGGGTTAGAATTCATTGAACAATTTGGAGAATGATGCAGTCTATATACTTTTTTTAACTAAAAATGTACTTTTCACTATTTTTTATATCATGGTACATTTAATGGTTCATTTAGTGTGGGAAATAAATATTTATACTCCCTTATATCTGTATTAGATGTATCCTTTTAAAATTTAAATGAAGATATCTAAGGGATATGTTAAAATATATATCAAATAGAAGCCTATGTTATTGATAAATATACTTATGAGTAAGTGGAAGTGTTTTTTATAGAACATTTGTATTTAGTATAGCACATCAGTTAGATTACATCTCAACATAAATGAGTTGTTTTGGGGGGAACAAAGATTTTTGGATTAAAAATAAAGTCATTGAAAAGTCAATAAATAAAGAAGGATCATTTATACATATTAAATAATATAGATGATGTTAATTCATGTATAACATTTCATATTAATGTGTTAAAATAATGGTATTTAAAAAATAAAGATATATGGATATTGAATGATCATAACAAAACTTTTTTTCATTGGTTTAAAGAGATCGTTCATGGTAAATCAGATGCATCAGAAACATTGAGATGGTTAGTGGGTGACCCAAGTTTAAATGTAATAATATAGTATGGGTATGAAATTAATAACTATACATTTTATACTAAAAACCAGGACAAAGAAAGTGCAGTCCATAAGAGTAGTGTATTGGTTTTCACTAAAGTAATGTATTTTTAAAGTTAAAATGAATAAAACCAATCTCTACTTCAAGTGTATATTATTGAGTTATTGAATAGATATGGTAGATTGATTATATTAAATTTCAAGTTCATGTTTTCAGCTATAAATTGGGTGTCAGTAGCAACAGTGTCAAACATGATGATTTTGGTATGACACTAGTAAATCTGAATATATTTGAATACAAAAATGACCATTTAATCTTGGAAATTTATGTAAAATAAATATTACATGTTCTTGATCTATCAAATGTGTATTGGTCTATTTTTTTACAAGGAAGAAAACAATATTTTAGTGGTGATAAACTTAATGGTGAATTATATGACATCCCTATGTCTATAGAAATATTATCAGATGATATTGATGACTAGGTTATTGACATGATTTGTGCCATATGTAATGATCATGAAGAAGGAATATGGGAAAAAAGTCCTTTAACAATCTCTTAGTGTTATAGGTACTATATATTTATTTTTTATTTAACTTTTTAAATTTTGTAAATGTTAGATATGTTATTTATAATTTTTTTTATTTAAGTCACATATTTTAACAAATATGATATATTAATTTTTTTATTTTTGTATATACAATTTTATAATTATTCAATTTTTTAAAATATTAGATATACTATTTTTAATTTGATAAAGAGTTTTACTACCTTAATTTTGTTTTGTTTTATCATTTTATTGTTTTTATTCAAATTTATATATAATATATGGATTTGTATAATCTTATGGTTTTGTTTTGTTTTCTTCTATCTATATCACTACATTCCTCATAAATGATGTTAGTTTTTTTAGTATTATAATTAACTACTCTAACTAATATGAATAAAAAAATTGTTTAGTTTCTTTATGGTTGTATCATTTTTTCATGTTTTATTTAATTTTATATGTAATTGACAGATTGTATAATCTTTTAATAATTTTTTTTAATATGATTTATAAGTTAATTTAGATCAAATAGTCAAGTCACGTAGATATTATAGGGAGAATCCTATACAAACTTCTACTGAGGATCCTCCTCATTATTCAACAAAAGATACTTCTAATTCTAAAGGGAAAGAGAAGGATTTTTAGGTTGGTAAACATGGTAACAAACATTTACCAAAATTATCAGTTTCCCGTAGCTGGGACCAGAGGATAATTATTATTTTTGATGACAATGGTAATCCTATAGGTCTAAATTCCAAAAAAAATATAACTTTTATATATTTTCAAGCTTCATAAAAAGTTAGTATTTAGATTTATGATTTGAGAAGTGTTGACTAAATGACACCATCTCAACTATAAGTGGCTATTTCGGTAAGATCATTTGTGATTTGTATTTATTATCAATATTTTTCAATGAATAAGAAGTTTTTCATTGATTTAAATATGTTAAAAAAGAATAAATTGATTATATTTTTAATAAATATGGTGATAATGAAGTATTTATTATGAATGGATATAGATTCCAAGCTTGTTGTTGAAGAAATTTCCATTAAAGTGTCAACTTGTTATAATTGTTTAAATATTGGATAACATATCTTGGGTATTGAATGGATATGGTTATGATGAATTATTGATTATGAATGGATGTAGATTCAAAGATTTTGTTAAAGAAGTTCCCAATAAGTTTTCAACTTGTTATAACTATTTGAATATTGGATGACATATATTGGAAGATTAGTTAAGAAGTTTGTTGAAGTTATTACCTTGAAATCATTGGTATATAATCTTATTATTAAAGTTAAAATTAATTTTCAGACTGAAGTTCCATAAATAATTTAATATTGATCATTATATATTTCTATGATGAAAGTTAGTTTTAGTTTCTATCCACATGTTTTAGATGAAGTTTTAATCTAACCAAAGCTGGAAGTTGGTCTTAAGTTGAATACTTTGAAAAAGGAAATAAATAGGTTTGGAATTATTCTTGAAGTCTATCTATTGATCATAATGGTAAAAAAAATTCAATGTTTTCCATACTTTTTAATGAAAAATATTTGAGGATTTAGTTTAATGGAGAAGTTGGAGTGGATGAGATTCATTGTGTTGGATTTGGTTGTCAATGTATAAATTATATTCAAACCTATATTTCTTATAAGGTGTATATGTTTAGTGAAGTTAATCCAGGTGATTCTTAAGATAGTTTGTAATGATTATATATCATAAAAGTAGTTGATGATTAAAGTTATTTAAGTAAGTGGTCTCATGCTACAGATCTTGTGATTGCTCCATATAATATTATTGATAAATAAGTTCTGCACTATAAAAGGATAATACACTACAAAAGAGACTGAGTTAGTTTTGGGTGGTCTTGTATATTTGAAAGACTCTATTACATAATAAGATTTCTACTCCATAAATAATTCTGAGCATATTTTTCATGTCTTTAAAATATTAAAGACCTCTATGATGTAAAAGAGTACCACATCATAATGGATGTTGAAATGAGGTGTTTATGTCATAGAAGTAGAACAAAACAATATAGGATAAGAACATTTTTGTTTTGGTGTCTCTAGAATTTTTAAGTATTTTTCACTATAAGTGAAGGACACATTACAACCAAATAAGAGAAAGGTGGTTTAATCTATGGGATAGGTTTCTATACTGCAAATTATTCTAATCATTTTTATTTTTCATATATCTAGACTTTGGAAGAAATTTACACTGCATCAACCAAATCATGCTATAATATTTTCATACGGTTAAAAAATAATTGGTTTGATTTAATATGCTATGATGAAAAGGAGGAGGCTACACCATAAAAGTGTAAAACTAAGTAGTTTAAACATCCTTGATGACTTGGATTCATATAAGAGGTTTGGTGGTTATTTCATCCAATAATAACTACCAATTTGTATTTTATGGTGAAGATAAAATGTAAGATGATCCTAGGTCTGATTTTGAAGTTGAAGGGTTGAATTTGAATTTGAAATTAAAATTTTAACTAAAATAATTGGAGTATTTTTGTGTGTCATATATCTAAAAAAGATAAGAATTTAAAAAAATGGTGTATATTTTTGGAAATGTGTTGAATTAAAGAATACATGGAGATTATACAAAAGAAGAGAGATCTAAATATTTTATTCTATTTAAGATAGGTTATGAGTTGAAGCAATTGAAGAAGAACTGGTGCATTACTATTTATACACTAAAGTAGAAGATATATAAGGAAGAGATCCAATTCAATTTTATTGTGCACTGGAGCAGAAGAAAAAATAAGAAGAAGGAAGAAGAAGGAGAATTGTTGTGTAAAATTTTTTATATAGTGAAGAAGAAGTCTTGAAACCTATGTAAGAAATATATCCATAACTTGCTACTATGAAGAGAAAGAATAAGGTGTGTGCATAATTAATTTTATACAAAAATAAGATGGATCCCTTACATGATATTGTGCAAGTGAAAGTAGAAGGAGGATGAGATCAAGGCAACACATCAAAAACTTGAAGAGATCTAAATTTATGACAATAATATTTAGTTGTTATCCTTTTTATATAATTTTAAGGTGTGAGATACACTATAGTGCGGTATAAACCAAACTAGGTAGTGTAGGATTCACATTCATACAATATCAGGAGACTACAGTGTGAATCCTATATGATTATTCTAGTGTGTTGTGTGATAATGGAGGAATCTAGTTCACACTGGGAATAGACTTCTTGCATTGAGAGTTGAACCTTATAAATCATTTTTCTTTGTGTGTGTGTGTGTGTTTTTTTGTTTTAGTGGTGTTTCTTTCAATAAAAAAGGTAAGAGAGAGAGAAAGAGAACCAATTAACTTTGAGTAGTGAAATAGGTAAAGGGAAAAAAGTTAAAATTACATAAGTTGGATTTAAAGTCACCTACATTGATTCACCCCCCCTCCCCCTGGTGTAGAATACATCCCTAACTGATCCTTATACCTGATGCTAGATAATTCAAGAGGAAATATTTATATTTTTCTTTTGAGAGGTGGAGAGATTTTAAATAAATGTTATCTTCAAATTTAATTTTTTGGTGAAATACCAAATGAGTATCCATGTAATATATATGGTTTTATACATAAATATACATATAAAATTTTTATCTAAATTAGATAATGGGAATCATTTTTGGTAAGTGCAATGTCAACTTTTTGAAGTTTTTCTTTGTATAACCATTAAAAATGATTATATTAATGATTTTTTATTATTAATTAACAATCATTGAGGATATATCCTCAGGATATCTAATAAAAAATGTATACCCTCGTGACTTATCTCATATAGGGTATAATTTTTTGGAAGAACAAATAATGGAAAATTTTTAAGAAAATTAAGAGTCGAGTCATCAGGCCTTGTAGAGACTGCCCCCCAGCTAAACATGAAAAATGGAAAAGGGATCAGATGTCAAAAAATGAACATATCATATAGATGAGACAAATTTTTCAGCTTAAATGATTATAAAAAATTATTTAAGTAATTTTTTAACTCTTTATATTTTTCAATTCACTAAGAAATTTTTCAAATATTCTATACAGAATGTCCTTAGAAAGTAGTGCACATAAGGGACCTTCCTACCTAAGGGTGGGATTGATATTTTAACTGCTAAATTAAGGAATAACTAACACTCAGGTCATGTATTAGGATATGTTGTGAGTGTATTAATTAAAAAATTGTTTGGTTGTACAAGATTTTCTTCAAGGGAGGATGTTTATAAAGGGAAAATATACATTTTAGAAGTTAAGGTTAATGAGATGGGCGAGACAATGAAAGAGAGGGTTAGATCATCAGTATAGTTGATGTTTATTGACATGAATAACCATCTTTAGGATACATATCCCACTCCACCTCCACCTATATATCCTACTCTTATACCTATACCTAAATATCCCAATTCTCCATCTCCTCCTCCACAGCTTTCCAAAAACTATGAGTTATATATTGAGGATCCCCAGTATCATATTATAGTATATGAGATCATATATAATATCGGGGATACCCTACATCATCAGTAGATAGATATATATCATATTAGGGTAATAGTATAATATAATGCATCATTTAGAGTATCATTCCCTACCGATGAGGTTTTTACAGTTGGATAAATTGTTAGACATGTTTTTTACTTTTTCTATCTTGACTTTTCCAACAACTTACCACTAAGGTATGCATCGATTATATCCTTTATTTTATATTTGTGTTAAATTTGTTTTAATATTATATATATATATATATTAGTAATATGTTAAAGGTAAATACATGTTGTATAAAAATAAAAAACATGTTGAGACTCCATCATCTTCGATTCCTATTTTTGAAGGACTTTCAAGATTATCATCATATGAATTTATGTTGAGGGGTGCTTATAAAGTATCAATGATTTCTAAAAATTTTGGGAAATATTATACAATGATAATTTGTATGAGAGATATCATGGAGATTATAACTGCAAATATGTTGGGTCTCATAGTGATTAAAATATTTCTCATGTAGGTTGATTGTCACATATATTTCCAATATATCAACTTGATATAACTTCATACATATGTTTTTCTTTTATTAGGTATCTTCATAAACTTTTTATTTAGTATAAAATGACATCAGTGTATGGATTTAGGGACACACAATGTATTTTTATTATAGCTCAGACAATTTAGGATGAAGAAAGAACAAATCATATATTTAAAATATTTCATAATTATGAAATAAAGTGTTGGATGGTTCCTTATCACATAAGGTATAAAACAAATATTTCATAAAGTGTTATTTATTTTTATTAAATAATAACTCATAGGGGTGTCCATGGGTCGGGTTGGGTCGGGTTGGAGGCTTTTTTGGACCCGACCCAGTCAAAAAATATCGGGTCGGGTCGGGTCGGGTCTGACCTGCTTTCTCATTCAGACCCGACCCGACCCAACCCGTATTAGATCGGGTTGGGTCGGGTCGGGTCCATTGGGTCACCAGGAAATTTTTTTTTGAACAAAAAAAAACCTCCACAGGTTCGTCAGGTGCCTAAAAAGCGGGGTCACGGTCGTGGGGGGATTTGGGGGTGTGGGAGAAGGGGGGTTCGATCGAGTGCTCGCTCAACAGAAAGGAGGTATGTGGCTCGCGCGGTGGTCCGACCGTCTGACCTTCATCAACAGAGGAAGCTGCTATGAATGAAGGAGGGCGGTGACGTTCGGACGGTGTGCGGAGGTGAGGGTTGATCTGTGGCGACGCTTCAATGGAGGGTGCGGACAAAGACTCTACTTCAAGCGGCTTGGGTTCTCGAGCAGCAGAGGAAATAAGGTACGAATCGGATTCATCAGGGGTGTTCAGCGGTTCTTTGATTCAGATTATGGTCACTGATGGGAGATCTGATTCGGTCATGGTGTGGTTTCTAATTTTTGAATTCGGGTATTTTTAGTTCTTCAGATCTAGTTTGTGAAACTGTTAATAGGATTTCAATTGGATTTTTGTTCTGCTTGTGACTTATTCTTGCATCGATTTTGGGTATTCATCCACTGGTGATTTTAGTTTGCTACGCTGCTTCTGATTTGAAGGTGGTAGCCAAGGGTGGAGTAGCAGCGGTCACTGAATCCATGGTGGGTGCCGCGATGGTGGAGGTGATGGGCATGCGGTGCGTGCGTAGAGGGGAAGACAATTCCAGTGCGAGGGAGGTGAAGAGGCAGTGGGTTGAGCAAATTCATGAACCGAAGCACGACGACAACAAAAAAAACGGAAGTTCGGGTCGATGGGTCGGGTTGGGTCTTTATACTTCCAACCCGTGACCCGACCCAACCCGATCTCAACCCGACCCAAACAGACCCGACCCATCAAAATACCTGTACAACCCGACCCAACCCGACCCAACCCGGCCGGGTCGGGTCGGGTCGTTCGGGTTGGGTTGGGTTTGGACACCCCTAATAACTCATATTATATTTTTTTATATCAGTGTTCATTGGATGATGGGTTTTTTTTATCCACATGAAATGAAATATTATTGGTTATGCTCCATACATGGAGACATGTAAGAAAACTTCAAAGAAATATTAGAGACCTAAGTTTGAATATTTTAATACTAAAATATTATGATAACATTATATTTTATTTCATGCTTATAATTTTTAGAAAGGGCATGGAATCACTATAATGTGAAAAGCATAAAAATAAAAATAATGATCAAAGTTCAACAAGGTTATATTTTATTATAATAATTAATTTTATTTATAATGACATTATTTTGAAAATAAATATTTAATACTTTGTTTTATAATTTGTATCTTTTTTATGATTCTTTCCCTTATGATTAAAATGAGTTGAATCATCTCTGGGGGTTATGGGTAGATTATTTTTTAGCTTTAATTATGTTTTAGTTTATATATTTTTTGAAATATTAAACTTAAATTGTAAAGTAATTCTAATTTAAAACAAATTGTGATGTATATATTTTTTATAAAATTGTACATTGGTGTTTTTTATGTCGATATTTCTGTTGTTTGGAGTTTTGGGTTTTTCTGTATGTGGGTTGGGTTGTTGTATCTAAAAAAATCACATCGACTATGAAATGACTGATGTCAATAATTACATTTTCATATTTATTATTAAATAACTACTATTAAATAATGTTTTAGAAATCAATTATTAGGAAAAAAATTGATTTCAAAATCGTTATTTCACATTGGTTATTCAATAATTGACATGAAAACATTATGAATTTTTTAATTTTCGAGGTAATTTATTCATAATTTTTAAAATTAATCGATGCTAAATATAGATTTTTATTTTAATTTATTAACTGACATAAAAAAGTTATTTATTATGTCGCTTGAAATGGAGTCTCTAAATAACTGATGTCAAAAAAACTATGTTAAAACCCTTTTATACACTAATTCCAACTCACCGTTATTTTGATAAAAGTAAACACATATCTGATTATATTATTCTATGAATCTGAATCTCTATAAAAGTCATAGTATGAAAAACCTTTAAAAGGTTCATTTATTCCAAAGAAAAGTTCATAACCCTTAAAGTATTGGAGAATCTACTTGACAACCTCCCAATTATCTCTTCTAGGGTTTGACATAAACCTGCTGACAACTCCCACTACTTGTGTAATGTTCTAACTACTACAAACCATGGTGTATATAAAAGCATACAAACCATGTACTCGACTCAACTTTAGTTTAAGGTGATTACTCCTTACTTATCTTGAAATTACCAACCATGGGTGTAATCACTAGCTTTTCGTTGCTCGTACTAAATAGTTCCACCATATTTGGTATATAGTTATCCTGGTTCAAGTACAATGTATTAGAACTTTGGTATTGTACAATTATCATCCCCAAAATTCTCTTTATTGGGCCGAGATCATACATCTCAAAGCTTCCAGATAACTTATACTTTATCTCATTGATCTTGTCTTTCACTTGACTCACTATCATCATGTCATCTATGTAAAGTATAAGGATGTTGAAATTCTCATCAGAAAACACCTTCTAATAATAGTATGGTCAGCATTGATCTACACAAACTTATACTCCATTATAAAATCATTAAACTTTTGATTCTAATTCCATAGTACCCACTACAAACCATAAAGACTATGTTTGAGTCGACACACAAGTTATTGGTTTCATTGATCATTGAGACCATATAATTTTTTCCATATAGATCTCTTTATATAGGTCCCTATGAAGTAATGTTATCTTTGCATCCAATTTCTCTCATTGAAGATCTTCTGATGCAACTATACTCAACGTCGTTCAGATAGTTGTGTGATTAACTATTGGTGAGAAGATTTTAGAGAAATTCATTCCTTATTTATATTGAAATACCTTCACAACTAGCATGACCTCATACCTCCATCTACCATTTACCACTTTATTCTAATTATAAACCCATTTTTTCTAAATAAAATTCTTCTCGATGGGTATCTTTATTAGCTCACATGTTCTAGATACATGTAAGGACTCAAGTTCATCCATTATGGAAAACTCCCACTATTTCAAATCCTTTAATACCTTTTCCTCCTATGAGCATTCAATATCTCCATAATCTATTATAAACAGATAATTCAAGGTACTTCCATACCTTTTCACTTGGCACCTTTACCTATTAGACCTTTATAGTTATCCTTGTGGCTAAGATCCTTCTGATACCAAAATTTATGGAGTGTGAACTTCTGGTGCTTGAGTTTCCATAGTCCTTGAACTCTCTAGTACTTCAATCCAAGTAAACATCATAGGAACTTAAACCTATTATAGTAAACTCATTTTATGGTTTGATGTTTCCTAAACTATTATGATTATTGGATTTTCTAAAAGATATGTATATTTTGATTGTCTATCTATATAAACATATACTTCCTATGATTCTTTTATTTCATTGGAATTTCCAAAAAAAAATTATCCCTCTAAAGGGTGTCTTAATTAAAGATCTCATTTTAACTACTGATGACCTTTCGAGAGTCATTATCCCATAGTCAAAATCTAAATTCTTTATTTTTGTAGACAATAAAGTAATATAATAGATAATTTTATTTATGCTTGTCCCATTCCTTGGCATCAATGTGGTAATAAAGATAGTGCTTTAAATACTTTTATGTGTCTTAAATCAACCTTTATTTCAAACCAATTGTTCTTTATATGTTGTTTCCTGATGGGTAATGATGGACTCTGATTGACTAAGTATGCAGCATATTCTATAGCTTCCACCCAAAATAACTTAGGGGACCCTACATGAATCCTCATGCTCCTATACTTTTCCACAAAATTATTATTCATCCTTTTAACAACTACATTGTTCTCTAGAGTCCTTAAAAAAGTTTTCTAAAATTAAATCCCTTTTCACTAGCAGAACCTCCAGAACTCCTTACTTCCATTCCTGCCACCATTTTCTGATTGTAAGTGCTTAAACTTACTTCTAGTATTCTTTTCCACCATATCCCACCATCTAACAGAAGTCTAAAACATCCCAGACTTGTACTTTAGAAATTACACCCACACTTTGTATGTGGAATTATTGATGAAAGTCATATAATAGGGTGAACCTCTACAAGAGTGAATCAGAACTAATTCCCAAACATTTGTCTGAACTAACTCCAATTTCTAGTGGTTTGACATTTTTCATTTCATTTGGAAGGAAACTATATGATTATTTCAAAATATATAATCCTTTCATGTTCTATACATCATGCTTCTAGTTTTAGAAATCCCTTAGTAGCTAGAATCTTTATTCCATTCTCACTGAGGTAGCCTATATAGCTATTCCAAAGTTTAGTGGAAGTAACTTCTCCAACATGCATCACTCCTTATGATGAACCTGTAAAATATTGGGTTTTATCCTTCATTTAATTTTCTACAACCATGGATATGTGTAAAATATTCCACATTACATCTATAAACATTTTATAGAAACATCGATCATTGAGTTTTCCCATAGAAATTAAGTTCATCCTTAATGCGGGGATTTACCGCACACCTTGCAGGTTCAAAAAGCTTTTATTCCTTGTCTGAAAAAAACACCACCCATGCCATTGATCTCAAGGGAATGATCATCCACTAGATGTACTCTAAAAAATCTTGTGAAGATCTAATTTTTCACACTCCCCCTCTCAAATGTTGAATGGAATAAATATCTAGATTCACTCACCCAAGACTCAAGTGATCCTATGAAACTTAGGAGAAAACCACTCCTTTCCTATATCACAAGGTTCGCAAACTCTCTAATGGAATTAGGTTTTCTATATTTATCAATTTGATCACTTTAATCCTTATTTAGGTGGTCTTTCCCTCTACAATACCAACACAGGTGAGCATTTTTTACTAATATACTCTTGTTTCAACCCCTCCTACCATTTCCCTTCCTATAAAATTTTATTTTAGTTGTTCATCCTCTTCCTTATGTATTGTAAAAATTACTAGTAAATACCTAGATCTCATTTTGATGAATTTTATCATTCAATATCAATTCATAAACATCCATAAAATTCAAATTTGTCATTCTACTGGAATTACTCATAGTTTTCACTATCACATATCATGACTCTAGAAGTGGGGAAAGTGACAAAAGTACCCAAATTGGTTCTCTAAAGCCTGCATTTACATATTCTAATTGAATTTGAATTACATTTAAGTTATTTATATAATTAATGATGGATCTTCCTTATAACAAAATCATGCTGAATAACCAGTGTATCATGAACAATTTTTCTATTTTCATTGAATTCTTACACATATAAACTAAGGTTTTCATGAGTTCTAACATGGTTTTCACTTTAAGAATATTGAATGCCACATTCTTTGCAATTGACATTTTCACCAACTCAAGTTCATTATTGCCCATTATATTTCATTATTCCTTTTTCACCACTTCTAGATTGGCTCTAATCAAAGGAATATTGAGGCCTTTCTACATAAAAAACCTCTCTCTACATTTTCCAAAACCCAAAACCCATTCTTTCAAACTCATTTTACAATACCCGGCTCTCTTTTAACATCATCACACCAGAAATTTTGAACTTACACTACTTCTAGTCAACATAAAACAATAGGTCAGTAAATTCTTATTGATATTAACCTATAAGGAAAAGGGTTCAATATTTCTAACTAATCTTTGAAATACATTCATTGGGGCTTGATATTTAGTAAACACTCCTTCTTTGAGCTCTAATACCACTTATTGGGTCCATGAACACCTTTCAGTTAAACCACCATAAGATACTTCACTGAAACTTTAAAAGCGTAGAAATAAAATCTTCGAAATAAACCCCATGTATGATGCATTAAACTTGGAATATAGTCACATAGAAGTCACTAAACCATAAGGTAAAACCACTGAAATATGAAGATAAGAACTATTATAAACAATAATAAAAATAAAACATGAAAGACAAATAACAACACAAAGTCTTACATGGTTCAGACTTGAGACTCAATACATAGGGGAATGTTGCTTCAATTTTTATTCAAATAATCAAATATGATTATTAAAATGATCAAATCATATTATCATGTTTGATCATTTTAGAAATCAGGACACGTTGGGGTTAAATCAGGGTGTAGACAAATTTTAATTTTTTCCCTCATTAGTACCTCTCTTCTAGATCATGTCTCTGTGTTAATAGGAACATGATTTTAACCTATTGATCGATTATTTTTACACACTACCTCATTGGATATCTATAGTAGTAAAAGATGTAAAAATTATGAATAGGCCATAGATATTTTACTTGGATCACCACAAAGGGCTAATCCAAGGAGAACACACCAACATTGTGTTGATATGATAGAGGTGTAACACTCTTTACTAGGATAATTATAAGGCTTTGAGAAGGGATCACTCCCGATATCAGTATCCATGCCTCTTCTTATTTAAGTTTTCAATACATTAATATAAGTTTAGGATAGTTGATAGATGATTCAGTCTCTTCAGCAGTTCTGGTACATGTGGGTCTATCTTGATTCATCATGAGACTCCACTTACATCCACATCTACTCCTTTAATCTATTATTTACTGTGTAATTTTCTTCAAGCCCAAATAATACCATCTCCTTACAGGGATTTAAGTATTGTTACTTCCTTTTCAAACACTAGATGAGAGGATCCTCTTTGTGTGAGGATAACACTATAACTTTACAAAATGATCTCATCAATGATACTTCTCTTCTCCATATAAATATAATTCCAACCTAGAATTATCTTGATGTGATTTTTTCTAAAACAACCGAATATAGTAGTGAATTTACTTTTTATTATTCCTTGATCCTTCAACATTAAATACAAACCAAATATGATATATTTATTCTTCAATGGATATCTTTCTCCTCTTATGAGAAATTCAGATCTATCAATATGTCCAAGATCTCCTCCTCCTCCTCCTTCTCTTGAACTTAAACAGATATTGGAATGGTATACTTGGGATCTTCAATATTCTTATTCAAATTCAAATTTTCAGTATGATCTTATATCTCTCTATTTTCTAAAACAACTAAAATAAATTTATTTATTACCTCAAATGATTTCATGCACTACAACAGATGGTATGGATCACACCATTATTCTCTCCACACATCACGATTTCTACCATCTTCCCCATGCAATAATTTTACTTATATTTAAACATGGATATCTTGAATACATATCCATGGTATTTTATAGGTATTTAAAATGTTTTTTATGGTTAGTATAAAATTTAATAACTTATTTGAAAATCCCTACATACTCTACATTTATCTTATTTATTTAAATAAAGCCTTTGAGAATAACTCCATGAGTCTTGGCCTTAATTTCACAAACATTTTCTATAATCTTTTATACCTTTTGATTTTATCATCTATGATTACTTTTACTATAGTCAATCAACATGATCCACATCATCCATATTTTTATTCAAATAAATCTACTAGAATTCAGATCCATGTTAATTGCATAATTCCTTCTAAAAAATCCAATTGTAAATCTTTATTTAAATTCATGGAATATAAAAACATAAATATATCCATATTATGATTATAGAATCTTCATAATTCATGCATCATAATTTTCTTACACCTAGTAATTCTAATTATTTGTCACATGCCTATGTCTACAACCATAGTCACTACCCATGTTAAATCATTTCCAAAAATACTGATACCTGAAACACTCACTACCATGATGTAGGATTATTATTTTGTCTATTTTGATCAAATTTGAGAGACACCAGTTACTTCAACTATTCCATCTACTGCACCCATTTTTTCTTGACTATTTAACACAATTATACCCATCAAAAAAATATCAAACTCTATGGAGTTTTATCCTCTTGTTACCTCTTTCAAAAATCTCTAGGTTTCTCAATCATCCAAGCCTAGTCTTCCATTTTTTGGACCATGGTGTATAATATCCTCACCTACCTTTATGCATATCATGGATATTTTCTTATACCTTTACATAGGTCATGTATTTTGTTTTTGGCCTTTATGTAACTCAATTCAAACAACATGAACTTTTCACAGAGTATTGCATTACCTTAATACAACTCAAAGAGATTTTTCATTACCCTTGCATAGTTTTTATGGTTAACTTAATGTGGAAATATTTTTATAGTAATGGCCCTTATGAGGACTCATCCATTCACCCTTATGTGATTCACTTTGTACCTTTATATGGATCATCTTATAGCTCAAAAACTCTATCCTATATGGCATGGTGACAAAACACTCATTATTTTACAGAGGTAAAATTACAATTTGAAATTCTATAAAAAATAATCCCTACTAAAACACTATAGTCATTTCCATATTTAAAATATCATGGAAAAATTCACCATGGAATAATAGATATTATGGTGAAGATTTCCTTAACTATCTTACTTTTATCCATCTCTAGATTGAACTCCAATAAACTTCACATTTAAATATTCAAAAAATGGATATATTTGAATCAATATTTATTTTTGGATCTAAAGTAATAAATCCTTCAACAAACATTGCTACCAAATCCAAAAACCATTTCAATATCCAAAAACACCAGCCTTCAAAGATATCCCTTTATTAACCTTTAACAATATCAAATATCATTTATTGTTATCAATGACATCACATAACCTCTTGTTTATTGTCAAAAAATACAGCATACAACTCACTAATTATAATTAACATTATCCCCATTTGTATTTTGTTTACAATACTTCATAAAATCTAAATAAAATATAGAGATAAACTCTCCCTCTTTCTTTAATAATCCAAGATAGCTAACTTCTTTATTTTATAGAAATATTTATATCCTCATTTGGTAATAAAATTCAAAGGGTATTCTTTCCTCCAAATTAAAATTTAATGCCTCTACCCCTTTGGTATTTTCCAAGGCACCTTATTTTTCATTAAAATGAAAAGGTCCTTCCAAATTTTTCTTTTTTTATATACTTTACCCCTTTGGGTTTCTCTAGATTTTGATTTCATGTATTCTTCCCCTTTTTTCTTTCAATTACATAATATTATCTCCATTATCACTTACTCACCCTTGATCAATAAACTTATTGCACCAAATTTATCAAGAAAATTCACTATTTTATCATACCTTTAAGAAATCCATATTCAAGACACTATTACCCCCATGTAAACACTACAAAACTTCTATCTTTCAACTTTATTTCATATAAAGGTTTCATTATTACTTACAAATTCCAATGATTGAGTTCCATATCTTAGCAAAGACTTGTCATAAAGTCCTCTAAGACCAGTGAGACATAACTCAGTATAGGAAACAAGAGTTTTTGTTAAAAATATCAATACAATCCATATTTCTCACTATAAATTCATTAAACAACATTTGCAGCATGATGAAACAAAATTCAAATGAATTTAAACAACTTCTCACAAAACTATTAGAATATAGACTTTAAATAACAAGGGTGTGGAATATAGAATTAGTAAACCAATTGATGCCACTTGTTAATATCAACAAATTTATATTGTTTGAAATATATATACACAATTCATTACAAGACATCTCTATTATTTAAAATGTGGATAAATAGCTTTTAAATGCACATCTTCAACCCCCCTAAATGATTTCACCTTCTAGCACTAATTGTTGAAAATATTTTATCATGGGAGTCACTTATTGATAGTGTTATCTACTTTGATCAACTTTTAGGTATCATAAAAAATCACCCAGATGATACCATCACATTATCATGTAATAAATACACATGAAATGTTAAAGTTACTACTTCTCTATTTATTTTCCATCAAATCCTCTATGGTCTCATACTATCTGATGAGGCCTGATAGCACTTGAAAGGATTAAAAAATAGTCCTAACCTTATTGGGAAGACTGGAACTTGAGTTTTATGACTATAACGATTAAAACTAGCATTTATACCCACTATTTCTTCCATATTTTTGCATATATTCATAGTTTCTAGGATATAAAAAGAAGATTAAACTTATTTTCTTTCAAGTTGACAAATTAAATAGCATATATGGAAAAAATAATTCTTATCACTACATTACCTTCTCTTCTTATCATGTATAAATAGATTCCAGTATGAAACCTTCAACTCCTTCATTAAGATCCAAAAGGCATCACCTTTAAATTCACATATGGTTTATATCTAGATTTAGCCAAAAATTACATATCATGCATCCCCTCTTTTTCTCAGCTTTAATCAGATGTGCTTTAGAGGCACATCTACCACATGGATCATATATCCCATTGAATATTTAACCACTTTAAACAATAGTCAAAAACATTTAAAACATAGGAGAGAGGGGTTCCTTTGAGTTCCTTAAGTTGAGGAATGTGGTTGGTTATAGTGGACCAACCCTTTAATTCTAACTCTCCTCCAAACCTTCACATTTGTGCTCTTTTGAATGAAACAATTTGTATAAATTTATTTCTAGATGTATCCTATATAATTATATTTTCTTGGATTGGTCTACTTTATGGTTTTATTAAAACACTTTAATTATTTTGTGCTTGTTCCATATTTCTAGCCAATTCCAACTGATTTTGACATATGATTAAGAATTCTTTAGGCACATTCTCAATTTTCTTTTTTCATGTATACTCCTTATTAAATTTCATACTAATTTATCTAAAATTTGGAATAACCGCATCATGTTTATTTAACTTCTATATTTGCTTCTTTTATCTCTAAGAAGTTTATTATGAGTGTAACTTGATAGGTGCTTGAGGCACCATCATTTGAGCTCCACTTTTCTTCTCCAAAATTAAGAATCTATTTTCCATATTAATAAATTTATTTTGGGGTAATTTATATCTTTATATGTTATGGGAAAAGAGGTTTTCCTCATGGAATTATTATTTTTATTCATTCTATAATCACTATCCATATGTCAAAAGTTAAATCATGTAAAACATTTCCTATTAAGAGTATACCTCATGTAGATGTTTCTCGTTTGAGATGTTGATGCAATAATTTTTTCCCTCCATTTAGCCCTTTGTATTCTTAATGTGCACTCAAGATGTGTCTCATTATTACACAATAATATAACATCATTGTCACCTTCATCTAAGGGACTCCTATTATGGATATTTCAATAATATTATGCTTATTCTCATATTTGGAAATAAAATTCTATTTACCCATCAATTTCAGATTTGTAGATTTATGGACTCCACTTGTTGATGTTGAAATAGGAGAGATCTCTATATTCTCATTGGATTTTTTCAAATTTTCCTATATATCCTTGATCCTCCCATCTTTCTTATTCATTTTAAAAACTATATTATTTAAATCTGAGTTAGATTCATTTAAAGACCATCTCTTATCTTGTAGTTATGTTCTAATAGGGATAACACTTTCCTTCAACTCCTTTTTGATATCCATTTTCTTTCCTATACCTTATATAAGTTATTCAAGTGTATTTCTTTGATCCTTCATCTTTACACTCATTTTATTTATATCAAACTTCAAGTCCACCTCTATACTTCTCAAACTATTATTCTCCATGGACAAATATTTTATGAAATTGTAGTACACTCCATGAATAATTTCCATATAATCTATATTCTTATATAAGGATTATATCTCATAACCCCCCTCTCTCAAAACGTCTTGTGATCTCATCCCTTCTGTATCATCATGTATCACATATCCATCCTTCTATGATGTGATTCGGGAATCATCTAAACCTACCCCACTCTCACAAGTTCTATCATCTCATTCTATCATCAATCAATATCCACATAATAACTTCATCATGCACTACAACATAATAGGCATCTAGTGGCGATTATTTTTTCATTTTGTAGTGGTTTAAACCACCACTAAAGATGGTTCTAGAATTTAACCAACTTTGGATTTAGAAATTTAGCAATGGTTTTTGGGAAGTTTCGCAAAATGTTTTTTAGTGGTGGATATTTTGTTTTTTAGTGCAGTTTTTCCTCTCAAAACTACTAAGTATTTCAAGGTGTTTTAAACTACTACTAATTATTTTTACCATAAATAGCGGAAGTTCAAACTATCGTTAAAAATTTTCCCCATATATAGAGGTGGTTTAAACTGCTGCTATATATTATTGTTAAAAATGCATAAGATGTTGACCCATAAAACAAAATAAAATTGTACATATTCAAAGAATCAAACAAACTATGAATAAATCATAAAAAACCAACTAAAAATGGAGTTTCAATTAAAATATAATCAAAATAAAAATCAAACTACTAACCAAACCAATATTATACACACAATACAATTTCTCACAAGGATATATACACAACATTCATTATCATTCACAAATATACACACCAATGAACCACAATCAAGATCATGCAAGAATTTGAAAATCTAAGGCATCACCCACAAAAGGTAAAACATGCCAAAACTAGATCAATCAAGACTCTTTGGACCCATTTTACATTTCATTTCAAAAATCAACCATGTGTCATATTACTCATGTTTTACCCTTAGCGAAATCATATCAAATGTTCTTTAAAAAACCCATTTTATATTTTGATGTACCATTTCAAAAAAAATATAGATAACCATTTTCCCTTTAAATTCCACTTAGAACCAATTAACCATTAAAAATCACCTTTTAAAAAGAAAAACCATTTTACTTTTAAGATCTAATATATTCCACCAAAAAATCCCTAAAAAGGGACACTAAAACTCATTCGACCAAGGCACCATCGTCAAACTATTTAACAAGATGGGCAGTCTATGTTTGTTATTAAGACAACATGAGCACATCCCAATATTATGGGGAAGCTCACACAAGATAGTAAATATATAGAAAACAATAATAATGAAGACATATGAATATAAAATTACTATAATACCAAGAGACAATAATATAATGGACACCTACCTACAAATGGACCATAAAATACTAAATATAAATGGAGTTTCAATTAAAACATGATCAAAATCAAAATCAAACAACTAATAACTAAACTAATATTATAAAATTGATAAATCCTTAATCCAATATTCTAATTAAAACAAAAATGAAGAGTTAAATTTGAAAATTTCAACCAAACAAGCTTTTAAAATTCTTTTTTAATGATTTTTAAACCGATGATTAAGATTTTAAAAATCACCTTTCCAAATAGAAAACTCTATCATGAACAATAAAATTCAAAATGTAGACAAGTTTTCAACATTATATAATCATGATAAAATCATACTAGAAAATAAAATGAAACAATAACCATCATAAAACATTTAAAATGAGGAGAAATACAAATATCTCCTACCTCAAACCACAACAAGGTTTCTTAATCACCATATCATTATGTTAGTCAATCATCAGTTTAGTTAAACATCACCTTCACAGAATCCAAATTCAACCCTAATCACTACCTTAAGAACTAAGATCAAAATCATCTATGTCTTCATATCCACTCCCTACTACCGGAACCTGTATGATAATTTACTTGAAAATTAAATAGTATTATATATTTAAATTTAAAGTTAAACCCAATAAAGGTTTGTGTACTAAATTATTATGAATTTATTTGATTTAACTACTCACTCAAATCATCCATCAATGCAATATCATAGGGGAAACATTCATTCACCTTCTGATATAAATCAACTAATGCTTTCTATAAAGAAACAATCTTCGCATATTTCATCTGTACAAAGAGATTCAATTTTAATTAATGGAATTAATTTTAACCATAATTTATTAAAATTACCTTTATCTGGGAATCAAATACCTCATTATTTCAAGATTGATGCATATGCCTCCAATCAAAATATGTAATCATAAGGGTAACTCACTCAGCCGCCAACTAGCCTAGAATCTGGTCAAATAATCTTAGAGAATTGTTTGTGGGGACCCCATAACAATCAAATGGGAAAACTATATTCCTTAGCATTATTTTCATTTAAATAAATAAAAATAAATTCATAATATATATTTCAAAAAATTTATGCAAAAAAAAAGAAATTTAGAAATGAACATATTCATAGTACTTAAAAACAAAATATATATTGGTATGATAATGAATGACTGCACAAACAAACAAATATAACATTTAATTTTTTTAAAATTAAACAAATCATGCATAAAAATAAATTTAAATATGATAACAGATACATAGTACTGGAAATGAATAACATATAACATAGGTGTTTGATAAGTTAGTGGATGACTGCACATAAAATCATTTTTTTCCTTTAATCATGTCATTATCCTTCTTTATCGTTACTTCATCCACTTAATCCACCATTTCAAGACTAATATTTTCAATATCATAATGGAAAAAAATGTTTCTTATTGTTGATGGGATTCAATGTCAGACATCAAATCTTCCACTTCATCACCCATATCATACAAGTCTCTTTGTTTTATGTGAACAACTACACTCTATCCTTAATCCATGACATATTTCACATAATATACCATTTTTTATTATGATGATAAGATATACAGAGCATGTAATTCATAGTCACTAACATCCATCAAGTGAGAGGAGTTCACATAAGTAAATTTCATGGAATATATTTTAATACCCCTAGTAATATAAACCCACTTTCATTTGAATAAAATAAATGAAATATGATTGTGTGCAACAACCCTGATCTTGATATACATTAAAATTTCATCACTTGTGAGGAATACATAAAACATTACACAAATAGATTCCCAAATACCATATTAGTCTAGTGCCTTCGGAAACATGGAAACAAAAACAATGGTACATAAAGGAGTTATATCATCTCCCACTAGGTTCTTCAAGACTATCACCCTTCTTAGACGCATAAAACATAATACATATCTTCATAACTTGGGGGAAGGAAACATAAAAGGGGTGAGCATAGACACTCAGTAAGGGTGGTCAAGGGATATATGTAAGCATAATAATATGCATAAGGGTATGAGAACATGATCATGAAAAGGGAAGATCATACCCTGCATATCAAAGATCATATACATGAATCATGTAATAAATATTGGCAGTTTATAAGACATGAATTATAAGGAAATAAAGAACATAAGCCATGAAAGCATAACATAGGAATAAAACATGGAATTTTTTCAAACACATGAGAATATAATATTATTTACCATAGTTTCCAAGTCATCACTGCCAATACCATCTTAGTGGACAAAGTCCTTTACTATACCGGGGACACCCCCATTCCATCCCTGTATTACTGAACTGGGTAAACCCTTGTTCCAACCCTGTATTACTGAACCGATTTCATTCCCCATTCCATCCATGTCTATCTCATGAGATATAAATCTTTACCCAATTCAATGGAGGGATATATAGGTCCCACATATCTCATAATGAAATCATACATATGTGTTTCACAAAATCAAAAACAATCATATTATAACCCATTAAATGAAATGGGTATCATAAACATGTAATCATATCTTAACATGTGAAAAAGATAGAATTTTCATAATCATTTCATAAAATCATAACCATGAAAGATAAACGTA
Organism: Viscum album; assembly: GCA_963277665.1. Taxonomy (NCBI): domain Eukaryota; kingdom Viridiplantae; phylum Streptophyta; class Magnoliopsida; order Santalales; family Viscaceae; genus Viscum; species Viscum album. The sequence goes on from OY728143.1 coordinate 978,724,453, forward strand.
TTTCATAAACATATAACCCGTGGAAGAGAAATGGGTTTTATAAAGACCGTGACATTAATCATAACCCATTCATAGAAAAGATATGAATGGAACCTTTAGATCGTTTCCTAAAAGGGAATGAGTAGCATCAACAGATTTCATCTTAGATGGAAAATAATTTTGAAATATCTTTTAAAAACATTACTTGAGGAAAATATACTTTCTTCTTTAAAAATGGATTTTTAATACATAAAACCATTTAAAAATCATTTTCTTAGAAAGTATCTTGAAAACTTATAAAGAAGATGTTAAATCATTTTTGAAAACCTTTTTCCTTGAAAATTATAACATAAGCTTCAAAACATTTTAAAAAAACCTTTTTCTTCTAAAAAACTTTGAAAATAAAGAAAACATTCTTGAAAACGTTTTGAAAACCATTTCTTTGAAAATACTTTGAAAACTTATAAATAAGGCTTGAAAACATTTTGAAAACCATTTTCCGTGAAAACTTATAAAATAATCTTGAAAAAAAATTAAAACCATTTTCCTTGAAAGTGTCTTTCTAAAACATTCTTTTAAAAATTAAACTTTAAACATGAAAAGAAATATTCAAAGTATTGATAATGGATAAATTCGTACATGTCGTACGAGGTAAAAAGAACATTCCTTTTGCATGGTAAAGGTTAGAAAATGCCTCATTCAAAAAGAGACAAGAAGATTCCTTTGAAAACAATGGTAAAAGAAAAAAAAGGTAAATATGTATTTAAAATATTAAAGTACAATGGTAAAATATTCTTGGAAACCCTTTTTAAAAAACACAGTTTTGAAGGAACATAGATTTCCAATCGAAGAGAGGGTAATGTTGGGCTTTCTTAAAAACTCTTTCTTAACTATATTATATATCAAAGAGTGGAATAAATGGTACAAATATATGAATAATTAATTAATAAACAATTAATAAGTAAATTCATGGATGTTCTTGAGATATGGGTCATAATATTTCATCAAAGGAAGCATAAACATAAACAATCTCAAAAGGTGATGAGATTGTTTCAATAAACTCTTATAACTTGGTAACTTGGGATCATACTCTCCATGTAAGAAAAGAAGATTAATTGAAACATAAAATATCATGAAAATAATTAAATTCATTATATAACTTTTAAAATGTAAGTATATACATATTTAAAGAGAATTTATGTTCATAATAAAACATGATTATCAAAGAAAGAAAATTGAGACAAAATTATTTTATCGATTTGGTAAATTTTGAAACTTAATCCCTATGAAATAAAGATCATAAAATAGATATGTTAATACCCATAAATTTGATTATAATATACATATAATACAATAATGTACATTATATACACCACACAAAAGGAAATATTAGTGAACATAGCATGTATCTCACGGAAATAAAAAAGTGAGGTGAAATCCCCTTACCTTGTGTCTTGACACTCATTGTACTCATTCAAACCACCTATATAATAAATATAAATTTATTATAAATATTTTATAGAACCATATTATTATATATTATACCATATATGGTTTTATTATGACCTTATATTACCCACTTTTTAACCATCCTATGTTAAGGTTTCACTTTGGATAATATTCATTTTGATTTTCGCATGTGTCTTAATTTGTTATATTGTTGGTCCTTATCCTTATATCATGATTAAATAATTTAAACCATTATATAAATATAATTTATATCCAGTATATGTGTATTATAATCATCTATATAATATATAATTATCAAAATGAATACACAATTCATGGAGATGGTAATTCGTACGTACGCATGAACGTTATTTCTGTTTAATTGTCATGTTGAAAGAAAGAAAGTAAAAGAAATATATATGTATATATATATTTATTAAATTAGATTTATTATATCATATATATTTAGTACATCCATACATAATACATTCTATATATTTTATGAATAAATCACATCGCTTTGAGGGGGTGGTAGTCCACACTTCCTTAAATAAAATTATTGTATTAACACAAAATGGATAATATAAAGATGTGTGTTTTAAAATAATAACATAAGACTAAATACATAATAAATATTATATATAACATATATAAATAGGTTTTATATCATAATTTCCATCATGAAAGGCGGTAAAGGAAAATTGAACAATCATCGTTTAGCGAGGCAGTCGTCCGCCTACACATAAACAGTATGTTCGTTACCCATTAGATGGATATGTGTGTAAGTGAAGGTCAAAATATTAACATAATAAAATAATAGTATATTTAGGATACTTGTGATGTTATATTATCATGTAATAATAATATTTTAAGGAGTGTATAAAGGAAATAAAATAAAGGAGTTTGAGGGAGGGTGTTACCTCTTGATCGGGTAACTCCTTTTGGTATGAGCCAAAAGGCTTCCTTGGATTGATTTTTTCACAATATTATGCTTCAAGGTAAAAATTAGGAATATTTGAGAGTTAATTTTATATATTTTGGATGAAACTAAGGGTCTTTATAGGTGTGAGGAAGTGGAATTGAAGGAGGCCTTTTATAATGGAGGAGGAGTAGAATCTCTTGTAATATTTTAAAAGAAAGGAACCCCACCCGCATTTCTTTATTTAAAGTGGTTAAATAATGGTTAAAAGTATATAAAATTTATTATAGAATATATATATGTCCATAAAATTTCCTTAGGACAATTTTATAGGTCTTTTTGGGTCTTAATGTTATGGTTTAGTCTCATATTTTTCTTAATTTAACCTTAATCATTGTAATTAATTTTTAATTACTTCACTGATATTTTTGGTCAAAACTAAGTTGATATTATTATTAATTATAAATTATTATTATTCAAAATATTGAATCCATTTTTCCAATTTTCAATCACATAAGTGGTAGAAATTAATTTAAAATTAATCTCATAGTTGGGTTGACATTGCGGATTTTTAAAGTAAAAAAAGATCTAAAGTTTGCTCAGTTTTTATATCGAATTTCAATATGAAATTGGTTCTAATTCCCTAAGTTGAATAAATTTGTAAAAATATAATCTATTTATACTTTTAATCCAAATTAAAATATAATTTAACCTTATAAATAAATTAGATGAAAAAACAGTTTTGAGTTAAAATCCAGTATTTTTAACTATTCATTAAAAAAATGAAACCTTACAGAAAAATACCAAACAATTATATTAACCAAATTTTTATATTTATATTAAAAATATTAAGTTTATTTTGACATATTAAATATATAAAATTTCCAAAAATTGTATTTAAAATGGGTTCTCCTTTAAAAAGTGGAAAAACTAGCTTTATAAAATATATATGTTTTTAAGCATAAAATTGGGTTTGTTCTTATATTATGTCTATAAAATATATTTTATGGTTATAAAAAATAATTAATTAAATATATAACATATATATTACATTAATCACTTACTAATATTAATTAATTATTTTATTAGGATTAAAACAACTTTGTGAGCATAATAATAGTTTTCTATAAAAATACTCCCTTGGTTCTTATATTCATTTCTAAATAATTAATTCAATTTATATTTTGTAAAAACCATATATTTACATAATTTAGTTAATAATATTCATAAAATATAATTTAACAGCTAGTTTATATTATATATATATATAATATAATATTGTTTGGTAACACTCGATCATGCGTGTTATACAAGCCATCGAGGAAAGTTTTTGTTATGTGTAACACAATCTAACCTTGGTGTTCTGTGAAGAGAAAGCTAACTTTTATATTTTGTGTACTACACTTAATCCAAACATAGTGCTTTAATATAAAATATACTATTTTTATTATTGTGTGAAATGAAAAATATCAAAAAGATTAAATTAATTCGAAATAATTCACAAAATCTCAGGTTGTTACATTGAGATATTTTAATTCGATAATATTAGTAAAATTTCCATAGTATCCCAATTGAAAACTATAAATATACCACTATTCTATGTTTTTAAACCCTCTTCTTGATTGACTCTATAAAATTTAAATCCATTCACATTGTAAGCATCAAACTTTCTAGCCTGATTTAGAGAACCTCAAGTTAGAAACTTTAAATATTCTAACAAATCAGCCTGAGTATCAATATTCATGATCTAACAAAATTAATATACATTGTTAGATTTAAAAAATATATTTGTCAACCTAATATTCATATTTATTGCAATATTTATGAACTTTCATGATATGCAAACCATTCTACAAGCTCTTTATTAACATCTTTTGTTATATCTTTTTCATTTCATGTTAAAATTATCATTCATCTATTTTTTTTATCCTAAGATATTAAATAAATATATATTTAATTTCACTATTCAACAGAACATATCTATGTGTCTGTAATAATTCCATTTCTATCAATGTAATATTTGAGATCCTCCCAACTAATCGGCCAATAGTAGGAAATATTTTTTATTTACCATGTAGTTGAGATTGATTTTATGTGTCGTCAATATGTCCAACTTGATTGAATCTTATCTCAATATCATCCAAGTGTCTAGAACAAAAGGTAACACACTCCTCTTCTAAATAGACTTCATAAATTGAGCCTTTAGTTTGAGATTTGATTTTCACATATGATTTCAAATGACTAAGGTATCTGTAAAATAAAATAAATAAAACATAATTATGTATTTAATAAAGTTCCAATAATTGTTTGATTAATATTAAAAACATATAAATAAAGTACCTCTCAATTGGATACATCCATCGATAATGTACGAGACCTCATAATTTAGTTTCCTCAACCAAATACATAGATAAATGCATCATGATAGTAAAAAATGATGGAGGAAAGATCATCTCTATTGCACAAAGTGTCAGTACAAATCTATCATGAAGGTTGTAAAGCCTAGTTGGTTATATAGTTTTCTCACAGAGTTATCTAAAGAATGTAAAAAATTGGAGTACAGCTACAGTATCCTTTTCAGGTAATAATGCATGCAATTCCAATAGTAGTAACTTCTGTAACAAAATATATGAATCGTGACTTTTCAATCCATGTAAGCTATGATGATTTAAGTTGACACGCGTTAAAATGTTACTTGAATACCCATCAGATACCTTCACATATTTTAAAATTTTAAGTAATGTATCTTTATCCTTATTTTTCATTGCAAAAATTGATGGAGCATACTTTCTATTCTCTTTTTTCCAAAGATCATGCTTTATATTCATTGTTTGTAAGTCCTTATAATCATTGATATGGTCCTTCAATTTTTCATGCTCATTAAGTAATGTGAAGATAAAATCATTACAAACATTCTTCTCAATATTCATAACATCAATACTATGACACAACAAATTAAATTCCCAATACTGAATTTTGAATAATATACTTTTCTCTTCCATTGTAGTGTTTTTACTTCAAATGATGATGTAATTTGAACTAGTTTCCCACTATCATTCAAATAATTCACTTTCCCAAATTTTGTTTCAACATTTCCAAGTTTTAACAATATTTCATAACCTATCGACAACTTTGGAGGTGGTATAAGATCAATAGAACCATTGAATTTTGACTTGTTCAACTGAAATATATGAGATGCATCGAGAAATATGTAATGATAGAAGAAGCGCCATTTTTTACTATAAGTTAGTCATTCGGGATCAAAATCAAAGTTACAAATAGGAAAATCCAAACCCATTTAAGTGTTCCAACCAGATAAGTTCCTAAGTCTAGGTAAGTTACTAATGGTCCACATTAGAGTAGCATGAATTTGAATATTTTTCTAAAAGATACATCATATGTCTCAACACTATTTCTCCATAACTCTTATAATTCTTAAATTAGAGGCAGTAAGTATAAATCAATATCATTTCCATGTATTTTTTTCAAAAATAATCATTGAAATTATAAAATACATTTGTTTCATACATATCCATGGAGCTTTATTTTAAGGGATCAAAACAACCATCCAAAAGCTATAAATGGTGCTTAGAGTCCCAAATGAGTTGAATCCATCAGTAGCCAATCCCAATCACACATTCCTAGGATCAAATTAGAAATTTGGATGTAATGAATCAAATGTATTCCATGATTTTTAATCTCTTGGATATCACATTAACTCATCATTTTTATTATATATATAATTCCACTTCATGTTCTTGGTGGTTTTTGATGACATGAATAATATTTTCAATCATGATTTTAAAGGGAAGTAATGAAAAAAATTTGTAGGTATGTTCTTTCTTTTTCTTCTTAATTATAGTATGTTGATTCAGACTTCCAACATCACTCATTGACTGCCATTTAGAAGATGAACATTTTTTACAATCCTGTTTTCTTGGATCTTCTCTCTAAGAAAACATACAATCATTGGGACAAGCATGTATTTTTTTATAATTCAGACCAATCTTGTTAACAACTTTTTTCATATCATAAAATACTTAGGGATATTAGATTTAATAAATTAATCACACAAAAATTCTAATATCATGTACATCACCTTATTTTTCATTTCACATAGGCATTTGATATAATATAACTTTAACAGAAAAGAAAGTTTTGAATATTGCAAACATCCACTATACAGATCTTGATTTCCATCATTAACTAAATCATGAAACACATTTGTCTACTCAGTGAAGTTATCTCTTACATTAGTCTCCACATAATCAAGAGGATAATCAAATGATATGTTATAATCTTGATCTGGTTGTTTTATAGTCCCAAAAAAATCACTTTTCAAGTTACTATTTTTAGCAACCTCAACTGGTTGTTCTGATATGTTTTGATATTGATGTTGTTTTCTTGAAATAATGAAAGCATCATTTATAAGGTTTTTCATTTCATTGTCCATTTTCTATGAATTTGGGAGATCATTCTATTGATTGATATCAGTGCTCAAACTTTCTATAATGTTTGATTCTCCATACCAAATCCAATATAAATATTGAGTAGGGAACTACTTCAATATCAAGTGTTCATAAACTTCATGTATCTTCAACCATCATCTACATTTACATTTAGGTCATGGACATCTTATTGTCTTATTAAAAAATAAATTGAAAATTAAAAATTCTTTAAACTCCTATAAACCCTTAGCATACTGAGGTGTGTTCCTTGGTAATGTGATCCAGATTTTATCTATATATATCATAATGTTCCTACACTTTGTTAATGAAAATTAAAACACATAAGTATTACTAAGTAGGAAAAGAGATAAATTTAAGTGAAAAAAATACAACCCAAGTAGTTATAAGAAGAGTCATATAAGTACTAAAAAGGTCAAATTAAAAAAAGGAAATCAATCATGGATAGTATAACATAAAATAGAAGCAATATAAAAACCATACAATCATTAATTTAAAACAAGAATCATGGGAGAAACACCCTAGGGTCACTAAGTATAAGTGCACCTAGAAATTCTATATCACCCTGGTAGTGTATTTAGAGGTCTAACACATCTCTAGCTAGAGGTGGTGTCACATAATACTTCACTAGCATTTATAATGTTGGAGTACCTCTTCCTATCTAGGTTATCCTACCCCAGAATCCTAGTTTTCTCATAAGGTTTAACAAACAAGAACAACTGATAACATAAAATATTTCATTAAGCATTAAATGAACAAGTTCTCTTTTGAAACACATTTCAATCCATTTCTACTATACAACTCAAATAATGTCATGAGAAACAATTTTCTTTTTAAAACAATCCATGACTAGAAATTTACACTTTCCATAAAACTTTATTAAAAAAATTAAAATAAAATCATTGGTAATTCCCTTTCTAAAATACCAACCATGCCTTTATAATTCATTATAAAATTCCCTTTTAAAATTAATTTGGAAAAAAAATTAACAATAGAATTTAAATTTGAAGACTCCCTTTATCATTATACACATATGAATATATATATATATATACATCTCCCAATGTACATATTCACATATTCTCAAGTGCATATGTATATAGATACATATAAATATATACACACTTTTACATATCTTTATAACACCAAACACAACATGAAACACTCACATATCAATCACAAGTGAATAACATAAGGATAAAATAATTAAACTCAATAAAATAGCTCAAACAAGGAAAACCTAACCAAATCAACCTCTTAAACTTATATTCCAATACATATAATCACATAAATAATTTCAAACAATAATAAAATGCTCTACTTCTATACATAATCCACCATAAATATTTTATAGGAAAAAATATAGTTATTATTTAGGTTCAGAAATATAATAGGGTAAAATATATAAAAATTACCTTAGGAATAAACTATAATTTATTAAGAACCTTGTTCAATAATTATGTTTAAATTCATTAAACTCGTTAACATTATTAATTTGAATAAAACCCAATTTGTAAAACCTAGGAATGCAAGGTATTCTTTATAAAAGAAAACACCATGGAAACACCTACCTATAACCAAGTAGATGATGTGAAACCTTTAAATATGTGAATAGGATGGTCTTTAGAGGAGATCACACACCCTAAAAATTGAAACCATAAAATTCTATGGGGCTCTCTAGGGTGGTCATCGAGTGTGAGAGGGTGAGAGAAGAGGGAGGGGTCTATTTAGGGGTTAAGGGGAGGTGGTGATGGTTCGGGGGAGAGGGGTCATTGGATCTATATTAGGCTTAGGGAATTAGGGGATAAGTGGGGACCAGTGGCAAGGGATTGGGATCGTGGGATCAGGGGAGAAGGGGGAGAAGGGGGTCGGTGGTGATGGATCAGGAGAGAAGGGGGTTGGAGGTGATGGCTAGGGGGAGAAGGGGGGGTCCAGTGGGAAGGGATAGGTCTTGATGGGATTGGGGGAAGAGGGGGATAGGGATCAGGAGGATAGGATAAGCACCTTTTTTAAGAAAAAAAAGATTTATTGGTGGTTTTTAAAAAATCGATGCTAAATTTTTTCAATTTTTTTAGCATCGATTTAAGAAACTACTGCTAAATGTTTAATTTCATGTAGTGATGTAACTAGGGTAGTAGGGTGTCCAACCATCTATTTCACCGCCAACTTGGATGTTTTGTAAAACACATAAAACCTAAAACATTTGGGTGTTGGTAAGGTTATCCAACTCGAGTGGATTCCATGTATAAATAACATGAAAATTAAAGAATATATAGTCTCATAGAAGCCTAACCTATGGTTCCACATGTAAAATGACTATCGCATCCCATAACACCACCACAACATCTCATGAAATTTGACACTAATTGATGCCACCACTAAATGTGATACACCACCAAACCACCACACATAACCACGTTAATTCCACTTTTTATTACACGTTCAACCATTTTATAGAATTTACCAATTATTAGCCAGTATCATTACATTAAGTTATTTCATCCCATGTTTAAACCATCCCATTAATTAATCATTCAATTCATTAATTTAATTACCACTCATAATTTCCAAACCATATTAATAATTTCCAACCCATACCATTTCATTCCATCGCTATCAGAAAACTAAATCAACACACCACATAACAACCCATTTAACTCACACCAATAACATCACATCACATCACATACCAAGCCATCACCAAAACCCAACCATATCTCTACAATAACCACAAACCAATCACCATACATCATCCCTCATCACCTCCCATGACAACCAACCATAACTTCACTACCCAACACATTACACACCCAAGATAGTCACCACCATCAATGCATGATCCCCACAAGATCCCCACACATTAGATAAGAAAATACAGAAACCACACCAAACACCTGTACTATCAAAATATAGCTCCCACAATCACTACAATTTCATATTCATATAAAGGGATTCATCACATTACTTTATTACTTTCATGGGTATTCTAAAAAAATTCCAAAATTTCATGGGAAACTATTTCATTAGCCATATATAAGTTCTTAACCATTTATTTAGGGTGAGTTAAATCAATAAACATAATAAGGGTTTTGTAAATTATAATAGCCACAATATATGGAAGGATCCCAACAGCTGTAATTTTCAGTAATGGTAGATAACATGGCTAAAATCATAAGAAATTTCATAAACAAGTAAACACAAGATAGAACTCACTTACCTTTCAATTTATGTTTATTTCAAGTAATTATATTATTAATTTAACCCATAATATCCACTCAAAGGAAGAAAAAATCATGCAATTCTCACATATGCAAAAAAATGGAGAGAATGAGGACCCCCCCCCCCCACCTCAATCAAATCTTTTTGAATCATTGCGCAAGAATGAAGAAGGAGAAAGATGATCACCAAGAAAAACAGTGCAAGGAATACCCCAATCAACCTGAACCAATTGATACCCCATCAAAATCATAGGCCA